>CM070555.1:26003262-27261721 GCA_036346405.1 Phyllostachys edulis | reverse complement strand
TGTGCATTATAATTTTGTTCAAGTTCTTGTTTTTGAAAAATTATGGAAAGTGCAATATAGCTCCAAATGAGATGAACTCAATTGTGTTATTCATCTCATAAGGTGCTGGTTTTACAGTAAAAATTTCAGTATCACCACCTTTCTAGAAAATGTTGCCTCATAATTAAATTAGTAAATAGTGCAGTTTGGTAATTTTAAGGGCTGAGCAGAATTGTTTTGCTCATAGCTTTTGCATTAAGAATCCAAATCCATTGGTTCTTGTTGCTAAAATCCTAAAATCACCCTCTTGCTTCTGTAGAAAATTCAGAGAATTTGGAGTTCGTTTGCTGTGCTGTCTTTGTTGTTTTTCGTCGTTCTTATCGGTTCTTTATCGCTTTTCCGTTAGGGTTTCGACATTTGTGGTGATCCCGAGAGTGATCCTCAAGAATGATTGACCAGCAACAGCAAGGCAAGCAGTTTGATCATTTCCATCATTGTCCCATTACTTTAAAGTTTAATATATTGTTTTACTTCTATGTATGCATGCTACTTTGTGTTAAATGTCGCTAGTAATCCTATAGTTGCATAATCAGAGGAGTTGTTTATCCTCTACTACCAATGAGCCTAGGTTATTTGCGGTGGTTTGAGCTCGTTGGATGAGCTCTTATCACTTAGTAGTTCGCTTTCTCTTGCTTAGACATGCTTAGTAACGGTAGTAATGGGCGATCATCGACTTAGTCGATGGTCTTGATCACTCAAAACTGATTATTACTCCTATATGTCCAGCACTTGTGCTTTGATTAATTTGTAAAATCAAAAACTGAAAATAAAAGATTGATTTAGACTTGGGCATATTGGATGGATGGTGCGGTTTTTGGAATGTGGTGGTATGCCCGGGTCCCTAAGGACCGAGTACTTGGGTCACTAAGCCAAGCGCTTTGCGTGCTAACCACACGAGGGGATATGGGACCTCTCTTGACTAAGTACTTTGGGAGGTGTTAATTATGAGCTGGTCGGTGGGTGTTTAAAAGAAAATGTATGTGTGTGTGGTGTGGGAGGAGCATTAGCGAGCACGGTTAGGGTCTGTCTAATGTGTCCTTGTCCCCGTGGGATGCGGCTCGAATTAGCATCGCCCATTGGAAATGTCTCAGAGGACTTAGCGTGCTTGGCATACCAAAGGTAGTGTGCTTAAAGGAAAGGCGGTCGGACGTGTGGGTACATTGGTACACCCCAGCAGGTTAAAACTATTCAATAGCCTCGCCCTAAGTTATGGACATGCTTGGTAAGGTCGTTCAAGAACTAGACTCAACCATTTAATTAAAACTTGATGGGTTGGTATGAATGGATGTTCATACTATTGTTGTGGTGGCTAATGGGTTAGTCACTTCTAGGATGTTCTTGTTGTTGTTATCATGTTATTATCTCGTTGTTATTTCAACAATTAAAAATACTTTGTCAAATTGCCTTCAATCTACTATATTATTGCAAATGAAAACTTGCTTTGTGCTAAAATGAGTCCAAAGCCTCATCCACTTAAATAAAGCTTGCATATAGCTAAATTATAGTTTTGTTATCTTACATGTCGGTCTTATGAGTACAATAAACAAGTTATTGTACTCATTTGCTTTGCTTAACAACTTTGTTGCAGAGGAGGTAGAGCCCAAAGGGCTTTACTTTTGTGAGTCAGTCTTGGTGGTTGGGAGAGCGACTAGCTTGGCGGTCCTGGTCGATTGCCTTGTGGGCTAAAGGCACCTTGGTTGGCTCTTATTTTGGGCCATCTTTATGGCACTTTTGCTTCATTGTATCTTTGTAGTCTTGTAGTTATTTGGCGGTCGGCCTCTCTTTTGTAATATCTATCTTGTATTAATATTAACTTCTGGTTTGTTGCTTATGTACTATGTGTTGTATGGAATTGATACATTCTTTTGTTGTGAGGTATGTATACTGCATTCTGGGGAGTATACATCTCTCGAGACTGGTTTATTTGGTTGATAATACTAGGGTCAATTGGATGACTAAGTATTATGAGCTTAATAAATCCGGTGCTCACAAAAAGTTGGTATCGAGCCGTTCTGACCGTAGTAACGCAAGCTTGGTCGTCTTTAGGATATTTTGAAAACCTAATTTCAAAATATCAAATGAGTTTTGAAAGCTTAAGAAAACTCTCACATTTTACTCCTCATCTATCTTAGCTTTCTTCTCATCTCACTCTAATTTGAGTTTTAAAAGTTGTTTTCCTCTCTTCCTTTCTACAAAATAGTTGTTATCGATTAATTGGGTTTTGGATAACTTATGAGAGTCCTAAATTTGGAATCTTGGCTGCCTTTTGGTGAAGAATAGAAGTGTTTGGAGCGAAATACAAATCTGGAATTTTGGACAGCCAATAAGTAATTCAGGGCAGCAAGCACAAGTCAGGAATTAGGGTAGAAAATGAGAGGTTAAATCAACTAAAAAAAATTGTGGGAATAAAAGGGTAAGATGTGATACTAGTTAGCTAAGTATCTAACACTTATTTCGCTGCATTAACCTTGCTCTCTAATAGTTTTAGATCTCATCTCACAATCTGATTTTTAATCTTCTCGATCAATTACTCGTTCATTCAATACGGGTTAGTTGAGTTGAGAAGTTGAGCCTTGCTTTTGGTGTTTCTTGGCTGTTTTTAGAGTCTTTTAGAAGCTTCTAAAGTTGATTTACTCGCTGTTTTGGCTTTCGATTTGGGCGATATTCCATTCCCCTAGTCGTTAGCTTTTGCTTTCTTTAAGGCTTTGTTTTTCGGGCTTAGTTGCTAACCCATCCCTTCAGCTTTGGAGGTGCCTAACATCAGGTTGGGTAAACTTCTTGTCAACCCTCGTCCTGCTTCTACTTTATTCAAATCAGGAGCTTCTCATTCTCTTGTATCTAAGCTTTTGGCTCCTTTGCTTGACCCGTTGCTCATTCACTCTCCCGGTTCGGAGTTGAGAGCTGGATCCGAGTGTCGGAATGTCCCTGTTGAAATCGAGAAAGTGGAATCCATGCCAAGAATTACATCTAAACACATGCAAACCATTGAAATGGATTGGTTGTCCCACATGGGGCAAATCGATTCGCGCCAGAAGCTCATCTCTCTCGTCTAGCTCCTCGGCGAGCAGGTTCTTTTCGCCCGAAGTCGCTAGATCCGCATCTCTTCGCCCAGTTTAAGCCCGCTCTAGATATTAGCGAAGTCCCAACAATTTGTGACTTTGTTGACGTCTTTCCCGCAGATCTTCCAGGGATGCCACCCGTTCGAGACCTCGAGTTTGTCATTGAGTTGGCTCCCGGTACCACCCCTATATCAAAGAGGCCTTATCGGATGCCACCGAACGAGTTGATGGAGTTGAAGAAGCAGTTAAGTGAGCTGCAAGAAAAGGGTTTCATCCACCCTAGCTCATCTCCTTGGGGTTGTCCAGCAATCTTCGTAAAGAAGAAGGACGGTACTTTACGCATGTGCGTTGATTACCGCCCGCTTAATGAAGTGACGAGAAGAACAAGTATCCATTGCTCGCATTGACGCGATCTCTTCGATCAATTAACTGGAGCTCGAGTTTTCTCAAGATTGATCTCGAGAGTGGGATATCATCAGTTCGATTCGGACCGAGGATATTCCCAAGACCGCGTTCTCTACTCACTCTGACGGTTGTATGAGTACACCGTCATGTCATTCGACTTAACCAATGCTCCTCGCTTTATTCATGAATCTCATGAATTCGGTATTCATGGAGTATTTGGATAAGTTTGTCGTGGTCTTCATCGATGATATCCTTATCTACTCCAAGAACGATGAAGAGCATGCCGAGCATCCGGCTTGTGTTAGGCAGCCACGTGAGCACCACCAGACGCTGAAGTTCGACAAGTCGCGCGATTCAGTTGAAGGAAGTGGCTTTCTTAGGCCATATTCTTTCAAGCAGAGGCGTGCCGCTGATCCTAGCAAGGTCAGCGATGTTCTTTCATGGAGTCACTGCTTGGGTCACCGATGTCGCGGAGTTTTCTCGGTTTAGCGGGATATTATCGTCGCTTATCGAGAACTTCTCCAAGATCGCGGGCCGATGACGGAGTTGCTCAAGAAGGACAAGAAGTTCGTGTGGTCCGTTGAGTGTGAGGAAAGTTTCCAAATACTCAAGAAGCGTTTGACCACCGCTCCCGTTCTCGTTCTTCCCGATATCCATCGAAGCTTCGATATCTTTTGCGATGCTTCTCGTCGAGGCCTCGGTTGTGTCCTTATGCAAGAAGGCAAGGTAGTGGCCTATGCATCAAGGCAATTGAGACCTCATGAACTCAACTACCCTACTCATGACTTGGAGTTAGCTGATGTGATTCATGCACTTAAGATTTGGCGACATTACCTAATCGGTAATCGTTGTGAAGTGTATTCGGATCACAAAAGCTTAAAGTACTTGTTCACCCAGCCTGACCTGAACCTCAGGCAAAGGAGATGGTTGGAGTTGATCAAGGACTATGATGTGGGTATTCACTACCATCCGGCAAGGCTAATGTCGTTGTCGATGCGCTTTCGCATAAAGCGCATTGCAATGCCTTGTTGTCGAGGAGCTTGACCGCTCTTACGGAAGAATTTCAGCGTCTCAACTTGAGTTTAGTTGAGCATGGTTCTCTCATTGCCTTGGTTGTGCAACCAACTTTGGTGGATCGGATCAAGTCCGCTCGCAATCGGATATTGGAGTGAGCCACATTAAGGCAAATGTCAAGAACGGAACGACCAAGTGCTTCTCGAGGATGAGCATGGTGTCGTGAGGTTCGAACAACGCCTTTGTGGTTCCAAAGGACATGGAGTTGCGAATTTGATCCTCCATGAAGCCCATGATTCGCCATTATCCATTCATCCGGGGCCACAAAGATGTATCAAGATCTTCGCGAGAGATTTTGGTGGACCGAATGAAGAGGGAGATTGCGAGTTCGTTGTCGAGTGCGGCGTGTGTCGTCGTGTCAAGGCGAGCATCGGCGTCTGTGGGATCGCTTGACCTTTGCCAATTCTGAGTGGAAGTGGGATTCGATCGGAATGGATTTCATCATCGGTCTACCCACCCGAAGAAGAATGATGCCATTTGGGTCGTCATCGATCGATTGACTAAGGTGGCACATTTCCTTCCGTCAAAGACCGACCTTCGGGTAGGTCTTTTGGCGAACTCTATATCGCCCGCATCGTGAGTTTGCACGGTGTGCAAGACGATTGTGTCGGATCGTGGATCCTTTTCACGTCTCGCTTTTGGCATAGCTTGCAAGAGGCTATGGGCACCGTCTTACCTTTAGCACGGCATTTCACCCCAAACCGATGGTCGGACCGAGAGGGTCAACCAAGTTTTGGAAGACATGCTTCGTGCTTGTGTCCTTTCATATGGGAAGCATTGGGAGAAATGCTTGCCATTCGCCGAAGTTTTCTTATAACAACAAATTTCGGGCGGTCTCGGCATGGCACCATTTGAGGCCTTATACGGAGAAAGTGTAGAACCCGTTGAACTGGTCGAGACCGTGAAAGACCTCTCTTTGGCCGGACTCAATCAATGAGGCCGAGCGCCAAGTCCAAATTTTATTCGTGGCGTTTGCGCAGCTCAATCGAGCAAAAGAGCTATGCGGATCGCCGTCGGCGAGTTGCGTTTTGAGCCTAATGACTTTGTTTATCTCAAAGTCTCTCCTTTGAAGGGCCATCAACGTTTAGCGTCAAGGGCAAGTTGGCTCCTCGATATGTCGGTCCCTACCGCGTTATCGAGAAGAAGGAGCTATTGCCTACAAGTTGGAGTTGCCACCTGCACTTGAGGGGTACATGATGTTTTCCATGTGTCCCACTAAGAAGTGTCTCCGTGTTCCAACCGAGGAAGCTCCGTTGGAAACTCTCGATGTTCGAGGAAGATTTGACCTATCGCGAGCACCTGTTCGGCGTACTCGATGAGTCCGAGCGAAGGACAAGGAATAAGACCATCAAGTTCCTTAAAGTTCGATTGGTCGAACCATTACGAAGATGAGGCTACTTGGGAAAGAGAAGATCGTCTGCGTGTGGACTATCCATCTTTCTTTATCGAGCGAGCCAAATCTCGGGACGAGATTTTTGTAAGGGGAGATTTTGTAACATCCCAAGTGTATAAACAGGGTTATTCAAGTATAATTATATGTGTAGAAATTAAAACTTTTTCTCACATCTTGAAAACCCTAATCTCTTATGTAATTCTTGTCCAAGAGTTGTGTAATTCAAAAGCATAAAGCTCTTGTTGACCAAAAGTCAAACTCATTTTCCAATTATCTTAAATCTTGTGCCAATCATTTGAAAATATTTTCCTTGGTCCTAAAGCTGATGTGGGACCCTCTGAAAAATATCACAAGTTGTAAAACTTGTTTGATAATTTTGGAGGCAAAACAAATCATGGAACAGCCTTAATGAATTTCCTGAGAAAATGCATTGCATAATAACCTCTGGAAATTTTATGCAAGGTTAATCTCATTGTCAACAAGCTCCTGTAAAAATTTCATGAATTTTGGAGTTGAATGGCTATCCCAAACAATTTTGCAAAGTCTCACCGTTAGAAAACTAAACTTAAAACTTGGCACTATTCCTTGGGTGGCCAGTATTCAAACTGGTCAAGCCCAACCCCATCGACCTCCTTTCCCACCTTGATGAGGTCGTGGCCGTTGGATCAATCCAAAGGCCACGACCTCCCCTCAACCAACGCACCCAGGACCTCCTTCAAGTCCTCTTGACCTCGTGGACCTCCTCGGGTCAACGTGGGCGCCAGACCTCCTCCGCGTCAACACCGCAAAGGCCTCCCCACCTCATCGGTCATAGCCGTTGGATCAAAGATCCACAGGTCATGACCTCCCCGTGTGTTAAACCTCAAAACCTCCCTCACTTGTTAAACTTAGCAAACATCCCACCTACATGAGGTCACACCATTAGATCAAAAATCCATGGTCGCGACCTCCTCCTCTTAATCTAACTATCGAGACCTCCTTTGCACTCACTTGAGGTCGCAGGTAGTTGGATTTACATCCAAAGGCCACGACCTCCTCTGAAAAACATCACACAAGGTCCTTCCACCTTGATGAGGTCATAACCCTGGATCGAAAATCCACGGCCATGACCTCCTTGCCTTTTTTCCGCCTTGGAGCTCGCTCAACGCCGAGATCAATGGGCGATTCGGACCATCTCTTGAGCCCTTAGATCCAAATCGGAGGCTAAGACCTCCTTTGCGCTTCTGCGCAAGGCCTCGAACCTCCCCTTCATGTGCGTGTCAAACCTCCTCAAGATCATAGTCATAGCCCTTGGATGAAAATCCAAAGGCCATGACCTCCCTCGCTTATCTCGAGTCGTGCGCATTGTTAAAGACCTCCCCATCTTGTCGCACCCTTGGATCGCAATCCAATGGCTTGGACCTCCTATCCCTCATCGCGCATGACCTCCCGCTTTGTTCACCACCGTGCGATGTGGATCGTGAGGGTGTGACCTCCGTTCTCATTTTAAAACATACCTGGGTTCAGATCTAAGCCATCCAAGACCTCCCTTGGCTCTGTTTTTCTTCCTCACGTGCACCAGTGGCGGGGCAAGGTCGATGCCTTGTCCTCTCCCCTCGACTTAAACGGCTCTATTGTCGCCATGCATTTAATGCCCGGCCTTGGCATCAAATCTTTGGTCGACCTTCCCACCTCCGCCTCACACTGTCAACCTCATGTCTTGTCCACCCCATGGACCAACCCGTGGGCTAAGCTCACCATGGAGCTTAGCCCAGCTCATAACCTTCACCCCAGGGCTATAAGTTGTCCCTTGGAATCCTCCTTGGCTTCCTTTGCACACCTTGGATCTCGGCCTTGCACTTCGTGCGTGGTGAGCTCCTCCTCCACCAACCCTTCCTTCTCCCTTGACCATTGTCGAGCTTGGAGCTCCTCGGTGGCAAAAGGGTTCCAGTGGCTTTTCCTCCCTCTCCTTGTTTCTATCTGGGCATCTCCCCTGTGACCTCAACCCTAACTTCCTTTGGTTGGGGCATTTGCAGAGGTGGCCTAGGCTGAATCGGAGCTTGGAGCGTGGAGCCTAGGCCGTGGAGCACCCCCTCATCTTCACCATCACCATCCTCGACCTCCCCGGCATCGTTAGGACTTCCAGGTACTCCCTGATAGTCCTAGGCGCTGGGCACCCACATGTTTGATGTCGCGGAGCTTTTATGTTGGGCACACGCTTGAATGTCGCGCGGAGCTTCCTTTTTGCATTTTTGTCTTTTGGCCGTCTTGGTCATCATTTGTCCTCTCGGCTCGCGGCGATTAAAACCGTCGTCGCCGTCGAGTGAGCCCATGGTGTGCGCAACACTATTGCGCACGGTGATATCTTGGTTGTCGCCGAGGTCCGCATCGCCGGCAACAACCACTTCTTTGAACTCGGGATCTTTGTCGGACGTCCGAAGCGTGCCGTTGTCGTTTTAGGACAGAGATTCACCGTTTTAATGACTCAATCATTGCAATCATGGGGTTAGCGTTAAATGCCATTAACCCTGTCTTTTGCGCGCATTTAAGACCTCCCGCGCGTGGACCTCCTTGTGTCCCGCGCGCAATAACTCCATGTCTGCTTGTCCGTCTGCTGGCCTTGAGAGCTAAGCGGCCGGATCTCGACATCCATGACCTCCTCAGAGGAGATCTGGGCGTCCAGACCTCCCATGTGATCGTGGCCGTCCAGACCTCCTTGGAGGTCTGTGACGATAAGACCTCTGCGTAGGACCTCCTCGAGGTCATCTCACCGTTGAGGACCTCCCCCTTTAGATCTGGTCCGTCCCGGACCTCCCCCTATCGCTGTGGTCCGTTGGATTCACCATCAACGGCCATGACCTCCCCTCATCTCGCACTTGCGCGTTGCTAGGAGGTCCAGAACCTCTGGACCTCACGGCGGCGTGTGTGCGTTACCTCTGGGAGGTCTCGAGCCGTTAGATCTGTGATCTGTGGCTCACGACCTCACATGTCCTTGTGATTTTTTAGAATTTCTGTGGGCTGTTATTTTAAGAATCAAGGAGGTATGAACTTTAAAATTTCATAACTTTTTCAATTTAAATCCAAATAGAGTGATTCAAATTGTGTTAGCTCTGTCTTGGACTTGACTTTAATCTAAAAATGATTGTAAGTTGAGTTCAGCCCCAGAGCACAGTTTACCATTAGATTTTAAGATTAACTTTAAATGTACACTCAAATTAATGCTTAACTTGTAAAATACATAACTAATGCTCTTTAGATTATTTTTGAGTGAGACCAACCTTGTTGGTTTCCTCTAATAATGAACTCACTGTGAAAATTAGTTTTGAGCATGTTGCTGTTATAGAAATGAGGACTTGTGCATTATAATTTTGTTCAAGTTCTTGTTTTTGAAAAATTATGGAAAGTGCAATATAGCTCCAAATGAGATGAACTCAATTGTGTTATTCATCTCATAAGGTGCTGGTTTTACAGTAAAAATTTCAGTATCACCACCTTTCTAGAAAATGTTGCCTCATAATTAAATTAGTAAATAGTGCAGTTTGGTAATTTTAAGGGCTGAGCAGAATTGTTTTGCTCATAGCTTTTGCATTAAGAATCCAAATCCATTGGTTCTTGTTGCTAAAATCCCTAAAAATCACCCTCTTGCTGCTGTAGAAAATTCAGAGAATTTGGAGTTCGTTTGCTGTGCTGTCTTTGTTGTTTTTCGTCGTTCTTATCAGTTCTTTATCGCTTTTCCATTAGGTTTCGACATTTGTGGTGATCCCGAGAGTGATCCTCAGCAACAGATTGACCAGCAACAGCAAGGCAAGCAGTTTGATCATTTCCATCATTGTCCCATTACTTTAAAGCTTAATATATTGTTTTACTTCTATGTATGCATGCTACTTTGTGTTAAATGTCGCTAGCAATCCTATAGTTGCATAATCTGTAGGAGTTGTTTATCCTCTACTACCAATGAGCCTAGGTTATTTGCGGTGGTTTGAGCTCGTTGGATGAGCTCTTATCACTTAGTAGTTGCGTTTTCTACTGCTTAGACATGCTTAGTAACGGTAGTAATGGGCGATCATCGACTTAGTCGATGGTCTTGATCACTCAAAACTGATTATTACTCCTATATGTCCAACACTTGTGCTTTGATTAATTTGTAAAATCAAAAACTGAAAATAAAAGATTGATTTAGACTTGGGCATATTGGATGGATGGTGCGGTTTTTGGAATGTGGTGGTATGCGTGGGTCCCTAAGGACCGAGTACTTGGGTCACTAAGCCAAGCGCTTTTGCGTGCTAACCACACGAGGGGGATATGGGACCTCTCTTGACTAAGTACTTTGGGAGGTGTTAATTATGAGCTGGTCGGTGGGTGTTTAAAAAGAAAATGTGTGTGTGTGGTGTGGGAGGGAGCATTAGCAGACCGGTTAGGCTGTCTAATGTGTCCTTGTCCCCGTGGGATGCGGCTCGTAATTAGCATCGTCCATTGGAAATGTCTCGTAGGACTTAGCCGTGCCGGCATACCAAAGGTAGTGTGCTTAAAGGAAAGGCGGTCTGACGTGTGGGTACATTGGTACACCCCTGCAGGGTTAAAACTATTCGAATAGCCTCGTCCTAGGTTATGGACATGCTTGGTAAGGTCGTTCAAGAACTAGACTCAACCATTTAATTAAAACTTGATGGGTTGGTATGAATGGATGTTCATACTATTGTTGTGGTGGCTAATGGGTTAGTCACTTCGGGATGTTCTTGTTGTTGTTATCATGTTATTATCTCGTTGTTATTTCAACAATTAAAAATACTTTGTCAAATTGCCTTCAATCTACTATATTATTGCAAATGAAAACTTGCTTTGTGCTAAAATGAGTCCAAAGCCTCATCCACTTAAATAAAGCTTGCATATAGCTAAATTATAGTTCTGTTATCTTACACGTCGGTCTTGCAGTACAATAAACAAGTTATTGTACTCATTTGCTTTGCTTAACAACTTTGTTGCAGAGGAGGTAGAGCCCAAAGGGCTTTACTTTTGTGAGTCTTGGTGGTTGGGAGAGCGACTAGCTTGGCGGTCCTGGCTCGATTGCCTTGTGGGCTAAAGGCACACTGGTTGGCTCTTATTTTGGGCCATCTTTATGGCACTTTTGCTTCCGCTGTGTATCTTTGTAGTCTTGTAGTTATTTGGCCGGTCGGCCTCTCTTTTGTAATATCTATCTTGTATTAATATTAACTTTTGGTTTGTTGCTTATGTACTATGTGTTGTATGGAATTGATACATTCTTTTGTTGTGAGGTATGTATACTGCATTCTGGGGAGTATACATCTCTCGAGACTGGGTTTATTTGGTTGATAATACTAGGGTCAATTGGATGACTAAGTATTATGAGCTTAATAAATCCGGGTGCTCACAGATGCTCTCTCACGACGGGAGGAAGAGACGGTTACTATGTGCACACTTTCGGTCCCTCAGTTTCAACTATTTGATGATATTCGCAAAGAGTTACAGGAGGACCAGGAGTTGATCACCTTACAGCAACAAATCTCGGCGGGTCAGTTAGGACCACCTTGGGCAATCGTTGATGGAATGATCACCAAGGAGGGGCGTATTTATTTTCCAGTTTCCTCAGTATTAGTCCAGAAGATACTCGTGGCCATTCATGGAATGGGTCATGAAGGAACGCAGAAGACATTACACCGTCTTCGAGTAGATTTCTACATTGCAGGTGATCGCAAATTGGTAGCCAATTGGGTTCGAAGTTGTGCAGTATGTCAATGTAACAAAACCGAACATTTGCATCCAGCAGGGCTTCTTCAACCTTTGGAGATTCCTGGACAGATTTGGTCTGATATCTCAATGGATTTCATCGAAGGTCTTCCAAAAATTGGAGGGAAATCAGTCATTTTATCGGTTGTGGATAGGCTTTCAAAGTACGCCCACTTCATCACATTATCTCATCCGTATATAACCAGTTCGGTTGCTCATACTTTCTTTGCGGAAATTGTTCAACTCCATGGATTGCCATCTTCCATTGTGAGTGATCGCGATCCTGTGTTTACAAGCCATTTTTGGAAAGAACTTTTCCGTTTTTCAGGAGTTCAACTCAATTTCAGTTCGGCATTTCATCCACAAACTGATGGTCAGACCGAAGTTATTAATCGCATAATTGTCATGTATCTTCGGTGTTTAGTAGGTGATCATCCACGTGATTGGGTAAAGTGGTTACCATGGGCCGAGTATTGCTATAATACAAGTTTCCAACGGGTGATCAAGACTAGTCCTTTTAGAGTTGTTTATGGCCGGGAGCCTCCAACTATAATGTCTTATGAGCCTGGGCTAGCTCAAGTCGCAGCAGTGGACCAATCCTTGCTTGATCGAGATGAGTTCTTATTGGAAATTAAGGAGAGGTTACACCTTGCACAGCAGACTATGAAAGATCAGCACAATGCACATCATCGGGATCTCACGTTTCAAGTTAATGACTGGGTATGGTTGCGCTTACAACATCGACAAGCTATTTCTATTGCTTCCCGGAAACAGTCGAAGCTCGCTCCACGATACTATGGTCCATTTCAGATTATTGACTGCATTGGTGATGTGGCCTACCGCTTGAAATTGCCACCAGGTACGTGAATTCACGATGTTTTTCATGTCGGGTTGCTCAAGAAATTTCATGGCGATCCCCCACTGGCAATGCCTGTCCTGCCTCCTATTATGCATGGTAGGGTAATTCCAATTCCAGAAAAAATTCTGCAAACCCGTCTCCGTCATGATGTCTGGGAAGTGCTTGTCTAGTGGAGGGGTTTGGCAGCAACAGAAGCCACATGGGAGTTTTTTTTTATCAATTCAAACAGTTGTATCCCGAATTTCAGCTCGAGGACGAGCTGTTTGTCGGAAGGGGGAGAAATGTTGTAGACTCATATTGGGGACAACCTTATTAGCGGCGTCACCAAGTTCCAAGCGATCAAGATTTGAGCATTGAAGCTGGAGCGTCATCGATATGCACAGGACTAACAACGCGCCAATAACAGATGGACTATAGCGATACAACAACGATGTTGTAATTCAAAGGTTTCCAAATGAGTAACCGAAGTCATTTCAAATAGTAGAGTTTGTTTACAATTCGGTTTAGTGAGTAGTCTTTAAATAGCGTGAGGTTACGTAAAGGACTCGGTAGAGAATTAATCTACATCTTCCAATTGCTATCTTCTAGTCTTCTGAGTTTCTCTTGTCTTCCCCCTGCTATCTTGCTATTGCCCACGACGGCGCTTGGTCGTCGAACTCGGAAGCCACGACCACCTTCAAACCCTCCATACAACCTACGCAGCCGAAGCAGGATACATCAGTTTCATTATCTTCCTTTTTTGTCATTTTCTACTCTCTTTTTTCTGACAAGTTTCATTCCATGAAAATGTGGCTTGATTTTTACGTTGGCTTGCCGGGTCTAACGCAACCCTCCTCCTTTTTCCTGGCTTAGGACAGACTATGTAGAAAACTACATAGGCGGAGTTCATTAGTACCAATGAACTAACACCTAGTTACCTTTTTTTAGAAAGAGGCATTCCCATCTAGTTACCTTTAGTAGTGGGAAGCATTCTAGTCAAATCGATTTTGTCCTTGTTAGGAGGGAGGACAAACGAGTCTACATAGACTTTAAGGTTATACCTAGAGAGTGTGTTGTTCAGCAACATAAGTTGATAGTCTTCGACTTTCGTTTTAGGACACGAGTTCGACAGGCTAAGGTTGCCAGAGCCACGAGGACGAAGTGGTAGAAACTCAAAGGGGGCGCCTCACAATCGTTTAAAGAGAGGATGATCGCGGAAGGGATATGAAACGTGGGAGAAGTGAATAGTATGTGGACAAAGTTGATATCTCGTATTAGGAAGGTGGCCACGGAGGTGCTTCGAGTGACCTGAGTGATAAGATGCGAACCTAGAGACATGTGGTGGTGGAACAAGGAAGTGCAAAAGGCTATTGAGGAGAAGAAGACATGCTACAAGCATATGCATCACAATGGAGCGACGACAACGTACAGAAATACAAAGCAGCAAAATAGAAGGCAAAGAAAGGGTGAGTGAGGCATGAGGCAAGGCCTATGAGGAAATTTACCAGAAGCTAAGTACAAAGGAATCCGAAAAGGATGTCTACAAGATGGCTGAACTTTGAGAAAGGAAGACGAGAGATTTCAACCAAATTAAATGCATCAAAGACGACACTAATAGACTGTTGGTAAAAGACGATGAGATCAAGGATAGGTGGAGAGATTACTTTGACGATTTGTTCAATCATGACAATGACGATAGTATGATTGAACTGGATGATGTTTTTGATGACACCGATAGACGGTTTGTTCGAAGAATCTAGGAGTCAGAAGTAAGAGAGGCCTTAAAAATGATGAAAGTGGGTAAGGCGCTGGGGCATGATAACATTCATATCAAGGGGTGGAAATTGTTAGATGTATATTATTAGCTGTGTATTTTGCCCATTGTATAAGGGGTTACCTGCATATATGCCACACCTGTACTTGTATATATATTGGCTCATTGGCTTTATGATAAATACAAGCGCTATTCATAACTTGGTATCAGAGCCAGGTTAGGGTTAGGGTCTTACAGTTGCCGCCGCCGTCGCCCTTCTCGTGTCATCTGCCACCACCCGTCACTTATCGTCGCCGATCACCGCTGCTAATCTCCTCTGCATGGTGCCATCCATAATCGACTGGGGTCGTCTTCCTCTTTCGCATGCATCGCCGTGAGGACTCCCAGTCTCCGTCTTCCTCGGGTGTCGCCCGGCATCGCCGAGTCTTCCGCTGGTCTTCCAAGCTCGGCCACCGCTTGGACTGAGCCGCACCCACGCCTCCACCCGAGCTCGGCCACCGCCGCAGCTGGGGCCACCGTCGCCGTGACTTCCATCCGGGCCGCCCGGATTCACTCGGCGTCGGCACCACCACCCTTGTCGCCCGCCGAATCAATCCGGCCTCCTCTTCCGCACGCGTCGTCGTGAGGACGCCGCCGCTGCCATCGTCACCTCCGCCGCCGGGGCCATCGCCACCGCCGCTGCCACTGCCAAGGGGAACCCTAGTTGAAAAAGACAAAAAAAATGTTGTTCTAACCGCCGCGCCGTCCAGCGTCGCCTGTTAGACTTCGTTGCCTTGGTTGCCACGTCGTCTAGCGCCGCCTACCAATGGGCACTGTTTTCATTCCTCGCTGCCCGATGATCTTCAATGGTCTCAATTATCAGGACTGGTTTCAGCATATGCGCCTCTACATGTGTGGTCAACGCCTTTGGGAGTTTCTTGCTGGCGAGTTTCTTTGTCCGCTTCGCCCTGCTCCGCCTGCTGAGCCTATACTCTCGGAGGATGCTTCCGAAGACGCTCTTACAAAGGCATCTGAGGTTTTTTAGGATGCCATGGAGACTTTTCAGACTCAGTATGCTGCCTACAAGATATGGATTGATGAGGATGCTCGTGCATCTGCTATTCTAGTTGCTAGCATGGAGGTGCAATTCACTAGAGATGTGGTTGGTTTGGCTTCAGCACAGTTGATGTGGACACATCTGCACAACCGCTACGAGCCATCTGGTGATTTGTTGTATCTTTCTGTTGTGCGTCAGGAGCAGTCGCTACAGCAGGGAGATACCACTGTGTACGAGTTCTATACCTAATTATCTGCGGTATGGCGTCAGCTTGACTCTTTGGGACCGGATGTTTGCCACACGTGTTAGTCTTTGTCGGCGTCAGCCTCACTGGAGTTTAAATCGTATCTCGACTTCTTGACTGTCTCCGGCCGAGTATGAGCGACTTGTGCTTTCGATTCTTTGTACGCCACCCTCGTGTGACCTTGTTGGAGGTCCTTGCCGCTGTTTGTACTGAGGAGATTCACCTTTGTGTTGTGGGTCTGCTGCCGTCACCGTCGTTTCCTTTGATTCTGGCAGCTCCTCCAGTTTCTACACCCGCTATGTCTCCAGTTACTCCACTAGTGGTGCCTTCATCAGTGATAACTGTTGTTGGTAGGGGACTACACTACACTTACTGCAACAAGGATGGACATGTACAGCAGACCTGCTATAAGAAGAAGGATTTACGTCGTGGTAGCCATCGTCCATAGGGAACTGGTGGTTTCTCCTCTCAGAGGAGCTCTGGTGCTTCTGATTCTCAGGAGTTTCTCACACTACGTCACATGGCTACTGTTGCAACGTCTGGTTCTGTTGGTTCTGCTGCACAGTTTTCTAGTGAGAGACCACCTTCTACTTCTTCCTCGGGTATATCACCTTGGATTCTTGACTCTGGTGCTTCCTTTCATATGACACCTGATTATACCAGTCTCACTTCCATTTGCCCTTTAGCTGCTCCTATCACTGTTCAGACAGCAAATGGTACCTCTCTTTCTGTCACAGGACGAGGCACTCTTTTGAATTCCTCTTTTCATATTCTTGCTTTTTCTTATGTTCCCAAACTAACAATGTAGCTCATATCTACCAATCAGCTCACTGATCATGGTTGTCATGTTATTCTCAATTCTGATTCTTGTTGTATTCAGAATCGACGCACAGGGACTCTAGTTGGTACTAGCCCTCGCCGTCGTGACTCACAGCGTCTTTGGGAGCTTTACTGGCTTCATCTTCCTTCCACTGCCCCTGCCAATCTTGTTTCCTCCACCGTCGTCGCCCCGTTTCTACTACATCCTCCACTACGTCTTTTGCTCAGTGGCATCATCGTTTGGGACATCTTTGTGGGCCGCATCTATCTTCTTTACTTCGTCGTGGTCTTTTAGGGTCTGTGTCTGGTGATGTTTCTCTAAATTGTTAGGGTTGTAAGCTTGGTAAACAGCTTCAACTTCCTTATCCTTCCAGTGAGTCAGTGTCACAGCGTCCTTTTGATCTTGTTCATTCTGATGTATGGGGTTCGGCTCCTTTCGTTTTGAAAGGAGGTCATTGATATTATATAATTTTTATTGATGATTTTTCTTGCTACACATGGATATACTTTGTCATATCGTAGTGATGTTTTATCCATCTACCAGACTCTTGCCACCATAATCTGTACTCAGTTTGATTCTCCTATTTGTGTCTTTCGTGCTGACTCTGTTGGGGAATACTTGTCAGGAGTCCTTCGTGGTTTTCTTGCTGAGCAGGGTACTCTCTCTCAGTTTTCTTTCCCTGGTGCTTATGCCCAGAACATTGGGGCTGAACGGAAGCATCGTTATCTTCTTGAGACAGCTCGTGCTCTTATGTTTGATTTTGCTATCCCTCTACACTTCTGGGCTGAGGCTGTTTCTACTGCCACTTTCCTGATTAATATTCTTCTTCTCTTCAGGGTGGGATCCCAGTTGAGCGTCTCTGTGGCAAGACTCCTTACTATTCTAGTCTTCGCCTCTTTGGGTGTGTGTGCTATGTTCTTTTTGCCCTCTCGTGAGCGTACCAAGCTGATCGCTCAGTCCATAGAGTGCGTTTTTCTGGGCTATAGCGCTAAGCATAAGGGATATCGTTGTTGGGATCCTGTTGGCCGACGGATGCGGGTTTCTCGGGGCATCACTTTTGACGAGTCTCATGCTTTAGAAATGACTGGGAGAAGTGACAATCGTTTGGCTAACTAATTTGTTCAATAGCATTTTTAGGTCGAACAAGATGCCTAACGAGTGGCAGAGGAGCACGTTAGTACCAATTTTCAAAAATAAAGGAGACATTCAAAGTTGTACTAATTATAGAGGAATTAAGCCCATGAGCCACACAATGAAGCTTTTGGAGCGAGTGATTGAGCACTATTTAACAAGAGTGACTAGCGTGAAGACAAACCAATTTGGTTTTATGCCTGGGAGGTCGACCACAGAGGCGGTTTTCTTGACACAACAGTTGATGGAGAGGTATAGAGAGCAAAAAAAAAGGATCTTCACATGGTGTTTATTGACTTGGAGAAAGCATATGACAAAGTGCCAAGAAGGGTCATGTGGTGGGCACTCCAAAGGAAAAAAAGTCCCAACAAAGTATGTTACCCTAATTAAAGATACGTACCAAGATATTGTGACTAATGTCAGAACATGTGGTGGTGGTACTAGTGACTTCCCTATTAAGATAGGACTACACTAAGGGTCAATGTTGAGTCCATACATTTTTGCCTTAGTGATAGACGCGGTCACACATGACATACAAGGATATATCCCTTAGTGTATGCTTATGTCGCTAGGAATCTGAAGATGTGGAGGAAGACCTTAGAATCGAAGAGCTTTATACTTAGTAGGACTAAAACTGAGTATATGAAGTATGATTTTAGCGGTGCTAGAGCAAATGATGGAGATGTTAGTTTGGATGGACAAGTAGTGCCTAGGAATGACATGTTTCGATATTTGGGATCGATGCTACAGTGGGATGGCGAGATTGATGAAGACGTGAGCTATAGGATTAGAGCGGGGTGGGTGAAATGGCGCCAAGCATCGGGTGTCCTGTGTGACAAGGAAAGTCCCTTAAAAGTTAAAAGGTAAGTTCTATAGACGGTGGTTAGACCTGCGATGCTATATGGAGCAGAATGCTGGACGACTAAAAGACAATATATACAGAAGATGAGTGTAGCGGAGATGAGGATGCTGCGTTGAATATGTAGCCACACAAGGTGGGATCGAATCCGCAATGATGATATACATGATAAGGTGGGGTAGCACCAATTGAAGAGAAGCTTGTCCAATATCGCTTGAGATGGTTTGGACATCTCCAACGAAGGTCTTCTGAGGCATCGGTACGTAGTGGAATTTTAAGACGTACTGAAAACGTAAGAAGAGACAATGGTTGACCAAGACTGACGTGGGAGGAAACATTTAAAGAGATAGAGGGATTGGAATGTAGCTAAAGAATTAGCTTTAGATAGGAGCGCATGAAAGTTAGCGATCCACGTACCAGAACTATAAGAAGGTTTAGGGGCCCGTGGCGAAGCGGGTTACTGCCGCACCCAGAGCCATGAGCAGAGCACTTGTCTGAGGGCTATTTTTGCAAATTATGGCGAATGAGGGCTATTTTTGAAATTAAAAGTTGCTACAGGGCCAGAACAGTAAAAAATTTGAATAATGGCGTGTGGGCATGGCTGTGCCCAGCTACCACAACTGTGTTCGCTGCCGTTTCCATTGTCTACGCTGCCCGTAGTCGGTGAACATCTAGCTTTTTGTTCACTCGCTTTAGTATGTACGGTTAGAATAGGACTCTATTTGTATTTCCTTATCTGTACATGGCAACCCCCTTTATACTCTCTATATATATTGCCCATTGGGCCCTCTTGAATATACATACAATATTCATAACATGGTATCAAAGCTAGGGCTCTAACCTAGCTCTTCCGCTGCCACGTCGTCGTCAGAGGCCACCGCCGCTGCTCACGCTGCCGTCGCCGTCGCCGCCCCCTGACGCGACGCTGCATCTCATCGCCACTGAGTCGCGCCATTGCTGGTGCCGACACATTGGTGAGCTAAAGCCGACGCAGCCCGCCGAGCCGGTTATCTTGCTCGGTCACCGCCGCAACTTCCGGCGATCTACCTTGGGCCGCCACCGCTTCTGGTGATCCTTCTCGGACCGGGGCTGCCGCCGCCAAGCCGATCTTTCTTGGGCGGGATCGCCACGCCACGCCGACCGCTTTCGAGCAGGGGCCGCCGCCACACGGACCTTGCTCAAAGGCCGCCGCCGCCGCCATACACCGACCTTGTCGGACCGGACCGCCGCCGCTACACCGACCTTGCTTGGGCCGGGATCGCCATCGCCACGCCGCCTGCTGGGATCGGGGCCGCCGCCGCCATCTCATTACTCTACAGGGGTAACCTAGTTCCCCTCCCTCGCGTCGTGATTTTGTTTTGGACCGCCGCTGTCAGGACCCAAAATATGCAATTCTGGACCCCCCTGTGTATAATGCACTAGTCCAGGATCACGCTAGTGCACACAGCGTCAACACAGGTGAATATCGATCCACACAAGCGATTAATAACATAAACGAGTAATTTGATAACAAATAAGGGTTTTAACCTTATGGTCGAGTTTACAATTATTAAGCCACGCAAGGCTAGCAAAGAAATAAAATAGCAGCGGAACGAAGAAACTTCAGCGGAATCCCATCAATTCACCACAGGCAACTGACTGGGATCAAGACCCTACGATCAAGCACCTTCGATGAACTCCTCCTCGAAAGCAAGCGAAGACTCCTCCTCTTCTGTTGCATGTTTTACAACAAGCATGAGTACACACCGTACTCGCAAGTCATACCACAGAAATGCAATTATAGATGCAGGCTTATTCCAAAGGAATGGCTTCAGTGGTTCTTTTGCAGAAATGCAGCATTTGCAATTTAAATACAAGTAATAGATTGAAAACATAATTCAAAACAAATAGACAATAATAATTTAACGGTTTTAGTTCACAAAGACATAGCCTAAACAAGTTATTCACATAGCCATATGACTTAGGTCACACAGCTCCCTTCCCAAGATTTTATGAAAATCTACCCCTCGTGTAAAATCCCCGAGCATGTCCATGACTGCTGACGTGGCTATTCGAATAGATTGTTTAACACTCTGCAGAGGTTGTACACTTTACCCACAAGATACAACTAGTGTAGCTAGCACTAGCCGTAACAAAACGTTTCAGAAACTTCATCTTAACATTGACACTCCCAGTGTGCTTACAAACCGTCAGACAACCCCACATAGGAAGTCATCCGACACACACCGTTGACGGGGACACGGCGAACCGCCCGTGATGTGACTACAGTAGCACACCTCCACCCATGCACACAGCCTAACCTACTACCTGAGTAATCAATGTCAAGACTCCATAACTTACAAAGTTAGGCCCGTCCCATACCAGGCATGTGGTTGTACGAGAGGCTCAGTTCAATGGTGCACAAAGTTATATCCTTAATTGACCAAGGCAAGACTTCCAATTAAACTACAAATCCCTATGCACACAGGTTATTAAGCCCACGCACATAGCTCCACCAAAATATCACACAGTCCACTTGCCTCCGTCTAAATCCTTTCCCACCCTGTTGGTTAAGTGCAACATATGCCATCAACGGGTAATAGCACATAGAGCACATAGTTTCTATCACATAGTTCCATAGTCACTTAGTCAAGTTTATATTTGCAACTACATGAGATGGTGACTCGTAGCATGGCTAAGCAAACTAATCGCATCTAACCAACCCATGTTGGTAGTACAATAGCACCAACTAAGTAAACCAAACTAGGGTGACAAAAGATTATGGCATACAATTAGACAAGGAGGTCATAACAAATTGGAGATTAACTAATCCCAAAAGCATTGAAATAAATAATTAAAGTAAATGCAATACTTTGAATCAATATAACTTTTGAAAACTGGGTTCAATATGATCAAAGGTATAACTTGCCTTGGAATAGGTCTAAGTACTAATCTTGCTCTTGAGGTACTCCGTCTTCTTCAAATCTTCCCGAAGTATCGACGTCTACTCGCAAACGAAACAAACAAACAAACAAAACAAATAAATAACAAAGGCAAAACAAACTCCAAAAATTTAATAAAAATCTCAAATAGATAGATCTTGAATTTAGATGAATTTAAAATTTTGAATGGGCTCAAACGGAGTTCGGATGCAAAAGATATGGGCTTGGGAAGTTTGAATCTAAAAGAAAACCCTAAAACTGATTATTCCGAATTTCCGAATTATTTCTTAAAAGAAAAATCGGATTATTGCGCAACGATGACGTCAGCGCTCAGAATTAAAGAATTAAAAGAAAATCTGACATGTGGGACCCACACGTCAGTGAGATGGCTCACGGTGAACCAAGTTCACCGAGCTGATCTAGATCTGGCTCAGGCTGGCGTGGCGCACCCGCGCACGTGGCGCTGACGCGGCGCCTACGTGGCTGACACGCATGTGCCACGGAAGCAAGGTCGTTGAGGTGGCGGCTGACGTGGGCGGTGGCGCACGGGAACCGAGGGTTCCGGCGAATGGCGGCAACTCACCAGCGGCGGATGCTACAGGGAGGTAGAGGGTGAGACGGGGAACTCAGGGGTGGGCTCACGGGTGCTCGAGGACGATTGTGGCAGCCGACGACGAAGTAGAAGCGGCGGCGGGGCTTCAGGCTTGACGGCGACGGCGCTAGAGGGTTTCTCCGACGAAACGAAGGTGACCCCGGGGTTCCTCCTGCTCGTGCGATGCCGACGGTGCGGATGTCGAGGCTCCGGCGGCTTCGGGTGCGACGGAATCATTTGTCGGGGCAAGCGGCTCCAAAACCCTAAAACTCCAAATTCTGGCGGCGCTAGGGCTCGAGAGGGGCGGTGGTTTGAGGGTTTGAGGTGCGGGGGCGACAGCGACGGCAATCCCAGGGCACCCTTTTATAGGGGTCGGGAGGAACGGGATAGGGAATCCCCAAATCGTGTCCGAGATGAACACGAAGAACAAATCCGGGATTCTAGGAGATAGAGGCCGGTACGGGATCTGATTTTACCAAATTCGGGCGCGGGAGAGATAAGGGATGAGATTTGGCAACGAAATTAGGGAGGTTTTAGTTGGAGATTCGTTTTTGTCGTATGAAGCTTGAGCTCTTCAATGGCGGACAGCCGCGCAGCTCACGCGGAGAAGAAACCGAGTCGGAGATGACGACTCCGGGCGGGCCCACCGGTCAGAGGCACGGAGCGAGGGTGCGCGTGGGCGAGCGCGGGGACGTTGATCTGACCGTCCGGCGCTGATCCAACGGTGGAGGATGAATGGGCCGGGGCGGCCGCGCGAAACAGGACTGGGCCGGGGAGATTCGGCCCGCACTGTTTATCTGAGATTTTAATACTTTTTCTTTTTAGGAAAATATCAGAAATCCAAATAAGCAATAGAAAATAGCAAATGAACTTGGAAAAATTCTAGAAAAATCTAGAAAATGTATCCAAGCCCAAAGAACCCAAATAAAATAGTTTTGACCATTGTTGATGTTGACTTTAATCATATTAAATTGTTTTGATGTACAAAGTCCATATTTAAGCTTTTGAATTAAATTCAATCAAAAGCAAATGGTGGATTTTATCCTACTAACTATTCAAATGATTTTTAAAGCTCAGAAAATTGGGATGTTACAGCCGCCGCTTTGTATTGTGAGCTGGCCCAACAACAAAACAAAAAAAAAACTGAAACGTAGATCTAACCGCCGCGCCATCCAGCACCGCCTGTTAGACTTCGTTGCCTTGGTCGCCTCGCCGTCCAGCGCCGCCTACCAATGGCTTCCGTTCCAGCAGTTGCGATCCCATTCTCGGGAACAAAGCTTCATGGGACGAACTACAGGTTGCGGTTGCTTCTGTTCGCCGGTGGTCTATCTCTCAGCTGGATGTTAAGAATGCATTTCTTAATGGTGTTTTGCATGAGGAGGTTTACATATAGCCCCCACCTGGGTATTCTATTTCTGATGGGCACGTCTGTCGTCTTCGTCGTGCTCTTTATGGCCTCAAACAGGCTCCTCGTGCGGGTTTTGCGCGTTTACCTCGATGATTACTTCTTTGTCGGTTTCACTTTCTGGTTCCCATGATCATGCTCTTTTGTCCATATCTCATCTCGGGGTAGGACATTTGCTTCTTCAGTATGTTGATGATATGCTCATCATCGGTGACGATTCCTCATTCATCACATATGTGAAGAAGCATCTCGATGAGCGATTTTGATGGTGATCTTGGTTCTCTTACGTGCTTCCTTGGGATTGAGGTCTCTTCCATGCACGAGGGCTACTACCTCTCCCAGGCGTATGTCGAGATCTTCTTGATCGGTGCAGTCGACCGACACTCGCTTTGGGCGAGACTCCTATGGAGCTATCCCTCTGACCGTGCCATCGATGGTGATCTTCTTGAGGATTCTACTCGATATCACCATCTTGTTGGGAGTTTGGTGTACCTTGTGAGCACTCGTTCTGATATTGCTTATGCTGTTCATATCTTGAGTTAGTTCATGGCTCGTCCTACCCATCTTCACTATAGTCACCTTCTTCGTGTTCGTCGCTATTTGCGTGGGACTATCTCTCGTTGTTTGTTTTTCCCTAGCTCTACTTCACTACAGCTTTAGGCATACTCCGATGCGACTTGGGCTAGTGATCCTTCTGATCGTCGTTCCCTTTCTGCTTACTGTGTTTTTCTTGGCTCCTCCCTGATTGCTTGGAAGACTAAGAAGCAGACTGCAATTTCCCGTTCGAGCGCAGAGGCTGAGTTGAGAGCTATGGCGGCAATGACAGCAGCGGTTACTTGGTTGAGGTGGCTACTTGCAGATTTTGGAGTGCCTGTGATGGGACCTACGACTCTGTTGTCTGACAGTACATGTGCTATCAGTATTGCTCGGGACCCAGTGAAGCATGAGCTCACCAAGCACATTGGTGTGGATGCTTCATACACTCGCTCACAGGTGCAGGAGGGAGTACTTGCTTTACAGTTTGTGCCATCAGAGTTACACGTTACTGATTTCTTCACAAAGCCACAGACTAGGGCACAATATTTGTATTTTCTCTCCAAACTCAGTGTGTGTGATCCATCATGAGTTTGAGGGGGTGTGTTAGTATATGACTCTATTTGTATTTTCTTATCTGTACATGGCAACCCCCTTTATATTCTTTATATATATTACCCATTAAACCCTCTTAAATATACATACAATATTCATAACATGTACAACTCAAAATTACCAGTCTTCCACTTTTGTTACTTGCTATATGATGACCTGTTCGGTACTATGAAATGAAGCTAATTTTCTACAATTTTTTTGCACGTGTTCTTGGAATTGAGTCGCTCATTGTTCAGATCTGGCATTGCGTCTGTCAGAATCAATGGGTTGACAGACTGTCAGACAATTCATCAGTCGGATACTTGAGAATGTATTTTCAGTAGTTCTCAGTGACTTGTTTGATAAAAGGATAGATGATAGATAACCTTACTGCTCCTGCAAAGTAAGAAGCGCAGTTTAAAGGAATGCTAATTTGTTCACCTTTTTCCCCGTCAAACTTGTTACAAATTTTATTTAGCTATAGACAAACAGATCTGGTAGCCTTTCTCAGATTCTATATACAACTCTCAGATTGTGTATGAGACAAAATATTCTTCTGAGAAAATTGAAATCAAAGGTCGTATACATGTTGAGGAGCTAACAAATGGCATACATACCCTGTGCTGCGTAATGTACATGAGACCTTTTTTACGGTTGCAGCCAGATTTTTTGAGTTCACTGCTCCTGACTTGTGCAAATAGCTGCTCCATCATGATGACAAGCCTCCATGGACGACTGTTGTGTCTTCGTTGATGGTAAACTAGTATTCTACTGAGATTCTGATTTGGCGTACTGGTTCAAGCTGATGAATTTTTGCCGGTATTAACGTAATTTTGTTTCGTATTTATAAAAATAGGCTCACCTAATTTTTTTTGTTGCAAAAGTAGCGCCTCGACCGCACGGCTGCCGTGTGGCGGCTGCCACAACCTACCACACAAGTCGCTTCCGCACGGCCGCTGTGCGGTTGCCCCGACGGCCGCCACGTGGGTTAGGGTTAGGGTTTCGGGTGGGTTAGGGTTTCGCGGATTACAGTTTCTGCTCTGTTCGTTCTATTTTTAAAATATAGAAAATGACTTCAAAACAATATAAAATTTTATGTGAATACTCTCGACACAGTGTACTTTTTTGTGTAATTTTCTACATATTTTTACTCGTTCCAATTTTACCTCGCAATTTCATTTAAGTGTATTGATTTTACCTCGACACGTGTCAACCTCTCCGTCCCGCTCTACCCCCTCCCGCACGGCCCCCCTCCGGTGGTTACCTTTTCAATCGTCTGTGATATTACTACCGATCAAATAGGATACTCTTTGTTTATTTATCGGTTTAATGTGGATGATGTTTTTTTTAATACTGTATTGTACGACATGCTAGATAAGATTGTGCATGAGCCAACTGAGGGATATACGTGGCATGCAGATCATATAACGATGTACCGTAACATCCGACTCGTGTGCGTTTCAAAGGTTACGGTACATCGTTGTATGATCCGCATGTCACGCATTTCCCTCAGTTGGTTCATGTGCAATGTTATCTAGCCTGTGGTATAATACAATATTAAAGAGTATCATCCATAAAAAACTGATAAATTAACAAAGAACGTCCTATAGCATAAAAAAATAGGGGTGTGCAACTAGTCTCTGTGGCAATCTCTTTTCTTGCTGAGCTCACCTCATTAGTAGCACCTTCGATGCATGTTCAGGGCACAAAACATGACCATTATCATATAGCATAAGAAATAGGCATATTAGAACATTACAGTAGTGATGAGAAATAGGGAATTTTGAAGCACGATTGATTTCTGACTCTAAGTTCATAACAGTAAGAACTAAGAAGACTTCAACAGATCACCTCTGACTTGATAGATGCAAATGATTCGATTGTATTATCTGACTGATTCTAAATGAATGGCAGAAATCACATTCATCCTCAAATAAGTTGATTGGTGTTTGCAGTCTCTTCAAGCCTTCTTCTTGCGGTAGTACAAGCGAACGCACTATGACATCATCAAGCCTCGATGCCACGTAAGGCATCTCCGATGACACAATTCCCTTGGTTGGACCACCGGCCTGGTGTGCGTCATTGTCGCTACCATCCAAGCTTGGGTCGGCGTCCTCATCGGACTCCAACGCGAGAGTCTGGTCCGGTAAATACTCGTGGCAGTCAATGCGGGCCGACCACCACGATTCCGCCCCCTCATTTTACACAAAATTATGCACGGGGCAATCCTGCGAGGCATCACATTCCGTGCTATCGTCTTCAGGCTCGGGCTGCGTTTGCCCACTTGTAGAGGCCCCGACATCATCAAGGTGGCTCGGCGCACTGAGTATGAAATTCACGTACACCATCGGCCTCTTGTAAATGGTCGTTTCAGGCTAGGAGGCAATCTGCATATACTGGCTCCATGCTATGCTTCCAGCCACCTTGACGAGCTCCCACACATCATTCGTGCAGGCAATCACCTCGATCACAACTTTCTTCCTCGTTGCCTCCACGACGAACTCCCTCCGGATGCAACTCCGAAACTCATGAATATTCATCGCGTCGAGCCCCTCCGCCCGGACCACCTTGTACTGGCATCTTAACAGGTCCAACCCATCGGGTCCAGCTCGTACGAGACCATTGCCATAAAAAACATGTAAGTCTTGCATGTTCGACATTACCTAAAGCCACAATAACCACATCCGCGGTACATTTGTGTACTTAGATACGACAAATTGCATGTAAGTGATGGATTACATGTGTATAACTAGATACGACTAATTATTTACCACTAAACTAATTAACAGAGACTAAACTAACTAATTATGACTATTTAATTACCACTAAACTAACTAATTGCAACTGATTATGTTGGACCGAAAAGGCGACTAGAGGATGGTGAATAGGAGCACGATCACTTTTTCTCCTAGATCGGATTCAACACGTTTTCACTCCAATAGCTATGGAAGCTATGAAGATCAAAATACAAGCACATCGGAAGACTTGTATTGAATCCAATCGAAACCCCAAAGCAAAACAACCAAAATTACAAAAAAAAACTCAATTCACAATGAGTTGGGTGGTCAAACCTCTCAGCCTAGCGGTCTGACCGCTCCATGGGGCGGTCTGACCTCTCAAATGGGTGGTCTGACCTCCAGCCTGATGAACAGTGAAATCAGCCCGAACTTCCAAAACACAAAATAGTCTAACTTTTGATTTGTGACTCCAAACCTTATCAAACTTGAGACATACCTTCTCTAGGATGTTAGGAACCTATTCCAATCAATGATCGTGAAGATCGTTATCAAAGTCCCGACCTTTTTTCGTTTGAGTGAAGGATGCTCCAAAACCGAGTCAAAATCGAAATATAATCTAAAGACTTGCTCGTGGGTGATTGATGATCAAGATAATCCTAGATGTGTTTCCACATGTCACAGCAAGCTAGATCAAGGCAAGAAACCAAGAGAAAACTCGCGGATCAAAGAAAGACTCAAAATTACCAAATAGAGATAAAGAACACAAAGAGAAACATCTTTGAGAAATCTTTCCTTAGATTGATTTGATATGATGTTGGTTTACAACCACTCCATCAAGGAGAAAAAAGAGTCAACACATGAGCACGAAATCAAATTCAAAACTCTAGAACCCTAACCTCCCACTATCCTCTCCCTAAGCACCAAAGGCAAACTAGAGTTTCACAAAAGAAAGGGTTGAGGAGGTGTTGGTCAGCACCCTCCTCTATTTATAGTGGGGGCTTAGCTTCTAGAAGGAAAACTCTAATGGGCACCCGTTAGGCCCACACACAAATGGGTTCACTCACGCACGCATTTTAAAGCGCCGTCTTCATCTCCTCTTGACCTAATCCACTTCTCCTTGCGCCGTCTTGCGTCGCGGGTTGGCAAAAGGTCACCAAGGCAGTATTTAGGTGAAATTACCAAAATACCCCTTCTCGATCTTTTTGCAAAGACCGAGTCTAATCTGCGTGAAGCACTTCCATGCTTCGCCACGTGTAGGTTGATCCAGCGGCTTTCATCATGTCGGTAAGTCTCTCCCATCCGGCTCTCACCGAAACCACCATGGTACTTACACCGATCCCCGCGCCGCTTGATCCAACCCGTCGCACCGAACTTCCCGTTCGGTCACCTTTGTTCCTTTTGCGCCATGCTTAACTCCATTGACTTCACCCGGCATCCCCGGTCGTTCTAGACCTTAGCTCTCTAAGCTTAGTCCCGATCATCCTCGCCGTTGACCGTCGTTAACCTCCAAGCAACCTGTACAACAATAGACAAAGAAATTGATTCTGGGAACAAGTTCTTCGCAACTTGACCCACGTTAGTCAAAACATGCATCATGCAACACATATGCACTGAAACACATGAATATGATCTAACTCAACAATCATCGCCACCTTTTGGCCGATGAACAAGAAAACCGGTCGAGACCGCGTTGATTGGCGGTCGACCGCGTCCACAATGCTTGGTCGACCGCCGATCGTGACAACAGTTAAACTTTGGCAAAAATACGTATTTCGATAAACCTTCAACACCATTGCCAATTGTAACATCATTCTAAGATCGTGCACATATCCCCATGATATCCACAGATTAATTACCACTGCATAAATTACGAGTAGTTTATTCGCACTACTTTAATATGCGGGAGTGATAACCACTAAACTAATTTCGACTAATTAATTAATTACCAGTGAACTAACTAATTACCTCTAAACTAATTAATTACCAGTAAACTAACTAATTAATAACCGGTACACTAACTAATTACGGTAATAACGACAAAAGCATCCGACAAATTACCTGCCCTTCGTAGTAAGCTATAAAAAAACCAAGTGACAAGCGACGAGCAGCAAGCAAATACTTGATCTCCAAAAAAAAAATCATTATTTTAAGTTCTCTGAGTTCTCAACGACAAGCGCCGGAACAAGAAGCGAAACACAATTGGGTGAGCGAAGAGTGACTGCGAGATTTCAGTATTTGTAGCCAAGCGAAGGAGGAGTCGCTGCGTTAGCGGCAGGAATTTCAGATGCGTTGTCTACACGCAGCATTGTGGGCAAGGGGGGATAACCACGAGGAGTCGACAGATGTGCGGAGGAGGGAGGATGGACGGTTCAAAATATGGCCACAGGAGGGGGCCGTGTGGGAGGGGGAGAGCAGGGCTGGCGGGAGGGGGGCCATGTGTGTGGGAGGGGGAAAGGGTAACACGAGGTGGGATAAAATGATTACACTTAAATGGAATTGCGAGGTAAAATCAGAACGACAAAAATTATGGAAAAATACACAAGAAAGTACACCGTGTTACGAGCATTCACGTAAAATTTCATAATTTTAGGAACTAATTTGCTATATTTTAAAATGCTACGAAATTTACGGATTATCAGTCAAAACCCTAACCTAACCCTAACCCTAACCCACGTGGCAGCAGTCGGGGCGACCGCACGACAGCTGTGTGGTGGAGCCACCGCACGGCGGCCGTGCAAAAGCGGCTGGGTGTTGTGCTATGGCGGCCACCGTGTAGTAGGGAGGCTAGTTTTGCCAAATTTTTTAGATCCGACTAATTTTGTAAATACGAAACGAAATTACTCTAATACTAACAAAAATTCTCAAGCTGATCCTACCACCAGCCCCCCGCATAATGGATGCTGAGTTGCTGACACTCAACAAAAGGTTAGGCTATTGTCATTTTGGCTAATTATCGATCTAAAAGAAGACCAATTGTCAATCAAAAGATGGCTCTTTTAAATTTCAGACCATGGACTAGCTATCTGAGAATAATTTCATACGGGATAACCATTGTACAGTACAAACAGTGTAAGCCCCAGTTTGGTTCTCGGAATTGAGCCCGGAATTAGGGAATTGGAATTGGGTATTTTCAATTATATTGTTTAGGTGTCCTTGGGAATTGGAATTAGAATTAGAATTAGAATTGAGGACCAATTTTAGCTGGATTGGGGGACAACTAACATGGTAGCCCCTCAAGGCCTCAATACAGAGCCCAACACCTCCAAATCGAGAGGAATCGACGTCTCAAACTGAGCTCCGAGCCTTCCATGCCTGGACTCTTCGTCTCTTCCAACTTGTGCTCTGGTGGCCATCGCCGGCAACATGGACGGACTCTAAAGGGGTCGTGGATGTTCAGACGAACACCTATTTTTTTCTACAAAATATCTAGTATATAATAAGTACATTAGATGTATATGTTATTAGTTAGGTTAAAACTATATATTTGTATCCGCAAATGAATTCAGCTCACACTTCCCATGTAACACATTAGACATATTTTGCTTCCCACTTTAGCCCTGCAAAGCCTTACCTCTATTCTCTCTTTGATCTTGTGGCTGTCTGTGTGTGTTGGGGGGGAGGAGGGGGCTCCGACCTCTAAGCGGCGAACGAGCGGAGGCGCAGGCTACGAAGGCGAGCGACGGTCGGTGGACACGACGCTACGACGCGACGGTAAGCATGTGGATGCGGCGGAGGGCGAGCATGCGGTAGCGCACTTGCGCGGACGAACAGAGATGCAATGCGAGCAAGTAGGTGGCAGCGTGACAAGCAGGGAGGAAGGGAGCGGACGGCACCAAGAGAGCAACACGGTGGCCGGGAGGGAGCGTGCCGACGGGAAGGGAGCAGCATATCTAGCTCACCATCATCGTACTCTCTCTAGATCTAGGTGTGTTCTGCGCACTCCATCTTCTCCCTGGCTCTGCTCCGCTCCAGCTCCGGTTCTTTCTGGAGTCTAGCCATTTCCTCTGCTTTCTTGGTTCTTTCCAATAGATGCACAAAAATACAATCTTTGTCTTGGGCAACGAACAGATAGTTAGGCCTTTGTTATATATGTTTACATGCTAATTTTTGCTATATGGAATGAACATTCTTAGATGGGGTTCTTGCTAATAGGAAAAAAAAAGCAAAAAAGAGCAGAATCAGTAAGGTATGCATCTGTGAAAAAAAAATTAAAAAGAAGGTAAGAGCTCTATCGATCACTATTAGAGGAAGAAAATAACTTTTAGCAGTCTAGCTGCTATAACCTAGAACAGAAAAAAAAAAGTGAGAAAACAACAATGACCAAGACCAAGCACATTTTTTTTTAAAAAAAAAGAAGACATGTCATCTACCGATCACTATTAGAGGAAGAAAAATAAGATTTAGTGGTATAGCTGGTACATGCCAAAGCAAAAAAAATAAAGAAAACAACAACGGTCAAGCACCAAGTACAAGTCTTGGCTACACGCTGCAACAATAACATAACTCAGCAAAATAAGAAGCCTAGAGCAAAAATAGCTCTATTCCTAGTTTCCACCGCCTCAACTGTCATTGATACCTACAATTTGCTGTTTAATTCATGCCATTATGCTTGCCTTATATCGCCCAATTTCTCATATGAAATCATTAATTCCTATACTTTTTGTATTTTATTATATATAAGCTTATCGTCGTATAAGTGTTTTGGGGTTGGGGGGTGGGGGGTGATACCTCACGGTATTAGTGTATTGGTACCGGCATATCTGAACAACCTAGCTTCGGAATCCGAACACCCATCCTAAAAATCCTGAGTCCGCCACTGGCCGGCGACTCCTCCCCCTTGGCGCCTTCTCTCCTCCCATGGCCCGCTCCAGCGATTCCTCCCCTCCGCTTCCTTGGGCGTTCTCACTTCGTCCGGCGGCCTTGTCGCCGGCGACTCCTCCCTTCCTCTAGCATCCCCGTCGCCTGCGATTACTCTTCCCCTCTAGAACCATCGCTAAAGCTGTGCCAGCGCCACCCTCTTCCTCTCCAGATCCGCCAAGGACAACCTCGACATCGTTGTATTTCTTCTTCCTTGACTCCAGCTAGCACCGCCAATGACCTCGACATCGCTGTATTTCTTCTTCCTCGGCTCCATATTTAGCGTTGTTTAGATCCGTCCGTTCTTCCTCACCATCGACTCTAGCCACTGTTGCCTCCATCGCCGACTTCAGTCGCTGCTGCCGCCTCAACTCTGGTCGCTTGGATCTGGTTGCCCTCCCATGGCCACAATGGCAACCAAATAATGTTTGGATTTGAATATAATTCTACTCTACAATTTCATATGTCATCCAAAAACTAGAATTGAATTTATAAACTAATTCCAATTCAACTTTGATTTTGAATTAGAGCCTCATTCCTATGGATCCAATTCATTTCCCTGAATCAAACGGACCCTAAAGGCTTTTTGGTTGGGGTGTCTCCTGCACGTTTATCGCGTAGTCATGCATAATACTTGGTACGCTACACACTACGATGTGAAACTGTGCGAATAATATCACCTAGCAGAACAATGTGTTGCGAGAATCTTCCCGTACAATTGCACTGATTTTTTAGACAAGGATCATGATGAATTACTGTGAAGTAACAAAGGAATCAGAACGGATCGGTCGTAACTCATGAATCACCCGACACGCTTACGGACCGTGAAACAGCCACGTTTACTGTCGGCATAAAATAAAATAAAATAAAATAAAAACTGTTACTTTGGGTGCTCAATCTCATGGCGAATGGTAGCCCTGTTCCTAGCCACGTACAACTGTACTTGATAAAGCATTCTTGTTGCCGGTCTGCTCAGTGCCTCACACTGACATACACTCTACCCCATTTCACCTTGCAGTTTTTCAGTTTTTGAGCTAGACTTAAGTGATTGGCATACTGAAGACTTTCTGTAAGAAAAATCTGAGTGAAATAACCGGATCTAACTGTGTTGTACTAATGCTGACAGGCTTGAACAAAGATACCTAAAAAGAAACTTGAACTTGTAATAACTTTAATCAACAAAGGCACAACAGAATCAATGAATGATCCACATACAATGTACACACTTCTGACAGAAGTACAGCGACAATAGTCATATCAAGGACAACTGAAACTTGTTTACAAGAGCACATGAATGCCACAGGACTTGCAACTGCTGCTGAAGGATGAATGTCTTCACCATTTCTTCAACTCGCCTAAGGTTTCCTGCAAGCATTCCTTTTCCCTTGCTATTTTTTTCGTTCCATTTCTCAAGAAAATAAAAAAGAGGAAATGAAGAAAAAATAAAAGAAATAAGTTAACAAGTTGCATAAGCTAAAATAAGTTCAGACCCCTGAAAGAGGATGGATATCATCTGCAGAGGACCATGATACGATCTCTGAATTCCCTTCTCTCCTTCTACAAACACTGAACTTATAAAACAGAAGAACACCGTCCAAATAAATATGAAAAATAAACCCAGGTGGAGATAAGACGCTCTTGTAGCACGATCAGGAGGGATCCGCACGAGTCTTTGAGCTCCCAAGGGTGAGCTCCAGCTCGTCCGAGGCGCACTCCTCGTGTATCCGCTCCCCCTCCCATGCCTTCACCAGTCCAGGTGATTCATTGTTGCCATTGCTGCTGCTCCCAAAGGCAAAATCGTCCGGGGCACCATCAACCATCTGAACATCATGATGAGCTGGCATGCCACCCATTACCGGGGAACATGTTCCACTCTGTCCAGGGGTGCACACTCTTGAAGAGCCGGCAACAATCTCTTTGAAAATCCCAAAGGGATTATGTGAAACAAGGTTGTACGTCGGAGATGAGGGTCCAGCAGAAGATATTTGAAACCCTGCTAGCCATGCCGGGTCTGGAGCAATCTGGTGACCGGGGCTCGGCGGTGTGGAGTTCGGAAGAGATGTATAATTTGCCCCAGCCCATGGTGGCTGAACACTTGGGTTCTCCCAATCAGTCTTAATGCGAGGTGTACGAGTTGGGGAGCTGGATGGAGGTGTCACTGGTGCACTAATGGAACCTCCATTGAAATATAGATGGTGAAGCTGTGGGAACTTAGAGGTGGAGGCAAACGAGGAACTCGAGGAAAGATTTTTCAGCCATGGGATAAGGGAGCTTCCATCCACACCACCAATGAAGTTGTTTCCACCAAGAGTGATCTGCGAGGAGGATCCAGAGCTCGGAAAGGAGGATGATGCAGGACTTGGGTTGTATGAAGCCCTTGGACTAGGTTGATATGAAGAGCAAGGGCTTGGTGAAGCAGACCTTCCAATTGGATCACGACGCTCCTGTGGAGGAGGTTTACATCCCTGAAATATGGACAAATAGAACACAGTTAACTCTGTAATTTCTTCCATCCAAAGAAAATTTAAGTGCAATGGACAACAAGTCAACAATTGTATAGCAGAATTCTTTTTTATCAGAAAGGGAATTTCCAGAATCTAGGCAATCTCTACAAACAAATGAGAGCACAAACTGAACAGAAACATGCCAATTTTGAACCATAACATGATAACCACAACATGTCATACAGAAGCAAGTTCAAAGAAATTCTGTAGTAGCATCAGATGGATTAGTTGAAACACCTCTCAAATTTTTTTTTAGTACCAATGGATTACACCATTTGTAAATCAAAAGAATCCTCAAGCTGTTCAATTAACAGCAATAAGTTGATAGATTTAGCTCAAAAGCGTGTAAAACTATATGCAACATCAATCTATCTAAAGTCAATCTGCTTCTTAGTGAAAAAGTACATCTAACAATTAATGAATGATCTTTCCAGTGAAAAGAAAAACAAGACAATCACTTGAATGGTGTAATGTTAAAGTGTTAACAATCAAGTAAACACAACTGCTGCATGCCGCTTAGACCAAAGACAATCAAACACAGTACGACAATTGCAAGGCCTGGTTGTTGTGGGTGTACCTTATAGAACTTGCCTATGCCAATACCGTTGTCCTGTACTACTAACCTATTCTGCACCAGCCTCAAAAGCGCAGTAAAAAAATTCTGCTTTTGGTTGCTGAAAGCAATGGTAGCATGTGTATAAGGCGGAAAGATCGTAGCAAGAGCGCCATTTTGTACTGTGCTTTGTGGTTTTCTGATGTGAACCCCACTTTTTACATTCTTTCCGGATGTAAGTATGCAGTAACTCTGTCATGCTCAAATTTGTCTATGACTTCACCTCTAAAATTTACCACAACAACTGACCTTAGCAGCTTTGGACTATACCTTCATTCCACGGACCAACAAAAAATGTGGCAATTTTCAGGGAAAAAAAACATATAAAAGTGTAACTTCCTCAACGTGGCAAGACAGAGTACTGCGAATTCTTGTGAAAAGATTCTATGGCAAGCAAAAAAGGTCATCCCCAAAAATATCCCTTCGCTCCTCAATTGAAATGTGTTAAAAAAACGCAATCTTTTCAGTCTCGTAACTCTAGAGCTTTCTTGTTTTTTTTTAAAAAATCCTAATTCCGAGCATGCTCAACTGAGGAAGCCACATTGCATTCCCCATTCCTAAATCTAGACCCCGTTTCCCAGACTCTGACATCAGAACAGCCTAAATCCCAACAAAACCAAGCATCTCCCAAGAAACAAAACAGCTCAAAGCAAAGAAAATTTTGCGCCAAAGCCAACAGATTTAAGGCATATGCGCATCGAACTTAGCGCGTCCAAGATCATTCCTCTGTCTCTGTCTCTCTCTCTCTCAAAAAAGATCCTCTGAAGCAACAAAATCCCCACATTGTATTCCCCACTCCTGGACAGAGCCGCATGCCACCTCCCTGACTCCGCCATGAAAACAGCCCAAATCCCAGCAAAACAGAGAGTGCATCTCCTAAGAAGCCAAATCAAAGAAACGAACACGCTCCAGAGATGTGCAGATCGCGCTCGCAGCCAAGATTGCTCCTGTGGAGCAACCAGACCACCACCGCCACCCTTGGCGCAGAGCTACAGGATCACGCAAAGATCGGCCGGCGGAACAAATCGAAGCCATTAAGAAGAGCAAGCCAGCAAGATTGATTACCTTGCGGTAGGTGGTGCCGTCGGGCTCGACGGTCCACCCGGCCTCGTTGCAGAGCGCCTTGAGCACCTCGTTGTTGTCGCAGTGCTTGGGAAGGTTGTAGTTGCCGTAGGCCCTGAGCCCGGCGTAGACCTTGGCCGCGATCGCGCGCCGCCGCCGCTCCCTCCACCGGTTGTTCTCCCGCTCCCTCCACGTCGGCACCCTCGTGCCCCCCAGGCCGCCGCCTCCTCCCCCGGCCCCGTTCGTCATCGGCCCCCGCCGCCCCCGGATCTGCGAGGGCTCGGGATTTGTTTTGAGTTCGCCTCGCTGTTCTTGCGGCCGGCGCTCGCTCGATTGTTTAATATTTCTGGGGAGGAAGAAGAGGAAGGAGGAAGGAGCAGTCTGAACGCAGCTGCTTAATGTAACGCTCGCTGGGGGAGTGCGAAATGCCACGCTTCAGGAGAGTTACCGCCCGCTTCTCCCCGTTTTGCCCTCGTCGTCGGGCCACGCCACGTGCACGGCACCAGGGTAAGATACGGTACTTCACGACCGGGGCCACCGCGGGGCCTTTGCAGCCTCCGAGCGTCGTAAAGTACGACGTCTCTGACACGCGGGGCCGGCTGTCATTGCTATTTCGTGATCAAACGGGGAGTGGTGGTGGGGCCCGACCGCGTCAGAATGCAATCATGAGTCGTGGCCGGCCCGGCTCGGCGAGCGGCCTAGCGAACCGAACCGAACGGTTGGAAATGGGTGGGTTCACGTCACGTGAGGCCTTTGAGCCGGGGAAGTAGTGAATCCGACCGTGAGAGAGCCGAGAGGCCCGAGAGCGTGTGCAGCGGCGTAAGCGGAGTTATTTATTTATTTATTTTATTAAACGACGCTCTTTGCACGTAAAATAGCAACTCTAGTTTCATTCAAAGACCAAAATCAAAAATAGCGTCGCAACTCGTCAGCGGGTGTTGCCTGCCACACCATAGGCGTTCAAACTCCCTCTTCCACACGCTAGGTTGTCGAACCTGCCTTGTTTGTGCGCCTAGCGAGTGGACCTCTCTCGTCCACACGCCAGGGGTCTATACTCTCCTCGTCTGCACGCCCCCTGTGCCACGCGCCGCCCCTAGATGTATGGTGCCTGTGATAATACATCACATGATTTCATATCATAATACATTTTTTGTATGTGTGATAATACATAAAATTCTGACATATAAGGAAAGAGCATGATTTCATGCACCCTATTTGGAATGCGAGTTTTTTTTTGTTTATTTGACACTGTTTGGTAGTGCAATCAAACTTGTCAATACCGTGCCGGAGGCCATACCGGTTTGGTTTTTGGAATTGTACATTTGATCATCGGTCCATACCTGCTGCATCTGCTTCAGATTTAATATATAGTTATGAAAATATGTAAAGATATATATATATGTTAATTCCAGTTACCATGTTGTCTAGTAAGTTTTTCAGGCCAAAAATTGCAAAGAGGTCTTCATGGACTATCCTTAAGTACTATACTACCAAGGAGATAGGAAGCCTAGTCAGTGACCTATCTTTGCTTGGCTACACAATCCTATATTGCAGCTACATCTTTGCTCCTCCTAGTGTGACTGTGAAAAGGATGGACGAGAGGCACAAAAGCTTGGGTTCCGTGCAAAGGATTGGAAAGTTATACTGGATGCGAAATGCAGGGACGATGGTTCCTACGAAGCAAGCAGATAACCTAATAAATAGGAATTTAAGGCGAAACAGGATAGAAGGTTCTGCGTTCCGTTTTTCTTGACGAAACGGAATGTTCCGGCTATTCCGGCCGGAACGGAACGGTATTTACAACTCTGAGTGCAATAGCAAAGATGGCCTCTTTAGAGCGAAATGACAAAAATATTTAGGTTTATGGTTGGCACGTGTGCTATTGTCACGATTGTAGTGTGTGCAGAAGTGATTCCTTTCAAAAAAGAGAACGAAATATTTATGAATTAAATTTGAAAGACTTCATAATATAGTTGTGAATTATATGACGTGCGGGGTTTGGTTACGTGTATTGAAAACGACAGCATGCACGAATCAACAAACTGAAAAACACCTAGGATACATATGCATCTTTTGGCATTAATTTCAGCCGATCGTGCTACCTCCCGCTTGCTCGATCCTCTCAGTCTCTCTACGCCGAGCGGAATGGTTGGGTGGAGGATGAGAGCGACACGCGATGGGTTTTATAGCCGCGGGAAAGAACACGGGCGGCGGGGACACGATGTGCGACAGAACAATGCTCCTAATTTTTTCGCATCAAGGGGGCAGGGGGAATCTGGGGGGCGATGCGACCGGCGATGGGATGGCAGGAATCCGAGGGGAAATCAAGGGGCCACGGGCACGCGACACAGGGGGCGTCCAGGCCAGGGGCATGTGGACAAGGGGAGTCCGAGCCCCTAGCGTGCGGACAAGGGAGGTCCGCTCGCTTGGCGTGCAGACGAGGGGTTCCGGCTCCCGTGGCGCGGCAGGTGACATATGTCGCCTACTGGCGAGTTCGCGGTGCCATTTTTGGCTTTGAGCTCCAAAGGGGGCTAGATTTGCTATTTCACGCGCAAATAGTGCCATTTAAGCCAAAACTTGCGTGCGGTGCCGCCCGGCCGTCTTGTCATTGGTTTGACGAAGTCACTATTGTCATTCTTGGCGGCGTTAGCCGTTTCGTCTTGATCATTTTTTTCTCCGGAAAACTCCTTCCATGCCAGATGCCACTGAAACTTAACCCGATTCCCTCCGTGCCATTAAAAAAAGTGAACTCTCCTACGTGCCATCGAGAGTCTATTTTTATCCCTTCTGTGCTATTTCTGTCACATTCGTTAGTTAGAGTCGCCGTTAAACCCAAAAAAATCTACATCATACCCTCATCGTTGTCCTTTTCCACTCTCCTCAACCCCATTCTCTCTTCTCGCTCCTACCCCCACGGACCACCACCATGGCGCGCTCCATCCGGCCACTGCTCTCCACCACGTAGCCCTCTGGCCGTTACGCTCCACCCCACCCATCTCGGGTCACCGCTCCACCCCACAGTCCCCACCACCAGGCTGGAGCAAGGCCCACGTCGGGAGGGGAGGTGGCCGGCGTTTGCAGTAGGAGGGAGGGGGCCAGCGACGGGGGGAGGGAAAGAGGCTGACGTTGGCGGTGGGAGGTAGGGAGGGGGCTAGCACTGTGGTGATGATAAGGAGAGAGAGAGAGGGGAAGATGAGGTTGAAGAAGAGAGGAATAAGAGGAAGAGAGATGGGGATGAAGAGGGAGAAGGAAGAAGTAATGGGAGGAAGAAGAATTGCAAAAAAGTCTCTTCGTGTGGCAAATGTGACGGAAATGGGATGGAGAAGGTCGGATTCCCGGTAGTGGCACGAACGAAACGGAACACCTTTCAGCGGCGCCCAATGAATTTTCCATTTTTTTTTCTCCCGGTTGCGTGCGTGGTGTGGGGACCGCGCGGCGGCTGGAACGGCTTGGGATTCGCGAACGCTGCGGCAGTGGCAGCGTGGTCGTGGCACCGCAGTCACGCTGCTGCTTGGCCGCTTGCTTTGTTTGGCACCGTCTTTTCCCTCTCGCTCTCCCAGCTTTCCTGGGCGCGTTTTAATGCGGCGGTACGTCCGTTTCTGGGCGTTTTGTGCGTAAATTCTGGCGGACACAGCCGTTGCCCCTGAGCTGATCGATACGTGTAGTGCGCTAGTGTAGTGGTGTGGTGTAGCGTACACATGCTTGAGCTCTTTTTATATTATTTTTCTTCCTTCTTAGGTTTATGTTGGAACTTGGAACGGAAATTTGTGGCCAGGGTGCTCGGCTCGTAGCTTTGACTTTCAAGTGGCGTGACGAAGCACATACATGCTGACGGTTTTCTTTTTAGTTCCTCTTTTCTATTGTTGGTTTACGTTCTCTTTTTTTTTCTTCTTTTTGTGAGGAATTTTTCGTGAGTTTTTTTATAGGAAGGAGTTTGCAAATTGAGGAATCTCATGAAAAAAAGGAAAAATCTTGTGTACATAGCAAGGTGTTTGTGGAGTAATTTTCAGTACAAGCGTCATGGGGTTTTCACGTGTGCTGTTTTCACCATTTTACCAAAATGTGTGCAACCAATAGAAATTATGTCATTGCTGGAGTGTCGATAATCGAGACCCAGAGTTCTCTATCGAGCTTACCGGAAAAATAATATGAGAGCACAATCTAGACAAAGACTTTTATTGTCATGGACACAATGAGTGTTTGTATAAGAATACAATGAGAATGAGATCGTATAGAATTGAGATTATGGATATGGATGTATTGAGAACTTATCGTTACATAATATGTGAGCTACCCATTAATAGCTATTGAATGGGTGACAGTTAATACCGCTAAAGGCGTCTTATGTCTTCACGCACGTTCCTTCATTGAATGTTGAGCTGCCATGTCTCTTAGCCAACTTCGTAAGTTGCCAGATACGTCAATAACCGCTCTCACGTTAGTCACGTGGAGAAACTACCATGTCTCTTGACCATTTTGCTGGTCCGGGATGGTCCAAACCGTATAGTTGGTCGTGTAGTGTCCATAACTAGTCGTCTCATGACTCAAACTGGTCTACCACCAATTTGGCCGTAACAAAAAGGATTAGATTTCTTTTTAATATTGATCGTAAGTTCATAACCGTTATAAAGTGGGCCTCTAATATGTGGGTCTGCTTTCACAGATACTCTGACTAAAAATATTGACTTGGTCAAGAATTCTCATTAGCTAGCCCCCAATGCTTAAGAAAATAAAAATATTTACTCAAGGCTTTCTTGCCTTGAAACGTGCATCAAGAAGATTTTCTCAGGCACAATCATTCTAGGCATTTGATGAGAATGTGGGAGAGAGGAAAAGATTCGTATTTTCTCGGTAACCATATCCAAAGGTTGCGGTAAGTGGGTGAACGGTTTGTGATAAAAAAAAAAGGATAAAAATACTTCTTTCTTTTTACCTTCACTTTTACCATGTTCTCATCGCAGCCTCCGTTTTCAAGCCTCCCGCCTTTGAACTCTTTGTCTCCAACTCACTCCTCCAGACCTCTGTTTGATCTTGATCATGGGGATTTTGAGTGCGTCATCCTACTCCAAAAGTAAGATTCAAGAGTTGGAGAACCATTATTATCTTCCGCCTAGGACTCTGATAAAATCAACTCCTTGCGGTAGAGAAATGGCTCCAATTCTACAACAAGGTTGGATTATCCTATTTGCTTCTTTCGTGAAATTGGGTTTTCGCTTGCCTGCGAGCGAGTTCTTAGCAGAAATTTTAGACTACTTTAGGATAGAACTCTTTCACCTTGGAGCAAATTTGATTTTGATCCTTAGTGTCTTTTTGCATATTTGTGAAGTTTTCCTTGGCATTCCCCCTCTGTTCGTTTATTTCACCACTTCTATCAATTTACCCGTAATAATACAGGTCAAGGGAACTGTGGTAACATGTATTTCAAGCTCCACGACCAAATGGCCAAAAAGTCACATGGTGTGACTACCAAAAGGAGTGGTTCTACTCCAAAATTCCTGGAGGTAGCCGTCTCAGATACACTAGAAGTCCTCCTCTGACCTGGTTTGCTCAGGACGTAAAGAACAAGAAGGTTTCTTTGAAGCTGACAGCCAAAGAGAAAAGATTGGTCAATGTAGTCATTTTTCTAGTGGCTGACGGACTAATTGGTTGGAAGTTCATCCACGACTTTGTCCAGCATAGGATCAACCCCCTTAAGAAGAGTATCCACGATGCCTAGATGGTTGAAGGGAGTGAGGACTCGACCAAAGATGGCCCTAGAGGTATTTTACTCGCCAAATCCCTTAAAGCAATATTCGACTTTGTAGTATAAACTGTACTAAGTCTGTTTTTATTTTTTTGCTTTAGAATTGCCAAAGGGTAAGAGATGGCTCAAAGTCCATATCTTTCGATGACCAGCCTTCCAGCTTGATTAGGGCCTCTGCAGAGTTCATAAATGAATGAATGCAGGTATATATAATTTTAACCTTAGTGTAACTGGTCGCCTTTTGTGGCATGACAATTACTATACAAGCCCCTGAGCCTTTAAGTTTTCGAGAGCCATCGAAGTATAGTGTCCAGTGGTCGTCTAGGCTAGGCTATATTTGTTCATGTGGTTTAGAATTAGTCCATGTGATGATAAAATCTGTCAAGGCCTGAGACTTAATTGTTGTTTGGGCAGCAAAATGGTCATCAAATGATCTAAGTTCTACTGCCCATTTAGCAATATGACCAGTTAACTTTTGATTGTGAAGAACACTTCTCAAGGCAAAGGACGATGATACTGTAATCTTATTTGATTGAAAATAATGTTGTAGCTTACTAGAAGTCATTAATAGAGCATAAAGTAACTTTTGGACTTGAGGGTGGTGCTCCTTTGGTCCATGTAGTACATCACTTACATAGTAAACAGGTTGTTGTACCTTATCTCGTTTTGCGACCATTACGCCACTAACCACTTTAGGTGTAGCAGCCAAATATACCAACAAAGACTCTTCTGGGTAGGGTCATACCAATATGGATGGGCTTGCTAAATAAGTCTTAATATCCTCAAATGTTTTGTTTGACTCATTCAACCAGTGAAATCTATTATGTTTTTGAATCACCTTAAAGAAAGACAATCTATGTTCACCTAATCAAGCGACTAAGTGTCGTCATTCAATTAGTTAAACCTTGAACCCCCTTCACTATCGAAGGTGGTTGTAGAGATTCAATGACACATATATTTTCATGATCGACTTCAATACCTCTAGGATAAACAAGGAAACCAAGTAATTTGCCCGAAGAAACACAAAAAGTACACTTTTCTGGATTCAACTTGATCCCTTCTTTATTCAAATTAATAAATGTTTATGCCAAACAAGACAAATGATCAGAGTTTTTTTTTGTGTTCTTTACAATGAGACCGTCTACATATGCTTCAAGATTACACCCTATCTAGTCGACAAAAATCTTCTGCATAAGTCATCGATACGTGGCGCTGGTATTTTTCAGCCCAAACAACATCTTGACGTAGTAGTAGATGTTGAAAGGGGTGATGAAGGAAGTCTTCTCTTGTCATATTTGTTTGATGGTATGTAACATCTTGAATTTCTAAATCCTTTTCAAATGTGTAAAATAAATTGACACTATTGTATTTTAATAAAAGTTCCGAGTTGGTTCGTTTGGAGAGGTTGAACTGTTGAGATTTTCTTTTGGTATGCTATGTAGACCTTTCCTAGCATACCTCCCCGTGGATATGTGGGTTTAGACCTCCTCTGCGGCCTAGACCCCATTAGTGACACATGAGGCTAAGCCTCCCCGAGGCTTGGATCTTTCCTCATCGGGCGTAATCCTACGTCCGGCTTGTTCTTTGACTTTGGTCATTTAGACCTCTTTGTTGGTTTGAATCTCTTAAGGTTCAAACCTCTTTTTGTTCGAGACTTCTCTTAAGTCTAGACCTCTTGTCATCTGGGCACTTTTAATGCCCTGACCTCCTTTCATTTGGACCTCCATGTGTTCCAATGAACTTCTTGTATGTCTTGGACCTCCACGAGTTCATATGAACCACCTCGACATTTCTTCCTGTCCGAAAGGACTTTCTGTGGGTTCATCTTGACCTTACCTCATCGGAGTGAAGATCTTCCTTGAGTTACTTGGACGTTCGCGTTTCCATTTGGAACCACTCCACATGGACCTCTCTCTACATTTGATCTGGCGGTCCGCACCTCCTCCCATTTCCAATCCAAGGGTCTAGACCTCCTCATGCGTTATGTTCCTCCGCGGACCTCATCTCAAGACGTTGATCTTGGCCGTGGACCTCCCTTTTGGAGATCCAACCACCTGCACCTCAATTCGGTTTTAATCTCAACCACGGACCTCCTTAGAAGTTCCTTGGACCTCCTGTCCAAGACCTTCCCGTGGCTTTTAGAGAGCTGGCTTGGGACCTCCTCGCCAGACCTCCTTTGATGAGATCCTCACCGTTAGGATCTCCTTTGTTGATCCTGACCGTCAGGACCTCCCCATGTCCAGACTTCTTTTGCATGTTTGGACCTCCTTGACCTTTAGACCTCCTCGAGGACCTCTATTATGGGTCAAGACCTCCCCATTTTTGACCCGACTGTTCCTATATTGACTGGCCCCACTTAACAGTCCCGGTCATTCTCATTTCCTCCGCCACGTAAATATCTTGGGGCATTTAATGCGTGTCTTGTCACATTAAATGCATGCGCATCCGTGGTGTTTACTTTGAATTGGGCACTTAATTGTACTCTGACATACTTCTTTGTTCCTTCCCATAGCATCATACGTGTCCCTTCTCGTACCTTTTGTCCAGAGTGGCAGTGACATCTGCCCTGCCACTCACCTACCCTTGACCCATTTCTATACTTATCCTGGACTCGTGTATTTCTAGTTTTCTTCACCACTTTGACTACAACTTGTCTAAGAAATTCCACCACTCCACCTTCTCCATTTTCACCCTCTCGGCTTTGGATCAGAGGCTTTCCCGGGAGAGCTTGGTTCTTACGACCTCCCCTTTCATCCATAGCTTCTGGTCCTCGGTAAGTTCTTTGATGATCTCCTCCACTCTTGAGTTCACCACTACACTGAGCTGGTCATGTCCTTCACAGGACCTTCTCGTGTGCACTTCTTTTGGGATTTCTATGGTGCTCGGGTGAGGACCTCCTCTCTGGACCTTGCGCAAGCGCCATTGTCTCAGGACCTCTCTGCCGCAGCTTAGGTCATACCTTTGGGGCCTTTTTCTAAAGACCTCCTTCTCCTCTGGTGAGTTAGACCTTCTCCAAAAGAACCTAATCTAAATGCAATATTCTGTTGTTAATTAGGTTTTTGAGATTTCTCTGGAGTTCTCTTGATTCTTTATTTGGATCTTTGTTGGATCTTCATTTGAGCCTTCTTTGAAACTGCCCTCTTATACTTGTAGACTGTGAAGACTCCAGAAAGTCGAGGATTCTCAAGAGGAGGAATCTCAAAGTAGTGAGCAAGGCAAGTTGCATTCTTGACCATATTGCACCCAGTATATCAAATTAATTATGTCTTGTTTTAAAATGTATTGCATGCCTATTTCTATCAAGTTAGTTCAATACCAGTTTTAACTTCATAGTTATACCCATTTCCTTTGTATGACTACTGTTGACTTTGGACAGCACTTATTGTCACCATTAGGTCAAGCTTGGCTAATGCAGTAGTATGAGCCAAGAACATTTGAAAAACATATGCTTAGTCATGCCTAGACCAAAAATTATTGATTTGGGGAAATCTTTACCAAAAGGACCAAATAATGTTTAAAAATGTTTTGACCATGACATTGGGTTGTCATGGGAATATGAAAATGTTGCTGGGAAAGCAAAGAAAATAAAATGGATTAGACTGGGGCAAAATGGTTAGCTTGGTTGGTGCAAGTTTATGCACGGGATCGTGCCTTTATGGTAGATCGATGCCCTTGGGTTTGTGAAAGTTGCCCTAGTCATATGAGGACCGGTCTTTGAGCGACCAATGCCATGCCTATAATGGGCTATGCCATAATCGTGCAACCACATGTCTCCAGAATGGGGTGTGGGACCTGGCTGAGTAATTTGCAAAACTCTACCACATGCTGCTCCATTGGAGGTGTGGGAGGTCTTGTTTGGCTAATGGTCTTTTATGACCTCGATTCCCATTGGTGCAAGAGGGGCTTTCACGGATTGTGATCCACAGAAGGTGAAACCTTAGCAAGGAAAGGCTGTGGTGGAGCAATGCATTGTAAAGGCCTTGTCTTGAGCTCTAGATCTCTTACCTTTGGTAGTGAGAGGTGGCATTGACGAATGCCGGACAAACTAGAGTACTCAAGTCGTGTGGGTAAAGTGCACAACCTCTGCAGAGTTAAATCTATTCGAATAGCCGTGTCCACGGTCAAGGACATGCTGGCAAAGGCCACTTGGAGTTAGATGTTGATTTTGGGGTTTTCCAAAAGAATTATCAAATCTGATTTTGGGATTTTATCCCATGGGTTTGGGCTGGGAGCCAAATGCTAGGAGGGTATCCTTCACAAATTTATGCTGATTGATATCCAACTGAAAAATTGTTTTGATTTAAAGAATTTTTATTTGACAAAAGACCTGCTTTGGAACACAATTATGGTAATTAAAAGAAAATTGGCTTTGTGCAAGATCACCATACTATGCCATCCTTTGTTTATCCATTTATGCATGTCATATTGTTATTCCACGAGTGTAACTTGCGAAATACAAGGGTAGTGCTCACTCTTGCTCATTACAATCTTTGCCAGAGAAGACATTGATAGCGAAGAAGACCAGAGCAGACTAGGTTATGCCCTCCAACACCGCTGTGGGCGTGTTGATGGACCCTTTTGATTTCTTTTGTTTTCATGTATTTATGTTTGGCCCAAGGCCACCTTGTAAACAACCTTGTAAATGTTTTGCTTATATAAAGGTGTGTTCTGGATGTCACCACCATTGTGTATATGCTGTGAAGAGCTAGCCATGATCCTTGGGACTAGCTCAAGTTTGACAGAGGACCTTGGAGTAGGCTCGGTCCACCATGTCCTCATGAAGGGATGAACATGTGGGGTTCTGGAGTGGTCCCAGACCTCCACGACCTCCTCTGGAGGGTTGTGGGAGGTCTTGGTACGCCCTCGGACCTCCTCGTTTGTTTCTACGTGGGGACATAGCAGGCCGTGGGTGCTCCTCGGTTCAAAGACTCTCTCTCGGGTCATGTTCTCCTGGACCTCCAGGAGGTCTTGCTGGACCTCCTGGGTGGTCTTGGTGGACTGTCCGAGAGGTCCTTTATGGACCTCCTGGGAGGTCCTGATGGACTTTCCAGAGGTCCTGGAGGATCTCTCGGGTGCCCTAGGATTGGGTCGTCACATGGTAGCCTAAGTAAGCATCTAGAAAACTCATCAATTCGCATCCCGTAGTTGAGTCGATCAGTTGGTCGATGCGGAGTAAAGGGAAATCATCCTTAGGACAGGAAATATTTAAATTGGTAAAGTCAATGCACATGTGCCACTTGTCATTATTTTCCTTGACCATGACCAGATTCACGAGCCAGTCTGGTGGTCGACTTCACGAATAAAGCCAACGTAAGAGTTTGTCCAACTCTTGTTGAATGGCTTCTTGCCGATTAGGAGCAAATCACCGTAGCTTTTGCTTCACTAGTTGTTTATCAGGCCGTATGGCTAGCATGTGCCCGATTACCTCCCTTGGGACTCTAGGAATGTCAGATGTTTTTCACATAAACACATCTACATTTTTTCGGAGGAAATTAATGAGCTCAATTTCCTATTTCTCTTCCATTCCGGACCCAGTCCGCACTGTCTTGGACTGGTCTTCGGGAGTAAGTGGGACTTGCTTTACTTTTCCATTTGGCTGAGGAATTGTCTTTGGTCGCTCTGCTTTTATAGGTTTTTCAGCCTTGCTTGGTTTTTCTGCATCATTAAGATCTCATAGTGGTAACTGATCAATAATCTCTAAATATTTATGATTGCAATTGAATGCAGTAGAATGATTACCTTGCATAGAGATTGATGATGACATCACTTCCATGCATACACCAAACACTACTCATAATAGATCTGAACCTATGCACTTACAAGGTCTAATTACCAGAGCTCGTGCATGTCAATTGAACTATCAGATAACTTTGTTTCTAGGAGTGCATTTTGTTTCTAATAAGAATGTGCTGCTACCTAATGCATGTGATGTTCTTTTAATCAGGAACTTAGGAGCTGATCATGAAGGGAAGCATGTGCAATCCAATTCAGCCTCTAGAGACAGCACCGACTTCAAACATACATAACTTTCACACATGGAGTCCGTTGGAGGTCCACAAGTACTTGATGGAAATCTTATCTCGCCCTCTTTCCAACAGATCTGGCCCCACCACCAAATTCTTTCTAAGAGCGCTGCAATCGCCAAAACAATCCGGTGCTATTTCTGAGCCCGAGTCAAAAGGGTGCTGTGCCACCTCCACTTGGGCCCATGGGCCTTGTAACCCTAGGGGCATGCATCTACCCCCAAGCCGCCACCCTTGGTCGTCTTCCCATATAGGAGCCGCCACCTTCCTTTGCTAGAACTCGGATTTCGTTTGCTTAGTTTCTCTATTGTGAAAACTCTTGTTCTTCGCTTGTGTCGACTACACCAACCGTAAAGAACCTCTACGAAATCCCACCTTTTGTACTCAAACATATATTTTGCAATTCAGATTGCTTTTTATCTCGTTCTTCGATTGCTTGCAGGAATTGATCTTTGTGATCAGGTCAATCGGGTATTTGGCACGATTGATAACGACTTAGTGATTAGTTCAGTGATTGTTTGGTTCGTGCGTGCTGCGTTCGTAGCCTGGATCATGAGAGTTGATCACCATCAAATCAGAAATTACCCTTCTCATCGAAAGATCGGGCCAACAGAGTGCATCAAGTGGTATCAGAGCTACAAGTTGCTTGGTGAGAAATCAATACCCATAGTTGTAGATTCGTTCTTGCATCCTAGAGTCCAGAAAACGCTGGAAAAAAATCACCCCCACCGAACCATCTTTGTGCCTCGCATTGTTCTTTTCAGTTTTTGCATCCTTGAATCATTGATTGCATCATCGTGTCTAGTTGCTTGTCTTAGTGTCTAGATAGGTTCTAGTTTTTAGTTTTGTTCGAGTTGGTATGCTCTAGGATTTCTTCCGCATTAATCCCGACCACATTGCTCCTACCACGTCCACCTCGCCCTGGTTTGCCATAAGAATTTGTGCCGGAAGGGAGTTGTAGATAGGTTCCACCACCCAGCAGATCAGTTTGGTTGTTACTGTTTAAATAAAAAAAATATCCAGACATGACACAGAGTTCCAGTTGGCCATGGTCGCAAGGGCCTCTATACAACATCCGAAGTTGCAAATCCAAAAAGTGAAAAACCCCAAAAAAAGGTCGTTTAGGGCCTCAAAACGGCCTCCGAAGTTTCAGCACCCATTTTCACCGTTCGTTCGCCATCCAGTTTGAGTTTTCTTTCATTCCAGATTGTGTAATCTTTGTTTCTTGGCCATATTTTTGTGTGTTTTAATATTCGTGCCTCTCTGAATTGAAAAAAAAAGGAAAAACAGAGTCAAGTGCAGAAAAAAAGAGCCGCACAAGTATTAAAAAACAAAAAAAAGAGTCGCACAAGAAAAGAGCCTTGTTCCTTTCATAATTGCATCCGTCTTTTGGTGCTTCGGTGTCTTGATAATTCCTTATGCTTGACCCTAGTGTTTTCTTTCTCAACCCGCTTTAGCTAGTTTCCGATTTAGTGTAGGGCCATCAAACTGTGACTAGTACTTTGAACTGCTTTTCAACTTTGCAATTTCTTAATTTGAATATTTGCTTTTCCTTTGCTACATATATTACACCTATCCAAGCTCCACTAACCAGACAGGTACTGTACTCTTGCATTCGCTTTGCTCATCACTTGTGTCACGCTTATCATGAACCAGCCACCGGTTGAACCACCTGTTTGCTTTGGTAAGAATTTGCAAGAGCTTTAGCGTGTGTGACTTGTAACCTCCAGAACCTAGTAGTTCATACGGAATTTTATACACTTGTGTATTTTTCTTGTTGATACTAACAATGGCAAGTTCAGGGTCACAAGTGGAGAATAGCAGGCCTAACGTTGAGGACGATGCACCTCTCACGCCTCGCATGAAAGATATCATGCAACACTTTTCACACTTGCTGAATCAACATTTGGAGCATCTTGAGGGGGTTCTAAATCGCACCAATAACGATCTTGCTGCTATTGCTACACGTGTGGACTAGATAGAGAGAGCTCCATCTTCTGCTGCCGCCCCCGCTGCTATCGGCGTTGCACAACCGCGTCGTAACCCGTCCGTTGCCAGCTCATTGGCCGATGAGGTAGAAGATGAAGCGAACCCATATGTTGCTGATGCGGAGTTTGATGGTTGTTTCAATCCCAACAATGATCGTGATCATCAGCAACGATGCTTCAATCTATAAGGTATGAGAAGAGACCCACCACGTGAGGTATGTGATCATAATGATGCACTTGGTAAAATTAAATTCACTATGCCTCCTTTTGTTGGTAAATATGATCCTGATGCTTACCTCACATGGGAGTTAGTCGTAGACCAAAAATTTGCATGCCATGAATTTCCTGAAAATAAAAGGGCTAGGGCTGCTACTAGTGAGTTCACTGATTTTGCATCTATTTGGTGGAATGAATTGTGCCGTAATGAACAAAACATACCTAGAACATGGGATGCTATGAAGAGAGCTATGAGAACTAGATTTGTGCCTTCATATTATTCTCGTGATTTGCTGAATAAACTACAACGTTTAAGACAGGGTAGTAACACCGTAGAAGATTACTATCAAGAATTGCAAATTGGTTTGTTACATTGTGGTTTAGAATAAACCGAAGATGCTAAAATAGATAGATTTTTAGGAGGGCTTAATTGGGAAATTCATGACATTCTAGATTATAAAGAGTATAATTCTATCACCCGTTTATTCCATCTTGCTTGCAAAGCTGAACGTGAAGTGCAGGGAAGACAGTCTCGCTCTTGATGCTCTTTTGGAGTTTCTTTTGCAGGTAGGCAGAATCACGCGCAGTCCTCAGGTAGGGCGCCACCTCCTGCTATCCCTTCCACTCCTAGCCATCCCCTACCCCCCTCTAGTCATGGGCGACTAGCAAACACCACTCCCACTCCCCGAGCCTCCAACGCAAGCAAATGAACTTCAGTTCAGCAAACTAAGAGTTCTACTTCGGTTGCTTCCACCGGGAGAATGCGAGACATACAATTTCATCACTACAAAGGCTTCGGGCACATGATGAGAGATTGCCTAAATCAGCAAGCACTTCTTGTTAGAGACAATGATGAGTATACTTCAGCTAGTGATATTGATGAAGAGCATCCATTGCTTGTAACTGACCCCACAGGTGAGCAATATGAATTTGAACATGACAAGAACGTCTTGGAGCTAAAGCAAGTGATAAGTTTTTGAGCATAATTGTGAAGCGTATCTTTAGTGCTCAAATGGAGAGTGCTGAACAGAATCAACACCACAATCTGTTTCAAACAAAATTTGTGATCAATGAGTGTTCTTGTCATGTGATTATTGATGGAGGAAGTTGCAACAATTTGACTAGTATTGATGTGGTTGAGAAGCTTGTTTTGACCACACAATAGCACACTTGTCCTTACTGCATTCAATGGTTTAATTCATGTGGTAAGTTGAAGGTAACTCGCATTGTGAGAGTTCACTTTTCTATTGGTTCATATCATGATTATGCTGATTGCGATATCGTACCTATGCAAGCATGTTCATTACTATTAGGTAGACCATGGAAATATGATAAAGATACTGTGCATCATGGTAGGACTAATCAATATACTCTCATGTCTAAGGGCAAGAAAATCACTTTCCTACCCATGTCTCCAGAATTTATTTTAAAAGATGAATTAGAAAGAGCTAATAGAGGAAAGGAGAGTCGCTAAAGTGAAAATTAGATTGTAGCTAAAGCAATTGCACCACATCAGAAGAAGGAACCTAGTACTAAGAAAGGTGAAATTAAATTGAGAGGATCTGTTTTGTTAGCTACAAAGTCTGATATTAGTGATGTGGAAGCTAGTAATTCTGCTTGCTATGCTTTAGTGTACAAAGTAGCATTATTTTCGTTTGAGGATATGCCTCCTTCTTTGCTTGCTACTATTGCTAACCTTTTACAAGAGTATAAGGATGTATTTCCAAGTGAGGTACCACCAGGGTTGCCTCCAATTAGGGGCATTGAACATCATATTGACTTGATCCCAGGAGCTTCCCTACCCAACTACGCGCCATACCGAACCAACCCGGAGGAGACTAAGGAGATTGAGCGTCAAGTGCAAGACTTGCCTGACAAGGGGTACGTACACGAGAGCAAGGTCCATGTGCTGTTTCTATACTTTTGGTTCCAAAGAAGGATGGATCATGGTGTATGTGTGTTGATTGTAGAGCTATCAATAATATTACCATTAGGTATCGTCATCCTATTCCTAGGTTAGACGATATACTTGATGAATTAAGTGACTCTACTGTGTTTTCTAAAGTTGACTTGTGTAGTGGATATCACCAAATTCGCATGAAATTACGAGATGAATGGAAAACAACTTTCATGAGATTGATGAATGAAGTTTTGCGTGCTTTCATTGGAAAATTTTTGGTGGTATATTTTGATGACATATTGATATATAGCAAGTCACTTGAGGGACATCTTGATCATTTACATGCTGTTTTTAATGCTCTACGAGATGCACATTTATTTGGTAACCTTGAGAAGTGCACCTTTTGCACCGATTGAGTATCGTTTCTTGGCTATGTTGTTACTTCATAGGGCATTGAAGTTGATCAAGCTAAGACCGAGGCTATACAGACTTGGCCGACTCCTAACACGGTCACACAAGTGCGAAGTTTTCATGGACTTACTGGATTTTATTGACGCTTTGTCAAGGATTTCTGCACCATTGCCGCACCATTGAATGATCTCACCAAGAAAGGTGCTCATTTCCATTGGGGCCCTACATAGGAACAATCATTCAACCTTCTGAAAGAGAAGCTCACAAATGCACTCTAACTTCCTGATTTTGGTAAGACTTTTGAGCTTGAATGTGATGCTAGTGGAATTGGACTTGGAGGTGTGTTACTATAAGAAGGTAAACCTGTTGCTTGTTTTAGTGAAAAATTAAGTGGGCCTAGTTTGAACTATTCTACTTATGATGAGGAATTATTTGCTCTCGTTCGAACTTTAGAAACATGACAGCATTATTTATGCCCTAAAGAGTTTGTTATACACTCAGATCATGAATCTTTAAAGCACATTCATAGTCAAAGTAAACTGAACCATAGACATGCTAAATGGGTAGAGTTTATTGAATTGTTTCCATATGTTAACAAACACAAGAAAGGGAAGGAGAATGTTATTGCTGATGCTTTGTCTAGGCGTTATACCATGTTATCTCAACTTGATTATAGAATTTTTGGTTTGGAAACAATTAAAGAACTTTATGCTCAAGATGATACTTTTACAGATGCCATGTTGAATTGTCAAGAGGGAAAGAGCTGGAATAAATTTGTCTTAAGTAATGGATTCTTGTTTAGAGCTTACAAGTTATACATTCCAGCTAGCTCCGTTTGTCTTTTGTTGCTACAGGAGGCGCATGGTGGAGGATTGATGGGACACTTCAGTGTCAAGAAGATAGAGGACATTCTGGCCGAGCATTTCTATTGGCCCCGAATGAGGCATGACGTTGAGTGCTACGTGTATCACTACACTACATGCAATAAAGCTAAGTTCCGACTTAATCCACACGGTTTATATATGCCTCTTCCTGTGCCTAGTGTTCCTTGGGAGGATATTTCAATGGACTTTATTTTAGGACTATATAGAACAAAGAAAGGGAGAGATAGTGTTTTTGTTGTTGTGGATAGATTTTTTTAAAATGACACATTTTATACCTTGTCATAAGAGCGATAATGCTACAAATGTTGTTGATTTATTTTTTAGAGAGATCGTTCGACTACATGGAGTACCCAATACCATTGTTTCAGATCGGGATGCGAAGTTTTTGAGTCACTTTTGGCGTGCCCTTTGGATGAAATTGGGGACCAAGCTGCTATTTTCTACTAGTTGTCACCCCCAAACGGATAGCCAAACTGAAGTTGTCAACCACACGTTATCAAGTTATGTTGAGGGCTGTTTTGAAGAAGAATTTGAAGATGTGGGAAGAATATCTACCTTATGTAGAGTTTGCTTACAACAGATCGTTGTATTCTACCACAAAGATGAGCCCTTTTCAGGTAGTTTATGGCTTTAATCCTCGCGCTCCTATTGATTTATTGCCTATTCCTACTTCTGAAAAAGTAACTTTAGATGCTAAGAAGCGTGTTGAATTTGTCCTTAAACTACATGAACAACTAAAAAAACATAGAGAGCATGAATGCTAAGTATAAGGTTGCTGGTAGCTAGGGTAGAAAGAGTTTAACTTTTGAACCTGGTGATCTAGTGTGGCTACATTTGCGTAAAGATAGATTTCCTGAATTGAGAAAGTCTAAGTTGATGCCTAGAGCTAATAGTCTATTCAAGGTGTTAGCTAAGATTAATGATAATGCATATAAGCTTGATCTGCCTACAGAATTCGGGGTTAGTCCCACATTTAATATTACAGATTTGAAGCCATATTTGGGTGAAGAAGATGAGCTTGAGTCGAGGATGACTCAAATCCAAGAAGGGGAGATGTTCCTTTAATCAGGAACTTAGGAGCTGATCATGAAGGGAAGCATGTGCAATTCAATTTGGTCTCCGAAGACAACACCGACTTCAAACACGTATAACTTTCACATATGGAGTCCGTTGGAGGTCCACAAGTACTTGATGGAAATCTTATCTCGTCCTCTTTCCATCAGATCTAGCCCTACCTCCAAATTCATTCTGAGAGTGCTGCAATCACCAAAACAATTCAGCGCTGTTTCTGAGCCCAAGTCAAAAGGGTGTTGCGCCACCTCCACTTAGGCCCATGGGCCTTGTAACCCTAGGGGCATGCGTCCACCCCCCTGGTCGTCTTCCCATATAGGAGCCACTGCCTCCCTTTACTAGAACTTGGATTTCGTTTGCTTAGTTTCTCTGTTGTGAAAACTCCTGTTCTTCGCTTGTGTCGACTAGACCAACGTAAAGAACCTTTGCGGAATCCCACCTTTTGTACTAAAACATATATTTGCAATTTAGATTGCTTTTCATATTGTTCTTGCTTGTTCTTCGATTTCTTACAGGAATTGATCTTCATGATCAGATCAATCAGGTCTTTGGCACGGTTGATAACGACTTGGTGATTACTTCAATGATTGCTTGGTTCGTGCGTGCTACGTTCGTAGCCTAGATCGTGAGAGTTGATTGCCATCAAATTGGAAATTACCCTTCGCATCGAAAGATCGGGCCAACAAAGTGCATCAGAGATGAAACCTTTTGGAACAAGAACTTTGATACTATGGTAAGCGTGATGAGTATCTGCCAAGGATTTAGTTAGTGATGGTCTACCAAGAATGACATTATATGCCGATGCAAACTCTACAATTTTGAAAGTGATTAACTCTGTTTGAAAACTGTGAGAATCTCCAAATATTACTAGTAACACTATTGGTCACTGTTTATGATACGACCTGATAATTTAGTTGGAACATGTATGACGGTCCGATTTTTCGCGGTACAATAACCCAGCAGCAGGCTGCCTTCTTTGGGTGCGGCAAGAACAACAGACGACGTGATTTCCCAAACGGTCGTAGTAGTAATATTTGATATGCCGGACTGCACACTATAGATGCATGCAACCAGCTCTGATCCACAGATCAACGCCCAAGCAACACAAGGCAGAGAGAGAAGCACTCGTGTATGCACCGCCAAACAGGAATTTCTAGCTTCCGTGTTCCTAGATCAGTAGCAGCCAATTTGATCCCTGTGCCACCAACACTTCTCCACGTCAAATAGGAAACAAGCACCAAAAGGATTTTAGTAGATGGCCTGGGAGTCGACGCACAAAAAAAACCCCAGTAGCAATCCTTCCACCCGTGAGTACACAACTCATGAACGGAAAAGAGAGATCAATATGATCAGCGTCGCAAGAATTGATTCACGAAATCAAAACCCACGTTGCAATAATGACATCACAGATTGGATCTCATAGGAAACGACGAACACTATTTGGCCGCCAATACATGATGATTTTCTCTTGAGTATATTACTAGACAAAATAAAACAACCAACCCCCTACACAACAGCCACCCATGGGGCCTTTATACTTACGCATAGAGCTGGGAGTCGGGCCGTGCCTTTCCAAGCCAGCTCGAGGCCCGGCTGGCTCGGCACAGCCCAAGCACAGTACGGCCCGACACGTGGCAGGCTGGGCTGGCCCGGCATGAACGGTGGGCCAGGCTGGGCTTGGAAAGCCAGGCCGTCGGGCGGCAAGGCACGACACGGCAAATCGTGCCGTGCTTAGGCCGGCATGGCTGGCACGGCGGTCACAGCTGGCACGGCGGTCACGGCTAGCACGGCGAGCACGCGGCAAGCCTCCCACAGCCGCCTCGAGGAGCTTCGCTAGGGAGAGCCAGAGAGGCGCGACCGCGTGAGCACCAGGGAGAGTCGGACTACCGGAGAGGCACGACCGCGCGAGCGCCAGGGGCGCGGGGCCTCGGGGAGCCTCCCACAGCCGGCGTGCCTCCTCGCCGCTTTGCCGCGCCTCGTTGCCTCCCGCCGGGCCTCCACGCTGGACCAAGATGGCCAGGCTAGGCCATGAGGCAGCAGTAGAGGCCGGCGGCGTCGGGCCGAGCTCGGCGGCTTAGGCGGTAGCGCCATGGGGAAGCTTAGAGGAGGAGCCATCGGGGTGGCCCAAACCGGAGGGCGACGTCACCATGAAGCTGGGCGTAGCACCGTGGGGCCGAGCAAGGGGCCGGTGGCCGAAGGCCACGCTGGTCAGGTCTGGAAGCACATACCCTAGAGCCAGGAAATCCAAGACAGCCAAACGGTAGATATCACAATATGTAATTATTGCCAAGTTAAATTAACTACTTGTACAGCTGTAGGGACATGGCACTTGAACCGGCACTACAAAGCATGCTTGCGCAAGATCGGGGCGTAGAGCCGAGGGGGAGGAGTACAAACGCAGCTAAACTTCGAGGCCGATGGCTCTGTAAGTACTTGGGTATACAACCTGCTTTCTGCCCGTGAGGAAATCGCTAGATATATTGTTACGGAAGATCAACCGATTAGGATGGGTGAAAGCCGCGTTCGAAAGAATGGTCCACTTCGGCTTTTGCCCACAGTACCAATATGTTAGTAGGAGAACCACTACATCTGATATTTTACGGATGTATCATAAGAAACTAGTAGAGCTAAAAGAACTATTCCTACAAGTTCAATTCTCTTTTGCTATAACTTCAGACATTTGGACATCATCACACCAGAGAAGTGCCTACCTTAGTGTTGTAGCCCATCATTTAGATGACAATTACAAACTAAACAAGAGAGTCATAGGGTTTAAGGTAATTAACGAATCACACACGGGCGAGACCATTGCCGAGCGTATACTACACGTACTTGATGATTTTAAGATAGATAATAAGATTGCTTCTATAACTCTTGATAACGCATCAACGAACACGACTGCTATGAACATCCTCACCCCAAGATTGCAGACGTATATTGGTGGTTATACTCTTCACCAGAGATGCGTATGCGATATTTTGAACCTTGTTGTTCAAGACGGTATGCAAGCGATTGGCGGATATTTGAACAGTGTCCGCAACTCCGTTTGCTACCTCACAAATTTCCCACAAGTGGCAGCCAGGTTCGTGGAGCACTGCACAGCCAATGGGAAGGAGCCAAGAAAATTCGGTCTTGATATGAAGGTGAGGTGGAACTCGACCTTCATCATGTTAAAGAAGTTACAAGGGTACGAACATGTCATATCTGTTTTTGTCAATGCTAACTCTCAAAACAATGAATTGGTAGTTACTAATTCAGATTGGCAGATTGCTAGTCATTTTCGAGAGTTTGTACAACCTTTTTATAAAGCAACAAAGATGTTATATGGTGTTTATTACCCTACCTCTTACTTAGTTATAGAATTTATTTGGTTAATTGCAGACAAGATTGCCAAATCTAGAGAGGATCCCCTTTTAGGTCATGCTGTTGCATTAATGGAGGAAAGATTTATTAAATATTTTAGTTCTATTTCACACGTGTATTGCTTTGCTATTATTTTTGATCCTATGAAAAAGTTGCCAGGTTTGCATATCGGTATGGAGGGAATAGGTGAATGCCTTGGTCTTGATTACTCGGAAGCTTTTGCACATGTCAAAGAGGAGTTTTTTCATGTTTTCTGCATGTATCATGACAAGTTCGGTAGCAGTGCGAGATCAGAGGCCTCACAGCAGACGCAACAAGGAAAGAAAAGCTTGACATCTCACTTGTGGAAGAAGCTAAAGAGCAAGTCCAGTTCTTCATCCTCTCAGTCTCAGGTAGCCCCCTTGTGGAATTCTGTCTCAGAGCTAAACCACTACCTGGAGCATGATTTTGCAAACATCGATCCTGATCTTTCCGGTGGAAAGATAGACTTGCTCGAGTGGTGGAAGAACAACAAGCGGATATTTCATGTGCTATCACATTTCGCACGGAATGTTCTGCTGGTGTCGGTGTCCACTGTCTCTTCAGAAGCAACGTTCAGCATGGCAGGGAGAATAATTGAAGAAAGAAGATCATCCCTCATGCCTAGGATGGTGGAGGCAATCACATGCGCCAAGGACTGGGAATTGGCTAAAGAGCGGCAACAGCATCAACTGGAGGATCTTGAGATCGTGCAGGCGCACGCTGACCTCGAACGCATGAACGATTTCGACATTGATGAGTAGTTAGTATGTACACATGTTGTTACTGTACTCTTTTCCTTACTCGGGGAACTCCACTCTGGGGCGTAAGGTTTTTAACGAGACAGTAACATTGTATCTGTAAAATATCAAGAAAATTTCACTTTTTCCCCAAAATATTTATGTGCCCATGTTTTTACGCAATTAATTCAATTTTAACTAGGTTTTTAATGAAGCGGGCACGACCGCACAAGAGGAATGAAGATGGCGGTCGCCGCCGCCATCGTCGCCTCCGCCTCTGCCGTCTATAGTTACTTAGGGCTAGACTTGGACTGGCACGGTACGACCTCGACACGACAGGCTTTGGGCCGTGCGTCCCCCTGGCCGAAGACGAGATGAGCCAGCACGGCACGGCACGATGGGATGACTGGGCTGAGCCGACATGGCACGACGCAACCTGAAGCACGATGAGTCCGAACCGTGTCGGTATGGCATGGCCCAATGCCTAGATCTACTTACGCATACCAGGCCCGCACCCACATGGCCACAGACTCAACCCAAACATGGACTAGGACTTAGACTCCTCAAATAAATAAAATAAAAACTGACGTGTAGGGTACCACTCGGACTAAACTAGGAATTGAACTAGCAATTAAAAATAGGAACTCACGGAGTTCCAATCCGAACCCTAGATGAAATCGTAGATGCATCTGTTTTGTCCTCCTTTCTTGGCACGCTCTCCCTGCATACTATCTTCTCACGCCAGATTTTTCCTTTTCTCTCTCTTCCTTCCATGGCGCGTATAGGCTTTCCATGCATATATATACTGCATGTGCTGCTGCATGCATGCATGCATTCGAGTATGGTCCATGCTTGCACTTCTTCTCTCCTCTGTTACGTAGAGCAGGAACTAAATACCTCGGTATTCCTTTCCCATAGCCAGCGCCATTCTTTTGTCGTGCCGTCGGACACGGCACGCGAGTGCTTGAAGCTAACTTTCTTTCTTGTTGCAAAACAACACAAACCGGAGGATTAAAAATAGCTTGTGGTTTAGAAACACATGCCAGTGTAGTTGCAACAGCAGGCGCCGTATCAGTTTCGGTCTTCTGGGAACCTCTCGTATCGTACCGCCTGTTTAAATGCTCAAATAGCAGAATCATCAGCAATGTTAGGAATGATATTGCGTACTTCTACAAACCTTTTAATAAACTGATGTATATTTTCTTCAGAAGTTTGACGAAGATGATGTAAATCATCCTCTTTTTCTAGCTCACTACCGAAAAACGAGTATTCCCTTACGGTTCAAAACCGCTAGTAAAATAAGAAAAACCGTCAGGTTTTAATTTCTTGACGGTTACCTGTCAGGCAAAACCTCTCAGCACTAGCTGGAAAGGAAAATTAAATTTTGCTGACGGTTACCCACCAGGAAAATTAAACCTGACGGTATTGCCCGTTAGTAAAAACATGCATTTTCCTGTGGGCAGTGGCGGACTCAGGACTAGAATTTAGGTTGGGCGGAACGGCGTCGAGGAGAGGAACTAATACTATTATCCGATAACAAAACAATGCATATATAATACACATTGCAATCACTTTCAATAAAGCATATGACACTAAATAGATCTCAAAACTACAATCCGCATCATGTGAACATACAAAGACAGGACAAATGTAGAAAATGTACTTCATCAATGAAGTTTACAGAACAATTTGCCACCAAAATACCAAATTATTAAATTACTAGTAACAACTTTGTCAAAAGTAGATGGATAGTGAGTATTCAGATTAATCCAAAGATAAATCATAAAAATTATTGAACATAATAAATGTAAAGACATACCATCTTGAATCTTGATATCTATTTTCTACCGCTCTTTGGCATTCACAAATCACAATTCACAAGCTCGACATTCACAAATCAAGACATCAAGTCACCAAATGATCAAATCTCAACTCTTAAAACTCAAAAACACGCTTTCATTTGCTCCTTCTAATCCCCATTATCCCCTCACGGCTCACGCCTCCTTCTAATCCCTCCCCACTCGATTCGGTGCTCAATCGCTCACCTCCTTCTTGGCTGCCGCCACGCCACCCCACCCGGCGCGCCGCCCGGCTTATGCCGCCTTTGCTTCAGTGGAGCTCCTCCCGGCGCCGCGTGCTCTGGCGCCAAGCTCCTCCGGTCCGGCGCCACCCCACCCGCCGCCTCAGCTCGGTGAAGCTCCTCCGCGCCTTGCCGGCCGGCGCGCGCTCTGGCGCCGCTGGCTCCTCCCGTCCCGGCTGCCTCCACCCGCTCGGCTCCGCCTCGCTCTGATGGATCTCCTCCAGCCCCGGCCCGGCGCCAAGACTGCCTCCTCCCGGACCCCGCCTGGCCGCCTCCCCGGGCGCGCTCTGCCTCCTCCCCGTCTAGGTTTGTAGATTTCTAGTTATGCAAATTGGATTGGGATTTGGGGATTTGGGGGAAGAACAAATGGGGAGATGTAATGATGCAGATGGGCTTAGCTGGGCCGTGTATGGGCCGTAGGACTTCTTTGGGCTGTGGCCTCCCGCCTCCTCCTCTGAATCTCTAAATTCTGATGGCGCTGGGCGCAGGACTGGCTGGGCGGCTGGTGCTGGCTTCTGCCCGTCCGAGAAGAAGACGCCACTGCTCGGGATCGGGGTTCACCGACGTCGGCTACCTCGGTGGCCGCCACCTTGCTTTCGATTCTTGGGGCCGCCCTCAGGAGTCAAACCGTGAGGAAAATTCATTTCGCCGACGGTTATGTCACCGTCAATAAAATTAGAGATTTCATTGACTGTTCTTCTGGTACCGTCAAGAAAATGTATTTCTCTGATGGTTAATGTCACCATCAATACAATTATCGATTTCATTGATCGTTTTTACAGAATCACAAGAAAATTGATTTCACTGACGGTTAATGTCACTGTCAAGAAAATTAATACTGACGGTTTGCGCCCACCAGGAAAATTGATTTCCAGAATGGCAGGAAATATAGCCTGACGGTTTTCCCCGTCAGTAAAATTGATTTCTAGTGGTAGAATACTAGCAATACTGGCATGTTACAGCAAATTTACAGCAGAAAATGTTGCAGCAGACAATTAAATGGATATCCAATCATATAATCAAATCACAACACCATCCTTGCATCAATCAAGAAACATATAATTAATGAACAAACATGTAAAAAGTTCAGCTTTCATAAACAGTCCCTAGCCAATAGATTCATGTTCACTAGTAAGCATACCAACATTCATAAACTTCACCTCCAGATTGGTTCATCCATCCAAAAGACATCTAAAGTGAAGTACCGCACACAAAAGTCACAAAAGTCCTCATTTCCATTACATTCAAGTTCAGCTAGTCAAAAGAACTACAAGAGATCACTGAAAGTCACAGAATGGCAGCATGGTTGTTGTCGCCATCAATGTCACCACTATTGTTGTCCCTATCATTTACATCAACGTTACCATCGACAGCACCATCATCCGGTTGTGAGCCCACATGGGAGGGTCCAGTCCCAGTCCCTTGCTGTAAGGTGAAAACATTATATCTACTTGAGCTAAAGAAACCGTAATGGCTTGTAATGTTATTTGAATTATCACAGTCCTATATTAAATACCCTGGATCTTCCAATACAAAATGTGCACCCCTAGATCTACTAAGTTAACAAATCATGGCAACTACTCAAGAATATGTAAGCTTAAAATAGTCAGCTTAAGAACATGTGACGCTTGGCATATACTTAAAATTTGTTTAGCCTCGTAAACAACTCACAAGTATGGGTGTACTAACTAGTAGAAAATTCATTTGCCACCTTACCATCAACTACAAGTAAATGAGATTCAAGTTATGCCCATGTTTAGAACATTCAACATGAGTCCACTCACTCATTGCTGTATTGCTTATTGACAGTCTGACACACCAAAAAAATATTAGTTATCTTTGTCAAATGGTCCTCCATATGACAAAGGTGACGGATGGAAAGTACCACTTGAAGTTGAACTATGCAACAAGGCAAAATAATAGTTCGTAGATAATTTTGTTTATACACAAGGCAATAATTGTAGGTACTAAACGATATTACCTATGCTTGAGTAGGTGTGCCACGGCGTAGCATCTCTGGTGGTGGTTGTTCGCCTATCTTCTCAAAAAGCATCTACAGCTGGAAAGTACCATTTGAAGTTTAACTATACAATCTGTACTAACCATGCAATGCACATTAATAGTAGACTATCAATAAACTGACAACAGACTAGGTATATAACCATTCCCATAAGCAACCAACAAGCTGATACTGATAGTAACCTATCTATATATCAGAGTGATAATTGTATACCAGTTTTCCCTAAATAACAACAAACAACACCAGGACATTCTGGTTTGATTGCAAGTAACAATTTGGAGTTATCTAGCTGCTGACTTGCATTGTGCCTGTTAAAATATTGCAAGTAAAACTTTGTCTCTTCTATTTAAGAAAGAAACCAAGGGTTCATGCATTCAGCCTTTCACTCAGCATGAGTTTTTTATCATCGAAAAAACTCATCAAGTTCTAAATATTAAACAAAAGAAGAATTCAAAGAATCCCAACTAAAAGCCCCAAACTAATAAAAAATGCATAGTAATCTTCAAAGTATACATCTAAGTGATCGCACCATGATTTTAGAATGTATCTTGCCAACGAGAAAGCATAAGCAAAAGGTAGTATTATGAATTATGATACTTGTAGTCGAAAAAACTCTCGCTACTAGTAGAATCAATATAATCTTGTTTATGTCATATCATGTGAAATCTTATAGAAACATCTGTTGATGGTCTTGAATTACAATCAACTTTCACATCACATTCTATTCAGCTCTATGCAACTGAGCATAAAGATATGTAAAATTTGGACTACTTCCTGTTTATGGTCAAGTTAATTATGTGCCAGATTTTTTAGATGAGTTAGCATGATAGAACTTTTTTTTAGATGGTTAATATGCTAGAGTTGATGAACTAGTGTAAATTAGTGGTACATAGAAAGTTGAATGAACTGATTTCAAAAGGTGAAAGTTGAATGGTCGCACACTAAAAAAATCTAATGTATAAGTAAGAACAAAATACAGATGTATTTCAAAATTTTCTTTTTCATGTCAAACACACTCGACCAATTGTTTAAGAAGCACATTAAACTACGGATCACATTTATTTCATGTATAAAATCATCTTTTAGATACATTTAGATGTAATCATCGATATGCTTCTATTATTTGGAACTTTTAGGAAAATTTCAATCAACTTTTAGTAAACCTGGGGAGGTGGGGCGGAGCTGGGCCGTCGGGGCGAAGCTGGGGCTTTGGGACGGTGGGGCGGAGCCTAGTGCGTCGGGGCGGCAAGGAGGTGGGGCAGAGCTAGGGCGTCGGGGGTGGGGGTGACCTGAGATGGGATGGAGGCAGCTGAGATGAGGAGGTGGGGGACCTGGGGCTGCCGGAGATGAGGTGGGTGAGGGGATGGGGCGAGCTGTGGCGTCGGGGTGGGGAGGACAGTGGGGGCGACTGAAGGGGTGGGGGAGGACGGTGGGAGCTAGGGCGGCGGGGCGGACCTAGGGAGGTGGGGCGGGGGCGAGCCGACCATCGGGCGAGCTGGGCTTTGGGATGGCGGGCGAGTCTGCAAGGCCGAGGCGGGGGATGCACGGGGGCGACCTGAGATGGTGGGGGACCTAAGGTTGTCGGATATGAGGGCGAGGGGATGGGGTGGAGGAGGTGGGCAATGGGAGGAAGCAGATTGATGGGTTTGGCGGCTATTGATGTGTTGATTTTGGGGAGAACATGGGGTTTTAGGGTCTCTCAATTTCTCTAACGTGTCTTCACCGGTCAGAAAAATTGTGTGCTACCAATTCAGCGGTCCTGTGACGCACTGCAAGAATTCAGCGGGTGGACTGGAGCAGGCTAGAGGGGAAATTTTGCAATTTTCCTGATGGTTCATATAGACCCATCACAAAAGTAAATAATCCTAACGGGTAAATCTAATACTGTCACAAAAATAGTATATATCCTTGGCGGCTTTATGAGCCCGACAGGAAAATGTATTTTTGCGACGGTGAGAAGTGGGCCTGTCACACAAATTTGATATCCCTCACGTTCTATGCGGGCCCATCAAAAAAATTAAAGCCCGCAAGGGATTCCCCGTTTTCTGGTAGTGGCTTAGTGTAACAACTTTTAAAGTTGTTTATAATAGCATGGCATAGATTTTCCCAACTACAAATAGAGCTTTTCAGCTGGTTGAACAACCATGTACGAGCATATCCTTTTAATACAGTGGGTAAGTAATTTGCCATTACCTTTTCGTCGCCGCCCACAGCCTGGACGACGATAGTGTAGATTTGAAGAAATTCTGAAGGATTTTATGTCCCATCAAATCTTTCCAAATATCCTGGCTTGAACTTTTCATGCTAGGTAACTTATCTTAGCCCTGGTGAGAAAGTCTTGCACCCTGTGTATGACCCCAATCGTGGTTGGACGTTATGACCTTCATCACGATTATCAGGAGAACGAGGTCTTTTATGACCACGGTTAAAACGCTCACCTGGGCCTACTCTGTCGAACATGCTCCGCTAGGGCGGATAATCTTGTTGACGAAGGTTGTTGCTATGACGGCAATGTCTAGAGGCAGAGTGGTCTACCCTAAAGCTGCTATTAAACCTTGAAGATTATGAAAGGCTCTATACTTTGCAGCATCCTCTTGCAAGTCAGCAGCCAATGAACAAATAACCAGAATGTCATGTTCAATGTTCTGTCCAGTCTGATGGTTTGTGATAGCACTTGAGAGTATGCGAACATGGTCGACAGTAGTCTCTACCTGCGAAGGTGATGGTACAATATTTAAATATCTTATCGTCGTCCTTGGGGTGGCCTAGGGCGTAGTTGGCGGACGCTAGTTGCTACTCGCGTTGGTGATAGGCCTCCTAGATGTCCCTACTACGCTGTTGTGGTACGAGTGACGGGCGTCCTCCATTGCCTTCTGCTTGGCGGCGAGGAGTTGATTGCTGCGTTGTTCCTGCGCCAATCGTTCGGCCTACTCCTGGCCTCACATTGTTTACATGTTGCTCGTTGCTTATCGGTCTTGTTGATGACTACATATGCACGAAACTCTGAGCAAATGGAGGGCAAAAATATCCCATACTCATCAGAGGAGGGGTAGTAGTTAAGATCTCATAGTAGATGTTCTGGAGATGATTCCGCCTGAACCTCAACATTGACTCCATCAGTGAGATCATCAAAAGTTGCCACGGTACTGGCATCGTGGTGACTTGCCTCTCCAGTTGAGACAAAAGTAGGAAAGTACTCGCCCTCGTAATTTCTTAGGGACAGTAGCGGCATCCCCATCATCCATGTCCCAAAAAGTTGGGTTGAGAGCGTTGAAGATTCTCCCTCGGAATGTACTCAAGGTAGAAACCACACTTGCATGCCTTCTTAGGGACGTAGTCCTTGTCCACGAGGTTGGCGTAGTCAACAAGATCGAAGGTGTTCTCCTCGTCCATTGGTAAGGACACAAGAAAATCACAACAATTATCTTCGGCTTGATGGCACCCTCCTTCTAGCACCAACCATTGATGATCGAGACCTAGGGTCCCTTATCGAGCTTACCAGGAAAATATTATGAGAGTACAATCTAGACGAAGACCTTTATTACTGTGGACACAATGAGTGTTTGTATAAGAATACAATGAGAATGAGATCGTAGAGAGTTGAGATTATGGATATGTATGTATTGAGAACTTATTGTTACAGAATAGGACGGTTACCCCCTTTATAGTTATTGAATGGGTGGTAGTTAATGCCACTAAAGGCACCTTATGTCTTCATGCATGTTCCTTCGTTGAATCTTGAACCGTCATGTTTCTTAGCCAACCGTCGTAAGTTGCCAGATGCGCTAATAACCGCTCTCACGTAAGTCATGTGGGAAACCGCCATGTCTCCTGAACAATTTGCTGGTTCAGGATGGCCCAAACCATATAGATGGTCATGTAGTATCTATGACTCAAACTGGTATGTGACTAGTTTAGCTGTAATAAAAGGGATTATGCTTCTTTTTAATACTGGTTGTAAGTTCATAACCATTATAAAGTGGGCCCCTAAAATGTTAGTCTCCTTTAACAGAGACTCTGACTTTGACCGAAAATATTGGCATGGTCAAGAATCCTCGTCATAGCGTATTTTCCAAATTTGCAAATTCAATAAAAAATGTTTTGTGAGAAGATTCTTTTATATCAATTCCAGAGTATATTAGATGTTCCTAACAAGTTTTGAATAAAGTAGAACAAAAGCCCAAACAATTGTTACTCCTACATGTTAAATTAATCCTAAATTGTCATATGTAGTCCAGAGGCCATGCTTTTTTGGCCCGCCCCGAGGCCTAGCCGACACGACACGACCCAAGCATGGCAGGGCCATGCCGGGCCTGAGGATGAGACCCATCGGGTAGTATGGTATGACACGGGGAGTTGGGCTATGCTCGGGCTGGCCCAACATGACTACGGCATAGCGGCACGCCAAGCCCCCGCCTGCCTGCCTACAAGCCCGCAACGCCACACAACCCCCGCACACGACGCCGGCCCCGCCCGCCTGCCCCCAAGCCTGCAACGTCGTGGCTCGTAACCCCTGCCCGCAACACCACACCCACCTACGCCTGTCGCGTCCGCCTCCACAGCCTCTGCGTCGCCACCCCTGCCCACATGCGAGGTGGAGGGAGGTGGAGCGGTGGAGCAAGGATGACGGTGGGGAAGGTGGAGCCGAGGCCAGGGGTGGTGGGGGAGGTGGATTTGTGGCCGGTGGAGGCAGTGGGAGAGAAGGGTGAGGCCGAGGGCAGTGGCGGCGGAGCTCGGGGGGAGGGGGAGGCCGAGGGCGGCGGTAGGGAGAGAAAGGGAGGCCAGGAGGCGCTAGGGGAGAGGGGTCCAGAGGAGTCCAAGGCGGTGGGGGATGGGGAGACCGATGGTGGCACGGTGATGGGGAGGCCGGGAGCGGCGGTTGGGGAGATGGGGAGGCGCTGGGGACAGGGATCGGGGAGGCCGGGCGTTGGGGAGGACCGGAGGAGGCCAGTGGAGGTAGGGAGGGCCGAAGGAGGCCAGGGGCGGGGGGGGGGGGAGGGAGGGAGAGATAGGCATTGGGTTATGTAAATCAGTATATGCATTGTTGTGATGGTGGTGACGGATTAGGGAATCATGACAGTAGACTATGGAGTGTAACATCCCAAATTTGGAGTTCATCTGAAGCATTTAAAAATAAAAATAACCATTTGAATTTTCTTGGTTAGGTTCAAGCTTAATTTGAATTTTTAGTAATCAAAACAATTTAATGTGATCAATCTAAACTTCAATTAAATTCAAAGATGTTTTATTTGGGTTCCTTAAGTTCTAGAGTTTTTTTTGGAATTTTCTAGAAATTCTTGGAGTTTGTTTGCTATTTCTTTGAGCTCGGTTTTATTTAATTCAATTTCTGATATTTGAAAATTCTTCTTTTTATGGATTTTTCCTTTGGGTCGTTTTCTTTTCTCTTTGGTCCATCTCTTTTCTTTTCTGCCTAGGCCCAATCCAGTGCGCAACCTGGCCCGCTCCACCTTCTCCCGCGCGTGAAGCCCCACCACCAGCCTCCCTCTCTCCTCTCTTTGTCCCTAACCCATGGGCCCACCCTGTCAGCCAGTGCCGCCTTCGTCTAGCTCTAGCCCGACTCGGTCTCCAGCTAGTGCACGCCGTCGCCGCCATCTCCATGTCAAATCCTCTTATCCTAGCCCTATTTAAGCCGCACTGCCCACGTCAAATCGTGCGCCTCGTTCTCCTCTCCTGAATCTGTCACATCCCCAAGTTAAATAATGATAATCAGTATGCACATCATCAGCTTGCATTTTGATTTTTAAGCATTTACATCCTTTATTGCACTTGGAAAATCTTAATCCAAGATTAAACCTCCAACTCAAACCTAAGCTCTGAAAATAAGACAATAACAAATGCTTATAAAGTCCTCACGGGAGATAATTTATTCAAATATTATAATATTTACCACTTAATAAATATAATTTTTTCCAAATTTTTGGAACTCATTTTGATCCACAAAAAATTTAAACTCATTTTGAGGTTTAATATTTTATTTGAGTACTAGGACATCCCAGGGATCTTCCTGATTTATTTCAGAATTTTAGGAATGTTATTTCTATTTTTAAGACCTCGGTCAAAGTAGAAAGTAGAAACTTTAGTAATCAAAACAGTCAAACGTGGGTATCTATTCGGACCAGTCTGAACCTTTCCGACCAGACGCAACCCAACTTGGCTCGACCCAACCATCTTCCTAATCGGGCCAGTCTGAACAGCTCTGCACTGGTCCGAACATACCGACAGAGTTCGACGCAAACTGGACTGCACCGCACCACCTAAGTGCATCAGACCTGAGCCACCTTTTCCCTCTACCACTAACATGCGGGCCCCACCCGCAGGTCATCTTCTCTAGCGCACTGCCGAGCCCAGGAGCTGAGCTCCACGCGACGTCCGCACCTTTGTATTTGCGAAGTGACGTCGTCGTCCCACCGCCCTCTGCGACCAACCCGAGAGCATCTCCTTCTCACGCCATCGTCGTCCATGCCATTAGCAAGCTCTTAAACCCCCTTCCTGCTTCCCCCTCTATCCCATTTTTGCTCTCCGCTGAGAAAGCGAAAGGGAAGGAGAGAGCCTCACCTCTACCGCTCCTTGACCAACAACCCCGGCGTAGCATTTGCCTCACCATGCCGCGCATTTTTTCCCATGGGATCTACCAGTGAAAGCACCTGTAGAGGCTAAGCCGTGCGCATCGTCCTCGGCTCCGACAAGAGCGCCGCTGAGGTCGCCTGTCACCGTTCCGCCCAACCTGTCAATTCCCTTTCTCTTCTATATGTGTCAGCACGTGTTCTAGAGCATGGGCATCATTCCCCCCTATTAATTCCACCTTTCTTTCGTAGGATCGCGCCGGCATCATCGTCTTCCCCAACCACAGCTAAAAGCACCACACGCACCGTCGCACCATCCCCGGCAAGCCCCGTGGTGATTCCTTGTTTCTAGAGCATCTTTTCTACTCCCTCATCTTTCTCCAAGGCCCAGTCGAAGCTCTACTTCACCCAAGCATCGCCGCCACGATGACCTCCACCATGCGACCGTCAGCTCACGTCGCCAGACTGCCTCGGCCCCTCTAAACCACCATCAAGCGCAGGGTGAGCTTCGCGAGGCTCCCATGAACATTTTTCACAACCTTTTGTTGAAGCTCTTTACCTAACTTGGAGCCGTCGCCATGCATGTGCCATCGCCACTGCACCCAGGTGCTGCTGGAGCTAAAGAAGAAGGCCATTGGTCCCTGCGCCGGGCCGGAGAAGTCGCAGGAGCCTAAGGAGTCTAGATCTAGCACTAGATTTCCCCAGGGAGGCCTCTACGTTGAGCTTCCTTAGCACCTATACTCGTCTCCTCCGCTCAACCCCATCGCCGGCGCGCCACTGTGCCCCTCCACTAGCAATGACACCTCCTGAAGGTAGCCACGAGCCCTAGCATTCCATTTTAGCTTACTTCGGGCCTTGTGCGCCGCTAACTCGCTGTTGGCGGGCTTGACGACGACCGACTCAGCGAGCGCCTCTGTGTCGGAATGGCCGACAGCCACTGTAGGGTATTCAAGAGCCAAATCCCATTTGGATTAGGGCTAATCATTGCTTAGAGTATTAATTGCTGTTTAAAATACGTTAGTATTTCACCGACTTGTGGGACCGTGAACAGAAATTGAGGCAACTTTTGAAACCAGGTTAAGTTAGGGTCCTTGACATGTGGGCCCGAGTGCCATAAGCTTTGTAGTGAACCATTGCACTATTTTGCAGACTTTCAGTCCATGCACTATTGCATGGACCGAGTCAATGACATGGGGGTCCCACTTGTCGGTTTTAACTAGAAATTAATTGGAAAATGAAAAGTAGCACTAGGCAGTGGACCCCACTGTCATAGTCTTTGGCTAGGTTCTTCTCGGTATAAAAAGTATTTAATTATTTTAGAAAATCCGAAACGAATTATTTTTGCACTGAAAAAAATCAAGGAACTTAAAAAATTCATAACAAATGCAATTTAACTTCAAATAAAGTGAAACCAATTTTGATAATTTTAATTTTAAATGTACTTTAAATTGAAATAGGTTTCAAACCAGTCTCTGTATCAGAAAAATATAGTTTTTGGAGTTTGGTCCAAAACCCATTTATTTATACACTAGAAAATGCTTTTAACTTTGAAAATTCGTACAACATGTTTCTGAAATCCAAAAGAGATAAACCAAGTTATTTTGGCCTTATAATTTTATTATATATTTATCTATGTAATCCTTTTTCCCAATACTATTCTATAAATTTTCACCAAATAATTAAATTAGGATAAATAGTAACCGAGCTCCATCTTTTAGCATTTTCCAAGATGCTGATTTTTCAAACCACTATAACTTTCACATATAAACTCCAAATGGATTAATTCTTTCACCTAAATTCATCTTAAATCATAATATACCTACTGTATACATTTCATGCATTTGGGATGAAATTGAATTTTTGGATGTTTTCGGTGTTATGGTTCTTATACGATGTTTTCATGCGTTCGATAGTTTTCAAAGATACGAGTGTGATTGAGAGTGGTATTCAGTAGCAATTGGGCTATCCATCCCAGGCAAGCAGTTCTTTCCTTTGATGCATATTGCTCCTATTAATTTCGAAAAGTATCTATGTTGATTTTCAAGTATTCTATGCATTGCTTTAATTTTGAATACTTGTATGCCAAATGGGTAGCTTTAGATATGCCCTACTTACTGCAATGGCCTTCCTTTGAATGTTTATTACCCTTTTACCTTGAATGATTAAGGTTATATGTTATATGGATTTGTTTGGTGATTTGTAGAACGTTGCATGCTTAGTCATGCTAGTAGTTGTAGTCGAAAGCGATTGATGGAGCTAGTCCATCGGCCGATGGATTGAATTGAATCTTGATGAAATTTTAGGAATGTGTGGATTGAATTATGTTGATATTGAGGATTATGTCCAGATCTTTGAATCTAGTGTTGTGGACTTGTTGGGTGGGGGTTATTGTGTGTTGGACTTGGACAGGTGATGGGGTGATGAAGGAAGGTTGTCCCGGATTCGTGTAGCCCCATCTGGGTGCTTAAGGACCGGTCTATGGTGTGTCGAATCAAGTCTCACGTGCAACCACACACCGGGTTTATGGGCGATGGCTTGGCTGAATAATTTACTATGTGTTAGCTATCAAGACACAGTTAGATTGACAATTGTTGTTGTTACTGTTTAATTATTATATTATCAATCTAGTGGGGGCATGTTAAGTGTTGTCTTACTTGCCCTTAAGGGTCTCTTGTGCGCAAGGGACTTGCTTACACAACGGGGTTAACTATGGTTCAGGTGAACGATAGTCTGCCATGGTGTGTATCCTTGGGTGGTTTGATAGTTAAGACATGACATTGTAATGGTCTTGTTATGATATCTCAGTCACACTCCTATGGAAGAGTGCATTGGCCGACATTATGAGGTATTCATATCGTGTGGGTAAAGCTGTACACCTTTGTAGAGTTTAAAATCTATTCGAATAGCCGTGTCCCCGGTTATGGACATCGCTTGGTGAAACCATGCATAGTTAGCTTATGGGAATTTGGGTTTGGGTGATGTTGATAGGTCATGTGTTGAATTGTTCAGATCTTGTATGTTGTCACGAACGGGAAGTTTGCATGTTGATTTGTTAATGAATGAATTGTGTCACGAACGGGAAGTTCGTGTGTCGATTATATTTGGAGTATCTACTGTTGTTGATCATGAATTTGGGGATTACCTACTGTATATATTGTTTTCTAAATGTTTTACAAATGGCAATTTGAATCTATATCGGTTATCTCAAAGAAAAACTTGCTTTATGCTAAAAATTGCCTAGTGTAGTAGCCTTTCTTTGACACTTGAATGCATTTAATATATGTTGCTATTCGTAAGTCTTGCGAGTACGTTTTTGTACTCAGCTAGATTGTCCATGTTGTAGGTGAGAAGTTGTTCGAATCGGGTTTTGGTACGACAGATGCTACGACTTTAACCCCAGTTGGTTGCTTGTGGGTTTGGGCATGCTAATCTGGTTATTTTATTTTTATTCTAAGTTTAACTTCCGCTGCGATTTATTTGTGGTGTGCTTAAATTTGGCCGGTCGGCCCTCATATGCAAAATTGGACCATAAGATTCTATTTGTTGAAGTTGTATTATTAATTCTATTCTCTTATATGATTGTGTATGGATGTGATTGCAAAGTTGTGTTTGGATATGTGCATGTTAGCCATTGATCCTTAGGAGCTAACATGAGACACATATTCGGGCACTCGGAATCGTTTTCGTCTCACATTAAGTGATACGCTTTCAGCGTATTCACTTAGGTTGGAACGAATCCGATCCCGGGGTTGCCACAGAATCCCCAAGGTGCCGTTGCCGATCGCGTTGTCATTTTTTTGGATTCCGTCGAAGAAGCCGCCGGCCGCTGAAGCACTCCGTCGCCCGTTCTTCCGCCGTGGTAGCTCCTCTGCCCTTGTCATCACCGTCGTTGAGTTCGCCCTTCCGCGTTCTTCGCCATGCTCGCCTCGTCATCTCCGGAAGCTCGTCGCCTCATCGTCGCCTTTGTTGTCTCCAAGTCTGACCGCCGCCTTCGTTGTCGATCTCTCTCTCTCTCTGGTGAGTCCCTTGCCTTCCCGAGAGTGTCATCCTATGTTCCTAGTCATTCTCGTCTGATCCCCACCATCCTTTTGGTCTGCTCATCGCCATGCCGTGTCACCACCGCTCTTCTTCCTCGACTTCGGTCACCATAATCTCGTCGTCACTCTAGTCATCCTCCGTCCATCCCGAGCCACCCTCCATGTTCCTTGCATTGCCTCTAAGCCGACTCTCACCTCCATTCCCATCGGGCGCCTTTGGTTCACTGTCGTCGCCGGGCACCCGAGCCTCTCTCACCACCGCTGTCGACATTGCTGCCGCCTCACTGCTTCTCGGCCATGTCACCACCACCCGAAGAACCACCTCACCGCGGGGGTTCTGCTTTTACCCTCATTGGCAACTCCCACACCGGCGCTCGCCGTCGCCGCCATGCACAAGCCGTCACCGCTAGCTTCCTCTATTTTCTCTCTAGCTCTCTCTCTCTCTTACATGTGGGACCCCCTTGTCATCCTCTCTTTCAATTCTCTCTTTCACTTACAAGTGGACCCCACTTGTCAGTTTCAATTTCTTTTTCTTTTAAGCCGAAGGAATATTCCTAGGAATATTATTTCTTGCCTCTGTTTTTTCCTTTCTCGCAAATCCTCAAAGAGTCCATTCTCCTTGATCCGAACTCCGATTCAGTCCATTCAAGTTTCTAAGTTCGTCTAAAATTGAGATATTTCTTTTAGAGTTGGTTTTTCTATTTTTGGATTTTATTTTTGATTTATTTGTGATTCGCCTGTTGTTTTGTCTCTCGTTAGATGACCTGTTTCAAGGAGTAGGAGCAGAAGCTAGTTTCAAAGATCCAAGTGTGGTAACTGAGCAAAGCTAAGGCAAGTCGTAGTCCTTTGAGCATATTGAACCTATGATTTTGAAAGTATCTTGTTTTATATTAAATTGCATGCTATCTTTATATCAACTGCTTTTAGGAATAGTTAATCACCTATTTGTCATTATGCCACCATTGATTTTTTGAATACCGTGAATCATTTGTTATGATAGGATGGTCATTATTAGTTGGACATAATTGTTTCACCAACATGGGTATCATAGAGATGCTTAGTCATGCTTAGTTGTATGATGGGTTCGTGTCACATGTTCAATAATGTTAATTTGACTTAATGAGATATGAAATTGTGGCAGGTAGCCACTGTTATTAAAATTTGTTGTACCATGGCAGCGTATGTCATTGGTCTTGGCCGAACAAAATGATTTATGCTCAGGCGAGCGATCATGAAGTAAAGGGGGTGTAGTTAGTGCATTGTGGGTTGTGGTAGACTCGTCTAAGTAACTTATAAAGGATTTAATCTTCTACACCATTGAACTGGGCCATATCGTACAACCACTTGTCCAGTATAGGATGGACTTAGCTAACTAATTAGCAATATCTTAATTTCAGTTTTGTCTTGGAAGTGTGAGTTACGGGATAGACGTATACTCACATTGGCGCAAGAGGGGGGCCCTATCTGGTTGGAAATACATTCAGTATTAAAACCTTAGCAGGCAGAACCAGGTTAACAAGGAGCTTTGTAAATGCCTTGTGATGATCACTTAGTTGCACACCTACGGAAGTGTGGTCAGACACTTTTAGTTTATTTATCTCTTATGGGTAAAGTTGTACAACCTCTACAGACTTAAAACTGTTTAAACATCCATGTCCCTGGTTATGGACAATGCTCGAGGATTTCACACGAGAGGTAGAGTTTCTTTATAAAATTATGTCGGATTGTGAATGTGAAGTTCACTTGGTGAATATGATGTTCGCTTGGTGAATGGGGAATTCACTTGGTGGTTTGTGTCGGAAGGTGAATAGGGAGTTCGCTTGTTGAATATGATGTTCACTCGGTGGATGAGATGTTCTCTTGGTGGTTTGATTGGGAAGTGAATGGGAAGTTCACTGGTTGTTTCAAATAAATTGTTTACTCTATTTACTTATTATTTTTTCAATTATGCATTTCAATCTATTTACCGTATTTACTATCAATACTGCTTCCTGCAAAAGAACCCTATAACTATTCCTTTGTTCAAGCCTTGCATGAGTATTAATGGCACACTGTTTCTTATGACTTGGTGAGTACTTTATGTATTCACGGCTTTAAAATTTATTGCTCAATTGAAGAGTACCAAGCTGCTCAAGAGCTCTACGAAGAGAAGTCTTTTGAAGGCTTTGTGAATTAGGATGCATTCTCCACTCAATTGCCTTTGGGCATGTTGATTGGCCTTTCCAAGTTTTCTGTTCCACTACAAGAGTTTATTTGTTTTTCTTTAGCCTTGCGTGGTAAGTTAATTAAACGCTGATCATAAGGTCCTGTTATTATTACTATTTGTTATTTTGAGATCTTTTTAGTTAAATCGATAAATGGATGATATTTCATCGATGTTTCCTATGTGAGCTAGCTACTGATCTAGGACTAGTTCAGAATACACAGAGAGCTTCAGATATGTAAATCCGGGTCCGTACTTAGCAACAGCAGCACCGGACGAAGGGCAGAGTGTTGGAAGCACATGACTTGGAGTAGGGAAATTCGAGATGGCCAAATGGTAGAGATCGCAACTTGTAATTATTACAAATCTCAATTAACTACTCGTATAGGTGGAGGGATGGGGCACTTTAACTGGCACTACAAAGTATGCTTGAAAAAGATGGGGGCACACACGCAAGGTGGAGGAGTCCAGACGCAGCTCAACTTTGAGGCTGATGGCTCTATAAGTACTCGGGCATACAACCCTCATTATGCCCATGAGGAAATTGCTAGATACATTGTTTCCAAGGATCAACCGATTAGGATGGGTGAAAGTTTCTCATTCGAAAGAGTGACCCAACGCGTCTTTTGTCCACAGTACCAACATGTTAGTAGGAGAATAACCTCGTCTGATATTTTAGGGATATATAGTAGGGAGCTATCAGCACTAAAGGAAATATTCCTAAAAGTTCAATACTCTTTTGCTTTAACTTCGGATATTTGGACATCATCGCACCAAAGAACTGCCTACCTTATTGTTGTAGTCCATTATTTAGATGATGAGTACAAGCTAAACAAGAGAGTCATATGGTTTAAGTTAATTACTGAATCACACATGGGAGATTCCATTACCGAGCTCATACTAGGGGTAATTTGGGATTTTCAAATAGAAAATAAGATTGTTTCTACAACTCTTGTAAGACATCCGTGAATACGATGGCTATGAACAACCTTAGCCCAAGGTTGCAGACATATATCGGTGGATATGTTCTCCACCAGAGATGTGTATGTCATATCCTCAACCTCGTTGTGAAGATGGTATAGAGGTGATTGACCTTTATTTGAACAACATCCGCGATGCCCTTCGTTTCCTCTCAAGTTCAACGGTGGTGGCAGCCTGGTTCGCGGAGTATTGTGTAGTCAACGACAAGACCCCTAGAGAATTCGGTCTTGACATGAAGGTGAGGTGGAACTCGACATACATCATGCTGAAGAAGGTACAAAGGGTATGAACATATTATATATGTCTTTGTCAATGCTAACTCAGATAAGTTAATTGTTTCTAACTCATATTGGGAAATTGTTAGTCATTTTTGAATGTTTTTGAGACCTTTTTACAAAGCAACAAAGGCTCTATCTAGTATTTACTACCCTACCTCTTACTTAATTATATATTCTATTTGGCTAATTGCAGACAAGTTTGCTAAATCTAGGGGGCATCCCCTTTTAGGTCATGTTGTTGCAGCAATGGAGGAAAATTTTGTTAAATATTTTGGATCTATTTCACACCTATATTGCTTTGCTATCATTTTGGATCCTACAAAAAAGTTAGTAGGTTTGCAAATGGCTATGAAGGGAATAGGTGAGTGCCTCGGCCTTGATTTCTCCGAAGCTTTCGAACATGTCAAAAATGAGTTTGTTTGTGTTTTCTGCTTGTATCATGACAAACTTGGCAGGAACACGAGATTAGAGGCCTCACAGCAAATGCATCAAAGCAAGACAAGCTTGATTGCACACTTGTGTAAGAAGCTGGAGGGAAGGTCTAATTCTTCATCCTTTTAGTCTCAGGCGCCCCTAAGTAGAATTCTACCTCAAAGCTGAACCACTACATGGAGCATAATTTTGCAAACACGGATCCTGATCTTTCTAGCAGAGGCAAGTTAGACTTGCTTGAGTGGTAAAAGAACAACAAATGGATATTCCTTGTGCTGTGACATTTCGCACGAGATGTTCTACTGGTTCTGGTGTCCTCCGTCTCTTCGGAAGCGACGTTCAGCATGTAGGAAGAATAATTGAAGAAATGAGGTCATCTCTCACGCCCAAGATGGTGGAGGCAATCACCTGCCTCAAGGACTGGGAATTGGCAAAAAAGCAATATCAACATCAACTGGAGGATCCCGAGATCATAGAGGCGTCAGTCGATCTCAATGTCGAGTAGCCGATATATACATGAATGTAGTTATTGTACTCTTTTCCTTACCGGGGGAACCTCACACTAGGGCGTAAGTTTTTAACGAGGCAGTAACAATGTGTGCGTAAAATATCAATGAAAATTTACTTTTCTCCCTAATTTCTAAGTATCCATAATTTTACAAAATTACTGGAATTTCAGCATTTTCCGTCATTTTCCCTTTTCCCCTCCACATTTTCCCTTTCCCCTTTTTTTACTTTCCCCTTTTTTCCTGTTCCCTTTCTTTTTTTTTCTTTTCCCCTTCCTCTTTTTTTCTTCATTTTTACTTTCTTGGTTCCCCTTCGTCCTTCTCTTCCTCTCCCGTCTCCCACTTCCTTCCATCTCCTTCTTCCTCCCGTCTCCCTCTCCCTCGGGTGCAACGACACACAGTGTAGCTCCACTTCGCCACCTTCGTTGATCGGCCGGCGCCCACTCACTACTTGACCCCTCGGGCATGGCCTCCACCTTGCCCGAGGCGCCGCTGCTTCACCAGACACGCCCCCAGCCCACGTGCGGCCACCAACACGTCGCATCGCCTAACCGGGCGCCCACAGCCGCCACGCCACCTCCTCCTCATTCGCTATGCCATGTGTCATGTGCCGTGCCAGCTGGCACGGCACGACGGGTCAACGTGCCATGCTGGGCCTCACCGGCGTCTCTCTGTGTCAGCACGACATGACCCAGGGGGCTCGCCATGCCGTGCCGTGCCGGCCAACTCCCACCACTAGCTGGGAGGGTTAGTTTGTTTCTGCCTTAATATAAAGCTTTTTGTGCTTTCAAACCCAAATAAATGAGGTTGACCGACCATATTAGGTCTTAAAAAACTAGTAAAATTTGAACAACATTGCATAAAGTAACACTACTACAAAACATGCCATACTAGATGCCTCATCACAGACGGTTCCAAAGGGAACCGTCTGTGTTGTACTTATCACAGACGGTTTTTAATAAGAACCGTCTGTGATATGTAGCGATGGCTAGAACTGTCTGTGATACATAATTATCATAGACGGTTCTTGTTAATAATCGAAACTCGCTTTATATTAGCCGAGTCACCACACACCTCACACGTCCATCTCCTCGTCTGCCAACTCTCCTCTAACCGAGTGCCACCGTCTCGCCCCAGCCTCCCCCGAGCTCGTGGCCCACGACCTCCTCCACCTCACCCCAGCCTCGTCGTTGCCGGCCTCCCCCGACCTCATGGCCCATGGGCTCCCCCGACATCGTCGCCTCGGCCTCCTCCACTTTGTTGCCCTGGCCTCCCACGACCTTGTTGGCCCCGGCCTCCTCTACCTCACCCCGGCCTCGTCGTTGCCGTCCTCCCACAACCTCGTCGCCCCTAGCCTTCCTCGACATTGTAGCCCCCGGCCTCCACCTCAGATCGCGCACTGTTGGGTAAAACAACTATAACTTTTGCATACGAACTCGGATTGCTTTGTTCTTTGGCTTGTTGGAGAGGCTCGGGATTCATTCGTGAGGCTTGGGACGCTCCATACAAAGTGAGAAACCCAAAAAAAGGTCATTTAGGGCCTTAAAACAGCCTCCAAAGTTTCAGCACCCATTTTTTCAATAGAAAAAGCTATCATAGACTATTCTAAACAATAACTGTATGTGAAAAAGCTATCACAGATGGTTCTGAGCAAGAACCGTCTGTGATAATCAATTACCACAGACAGTTCTTGTTCAGAACTGCCTGTGATAGTTTTTTTCATAGCCGGTTATTGTTTAGAACCATCTGTTATAGCTTTTTCACAGATGGTTTAAAAACCGTTTGTGATGACCTCATATCATCACAGACACATAAATTCAGATGGTTCAAAAACCGTCTGTGATGACAGTTTGGAGCCGTCTGTGATGACCCTCTCTGTAGTAGTGTAACTTTTGGACTCTTGTATGGAAGCTATGTGCTATACTACTAGTACTCCACTTTCACTGTATAGCCTATTGCATACGAATCATATTTACGTGTATAGCCGCTGCCTAGCTCAATGTCCATTTGTCAAGCCTCAGGTGCTGACAAGTAAAACATGACAATCACAAAAATACCAGCCTGCCCTTCACTATTCTTCCCTAATGTACTGAGAAATCAAATCTAGTGGAGATTAATTAATGGATTTTGCTATACTAAAGCTTACATGTACTTGTTTTTTTCTCCCATATCAAGTGATTTTGTAATAGTGTCAGGTCTTCGTCTGGAGTTTTTGGCTCATTTAGCATGCTTTTGATGCGAAATAACAAAAATAACCTCCACAAAAAAAATGAAATAATAAAATAGCACCACTGTCACACGAAAACGCCACAGTAGGGGGCCTATCGTACACTCGGTCCGCAGGACGACAAATGGCGACCTCCCAGTGGGCGGCAGGCAGCCTACTTCACACTTAGATTGTGGCAGACCACCTGTCTCTAACATAGTCGGTAGCAGGTGATCTGCCGCGATCTGGGTTTTCGTGCGGCAACGGTGCCATTTTTGCCATTTCCTTTTTTTGTGGGGGGAGGGGGGAGGGGAGGCTATTTTGCTATTTCACGTCAAAAGGAGGCTAAATGAGAAAAAAACTCCTTCTTTTGAGATCTTTATTGGAGATCCTCACTGGTGAGTTTTGTGGCCATTTAGGATCATGGTTTACAAGGCCTATATATTAGGTTTCGAGAGTGGTGAGTTAGTGTTGAACTGGATTAGCGAGTAGAGGGGGGCGGGGGTGATAGGAGCACCTATGTTTTTCACCACCTTCAGTATTCAACTTATTTTTCACTATAATACCTATGAAAGCTATGAAGATCAAAGGCACAATATCACAACGGAAGTCTAGCGTTGAAACTGAAAAACCCTGAGCGAAAATCCACTTGACTAGTCGACGGTAAATTTGCTTGTCTCGACCACACCGATCGATCACCGCTATAAGAACACGGCGAGGAACCTCAAATCGACCTAACTTTTGATCCTGAGATTCAAACCCCCTGAGATTTTAGACATAGCTCATCAAGAAGGTTAAGAACTTATTCCAATCGACGATCGTGATGATCGAAGCCAAGGTACCACGAATTTTTTTCAATGAGGTCAAGAAGGCACAAAAACGGGGGAAAACAAAAACATGTGCCAAGAGCTTCCTCTTGGGTGGAAGATGGTCAAGATGATCTTAGATGAGATTCCATAAGTCTTAGATGAGATTTCACTAGTCCTAGCAAGCTAGATAACAACAGAAGACCGAGCAAAAACCATTGGACCAGAAAACCTCAAAATCATCAAAGAGAGAACAGGAACATTACAGAACTCATCTTACGACAATCTTTATTGGATTGATTATATGGATTGTAGGTTTACATTATAACATCCCAATTTTCAAACTTTAGAAATTCTTTAGTGTAGTTTAGCCCTCTGGAAAATTTCACCAACCTTATTTGAGTTAAATATGCTTAATTGGAAATTTTAGAAATTAAAATTATTTAATTTGAATAATCCAAACATGAATTAATTCCAAAACTATTTTATTTGAGTTTCTTGTGCTTCGAAGTATTTTCAAGATTTTTCTGAGTTCATTTGCGAATTTTCATTGCCTTTTCCTTTTTTTGTATTTTGTAAAAATAAAAAAACTATTAAAATCACCGAAAGGCTTGGTGGGCCGCATTCCTTCCGTGGCCCACTTCTCTCTCTCTCTCTCTCTCTCTCTCTCTCTCTCTCTCTCTCTCTCTCTTTTCTCTCTCTCGGCCTGCTTTCTGTTGCGTGCTAGCCTAGCCAAGCCGCGCGTCGTGCCTCACCCGCGTCCGCCACGTGTCCCTACGCTGCCTCCGTCCCTAACGTGTGGGCCCAACCTTAGGCACTATTCATCATCCTCCCCAAGTCAGACTCAAGTCCGTCTTTGTGATGCCGCCATCTCCGTTTCTTGCGCTCACACTCTCCGGCTATTTAAAGCCTCGATGTCTGCGTCAAAACCCTAGAAACACACCCCACCACCAAATCCTAGGACCCAGAGCTCGAAGTTACCACCATTTCTCCAGATTTGGAGCTGAATCCCTAGCACCGTCATCATCTTCTTCCTCAAATTCCATCGCTGTCGGTGACTCTCCGCCACCGTTATCCCTACCACTAGCACCACCCCGCCGTGTTCTACCTGGTACGCATGTTGCCTTCGCTAGAGGTGCACCGTAGCCATGTCATGTCATCAATCCTGCTCCATCACCCTGTTGCGCCATCATCGCCACTACATTGATGCCATCGGTGACCATTGGCCCCTGAGCCCGTGCCATTTGCATCACTCGAACCCAAGGAGCCCGATGCGTGCATCGAAAACCCCCGAGGAGGTCCTCGTCATCGTCGTGCCATTTACCCAAGCCAACGGCGCCGCCAACCTCGTCGCCACCGCCTTTTGCCAACCGTGTTTGTCCAATCTAAGGTGGTAGATGTGTTCGCCATCGCATGGTGATGGCAAAGGTGCCCTTGGCCCACCGTCACCACCGTAGAGCCATCACCGCCATTGATGCCACCACATCAGCCGTTGTCATGTCGTCGCCATGTGTGCGCCATGCTAGCCCTACTACCGTGTCAACCACTACCTGTACCCAAACCCTCGATCTAAGCTGTGTGGATCTAGTCCGCCGAACACCGAGCCACTGACATGTGGACCCCACAGGTTAGTACTGTTTTGTAGACCCAGTTCACCGTAGACCCATAAACCCAAACCCGTGAATCCGGTGTATAGGCTGTGGACCCTACCTGTCAGCCTCTGGTTTCTCTATCCTTTGTTTTTTCCTGAATTTCTTAACCAAGCCAACTTTCGAGAGCCGTTCTTCTTCATACGATATCCGCTTGAGCCCGTTCAAGTTTCTTAATTCATCTAAAATCAAATTATACCGTCCAATATTTTCATTATAATATTCGGAGTTCGTTGTTTCTCTGTTTTGTATTTATTCTCTCTCTTTGCATTAGACATTGATACCTCAGGAGCACACGAGGAAGTGGAGCTCGCTCAAGGCCAAGATCAAGGCTTGTTCCAAGGCAAGTTGTGCTTTGATCATATTGCACCCAGTTTTACAAAATTACTTTGATTCAAATCATTGCATGCTAATTCAATTATCAAATATTTTACTATTTTGGGATTAGCTATGCAACCCATTTGAGTTATACCTACCTTGATGATTGCATGCCATGAATATTTGTCACCTTAGTCTGGTTAACTACTAGTTGGTAATTATTATAGAACTAACGTGGGTTGGTTAGACACGATTAGTATGCTTAGCCTTGCAACGACTTGTTGATATTATTTTGAAATGGTAAAGTCATACTTGACTAAGTGATTATGAAATGTCGTTGTGAAAAGTTGTGTGCTGTATGTTGTCACTTGTTGATGGCATGCATTGCGGTTAATCAACAGTGTGAGAAAAGATTTAGATTGGGGCGAGTGGGAATGTCTGTGTGAATTGGTAGACTATGTGCAGGAATTGTGTGATTTTTTGTGACTTAGTGTAGTAAATTGATAGTCTTGCCCTGGTCAATTAAGGACTTAACTTTGTGCACCATTGATGAGTCGTATCGTACCACCACATGCCTAGTATGGGACGGGCCTAGCTTAGTAAGTTACGGAATCTCGACAGTGGCTACCTCAAGATGTAGGTTAAGATTTATGATAGGGTGGATGTGTGGACTACTTTGTGATGGGTCACATCTAACAGTGCACTCCAGGTCAACGACCTATGTGAATATTGGTTACCGGCTTTATACTCACCGGGAGAGTCAATTGTTGAGATGAAGTTTCAGAAATGCTTTGTTATGATCTTTGTCGTCGCATGCGTACGGAAGTGTGTTATTGGCTAATAGTACACAATGATCGTATCTTATGGGAAAAGCTGTACAACCTCTATGGAGTGTTAAATAATCTATTCGACTAGTCGTGTCCTCGGTCATGGACAATGCTCAGGAATTTTACACGAGGGGTAGATTTTACAAAACAAAACTGGAAGGGAGGCTATGTGAATGAATTGGTTTAAATTGTATGAACTTTGTGAAAACTCTTATTTACTTATTACTATTATTGTTTCAATTTATGCTTTCAATATATTATTCATATTCAATTGAAAATGTTGCTTATTACAGAATAACGTTAGTAGCCATATCCTTTGAAATACGCCATCATGTATACTTGCATTCTGTGGTACAACTTATTGGGTACTCCATGTACTCACTCTTGCTATAATCATCATTTATTAGGAGAAGTGGAGGAGTCAACATTTGCTCTGGAGGAGTTCTATGAGGAGGAGGATTGTTAGGTCATGTTCCCAGTCGGTTGTTTGTAGCCAGTGATGGGTTCTGCTGAAGTTGCTTTCGTTCCACTACTGCTATTTTACTTTAAGTGTTAATGCCCCGCGTGGCTGAATAAATGTAAACTCGATCATAAGGTCATAACTATTATTTGCTTATCAAATTTAGTACGTTTATCCTTTAATCACTTGTATCGAATGATGTTCATCGATGTTGGCACCATGTGCACTAGCGTGATCCTGGACTAGTACAGTATACACAGAGGGTTTGGATTTGCCTATTCGGCTCTCGACATACAGCCAATCAACCATGGAGGATAAACACCTAATTTCTCAATCCATCTCTCTCAAATCCTAGCCTCCTCTATTTCCTCCACTTTTCTCAAATCACAAATTAGGGTTTCCAAGGCTTGGATAGTGCGAATCCTACACCCTCTTTTATAGTGGAGGCTAGGTCTAGAGAGGAAACCCTAACATACACCCATTAAACCCACTCACAAATAGGTCTACACTCATGCAGACTTCTTAAAGCGGATGATGATCCGGGTCTCCTGAAACCGTCTCTTCGTGATCTTCGTATTCTCTTGACCTAAACTGCCTATTCTTTACATCGTCTTGCGGGACGGTTTCTCCAAGGTCACCAACCCGATATTTTAGTGAACATACCAAAATATCCCTTCTTGGTCCTTCTCAAAGGCCGAGTACAATCAATGTGAAGCAATCCCATGCTTCGCCACACGTAGGTTCATCAATAGCTCTTATCATGTCGGCAAGTCTCTCCCATCTGGCTCCCACTAGAACCATCATGACACTTGCACTGACCCCCAAAACACTAGATGAAACCTGCTGCGCCGAACTTCACGTTTGGCTGTTCTTGTCCATCTTGCACCATGCTTGAGTCAAATCACTTCACTTGGCATCCTCGATCATTCTGGACCTCAGTTGTCCTGGTTTAGTCCCGATCATCCCCGCTATTGACCGTAGTTGACTCCAAGCCACATGCACAATAATAGGCCAAGAAATCGATTCCAGGCATATGTTCCTGGCAATTTGACCCACGTTAGCCAAAACATGCATCATGCAACACATATACAATGAATCCCATGTCCATGGCCAATTCCACAATATCATCACACCTCACTGTGCATGATCGCCATCAGGCTGGCCTGACCGCCAGTTAGGCCGGTTTGACCACTACCTAGCCGGTCGAACCACCAACCATTGACCGATCAGGCAGCACCCCTGATTTTCATAACACCGCGCTTTGGACTTTTCAGAAAAACTCTATCTAGTTTTGTGTTCAGTCTCAATTTTCAATGGGACCTGGTGCAAACGCCCTTAAACACTCACACACAAGTGTTTGATCACATTCCTCAAAATTTCACTTCGCCAGCCAAGGCCGGTATGGCTGCCTACCTCAACTGGTCTGACCAACACCTTTGGCTGTTCTAACCACCACCCTAGGCTGGTAAGACCGCTAGCCTTCAGTCGGTCAGACCGTCTACAACGTGATAGTCAGGCGACACTCCGCTAAACCGATGGTTTCTCCCAAACACATCGGCACTTATGCCAATTGCAACACACTAATATTAGGATCATATCACATGATCTCCACAATCTCCCCCCTGATGAACATATTGCACAATCTACCAAAAATGCAAATCAGATGTTGTTTTGAAAAACTCACTCGGTTTTGCGCAAAGCCTCAACTTGGTCCATAAGCAAGAGAAAGCCATGAAAATGACCAAGTTGGCTTGAGGAATGTAGAAGAAAACTAGTAGAGGCAATGAAGTACGAAAAATCTTCAAATCCAAAGATGGCTTCAAAAATTCACTCAAGGTCCATATGAAATAGCAATTGTTCAATTTGACATTTGATGATAGTGAGGTGTCAATTTTGCAAATTAAACCAATAAATAGACAATAGAGCTCAAGAATACATATGAGATTCTCTCCCTCACTAAGATCTACCAAATTTTGAATTTTTCTCTTTGTTTGCATTTTCTCCTCTAGAATGCATGCAAAGCCCATTTTGAGCATTTTTACCACATTTTCTCCCCTTTGACAATGGAGTAATCAAGGAATCACGCTTTCCTCTCATCTAATTTTTTATTTCTAAGATGCAGGAAAGAAGCATAAGGAGCATGTATGAAATGTAATGGAGTGGCTTTATTTTTTATTTTTCAGATTTTAGCAGCAAGAAACTTTGGAGATTACTCAATATGGAGAAGCTAGCAACTTCTAATGCACAAAACATATCAAGTATAAGAGCTAGCATATTATGAATGACAAGCTACAAGTTGACATCAAGGGATATATTGAAGAACCATCTAGTCTAGTGAATAAGCTGAAATCACTAGAGGATAATAATATAGACTACAGAAGTATGAACCAGGCCAAAGCAAGCATGTAATCCAAGATAATGAAACAAGCATTGACTACTAGAAGGATTACAAAGCCTACAACTTGAAAACTTGCTCAATTTTATTTGATTTTCTAGTTTTTGCTCTCGACTTCATTTGATTTTCTAGTTTTTGCTCTCGACGTGTAACAGACAGTTTGCGATAAAAGATATGACATTTTTTGCATGAGAAAGCTCTAGTTGGGTGTAACATACCACTGTTTGAGCTAAGAGTGCTCTAGGCATGACGAGGATATAATAATCCTCAATTAATTAAATTGTTTCTCTATAATTGTTATTATAGATAGTAATATTCTCATGATAGTCTGGGGCATACCCCTTATCGTTCATAAGGGGGAAACTTAAGATAATCAGTGGTAAACCATCCTACGATCACCTTATATGGTCGTAAGATGTTCTACGACCACCTCATGGTCGTAAGCCTTTCTACGACCAGCTCATGATCGTAAGTTTTTCTATGACCACCACGTGGTCGTAAGCCTTACTACGACCAGGTCAATTATGACCACCCCATAGTCAGCAAAACCTGTAGACATGTGGGCCTAATTGACTAGGAAGTCTTATACGCTGTGTTTGAGATACATAGCAGTTAATATACGCTGTTATTCTCCAGGATAATTGCATATATTACGCCTCTTTCTCTGACAATAACTGCCAGGCGACGTGGGGTGCCATCTCTCTAACAATAACTTCCATCAACATGCACATTATATCAAACATTGAGGCACCTCTTGGCCTGGAGTAACTGCCACCCCTTCATGCGCTATATAAAGGCAAAAGTCAGTAGATATTGGGGTAGATCAGGAGAAGGAGACATTAAGCTTAAATTTTCTTCATGATTGTAATCGATATAGTCGATGCAGCAACACAGGAGTAGGGTTGTTATTCTCTTCGAAAAAGGCCTGAACCTGTCTAAATCACTGTGTTATTTCCTGCGTGGTTCTAATTCTAAGAGACCCCCCAAATATTCATTCGTAAGATCGATACTAGATCATTGACAAGGCGTGTAACAGACCTTTTGCAAGCACTCCCTTGTTTTTCATTTCTTTTCATGATACAACATGATGATTTTGTGAAAACAAGGGACTTTTCCCTAAAGCACTGAAATTGAGCAAAAGTCATGAACTATCCAAGATTTTATTTTTAAGTTAAAGACAGATTCAAGATAAGCCAAGTAACCCTAGTTGGCACTCAACAGGCATGTACAAGATCTCAAAAGACATAAAAGCCTGGCTCGACTCATACACAAGCTGAAATTATATATCACTTGGCAATTTTAGATTAAGTCTAGACCTTCTAGCTCTAAGGCACATGCCAAGGCATCAAGAAGTAGCTAACTAAGTAAATCATGCTAAGACCGGCATACTATAGCATGGCATCAATCAAAAGCTAGATACATCAACAGGGGTAATAAGTGAAGCTTCATGAAATTAAAAGTTGAAACAGTAAAGCCATATTACAATGCAACATTTTTTATTTTCATATGAATGCAATATGATACAATGCAAGAGATGCAAGAAAAAAAGGCAATAAAAGCCAAAGAAATCTCTTGAAGAAGATACCACTTTGTGAGACCCTCAAATATTGGAATGTGCCGAATTAAAAATTATACTGGTAGCATAATTCTTAATTAAGGAACAGTGTAATGTCCTTAATAAAAACTATACTAGAAGCATAATCATAATAAGTAACAATCCAACATTTAGGTTCCCGGATATATGACATGCAATAGTTCCCAGGATTAGTGACTATTGCACATATATCCTTAATCAACATTGCATCAATCACATACAAGTCATACATTCACATAATTATACATTAGTAATTACATCTCAAATTCGGTTGCTACAGTGTCAGGTCTGCTACAGTAACCGAAATAGCTACAGGAACAGATGACCTTGGGTCATTAACAAAAAGAGCAACAGCGGAAGCAAAATAAACGATAAAAACCACCAATGGCCCCATCACCCATGAGCTATTGCGTGGAGACTAGAACTAGCACTACTCGTTAGCGTCACCACAGTCGGCGCTAACGGGCATCTCATAAAGATATCCATCCTCACCTGCAACAAGAGGTCATAAAACCCTGAGTACGAAAGGTACTCAGCAAGTCTTACACAAACTAATAAAAGAAAGTGTTTGATAGAACCTATACAAAGGAATAGAATTTTATATGCATAAGGTTATCAATGAAGGCTTAATTGGTTTAATTTTGCATAAGCGATACATCTTAACCTCTGATTGCTATGTTTTGATAAAGCAATTTTAACAAATTGATTTGGACTAAAACAAAGGAGTAAGTGCAATTATAAACATAAACAGTAACAAAATAAATAACAGATCACAATTAAATGTGCATGACAACCATCATGCCGAAATAATTCCCAAACCAAACTTAGAGCAAAATCTATACAGGTGACATCAATTCAAGTATTGTCCGTAACCGTGGACACGGCTATTCGAATAGTTTTAAACCTTGCAAGGGTGTACATCTTTACCCACATGACTTAGTTAGCCCGTAAGCCTCCGGAATAATAACACACTGCCTTTGGTGTGCTTGGCGATAAACTAAGATTTGGTATTTTCAACAAGTTAACACTATTGAGTTGGATGACCCATGTGAGATCGATCCGCTTAAACAACGATGATAGCATATATTCAACCGAGGCTCACATGTTGTACCGGGAATGCCGACCCAGTCAATTAAATGCAAACTCGTGTTAGCCACACATATTACACCGCAGTCGGGGCCCTGAAGGAACGTACATGTGATGTAACACATCTACGCCCTTACCCTTCTAAGAACATCTGATATCAATATAAGTTCCACATGGCATACGACACGGCCCGAAGACTTAAGCATCTATGCCATATGAAATCAATACACATGTCCTTACTCTCCATATCCAACTCAATAATATTAACCCTTTACTTAACCAAGCAACGCCCATACCTACATCGCGTGTGGAAATGCGTTGGGACTTGAATTAAATTGTCAGAGTTCAGTCCTTAATCAACCCAGACAAGACATCCACATTTCCCAAATCTCGTGCACAAAGGCACCATCACTAGCATCCACTTGTCCAGATTTGAATTAAGTTAACAACAAGATCAAAGATCAATTTAGATTCAAATAAATTGAATAAGAATCAAAATAAAAAGAATTTGTTTGTTGTTCCCGTGTTTGACAAGATAAGCTTGTCAAACTCTACCGCTCTATGGATCGCATGGCTAAGCAAAAGTTAAAACTAAATATTATAACATCACAGATCGCCTTAGGTTGAGTGTATGATTAAATTAAAGATAAGCCACAAGTTAGGGGATAACTAACTAGGAACAGGCACAAATAAATTTTTAGAAAGTTGCATGCAACAATGTCATCAGATTTTGTAAACCTACAGTTCAAAAGATTAGGATCAACATGGTGCGAGAGAGGAAGCTTGCCTTGATAATAGTATATAACCTCTTGCTCGAGTTCTTGTGGTTCAATAAAAGGTTCAACAAACTCAGAAGAACCAGTATCTAAAAGAGAATAAAAAAATTCCAATGAACACAGGAACAACAGAGAACAAAATGCATAAAAAGAATGCATGATCAAAATGGTAATGCATGGGTAATAGTATGCTTAAGCTATATCTAATTTATTAAGGGTAATAACCCATATATACCATCTACTGACACTTGCTACCCAGATTTTATATTTAGCTTAAAGCTACAGTATCAGGTTTTATACACTGGAACAGGACAACTTATAATTAAATTACCTATTAAGCTAAACCCCATATAAATGAAAGATTGAGCTGAAACTAAGTGTATTAAGGGTAATGTTGGCCTACTGATCATTTACTAACTAGCAATAGTTATTTAAGACTTAGACTTTTGTTGTCGGTTTGGTTAATATCCGAAAACAGCAACATGCATCTTACCACTCTCGGTTGATTAGCAATGCTACAGAACACTAGGGCTTTAAAGTGGAGCTAATACTACCAAAAGGCAATAAATGTCATCACTCCCTAGTGCTAAACCTAACCACCCGGTTTAAAAGAAGAAAAAGGTAGAAGTGCCTTTGTCGGTTTACTCAAAACAGTAAAGAACTCCTTTTCAGACTTCGGTTATATAGAGGAAATACATAGAATGATAAACTTAAATTGGAGTTAGACCTAACTGGAAAGTCACAAATATCACAACTTATTAATGTTAATCCTGACCGGCCAGATTACAGAAGGAAATAGAAATTTTCAATATTTGTCGGTTTTAGCCGACAAACTAACAATAAGAAGGTTTACATTAATAAAGGAACTGGGGACTCTAAAATTTTTGAAGAAAGGTCTCAGTGCTGCTATAGTTTCTCTCAGGACCTAAACAACCAACATACTGGTATGAGAAATCTAAAGTTCTTGAAAACGATATGAAAGATCGAAAAGTTATAATAAAATCTTTCAGTTTAAAGGAACAGGGATTATCACATAAGTAAGTGAGTGATGCATGTGAGTGAGGGATGTCCTAAAAGAGCTTAAGCTAACAGAAGGCAAGATTTATCTTACCAGCTAGGTTTAGAAAAGATGGAGTCAAGGCCTTGGTCAACAAAAGAGGTCCAGAAACCCTTTTCCTTGTGCTGACCAAAAAGAAAAGGATGGAACTAAGCTCTAAAGATCATTAAATACATTCTTGCTAAGAAAAGATGGAACCATCTCACCAGGATGTGGTTGCACCAAGGTGGGGTTCTCACTGGCTTTAGTTGACAGAGAGTGATCCTTTGCTCAACCTACAAAAGATGTCCACAACTCAAGTTAACATGAGATCTAGGCATACTTAGGGCTGAGCAAGATCAAGATTAAGGAAGCTTCCTTTGGGAAGGAAAGCGGTGAGGAAGTTCTCCCTGGTCAACAATGGTAGGAGCTCAAGAGCTAGGGTTTATATAGTGTGGAGGTCCCTAGAGCACACGAGATTACTCTAGAAACAATGAGGTGGCACTAAGGATAGATATCAAGAGAAAAATATCATCCTATTCATCTGTACACTACCTCTACACGGTGAGAATAGTGTTAATGGTGCCTGACAAGAGAAAACCAAAATTACATCGACACCGCGGGCCTGTGGTCATTATGACCATGCATGCGGCGCGCAGGGAGTTCAACGCACGACCACCGTCGGATTCGAATTGAGCAATGGCGATGCGGAGGCAACAAAACACCAAAGCGGTATCGAGCGAGATGGGCGTCGATCGCGATCAATGGTCCCGGATGGGATGCGCGATGAGCTTCGGCCCCAAAGGAAGATCGCCGTTGGATCTAAAACCGATGGCGAGATCGCTTGTGGGGTTGATCGGTCGAACGCCCACGGATCTGGCCCGTTCGCGCGACAATGGACGGTGAGGATTTGCAGAGGGTTCGGGCTCGCGCGAGGGGGACGTGCCCGAGCCGGACCTGGCGCACCTGGTTGAGCGCGACCGCGTCGCTACAGTGTCTGGTCCGGGTTTAGACCGAAAGGTTTGACTAGATCTGTTTCAATTTTTCAAAAGGTTTGACCGGGATTTCAAAAATAGCAAATAAATTTGTAAAATCATGAAATTTTGCAGAACTACTACTGGGGTGATATCTTCCCCAAATAAATTTTTGAAACCACTATTTCTTCTTTAAAAATACATAAATAATTCAATTAAACCAATTAAGGTTTATTTAAAGACAAATATTTTTCTGAAAATCAAAATAATTTCTAAAATTTCAACAAAAATTATTTTTGGCCATAATAATTCATCTGGTTTTCAACTAAAATATATCCCAGTCATAATACCAACATTGGATGGTATTTCCTTTTGAAATTTTGATCAAGTTGGAGTTTGTAAAAGAAATTTGGGGAAATTAGGTTGTAACAGGTTGCCTAAATCGCCCAAAATGAACAGTAATGACATGAACAGTACTTGATTACTGTATATTAGGGCTGAGGCTGTCACACACTTGAAGAGAAAAGATCAACAAGGATCAACCCCCCCCCCTCAAACTAGCTCACAAGGGTAAACAACCCCAACTCACTCCTTAAGGAGGCAAACCTAGAATGATCTAAGGGTTTGGTGAGGATATCCGCTAATTGAGCATCAGAATCCACAAACTTGAGCACAAATAAAATCTTACTCCACATGGTCTCTAGGGGAAAAGACTAAACTAACTAGGGAGTGAAACACCATCACTAGAAAGCCTACAGGCTACTCAAAACATTCTAAAGACTAGTGGCTAGGTGACAAGCTCGATCTAGGATAAGAAGAGAGTGCAACCTAGCAAACCATGGGATAAGAGGGAGATACAAGCTAGAGGGGATTTTTCTACCTATGCCCAAACAACCCTTTCATCTAAAAAGACACAAAGGGTATGCAAAGAGAGAAGGAGTACCAAAAGCATAGGTAAAGTTCACAAAAGGATAAACAACTATAAAGCATATGAGCAATAAAACATAAAGCATGACAGGGGATGTATCATGAATATAAAGCATGCTAAGATAAAACTCATGTATCCACAATAGAGTATAAAAGCATGTAAGCCTAAAACATGTCAAAAGCTGAACCAAGGCTAAAACATGCTAACTAAGAAAACAAAAGGATACATAGAGCAAGATACTAGCAAAGGCATGATAGAAGATGTGAAAAGAAATACATGCCGAAATGATATAAGTGACCACATAGATAAGCACCACGTGCCAAGAGTAAATAAACATGAATGTAAAGGCATGAAGGTGTAAGATAGCTCACGGAATAGGAGAAGATGTCGATCATGAAAGCACATGCCTCTTGGAGGCCATCAAAGGGAATGGAGAACCATCTAGTGTTTCGATCACATGATGAAGCAAAAGTTCAGAACCCTTCAAGTCCATGTTCTCCTTCATGTGTCCATCCTAAAATCAAGGCATAGAGGATGTATGTGTCTCAACTCCAGGGTTAGTGATAAATGACTTGGGAATCCAGTATTGAGACACACGTCATCCAGAAGCATAGGAATCATGGTTATTAGCCTTGATCCTATGTGACAATCGAGCATTACGGGCATACATGGAAGCATGAGATACAACCTGTCTAGGAACATGACGTTGAACACATCTAGGATGAGATTGAAATCCTAATCCAGGTTGTTTCCTATCTACATAAAAGGCTCTCTCCTAAAGGCTCTAGGCTGATGCAAAGTGATTCTAGCAAGATTCTTCCTAGCATTCTTCAGCCTATGCCAACATAAGTCAATCAAATGGCCATCCCTCTTGCAATAGGCGCAATGGTACTTGATACCACTAGGAGAAGCACCATGTGAATCTGAGGTCATTTGTGCAAAGCGTCCAAACTTGAAAAACATTTTTGCAGGTTGGGTTTTGGATTCAACTAGCCCATTTTCCAGCACTTCAATGACATTGGGCTTAGTTTTATCCTTAGCAAAGCTATACCCTAACTCTTGCTTCCAAATAGATGTCTTGGACTTGTCTAGAATCATGTTATGCTGTTTTTACACTTAGAAAAAATTTCTAGAGTATCCTTAAGGTAAGTGTTCTCAGTTGAAAGCTTAGGACATTATTCATATGTGTTTCCCTTGACAGCTCTAGCATGTTTTTCCTTATGGACATCAACCTCAAGCTTTAAAGCTTCACATGAATCACAAGATGCATGATCAATTTTGTTCTTAAGCTTGTCATATTTCACTATAAATGCTTCTTGCATGTCATTAATCTCACATTCATGACCAATACAGAAAGCACAAGCACTAGAGTCAATTTTCTTATCATCATGCTAAAGAGCTACAAAGTTGCTAGTTTCTAAGCATTTTTCACAAGGATTGGATTTAAATTCAATCATCTCATTCCTAGCATTTTCAAGTTGGATCAAGGCAATGTCATGAGCGATTTTTAACTTCTCAAGCTCAGCATGTAAAACATGGCAAGAGACACATTCATCACTGTCAAGGTCCTTAGCATTCACAAGTTCAAGAGTTAAACTATCAACTTGAGATTATAGGTCCTTAGCACTAGCCATGATTTTCTTAAGTGCCTTATCCTAAGCACTTGATCATACAACCCATCACATTGCAAGTAGAGCAATTCATAGGAGGGTGATACTTCATCGGATGTGTCGACGATGTTGTCATTGTGTTCCATGAAGCACATGCTGGTGAAGTCATTTGCCTTGCCCTTGTTCTTCTCTTGAGGGACCTCCACTTCCTTGTCTTCATCGCTCCTGTAGTGCACATAACTTATGGAATGTTTTCCAAAAGCATTAAGGATCACTGGCGGCCTTCAAGAGATTGGAGGGATCAAACTTGGCCTTGTTGCCTCGAGGCTTCTTCCACGAGCCCTTCTCCTCCTTGTAGTTTCCCTTGCCCCTCAGTTTGGGATAGTTAGCCCAAATGTGGTAGAGCTCACCACACTTGTAACAAGTTATAGGACCACCCCTCTTCATGTTTCTCACATTGTGATAGGCTTGAGTGAATTTTCTGGCTAAGAGGGCTAACTCTGCCTCGGGAATGGACTTAAGCTCATTGATTGCAGAAAGACAGGCAAAAGAGAAACTCGAAGACTTAGAAGAGCCACCATCATGAGCTTTCCTAGTGGGATTAGATACCAAAGACATGTTCTCCTGCTTAGGTTGTTCAACTGTTTTGGTCTCATGAATCTTGAGCATGCTGTACAACAACTCCAAAGTCAGATCATTCAAGTAGACATTCTCCTCAATAGCGGTAGCTTTCATCTCCCACTCCTTAGTGTTTATGGCGGCAAAGAGGTGAGTGGCATTCTCCGACTGAGAATACTCAATGCCAACAACTCTCAGATGGTTGAGCACCTTGTTGAAGCGAGTAAAGAAGCCATCGATGCTCTCGCCATGAAGCATCTCGAAATTGTTGTACTCCCACTTGTAGATGGTTTGACACACTTGTTTGATTTGGGAAGAGTCCTCATAATAGGTCTCAAGAGTGCGTCAAATCTCATGCATGGTCTCAAGGTGACAAACCCTATCATACTCCTGTCTACTAATCCCAACGTATAGAAGGTTATTTGCCTTATTATTGTTAGCCAAAGCGGTCACTAAAGCCAGCATAGCAACCTCGGGTAGAACCAAAGGATTCTCAACGATCCTCCATATGGCTTGACCTTCGCTCTAAAGGTAAACACGCATCATATTCTTCCAATAGGCAAAGTCGATCCCATTGAAGACATGAGGCTTGGTGGAGTACGTTTCAGTCGCCATGTTCAGTGACCAGTTAAGATCAAGTATGAACTAACTATGTTCATATACCACTTTTGAACCAGATTAGCGATTAGAGTAGGGTTAATAGGAGCACCTATCTTTTTCAGCACCTTCAGTATTCAACTTCTTTTTCACTCAAATAGTTATGAAAGCTATGAAGATCAAATGCACAAGATTACAGCGGAAGTCTTGCATTGAAACCGAAAAACCCCAAGTGAAAACCCTCTCGACCGGTTTGACCACTAAGCTGGTCGGTCTGACTGCCGATGCCGGTATGACCACGCTGGTCTGACCACAGGTTATGGGCGGTCTGACCGCTAGCTGCAAAAACATCAGCCCGAGGGATCCTCAAATCAACCTAACTTTTGATTCTGAGATCCAAACCCCCTGATATTTCAGACATAGCTCATCAAGAAGGTCAAGAACGTAATCCAATTGACGATCATGATGATCGAAGACAAGGTTCCATAAATTTCTTGAATGAGGTCAAGAAGGCATAAAAACCGAGGAAAATCAAAACTTGAGCCAAGAGCTTGCTCTTAGATGGAAGATGGTCAAAATGACCTTATATCAGACCCCACAAGTCCTAGCAATCTAGATCACAACAAAAAAACCCAACAAAAATAATTAGTACACAAAAACCCCAAAATCATCATAGAGAGAACAAAAACAAGATAGAACTCATCTCGAGGCAATCTTGATTGGATTGATTAGATGGATTGTAGGTTTACAACCACTATACCATGGAGGACAAAATCTTACACTAGAGCACCTAATTTCTCAATCCATCTCTCTCAAACCATACCCTCCTCTATTTCCTCCACTTCCTCCAAATCACAAATTAGGGTTCCCAAGGCTTGGATAGTGCAAATCCTGCACCCTCCTTTTTAATAGTGGAGGCTAGGTGTAGAGAGAAAACCCTAACGGGCACCTGTTAAGCTCACACACAAACGTACCTACACTAACGCATGCCTCTCAAAGCGGATGATGACCTGGGTCTCGCGAATCCGTCTCTTCGTGATATTGGTCTTCTCTTGACCTAAACCACCTCTCCTTTGCATCGTCCTGCGCCGTGGTTTCTCCATGGTCACCAACCTGATATTTTGGCGAAGATACTAAAATACCCATTCTTGTTCCTTCTGAAAGGCCGAGTCCAATCAATGTGAAGCAATCCCATGCTTCGCCACACGTAGGTTCATTAATGGCTCTCATCATGCTAGTAAGTCTCCCTTCTGGCTCCCACCAGAACCACCAAGGCACTTGCACCGACCCCAAGTCACTTGATGCAACACATTGCACCGAACTTCCCGTTCAGTTGTTCTTGTCCATCTTGCACCATGCTTGTAACATCCCAAAATTTGGTTTATTTCTAAAGCTTTAAAATAAAATTAACCATTTCAATTTCCCTGTTAAAGTCAAAGCTTAATTTGAATTTTCATAAATCAAAAAGATTTAATGTGAATAATCTAAACTTCAATTAAATTAAAAGTTGTTTTGTTTGAGTTCTTGGTGTTCCAGAGAATTTTCTGGGAATTTTTGGGATTTATTTGTTATTTATTTGAGCTCAGTTTTATTTAACTCAATTTCTGAAATTCGAAAATCCTTTTTAATTCTGGAATTTCTCACAGGCCGAAATTCCTTTCCTTTGGGCCTTTTCTTTTCCTTTCAGCCCAATCCATCTTTTCTTTCTCCCGGCCCTTTTCTCTTTTACTTTCCACCTCAGCTCGGCCCGCATTTCCTTTTCTTTCTTGTGCTGAAGCCCAGCCCAGTCAAGCCAATTCCCTTGCCTTTCCTCTCTCCTGTTTCACTGCTGGGCTGGTCCCACCCGTCAGTGCCTTGCCACCTTCTTTCTCTACTGGTAGACCCCGCTTGGTCAGCATTGTCTTCAACATGGACTTCGTCAAGTTGCGTCCGAACCAAACACGGCAGTGCGCCGTCCTCATCCCTAACTCCCCCATCTTGGCACTATTTAAGGAGCTCTTCATGTCATAATCTTTGCTTCATTGTCCTCCACCGAAACTCTAAACCTTTGTTCTGGTTTTGCTTTCCTTGCATCGCGATCGGCCAAAGAATTGAGCGCCACCGCAAGCTTTCGTTGCTGGACTTCATCATCGTTGAAGCACCTCCGCCCGAGCCATCTTCATCGTTGGAGTCATGATGCCGTGCTCTACTCGGAGCTCCCTTCATCGTCTTCGGAGAACCCCCGAACAGCCGTCGCCACTTCGTCCCCAACTCCGGCCGCCGCCAACCCGTTTTGATCTACATCTCCAGTGAGCCCCTAGCCTAATCAAGCATGTCAAGATGTGCTTTAGCTTCTCCTCTTCTAATCCCCACTGTTCTTGATCCCCCTCGGCTGCCGAAATGCCGCCACTGGTCTTCTCCCTCGTCTCTGGTCAACTTCACATTGTCGCCGGCTTGGTCAACCTCCGGACCTCCCGAGCCTATCTCTGTGATCCTTGCGTTGGCCCCAACCCGGTGCTCATCTCCTATTCCTTCGGGCATCACCCCATCGCCGAAGACACTGCAGCCGTGGAGTACCTCGCAGCCGAAGTCGTCGTCGCCAACGAGCCATTGCCGCCATTGTCGAGCCACCATCTCCAGTGTGTTCCTCGCATCCTTGGGGTTCTATTTTGCTACTTCCTAGCCGCCCGCTCACCGTCGTTCATCTTCGCCACTGTTGCTTTGTCGTCGGCTAGTGCTGTCCTCTTATCTCTGTGGTTTTCTCTATGCCACTTCAACTTCATCTCAATGCTCAATGCCACCTAGTCGCCAAGTCAGCAGCAACCTCTGCATCCCTACCCATGTGGCATTCTTGTCAGCAGCCAAGTGGCAGACCAAAACTCAAACCGAGCCAAAAGTCCATAGACCCAGTCCATCATGGACATCTCAATGCCAAGTGGGACCCACACGCCAGTTCAACTTCCTTTATTTTCTTTTCGATCAAAAAACACTAATGATGTCATGCTGATGTCATAATCTGGAATTTTCTTTTGAAAGAAAATGCTGATGTCACAAATCTTCCGAGAGTCTGTTCTCCTTCATACGAACTCCGATTCAGTCCATTCAAATTCCTAAATTCATCTAAAATTGAGTTGTTTCTTTTAGAGTTGGTTTTACTATTTTTGGATTTAATTTGAATTTCTTTTAAATTTATTTGTGCTTCGTCTGTCGTTTTCTCTCTCGTTAGACAATCTGTTTCACGGAGCAGGAGTAGAAGAAAATTTCGAAGAACCAAGTGTGGTGACCAAGCAGAGCCAAAGCTAAGGCAAGTCATAGTCGTTTGATCATATTGAACTTATGATTTTAAAAGTATATTATTTTATATCAATTGCATGCTATATTTATATCAATTGTTTTGGGATTAGCTATCACCTGTTGTCTTTATGCCTCTATTGAATATTTGAATACCTTGAATCATTTGTCATCGTAGCATAGATAATTTTAGTTTGACATAATTGTATCACCAACATGGGTATCGTAGAGATGCTTAGTTGTACGATGGGTTCATGTCACATGTTCAATAATGTTAATTTGACTTAATGAGATATGAAATTGTGGCGGGTAGCCACTGTTGTTAAAATTTGTTGTACCATGGCACCGTATGTCACTGGTCTTGGCTGAACAAAATGATTTCTACTCAGACAAGCGATCGTGAAGTAAAGGGGGTGTGGTTAGCACATTGTGGGTTGTGGTAGACTCGCCTGAGTAACTTGTCAAGGACTTAATCTTGTACGCATTGAACTGGACCTTTTCATACAACCACATGTGATGTGTACATCACTTCTATGCATACACCCAACACTCCTCATAATAGTGAACCTATGTACTTGCAAGGTCCAATCACCAGAGCTCATGCACATCAATTTAACTATCAGGTAACTTCATTTCTAATAGTACATTTTGTTTCTAATAAGAATATGCTACTACCTAATGCATCTGATGTTCTTTTAATCAGGAACTTAGAAGCTGATCAAGAAGGGAAGTATGTGCAATCCAATTCAGCCTCTAGAGACAGCACTGACTTTAAATATGCATAACTTTGATATACGGAGTCCTTTGGAAGTCCACAAGTACTTGATGGAAAGCTTATATCGCCCTATTTCCAACAGATCTTGTTTCACCTCCAAATTCCTTCTAAGCGTGCCGCAATCATGAAAACAATACGACGTTGTTTCTGAGCCCGAGTCAAAAGGGAGTTGCGCCACCTCCACTTGGGCCCATGGGCCTTGTAACCATAGGGGCGTGCGTCCACCTCCCTGGCCGCCACCCCTAGTCATCTCCCCATATAGGAGCCGCCGCCTCCCTTTGCTAGAACTCGGATTTTGTTTATGTTTTGTTAGCCTTCATTGCAATTTGTATCTTCTGCGTGTATCCACTAGACCACCCGGTCAAGATCCTTATTCAGAATCCCACCTTATCAGTATTTCATCAATATTTGCAATACATCAGATTGCGTTTTACCTTGTTCTTGCGTGCTTCTTTGGTGTATGCAGGAATTGATCTTCGTGATCAAGTCATTCGGGTATTCATGCATAGTTGATATTGACTTGTCGAGTAGTTCAGCGATTGTGTGGTTTCGGGCCTTGCGAGTTCGTAGCTAAGATCGCGAGAGTTGAGCGACTTCTATCGAATTTACCTTCTCATCGAAAGATCGGGCTAGATCAAAACCTCTGTGGTTCATCAACATGCCTGGTATGGGACAAGCCTAACTTTGTAAGTTATGAGGTTTTGGCATTGACTACTCAGGTAGTATATGGGTGGAGGTGTGTATCTGATTTAAGGTCACATCTATGGGCGAGATTATCATCTCTAGGTCCAACGGTGTGAGTCAAACCAATAGTGAGGTTGGGGTGACAGTATGCACAACAGAAGAGTCAATTGTCGAGATGAAATTTCTGAAAGGTTTTTTTTATGATTGGTGCTAGCTACACTGATTATATCTTGTGGGTAAAGTGTACAACCTCTAGAGAGTGTTAATTAATCTATTCGAATGGCTACGTCTTCGGTTATGGAAATGTCCAGGGATTTCACACGAGATGTAGAGTTTCTTTATAAATTATGTCGAAGTGTGAGTGAGAAGTTCACTTGATGAATATAATGTTCGTTCGGTGAATGGGTAATTCACTTTGTGGTTTCTGTTGGAAAGTGAATGGGGAGTTCACTGATTGTTTCAAAAAAATTGTTTACTTATTTTATTATTATTTTCAATTATATATTTCAATCTAATTATTATATTTATCGTCAATACTGCTTTCTGCAAAAGAACCATACAACTAACCTTTGTTCAAGCCTTGTATGAATATTATGTGCATACTATTTTCCTACAACTTGCTGAGTACTTTATGTGCTCACGACTCCAATTTCTGCTGCTCAGTTGAATAATATCAAGTTGCTCAAGAGTTCTTTGAGAAGGAGTACTACGAAGACTTCGTGGATTAGGATGTGTTCTCCACTCGATTGCCTGTGGGCACGTTGATTAGCCTTTCCAAGTTTTTTTGTTTTGCTGCAAGAGTTTATTTGTTTCTTTAGCCCAACGTGGCAAGTTAAGTAAACATTAACCATAAGGTCCAGTTATTATTACCATTTTTCATTTTGAGATCTTTTTAGTTAAATCGAATAAATAGATGGTATTTCATCAATATTTCCTGTGTGAACTAGCTACTGATCTAGGACTAGTTTAGAATACACAAAGGGTTCCTGAACTGCATTTTTGGGTCTCGACAATGCTTGAGTCCAACCACTTCACTCGGCATCCTCGATTATTCTGGACCTTAGCTCTCCTAGCCGAGTCCTGATCATCCCCGCCATTGACCATAGTTGACTCCAAGCCACCTGCATAACAATAGACCAATAAATCGATTCCGGACACAAGTTCCTCGCAACATGACCCATGTTAGCCAAAACATGCATCATGCAACACATATGCAATGAATCCTATGGCATTTGCCAATTCCACAAGATCATCACACCTCACTGTACATTATCACCATCTGGCCAGCATGACCATCGCCCTCAGCAGGTCTGACTGCCAACCATTGACCGGTCAGACCGCACCCCTGATTTCCATAACACCCCTCTCTGGACTTTTCGGTAAAACTCTATCTAATTTTGCGTCTAGTCTCCATTTTCAATGGGACCTAGTGCAAACACTCTCACGCAAATGTTTGATCACATTCCTCAAAATTCTACTTCGCCGGCCACGGCTGCTCTGACCATCTTGTCGCAGCTGGTCTGATCGCCACCGCTGGCTGGTCAAATCGCCTACAACCTGACAGTCAGGCGACACTCTGCTAAACCGAGGGTTTCTCCCAAACACCTCGGCACTAATGCCAATTGTTTAACACACTAAGATTATGATCATATCACATGAACTGCATATTTAGGTTTGGGTGCACGATGGTATTGAGCTACTAAAGACATGAAAGAAGGTGGAATTAAGGTGCGACGGTGGGGGAGGCAAGCGATGCTGACGAGGTGGCAGGAGGAGGGGCATGACATGAGGGAGCGGTGGTGGTGTGCGGTTGTGACTGTGAGAGGATGGAGGAGAGGAGGGACGGGTTTTATTTGGATCTACAAATCTTAAGGCGGTTGGATGGTCGAAAAGTACCTGATTTTTAGGGAGAACTTGTATATAGTGTCTCGACTAGCCCATTCTATATTTTTTAGATGTAGTTCCATTCTAGTAAGGCCTTGTTTGTTTAGGCTTACACTTTTTGGTTTATAGCTTAAAGCTAACTTTCTGACTTCAACAGCTTATAAGAACTAAAATTTTAAGCCAAACCAGGGTGTTGGTAATCTTTATTATTATTATTATTGAGCTATGGCTTATTGCTGAATTGTCTGAAATTCCCATGGTTCCAATGACTTATTTGCTCACTATTAAAAATCCAATTCCTGTACAAGAACGAATTCAGTGCAAATTAGCACTGATTTAAAATATTTTTATGTAATTTCGCTTGAAAATTAATTGTACAAAACTTCAAAACAATGAACTGTACCAAAAGATTACCATTGTAAAAATGCAAAGACCTTTTCTGTTAGCATTTCCCTTCCACGGCAATCGAGCCGAAAACTCCAAATTAGCATATTGAAAAAAAAAATCAAAACATACAAGTTGAGTGTGAACATAATGCAACTTGCTACCTGAAAGAAAATTCAGATACTGCACCAAAAGGAACTCGATCCTACTCATAATCAGGGTAAAAAAGAAAAGGAGAAAAACTAGATCTAAGCATGTACATAATTTGAGTTCAGAACTTCATATCTAAAATAATTTTGCCCCTTCTACTTTTAGCTTAGCGGTAGATCTAAAATTGGGATCACAAGAACGAGTTACAAATCAGGAATCACATCAATCATTTCGCATTGAATCTAGACCAAAGCCCCAACCTGCACAGATCAAGAAAGTTGGTGACAGGGAGGACAACGACGTTGTCGGGGACAAGAAGGAGGACGGCGGCGGTGGCTGTGAGGAGGACGACGACATTGGGAGGCTAGGTTGCCAGCGCCGGCCGCCGGCGAGAAGGCGACCACAGCGTGGCACGGCATGGCCCAAGCTTGTTCGGGTAGGACAGAAGAGGAGGAGGAAAACCGAAGGATTCGAGACTTATATATTATGTTATTTGGTCAGTAATTTTGATGAAATTTAGTGGCAAGAGCTATTTCCAAATCTCAAAAGCCGAAAAAATCATCTCTCTCTTGACTTTTGGCTTCTAGTTATAAAGTGGCTTATTGTTTTTCATAAGCACGTTATAAATGCAATTATGGACTCTCTGTATATAACGCACTAGTCCAGGATCACGCTAGTGCACATAATATCAACATAGATGAATATCGATCCACACATGACAAATAATAGAATAAACAAGTAATTTGAATCACAACTAATGGTTGCGACCTTATGGTCGAGTTTACACTTATTAAGCCACGCAAGGCTGACAGTAAATAAATAAGCAACAGCGGACCAAAAGCAATTCCAGTGAAAACCCATCAACTCACCACAGGCAACCAACTAGGACCAAGACCTAATGATCAGCAACCTCGTAGAACTCCTCCTCGAAGGCAGGTGACGATTCCTCCACTTCAGTTGAATGATTGCAGCAAGAATGAGAATTTCAAGTACTCAACAAGTTGTACCACAGAATGCAATTATAGGTGATGGCTTATTACAAAGAAAATGGCTTCTGTGGTTATTTTGCAAGAAAGCAACATTTGCCATTGAATAAAATTAATAGATTAAAAGCGTAATTCAAAACAAATAAACAATAATAATTTAACAATTGTTTTCTCAAAGGACACGAAGCCTAATTAATTTCTTTCACATAGCCATATGTATTAAACCACACAGCTGTCTCTTCCCAAAGTATTTTATGAAAATCTACAACACATGTGAAATCTTCGAGCATGTCTATGACCTCGGACGCGGCTATTCGAATAGATTGTTTAGCACTCTACAGAGGTTGTACACTTTACCCTAATGATTGACCCTCCTGATGTGTTTTACCGTCGTACCAACCCTAACACAGCGTTTTGATACGACGCACACCGTTGAACCTAGAAGTGGCGAACCGTCCATCGATGTAACCCTACCACAGCGGTACACACCTCCACCCTAGCACACAGTCTATCCTACATGCCTGAGTAGTCAATGCCAAGATTCCATAACTTACTAAGTTAGGCCCGTCCTATACCAGGCATGTGGTTGTATAGTTATGGCTCAATTCAATGGCGTACAAAGTTAAGTATTTAATTGATAAAGGCAAGATTGCCAACTACTACGGCTATCATATTCATATTTTCCCCAATCACACAGTTCCACCAATTCACACAGCTCCATCCACTCGCTTTAGTCCAAATCTTTTTCCACCATGTTGGTTAAGTGCAACACATGCCATCAATGAGTAATGACACATAGCACACAGTTTTACACAAAGTTCCATAATCATTTAGTCAATTTTATAATTGCAACTCAAATGATATATATGACTCGTGGCAAGGCTGAGCAAACTAACCAACCCACATTGCTATGATAATATCAATAAATAATTAACCAATCTAGGGTGACAAAAGATCTGGTGAATACAATAGACAAGGTGGATATAATCAAATGGTACATAACTAATCCCAAAACATATAAATAAATACTTAAAGTAAATGCAATAATTGTATCAAAGTAACTTTGGAAAACTGGGTTCAATATGATCAAAGGTACAACTTGCCTTGGGACATGTATTGGTACTGGACTTGGCCTTGATCAACTCCTCCTTCCTCGAAACCTCCCGAAGTATCAACATCTACTTGCAAACAAAGTAAATAAATAAAATAAATAGAAAACAGAAAGATAACAAACTATAAAAATTAAATAAAAATATCAGGAACATAGAGCTTGAATTTAGAAATTTGAATAGGCTTAATCAGAGTTCGTATAACGAAGAACGAGCTTTTGGAAGATCTAACCCTAAGAAAAAGAAAAAGGAATTTCGAATTCGAATTTTACGAATTAAATCTCTATTGAAAATCTGATTTATGACATCAGCATGGAATCAGAAATCAATTTCTGAAATAAAAGAAAATCCGAAAAAATTAGAATAGACATTGGCATGTGGGGCCCAAGGTCTATAGACCCGGTCCACAAATCTGGTTGATGGGTATATGGCTCACGAGTCTGCGGAATAGTAGATCTGATAAGCGGGACCCACAAGTCAAAGGGATGGTCTATGGTGGATTGGATCTATAGAAGTTTGGATCTAGGTTGAGGGTTTGGTTTGACACGCACGCGCACACATGGCGTTGACTGGGATGCCACATAGGCAACACGTAGGCAAAAGGCTGAGCTGGCTGGTGATGTGGCACGCCACGGTGGCTAAACGGCGATGAGGGCTCGGGTCCAAAGGTTCTAGCGAACGGTGGCTCCTTGACAGTGGTAGAGGTGCGCATCTAAGCAAGTGTGACATAGGGAGCGACGAGTTGAGCAGCGGAGCAGTGCAGTTGGTGGCGGCACCGGTGATTCGGGGCCCCTCCGAAGACAAACGCATGCGCATTGTGTAGAACACAACACGACGAAGTTGGCGGTGTACTCGATGGGGGCAGGAGCTCACCGACGGAGACGAAATTTGGCGAAGAGAGCTTCGGCGGTGCTAGGGTGTGAGGATCCCTGGGTTATTTCCATAAGACCGAGGCCTTCCCGGTCTTATGGGAATAACTCTAGGCCTCAATTAAATGAATTCCAAATTAACTCCATCTAAGTGAGAGGTCCTGACCAAACTAGAGCCCCGATGATCATACGTACTGCTCCTCTGCAAGCACTACATGAAAACCGGTTCTTCAAACAGTCTAAGACCACACTAAATGAGTTAATAGGGAATTCATCAACAACGAGTATGAGACCATGTTGGCTCCCAAGATTAGCGACCAACATGCTCATACACTCATTCAACGTCAAGCATATCCATACAACATTCATACATTGATAATCAAAAGACATAGATCAATAGTAGTTCAGTCTACAACTATTACAAGTGGCCAACCGGCCAAATTCAAATGAGAACATTAAGTAGCAGCAGAAGCATTGTAAATAAACTAAAAGTCCAGCATGGTGTGCCCCATAACCCATGGCAGCCGACTGGGAGTTAAATAATAGCACTATTTGTCAGCGTCGCCAAAATTAGCGCTAACGAACTTGTCTGGCGTAGAATCGTCTTCAGTTGTGATACATGGAAGACATTGTGCATGTTCGATAGAGATGGTGGAAGCTTCAAATGATAAGCCACAGATCCTCACTTATCTAAAATTTGGAATGGTCCGATATAGCACGGTGCTAATTTGCCCTTGGCTTGAAAGCGATGTGATCCTTTCATCGGAGTGACCTTAAGGTAAACATGATCATTCACTTCAAAACTCAGCTCGTGATGATGACGGTTGGCATACGACTTCTGAAGAGATTGAGCTACCCGAAATTGTTCTCGAATTAGGTGAACTTGTTCTTTGGCTTCTTGTACCAAGTTCGGGCCGTAGAATGGTGTCTCTCTGGACTCAGACCAATTCAATAGTGTCCTACAAGCTCTCCCATACGATGCCTCGAAAAGTGACATTTGTATGCTTGATTGAAAGCTATTATTGTAGGAGAACTCTGCACATGGCAAGCATTTCTCCCAATTTTTGCCATAGGACAGCACACATGCTCTGAGAAGGTGTTCCTATATTTGATTTACCCTTTCAGTTTGTCCTCCTGTTTGCGGGTGGTATGTGGTGCTAAAAGAGAGGTTAGTCCCCATTGCTTGATGGAGACATTTCTAGAAGTAGGATGTGAATTCAGTACCACGATCTGAGATGATCACTTTCGGTACACCATGGAGACACACAATCCTTGAGATATAAATCTCTGCTAACTTGGCTCCGGTGTAGGTGGTCTTGATAGGAATGAAATGAGCAACTTTTGTCAATCGATCAACTATCACCCATATAGAATCAGACCCAGTTTGAGTCTTTGGAAGTCCGATGATGAAGTCCATCCCGACTTCTTCACATTTCCACTTGGAACAGGTAGTGGTTGAAGCGTACCCGTTGGCTTCAAATTTTCGGCCTTTACCCTCTGACAAACATCGCACTCGGCAACAAACTGTGCGATTTGTTGTTTCATTCAGCTCTACCACAATCTCTTCTTCAGATCTTGAGACATCTTAGTGCTCTCAGGATGTATAGAGAATCGAGAGTCATGAGATTCTTTGAGAATTAACTCTCTCAAGTTGCGGTCAAATGGCACCACCAAACGGTTTCTAAACCATAGGGTGTTTTGTGCATCTTTGGTGAAGTATTTGGCTCTGCCTTGCTTCATATCCTCTCGGATTCGAGCTACTTCCATGTCAGTTTTCTGGGCTTCTTTAATCTGGTCCTCAAGTGTGAAATTCACACTAAGAGCGGCAAGAGAACCCTCTTCAATCATCTCAAGACTCAGACGTTGCAACTCGGTGCACAAGCCAGCTAAAACGGGTGTTACCAACAAACAGTTGTATTGAGATTTTCTACTCAACGCATCGGCTACCACATTGGCTTTTTCCTGGATGATAATGGAGTCCCATATCATAATCCTTGATCAACTCGAGACATCTTCTTTGCCTGAAGTTCAGATCGGCTTGGGTGCAAATATATTTGAGACCCTTATGATCAGTGTAGATCTCGCAACGATTACCGATGAGATAATGTCGTCACATCTTCAGAGCATGAACGACTACTGCTAGCTCCAAATCATGGGTGGGATAATTCACTTCATGAGGTCTCAATTGCCTTGATGCGTACGACACCAGTCGGCCCTCTTGTGAATGTTGGGCGGAATGAGTAGTATATGTATCGTAGTATATGTCAAAGCTCTTGTGAATATTGGGCGGAATGAGTACTGGAGCTTTGGTCAGACATTCTTTTAAGATCTGAAAGCTTTCTTCGCACTCCGCTGACCATTCGAACTTCTTTTCTTTCTTTAGAAGCTAGGTCATCGGCCTTGCAATTTTAGAGAAATTCTTGATGAATCTGCGGTAGTAACCCGCAAGAACAAGAAAACTGCGCATGTCGGCGACGCTCTTGGGTTGTTTCTAGTCAACTATATCTTGCACTTTGCTAGGATCAACAGCGATACCGCCCTTGGATAGAACATGACCCAAGAAGCTGACTTCACGAAGCCAAAAACTCACACTTAGCATAGAGTTGATGTTGACGAATTTAGCATAGAGTTGATGTTGACGAAGCGTCTCCAACGCAAGACTCAAATGTTGCTCGTGTTCTTCATCAGACTTGGAGTAGATGAGGATTTCATCGATAAACATGATGATGAACCGATCTAAGTACTCCATAAAATCTGAATCCATGAGGTTCATGAAGTATGCCGGAGCATTTATCAATCTGTGACGACCCACCCCGTGATGTACCGCAAGAGGTCCGGGAGGACCATTTTTTTTTTGCCTTGAAGTCACCACGGAAAGATGTGGTAGCCTTGCATGGAGCTTTACCGAGGAGGTGCGGGACCTCCCAGAGGTCTTCGGGACCTCCTGAGGTCTTGTCACCATCGACCTCCTAGGAGGTCTTGGGGACCTCACGGAGGTCGTGGCCGCCACACGCTCATTAGCACCTCCAAGCACATCACTAAGAGAGGTCGGCGGGACCTCCCGAAGCTAAATCCCAGTGGGACCTCCCGGTGGTCCCGCCTGTGCATCTGAGCTAGTCCCGGGACAACAGAGCTAGCTCGCACAAGAACACAAGCCAATACCACAACCACGAGGTCAAACAAAGATGAAGCGCATAAATTAAACTTTATATAATATGACCTTATGGTCAAGCTTGTTAACAAGAGTGTCTGCCATGAGGGCTTACAAAACCAACGAGGACTTACAATCGGCAACAAGGGCTCTAGGGCTCGAACACCAAAACACGCAAAAGCCATCCAACAAGCACCACAGTCAGTCGGGTGGAGGGCGTCCTAGGCATCTTAGTCGTCGAAGAACTCCTCCTCGAAGAGGTCTCAGACCGCCTGCACTTGGTCATCTTCATAATCTGCTTTGACACAGGGGCTTAAGCCATGAGTACTTGGAATGTACTCGAGAAGTCACGAGGAGCAAAGATGCAATAATATTCATGCAAGGACTTACCAATGGAGAGTCAGATGGTTAGTTTATGCAAAGCCAAGTTTGACAATAATAGCAATAATAGATTGTAAGGCAAACAAGGTAAAACCATAATACATAATACTTTTGATGTTTAAAAAGGTGGAGTGAGCACCAACTCACGGCCACAACCCAAAAATGGGGAGGTGCTGGTCACACGGTGGCAGTCCTCACCAAAGCCCACTCGAACACCCATTCCAGAGGTCCAAACCAACCTGGACCACTACCCGAGCCAACCTTGACCCCTCTGAGCCGGCCAAGGTCTCTTGAGGCAAAGCCAAAGCATCTCGCGAAGTGTCGATGGCATAAGCTTTTGAAACATCTACCCTTGCACCATTTCATGAGCATGTCCATGACCAAGGACTTGGCTATTTGAATAGATCTTTTACTCTGCAGAGGTGTACAACTTTACCCACAATCCACGATCTCTCTAGCGGGGCGGGTTACGGTCACCCTTGCTCACTTCCAAGGTGGCGATCTAGAGAGCGCGACAAGGCTTTACAAAGCTTTGAATTGACTCGAGCTGCCCGCTAAGGTTTATAAATCCCCTTTGGTCTAGAAGTCCATGAGGTTATGGGGTGCCCCTCTTGCGCCAACTAATCACACGCTCAACCCAACAGCCCTAAGCCAACCCATTGCTAATTATTCAGCCAGACCATCCCCATAAAATGATCTTGTGGTTGCACTAATTGGCCCAGATTCAACAGAACACAAAGTGAAGTCCTTAGTTGTGCTAAGGCAAGACTTCCACAACCAAGTGTGCACAGCACCCACTACTCACTCCCTACCTTCTTGCCCTAGCAAAACAATTTGTATTAGCCCATGCCGAAAGACCACCCAGTCCTGGCACACAAATTTTTAACCAAGTGGTCTCACACCACAGTCAACACACTTAGGCATCCCGCCATAGTCGCTCAACAATAACACCAACCACACATTTCATAACTTATTAGTCAAGATTATTAGAGATGAAGCATGATACGTTCAACCACGTTTTCTAAGCAAGGCTATATAAGACCTACGGCCCCCATGTTGGCAAATAACAAAGAACACCAACTAAATTATCCACCCTAAGGCTCACAAGGTAAACATGACAACATGATGGAGACAAGGTATAGAGGAGGCATAACAGCAAGTAGGCAAGTAACTATAGCCCAAACCATTTTCTTATAAACATAGCCATGCATGATAAAGTAAAACCGAAATACATTTGCAAAACTTGGTTCAAGATGATCAAAAGGAGGTGCGTGGCTTGCCTTGGTCAAGCGGTGGAGAGCCTTCTGCGCAAAGAAGAGTCGGGTCCAAGATCTCCTCGAACTCGTGATCTACACGTTCGCAAGAGAACCAAATAAGCAAAACCACACTAAGCCAGAGAACTTCAAAAGAACCAAAAAGGAACTCAAACCAACTCAGCCAAAAGGAAACCAAGAGGCTTAACACAGCCTCAAAGAGCTCTGAGGAGGTCTTGCATAAGAAAAACCGAAAGCGAGATGAGGCGGGGAAGGAAGAAATGAGCAAAAGATTACAAAGGCCTGCCCTCCCAGGCTATATATAGCCGGAGTTGGTGGAGTGCACCAAGAAAAAAAGTTCAATGACGTGTAGGCAATCGGGATAACTAGGGCAGGGCTTGCCCAAAAAGAATTGAAATAAAGTACCTCAGATGTGACTGCATTTAATGTGACCCGACACCTATTAAATGCGCATGAGTTCTGAGGCAAGGGCAATAATTACAAGGTGAAGAGGGGTGGCAAGTGGGGCGATCAAAGGTGCACCACAAGTCAAAGAGGTGGCCCCACCGCAAGGGTCATCCCCGCCAAAGACCACTTTGTGAGGTCTGGGCAAGAGGTCCAAGACACTTTCGGAGGGGAGGTCTGGACAGAGGTCCAAGGACTCAAGAGGAGGTCTGACAAGTAGATCTCCAAAAGGGAGATCTAACGGTCAAGATCTCAAGGGAGGACCTCAGCGGTCGAGATCAGCAGTGCGAGGAGGTCCTGACGAGTAGATCTCCAAAGGGAGATCTAACGGTCAAGATCTCAAGGGAGGACCTCAATGGTCGAGATCAGCGGCCTTGAGGAGGTCCCGACCAACGAAAAATTCAAGGTTAGGAGGGTGGTTTTATAAAAGACCGGCAAGGACCGGGAGGTGGTCTTTACAAAACAACCGGGAGGAGGTCACGGGAAACAAAAGCAAATCTTGCAGAAAAAGCAAAGCCGTTCAATTGGAATCAGGCGGCCCAAAAAGGAAAGGAATGTTCGGACCAAGCTCGTGCCCTAGGATCGGGCCATCCAAACCACATCGGACGGTCCTAAGGTAACGAAGGTAAAGTCTTAAGCGTCTGACCACAAGCATCAAAGATGGGTCCAAGCGCTAAGGAGGTCTTGGGCCTAAGGAGGTCTAGACCCTTGGATTCCACTAAAGGAGGACCTGGACGGCTAGATCCCCAAGAGGGAGCTCCATTCGGCGAGATCCCAACAAGGGAGTCTGGCGGCGAGATCTCAACAAGGGAGGTCTGGCGGCGAGATCTCAACAAGGGGAGGTCTGGCGGCGAGATCTCAACAAGGGAGGTCTGGCGGCGAGATCTCAACAAGGGAGGTCTGTGGGGCGCTAAGGAGGTCAGAAGGACACTGAGAAAGTCCTTGAGGAGAGGAGGAGGTCTATTTGAACACGAGAGAGGTCCAAATAGCCACGAGGTGGTCTAGGAAAGTCCCAAAAAGCACCTTTGGGAGGTCGAGAGAAACTCTAGGCGCCCAAGAGAACTCGGGGTTCGAGAGGCGTGGAGAGGTCCTTTGGAGGTCCAAAAAAGCAAAGCCAAGCGTGGCATGGGGGGAAACCAAGAGGTTTTGAAACACAAACCAGTGGGTCCTTGACAGAAAACCCCAAGCAAGGAGAGGTTGAGCAGAGGAGATGTGAGAGAGTCCGGATCTCAAAGAGATTCAAACCAACAAAGGAAGTTAAGAGAGAGAGAAGAGGCGAACCAGGGGCACACAGAGAGGCTTCGGAGAACCACAACCCGAGGGCAGCAAAGACACCACAGAGAGCCACAATCAGCAAGGAACATCAACAACGACTTAGTTAAGGTTTGATTAATTCCAATTGAACTCTCCAGATTTCAAGATCTCAGGTTAAGCTTTGGATTCTTAATAAAGCCAAATGGTTACTTTTATTTTAAAAACTTGGCAAGGACTTAAAAGAAAACGGGATGTTACAAACCTTCACCCCTTAAGGGAATCTCGACCCCGAGATTGAGCCGAAACTAGGGAATAGGTGGGGGAACTCCTTCCTGAGGTCCTCTTCTCGTTCCCATGTTGCCTCGGCTTCGGAGTGGTTGCTCCATTGCACCTTGCACAACTTGGTGGTCTTGCTCCTGGTAACTCTCTCGGACACGTCCAAAATCTTGATGGGGTGCTCTCTGTAAGTGAGGTCTTCTTGGAGGTCCACAGCTTCTAAAGGCATTTGGTCCTCTGGCACTTTCATAAGCATTTCTTCAAGCTGTGACACATGGAATACATTGTGGACTCCAGCAAGCTGAGGAGGGAGGTCCAACCTGTAGGCTACTTCACCCCTACGGGCAAGAATTGGAAAAGGCCCAATGAACCTTGGAGCAAACTTTCCACTAACTCTGAACCGCTTCATACTCTTGAGAGGTGATACTTTGAGGTAGACCTGGTCTCCTGGGACAAAAGCTAGGTCTCGACACCTAACATCTGCGTAGCTCTTTTGCCGAGTTTGAGCAGCCCTTAGCTTCTCCCTTATTGACCTTACCTGATCTTCGGCGTCTCTCAGCAGGTCCGGGCCAAGAACTTGGCCTTCACCCGATTCTGTCCAGTACAAGGGAGTCCTACACTTTCTCCCATAAATAGCTTCAAAAGGGGACATTTGGAGACTCGCTTGGTAGCTGTTATTGTAGGAAAATTCTGCATATGGTAACATCTTGTCCCAACTAGATTGTCTTTCTAGAGCGCAAGCTCTCAGCATGTCCTCAAGGACTTGGTTAACTCTCTCAGTTTGGCCATCTGTTTGAGGGTGGTATGCTATACTAAAGTTGAGGTCGGTGCCCAAGGCATCATGTAGCTTTTGCCAAAACTTGGAGGTGAATTGAGATCCTCTGTCTGAGACTATCTTCTTTGGAACACCATGAAGGCACACCACTTTTGCCATGTAGATTTCGGCTAGCTTGTCTCCAGAATAAGTAGTCTTCACAGGAATAAAGTGAGCCATTTTTGTTAATCTATCCACTATGACCCAAATAGAATCAAAACCAGCTTGGGTACGAGGTAAACCTGTAATAAAATCCATGCCGACCTCTTCCCACTTCCACTCGGGTATGGGTAAGGGCACTAAAAGTCCTCCAGGTCTTTGGTGCACTGCTTTAACCTTTTGGCAAGTGTCACATTTGGCCACAAAATCTGCTATTTCCTTCTTCATTTTCGGCCACCAGTACAATTCCTTGACATCTTGGTACATTTTGTAGCTCACAGGTGTATAGAATACAATGCCTCATGTGCTTCTTTAAGTATTATACCCTTGAGCTCTGTGTTATTGGGCACACAGAGCCTCTTATCAAACCAGACCGCACCTAGGTCATCTATAGAAAACCTTGCAGCCTTCCCTTCTCTTATGTTGGTCTTGATCTCTTGGATGCCAGCATCTCCATCTTGGGCTGCCTTGATCTGTTTTTGCAAGGTAGGTTGCACTTCAAGAGTTGCCAAAAACCCTTCTTCCACTAACTCAAGTCTAAGCTTCACAAATTCTTCATACAAAGTAGGTTGGCTCTCCTTGATCATCAAAGTATTGACATAAACTTTTCTGCTCAAAGCATCTGCCACCACATTGGCCTTGCCTGGGTGGTAATGGATTCCCACATTGTAGTCCTTAATAAGCTCAAGCCACCTTCTCTGCCGTAAATTCAAATCTGCTTGTGTAAAGATGTACTTTAGGCTTTTGTGGTCAGTGTAAATTTCACACCTATTACCAATGAGGTAATGGCGCCAAATTTTTAAGGCATGAACCACAGCAGCCAACTCTAGGTCATGAGTGGGGTAATTTACTTCATGGGGCTTCAATTGTCTTGAGGCATAAGCCACTACTCTTCTATCTTGCATTAGAACACAGCCAAGTCCTTGTTTTGATGCATCACAAAAGACTTCAAAATCCTTTCTAACGTCTGGGAGAACCAAAACTGGGGCAGAGGTTAACTTTTCCTTCAGCTCTTGGAAGCTCTGTTCACAATCTGAGGTCCAAAGAAACTTCTTTTCTTTCTTTAACAGCTGAGTGAGAGGTCTTGCAATCCGGGAGAAACCTTCAATAAACCTTACTCAGAGTAGCCACCATGCCAAGAAAACTTGAACTGAGGCACGATCTAGGAGGTTCCCAATTGAGCACATCTTGAACCTTACTAGGGTTGTGAGACACTCCTTCTTTTGACAAAACATGCCCAAAAAGACCACTTCTTTTAGCCAAAACTCACACTTACTAAATTTGGCAAAGAGCTGATGAGCTCTCAACTTTTCCAAAACCGAAAAGAGATGGCTTGCATGCTCCTCTTTACTCTTGGAATACACTAGAATGTCGTCAATAAAGACAATGACAAACTTGTCTAGGTACTCCATGAACACTCGGTTCATCAAATTCATGAAATAAGCGCAGGGCATTGGTCAGCCCAAAAGACATGACAGTGAATTCAAATAACCCATACCTAGTTGAAAAAAATGTCTTAGGGATGTCTTCCTTTGAATTTTGAGTTGGTGATATCCTGTTCTCAAATCTATCTTGGAAAACACAAGACTCCCTTCAATTGATCAAATAAATCATCAATTCTTGGCAAAGGATACTTGTTCTTGATGGTGACATCATTGAGAGCTCAGAGTCCACACACATCCTTTGAGTGCCATCCTTTTTAGGCACAAAAATCACTGGGGCTCCCCAAGGTGAGGAGCTAGGTCTAATAAAACCCTTGCTCTGCAAGTCTTCCAACCTTCTTCAACTCCACATGATCATCAACATGCAATCTGTAGGGCCTTTTGGAGATGGGGAGGTCCACAGGACAAGGTTAATGACAAACTCAAGGTCTCTGCAGGGGCATTCACAGGAGCTCATCAGGAACACATCCACAAATTCTTTAACAACGAGGACATCCTTCAAAACTTGAACTTGGCACTGCAAGATAGGGCTCCTTGGAGCTTCTCAGGTGGTGAAAACTTCACAAAGATGGCACCACTAGGGCTGGTCAAAGAGATACTTTTGCCACTACAATCCAACATGGCATGGTGGTTAGCTAGCGATCCATGCCCAAGATCACATCTAGGGACACGGTGTCCAAAAGGATAAGGTTGGCTAGAAATTCTACTCCTTCTATGACCATTTTCACTTGTGGACAACCTGGTTAGTACTTAGTTACGAGTAGGGATTGAACCAACAAGGTAGTCTTAAGAGCAACAACTTCAAACTGGTGCTTTGCAAACAAAACTCAGAAATAAATGAATGGGAAGCTCGAGTCAAACAAAAGCTGCGGTAAACCTTGAATTTACTAGGAACATACCTAGTACCACATCGAGGAGGTCTGAACTTCTTCCACCGCCACATGGTTCACACGGCCCTTCCAAAAGTCCGGGAGGTCTGGCTTGAGGAGGTCCTATGGCTGAGAGGTCTTGGCCGAGGGAGTCTGAAGTAGAGGTCTTTATTGGTGGCTCGGTCTTGATGGGCATTGATTGGCAAAATGCCCCACTTGATGACACTTGAAACAAGTGATCCCGCTGCTATAGGGGTCGTGAGGTTGACTTAGTGCTTTGCCAGTGATCTTGTTGGCCGAGGTGGACAGGTAGGCGGGAGGTCTTAGCGCAGAGGTCTGGGAGGTCCAGGAGGTCCTTGGCGCTTGGGTTGGTAGTCTTGCACAAACGTCTTAACACGCTGGGGAGGTCTTTCTTTGAGCCTTTGAGGGTGGCACCTTTCTCTTGAAGGACTCGAGAGAGTTCTCTTGGGATTCCTCAATGAGCATTGCCTTGTTCACCATATCTTTGGAAATCGGGATAATCGTTGCCCACAACTTGAACTTTTAAAGCTGGGATGGAGGCCTCGCTAAAGCGCTTCGCGCGCATCATCCGTAGCCACATCTTCGCGAGCATAACGCGACAATTGAGTGAACTTAGTGAGATACTCACTTCTTGACATCTTGCCTCGCTTGAGCTCTCTAAACTCTTCCTTTTCATCTCTACCTTCCCATCAGGGACATGGGAGTGGCGAAAAGCTGCAGAGAACTCTGCCCAAGTGATCCTCTGGGGGTCAGCATGTGAGGCACAAAATGTGTCCCACCACTCAGCTGCAGGTCCTTCCAGTTGATGTGAGGCAAACAAAACCTTCTCCCTGTCTTCACAGCGAGCAATATCCAACTTCTTCTCTGTTGATCTCAGCCAATCATCTGCATCTAAAGGCTCGGGAGAGCTCGAAAATGTAGCTGGGCGTGTCTTCATGAACTCGACAGCCTTGATTGATGGTGAGCTGGGGGTGGAGGTGGTGGCGCTGCTGCAGCCTGACTATTCTGACTCATCATGGCAAGTAAAGCATTGGTGGTCTGGCTTTGTTGAGCCATAATCTGGTTCATATTCTGCATCATAGAGCTCATCATCTGAGCTTGTGCTGCCATAAACTGCCCAAAACCGGTCTGCTTCTCGCCATTTGGTGGAGGTAGAGGTGGAGGCAAGCTGCAGGGCTCACCTCGACTTGTGGATCGCCGAGTGCACCATCTGGACAAAACCCTAAAGGTTTAATAGGTAAGAAGGAAAGCATAAAGGGTAAGAGGGTACAGAGAAATAAAGATAGGGCGTCTATTAGGGGTGACTTGGTTAACCCAAGAGAGAACCAAAAAGGCCAGGAGGCCAAAAGAGGCAACAAAAGCTTCAAAACACAGGTCTTCAAGACCCAAGCTGAGCGAGACTCAGAATAGGACCACTAATCCTAACCTTTCTACAGTCGGCCCTATTGAAGTTATAAAGGCGAGGAGGTCAAATTAGATTCAAAATCAAGGTTCCAGCAGAGATAAGATAATGGAACTAAGGAGGAGTTAAGATGAGAGTAGAACAGGACGAGAAAAGATTTAGACAAGTTAAGTACAGCATAGAACCAGAACAAGGTAAGAACTACCAAACAAATTTTAAGTTGACTTGCTTTAGAAAATAACTTTTTGAATAAAAACTAAATCGACCTTTCTACCTACGGCCACGTCCTCAAACCGACCTAGGCTCGATACCAGCAGTGACGACCCACCTGTGATGTCTGTAAAGAGGTCAGGAGGACCATTTTTTTTTTCTGCCATGTCACCACGGAAAGATGTGGTAGCACCGCATGGAGCTTTCTACCGAGGAGGTGCACAGACCTCCCGGAGGTCTTCTTGGACCTCCTGGAGGTCTTGGTCTCGCCATTGACCTCCCAGGAGGTCTTGGGGACCTCCCGAGGTCGTGGCCGCCACCGCCATTAGCACCTCCAGGCACATTGTAACATCCCAACTGTGTAATTAGGGTTAATCAAGTATAATTATATGTGTAGAAATTAAAACTTTTTCTCACAACTTGAAAACCCCTAAAATCTCATGTAATTCTTGTCCAAGAGTTGTGTAATCCAAAAACACAAAGCTCTTGTTGACCAAAAGTCGAATTCCTCTTCCAATTATTTTAAATCTTGTGCCCAACAATTGGAAAGTATTTTCCTTGGTCCCAAAACTGATATGGGACCCCTCTGAAAAATATCACAAGTTGTAAAACTAGTTTGATAAATTTTGGAGGTAAAACAATCCTTTAAACAACCTTAACAAATTTCCTGAGAAAAATGCATTGCATAATAACCTCTGGAAATTTTATGCAAGGTTGATCTCATTGTCAACAAGCTCCAGTCAAAATTTCATCAAATTTGGAGTTCATTTGCTATCTCAAATAATTCTGCTAAGTTTCAATTGTTAAAAACTAAATTTAAAAGCCTACACTTTGTTCCTTGGGCTAGCCACTTTGCAAAGTTGGTCCATTAACCCCATCGACCTCCTTCCCCACCTTGATGAGGTCGTGGCCGTTGGATCAATCCAAGGCCACGACCTCCCCTCAACCAACGCACCCGGGACCTCCCTTGAAGTCCTCACGGACCGCGTGGACCTCCTCGGGTCAGCGTGGGCGCCAGACCTCCTCATGGTCAACACCGCAAAGGCTTTCCCACCTCATCAGTCGTGAACTGTTGGATCAAAGATCCACGGTCATGACCTCCCCATGTGTTAAACCTCAAAGACCTCCTCGAGTTGTTAAACCATCGCAGCGAGGTCATCCCACTTTGTTGAGGTCGTGGCCGTTGGATCAAATCCATGACCACGACCTCCTCCTCAACATACTCGGTCAGTCCTCCCACCTCGTGAGGTCATAGCCCTTGGATCCAAGATCCATGGCCCCGACCTTCCTCACCGTTAAACTAAACAAACCTCCCACCTAACCAAGGTCGAGCCGCTGGATCGATCCAACAACTCACGACCTCCCGTCTATCAAGCACTCACAACCTCCCCATCTTTTGTTGTGCACCGTTAGATTAAAATCTCTGGTCACGACCTCCTTTGTCTCATGCGCACTGACCTCCCAGCGACGCGTGAGATCGTAGCCCTTAGATCTAAATCTAAAGGCCACGACCTCCCTTGTGCGTTGCGCAAGCTCAGACCTCCACCTCTTTTGATCGGAACCCTTAGATCTAAATCTAACGGTCTGACCTCCCTTGCTGTTGCGCATCATATCGAGACCTCCCCATCGTGTCGGTGCCCTTGGATTTAAATCCAAAGGCCATGACCTCCCCTCATGTCCTTTTGATCGCGTGCGATTAAGTCCTCACTGGAGGTCCACACCGTTGGATGGAGATCCAACGCTTGGACCTCTGTCCCTTTTCCCACGTCTTGGCGTACACATTAAGAAATCGGAGGGCCACGACCTCCGCATCCTTGATCGTGTGGTGGGACCTCCTCCCGCCACTTAAAACATAACGGTTCAAAAATTGGATCCGATGGTTAGGACCTCTCCCGTGTCTTATCCAACGGTCACCAAGACCTCCTGTTCTTCTCCTTCCTCTGGCGCGCATGAAGCTCTGGCGATGCATTAATCGTGTCGACCTTGGGGTACATTATATGACTCTTTCTTGACCGCATTTAATCTGGTCGACTTTCCGCCTCATTGGTCAGCTCAGCCCTGTCGCCTTGTCAACCTCAATGTCCTTGCCACCCCATGGACCAACCCGTGGGCTAAGCTCACCATGGAGCTTAGCCTCAGCTCATAACCTTCACCTCAGTCTATAAGTCACCCTGGGGATCCTCCCTTGGCTTCCTTTGCACACAATTGACCTCAGCCTTGCACTTGTGCGTGGCTGAGCTCCTCACCCCCAAACTCACCTCCCATCTTGGCTGCCATTGTTGTGGACCTTGGAGCTTCTCGGTAGCTCAGGAGTTCCAGTGGCTCCTTCTTTCAAACCTTGCTCACTCTTGCTCCTAAAAACCTCTTGGAAGTTAACCCTAACTTGAATTGTTTGGGCATTTTTCAGAGGTGGACAAAGTCGAGCTTGGGGCTGGAGCTTTGGGCTGTGAAGCTTCACTGCCTTCCCCAACTCCGGTCATCACCTCCACGACCTCCCCAGCACCTTAGGACCTCCAGGTACACCCCCTGTTAGTCCTTTAGATCTTGGCACCCGCTGAATGCATGTTGCGGAGCTTAATTTTTGGCACACGCTTGATTGTCGCGCGAGCTCCATTTTGCATTTTCGTAGTTTGGCCGTCTTTGGTCATCTTTTGACCTCTCGGCTCGGCGGCATTCAAGGCCGTCGCCGCCGTTGAAGGAGGACCATTGGGTGCGCATGGTTATTGCGGACCGCGGTATCATGGACCTCACCGGCGGGCTCTACATCGCCGGCGAGATCACTTCTTCCCGCTCGGGATTTTGTCGGACGTCCCAAGCGTGTCATTGTCGTTTTTAGGACATAAATTCACCGTTTTAAATGCCCAATCATTGCAATCATGGGGTTAGCGATAAATGCCATTAAACATGTCTCTTGTGCGCATTAAAAACCTCCCTCGCGCGGACCTCCTCATGGTCCCGCGCGCATTTATTCTATGTCCCAGCGTGCAGGCGCTGGGTGCAGACATCGCAGACCTCCTCAGGAGATCTGGGCGTCCAAGACCTCCCCACTTGCTAATCGTGGCCGTCCAGACCTCCACGGAGGTGCAGTGGCGTTAGGACCTCCTTAGGACCTCCCTAGGTTATCTCGGCCGTTCATGACCTCCCGGGTAGATCTTGACCGTCAAGGTCCTCCTCGGACGATCTGAACCATCGAGGACCTCCTTGGAACATCTGGACCGTCCGGGACCTCCCCGTGAGGTCTTGGCGATGTAGATCTTCCTCGGGGAGATCTTGGTAGTTTAGATCTTCCTTTGGAAGATCTCACCGTTGAGGACCTCCCCTTTAGATCTGGTCCGTCCGGACCTCCCTCATCGTTGTGGTCCGTTGGATTCTCCATCTCGGCCACGGCCTCCCTCAATCTCGCCTTGCGTGTTGCTAGGAGGTCCAGGACCTCTGGACCTCTGGCGCAGGCGTTGTTCACTGGGAGGTCTGAGCCGTTAGATCTATGATCTATGGCTCACGTCCTCCCATGTCCTTATGGGTTTTAGAAATTCCAAAGACATTCTTAATTAAAACCTGAAATAAGGTATAAACTTTAGAATTTCATATCTTTCTCATTTTAAATCCATTTGAGGTCATTCAAATTGTGTTAGCTCTGTCTTGAACTTGACTTTAATCCAAAAATGATTGTAAGTTGAGTTCAGCTCCAGAGCACAGTTTTGCCATTAGATTTTAAAACCAACTTTTAAATATACACTCAAATTAATGCTTAACTTGTAAAATACATAACTAATGCTCTGTAGATTATTTTTGAGTGAGACCAACTTTGTTGGTTTCCTCCATTAATGGTCTTACTATGAACATTAGTTTTGAGCATGTTGCTGCTAGGAAAATGAGGACTTGTGCATTATAATTTTGTTCAAGTTCTTGTTTTTGAAAATTTGTAGAGAGTGCAATATAGCTCCTAATGAGGTGAACTCAATTGTGTTATTCATCTCATGAAGTGCTGGTTTTACAGTAAAAATTTCAGCTTCACTTCTGTTCTAGAAAATGTTGCCTCATAATTAAATTAGTGAATAGTGCAGTTTGGTAATTTTTAGGGCTGAGCAGAATTGCTTTGCTCATATCTTTTGCATTGAGAATCCAAATCCATTGGTTCTTGTTGCAAAATTTCCTAAAAATCATCCCCTTGCTGCTGTAGAAAATTCAGAGAATTTGGAGTTCGTTTGTTGTGCTGTCTTTGTTGTTTTTCGTCGTTCTTATCGGTTCTTGATTGTTTTTCCGTTAGGTTTCGACATTTGTGGTGATCCCGAAAGTGACCCTCCGCAACAAAGTGACCACCGACAGCAAGGCAAGCAGTTTGATCATTTCCATCATTGTCCCATTACTTTAAAGCTTAATATATCGTTTTACTTCTATGTATGCATGCTACTTTGTGTTAAATGTCGCTAGCAAGCCTATAGTTGCATAATCTGTAGGAATTGTTCATCCTCTACTACCATGAGCCTAGGTTATTTGCTGTGGTGGGAGCTCGTTGGATGAGCTCTTATCACTTAGTAGTTTCGTTTTAAATTGCTTAGACATGCTTAGTTATCGGTAGAAATGGGCGATCATCGACTTAGTCGATGGTCTTGATCACTCAAAACTGATTATTACTCCTATATGTCCAGCACTTGTGCTTTGATTAATTTGTAAAATCAAAAACTGAAAATAAAAGATTGATTTAGACTTGGGCATATTGGATGGATGGTGTGGTTTTGGATGTGGTGGTATGCTGAGTCAACAAGGACCGAATTCTTGCGCCATTGATCCAAGCAATTTTATGTGCTAACCACACGAGGGCATATGGAACCCTCTTGACTAAGTACTTTGGGCGGTGTTAATTGGGGTCGCTTCGGTTGGTGTGTTTTTAAAATAAAATGTGTGTGTGATGTGGGAGGGAGCATTAGCTTCCTGAAGGTTGTGTGATGTCTCTTTCTCCCGTGGGTTGTGCGACTCGAATTAGCATTGTCCATTGGAAATGTCTCGTAGGACTTAGCCGTGCTTGGCACACCTAAGGTAGTGTGCTTAAAGGAAAGGCGGTCGACGTGGGTACATTGGTACACCCTGCAGGATAAAACTATTCGAATAGCCTCGTCCTAGGTTATGGACACGCTTGGTTATTTCCCGTAAGAATTAGACTACAACCTTTAATTAAAACTTGACATGGTTGGTATGAACGGGGAGTTCATGCTATTGTTGTGGTGACTATTGGGTTAGTCACTTCGAGTTGATCTTGTTGTTGTTACTATGTTATTATCTCGTTGTTACTTCAATATTTAAAAATGCTTTGCCAAATTGCCTTCAATCTATTATGTTATTGCAAATAAATGTTGCTTTATGCTAAAATGAGTCCAAAGCCTCATCCACTTAAATAAAGCTTGCATGTAGCTATTTATAGTTCTGTTATCTCACACGTAAGTCTTGCGGAGTACTTTATGTACTCATCGCGTGGTTGTGGCATTTTGTGGCTTTTGTTGCAGAGGAAGAAGGAGAGCTCCAAGAGCCTCTCTTTTGTGCTACGTGTTGCGCTTTCTTGACGACTAGCTTGGCGGTCGGTCGAGATGCCTAGGGGTTAAGGCACACCGATTGGCTTTGTGTTATAGCCATCTTTATGGCACTTTTGCTTCATTGTTATCTTTGTAGAATTGTTGCTATTTGGCCTAAGGGCCCTCTTTTGTAATAGCTTTTCCTTATTAATATTAACTTCGGTTTGTTGCTTATGTTCTATGTGTTGTATGGAATTGATACATTCTTTTGGTGTGAGGTATGTATACCGCATCTGGGGAGTATACATCTCTCGAGACCGGTTTATTTGGTTGATAATACTAGGGTCAATTGGATGACTAAGTATTATGAGCCTAATAAACGTCGAGTCTCACAAAAGTTGGTATCGAGCCGTTATGACCGTAATAACGCAAGCTTGGTCGATCCTTAGGATATTTTGAAAACCTATTTTCAAAGCATCAAATGAGTTTTGAAAGCTTAGGTAAATTCTCGGATTTTATTCCTTACCTATCTTAGCTTTCTCTTCTCATCTCACTCTAATTTGAGTTTTAAAAGTTGTTTTCCTCTCTTCCTTCTACAAAATAGTTGTTATCGATTAACACTGGGTTTTGGGAGAACCAATGAGATTGGCAAATTGAAGTGTGAGCTGCCCACTACAAGGTTTTGAAGTTAGAGTCGGTGATTCGACAAGGAGCTTGGATCTAAACACGGACAGCAAGCATCAAATTTCCGGACAGCAGTCTCAAAGGTGTCTAATTAGGATAGATAATGAGAGGTTAATCAACTAAAACTTGTGGGAATAAAAGGGTAAGATGTGATACTAGTTAGCTAAGTATCTAACACTTATTTCGCTGCATTAACCTTGCTCTCTAATAGTTTTAGATCTCATCTTACAATCTGATTTTTGATCTTCTCGACCAATTACTCGTTCATTCAATACGGGTTAGTTGAGTTGAGAAGTTGAGCCTTCGCTTGGTGTTTCTTGGCTGTTTTAGAGTCTTTTAGAAGCTTTTTAAAGTTTAAATAACCGCTGATTTTGGCCTTCGGTTGGGGTGATATTCCATTCCCTAGTCGTTGGCTTTGCTTTCCTTAAGGCTTTGTTTTTGGGTCTAGTTGCTAACCAAATTTCATTGTAACAGATGGCGGGCCTTTTCGTAGCGGCCAAGGCGATCCACCGGTCCGGACGAGGAGCTTCCTCCTCCTCCGACCATGGCCGAGGTTCTTCTTCAGATCGGCGCAACCGCGGATGACCGGAGAGTTCTCTTGGGCGTCATCGCGCAACACCACCTACACTTACCGGAGCTTGGGATCCGGGCGAGGAATGCCCATCGGCCGCGTGGAGGACTCGCGGAGTTTCTTCGTACTCGGCCCCTACCTTTTCGGTCCGAGGACCCTTTGGATCTGACGATTGGCCGTCTTGTGGGCGTAAGCCGCATCGCGCAGATGCTAGGAGCACGAGAAGGCGCTGCTCGCATCGCACCACCGGAGGTGCAGCCTTGTCATGGTGGGAGAGCTTTCTCGCCATGCAGCCCGCAGACCATACCGTTTCTTGGGAGGAGTTTCTTGCCTTCCGTCGGGCTCACATCCTGCCGGCTTGATGGAGATCAAGAAGCGAGGAGTTTCTTCGCTCAAGCAAGGCGTAGCTCGATCATGGAGTATGTCTCTGAGTTCAACCATCTAGCTCGTTATGCTCCCCGAGGACGTGGCCACTTGATATGGCTAAGGTGCCAAGTTCAGCGTGGCTTGTGCGAGGAGCCGAAGACAAGCTATCCATTGTCGACTTCCCGATTTCCGGACCTTGGTCGACAAGGCCATCGTCGTGAGCATGCGGCTCGAGAGCTTATGGACTCCATAGCGCAAGTGGGAGGCCCATAAGTCATCGAGGCGATTCTTCCGTCCCGCTTGGGCGATCTCGGGTACCACTCTCACTCTTGGCGCCCCGAGGTCACTGCCCTGTTCCTCGTCCTTCGCAGCCGTGTCTCGATCCGTGCACTGCGAGTCGTGAGCGGCCCCGCAACCCGGCTGCCGGGGTCACATGTTTCTCACGCAACCAGAAGGGGCATTATGCGAACCAATGCCCTAAGAAGACAGAGCGACCCTCGTCCTAATGGAGGACGCGGGCCAGGAGGTGGTGCATCTCGGGACCAGAAGATCGTCCCGGCTACCCAAGGCGTGGGTAGTGGTCGCGTCAACGCCATCACTGCAGAGGAGGCTCAGGAGGCACCCGACGTCGTGCTAGGTACACTTTCTGTTAACTCTCATCCCGCTACGGTTTTGTTTGATTCAGGAGCATCTCATTCCTTTGTTTACGAGTCTTTTCTTTGCTTTGTCGGAGAGCTTCTTTTCTCTCCATTGTCGATCCCGCTTCTCATTCGCTCTCTGGTTCGGAGTTGAGAGTGAATCTGAGTGTAGGGATGTTCCTATCGAGATAGAAGGGTAGGTTTCTTAGCAAACCTTATCCTTCTCCATTCATGAGTCTAGATGTGATTCTTGGCATGGATTGGTTGTCCCAAAGACATGGGGCAAATCGATTCGCCAGAAGCTCATCTCTCTATCTAGTCCTCCGTGGCGGGTTAAGCTTTTATGAGTTGCTAGATCCGCATCTCTTGGCTTGAAGCGAAGCCGCTCTAGATATTAGCGAAGTCCCAACAGTTTGTGACTTCGTTGATGTCTTTCCCGCAGAATCTTCCGGGATGCCACCCGTTCGAGACCTCGAGTTTGTCATTGAGTTGGCTCTGGTACGCCCCTATCTCAAAGAGGCCTTGTCGGATGCCACCGAACGAGTTTGTGGAGTTGAAGAAGCGGTTAAGTGAGCTGCAAGAGAAGGGTTTCATTCGCCTAGCTCATCTCCTTGGGGTTGTCCAAAGAATCTTCGTAAAGAAGAAGGGCGGTACTTTACGCATGTGCGTTGATTACCGCCCACTTAATGAAGTGATGATGAAGAACAAGTATCCATTGCCCGCATTGACGATCTCTTGATCAATTAACTGGAACTCGAGTTTTCTCCAAGATTGATTTGAGAGTGGGATATCATCGAGTTAAGTATTCGCCCGAGGATATTCCAAAGACGGCGTTCTCTACTCGCTACGGCTTGTATGAGTACCTTTGTCATGTCATTCGACAACCAATGCTCTGCCTTGTTCATGAACCTCATGAATTCGGTATTCATGGAGTATTTGGATAAGTTTGTCGTGGTCTTCATCGATGATATCCTTATCTACTCCCGAATGATGAGGAACATGCCGAGCATCCGAAGCTTGTGTTAGGCAAGCTCGTGAGCACCATTTGTCTGCGAAGTTCACAAGTCGCGATTCAGTTGAAGGAAGTGGCCTTCTTAGGCCATATTCTTTCAGCGGAGGCGTGGCCGTTGATCCTAACAAGGTCGTGATGTTCTTTCATGGAGTCAACTGTTTTGGTCACCGATGTGCGGAGTTTTCTCGGCTTAGCGGGATATTATCGCCGCTTTATCGAGAACTTCTCTAAGATCGCGGGCCGATGACGGAGTTGCTCAAGAAGGACAAGAAGTTCGTGTGGTTCGCTGAGTGTGAGGAAAGTTTCCAAATACTCAAAAGCGTTTGACCGCCGCTCTGTTCTTGTTCTTCCCGATATCCATCGAAGCTTCGATATCTTTTGCGATGCTTCTCGTCGAGGCCTCGGTTGTGTCCTTATGCAAGAAGGCAAGGTAGTGGCCTATGCATCAAGGCAATTGAGACCTCATGAACTTAACTACCCTACTCATGACTTGGAGTTGGCTTCGTGATTCATGCACTTAAGATTTGGCGACATTACCTAATCGTGTCGTTGTGAAGTGTATTCGGATCACAAGAGCCTTAAGTATTTGTTCACCCACTGACTGAACCTCGGGCAAAGGAGATGGTTGGAGTTGATCATGGATTATGACATGGGTATACACTACCATCCGGCAAGGCTAATGTCGTTGCCGATGCGCTTAGTCGCATAAGCGCATTGCCATGCCTTGTTGTCCAGGAGCTTGACCGCTCTTCTCGAAGAGTTTCATTGTCTCAACTTGGGTTTAGTTGAGCGTGGTTCTCTCATTGCCTTGGTTGTGCAACCAACCTTGGTGGATCGGATCAAGTCCGCTCGGCGATCGGATGTTGGAGTGAGCCACATTAAGGCAAATGTCAAGAACGGAACGACCAAGTGCTTCTCTGAGGATGAGCATGGCGTCGTAAGGTTCGGGAAACGCCTTGTGGTTCCAAAGGACATGGAATTGCGGAATTTAATCCTCCGCGAAGCCCATGATTCGCCTTTATCCATTCATCCCGGGGCCACAAAGATGTATCAAGATCTCCGCCAGAGATTTTGGTGGACCCGAATGAAGAGGGAGATTGCGGCGTTAGTTCTTGAGTCGCGACGTATGTCGTCGTGTCAAGGCCGAACATCGGCGTCGGCGGATCGCTTGACCTCTGCCTATTCCAGAGTGGAAGTGGGATTCGATCGGAATGGATTTCATCACCGGTCTACCCACGTCCCCGAAGGGAAATGATGCCATTTGGGTCGTCATCGATCGATTGACTAAAGTGGCTCATTTTCTTCGATCAAGACCAAGATTCGTGACCGATCGCCTAGCTGAGCTCTATGTCTCTAGGATTGTGAGCTTACATGGCGTACCTAAAACGATCGTTTACGATCGTGGCTCCATCTTTACTTCCGTTTTACGCATAGCTCGCAAAAGGCTATGGGAACCCGTCTTACCTTTAGCACGGCATTTCACCCCCAAACCGATGGTCGACCGAGAGGGTCAACCAAGTTTTGGAAGACATGCTTCGTGCTTGTGTCCTTCGTATGGGAAGCATTGGGAGAAATGCTTGCCATTCGCCGAAGTTTTCTTATAACAACGACTTTTCGGGCCGGTCTCGGCATGGCACCATTTGAGGCCTTATCACGGGAGAAAGTGTAGGACCCGTTAAAGCTGGTCGAGACCGTGAGAGACCTCTCTTTGGCGGACTCAATCAATGAGGCCGAGCGCCAAGTCCAAATTATTCAGTGGCGTTTGCGCCGCAGCTCAATCTCGGCAAAAGAGCTATGCGGACCGCCGTCGGCGTGAGTTACGTTTTGAGCCTAATGACTTTGTTTATCTCAAAGTCTCTCCTTTGAAGGGCCATCAACGTTTGGCGTCAAGGGCAAGTTGGCTCCTCGATATGTCGGTCCCTACCGCGTTATCGAGAAGAAGGAGCTATTGCCTATAAGTTGGAATTGCCACTGCACTTGAGGGGTACATGATGTTTTCCATGTGTCCCAGCTTAAGAAGTGCCTCCGTGTTCCAACCGAGGAAGCTCCGTTGGAAACTCTCGATGTCCAACCCGATTTGACCTATCGCGAGCACCTGCTCACGTGCTCGATGAGTCTGAGCGAAGGACAAGGAATAAGACCATCAAGTTCCTTAAAGTTCGATGGTCAAACCATTACGAGGATGAGGCTACTTGGGAAAGAGAGGATCGTCTGCGTGCGAGACTATCCATCTTTCTTTATCGAGTGAGCCAAATCTCGGGGCGAGATTTCTGTAAGGGGAGAGATTTTGTAACATCCCAAGCTGTGTAATTAGGGTTAATCAAGTATAATTATATGTGTAGAAATTAAAATTTTTCTCACAACTTGAAAACCCTAAAATCTCATGTAATTCTTGTCCAAGAGTTGTGTAATCCAAAACACAAAGCTCTTGTTGACCAAAAGTCGAATTCCTCTTCCAATTATTTTAAATCTTGTGCCCAACAATTGGAAAGTATTTTCCTTGGTCCCAAAACTGATATGGGACCCCTCTGAAAAATATCACAAGTTGTAAAACTAGTTTGATAAATTTTGGAGGTAAAACAATCCTTTAAACAACATTAACAAATTTCCTGAGAAAAATGCATTGCATAATAACCTCTGGAAATTTTATGCAAGGTTGATCTCATTGTCAGCAAGCTCCAGTCAAAATTTCATCAAATTTGGAGTTCATTTGCTATCTCAAATAATTCTGCTAAGTTTCAGCTGTTAAAAACTAAATTTAAAAGCCTACACTTGTTCCTTGGGCTAGCCACTTTGCAAAGTGGTCCATTTCAACCCCATCGACCTCCTTCCCCACCTTGATGAGGTCGTGGCCGTTGGATCCAATCCAAAGGCCACGACCTCCCCTCAACCAACGCACCCAGACCTCCCTTGAAGTCCTCCGGACCGCGTGGACCTCCTCGGGTCAACGTGGGCGCCAGACCTCCTCCGCGGTCAACACCGCAAAGGATTTCCCACCTCATCAGGTCGTAACCGTTGGATCAAAGATCCACGGTCATGACCTCCCCGTGTTAAACCTCAAAGACCTCCTCATTTGTTAAACCATCGCGAGGTCATCCCATTTGTTGAGGTCGTGGCCGTTGGATCAAATCCAACACCCACGACCTCCTCCTCAACATACTCGGTCGTCCTCCTCCCACACGTGAGGTCATAGCCCTTGGATCCAAGATCCATGGCCCCGACCTTCCTCACCGTTAAACTAAACAAACCTCCCACCTAACCAAGGTCGTGGCCGTTGGATCGAGATCCAACGACTCACGACCTCCCGTCTATCAAGCACTCACAACCTCCCCATCTTTTGTTGTGCACCGTTAGATTAAAATCTACGGTCCACGACCTCCTTTTTGTCTCATGCGCACTGACCTCCCGGCGCCGCGTCGATCGTAGCCCTTAGATCTAAATCTAAAGGCCACGACCTCCCTTGTGCGTTATGCAAGCTCAGACCTCCACCTCTTTTGATCGGAACCCTTAGATCTAAATCTAACGGTCCTGACCTCCCTTGCCTGTTGCGCATCATATCAGACCTCCCCATCAGGTCAGTGCCCTTGGATTTAAATCCAAAGGCCATGACCTCCCCTCATGTCCTTTTGATCGCGTGCAGATTAAGTCCTCACTTGAGGTCCACACCGTTGGATGGAGATCAACGCTTGGACCTCTGTCCCTTTTCCCACGTGCGCATACACATTAAGGAAATCGGAGGGCCACGACCTCCCCATCCTTGATCGTGTGGCTGGGACCTCCTCCTAGCCACTTAAAACATAACGGTTCAAAAATTGGATCCGATGGTTAGGACCTCTCCCAGGTCTTATCCAATGGTCACCAAGACCTCCCCTGTTCTTCTCCTTCCTCTGGCGCGCATGCGAGCTCTGAGCAGTGCATTAATGCGTGTCTGGCCTTGGGGTACATTATAATTGACTCTTTCTTGACCGCATTTAATGCAGGTCAGCTTTCCGCCTCATTGGTCAGCTCAGCCCTGTCGCCTTGTCAACCTCAATGTCCTTGCCACCCCATGGACCAACCCGTGGGCTAAGCTCACCATGGAGCTTAGCCTCAGCTCATAACCTTCACCTCGGTCTATAAGTCACCACAGGGATCCTCCTTGGCTTCCTTTGCACACAATTGACCTCGGCCTTGCACTTGTGCGTGGTGAGCTCCTCACCCCAAACTCACCTCCCATCTTGGCCGCCATTGTTGTGGACCTTGGAGCTTCTCGGTAGCTCGGGGAGTTCCAGTGGCTCCCTCTTTCAAACCTTGCTCACTCTTGCTCCTAAAACCTCTTGGAAGTTAACCCTAACTTGAATTGTTTGGGCATTTTTGAGAGGTGGACAAAGTCAAGCTTGGGTTTGGAGCTTTGGGGCAGTGAAGCTTCACTTGCCTTCCCCAACTCCGGTCATCACCTCCACGATCTCCCGGACCTTAGGACCTCCGGTACACCCCCGTTAGTCCTTTAGATCTTGGCACCGCTTGAATGCATGTTGCGGAGCTTAAGTTTTGCACACGCTGATTGTCGCATGAGCTCCATTTTGCATTTTCGTAGTTTGGCCGTCTTTGGTCATCTTTTGACCTCTCCGGCTCGGCGGCGTTCAAGGCCGTCGCCGCCGTTGAGAGGAGGACCATTAGTGCGCATGGTTATTGCGGACCAATTCGGTATCATTGGACCTCACCGGCGGGCTCTACATCGCCGGCGAGATCACTTCTTCCCGCCGGGATTTTGTCGGACGTCTGGCGTGTCATTGTCGTTTTAGGACATAAATTCACCGTTTTAAATGCCCAATCATTGCAATCATGGGGTTAGCGATAAATGCCATTAAACTTTGTCTCTTGTGCGCATTTAAAACCTCCCTCGCGCGGACCTCCTCATGGTCCTGCGCATTTATTCCATGTCCAGCGGCGTGCTTGTTGGTCTCGACATCGAGACCTCCTCAGGAGATCTGAGCGTCCAAGACCTCCCCTTGCGCATCGTGGCGTTCGGACCTCCCCGGAGGTGCAGGATGTTAGACCTCCCTTAGGACCTACCCTAGGTTATCTCGGTAGTTCATGACCTCCCGGGTAGATCTTGACCGTCAAGGTCCTCCCTCGACGATCTGAACCATCGAGGACCTCCTTGGAACATCTGGACCGTCCAGGACCTCCCCGTGAGGTCTTGGCGATGTAGATCTTCCTCGGGAGATCTTGGTAGTTTAGATCTTCCTTTGGAAGATCTCAGCCGTTGAGGACCTCCCCTCATCGTTGTGGTCCGTTGGATTCTCCATCTACGGCCACGGCCTCCCCTCGTCTCGCACTTGCGCGTTGCTAGGAGGTCCAGGACCTCTGGACCTCCTGAGCGTGTGTGCGTTGTTCACCTGGGAGGTCTGAGCCGTTAGATCTATGATGTATGGCTCACGTCCTCCCATGTCCTTATGGGTTTTAGAAATTCCAGTACATTCTTAATTAGGAACTGAAATAAGGTATAAACTTTAGAATTTCATATCTTTCTCATTTTAAATCCATTTGAGGTCATTCAAATTGTGTTAGCTCTGTCTTGAACTTGACTTTAATCCAAAAATGATTGTAAGTTGAGTTCAGGTCCAGAGCACAGTTTTGCCATTAGATTTTAAAACCAACTTTTAAATATACACTCAAATTAATGCTTAACTTGTAAAATACATAACTAATGCTCTGTAGATTATTTTTGAGTGAGACCAACTTTGTTGGTTTCCTCCATTAATGGTCTTACTATGAACATTAGTTTTGAGCATGTTGCTGCTAGGAAAATGAGGACTTGTGCATTATAATTTTGTTCAAGTTCTTGTTTTTGAAAATTTGTAGAGAGTGCAATATAGCTCCTAATGAGGTGAACTCAATTGTGTTATTCATCTCATGAAGTGCTGGTTTTACAGTAAAAATTTCAGCTTCACTTCTGTTCTAGAAAATGTTGCCTCATAATTAAATTAGTGAATAGTATAGTTTGGTAATTTTTAGGGCTGAGCAGAATTGCTTTGCTCATATCTTTTGCATTGTGAATCCAAATCCATTGGTTCTTGTTGCAAAATTTCCTAAAAATCATCCCCTTGCTGCTGTAGAAAATTCAGAGAATTTGGAGTTCATTTGCTGTGCTGTCTTTGTTGTTTTTCGTCGTTCTTATCGGTTCTTGATTGTTTTTCCGTTAGGTTTCGACATTTGTGGTGATCCCGAAAGTGACCCTCCGCAACAAAGTGACCACCGACAGCAAGGCAAGCAGTTTGATCATTTCCATCATTGTCCCATTACTTTAAAGCTTAATATATCGTTTTACTTCTATGTATGCATGCTACTTTGTGTTAAATGTAAGCTAGCAAGCCTATAGTTGCATAATCTGTAGGAATTGTTCATCCTCTACTACCATGAGCCTAGGTTATTTGCTGTGGTGGGAGCTCGTTGGATGAGCTCTTATCACTTAGTAGTTTCGTTTTAAATTGCTTAGACATGCTTAGTTATCGGTAGAAATGGGCGATCATCGACTTAGTCGATGGTCTTGATCACTCAAAACTGATTATTACTCCTATATGTCCAGCACTTGTGCTTTGATTAATTTGTAAAATCAAAACTGAAAATAAAAGATTGATTTAGACTTGGGCATATTGGATGGATGGTGTGGTTTTGGATGTGGTGGTATGCCCGAGTCAACAAGGACCGAATTCTTGCGCCATTGATCCAAGCAATTTTGCGTGCTAACCACACGAGGGCATATGGAACCCTCTTGACTAAGTACTTTAGGCGGTGTTAATTGGGGTCGCTCGGTTGGTGTGTTTTAAAAATAAAATGTGTGTGTGATGTGGGAGGGAGCATTAGCTTCCTAGAAGGTTGTGTGATGTCTCTTTCTCCCGTGGGTTGTGCGACTCGAATTAGCATTGTCCATTGGAAATGTCTCGTAGGACTTAGCCGTCTTGCAAGCACACCTAAGGTAGTGTGCTTAAAGGAAAGGCGATCGGCGTGTGGGTACATTGGTACACCCTGCGGGGATAAAACTATTGAATAGCCTCGTCCTAGGTTATGGACACGCTTGGTTATTTCCGTAAGAATTAGACTACAACCTTTAATTAAAACTTGACATGGTTGGTATGAGCGGGAGTTCATGCTATTGTTGTGGTGACTATTGGGTTAGTCACTTCGAGTTGATCTTGTTGTTGTTACTATGTTATTATCTCATTGTTACTTCAACATTTAAAAATGCTTTGCCAAATTGCCTTCAATCTATTATGTTATTGCAAATAAATGTTGCTTTATGCTAAAATGAGTCCAAAGCCTCATCCACTTAAATAAAGCTTGCATGTAGCTATTTATAGTTACTGTTATCTCACACGTAAGTCTTGCGGAGTACTTTATGTACTCATCGCCTGTGATTGTGGCATTTTTGTGGCTTTTGTTGCAGAGGAAGAAGGAGAGCTCCAAGAGCCTCTCTTTTGTGCTACGTGTTGCGCTTTCTTGACGACTAGCTTGGCGGTCGGTCGATGCCTAGGGGTTAAGGCACACCGATTGGCTTTGTGTTATAGCTATCTTTATGGCACTTTTGCTTCCATTGTTATCTTTGTAGAATTGTTGCTATTTGGCCTAAGGGCCCTCTTTTGTAATAGCTTTTCCTTATTAATATTAACTTCGGTTTGTTGCTTATGTTCTATGTGTTGTATGGAATTGATACATTCTTTTGGTGTGAGGTATGTATCTTGCATCCTCGGGAGTATACATCTCTCGAGACCGGTTTATTTGGTTGATAATACTAGGGTCAATTGGATGACTAAGTATTATGAGCCTAATAAACGTCGGTCTCACACACATCACTAAGAGAGTCCGCGGGACCTCGAACTAAGTCCCGGGACCTCCCAGGTGGTCTGCTTACCTGTGCATCTGAGCTAGTCCCGGACACAGCGAGCTAGCTCGCACAAGAACACAAGCCAATACCACAACCACAAGGTCAAACAAAGATGAAGCAGACAAATTAAACTTTATATAATAGGACCTTATGGTCAAGCTTGTTAACAAGAGGTCTGCCACTGAGGGCTTACAAAATCAACGAGGACTTACAACTGGCAACAAGGAGCTCTAGGGCTTGAACACCAAAACACGCAAAAGCCATCCAACAAGCACCACAGTGCTGTCGGGTGGAGGACGTCCTAGGCATCTTAGTCGTCAAAGAACTCCTCCTCGAAGAGTCTCAGACCGCCTGCACTTGGTCATCTTCATAATCTGCTTTGACACAGGGCTTAAGCCATGAGTACTTGAAATGTACTCAGCAAGTCACAGGGAGCAAAGATGCAATAATATTCATGCAAGGACTTACCAATGGAGAGCTGTATGGTTAGTTTGCGCAAAGCCAAGTTTAACAATAATAGCAATAATAGATTGTAAGGCAGCAAGGTAAAACCATAATACATAATACTTTTGATGTTTAAAAAGGTGGAGTGAGCACCAACTCACGGCCACAACCCAAAAATGGGGAGGTCTGGTCACACCAGTGGCCAGGTCCTCACCCAAAGCCCACTCCAGAACACCCATTCCAGAGGTCCAAACCAACCCCTGGACCACTACAGAGCCAACCTTGACCCCTCTGGAGCCGGCCAAGGTCTCTTGAGGCAAAGCCAAAGCATCTCGCGGAAGTGTCGATGGCACAAGCTTTTGAAACATCTACCCTTGCACCATTTCACTTTGAGCATGTCCATGACCAAGGACTTGGCTATTGAATAGATCTTTTACTCTGCAGAGGTGTACAACTTTACCCACAATCCACGATCTCTCTAACGGGGCGGGTTCGGTCACCCTTGCTCACTTCGAAGGTGAGCAGGTCTAGAAAGCGACAAGGCTTTACAAAGCTTTGAATTGACTCAGAGCTGCCGCTAAGGTTTATAAATCCCCTTTGGTCTAGAAGTCCGCAGGGTTATGGGGTGCCCCTCTTGCGCCAACTAATCACACGCTCAACCCATGACCCCAAGCCAACCCATTGCTAATTATTCAGCCTGCACCATCCCCATAAAATGATCTTGTGGTTGCACTAATTGGCCCATTCAACAGACACAAAGTGAAGTCCTTAGTTGTGCTAAGGCAAGACTTCCACAACCAAGTGTGCACAGCACCCACTACTCACTCCCTGCCTTCTTGCCCTAGCAAAATAATTTGTATTAGCCCATGCCGAAAGACCACCCAGTCCTAGCACACAAATTTTTAACCAAGTGGTCTCACACCACGATCAACACAACTTAGGCATCCCGCCATAGTCGCTCAACAATGGCACCAACCACACATTTCATAACTTATTAGTCAAGATTATTAGAGATGAAGCATGATACGTTCGAACCACGTTTTCTAAGCAAGGCTATATAAGACCTACGGCCCCCATGTTGGCAAATAACAAAGAACACCAACTAAATTATCCACCCTAAGGCTCACAAGGTAAACATGACAACATGATGGAGACAAGGTATAGAGGAGGCATAACAGCAAGTAGGCAAGTAACTATAGCCCAAACCATTTTCTTATAAACATAGCCATGCATGATAAAGTAAAACCGAAATACATTTGCAAAACTTGGTTCAAGATGATCAAAAGGAGGTCTGTGGCTTGCCTTGGTCAAGCGGTGGAGAGCCTTCTCGCAGCAAAGAAGAGTTGGGTCCAAGATCTCCTCGAACTCGTGATCTACACGTTACAAGAGAACCAAATAAGCAAAACCACACTAAGCTAGAGAACTTCAAAAGAACCAAAAAGGAACTCAAACCAACTCAGCCAAAAGGAAACCAAGAGGCTTAACACAGCCTCAAAGAGCTCTGGGGAGGTCTTGCAAAGAAGAACCGAAAGCGAGATGAGGCGGGGAAGGAAGAAATGAGCAAAAAGATTACAAGGCACGCCTCCCGGGCTATATATAGCGGAGTTGGTGGAGTGCACCAAGAAAAAAAAGTTCAATGACGTGTAGGCAATCGGGATAACTAGGGCGGGGCTTGCCCAAAAGAATTGAAATAAAGTACCTCAGATGTGACTGCATTTAATGTGACCCGACACCTATTAATTACAAGGTGAAGAGGTGGCAAGTGGGGCCGATCAAAGGGTGCACCACAAGTCAAAGAGGTGGCCCCACCGCAAGGGTCATCCCCGCCAAAGACCACTTTGTGAGGTCTGGGCAAGAGGTCCAAGACACTCGGAGGAGGAGGTCTCGGACAGGAGGTCCAAGGACTCAAGAGGAGGTCTGACAAGTAGATCTCCAAAAGGGAGATCTAACGGTCCAAGATCTCAAGGGAGGACCTCAACGGTCGAGATCAGCGGTGCGGGGAGGTCCTGGACGAGTAGATCTCCAAAGGGAGATCTAGCGGTCAAGATCTCAAGGGAGGACCTCAATGGTCGAGATCAGCGGCGCGAGGAGGGTCGACCAATGAAAAATTCAAGGTTAGGAGAGTGGTTTTTATAAAAGACCAAAGCAAGGACCGGAAGGTGGTCTTTACAAAACAACCAGAGGAGGTCTGGGAAACAAAAGCAAATCTTGACAAAAGCAAAGCCGTTCAATTGGAATCGGGCGGCCCAAAAGGAAAGGAACGTTCGGACCAAGCTCGTGCCCCTAGGATCGGGCCATCAAACCACATCGGACGGTCCTAAGGTAACGAAGGTAAAGTCTTAAGCGTCTGACCACAAGCATCAAAGATGGGTCCAAGCGCTAAGGTGGTCTTGGGCCTAAGGAGGTCTAGACCCTTGGATCCCACTAAAGGAGGACCTGGACGGCTAGATCCCCAAGAGGGAGGTCCATTCGGTCAGATCCCAACAAGGGAGGTGCCGAGCGGCTAGATCTCAACAAGGGAGGTCAGAGCGCCAGATCTCAACAAGGGAGGTCTGAGCGGCTAGATCTCAACAAGGGAGGTCTGGCGGCGGATCCCAACAAGGGGGTCAGAGTGGCGAGATCCCAACAAGGGAGGTCTGAGCGCCGAGATCTCAACAAGGGAGGTCGGCGGCGGATCTCAACTAGGGAGGTCTGAGCGCCAGATCTCAACAAGGGAGGTCTGGCGGCCAGATCTCAACTAGGGAGGTCTGAGCGGCCAGATCTCAACAAGGGAGGTCTGAGCGGCAGATCTCAACAAGGAGGTCTGGCGGCGAGATCTCAACAAGGGAGGTCTGAGCGACCAGATCTCAACAAGGGAGGTCTGGCGGCGAGATCTCAACAAGGGAGGTCTGTGGGACGCCGAGGAGGTCGAAGGACACAGAAAAAGTCCGCAGGACAGAGGGAGGTCTATTTGAACACTAGAGAGGTCCAAATAGCCACGAGGTGGTCTAGGAAGGTCCCAAAAGCACCTTGAGAGGTCGGAGAAACTCTAGGCGCCCAAGAGAACTCGGGGTTCCCAGAGGCGTGGAGAGGTCCTTTGGAGGTCCAAAAGAAGCAAAGCCAAGCGTGGCATGGAAACCAAGAGGTTTTGAAACACAAACCAGTTGGGTCCTTGACAGAAAACCCCAAGCAAGGAGAGGTTGAGCAGAGGGAGATGTGAGAGAGGTGCGGATCTCAAAGAGATTCAAACCAACAAAGGAAGTTAAGAGAGAGAGAGAGGCGAACCAGAGGCACACAGAGAGGCTTCGGAGAACCACAACCCGAGGGCAGCAAAGACACCACAGAGAGCCACAACCAGCAAGGAACATCAACAACGACTTAGTTAAGGTTTGATTAATTCCAATTGAACTCTCCAGATTTCAAGATCTCAGGTTAAGCTTTGGATTCTCAATAAAGCCAAATGGTTACTTTTATTTTGAAAACTTGGCAAGGACTTAAAAGAAAACGGGATGTTACACAATCTGAACGACATGACAGTGTACTCGTACAAACCGTAACGAGTAGAAAATACCGTCTGCCGTATGTCTTCGGCTCTGACCTTGATTTGATAGTAGCCCAATCGTAAATCAATCTTGGAGAATACTTGAGCTCCACTCAGTTGATCAAACAAATCATCAATCCGAGGAAGTGGATATTTGTTCTTGACAGTGACCTCGTTTAGCGGATGATAATCAACACATCTGCAAACTCTTGTCTTTCTTCTTGATGAAGATAGTCGGACATCCCTAGGGGGAGGAGCTCGGCCGAATAAAGCCTTTATCTTGAAGTTCCTTGAGTTGCTTCTTCAATTCTACCAATTCATTTGGAGGCATTCGGTACGGCCGTTTTGAAATGGGCGCAGTACCGGGTGCAATCTCGATTACGAACTTGACTTCACGATCAAGGGGCATGCTTGGGAATTCTTCAGGAAAAAAATCTGAGTATTCACATACTACTAGTACTTTCTTCGATTCAAGAGAGGTACTCACTTCCATAGCATATAGATAAGAACTAACAGTTTTTGGAGCAAAAATGACTTGATTGCTGTCTTCACTTGTGATAGAAACTGATCGCTGAGCACAATCAATTTGACCTTGGTTCTTGGACAGCCAATCCATCCCTAATATAACATCAATACCCACTGAATTTATCACTATTAGATGTGCAAAAATTCAATCCTTTGAATCTCCACCTTTACGTCTCGGCAGACTTGATCGGTTTGCAGAACTGATCCCGGAGACAAAATGTGGTAAGGGGGCTGAAGTATATGCATTTAAAATTGATGTTGTGCAGCAAACCTTCTTTTGATAAATGAATGAATGAGATGCAACCGAATCGAATAGAACTGCAGCTGGATACGAATTAACAAGTAATGTACCCAAAACAACGTCCAGTGCGTCATTTGCCTCTTCGGCAGTGACGTGGTTTACCCGACCATGTGTTGGGACTTGAGGAGGTGTATACGCTACCCTCGGGGGTGGTGAAGGCCTTGCTGGAGCTGGTGGTGGAGTTGGAGTTGGTCCGGTGTAGACTCGTAGCATCCCACGTGCTTTTGCCAAGCACTGATGCGCGTAGTGTCCCGAGCGACCGCAGTGAAAGCAGGTGACTCTTGGTCGGATGTAGCCGCTGTTTGGGGGCAGATTTCCCCCATTCTTTCGCTGCCCACAAGGTTGGGGAGGTCTTGGTACAATTGTTGGTGGTCTCGGTGGCACTAGAGATTGGAATCGGGGTGCTTGGGGTGGACCAGTGCGTAGTCGAGAAAAATTGCCGCTTGCTGAATTTTGAGCAGCTCGTTTCCTCTTTCTAGTTTCATCCAAAGCTTGACTCTTGTTCTCTACTACTATGGCCTTATTGACCATGTGTTGAAAGTTCTTGAAGTCATGGATGGCAAGAGCAAGTTGCATCTCTTCAGTCAAGCTGTTCATGAAACGGCTCTGGTGACGAGCGTCAGTGGAGACATCGACCAACTAGGAGTTAAATAATAGCTCTGTTCGTTAGCGTCGCCAAAATCGGCGCTAACGAACTCTTCTGGTGTAGAATTGTCTTCACCTGAATTTGCAGCAACTGGGTTAAGTACAAATGTACTCGCAAGCCTTACGCAAAGTAAAAATTATTTATGCCAGAGGATATTCAAAGGATGGCAATAGTGGCTTAGTTTTGCAAAAAACGCAACAAGTCTTATTCCTAGACCATCTAGTTTGAAATTGCCAATTTTGCAAATATTTGATTGGTAAAAGAAGTTCACAAGACATAGATAATTATATAGATCAACCAATACCAAGTGTTGTCCATAACTGTGGACACGGATATGCGAATAGATTATCTCTGCAGAGGGGTACTACTTTACCCACACGACTCGACTAGCCCATAAGCCTCCGGATGCCCGAAAAATGACACAATTCCTTAGGTATGTCGGCCGGGGAGAATCGAGATACAATCATTCTTAGCAAGAAAATGTAATTGAGATATGTCCCCCTTGCGAGATGTTCTCATACTTAGTACAAGCGACGGATAGCACTTGCTAAGCGGCTCACAAGTTGTATTGGATATACCGATGCAATGTAAATAAACGAAAAATGGTGCTCCCATTCACACTATAGAAAATTGCATCGGGTCCTACGAACAAATGATCAACACAAATGTCCTCACACCACCTGGGACTTAACACAATAAAACTTTCCCCTTACTTAACCGCATGGTACCCATATCCTGCGTGTGATAGCACAATCATTACTTGGAATGACAGCCCATGGCTCGGTCCTTAATGGTCCGGACAAGACAACCACAAACCCGAATCTCATGCATAACAGCACCCACACTTCCAACCACTTGTCCAGACCCAAAAACCAATTTAATGACAAAGTTTTGACTCAAGGATCAGATACGAAGATCTAAACAAAAATAAAGATAAGAGAAGTTATGTATCTCCCACAATTGACGAGCTATTCCCGTCAATTGATCTAATGCGTATACTAGATCCGCGATGGCTAAGCATTCAACACATAAACTTCATATCATCACAAACATCTATATTAGGTGTATTGGTAAGGGAAATATAAAGGATAACCAACAAGTAATAGGACATATCTAACTACTCAGAACATAACGGTATACAAAAATAGCATACAAGCAATATCATTGCATTTCAAACACTAGTGTATTAAAACTGGGATCAATATGATGCATAAAGAAAGTTCAAATTATTCTTGCCTTGCTGGAAGTCAAATTGCTCACTCCTGGTGGCAAATGAGTCTACGTCGATCGCTTCGGGCTCTATAGAATAAAGACATCGATAAATACAGAGAAATACCATAAAATTCAAATTGCTCAAAAATGCATAAAATTTCTAAAGTGTATATTACATGATTTTATATGAATTTATGTGAAATAATTATTCCATTTGGAGTTAGTATGTGAAAGTTACGGTGGTTTGAATCTCATATTTTAGGAAAATCCAATTAAATTAGAATATGTTACTGTTTACCGAATTTAATTATTTGGTTAAAATTTGTAGAATAGTGGGAAGGCAAGGGATTACATAGGTAAATAGAGAATAAAAATATAAGACCAAAATAATTTGGTTCGTCTCATTTGGATTTTTTATGAGTTAGTTATGAATTTTCAAAGTTAATATCATTTTCAAGTTCAAAAATAAATCAACTTTGGATCACTTTCCAAAAACTATATTTTCTATGACTGTGACAAGTTTGAAACCTATTTGAAATAAATTTCATTAAAAATGGAAATTATCAACACTGGTTTCAACCATTTTGGAGTTAAGATGAATTAGTTATGAATTTTTTAAGTTAATCAAATTTTCAGTGTGTAAATTATTGATTTCCGAATTTTATACTTTTCTCACCTTGCGCTACGCTAGCCATAGGTGCTGACTTGTGAGGTCTTATGAATAGTTCATTTTAAAAAAATCGATTTAATCCGAACTAACATGTGGGGCCCGCTCGTTGAAGACTCTGTTCTATGAACCAAGTTCACCGGTGCATAAGCACAGTGCACAGCGTACTTAAGGGACGTGGCCCACCTGTCATTGACCTGGAGCCTTAAATTAACGTGTTAACATGCAATTTCCGACATAGATTACACCATTTAAGACTAATGATTACGATTAAGCCCTAATGGCTTTGCTACAGTTGTGCCAGACGTTCCGACAAGGAAGCTCTGGCTTCGTTGGAGCCTCGTCGGTGTTCTCAGCCATGGTAGCACGAGCCAAGGGTATGAATGGGTCCACAATATTTATGCGCAACTTTTGGGAGTGGCAGTGACGGCTGAGGTGGCCTGTACCAGCGGCTAGCCGGAGAGGGGCGGTGCTAAGTTTCGGCCAAAAGTGCCTACAGCAAATTAGCTCCGCAACATCCATTCAAGCGAGTGCCTGAGCATCTAGGGACTACAAGGAGGCTACCTAAAGCTCGATGGGTGCTTGGGGAAGCTCGGAGTAGCACGATGTCGGCAATGGCCACAGCAGCGGCACGGTTCAACGTGGAGAGGTCGTCCTAGTGAACGAGAGAGGAAATGAGTGGTAGGTATAGCTTAAGGGTGCTAAATAGATGGGGAAAATGGAAGGAATTGAAAAATTCTTTACCCAATCAATGTGGGAGACGAAAGGTTGCTCTTCGACCGAAAATGGAACAAATTCCAAATTCACAAGTTCCTGTCGTGCATTGTCCAAATAAATTTAGGGGTTTTCAATGTTATGCTAAATGGCATGATATGACGCGCAAGACTTAGGACAATACCCACTGGGATGCACAAAAGCTCGATGAGGTGGTCGTGGGCGTGCTCTGGAACCGATGGGAGCACGACGATGGTCCAGAAGCTACAGGGCAAGGTAGAAGCTGGCATGAGCCAAAATGGAAACGGCATTGATCCTAAAGAAGAAAGGATGCATGAGGGAGGGGCTTACTCAAGAGATGTGCACGGGCGAGCTTCCTCCTCCTCAACACCGAGAGGAGAAGTGAGCAAAAATGGAGGGTGTAGAGGGGTATTATCCTCAGGCGAAGACGGAGATGGCAACAGCATCAAACGAAGGAACTCGGGGAGTGGTTGCATGAGGCGGTGGCTCACGGCACTGACGGAGCGTTGCAGCACGTCGCGGCCGCGTGAAGCTCGGCTCTTGCGCGCACGCCTACACGAGGAAGAAGGCGAAGCTAACGAGTGGGCCCACCTCGTCAGTGGCAACGAATGGGCACGGTTGGAGGTGTAGTTAGGTGGTTCAACCGAGTCAGTTCGCACGGGTTGGACTCGAGTCCGGTTCAAACCTGAGGAACAATATAGAGTTTGACTGATTTAGATTTAAACTGATCCTACTTTGACCAAGCCTGTAAAAATAGCAAATAAAATCCTAAAAATATGAAATAAATCAGAGGGGTTCCTGGGAAGGTCTAGTGCTCATAAAAATTCTTAAACCTTATTGTTCATAAACTAATTTTAAAGTTTATATTCATACCTAGAATAGGTCATTGAAACGTGTTTGAATTTTCTGAGGCTCGAAACTAGTTCCATAAATTTGGGAAAAATTATATTTATTCTTGATAAATATTATAGTATTTGAATAAATTATTTCTAGATGATGATCACAAGTTTTTCTTCCTTTTTTCATTTAGGAGTTCAAATTTGAAGTGTAGGTTTAACTTTGAATAAGATTTTCCATGTGCAATAAATTATGAAATGCTTCAAAAACATAATGCATGCTCATGATAAGCATACTAGTTATCATTAATTAACTTGGGGATGTGACATAGGGTTTAACTCCCAAATCCAACGAAAAGGTGGTGACCTAGGGTTCTAGGCTTTAGGGAAAAGGCAGCGGGGGCTGGGGCGAAGACTTTGACACGGACACCAAGGGTTTATATACCTCGTAGCGGCGGGGCCACAAAGGAGTCCGAACACGGCACGGTGGTGGAGTCCTGAGTGTGCATGGTTGAACACGATGAATAGTGCCCTTGGTGGGACCCACTCTTCCGTGACACAAGCTCGAGAGGAAACACGTAGCAAAAGGCGAAGCTGAGGCTGACTGGTGGGGTCAAGGCAGCGCACGCGTGGGGAAAGAGAGGTAGATGGACCACGCAAGTTTTGGACCAAAAAGCACAGTGTTGGGCCGGAGCGAAGGAAATTTGGCCCAACTGATTGTCTGAGATTTTAAATAGTTTCCGTAATTTAGAAATTATAGTAAATCCAAATAGCAAATGAACTTGAAAAAATTCCAGAAAAAATCTAGAAAATATTTCCAAGCACAGAGAAACCAAATAAAATAGTTTTAGGATTTGTTGATGTTCTGATTAGTCACATTAAATTGTTTTGCTATTGAAAGTTCATATTAAGCTTAATTAAAATTCAAATAAAACTTGGGTGAATTTTCCAAAGGGCTAAACTACTCAAAAGGATTTTTAAACTTCAGAAAATTGGGATGTTACAAACCTCTACCCTTAAAGGAATCTCAACCATGAGATTCAGGCTAGCTATAGAAAAGGCTAAGGAACTCGGCTTTCAGCTCTTCTTCACGCTCCAACATTGCTTCACCTTCTTAGTGGTTGCTCCACTGAACTTTGCAAGAATATACAGTCTTACTTCTAGTCCGATGCTCTGCCACATCCAAAATCTTAACTGGCTATTCTTTTTAAGTGAGATCTTCTTTCAACTCAATTGAATCCAAAAAAGTTTGTTCTATTGGCACACGAAAACACTTCTTCAACTGCGAGACATGGAAAACATCATGTACTCCTACTAACGATTGCGACAGTTCAAGCTCGTAAGCATCTTATCCTCAGCGACTCATAATCATGAAAGGACCAACATACCTAGGGGCAACCTTCCCTTTGGCATGAAACCTTCTAACGCCTTTAAGTGGAGTAATGCAAAGATAAATGAAATCCTTTGGTTCAAAGCTGAGATCACGATGACGATTATCCACATAACTCTTATGTCTAGACTGAGCTATCTTCAATCTTTCTCTGATCATAGACACTTGGTCTTCTGCTTCCTGAATAATATCTTGTCCGAATACCAAAAATTCAGCTGTTTTTGTCCAATTCAGAGGGGTTCTGCATGCACGACCATACAAAGCTTCAAATGGTGACATCTGCAGACTAGCTTAGTTACTATTGTTGTATGAGAATTCTACATGGCAAACTCTTATTCCAACTAGTAGCAGCACAAGCTCTCAACATATCCTCCAATAATTGGTTTACTCTTTCAGTCTGTCCATCTGTTTGAGGGTGATAAGTACTACTGAAATTCAGATGAGTCCCCAAAGCATCATGCGGACTCTGCCAGGAACAAGAGGTGAACTGAGATCCTCGATCAGACACTTTCTTTTTAGGCACACCATGCAAGCTAACAATTCTTGACATATACAATTTTGCAAGGTGATCTCCTGAGTAAGTGGTTTTGATTGGTAAGAAATGAGCAACTTTCGTCAAACGATAAACTATTACCCAAATTGAGTCATAACCCGATTGAGTTCTGGGCAAACCGGTAATAAAATCCATTCCGATTTCTTCCCATTTTCACTCTAGAATCTTCAGGGGTTGCAACAAGCCTACTGGTCTCTAATGTTCTACTTTTACTTTCTGGCATACGTCACACAAGGCAAGAAACTCTGCGACTTCCCGCTTTAAATTTGGCCACCAAAATCTATTCTTATCATCCTGATGCATCTTAGTGCTTCCAGGGTGAATAGAATACTTCGAGTCATGAGCCTCCTTTAAGATTACCTGTCTTAAACCATCAACATCCGGCACACAGATATGTCCATTGATCCAAAGCATATCTTGATCATCCTTGGTAAAGTCCTTGAATTTTTCTTCCCCTATCTTGAGCTTGATGTCCTTTATTTCAGGATCATTTGGTTGAGCGGCACGAATCTGCTTTTCCAAAGTAGACTGTACTTCCAGACTGGCCACGAATCTTTTGGCTACAACTTCTAGTTTTAACTTCTGAAATTCCTCATGAAGTTCTACGCAATTCCCTTTTAATTCCAAGGCATTATAGTAACTCTTACAGCTTAAAGCATCTGTAACAACATTAGCTTTACCAGGATGGTAGTGGATTCCAGGGTTATAATCCTTTATTAACTCCAACCATCTTCTCTACCTCATGTTCAGGTCAGACTTAGTGAAAATATACTTCAAGCTCTTACGATCTACGTATATCTTACAGCGATTACCAATAAGGTAATGACACCAAATTTTTAAGGTATGCACAATGGTAGCTAATTCCAAATCATAGGTAGGGTAATTCTCCCTATGAGGTCTCAATTGTCTTTATGCATAAGCAACAACTCTTCCTTCTTGCATTAGGACGCAACCTAATCCTTATCTGGCAAAATTAGCGCTAGGGCTGATGTCAAACGTTTCTTCAACTCTTGAAAACTTTTCTCACAAGCTGGAGTCCAAGTGAATTTTTTCTCCTTTTTCAACAATTACGTAAGAGGCTTAGCAAACGTCGAAAATCCTTCAATGAAACAGTGGTAATATCCTGCCATTTCCAAGAAATTACGAATCTGAGTCACTATCTTTGGCGGCTTCCAATGTAGCATTGCTTTAACCTTACTAGAGTCAACTGCTACTCCTTAGACTGTCATCACATGACCAAAGAAATCAACTTCCTATTTCCAAAAACCACACTTGCTAAACTTAGCATACAACTGATACTCTCTGAGTTTCTCCAAGATTATTCTCAAATGTTTAACATGTTCTTCCTCTGTCTTGGAATAAACCAAAATGTCATCAATAAACACTACCACAAACTTGTCCAAATATTCCATGAATACCTTGTTCAATGTTCATGAAATATACAGGGGTATTAGTTAGACCAAAGAACATGACTAAGAACTCATAATATCTGTACCGCGTAGAAAAAGTAGTCTTCAGTATATCCTTCGGACAAAATTTTAACTGATGGTAATTTGATCGCAGATCAATCTACGAGAACACTCTGACTCCTTTCATCTGATCAAACAAATCATCAATTTTTGGTAGTGGATACTTATTCTTGATAGTAACCTCATTAAGAGCATGATAATCAATACACATTCTCATGCTTCCATCTTTTTTTCAAACAAACAAGACTGGCGCTCCCCATGGTGACGAACTAGGTCTCATGAAACCTTTCTTGAGAAGTTCTCCAATCTGTTTCTTCATTTCTACTAACTCATCGGCTAGCATCCGATAAGGTCTCTTAGAAATCGGTGCTATTCCTAGCACCAAGCCAATAACGAACTCAATATCCCGATCTAGTGGCATTCCCGGCAGATCTTCAGGAAAAACATCTGGATATTCACTAACAATAGGTACATCCTGCAAAGAAACGGTCTTCAGGCTATTGATTACTAGATGTCCATCACGCACTGTGGTGGTTAGAAACTCTACTTTCTTTTCATTAGTACCTTCGATTGTTACGGCTCTTTGGCCACAATCCAACACAGCTTTGTGCTTTGATAGCCAATCCATACCAAGTATGACATCTAAAGTTTGGGTGTCAAAGACAATAAGGTTGGCTAGAAAATCAACTCCAGCAATGAGTAACTTAGCTCCTAAACATCCCACTTTAGAGCATAACTCTGCTCCAGGCGATTGGACTAACAGAGTATGCTTAAGATGCATAACTTCCAAATTATTATTGGTTGCGAAAACTTGAGAAACAAACAAATACGAAGCTCTAGAGTCAAATAAAACAGATGCATGTACTGAGTTAACCAGAAACTTACCCAATACAACGTCGGGTGCTTTTTGGGCTCCTTCTAGAGTGACGTGATTAACACGGCCTCTAACCACAAACTACAGAGCTCCTCCGGCTTGACCGGCGACTTGAGGTGTTCCTCGGCTGTTGCTTGGCACTAACATCTTGGTTGGTGTAGCTCCAAGATTGAAACGATCTGGAGCCATAGTTCACTCCTAAGGGCAATTGTTAGCGAAATACCCTAGCTCTCGGCAGGTACAGCAAACTCTAACTCCACTCTGTGGATTGCCTCCTGGATTGGGGTTGACTGAAGCAGCATTACAAAAATTCTGAGAAATTGGGTGAGGTGTTGAAGCAGGTGCAGGTGTCCTGAACTGCTAGGGAATTATCCTTGCTTTTTGCTGAGACTGATGACTTCCTCGCTGAGCCATTCTGCACTTGGGGTTGTCATCCAATTCCTTGCATTTATATTTAAGGATTAACGCTTTATTAACCAGCTCTTGGAAGTCCGGGAAGGTATGAGCAATCATACTGACTTGCAGTCTGGTATTCAATCCCTTCAGAAAATGACTCTGATAGGACTTGTCAGTGGCGACATTTTCTGCAGCATAGTGTGCAAGCTGAGAGAACTTATTGAGGTAATCAGTCACTATCATACCTCCTTGGTTGAGTGTACGAAACTCATCCTTCTTCAGGTCTATAATTCCTTCTGGCACATGGTACTGGCGAAAAGCCATAGAGAACTCTTTCCATGTAATGTTCTGCAGTGTCTTATGTGCAGCACAGAAATTCTCCCACCATTTAGCGGCAATTCCTTCCATCTGATGGGTAGCATAAAGAACCTTCTCTTGATCGTTGCACTAAGTGATTAACATCTTCATTTCAATGACGTGAAGCCAATCATCAGCCTCCACTCATGAAACATTTCCAGAGAAAGTCGGCATGCGAGTCCTCATGAACTTTGCCAACTTGGACGGTCCATGGTGCCCATGAGTGGCTGGTGCTACATTGTTGTTGTTGGCCTGATTGTTGTTCATATTCAATATTTGGTTTATCATCGTGTACATCATCTGCGTCTAGGCAGCCATGAAAGCACCAAAGTTCTATAGATCAATTAGGGGTGCTTGAGGTGGAACTACTCCTGCAGGTGGCTGTTCATTTCCTTCTGAACCATTAGTTCCTGATCCACTGGTAGCGGTGTGACAAGTCTGAACCATCTAGCGAAAGCTCCAAGGATTAGATAAGGTAGCAAGCATAAGATAAGATAAGAACTAGGCAGGGGGTAGGTTAAATCCTACAAACACAACACAAGAACTCAACTGAAATACTTATTTAATAATAAAGGTCTTAGCATGGCTGCAACAAATGCCTAAGGGTTTTTGCAGCTCATACTGCACACAAGAAAACAAGAGCGAACCTAACACACAAACTACCGTCTAAAGGAAGACACTCCTAAACTTAAACTGACGCGGCTCTCACACATTGAGCCTCAACTAGCTAAGCCTAAACCTCAGCTGACTTAGTTGTTGAGGTAACCTCCACAACCACGATAGTGATCCCGCCTGCTGTAGACTTGGAAACGTGCAAGCATCCTCGCAAACTGGTCCTGATGTCCCAGGACTAGTGCAACAGGAACAGGTGGCTCGGGTGCAGGCACGACTGACTCCATGGGCTCCTCTGGCTCTTCTGGCTCCTAGGGCTCTTCCTGTTCCTCTGGATCCTCGGACTCTTCCTGCATGTACAAGGCTTCTTCTAGCGTTGTAATCCTCTCCTCTGCCATCTGTAGTGTATCGTAGGCACACTCCAGCTCTATGGCAGTCGTCTCTAAGGCTTCCTCCTGTGCGACAGCAAACTGAGTAAGGTGCACCACAGTAGCATTGCGTTCTCCATCAGTGAACAGGTAGTGAGTTGGGAGGTCCACGGCGGTAGCACGGGGATGGAAATGGAAGACTGTAACCTACAACTCGTGGGCGTAGATGTTGCACACCCTTAGAATGGCAACACGTGAGGACTCCTGGATCCTTCGGCGAAGACGATCCTCCAAACATAAATGTTCAGCGGATGACTGGCTCTGGTATCCCTCTGAGCGTAGATGGTCAACTTACAAAGCACTCCACGGCTCCGACCATTCACCAACCAGTTGGTGCCTTGGTACATTAATAGATCAAAACCTCCAAGGACCTGCAGAATCTTCCACAATTCTGCAGCAAGACCTCCCTTACGCTCACCATAAGTCTGAAGATGAGCCATGTGTCAAGACAAGCAAGAGATAAGAACCAACTTAAAAACATCGGGGATAAGAAACTTTCAACAATAGTTGAGTCAAGAGAGAGATAAGAGAAGTTAAGAAGTTTATTAATCTTGCAAGTTAATTTGCTTTAGAAAATAGTTTGGACACTCTAAGGACGACCGATCTAACTAAGGTCAAGACCTACAGTCAGTATGGCTCAGATACCACCTCTGTCAGGACGCAAAAATGCAATTCTGGACCCTCTATGTATAACGCACTAGTCTAGGATCACGGTAGTGCACACAGTGTCAACATAAATGAATATCGATCCATACAAGACGAATAATGGAATAAACGAGTAATTTATATAACAAATAATGGTTGTGATCTTATGGTTGAGTTTACACTTATTATGCCACATGGCTGACAGTAAATAAATAAGTAGCAGCGGAACAAAAGCAACTCCAGTAGAAACCCATTGACTCGCCACAGACAACCGACTGGGATCAAGACCTAAGATCAGCAACCCCGTAGAACTCCTCGAAGGCAGGTGACGATTCCTCCACTTCAGCTGAATGATTGCAGCAAGAATGAGTACTCCGAGTACTCAACAAGTTGTACCACAGAATGCAATTATAGATGATGGCTTATTACAAAAAAAAAGGATTCTGTGGTTATTTCGCAAGAAAGCAACATTTGCGATTGAAAACAATTAATAGATTAAAAGCGTAATTCAAAACAAATAAATAATAATAATTTAACAATTATTTTCACAAAGGACACAAAGCCTAATTAATTTCTTTCACACAGCCATATGTATTAAACCACACAGTTGTCCCTTCCCAAAGTATTTTATGAAAATCTACCCCTCGTTGAAATCCCCGAGCATGTCCATGACCACGGACACGGCTATTCGAATAGATTGTTTAGCACTATGCAGAGGTTGTACACTTTACCCACACGATATAACCAGTGTAGCTAGCACTAATCATAACAAAACCTCTTTGAAACTTCACCTTGACGATTGACCCTCCTGACGTGTTTTACCGTCGTACCAACCCTGACACAGCGCTTTAATACAACGCATACCGTTGGACTTCGAAGCGGTGAACCGTCTATCGATGTGACCCTACCACAATGGTACACACCTCCACCTTGGCACATAGTCTATCCTACATGCCTGATTAGTCAATGCCAAGATTCCATAACTTACTAAGTTAGGCCTGTCCCATACTAGGTATGTGGTTGTACAGTTGTGGCTCAGTTCAATGGCACACAAAGTTAAGTTCTTAATTAACCAAGGCGAGATTGCCAACTACTACAGCTATCACATTCATATTTTTTTCCCAATCACACAGTTCCACCAATTCACACAGTTCTATCCACTCACCTCAGTCCAAATCTTTTCCCCCTGTTGGTTAAGTGTAACACATGCTACCAACGAGTAATGACATATAGCACACAGTTTTACACAAAGTTCTATAATCACTTAGTCAAGTTTATAATTGCAACTCAAATGATATATATGTGTAACATCCCAAATGTATAATTGGGGTTATTCAAGTATAATTATATGTGTAGAAATTAAAACTTTTTCTCACATCTTGAAAACCCCTAATCTCTTGTGTAATTCTTGTCCAAGAGTTGTGTAATCCAAAAACACAAAGCTCTTGTTGACCCAAAAGTCAAACTCATTTTCCAGTTGTCTAAATCTTGTGCCAAACATCGGGAATATATTTTCCTTGGTCCCAAAACTGATGTGGGACCCCTCTGAAAAATATCACAAGTTGTAAAACTAGTTTGATAAATTTTGGTGGTAAAACAATCCTTTAAACAACCTTAACGAATTTCCTGAGAAAAATGCATTGCATAATAACCTCTGGAAATTTTATGCAAGGTTAACCTCATTGTCAGCAAGCTCCAGTTAAAATTTCATCAAATTTGGAGTTCATTTGCTATCTCAAATAATTCTGCTAAGTTTCAATTGTTAAAAACTAAATTTAAAAGCCTACATCGTTCCTTGGGCTAGCCACTTTGCAAAGTCGGTCCACCCAACCCCATCGACCTCCTTCCCCACCTTGATGAGGTCGTGGCCGTTGGATCCAATCCAAAGGCCACGACCTCCCCTCAACCAACGCACTCAGGACCTCCCTTCAGAGTCCTCACGGACCGCGTGGACCTCCTCGTCAACGTGGGCGCCAGACCTCCTCATGGTCAACCCGCAAGAAAGACCTCCTCACCTCATCAGTCGTAACTGTTGGATCAAAGATCCACGGTCATGACCTCCCCATGTGTCAAACCCCAAAGACCTCCTCACCTTGTCCAGGTCATAGCCCTTGGATTAAGATCCAACCGCCTCCGACCTCCTCTTGTTATCAAACCTCAAAACCACCTTCCACCTTGGCGAGGTCATAGTCGTTGGTTACATCCAACCGCTCACGACCTCCCTCACCGTTAAACTAAACAAACCTCCCACCTAAACGAGGTCGTGGCCGTTGGATCGATCCAACGACCCACGACCTCCCTCAAAATATCTAGCGACAAGACCTCCCTATCTCATGTTGTGCACCGTTGATTTGAAATCCACGGTCACGACCTCCTCCTAGTCTCATGCGATCGATCTCCTCACAAGACGTGAGGTCGTTGCCCTTAGATCTAAATCTAATGGCCATGACCTCCCTTGTGTCGTCGGCGAGGCTCAGACCTCCCCTGTTTTGATCACCACCGTTGGATCAAAATCCAAAGGTCTTCACCTCCCTCGCGCTTCACACAAAGCCTCAGACCTCCCTTTGGTTGTGCGCCCTTGGATTCAAATCCTAAGGCCATGACCTCCCCTCATGTCTTATGTTCAAGCGTGCAGTTAAGACCTCACAGAGGTCCGCTGTTGGATGGAGATCCAACGCTTTGGACCTCTGTCCTATTTCCCTCGTGGCGCTTACACATTAAGGAAATCGGAGGGCCACGACCTCCCATCCTTGATCGTGTGGCCGGACCTCCTCCCACCACTTAAAACATAACGGTTCAAAATTGTCATCCGATGGTTAGGACCTCCCCATGGTCTTATCCAACGGTCATAAAGACCTCCCCTGTTCTTCTCCTTCCTCTGGCGCGCCTGTGAGCTCTGAGCGGTGGAGTTAATGCACGTCTGTCCACTTGGTACCTTTTCATTGACTCTTTCTTGACCAAGATTTAATGCAGTCGACCTTCCGCCTCTTGGGTCACCTCGACCAGCACCTTGTCAACCTCATGTCCTTGCCACCCCATGGACCAACCTGTGGGCTAAGCTCACCATGGAGCTTAGCCCCACTCATAACCTTCACTCAAAGCTATAAGTTACCCCTTGAACTCTCCGTGGCTTCCTTTGCACACAATTGATCTCACCTTGCACTTTGTGCGTGGTGAGCTCCTCATCCCCAAACTCTCCTCCTCACTGGTGGTCGCCATTGTCAAGGTCCTTGGAGCTTCTCGGTGGCTCAGATTTTCAATGGCTTCTCCTCCCTCTCTCTGTTTCTATCTGGGCATCTCTGTGACCTCAACCCTAACTTCACCGGTGGGGCATTTGCAGAGGTAGCCTAGTGGAGCTGGGAGCTTGGAGTTGGAGCTTGGACTTGAAGCGGTGGAGCTCTCCATCTTCCCCAACTCCGCCAAGACCATCCTCAACCTCATCGGCATCTTTAGGACCTCCAGTAACTCCTGGTAGTCCTTTAGTTCTTGGCACCCGCATGAATGAATGTCGCGAGCTTTTGTTTGAGCATACGCTTGAATGTCGCGCGAGCTTCATTTTGCTTTTCGGTTTTGGTCGTCTTTGGTCAATTTTGCCTCTCGGCTCGCCGGGCGCTCAAAGCCGCCGCCGCCGTTGAGAGGAGGTCCACGGTGCGCAACGTTATTGTGCACTCGGTGGTACCATTGGACCTCACCGGTGGGCTCTACATCGCCATGAGACCACTTCTTCACGCCGGGATCTTTGTCGGACGTCCGAGCGTGTCATTGTCGTTTTAGAACAAAGATTCACCATTTTAATGCGCTAATCAATTGCTCCCATCATTGTAATCAATGGGCGTTTTAACCGCCTTAAATCCACCCTTTAATGCGTGCATTTAAGACCTCCAGCAGCTGACCTCCTCGTGGTCCCGCCAGCGCATTACACTTTTGTCCAAGCGGCGTGCTTGTTGGTCTGGGACGCCCGCACCTCCCGTGGAGATCTGGAGCGCCCAAGACCTCCCTTGCGCATCAGAAGCCCTCCAGACCTCCTGGAGGTGCAGGACGTTGAGGACCTCCGCCGGGACCTCCTCGAGGACATCCCAACCGTTGAGGACCTCCCTTTAGATCTGGTCCGTTCCTGACCTCCTTTCCATGTTGTGGTCCGTTGATTTCCCATCTACGGCCCCGACCTCCCTCACCTCGCGCAAGATGCGTTGCTAGGAGGTCCAGACCTCTGGACCTCCCGAGCGTGTCGGCAAGTTCACACTGGGAGGTCTGAACCGTTAGATCTATGATCTGTGGCTCACGCCCTCCCATGTCCTTATGGGTTTTAGAAATTCCATAAATTCTTCATTATGAACTGAAATAAGGTATAAACTTTAGAATTTCATATCTTTTTCATTTTAATTCCAAATGAGGTCATTCAAATTGTGTTAGCTCTGTCTTGAACTTGACTTTAATCCAAAAATGATTGTAAGTTGAGTTCAGCTCCAGAGCACAGTTTTGCCATTAGATTTTAAAACTCACTTTAAATATACACTCAAGTTAATGCTTAACTTGTAAAATACATAACTAATGCTCTGTAGATTATTTTTGGGTGTGACCAACTTTGTTGGTTTCCTCTATTAATGAACTCACTGTGAAAATTAGTTTTGAGCATGTTGCTGTTAGGAAAATGAGGACTTGTGCATTATAATTTTGTTCAAGTTCTTGTTTTTTGAAAAATTATAGAAAGTGCAATATAGCTCCAAATGAGGTGAACTCAATTGTGTTATTCATCTCATGAGGTGCTGGTTTTACAGTAAAAATTTCAGCTTCACTTCTGTTCTAGAAAATGTTGCCTCATAATTAAATTAGTGAATAGTGCAGTTTGGTATTTTAGGGCTGAGCAGAATTGTTTTGCTCATAACTTTTGCATCGAGAATCCAAATCAATTGGTTCTTGTTGCAAAATCCCTAAAATCACTCTCTTGTTGCTGTAGAAAATTCAGAGAATTTGGAGTTCGTTTGCTGTGCTGTCTTTGTTGTTTTTCGTCGTTCTTATCGGTTCTTTATTGCTTTTCCGTTAGGTTTCGACATTTGTGGTGATCCCGAGAGTGACCCTCCGCAACAAAGTGACCAGCAACAAGGCAAGCAGTTTGATCATATCCCCTCTAACGTCCCATTACTTTAAAGGTTAATATGTTGTTTTACTTCTATGTATGCATGCTACTTTGTGTTAAATGTCGCTAGCAATCCTATAGTTGCATAATCTGTAGGAATTGTTTATCCTCTACTACCATGAGCCTAGGTTATTTGCTGTGGTGGGAGCTCGTTGGATGAGCTCCTATCACTTAGTAGTTTCGATTTAAATTGCTTAGACATGCTTAGTTTTCGGTAGAAATGGGCGATCATCGACTTAGTCGATGGTCTTGATCACTCAAAACTGATTATTACTCCTATATGTCCGGCACTTGTGCTTTGATTAATTTGTAAAATCAAAACTGAAAATAAAAGATTGATTTAGACTTGGGCATATTGGATGGATGGCGTGGTTTTGGATGTGGTGGTATGCCTGGGTCCCTAAGGACCGAGTACTTGGGTCACTAAGCCAGCGATTTTATGTGCTAACCACACGAGGGCATATGGAACCCTCTTGACTAAGTACTTTGGGCGGTGTTAATTGGGGTCGCTCGGTTGGTGTGTTTTAAAGATAAAATGTGTGTGTGATGTGGGAGGAGCATTAGCTTCCGGGTAGGTTGTGTGATGTCTCCTTCTCCCGTGGGTTGTGCGACTCGAAATTAGCATTGTCCATTGGAAATGTCTCAGAGGACTTAGCCGTGCAAGCATACCTAAGGTAGTGTGCCTAAAGGAAAGGCGGTCCGACGTGTGGGTACAGTGGTACACCCCGCAGGATAAAACTATTCAATAGCCTCGTCCTAGGTTGTGGACATGCTTGGTAAGGTCGTTCAAGACTAGACTACAACCTTTAATTAAAACTTGACATGGTTGGTATGAACGGGAGTTCATGCTATTGTTGTGGTGACTTGGGTTGGTCACTTCGTGTTGTTCTTGTTGTTGTTACCATGTTATTTATCTCGTTGTTATTTCAACAATTAAAAATGCTTTGTCAAATTGCTTTCAATCTACTATATTATTGCAAATGAAAACTTGCTTTGTGCTTAAATGAGTCCAAAGCCTCATCCACTTAAATAAAGCTTGCATATAGCTAAATTATAGTTCTCGTTATCTTACACGTCGGTCTTGCGAGTACAATAAACAATTTATTGTACTCATTTGCTTTGCTTAACAACTTTGTTGCAGAGGAGGTAGAGCCCAAAGGGCTTTACTTTTGTGAGTCAGTCGGTGGTTGGGAGAGCGACTAGCTTGGCGGTCCTGGCCGATTGCCTTGTGGGCTAAAGGCACACTTGGTTGGCTCTTATTTTGGGCCATCTTTATGGCACTTTTGCTTCATTGTGTATCTTTGTAGTTTTGTTGTTATTTGGCCGAAGGCCCTCTTTTGTAATAACCTATTCCTTATTAATATTAACTTCGTTTGTTGCTTATGTACTATGTGTTGTATGGAATTGATACATTCTTTTGTTGTGAGGTATGTATACCGCATTCGAAGTATACATCTCTCGAGACTGGTTTATTTGGTTGATAATACTAGGGTCAATTGGATGACTAAGTATTATGAGCTTAATAAACGTCGGGTCTCACAAAAGTTGGTATCGAGCTATATCGACCGTAGTAACGCAAGCTTGGTCGCTTTTAGGATATTTTGAAAACCTATTTTCAAAGTGTCAAATGAGTTTTGAAAGCTTAAGGAAATTCTCGAATTTACTCCTTATCTATCTTAGCTTTCTTCTCATCTCACTCTAATTTGAGTTTTAAAAGTTGTTTTCCTCTCTTCCTTCTACAAAATAGTTGTTATCGATTAATGGGGTTTTGGGGAATCAATGAGTTTGGTAAATTGAAGTGTTAGCTGCCCATCTACAAGGTTTTGAAGCTTCGAATGGACAATTTCGATTTGGAAGCTTGATGCAAAATCTGGACAGCAAGCGTCAATTTCGGACAGCAAGCTCAAAGGTTCCAATTAGGGTAGAGAATGAGAGGTTAAATCAACAAAACTTGTGGGAATAAAAGGGTAAGATGTGATACTAGTTAGCTAAGTATCTAACACTTATTTCGCTGCATTAACCTTGCTCTCTAATAGTTTTAGATCTCATCTTGCAATCTGATTTTTAATCTTCTCGATCAATTACTCGTTCATTCAATACGGGTTAGTTGAGTTGAGAAGTTGAGCCGTGCTTTTGGTGTTTCTTGGCTGTTTTTAGAGTCTTTTAGAAGCTTCTAAAGTTAATTTACTCGCGGTTTTGGCTTTCGTTTAGGGTGATATTCCATTCCCCTAGTCGATCGCTTTTGCTTCTCTTTAAGGCTTTGTTTTTCGGGTTGCGTTGCTAACCCATCCCTTCAGCTTTGGAGGTGCCTAACGTCAGGTTGGGTAAACTTCTTGTCAACTCTCGTCCTGCTTCTACTTTATTCAAATCAGGAGCTTCTCATTCTCTTGTATCTAAGTCTTTGGCTCCTTTGCTTGTCCTGTTGCTCATTCACTCTCCGGGTCGAAGTGAGAGCCGGATCCGAGTGTCGGAATGTCCTGTTGAAATCGAAAAAGTGGAATCCATGCCAAGAATTACATCTAAACTGTGCAAACCATTGAAATGGATTGGTTGTCCCAAAGACATGGGGCAAATCGATTGCGCCAGAAGCTCATCTCTATCTAGTCCCTCCGTGAGCGAGGTTAAGCTTCGCCACCGGTCGCTAGATCCGCATCTCTTCGCGCTCGAAGCGAAGCCCGCTCTAGATATTAGCGAAGTCCCAACAGTTTGTGACTTCGTTGATGTCTTTCCCGCAGATCTTCCGGGAATGCCACCCGTTCGAGACCTCGAGTTTGTCATTGAGTTGGCTCCCGGTACCGCCCCTATCTCAAAGAGGCCTTATCGGATGCCACCGAACGAGTTGGTGGAATTGAAGAAGCCATTAAGTGAGCTGCAAGAGAAGGGTTTTCACCGCCCCTAGCTCATCTCCTTGGGGTTGTCCAGCAATCTTCGTAAAGAAGAAGGACGGTACTTTGCGCATGTGTGTTGACTACCGCCCACTTAATGAAGTGACGGTAAAGAACAAGTATCCATTGCCCCGCATTGACGATCTCTTCGATCAATTGACTGGAGCTCGAGTTTTCTCCAAGATTGATTTGAGAGTGGGATATCATCAGGTTCGTATTCGGCCTGAGGATATTCCCAAGACAGCGTTCTCTACTCGCTACGGCTTGTACGAGTACCTTTGTCATGTCATTTGGCTTAACCAATGCTCCCTTTGTTCATGAATCTCATGAATTCGGTATTCATGGAGTATTTGGATAAGTTTGTCGTGGTCTTCATCGATGATATTCTTATCTACTCCAAGAACGATGAGGAACATGCCGAGCATCCGGTTGTGTTAGGCAAGCTACGTGAGCACCAAATTGACGCCAAGTTCAAAGAAGTCGCGATTCTCGTTGAAGGAAGTGGCTTTCTTAGGCCACGTTCTTTCAGCGAGGCGAGCCGCTGACCCTAGCAAGGTCAGCGATGTTCTTTCATGGAGTCAGCCTGTTTCGGTCACCGATGTACGGAGTTTTCTCGGTTTAGCGGGATATTATCGTCGCTTTATCGAGAACTTCTCCAAGATCGCGAAGCCGATGACGGAATTGCTCAAGAAGGACAAGAAGTTCGTGTGGTCCGCTGGGTGTGAGGAAAGTTTCCAAATACTCAAGAAGCGTTTGACCACCGCTCCCATTCTCATTCTTCCCGATATCCATCGAAGCTTCGATATCTTTTGCGATGCTTCTCGTCGAGGCCTCGGTTGTGTCCTTATGCAAGAAGGCAAGGTAGTGGCCTATGCATCAAAGCAATTGAGACCTCATGAGTTTAACTATCCTACCCATGATTTGGTGTTAGCTGCTGTGATTCATGCACTTAAGATCTGGCAACATTACCTAATCGTGTCGCTAGAAGTGTATTCGGATCACAAAAGCTTAAAGTACTTGTTCACACAGCCTGACCTGAACCTCAGGCAAAGGAGATGGTTGGAGTTGATCAAGGACTATGATGTGGGTATTCACTACCATCCGGGCAAGGCTAATGTCGTTGCCGATGCGCTTAGTCGCAAAGCGCATTGCAATGCCTTGTTGTCCAGAGAGCTTCAGCCCGCTCTTCTGGGTGAATTTCAGCGTCTCAACTTGGGGTTAGTTGAGCATGGTTCTCTCGCTGCCTTGGTTGTGCAACCAACCTTGGTGGATCGGATCAAGTCCGCTCAGCAGTCGGATGTTGGAGTGAGCCACATCAAGGCAAATGTCAAGAACGGAACAACCAAGTGTTTTTCCGAGGATGAGCATGGTGTTGTGAGGTTCGGGCAACGCCTTGTGGTTCCAAAGGACATGGAATTACGGAATTTAATCCTCCGCTGAAGCCCATGATTCGCTTTTATCCATTCATCCGGGGCCACAAAGATGTATCAAGATCTTCGCCGAGATTTTGGTGGACCCGAATGAAGAGGGAGATCGCGGTTCGTTCTTGAGTGCGACGTGTGTCGTCGTGTCAAGGCCGAGCATCGGCGTCTGCCGATCGCTTGACCTTTGCCAATTCTCGAGTGGAAGTGGGATTCGATCGAATGGATTTCATCACCGGTCTACCCACGCCCCGAAGAAGAATGATGCCATTTGGGTCGCCATCGATCGATTGACTAAGGTGGCACATTTCCTTCCCGTCAAGACCGAACTTGGTAGGTCTTTTGGCGGAACTCTATATCGCCCGCATCGTGAGTTTGCACGGTGTCAAGACGATTGTGTCGGATCGTGGATCCTTTTCACGTCTCCTTTTGGCATAGCTTGCAAGAAGCTATGGGAACTCATCTTGCTTTCAAAGACGGCATTTCACCCCAAACCGATGGTCGACCGAGAGGGTCAACCAAGTTTTGGAAGACATGCTTCGTGCTTGTGTCCTTTCATATGGGAAGCATTGGGAGAAATGCTTGCCATTCGCCGAGTTTTCTTATAACAACAGCTTTCAGGCCAGTCTCGGCATGGCACCATTTGAGGCCTTGTACGGAGAAAGTGTAGAACCCGTTGAACTGGTCGAGACCGTGAGAGACCTCTCTTTGGCCCGACTCAATCAATGAGGCCGAGCGCCAAGTCCAAATTATTCGGGGCTGCTTGCGCCTGACAGCAATCCAGCAAAAGAGCTATGCGGATCGCCATCGACGTGAGTTGCGTTTTGAGCCTAATGACTTTGTTTATCTCAAAGTCTCTCCTTTGAAGGGCCATCAACGTTTCGGCGTCAAGGGCAAGTTGGCTCCTTGATATGTCGGTCCCTACCGCGTTATCGAGAAGAATGGAGCTGTTGCCTATAAGTTGGAGTTGCCAGCTGCACTTGAGGGGGTACATGATGTTTTTCATGTGTCCCAGCTTAAGAAGTGCCTCCGTGTTCCAACTGAGGAAGCTCCGTTGGAAACCCTCGATGTCCAGGAAGATTTGACCTATCGCGAGCACCTGCTCACGTGCTCGATGAGTCCGAACGAAGGACAAGGAATAAGACCATCAAGTTCCTTAAAGTTCAGTGGTCGAACCATTCTGAAGATGAGGCTACTTGGGAAAGAGAAGATCGTCTGCGTGCGGACTATCCATCTTTCTTTACCGAGTGAGCCAAATCTCGGGACGAGATTTTTGTAAGGGGGGGAGATTTTGTAACATCCCAAATGTATAATTGGGGTTATTCAAGTATAATTATATGTGTAGAAATTAAAACTTTTTCTCACATCTTGAAAACCCCTAATCTCTTGTGTAATTCTTGTCCAAGAGTTGTGTAATCCAAAAACACAAAGCTCTTGTTGACCCAAAAGTCAAACTCATTTTCCAGTTGTCTAAATCTTGTGCCAAACATTGGAATATATTTTCCTTGGTCCCAAAACTGATGTGGGACCCTCTGAAAAATATCACAAGTTGTAAAACTAGTTTGATAAATTTTGGAGGTAAAACAATCCTTTAAACAACCTTAACGAATTTCACGAGAAAATGCATTGCATAATAACCTCTGGAAATTTTATGCAAAACAATCTCATTGTCAACAAGCTCCAGTTGAAATTTCATCAAATTTGGAGTTCATTTGCTATCTCAAATAATTACGCTAAGTTTCATTTGTTAAAAACTAAATTTAAAAGCCTACATTGCTCCTTGGGCTAGCCACTTTGCAAAGTGGTCCAAATTTCAACCCCATCGACCTCCTTCCCCATTTGATGAGGTCGTGGCCGTTGGATCCAATCCAAAGGCCACGACCTCCCCTCAACCAACGCACTCAGACCTCCCTTCAGTAGTCCTCCGGACCGCGTGGACCTCCTCGGGTCAACGTGGGCGCCAGACCTCCTCCGCGGTCAACCCCAAGAAAGACCTCCTCACCTCATCAGTCAGAACTGTTGGATCAAAGATCCACGGTCATGACCTCCCCGTGTGTTAAACCCCAAAGACCTCCTCATTTGTCCAGGTCATAGCCCTTGGATTAAGATCCAACCGGCCCTGACCTCCTCTTGTTATCAAACCTCAAAAACCACCTTCCACCTTGGCGAGGTCATAGCTGTTGGATTTACATCCAACCGCTCCTGACCTCCCCTCACTGTTAAACTAAACAAACCTCCCACCTAAACGAGGTCGTGGCCGTTGGATCGATCCAACACCCGACCTCCCTCAAAATATCTAGCGCACAAGACCTCCCCTATCTCATGTTGTGCACCGTTGGATTTGAAATCCACGGTCACGACCTCCTCTGGTCTCATGCGATCGATCTCTCACAGATGTGAGGTCATTGCCCTTAGATCTAAATCTAATGGCCATGACCTCCCTTGTGTGTCGTGGCGAGGCTCAGACCTCCCTGTTTTGATCACCACCGTTGGATCAAAATCCAAAGGTCTTGACCTCCCTCGCGCTTCACGCAAAGCCTCGAGACCTCCCTTTGGTTGTGCGCCCTTGGATTCAAATCCTAAGGCCATGACCTCCCCTCATGTCTTATGTTCAAGTGCAGTTAAGACCTCACAGAGGTCCGCGCTGCTGGATGGAGATCCAACGCTTTGGACCTCTGTCCTATTTCCCTCGTGGCGCTTACACATTAAGGAAATCGGAGGGCCACGACCTCCCCATCCTTGATCGTGTGGCTGGGACCTCCTCCCAGCCACTTAAAACATAACGGTTCAAAATTGTCATCCGATGGTTAGGACCTCCCCATGGTCTTATCCAACGGTCATAAAGACCTCCCTGTTCTTCTCCTTCCTCTGGCGCTTTGTGAGCTCTGGCGGTGGAGTTAATGCACGTCTGTCCACTTGGTACCTTTTCAATGACTCTTTCTTGACCGCATTTAATGCAGGTCGACCTTCCGCCTCTTGGGTCAGCTCGGACCTGCACCTTGTCAACCTCATGTCCTTGCCACCCCATGGACCAACCCGTGGGCTAAGCTCATCATGGAGCTTAGCCCCAGCTCATAACCTTCACTCAGGCTATAAGTTACCCCTTGGAACTCTCCCGTGGCTTCCTTTGCACACAATTGATCTCAGCCTTGCACTTTGTGCGTGGTGAGCTCCTCATCCCAAACTCTCCTCTCCTCACCGGTGGTGCCATTGTCAAGGTCCTTGGAGCTTCTCGGTGGCTCAGATTTCCAGTGGCTTCTCCTCCTCTCTCTGCTTCTATCTGGGCATCTCTGTGACCTCAACCCTAACTTCACCGGTCGGGGCATTTGCAGAGGTAGCCTAGTGGAGCTGGGAGCTTGGAGTTGGAGCTTGGACTTGAGCGGTGGAGCTCTCCATCTTCCCCAACTCCGCCAAAGACCATCCTCAACCTCATCGGCATCTTTAGGACCTCCGTAACTCCTGGTAGTCCTTTAGTTCTTGGCCCGCATGAATGAATGTCGCGAGCTTTTGTTTGAGCATACGCTGAATGTCGCGCTGAGCTTCATTTTTGCTTTTCGGTTTTGGCCGTCTTTGGTCAATTTGCCCTCTCCGGCTTCTTGGCGTTCAAAGCCGCCGTCGCCGTTGAGAGGAGGTCCACTGGGTGCGCAACGTTATTGTGCACTCAGTGGTACCATTGGACCTCACCGGTGGGCTCTACATCGCCGGCGAGGACCACTTCTTCACGCTCGGGATCTTTGTCGGACGTCCCGAGCGTGTCATTGTCGTTTTAGAACAAAGATTCACCATTTTAATGCGCTAATCAATTGCTCCCATCATTGTAATCAATGGGGCGTCTTAACTGCCTTAAATCCACCCTTTAATGCGTGCATTTAAGACCTCCCGCGCGCGCGGACCTCCTCGTGGTCCCACGCCAATTAATCTGCTGTCTGCTGCGTGCTTGTATTTGGGTCAGGGACGTCCGCAGACCTCCCGTGGAGATCTGGGCGCCCAAGACCTCCCTTGCGCAATCGTAGCCGTCCAGACCTCCCCTGGAGGTCTGTGACGTTGAGGACCTCCGCTGGGACCTCCTCGAGGACATCCCAACCGTTGAGGACCTCCCCCTTTAGATCTGGTCCGTTCCGGACCTCCTTTCCATGTTGTGGTCCGCTGGATTTCCCATCTACGGCCCCGACCTCCCCTCACCTCGCGCATGTGCGTTGCTAGGAGGTCCAGGACCTCTGGACCTCCTGAGCGCGTGTGCGTTGTTCACCTGGGAGGTCTGAGCCGTTAGATCTATGATCTGTGGCTCACGTCCGCCCATGTCCTTATGGGTTTTAGAAATTCCAGTAAATTCTTCATTATGAACTGAAATAAGGTATAAACTTTAGAATTTCGTGTCTTTTTCATTTTAATTCCAAATGAGGTCATTCAAATTGTGTTAGCTCTGTCTTGAACTTGACTTTAATCCAAAAATGATTGTAAGTTGAGTTCAGCTCCAGAGCACAGCTTTTGCCATTAGATTTTAAAACTCACTTTAAATATACACTCAAGTTAATGCTTAACTTGTAAAATACATAACTAATGCTCTGTAGATTATTTTTGGGTGAGACCAACTTTGTTGGTTTCTCTATTAATGAACTCACTGTGAAAATTAGTTTTGAGCATGTTGCTATTAGGAAAATGAGGACTTGTGCATTATAATTTTGTTCAAGTTCTTGTTTTTTGAAAAATTATAGAAAGTGCAATATAGCTCCAAATGAGGTGAACTCAATTGTGTTATTCATCTCATGAGGTGCTGGTTTTACAGTAAAAATTTCAGCTTCACTTCTGTTCTAGAAAATGTTGCCTCATAATTAAATTAGTGAATAGTGCAGTTTGGTATTTTAGGGCTGAGCAGAATTGTTTTGCTCATAACTTTTGCATCGAGAATCCAAATCAATTGGTTCTTGTTGCAAAATCCCCTAAAAATCACTCTCTTGCTGCTGTAGAAAATTCAGAGAATTTGGAGTTCGTTTGCTGTGCTGTCTTTGTTGTTTTTCGTCGTTCTTATCGGTTCTTTATTGCTTTTCCGTTAGGTTTCGACATTTGTGGTGATCCCGAGAGTGACCCTCCGCAACAAAGTGACCAGCAACAAGGCAAGCAGTTTGATCATATCCCCTCTAACGTCCCATTACTTTAAAGGTTAATATGTTGTTTTACTTCTATGTATGCATGCTACTTTGTGTTAAATGTCGCTAGCAATCCTATAGTTGCATAATCTGAGGAATTGTTTATCCTCTACTACCATGAGCCTAGGTTATTTGCTGTGGTGGGAGCTCGTTGGATGAGCTCCTATCACTTAGTAGTTTCGATTTAAATTGCTTAGACATGCTTAGTTTTCGGTAGAATGGGCGATCATCGACTTAGTCGATGGTCTTGATCACTCAAAACTGATTATTACTCCTATATGTCCGGCACTTGTGCTTTGATTAATTTGTAAAATCAAAACTGAAAATAAAAGATTGATTTAGACTCGGGCATATTGGATGGATGGCGTGGTTTTTGGATGTGGTGGTATGCCCGGGTCCCTAAGGACCGAGTACTTGGGTCACTAAGCCAGCGATTTTATGCGTGCTAACCACACGAGGGGCATATGGAACCCTCTTGACTAAGTACTTTGGGCGGTGTTAATTGGGGTCGCTTTCGGTTGGTGTGTTTTAAAGATAAAATGTGTGTGTGATGTGGGAGGAGCATTAGCTTCCGGTAGGTTGTGTGATGTCTCCTTCTCCCGTGGGTTGTGCGACTTCGAAATTAGCATTGTCCATTGGAAATGTCTCGTAGGACTTAGCCGTGCTTAAGCATACCTAAGGTAGTGTGCCTAAAGGAAAGACGGTCCGACGTGTGGATAAAGTGGTACACCCCGCAGGATAAAACTATTCAATAGCCTCGTCCTAGGTTATGGACATGCTTGGTAAGGTCGTTCAAGACTAGACTACAACCTTTAATTAAAACTTGACATGGTTGGTATGAACGGGGAGTTCATGCTATTGTTGTGGTGACTTGGGTTGGTCACTTCCAGGTTGTTCTTGTTGTTGTTACCATGTTATTTATCTCGTTGTTATTTCAACAATTAAAAATGCTTTGTCAAATTGATTTCAATCTACTATATTATTGCAAATGAAAACTTGCTTTGTGCTTAAATGAGTCCAAAGCCTCATCCACTTAAATAAAGCTTGCATATAGCTAAATTATAGTTCTGTTATCTTACACGTCAGTCTTGCGAGTACAATAAACAATTTATTGTACTCATTTGCTTTGCTTAACAACTTTGTTGCAGAGGAGGTAGAGCCCAAAGGGCTTTACTTTTGTGAGTCTTGGTGGTTGGGAGAGCGACTAGCTTGGCGGTCCTCGATTGCCTTGTGGGCTAAAGGCACATCGGTTGGCTCTTATTTTGGGCCATCTTTATGGCACTTTTGCTTCATTGTGTATCTTTGTAGTTTTGTTGTTATTTGGCCGTAAGGCCCTCTTTGTAATAACCTATTCCTTATTAATATTAACTTCGTGCATTGCTTATGTACTATGTGTTGTATGGAATTGATACATTCTTTTGTTGTGAGGTATGTATATGCATTCGGGAAGTATACATCTCTCGAGACTGGGTTTATTTGGTTGATAATACTAGGGTCAATTGGATGACTAAGTATTATGAGCTTAATAAACGTCGGGGTCTCACAATATGACTCGTTGCATGGCTAAGCAGACTATTCGAATCTAACCAACCCACGTTGGTGCTATGATAATACTAACTAATAATTAACCAATCTAGGGTGACAAAATATAAGGTGAATACAATAGGCAATGTGGATATAATCAAATGGTACATAACTAATCCCAAAAAATTTAAATAAATACTTAAAGTAAATGCAATAATTCAATCAATGTAATTTTTGAAAACTGGGTTCAACATGATCAAAGGTACAACTTGCCTTGGAATATGTCTTAGTACTAGTCTTGGGCTTGATCAACTCCTCCTTCCTTAAAACCACCCGAAGTATCAATGTATACTCGCAAACAAAGAAAATAAACAAAATAAATACAACACAGAGAGATAACAAACTCCCAAAATTAATAAAAATCTCAAGAAAATAGAGCTTGAATTTATATGAATTTAGAAATTTGAATGGCTTCAATCGGAGTTCGTATGAGGAAGAACGAACTTTTGAAAGATCTAACCCTAAGAAAAAGAAAAAGGAATTTCTAATTCAAATTTCTCGAATTAACTCTCTACTGAAAATCTGATATATGACATCAGCATGGCGTAAAAAATCAATTTCCAATATAAAATAAAATCCAAAAAAATCGAAATAGAGACTAGCATGTGGGGTCCAAGGTCTATAGACCTGGTCCACAAATATGGTTCATGGGTCTACGGCTCACGAGTCTACAGAACAATAAATCTGACAAGCGGGACCCACAAGTCAGAGGGATGTTATACGGCGGATTGGATATAGGTTTAGGGTTTGGTTTGACACGCACGCACACACGTGGCACTGACTGGGATGCCACATAGGTGACATGTAGGCAAAAGGCTAAGCTGGCTGGTGATGTGGCATGCCACGGCGGCTAAACGGTGGTGAGGGCTCAGGTTCCAAAGGTTCTGGCGAACGGCGGCTCCTCAACGGCGTTGGAGGTGTGCATCTGAGCAAGTGCGACACAGGGATCTCGGTGATGCGATCAAATCTTGTCGGAGATGACCACGGCTCTGGAATGCGAGACGATGGCGGTGGCGGCAACCGGTGGCGGCGGCACGCAATTGGGCCCTCCAAAGATTTAACGACAAGATCGTAGAACGCGCACGCACGGCCGGGCAAAGTACTCGATGAAGCGAGGAGCTCACTGACGGCAACGGAATTCGGCGAAGAGAGCTTCGACGGTGCTAGGGTTTAGCTCCCGAATCTGACAAAAAGGCGGCGACCTAGGCTTCAGGGAAAAGACGGCGAGGCTGGGGCGAAGACTTTGACACGAACACCTAGGGTTTGTATACCCATTAGGGACGGGGCCATGAAGGTGTCCGAATGCAGCACGGAGGCGGAGTCCTAAGCACGCTCAGTTGAAGACAATGGACAGTGCCCCTAATGGGACCCACTCTTCAGCTCAGGAGGAAACACGTAGCAAAAGGCGACGCTGAGGCTGACTGGTGGGGTCAAGGTGGCGCGCGCACAGGGAGAGAGAGGTAGATGGGCCGCACGGGTTTTGGGCCAAAAAGCATGGTGTTGGGTCGAAGCGAAGGAAATTCGGCCCAACTGATTTTCTGATATTTTAAATAGTTTTGGTAATTTAGAAATTACAGTAAATCCAAATAGAAAAAGAAAAATAGCAAATGAACTCGAAAAAATTCCTGAAAAATCTGAAAAATATTTTCAAGCACAGAGAATCCTAATAAAATAGTTTTAGGATTTGCTGATGTTCTGATTAGTCACATTAAATTTTGCTATTGAAAGTTCATATTAAGCTTAATTAAAATTCAAATAAAACTTAGGTGAATTTTCCAAAGGGCTAAACTACTCAAAAGTATTTTTAAACTGCAGAAAATTAGGATGTTACAGCCCCGGCTAAAAAACTCTCTCTTTATTTGGGCTTTAACCTTTTTGACTTTAAGCTGAAGCTTAAGCCCAAACAAACAGCGCCTAATTAGTGCCAATCAGTCCACGTCTAACTAGCTACCAATACTTGTCAACGCCATCTTGTTAAGCCGAAAGCATATCCATCGATCACTTCACGAACGAGACACGCTGTAGGTTCATCGAACTTGTTCATAATCGACGAGAGCTTTTTGTACGAGCACAGATTAATTGCACATTGAAACATCATTTTCCTACTCCGACCACGATGGTCCATGCGCGGCTAGTGTGCTCCTTCGGATTCCAATTCATGGATCATCGCAATGCTCTTTCCTTGTCCGCTGCCCTCTCTCAAGGCCCACCTTGGGCTTGTCTTTCATGGCCACTCCTCCTTTTGTGTTGGTCCTGACATCAGCTTCATCTGGTAACAGCAAACGCACAGAGGAACAGATCACGAGGGGGATGGCGCAAAGGAAGAACAGTGCCTCCAATGTGTGGTAGCACTCATGACACATGAAAGCACCAGTCATGAAAGAGAATTGCATCCTCAACTTCTAGCATGGACACCATTCGCCAAGTTTAAATTGGTTGTTTGATAAAATAAAAAAAAATCAACTATTTTCTTTTTATCAAAGCTGAGATAATTTTAAAATCTTCGTAACTGTACAGCTTTATTTTTCTCTCATCTTGATGTGAATTCTAACCAAACAATATTCTAACAGGACGTAAGGCTTGTGTTGTCTTTTGAACTGTTAGGATCGGATCCTTGAAGAGGAGGGGATGAGGGAGGAACATTTCATTTCTATTTCAGCGTATCAACATTGCTTGGCCTTAAAAAGAAAGTCAAATACTTCATTGATAGGAAAATGCTGTTCAATCGATGGCCAAAAAAAAAGAGAGTTCGGATTTCCCCAAATATTCCAATGCATGATGCGTTGCATCATATGGCATCATATCCTTGGATTTATGGAGACCTCAATCATAACAACCTAAGGCAATACTGCAAGTGAAGTAGCTAGCTAGGCAGCGCGCGACCAACACATCATTTCCCCTCATGTTAGGCGACCTAGAGCGCACATGCAAAAGGTAGGCAGCACAAAGACGATACGATGCCGGTCAAATATATAGACCAATAATCCAAGATCTTAGCCAATGCATGCAAATTAAAGTTGCAAACCATATTAAACTAGGGGCTTGGAGCCTTGGACATGACAGTGAGCCGCGAGTAGATGTGCAATGCTGGTCAGGGGCAGCTACCAACTCGCATCGTCACCATGTTGCTCCATCTCTGGACCAAGCCTTCGTTGCTGGCATCTCCGGTCTATCAGCTCTTGTCTCTACGTGTTTGGACAGACCGGCTTAATTAAATCGAGTGTTTTTGCCTAAAGGATGGACGGTTAGTTTATGTCCTTGGGCGGTTTACTTTAAAGAGCAATTGTTCCCTCTCATCCGACTATGATGCTCCATGCAAGATCGGCAGTGAAGATACTTCATAAAAGTGCCACCAACCTGTCCGCGTCCAGGTCTATAAAAAGGTGGCACGCCATGTGAGAGTGTTCGTGCCAACGCCATATATGGTGATAAAAATGTTGCTATCTTGTTTCATCTTTAATCGGAGTTTCTTGATCGATAAAAACGACGTGTAGGGATCTATTTAAGTGACATAATTTGTGTAGGGACCCGTATTACAGTCATGGCACAATCAAACAGATCCACAGAGCTCACAATCGCACGCCACATCATTTTTTTCATTTTTTTTCAGTGAAAGCAGGTGGGGCTACAGTGTATTGCTGGGTCCAGTGATCCAATGACCTCTGGATGATCCAAGGTGACGCTATTCTTGTGTAGGAAATAAAAAAGATTATTGTTAATGTATGGTGATCGTTGGTGACCGTAATGGTTCATTTTGCTGGAAAGGTTGGTATTGGCACGAACTCCAGAAGGGACCTCTGTGTCACAACTCACAACATGAAGATAACTGATCACGGACCGGAGAAGATTACGGGCCACGCAGCTTTTGCATGCATAATTGATGAATCCTAAAAGAAATTTGACGACATAATACAGTACGTACGTAATCGCGTAAGCGACGACACGCAACGTTCACGTACCCGGCCGGGCGCGCGCGCGCACACACATGCCGTGCGGCCCACGGAGGGCAGGCTCACATGCACGACGAGCGCAGCGGAGCTGATCAGCGCGGGCGTACACGCCTTGGGCCTCGCCAAGCACGAGAGGCTGCCTGCCTTTCCCTTTTCCCCACCGAAAAACCACTTAAAACCGTCCTCGGATTCGCACCGTCCCCCCGCCTCCGCCCGCGTGCACGTACTGGCCTCGGCGCGTGCTGCTACGTCCACGAGACGAGACTGAGGGCATCCCATCCCGCGCAGGCTGGCGGGCGCACGGCACACGGCGTGGCACGGGACGGGACCGAGAAAGAGTAGGAACGCACGCACAAACGCCGGGGCGGGCACGGACTTTGGCGGCCGATCGACCGGCCGGGGGGAAAAGCTACCGCGATCGCGTGAGGTGAGATGGGTGATCTGTGTGTCTCGGCGACATGCAGCTAGCGCTCGTTTCACGTACGGTCGGTCGCACAGGAGTAGGCCAGCGCATGTCGTGAGGCTGCTGCAGCTGCCTCGGGATTTGGGAAGGATCTATTTCGGAGGCGCGCGCCCATGTTTGCGTTTACTGCCTGTCTTATTCGCCTTGTGACTGCTGTTACCCGCATGTTGGTACTTGGGTTACGTCTTTTCATGCCTGTGTCTGTGTGGCACTGGCTGTAAAATGTTGTTTGGACTTCGGACTGCGCAACGGCAGTGCGATTCCTGTGACTGTTGCAGTAGGGTTGCCTTAATCAGCGTGTCTTTGCTTTCGATGGCAAGCAGGAGCGGTAAAATTCTGACGAGTCTCTGTGTCGTCCGTACTCAGCAGTCAGCACTATGGGCTGGGAACCTTTCGAAAGTAATTGTGGGCTGAGCGGCCTAGCAGTGAACGAGTGAAGCGACCTCCTTCGGTCCTTTGCCATCTGTCGATTTTCTTTTGGAACACGTTGCAATTTCTCATTTTTGTTGACAAGTATTGAGATAAAGGGGAAGAACCAAGTCTACAAAAAATTAAACTCATCAGCTCGTAAGCATGACGTATAAAAGTAGGGCGCTGGTCCGAGTGCTAGTGTTGTACAGCGTCGCGTTTGGACGTATGGTCCGAGCGTTAGCGCTGTACGGCCCGAGCGCAACATCGTGTTATGCTAGATGCAACAAAATTCACAATGTATGCAACATATTAAAAATTCATATGCGTCATTTCGAAAAACATCACCGTGAGCGTTAACATCATCTCAAAAGAACATCACCGTGAATATCATCTAAGCTCAGAGTCAAAATTAAGCATCTCGAAAAAAAAAACGCGTTGAAAAATTCTTGTAACATTGCCGTGAACAATACGCAACCTATTTTTTCTACATATGCAATATTTTTTTGATAGATCCAACATTTTTTTTCTACGGGTTGTAACATCTTAACAGTATGCAGCATTCTTTTCAACGAGCCACAACATTGTTTTTAACGGGCCGCAACATCAGAACATCAGAACAAAAAAAGGAAGCAACAGACTTGGCCGACGGGGCCTAGCCGGCGCTGGAGAGGCAGCATAGCGAAAGTGGCCTCTGCGGCGAAGGCACGTGGCCCAAAGCGGCAAAGGCACAAAGGGCGCGGAGGCGGGCGGAGTCTTGCTACCGCGATAGAAGCGCAGATGGCGTAGCCCGCCGACGGCGACGCGCCGCTAGCGCTGCGTCAGAGCGTGACACCCCTCTCCTCGTCGCCTGTCTGCCTGCCTGGTTGTGCTACTGTGGTGCGAGTGTTTGAGAGAGAGATGAGATGGAGAGGGAGGGGGAAGGCATTGAACCGCACTAAAAAGTAGCTCCTGGTTTGGGCAGTGTAGGTGGGGAGGGTAGATGGGAATTGAATGCCCGTGTATGTTTGTATGCCTGGATGGATAAGTGGGTCTTTCTCTCGAAGCGTCTGATATGTTGGTATGCCAGGATGGATTGTGTGGTGTTGGTTGCACTACTACAGAAAAGGCCTTCACAGATGGTTCAAAAACGCCATCACAGACGGTTTCATAAGCCGTCTGAGTTTATGGGTCAGTAATGACATGAGGTCATCACAGACGGTTTTCGAACCGTCTGTAATACATAATATCACAAACGGTTATTAACTCAAAACCGTCTGTGATAGTAGACTATCACAGACGGTTTGTAGATGAAACCATCTGTGATAGACTATCACAGACGGTTTCATCTACAAACCGTTTGTGATTTTCGACTATCATAGACGGTTTCATCTACAAACTGTCTATGATATTCTTTTGCATTGCTAAATCTATTTCTGTTTATTGGCTAGCCTCAGGAAATGCTAGCCATACCCTCTGAAACAAGCACATCCAATTCGCATTCATTTCAGAAACACATCAAATTAGCATTCATTTCAGAAACAAGCACATCCAATTCACAAATCAATTAACTAAAATTAACCGTTAATGTACATTTACACACATGTACCATTAAGTTCAATCTATCCCAATCAAGTTCAATTTACACTGTGGAAACTCCCAACTGGATTTATGACCTGACTGTTCAGGAATGACGCAAGGTGTGATCGAACTTTTATGAGCTCGCTCTGTTCCAACGCAGTTTCGGCGATGGTCGCAACCTGTCGATAGAAAGATTAAATTCATGCTTATATAAATTGGTAAGTATATATGAAATAATTATTGCAAGATTGACAAACCTGAGGATCATTGGTGATCGCGGAACCAATGAGTAGTTCCATGTTGTGGCAAACATAGTATCCACAGACGCTATGCCCGACGGCAACCGTGGTGGCCTTTACAAAAATAGAATTGGTTAGTTCGAGAGGCATTACTACGAAGTGTTATATAGGATCAATGTATACTAGCTAGCGAGTACCGGAAAAGTTAGATCGTGTTGCAGCGACCTTCCCCTGCATTTCCCTCCTCTAGCATATAGCACGTTGAACGCCCTATGTGACTCTAAGAAGTTAGCCTTAGCCATTGCAAAGGAAGGAAAGACTACAATAGAGTTTCTATGGAGGAAATGTGTTTACCTGTTGATTAAATTCCGGATAACTGTGAAGTTGTGAGTGGTCCTCTTTAGGGAATCTAAGTATATTACCTATTTCCATTTTGGTATAACTACAATTAGAATCCAGTGGAAGCTACACAGGTATGTCAGTATGGTCATTAAACCTAAGTTCGTGTTGCATGTAAAGTACAAATCAATAAGTATAGCCAGTAGTGCAACACTTACTCCTGGTTGTAGGGCAAAAGTATGTATTCCTTGTTGCAGCGAGCCAGGAAAAACTCTATAATGTAATCCTCAATGAATATTGCATTCTCCTTGATGTTTTGCTCGGAGATCACGTATGGGTCGGGGAAACCTACCGGTGAATTCCTTCTTTCGGCTTTCAGACACCATGTATCTATATACAAAAACAAGGAGTTATATATAACATTTATCGGTATTACACGAACATTGACCGTGATTGTACACACTTACAGTGTCCAGCATCATATGAGTGAGACGTCGAGCTCGTCGAGGTGTAAGAGACAGAACAAATCCTCGAAGGTCACCGTGAAGACACAGTCTTGAAGCTCGTGGTTAAAATGATCCTCCTTGAACTTGGCGGTGACACCCGAGCGTCGTTGTTCAGCCGGCTTGTTGGACTATTCCATGTACCATGTATGCAATGTCGTGCAAGCCGGTCCTAGGGTAGGGCTGTCTAACCTCTCGACCAACGGCTCGTGTAGCACAAATTTTCGGGCCAACGGCAAGAAGGGGATATCAGAATAGGAGTCGATCGTCTTCGATTTGCCCTTGCTGCCTCGCTTTGTATAGGTCGACTTCACAAGAGTCGACTGAGCACGAGGTGTAGGTGCATCAGTCGACTGAGCACGAGGTGTAGATGCATCTGATGCACCGGGCCCTTGCCGTCGGTCGCAGTAGCCGGTGCGCTCGACTCCGTGGACTTGATACTGGATTCAGACATTCCCGTGAAGTTGACACCGGAGTAGGTAGCTCTAGGCAGATGTCCCCCTTGGGCCACTGGATGAATGTTCCAATGGCTTGCTCTAGAGTCATGACCTCGTCATTTAGGGGAATATACAGCGGGACAGCCTCGAAATTGGCACAAACAACATCCACATTCACTTTTGCGAAACCCGGCGGCTAGATTTTCACCGTGCACCAAAGCTCCGACACCAGTTGGATACACCTGGCCCCAAGCAGCATCTAGGGCAGCAGAGGCATATCTCACTTGGAGCTTGCAATTCATAGCCGCCTACATAACAATACAAAATTAGCTACTCCAACAGGCCTATCAATGGATCGAGCATTCTAGAGATAATAATTATTACCTGGATGTTATCGACAAGAAATCTGTCGTCGCCTATTAGAGTAGGGTTAGCCGCGCAGCTACTCGGAAGTTTTGGGGGGAAGGGCTAGCTAGCACAGTAGGGGCAGGGGCTTGCAACTGATTTGGGAGTTGCAATTCCCTAAGCCTTTCCTCAAAGCTCTCCATCTGCCGTTGCGACGCAGCTCTAACGCGATCATCGATCTCACGAGTGATCTCATCTTTGAGGGATTCACGAATGTCTTCTCGTAGCCACTACTACAGAAATGCTAATACTGGATCCTGATCACAGACGGTTCATCGAAACCGTCTGTATTAAACACAATCTCAGACGGTTTTTGTTTACCCACCGTCTGTGTTATTCTCCGCGCTAAAAACCGTCTATGAAGATGTCATATCACAGACGGTTCATGTTTGGAACCGTCTGTGAAGTATCACATACGGTTCTAACCAAAAACCGTCTGTGATATTGGGTAATATCACAGACGGTTTTTGGTTAGAACCGTCTGTGATACTTCACAGACGGTTCCAAACATGAACCGTCTGTGATATTACCCAATATCACAGACGTTTTTTGTTAAAAACCGTCCGTGATAATTAACTCATCACAGACGTATATATATAGCTCCGCCTCCCCGGCCAATAGATATAGTCTCTTCTTGATCTCCATCTCTGGCGCTATGGTAGGTCCATCGCCGTTCCGTGCCCGGTTTGAGTACATCGCCTCACCTCACTGAGCCGGCCTGGTCCATTTCAGCTATATATTGTCGCCGAGGAGCTTGCCGCCGTCGCCTCTATTCACCGATCGACGACCCAGCCGCGCCCGGACCTTCCCCAACTTTCATTGACACCTTCCTCGTGATCGAGGTGAGATACTGAAGCATAAGCATCCTTTAATTTGGGTAGTTTCAGCGCTTACCAAATCGCTAGTTTCAGCGCCCATGGGACATCACCGTCGGTTCGCCTCAGGCGAGACCTTAGGGCCGAGCCACGACTATATAGCATTGCGATGTCACCCTAAGCCCGGTTTGAGCTTCAAATTAATCCTCTTGTTTTTAATCATTTAGTTAATAAACTAACGAGTCTATGACATGTGGGATCGCCATAGATTTTATAAATAAAATCATGAAATAAAAAATGAGTCATTTGAGACAAGTAGGGCCGGATGTAAGTTAATAAAATCTGAAAAATGTAAAATGAAAAAAAATCGTAATTAAGCCTCGTAAAATACACTTTGAAAGTCATCACCCTTTTATTTATTTTCGTGGTTTTCAATACGAACCGTGTGATGGACCAAAGCTGGATGTACACTGAGAACCGTGTGAGTGAAGAGTACATTAATGGCGTCTCTGCTTTTACAAGAGCTGCCGAGGAGGATATCTTGAATAAGGGGGCGGAATATATGTACTGTCCATGCATTGACTACGAGAATCTGAAGATGTTTAACAACCGAGAGCGGATCGAAGCACACTTGATTCAAGGGGTTTCAAAAGGGTTATACATGTTGGACCATCCACGGTGAAGAGCATATTATACAGAAGTCAACGATATGCATATTATACAGAAGTTAACGATATGTCACCGAATGATGTCGATTGTGGTTCCGATTCGGATAGTCCGCACGATGACAATCTAGATCGAGATGCTTCATGATGCGAAGGAACCGTGATGAGAGGGAGTATGTTCAATTCCGGGGCGTGATGGAGGACTGCGTGATGGAGGACTCAGAGAAACCTTTGTTCCCGAGCTGCAAGTCGGAATACACAAGGTTGTCATCCGTGCTTAAACTATGCTGAAATTGAAGGCAAGCAACGGTTGGTCCGACAAGAGTTTCACGCGAGTCATTAGGTCTCTTAGCGAACATGCTTCCTGAGGGAAACGACTTGCCCAAAACCACCTACAAAGCCAAAAGGTTCTTTGTCCATTGGGAATGGAAGTAGAAAGAATACATGCATGTCCGAACGATCGATCCTCTACCGTAACGAGTATACAAACATGCATGTATGTCCGGTGTGCAACGATCCCGATACAAGCGTAAGAAGCAATCGATGACGACGAGGAATCGAGGTGAAGAAAGGACCTCTGCTAAGGTGGCGTGGTATCTTCTGTAATTCCCCGCTTGAAGCGGTTTTTGCGAACCCAAAGAATGCAAAAGCTAGATTGGCACTCGAGGAGCGTAAGAATGACGAAAAGTTAAGACACCTGCTGATTCCGCCCGGTGGAGAAACATCGATAGGAAGTTTGCGACTTGGTGCGGAATCGAGGAATATAAGGTTTGGATTGAGTCTGAGATGGAATGAATCCTTTCGGTAACATGAGCGTGACATAGCACTTGGCCCGTGGCGCTCAGATCTACAACCTTCCTCCTTGGTTGTGTATAAAGCGGAAGTATATTTTGTTGTCGATACTTATCTAAGGGCGAAGCAACCTGGGGAATGATATTGATGTGTACCTAGCACCATTGATGGAAGATCTAAAAATACCGTGGATTGAAGGGTGCAGTATGGGATGCGTACAAACGAGAGAACTTCACTTTACGTTCCTTGTTGTTCTGGCACCATAAATGATTATCCTGCCCTTGCTAATCTGTCGGGCCAGAGTACAAAAGGGGCCAAAGCCTGTACTCACTGCTTAGATGATACCGAGAGTGTGTGGCTGAATCACTCGCGCAAAACCGTGTACATGCGTCATCGTAGGTTCCTTCGGAGGGCTCACCCATACCGCAGGATGAAGAAACAATTCGACGGAGACAAGGAGGACAGTTTAGCTCCAAGGCATTTAAGCGGAAAAGAGGTCTATGATATGGTTAAGGATTTAGATGTTGTGCTTGGAAAGGGATGTAAATCGAGGACAAGTAAGAAGAACATGTGGAAGAAGAGATCAATATTTTGGGACTTACCTTATTGGGAGCACCTAGAAGTTCGCCACTGCATCGACGTCATGCACATAGAGAAGAATGTATGTGACAGCTTGATTGGTCTCTTACTGAACATTCGTGACAAAACAAAGGATGGTGTCAACGCACGGCTTGACTTGGTTGATATGGACATCAGACCTGAGTTAGCACCAACAAGGACCGATAAAGGACGAACGTACCTTCCCTTGCTTGTTACACTCTGTCCAAGGCCGAGAGAACCGAACTGTGCCGGTGCTTGCATGGCGTGAAAGTTCCGTCCGGTTACTCCGCCAACATGAAGAAACTTGTTTCGATAAAAGATTTGAAGTTAATTGGCATGAAGTCTCATGATTGTCATGTGTTGATGACACAAATGCTCCTGTTGCAATTAGAAGTATTTTGCCGATCAAGGTCCGAGAGACAATCATGAGGTCGTGTTATTTTTTAACATAATTGCTCGGAAGGTCATTGATCCCGAAGGACTAGATGCTCTGCGGGGCGAGGTGGTGACGACTCTATGTGATCTTGAGATGTATTTCCCTCCGTCGTTTTTCGATATCATGGTCCATCTCATTGTTCATATTGTGAGGAGATAAAGATGTGCGGCCCGTGTTCCTCGTAGCATGTACCCGCTCGAGAGGTTCATGGGAATTCTCATGTCATATGTACGGAATCGATCTCGGCGAGGGCGATCGCGTCGAAGGTTATGCAACCAAGAGGTCATTGAGTTCTCCTCGATTACATGGCTCGGTCGAACCGATAGGTGTGCCTCGATCTCGCCATGAGGGAGGCTCGAGGGTATCGGGACCATCGAAGGAAAGCAATCACTCCAAATATGGATGCGTATGCTCAAGCCCATTTCACGGTCTTGCAACACATGACCAAGTGTCCTCAGATATCGACCAAAGACAAGGACGTGCTTGACAATGTAATCCGGTGCGGCCGGATGTTTGGATCACGAGACAACACAACAGACGGTTCAACCAATGGTTGAAGGAGCGACTTGCAATTGCTAGGAGCTCGTCAAGTGATATGCTGACATGGTTGGCAAAAGGGCCAACATTTACAATTGTAACATGGCGAGGATACGACATAAATGGGTACACATTCTATACGCAGGCTTAGGATATAAAAAGCACTAACCAGAACAGCGGTGTCCGCATAAATGCATTCAGTACCGATGGGCTGAGGAGCTCTTACTATGGGCAAATAGAGGAGATATGGGAGCTCGACTACGTGCTTTTCAAGATCCCCCTATTTCGGTGCCGTTGGGTCCATCTCCCATAGGTGAAGGTCGACAAGTACGGCGTCACTACCGTGGACCTCGAACGTGTCGGATACAAAGACGAACCATTCGTACTGGCTAACCAAGTTGTTCAAGTCTTCTATGTTACCGACCCGGCAAATAAGAAGCGCCACGTAGTTCTTCATGGAAAAAGGAGGATTGTCGGAGTTGATAATGTAGTGGACGAGGAAGAATACAATCAATTTAACGAGTTGCCTCCTTTCGGAAACGGCATAAGGGTCGAGGAAGAAGAACATGACGAAACTAGCTACATACGCGTCGATCATCATGAAGGGCTAATTTTTAAAGATTAATTGAACAATGTGTGTATATGTATATGTACGTTCTGATGAATGGTTAATTTTAGTTCATTTGAGTTAATTAATTGATTTGTCTTGTGAAATGGATGTGATTGTTTCTCAAATGAATGTGAATTGGATGTATATACATGTACTTGTTATCTTTTACGCTTGTTTGAGGGCATGGCTAGCATTTCTGAGGCTAGCCAATAAATGATCGATCTAGATATTAACCAATACAAAATAATATCACGAGACGGTTGTTTATTAAAACCGCTCTGTGATACATGTATATCACGAGCGGTTGTTTATTAACACCGCTCATGATACATCATATATCACGAGCGGTTCTAAGTGATAACCGTGCGTGATATATCATATATCACAGACGGTTGTTTATTAAAACCGTCGTGATACATCACATATCACGAGCGGTTCTAAGTTAGAACCGCTCAGTGATAGTATGTATCATGAGCGGTTCTAATTTAGAACCATCTGTGATGTCCATCCCTATTTACATTCGGACTCTAGCTAGGGTTTGCCGCTACCGCCACTCTCAAACGATTAAGTTTCTCAACTCCTCTCGCTCCTCCTCCTCGAGCCTGTCGCCACCGTCCTCGACGCCCTCCTCGAGCCGTAGCGACTCTTTCCCGATCCTCGCTGACGCCTCCTCCTCCTCCAGTGCGCCTCCCCGAGCCCGCCGAGCCTCCTCCTCTGACCCGGCGCGCCTCCCGAGCCCACCAAGCCTCCTGCCCGAGCCCGCCGCCTCCTCCTCCCGAGTCCAGGCAGGCGCCTCCCCTTCGACGCCGCCGCTTTGCTCAGTCTTGCTCCTCGCTCGTTCTTCTCCTCGACGCCCAAAGGTAACCAATGCCGAGTTACCAATCGACCCCCATGCCCCTTTCCCTAACTATTTCTATCAATAATCTGTCATGGTCCTTCATGATAATTGTACTTGTTTTAGGAATTTGTATTTGTTCTAGTCAGTTATTCATATGGTATTTGTTTTGATACTGCTACTGGAATACATTGCAATGTGGTGTGGTGGGCTTGAGATGAATGCTCTGTGATGATAATAGTCTTATGCTGATTTCATTTGTTCACATGATGTTCTATTTCTTGTGAAGATGTCTTCCGCTCATTCTGAGTCATCGCCGCCTCATGTGTCTGATGATGCACCATCCTCTGGAACAATATCCAACCGCGGTAGAAGAAGAGGAATATCGAAAAGGCCCACGGGCCGATTTACCATCACGGAGGTCGATCACTGGACCCCTATCAATCCTCGCCGAGCAGCGTTCGCATTCCGGAGAATGGTCGGAATAGTTGCACGGGAACGGATCAAGATCACCTACGATTCGTGGAAGGTGGTGCCCGAACCACTGAAAACTGCTGTGTTGGCGGAAATTCTCGCATCGTTCGAGATCCCGGTAGAACTCCTAGACTCCGTACGACGACACGCGTTGCTACAAGCGTGCAAAGCGTGGAAGAACTTCAAGAGCACGCTTGTCAAGAACTACGTGGAGAAGGATCTGAAGCCGCCCTTCCACAAGTATCTATTCTTGGAAGAGTCCTGGGCCGAGTTTGTGGCGAAGAAGACGACGAATGAATTTAAGAGTGAAAGTGCGGCGCACACGGCCCTCCAAGCAAAAAACAAGCACCCCTACAGACTCGGCACCGCTGGGTATGCGGGTAAAGCCTCGATATGGAGGAATCAGAACAATGAAAAGCGCTTTGAATCTCTCCTCGCTATTTCGAGATCAGCGATGTGCGGGCCCGACGGTGGTTATTTGCGAGGTTATGTATTCGGCCTCCGGGGGAAGTGTACTTTCCAAACCCCGAAGACCAGGAAGTGTCCCAACACCTGGTAAGATATCGAACTACCTAGTTTGTAATTACTCCATAACTTCATAGGAAGTGGAATGACATGTCGGGCTATATTGCGATAACGCCGAGTGCACAATCTTCCCAAGGCTAATTCGAGGCAGATAGGGAGAAGATATACTCTCTGCGCCCTAGGAAACAAAGTGAGCATCCGGTCGCACGAGAGGCGCTGGTGTTTTTGTTACATGGGAACAATGGTTCCAAGCGGACTCGGATCGCATCGAGTAGGAAGAGAGCCAAAGCCGAGCACGATGCAAAGCTACGAGAGGATCTTCGTGCATCCTCGAGATGAGCTCACTAAAAAATCGAGCGGAGGTCATCGAAAAAGTCGACAGAGGTCACTCAATCCTTTGAGGAAAGGATTCGTGCATCCGAGCAAAAGCAGATAGAGACCTTTGAGGAAAGGATTAGGGATTGCAAATGCCAAGTCGGTTGGAAGCCCTACCCTTACTATACCGCTAGCCACCCCCAAACATCCGAGTAGTCACACATCCAACCCTAACCCTACCACAATAGGTGATGACAGATTTTCGTCGATGACATCCGGTAATAATTATTATCTCCGAATGCTCAATCCATTGATAGGCCTATTGGAGTAGCTAATTTTGTATCGTTATGTACGTGGGTGGCTACGGCGCAAGCTCCAAGTGAGATATGTCTCTGTTGCCCTAGATGTCTTTGCTTGGGGCTGTGTATCCATCCCAGATCGGAGCTTTGGTGCACGTGCAAATTTAGCGCGGGTTTCGCAAAAGTGAATGTGGACGGTGTTTGTGCCAATTTCGAGGCCGCCCCACCGAAAATTCCCCAAACGATGAGGTCATGACTCTAGGGCAAGCCGTTGGAACATTCATCCAAAGGGCCCAAGGAGGACATCCGCCTAGAGCTACCGCTCGTGTCAACTTCACGGAATGTCTCGCAGCGGCATCAAGTCCATGGGACTCGATCGCACCGGCTACTCAGACCGACACGGCAAGGGCCCGCCGATCACATGCATCTACACTCGTGCTCACCGACTCTTGTGAAGTCGACCTATACAAAGCGAGGCAAAGAAGGGCAAGGGCAAATCGAAGACGATCGAGTCCTCTCTCGATATCCCTTCTTGCCGCTTGGCGGAAATACAAGCTAGGCGAGCCGTTGCTCGAGAAGTTAGACAGACCCTACCCTAGGACCGGATTGCACGGAATTGCATACATGGTACATGGAATACCCAACAAGCCGGTTGATCAACGACGCCGGGTGTCACCGTCAAGTTCAAGGAGGATCATTTTAACCACGTGTATCAAGATGTTTGTCTTCACGGTGACCTTCGACGACTTGTTCTGTCTCTTCAACCTCGACGAGCTCGACGCCTCACTCATACGATCTCGACAATCGTAAGTGTGTACAATCACGGTCAATGTTCGTGTAATATCGATAAATGTTATATATAACTCCTAGCTTTTGTATAATAGATACATGATCCGTGAAGCCGAAAGAAGGAAATCACCGGTAGGTTTCTCGACCCACACATTGTCTCCGAGCAAAGCATTACAAATAATGCAACATTCGCCGAGAATTACGTTATAGATTTTTTCATGGCTCACCGCAACAAGGAATTCATACTTTTGCCCTACAACCGAAGTAAGTAGTGTTGCACTCACCGCTATACTTGTTGATTTGTACTTTATAAGCAACACGAACTTAGGTTTAATGACCATGCCGACATACATGTGTAGGTACCATCGATTCTAATTGTAATTATACCAAAACGAAATACGTAATATACCTAGATTCCCTACAGAGGTCCACTCACAACTTCACAACTATCCGGAATTTAATCATCAGGTAAACACATTTCCTCCATAGAAACTCTATTGTAGTCTTTCCTTCCTTTGCAATGGCTAAGGCTAACTTCTTGGAGTCATGTAGGGTGTTCGACGTGTTACATGCTAGAGGATGGAATATCAAGGGAAGGACGCTGGGACATGATCAAAATTCCCAAGACTTGCTAGCTAGTACACATTAATCCTATATAACACTTCGTAGCAATGCCTCTCGAACTAACCAATTCTATTTTTGCAAAGGCTACCAAGGCGGACCGGCCGTCGCAACGCGTCTGTGGATACTATGTTTACCACAACATGCAACTACTCATCGGTTTCGCGATCACCAATGATCCTCGGGTTTGTCAATCTTTCAACAATTATTTCATATATACTTACCAATTTATATAAGCCCTAATTTAACCTTCCTATCGACAAAGTTGCGACCATCATTTGAATCTGCGTTGGAACAGAGCGAGCTCGTAAAAATTCGATCACACCTTGCGTCATTCTGAGCAGACGGTCATAAATCCAAATGGGAGTTTCCACAAAGTAGCGTATTGAACTTGATTGGGATAGATTGAACATAATGGTACATGTGTGTAAATTAATGTACATTAATGGTTAATTTTAGTTAATTGATTTGTGAATTGATGTGTGTAATGACCTAAAGTTCTGTTACCAAATTAAAATTAATAAAATTATTATTTTATTTTATTTTCTCAAATTTGAAAGAGTTTGATTGCTTTATTGGAATTTCTGAAGTTTTAAAAGTCAAAAATGAAATTTATTAAAGTTTTGAAGTTTAATTTGAGTTAAAGTTGAAAAGTAAAAATTTAATAATTTTTGAATTGTTAAAAGCTTTTCCCTAATTATTTTAAAAGCCAAAATAAATTATGTGCAAAAACTATTACCATTTAAGTTGGAATGATTTTTATTAAGTTCAAAATAATTCTAGGAATTTTTGAGAATTTTTCTAGAATTTTTGAGCTCTATTTGCTATGTTCTAAAGGTTATTTGAATTATTGCTTAAATCTCTGAATTAATTTCGAAAATTTTTTTTTATTTTTTCCCACGTGGGCACACAGGTTCCCATTGGGTCACCCATCTAAATTTGCTCCCAACACAAACACACTTAACTCCAACACAAGCATTGCACGGCTGCCAACTTGACCTTCCATGTTTCTCCAACATATACATTCCTTTCTATCTTTTTATCCCTTCTTTCTCTCTCCTACCTTCTTCTACCTCACGTAAATTTCTTCTCTGTGCATATTTCTTCTTCAATCGTCAAACAACCATGACAGAGCTCTGCCGAGCCGCCCATGGCCGACCCCACCTCCGGCCGCCACTCGCCACAAGATCCTCCCGCGCCACCACGCCCTCTCTCTTCTCTCCTCGCCGCTCCAATCTGCTACAACCGAGCTCGAAGCTCCATTAATGGCAACGGCCATTCTTTCTCCTCTTTCTCCCCACTCAATGCATTAAATTGAAATCCGCTTGAGGCGAAACGTCCGCGATTATCGCCACGCACGCCGCAAAGACCTTCAATTGGGCATTTCATCCACTACACGCAGCTTAATTTAATCGTTTCATCTTCGTTCTTTATTTGCACTCAGAGCGCCCGCCGATCGATCTCCCTCTCTGGCCTCCTCCGCCCTATAAAAGGAAGCACCGGTGCGCAATGCTTCACTCATTCATCCCGAAAATCTTAGCTCCTCTCTCCTTTCTCCTCTCCGCAATCGAAGATTTTCCGTCGCCGATCGAGCTCCCTTGTGCCGCCTCTAGCGCTTCTACGGTGGAGCCCGCACCATCGACCACACCGTTAGCCGCCCGCGACGTTCTACGCCGGCTACCTCGCCGCCGAACATCACCGAGCACCGCCGCCACTGCGTGAGCCCAAGCCGCCGACGTCGCTGCCCTCGCCTCCGGTTATCCGTACATCGCTTCTCCACAATCGAGGTGAGCACCGCATCCACGCCCTTCCTCTCTCCATTCCACCCTCGCCGGCCGTCGGAACGCTGCTGGATTCACGCAACATCGCCATTTAAACCATAGACCGAAGCTTTTTCCTTTGCTAATTGCGTCATTGCCGAGCTAGCGCCGCCCACACAGCTTCCACCTCGCTTCGATCGTCGAACTCTCCGTGATGCTTTCCTCCCATCGCCGCTGCCCCGTCCCGAGCACCACCATTCCAACTGTGCAAGACGCCAACATGTGAGCCATGTTGTCGTTTCACCGAAGAAGAACCATGAACAGTGAAATTTTCTAGTTTGAACTCTACTTTGTACATAACAATTTTATTCCTTCCAGAAAATCGTTCTTTCACATGCAAACTCCAAACCCATCAATTCTTTCACCTAAATTCATCTAAATTCATCTACTAATCCCAGAATTTATTTCGTAATTTTTAGATTTTATTTAATTTCTGTTAATTATTTGGTCTATTTTATGCTGCTCGCTGTCAGCCACCGCTAACTGCGGCGCTTTTCACCACAACCGAGGTGAGCGTTCTGCTCCCCACGGTTCCTCTTCAAATCGCCACAAACCTCATCCGCTAACTCCTCTCCGCTTGGCATAATGCCGACGTTCGCGCCTTCCGTCAAGGATTTCTCTATTGATCAAGCGCCATCAAAGATCCTCTCGCCGAGCCGTCAACACCGCTAAGTTCGCATCAACGGGTTCTACGTCGACTTTCTCTCTATGGCCATAAAGATCTTTCTTTGTTCTTAGCCATCCGAAACTACAATTCCCGTGAATAGTGAATTTTCGGAATTATATCATTTCATGTGATTTTCAACCTTCCGAATTTCGTTTCTCACTCATACGAACTCCGATTGCGCCGATTCAACTTCCTAAATTCATATAAAATCGATACCTTCCTAGCAGTATTTATTTTATAATTTTTGGATTTTATTTGGATTTTATTTGAATATTATTTGAAATCGGATCGCTTACGCCAGATAGATTTCAATTTACTTGGACGAATCGGATTTCAACATCGCTTGAGAATAATCCATTAAGCAAGGCAAGTTACATTCTTGACCATATTTGCACCCAGTATTTAAAATTATTTAAATTCTGTTTTAAATTATTATTGCATGCGATTTATATTCAAGTAATTTAAATTCTGTTTTAAGCTTTATAGTTATTCCCAATGCCTTTGTATGTCCAATTATTGTCAAGGAGGTGGTATGGAGACTATTATCGAATGCATATATATTTTGGAGTTTGGATAATAAAAGAGGATTGTGAAAGGATGTGTGTAGATGGAGGAAAATTGTTAATAGATAATGGATGATTACGTAAATAGGTGATTATTGTATGGAAATAGATTATTATTAATGATTAGATTGTGGTATTATTAGAGTTATATGATTGTTGGATATTAGATGTCAATCATAGATATAGATTATCATTGGATTATTGGATATTGGAATGAATGATGTTGGATTATTAGAAATACATGATTATTATGGTTGTATTGTAGAAATAAATGATTATTGGATACCGGATTTTAGAGTTAGATTGTTGTTGATGTTGGATTAATAAAGATTGGATGATAGATAGATACTATAGTCAAATACTGAATTGTTGATATTGAATTCTAGAAATAGATTGTCATTGGATATCAGATTATCTAGAATTTGATTATAGGATTACATAGTCATTGGATTGATAGATATCGGATTATAAAATTTGAGTATAGATAAATATTTGGATCAATTGAAGTTGGATCATAGAAATAGACTTATACGGTGTAGATTGGACTAATGAATTTTGGATTGCTGAAGCTTGGATTATCATAATGCTGATGGATTACATACTGATCTCGTTCTTGACAAGTCTTGGACATTTAACCCTCACCCTAGATAAAATCTAGTTGATACAATAGTATGAACTAGAACATTTTGAGAAAGATTATGCTTAGCAATGCTTAGACCCAAAAATGTTTGATTTGGGAAACTTTCAGCCAAAAAATCAAATATTGTTTAAGAATCTATGGCATTGGTTTGTCATGGAAGTTTTGTCGTAAATGAATTTGAGAAAAATAAAATAAAATTATGGTTTGTACTTGGGCTTAAATGGTTGTTTGGATGGTGCATGTTAATGCACGGATCGATTCATTTCCATGATCGAGGCCCATGGGTTTTATGGAAAGTCGCCCAAGTCGCTTGAGGACCGCCTCGAGCTGCCTTTGCTATGCCTATAATGGGCTATGCCTCACCGTACAACCACATGTCCTCGAGAATGGGGCGAGGACCAGCTAATTAATTTGTAAAGTTCCATCGCAGCTTGATCCTGCTTTGTATGCGTGGGCGGTCTTTCATGGCCATTTCTTTTGACAAAGTCTTTCATGACTATTGTTCCCACCGGCGCAAGAGGGGCTAGGAACTCATGGATTTCTATTCCAAAGGGGCGAAACCTTAGCGAGGGAAATCATGTGGAATGGCGATTGTAAAGGCCTTGTCATGTGCTCTAGATCGCTACCTAAGGTAGTGAGCGGTGGCATAGATATATGCCGAACAAACTAGAGAAGTCATGTCATGTGGGTAAAGTGTACAACCTCTGCAGAGTGTAAATCTATTCAATAGCCGTGTCCACTGTTAAGACATGTTGGTTTGAATCGCTCAAAGTTAGATTTTGGTTTTGGTTTCAAAAGACTTCATCAAATGGATTATGCAAATGGGAATTGGGCAGAAGCCTTGTGATAGGAGGGTATCCTTCACCATTCATGTGTGAATGTTATCCGACTATAAAATTGATTTATAAAATGAATTTTAGTTATAGAATAACCGCTTTGGAACTTAGTACAAGTATTTACGTAAAATGATGTTTTATGCAAATTCAACCATATTAAGCTTTCCTTTGAGATATCCATATATGCATGTCATTCTTACTTTGACGGTGTAACTTGCGCACAGTAGTTGTGCTCATTCTTGCTTAATGCAAATAATTTCAGAGGAGAAGGACTTTGCCACGGTGTGGATCTCGACGACTAGGCCGCTTCCCAGCTTGATTGCCCGTGGCGCATTAACCGGACCCTACTACTTCTTCATCTTCCACTGTGTTTATTTTATTGTTGGCCTGTAAGCCTCCTTTGTAATCAACTCGATGTTATTTATTAATAAAGTTGTGATATGATTTTGTTACCATATTTGTTTCTCAGTGAACTAGCTACTGATCATGGGACTAGTTCAGAAATGCACAGAGGATTCGGGAGTGTTGATCCCGGGTCTTACAAAGTGGTATCAGAGCCATATCGACTGTAGGTCGTGATCTAGTTAGAATGGCCGTTAGTTGAAAATTTCAAAACTTATTTTAAGACAAGAAATACAAATTGTTCTCTCCTCATCTGGGTCATCTTTCTATTCTCACCCCCTTAATGGTATTCTTCCTTACCTAAATCTCACTTCACCATTTTATAATGTCAATGGGATCCTCTTCTCCTTGCAACTTTCTATAGTTGGTCAGCACGTTTTACCATTGCGTTGAAGACCCCAAGACTTGAAGCCATCAAGGAAGTATCGTCGTCACCATCATCCAAGGACAACAAACAAGATGTACTGAAGATCGCGATGTCAACCAAGCCATATAGTTTAAGTTTGCCAAGACTCATTCTCGTAATCGAGTCGCTTCACCGATTAAAAGTCTCGACGAGTAGAACGTTGTATTGTTTCTTAACTTGTGTAGTATTATTTTCTTTTGGTACGTCGTATATAGATCTTTTGATCTTGTGTGCAACGTTTGTTTAAGGGGGGTAGACTTCTCTCCTCATAGTTTTTCTTCTCATCCCCTGCTTTTTCTTCTTCTCTATCGATCTATTAGACAACTCAAACCTGTCGATGCACAAAGGACTTGAAGGACGAATCGACGCCCCAAAATTTCGGACAACTCAAGATCTCTGGATATGAAGCCAACTTAAAGATAAACTCTCATTATCTCTTTCCAAATCCTAATACCCTCATCCTATATCTGTCTTTCTTTCTAGCCTCTCCGATTCTGGGGGCGAGATTCCTTTTAAGGGGGTAGTTTGTAACACCTAAAGTTCTCATTACCAAATTAAAATTAATAAAATTATTATTTTATTTTATTTTCTGAAATTTGAAAGAGTTTGATTGCTTTATTGGAATTTCTGAAGTTTTAAAAGTCAAAAATGAAATTTATTAAAGTTTTGAAGTTTAATTTGAGTTAAAGTTGAAAAGTAAAAATTTAATAATTTTTGAATTGTTAAAAGCTTTTCCCTAATTATTTTAAAAGCCAAAATAAATTATGTGCAAAAACTATTACCATTTAAGTTGGAATGATTTTTATTAAGTTCAAAATAATTCTAGGAATTTTTGAGAATTTTTCTAGAATTTTTGAGCTCTATTTGCTATGTTCTAAAGGTTATTTGAATTATTGCTTAAATCTCTAATTAATTTCGAAAAAAATTTTTATTTTTTCCCACGTGGGCACACAGTTCCCATTGGGTCACCCATCTAAATTTGCTCCCAACACAAACACACTTAACTCCAACACAAGCATTGCACTACCGCTAACTTGACCTTCCATGTTTCTCCAACATATACATTCCTTTCTATCTTTTTATCCCTTCTTTCTCTCTCTACCTTCTTCTACCTCACGTAAATTTCTTCTCTGCATATTTCTTCTTCAATCGTCAAACAACCATGACAGAGCTCTGGCCGAGCCGCCCATGGCCGACCCCACCTCCGCCGCCACTCGCCAACAAGATCCTCCCGCGCCACCACGCCGCCTCTCTTCTCTCTCCTCTTTGCTCCAATCGCTACAACCGAGCTCGAAGCTCCATTAATGGCAACGGCCATTCTTTCTCCTCTTTCTCCCACTCAATGCATTAAATTGAAATCCGCTTGAGGCGTAAACGTCCGCATTATCGCCACGCACGCCGCAAAGACCTTCAATTGGGCATTTCATCCACTACACGCAGCTTAATTTAATCGTTTCATCTTCGTTCTTTATTTGCACTCAGAGCGCCCGCCCTCGATCTCCCTCTCTGGCCTCCTCCGCCTCTATAAAAGGAAGCACCGGTGCGCAATGCTTCACTCATTCATCCCGAAAATCTTAGCTCCTCTCTCCTTTCTCCTCTCCGCAATCGAAGATTTTCCGTCACGATCGAGCTCCCTTGTCTGCCGCTCTAGCGCTCTCTCACGGTGGAGCCCGGCACCATCGACCACACCGTTAACCGCCTCGACGTTTCTACGCCGTGCTACCTCGCCGCGCCGAACATCACCGAGCACTGCCGCCACCGTGAGCCCAAGCCGCGCCGACGCCGCTGCCCTCGCCTCCGGTTATCCGTACACGCTTTCCACAATCGAGGTGAGCACCGCATCCACGCCCTTCCTCTCTCCATTCCACCCCTCGCCGTGAGTTTAACGCACGCTGGATCACGCAACATCGCCATTTAAACCATAGACCAAGCTTTTTCCTTTGCTAATTGCGTCGCCGTCGAGCTAGCGCCGCCCACACGCTTCCACCCTCGCTTCAGATCGTCGAACTCTCCGTGATGCTTTCCTCCCATCGCCGCTGCCGCCGTCCGAGCACCACCATTCCAACTGTGCAAGACGCCAACATGTGAGCCATGTTGTCGTTATTTGGAAGAAGAACCATGAACAGTGAAATTTTCTAGTTTGAACTCTACTTTGTACATAACAATTTTATTCCTTCCAGAAAATCGTTCTTTCACATGCAAACTCCAAACCCATCAATTCTTTCACCTAAATTCATCTACTAATCCCAGAATTTATTTCGTAATTTTTAGATTTTATTTAATTTCATTAATTATTTGGTCTATTTTATGCTGCTCGCTGTCAGCCATTGCTAACTAACGCGTCTTTTTTCACCACAACCGAGGTGAGTTCCTGTTCCCACGGTTCCCTCTTCAAATCGCCACAAACCTCATCCGCTAACTCCTCTCCGCTTGGCATAATGCCGACGTTCGCCGCCGTCCGTCGAAGGATTTCTCTGTTGATCGTCCGCCATCAAAGATCCTCTCGCCGAGCCGTCAACACCGTTAAGTTCGCGCCAACGGGTTCTACGTCAGACTTTCTCTCTATGGCCATAAAGATCTTTCTTTGTTCTTAGCCATCCAAACTACAATTCCTCGTGAATAGTGAATTTTCGGAATTATATCATTTCATGTGATTTTCAACCTTCCGAATTTCGTTCTCACTCATACGAACTCCGATTGCGCCGATTCAACTTCCTAAATTCATATAAAATCGATACCTTCCTAGCAGTATTTATTTTATAATTTTTGGATTTTATTTGGATTTTATTTGAATATTATTTGAAATCGGATCGTTTACGCCAGATAGATTTCAACGACTTGGACGATCGGATTTCAACATCGCTTGAGAATAATCCATTAAGCAAGGCAAGTTACATTCTTGACCATATTTGCACCCAGTATTTAAAATTATTTAAATTCTGTTTTAAATTATTATTGCATGCGATTTATATTCAAGTAATTTAAATTCTGTTTTAAGCTTTATAGTTATTCCCAATGCCTTTGTATGTCCAATTATTGTCAAGGGAGGTGGTATGGAGACTATTATCGAATGCATATATATTTTGGAGTTTGGATAATAAAAGAGGATTGTGAAAGGATGTGTGTAGATGGAGGAAAATTGTTAATAGATAATGGATGATTACGTAAATAGGTGATTATTGTATGGAAATAGATTATTATTAATGATTAGATTGTGGTATTATTAGAGTTATATGATTGTTGGATATTAGATGTCAATCATAGATATAGATTATCATTGGATTATTGGATATTGGAATGAATGATGTTGGATTATTAGAAATACATGATTATTATGGTTGTATTGTAGAAATAAATGATTATTGGATACCGGATTTTAGAGTTAGATTGTTGTTGATGTTGGATTAATAAAGATTGGATGATAGATAGATACTATAGTCAAATGCTGAATTGTTGATATTGAATTCTAGAAATAGATTGTCATTGGATATCAGATTATCTAGAATTTGATTATAGGATTACATAGTCATTGGATTGATAGATATCGGATTATAAAATTTGAGTATAGATAAATATTTGGATCAATTGAAGTTGGATCATAGAAATAGACTTATACGGTGTAGATTGGACTAATGAATTTTGGATTGCTGAAGCTTGGATTATCATAATGCTGATGGATTACATACTGATCTCGTTCTTGACAAGTCTTGGACATTTAACCTCACCTAGATAAAATCTAGTTGATACAATAGTATGAACTAGAACATTTTGAGAAAGATTATGCTTAGCAATGCTTAGACCCAAAAATGTTTGATTTGGGAAACTTTCAGCCAAAAAATCAAATATTGTTTAAGAATCTATGGCATTGGTTTGTCATGGAAGTTTTGTCGTAAATGAATTTGAGAAAAATAAAATAAAATTATGGTTTGTACTTGGGCGAAATGGTTGTTTGGATGGTGCATGTTAATGCACGGGATCGATTCATTTCCATGATCGAGGCCCATGGGTTTTATGGAAAGTCGCCCAAGTCAGTTGAGGACCGGCCTCTGAGCGTTCCTTTGCTATGCCTATAATGGGCTATGCCTCACCGTACAACCACATGTCCTCAGAATGGGGCGTAGGACCTGGCTAATTAATTTGTAAAGTTCCATCGCAGATTGATCCTGCTTTATGCGTGGGCGGTCTTTCATGGCCATTTCTTTTGACAAAGTCTTTCATGACTATTGTTCCCACCGGCGCAAGAGGGGCTAGGAACTCATGATTTCTATTCCAAAGGGGCGAAACCTTAGCGAGGGAAATCATGGTGGAATGGCGCATTGTAAAGGCCTTGTCATGTGCTCTAGATCGCTACCTAAGGTAGTGGCGGTGGCATAGATATATGCCGAACAAACTAGAGAAGTCATGTCATGTGGGTAAAGTGTACAACCTCTGCAGAGTGTAAATCTATTCAATAGCCGTGTCCACGTTAAGGACATGTTGGTTAATCGCTCAAAGTTAGATTTTGGTTTTGGTTTCAAAAGACTTCATCAAATGGATTATGCAAATGGGAATTGGGCAGAAGCCTTGTGATAGGAGGGTATCCTTCACCATTCATGTGTGAATGTTATCGACTATAAAATTGATTTATAAAATGAATTTTAGTTATAGAATAACCGCTTTGGAACTTAGTACAAGTATTTACAGAAAATGATGTTTTATGCAAATTCAACCATATTAAGCTTTCCTTTGAGATATCCATATATGCATGTCATTCATTACTTGATTCGTGTAACTTGCGTAGCACGATAGTTGTGCTCATTCTTGCTTAATGCAAATAATTTCAGAGGAGAAGGACTTTGCCACGGTGTGGATCTCGACGACTAGGCCGCTTCCTCATTGATTGCCCGTGGCGATTAACCTGACCCTACTACTTCTTCATCTTCATTGTGTTTATTTTATTGTTGGCCCGTAAGCCTCCTTTGTAATCAACTCTGATGTTATTTATTAATAAAGTTGTGATATGATTTTGTTACCATATTTGTTTACTGTGTGAACTAGCTACTGATCATGGGACTAGTTCAGAAATGCACAGAGGATTCGGGAGTGTTGATCCCGGGTCTTACAAAGTGGTATCAGAGCCATATCGACTGTAGGTCGTGATCTAGTTAGAATGGCCGTTAGTTGAAAATTTCAAAACTTATTTTAAGACAAGAAATACAAATTGTTCTCTCCTCATCTGGGTCATCTTTCTATTCTCACCCCCTTAATGGTATTCTTCCTTACCTAAATCTCACTTCACCATTTTATAATGTCAATGGGATCCTCTTCTCCTTGCAACTTTCTATAGTTGGTCAAGACGTTTACCATTGCGTTGAAGACCCCAAGACTTGAAGCCATCAAGGAAGTATCGTCGTCACCATCATCCAAGGACAACAAACAAGATGTATCAAGATCGCGATGTCAACCAAGCCATATAGTTTAAGTTTGCCAAGACTCATTCTCGGTAATCGAGTCGTTTCACCGATTAAAAGTCTCGACGAGTAGAACGTTGTATTGTTTCTTAACTTGTGTAGTATTATTTTCTTTTGGTACGTCGTACATAGATCTTTTGATCTTGTGTGCAACGTTTGTTTAAGGGGTAGACTTCTCTCCTCATAGTTTTTCTTCTCATCCCGCTTTTTCTTCTTCTCTATCGATCTATTAGACAACTCAAACACTGCCGATGCACAAAGGACTTGAAGGACGAATCGACGCCCAAAATTCGGACAACTCAAGATCTCTCGGATATGAAGCCAACTTAAAGATAAACTCTCATTATCTCTTTCCACCTCCTAATACCCTCATCCTATATCATCTTTCTTTCTAGCCTCTCCGAATCTCGGGGCGAGATTCCTTTAAGGGGTAGTTTGTAACGACCTAAAGTTCATTACCAAATTAAAATTAATAAAATTATTATTTTATTTTATTTTCGAAATTTGAAAGAGTTTGATTGCTTTATTGGAATTTCTGAAGTTTTAAAAGTCAAAAATGAAATTTATTAAAGTTTTGAAGTTTAATTTGAGTTAAAGTTGAAAAGTAAAAATTTAATAATTTTTGAATTGTTAAAAGCTTTTCCTAATTATTTTAAAAGCCAAAATAAATTATGTGCAAAAACTATTACCATTTAAGTTGGAATGATTTTTATTAAGTTCAAAATAATTCTAGGAATTTTTGAGAATTTTTCTAGAATTTTTGAGCTCTATTTGCTATGTTCTAAAGGTTATTTGAATTATTGCTTAAATCTCTGAATTAATTTCGAAAATTTTTTTTATTTTTTCCCACGTGGGCACAGGTTCCCATTGGGTCACCCATCTAAATTTGCTCCCAACACAAACACACTTAACTCCAACACAAGCATTGCACTACCGCCAACTTGACCTTCCATGTTTCTCCAACATATACATTCCTTTCTATCTTTTTATCCCTTCTTTCTCTCTCCTACCTTCTTCTACCTCACGTAAATTTCTTCTCTCAGTGCATATTTCTTCTTCAATCGTCAAACAACCATGACAGAGCTCTGCCGAGCCGCCTCCATGGCCGACCCCACCTCCGCCGCCACTCGCCAAGCCAAGATCCTCCCCGCCACCACCACCGCCTCTCCTCTTCTCTCCCTGCTGCTCCAACTGCTACAACCGAGCTCGAAGCTCCATTAATGGCAGCTGGCCATTCTTTCTCCTCTTTCTCCCCACTCAATGCATTAAATTGAAATCCGTTTGAGGCGAAACGTCCGCATTATCGTCACGCACGTCGCAGCACCTTCAATTGGGCATTTCATCCACTACACGCAGTTAATTTAATCGTTTCATCTTCGTTCTTTATTTGCACTCAGAGCGCCCGCCCCTCGATCTCCCTCTCCTGGCCTCCTCCGCCCCTATAAAAGGAAGCACCGGGTGCGCAATGCTTCACTCATTCATCCCCGAAAATCTTAGCTCCTCTCTCCCTTTCTCCTCTCCGCAATCGAAGATTTTCCGTCGCCGACCGAGCTCCCTTGTGCTGCCTCTAGCGCTCTCTACGGTGGAGCCCCGGCACCATCGACCACACCGTTAGCTTCGCCTCGCGACGTTCTACGCCGTGCTACCCTCGCCTTCGCCGGAACATCACCGGAGCACCGTCGCCACCGTGAGCCCAAGCCGCCGCGTCGTCGTCCCTCGCCTCCGGTTATCCGTGACACGCTTTCTCCACAATCGAGGTGAGCACCGCATCCACGCCCTTCCTCTCTCATTCCACCCTCGCCGTGCCGTCGGAACGCCGCTGCTCGCGCGCAACATCGCCATTTAAACCATAGACCGAAGCTTTTTCCTTTGCTAATTGCGTCGCCGTCGAGCTAGCGCCGTCCACACAGTCTCCACCCCTGGCTTCGCATCGTCGAACTCTCCGTGATGCTTTCCTCCCATCGTCGTTGCCGCCGTCCGAGCACCACCATTCCAACCGTGCAAGACGCCAACATGTGAGCCATGTTGTCGTTATTGAAGAAGAACCATGAACAGTGAAATTTTCTAGTTTGAACTCTACTTTGTACATAACAATTTTATTCCTTCCAGAAAATCGTTCTTTCACATGCAAACTCCAAACCCATCAATTCTTTCACCTAAATTCATCTACTAATCCCAGAATTTATTTCGTAATTTTTAGATTTTATTTAATTTCTGTTAATTATTTGGTCTATTTTGCGCTGTTCGCTGTCAGCCACCGCTAACTGCGGCGCTTTTCACCACAACCGAGGTGAGCGTTACGTTCCCCACGGTTCCCTCTTCAAATCGCCACAAACCTCATCCGCTAACTCCTCTCCGTTTGGCATAATGTCGACGTTCGCCGCCGTCCGTCAAGGATTTCTCTGTTGATCATGCCGCCATCAAAGATCCTCTCGCCGAGCCGTCAACACCGCTAAGTTCGCGTCAACGGGTTCTACGTCGTACTTTCTCTCTATGGCCATAAAGATCTTTCTTTGTTCTTAGCCATCCAAACTACAATTCCCGTGAATAGTGAATTTTCGGAATTATATCATTTCATGTGATTTTCAACCTTCCGAATTTCGTTCTCACTCATACGAACTCCGATTGCGTCGATTCAACTTCCTAAATTCATATAAAATCGATACCTTCCTAGCAGTATTTATTTTATAATTTTGGATTTTATTTGGATTTTATTTGAATATTATTTGAAATCGGATCGCTTACGCCAGTATAGATTTAAATTTAACTTGACGATCGGATTTCAACATCGCTTGAGAATAATCCATTAAGCAAGGCAAGTTACATTCTTGACCATATTTGCACCCAGTATTTAAAATTATTTAAATTCTGTTTTAAATTATTATTGCATGCGTATTTATATTCAAGTAATTTAAATTCCTGTTTTAAGCTTTATAGTTATTCCCAATGCCTTTGTATGTCCAATTATTGTCAAGGGAGGTGGTATGGAGACTATTATCGAATGCATATATATTTTGGAGTTTGGATAATAAAAGAGGATTGTGAAAGGATGTGTGTAGATGGAGGAAAATTGTTAATAGATAATGGATGATTACGAAAATAGGTGATTATTGTATGGAAATAGATTATTATTAATGATTAGATTGTGGTATTATTAGAGTTATATGATTGTTGGATATTAGATGTCAATCATAGATATAGATTATCATTGGATTATTGGATATTGGAATGAATGATGTTGGATTATTAGAAATACATGATTATTATGGTTGTATTGTAGAAATAAATGATTATTGGATACCGGATTTTAGAGTTAGATTGTTGTTGATGTTGGATTAATAAAGATTGGATGATAGATAGATACTATAGTCAAATCTTGAATTGTTGATATTGAATTCTAGAAATAGATTGTCATTGGATATCGATTATCTAGAATTTGATTATAGGATTACATAGTCATTGGATTGATAGATATCGGATTATAAAATTTGAGTATAGATAAATATTTGGATCAATTGAAGTTGGATCATAGAAATAGACTTATACGGTGTAGATTGGACTAATGAATTTTGGATTCTTTGAAGCTTGGATTATCATAATGCCGATGGATTACATCTTGATCTCGTTCTTGACAAGTCTTGGACATTTAACCCTCACCTAGATAAAATCTAGTTGATACAATAGTATGAACTAGAACATTTTGAGAAAGATTATGCTTAGCAATGCTTAGACCCAAAAATGTTTGATTTGGGAAACTTTCAGCCAAAAAATCAAATATTGTTTAAGAATCTATGGCATTGGTTTGTCATGGAAGTTTTGTCGTAAATGAATTTGAGAAAAATAAAATAAAATTATGGTTTGTACTTGGGCGAAATGGTTGTTTGGATGGTGCATGTTAATGCACGGATCGATTCATTTCCATGATCGAGGCCCATGGGTTTTATGGAAAGTCGCCCAAGTCGCTTGAGGACCGCCTCTGGCGTTCCTTTGCTATGCCTATAATGGGCTATGCCTTACTGTACAACCACATGTCCTCGAGAATGGGGCGTGGGACACAGCTAATTAATTTGTAAAGTTCCATCGCATGATTGATCCTGTTTGTACGTGGGCGGTCTTTCATGGCCATTTCTTTTGACAAAGTCTTTCATGACTATTGTTCCCACTGGCGCAAGAGGGCTAGGAACTCATGATTTCTATTCCAAAGGGGCTAAACCTTAGCGAGGGAAATCTGCGGTGGAATGGCGCATTGTAAAGGCCTTGTCATGTGCTCTAGATCGCTACCTAAGGTAGTGGCGGTGGCATAGATATATGCCGAACAAACTAGAGAAGTCATGTCATGTGGGTAAAGTGTACAACCTCTGCAGAGTGTAAATCTATTCAATAGCCGTGTCCACTGTTAAGACATCTTGGTGAATCGCTCAAAGTTAGATTTTGGTTTTGGTTTCAAAAGACTTCATCAAATGGATTATGCAAATGGGAATTGGGCAGAAGCCTTGTGATAGGAGGGTATCCTTCACCATTCATGTGTGAATGTTATCGACTATAAAATTGATTTATAAAATGAATTTTAGTTATAGAATAACTGCTTTGGAACTTAGTACAAGTATTTACAGAAAATGATGTTTTATGCAAATTCAACCATATTAAGCTTTCCTTTGAGATATCCATATATGCATGTCGTTCTGTTACTTGACGGGTGTAACTTGCGAGCACGATAGTTGTGCTCATTCTTGCTTAATGCAAATAATTTCAGAGGAGAAGGACTTTGCCACCGGTGTGGATCTCGACGACTAGGCCGCTTCCCCAGTTGATTGCCTGTGGCAGATTAACCGGACCCTACTACTTCTTCATCTTCCGCTGTGTTTATTTTATTGTTGGCCTGTAAGCCTCCTTTGTAATCAACTCTGATGTTATTTATTAATAAAGTTGTGATATGATTTTGTTACCATATTTGTTTACTGTGTGAACTAGCTACTGATCATGGGACTAGTTCAGAAATGCACAGAGGATTCGGGAGTGTTGATCCCGGGTCTTACAATGTGCTTGTTTCTGAAATGAATGCAATTTTGATGTGCTTCTGAAATGAATGAGAATTGGATGTGCTTGTTTCAGAGGGCATGGCTAGCATTTTCTGAGGCTAGCCAATAAACAGAAATAGATTTAGCAATGCAAAGACTACCCGAGACGATGCAGATGAAACCGTCGTGATAGTCGACTACCACAGACGATGCAGAGATGAAACCGCTGCGTGATAGTGGACTATCACGCAGGCGGTTTCATCTGCACCGTCGGTAAAATCGATCATCGCTGCACGGTTTCATCTGACGCACCGCCTCGTGGTAGTCGAATATCACGACGGTTTCATCTATGCATGCGCTCGGTAGTAGACTATCGCTGCACGGTTGCATCTACAAACCGTGCGTGATAGTATGTATTACGAGCGGTTCAAAACCGTCTCGTGATGACCTAATGCATTCTCGACCCATAAACTCGCATTTTACTCACGGAACCGCTCGTGATGGTATTTTTGAACCGTCTGTAAAGGCCTTTTCTGTAGTAGTGAGCTTTGCATCGCGCTCGCCTTTAGCTCTCTTCCTACTCAGATACGATCCGGAGTCCGCTTGGAACCATTCTGCCCATGTAACATAAACACCAGCGCCTCTCGTGCGACCCGGATGCTCATTGTTTCCTAAGGCCGAGTATATCTCTCTCCCTGTCTACCTGGAATGAGCCTTGGGAAGATTGTGCACTCAGCGTTACCTGTAATAGCCCGACATATCATTTCACTTCCTATGAAGTTATGGAGTAATTACAAACTAGGTAGTTCAATATCTTACCAAGCACTGGGACACTTCCTGGTCTGCGGGGTTTGGAAAGGAGACTTCCCTCGTAGACAGGGTACGTAACCTCTCAAATAACCACTGTCGGGTGCGCACATAAGTTATCTCGGGAAATGGCGGGGAGACATTCGAACGGCTTGCCTGCTGGTCTTGATCCCTCCATATTGGGATTTTACCCGCATACCCAGCAGTGCTGAGTCTGTGGGGGTGCTTGTTTTTTGCCTGGAGGGCCGTGTGCGCCGCACTTTCACTCTTAAATTCATTTGTCGTCTTCTTCGTCACAAACTCAGCCCAGGACTCTTCCAAGAACAGATACTTGTGGAAGGGCGTCAGATCCTTCTCCACGTAGTTCTTGACAAGCGTGCTCTTGAAGTTCTTCCACGCTTTGCACGCCTGTAGCAACGCGTGTCGTCGCACGGAGTCCCGGTGTTGTTCCGGGATCTCGAACGATCGGAAAATATCCATCAGCACGACATCTTTCTCTTGTTTGGTCAACTCCTTCCACGAATCGTAGGTGACGTTGACCCATTGCCGTGCAACTATTCCGATCGTTCTCCGAGAATCGCGACGCCGCTTTCGGCGAGATTGATAGGGGTCCCAGACTGATCAACCTCCGTGATGGTAAATCGGCCCGCGGACCTTTTCGATATTCCTCTTCTTCTACCGCGGTTGGATATTCCAGATGATGGTGCATCATCAGACACATAAGGCAGCAATGACGAAGAATGAGCGGAAGACATCTTCATAAGAAATAGAAGTTCTGACACGCATGAACATATTATCATAAGAAATTAGGACCAATACAATGACATAATTGATATAAACATGTAAATTCTCCAAGTCATTTAAAAGGAATAATATTCTCAACACAAACATCATGTGAACAAATGAAATCAACGTAAAGCTAAGATTTAATATTTTGATATTGCTATTGGATGTAGAGTAAGCATTCCAATTAGAGCTCAAGTTCAAACCCGATTATCAAAACAATTTCAGTACAAGACTATTATCATCACAGAGCATTCATCTCAATCCCACCACACCACATTGCAATATATTCCAGTAGTAGTATCAAAATAAATACCATATGAATAACTGACTAGAACAAATATAAATTCCTAAAAGACTAGAACAAATATAAATTCCTAAAACAAGTACAATTATTATGAGTTAATGAGGACCATGATAGCATGACAGATTATTGATAGAAAGAGTGAGGGAAAGGGGCGTTGGGGTCGGCAACTCGGCATTGGTTACCTTTGGGCGTCAAGGAGAAGAACGAGCAGGGAGCAGTACCGGAGCAGCAGGACGGCGTCGAAGGGGAGGCGTGCCGGGCTTGGGGGAGGGGAGGAGGCGCGGCGGGCTCGAGGAGGAGGTGTGCCGGGCTCGAGGAGGAGGCCGCGTCGACGGGCTCGGGGGAGGAGTTGCGTTGGGCTCGAGGAGGAGGCGGCGTCGAGGACGACAGCGACAGGCTCGGGGGAGCAGGGAGCGAGGAGTTAAGAAACTTAATAATTTGAGTGGGGTGTGCGGGCAAACCCTAGAGTCCGAATATACATAGGGATGGACATCACAGACGGTTCTAAAGTAGAACCGTCTGTGATATGTGATGTATCACAGACGGTTCCAATCAACAACCGTCTGTAATATATTATATCATAGACGGTTTTTACCAAGGAACCGTCTGTGATATATAATCACAGACGATTTGATCTACAAACCGTTTGTGATATTATTTTGTATTGGTTAATCTAGTTCTGTTTATTGGCTAGCCTCAGGAAATGCTAGCCATGCCTTCTGAAACAAGCAGAAAACACAACAAGTATATGTATATACATCCAATTTACATTCATTTCAGAAATAATCACATCCATTTCACAGTACAAATCAATTAACTCAAACGAACTAAAATTAACCATTCATCAAAACGTACATATACACACATTGTTCAATTAATCTTTTAAAATTAGCCCTTCATGATGATCGACGCGTATGTAGCTAGTTTCGTCATGTTCTTCTTTCTCGACCCTTATGCCGTTTCCGAAAGGAGGCAACTCGTCAAATTGATTGTATTCTTCCTTGTCCGCTACATTCTCAACTCCAACAATCCTCTTTTTTCCATGAAGAACTACATGGCGCTTCTTGTTTGCCAAGTCGATTACATAGAAGACTTGAACAACTTGGTTTGCTAGTACGAATGGTTTATCTTTGTATCCGACACGTTCGAGGTCCACGGTAGTGACGTCGTACTTGTCGACCTTCACATGTGGGAGATGGACCCAATGGCACCGAAATAGGGAGATCTTGAAAAGCACGTAGTCGAGCTCCCATATCTCAATCCATCGGTACTAAATGCATCTATGCGGACACCGCTATTCTGGTTAGTGCTCTTTATATCCTGAGCCTGCGTATAGAATGTGTACCGATTTATGTCGTATCCTCGCCATGTCACAACTGTAAATGTTGGCCCTTTTGCCAACCATGTTAGCATATCACTTGACGAGCTCCTAGCGAGTCACTCCTTCAACCATTAGTTGAACCGTCTGTTGTGTTGTCTCGTGATCCAAACATCCTACCGCTCTAGATTCTGTTGCCGAAGCACGTCCTTATGCTGGTCGATATACGGGGACACTTCAGTCATGTGTTGCAAGACCGTGAAATGTGCTTGAGCATACGCATCCATATCTGGAGTGATTACTTTCCTTCCGATGGTCCCGATACCCTCGAGCCTCCCCTCATGACGAGATCGAGGCAGACCTATTGGTTCGACCTGAGCCATGTAATCGACGCAGAACTCACTGACCTCTTCAGCTGCATAACCTTCGACGATGCTGCCCTCCGGCCGAGATCGATTTCGTACATAGGACTTGAGAATTCCCATGAACCTCTCGAACGTGTACATGCTACGTAGGAACACGGGCTCACACATATTTATCTCCCTCACAATGTGAACAATGAGATGGACCATGATATCAAAAAACGACGGAGGGAAATACATCTCAAGATCACATAGAGTCGTCACCACCTCGTCTTGCAGAGCATCTAGTTCTTCGGGATCGATGACCTTCTGAGCAATTGTGTTAAAGAAATAACACAGCCTCATGATTGTCTCTCGGACCTTGATCAGCAAAATACTTCTAATTGCAACAGGGAGCATTTGTGTCATCAAAACATGACAATCATGAGACTTCTTGCCAATTAACTTCAAATCTTCCATCGAAACAAGTTTCTTCATGTTGGCGGAGTAACCGGACGGAACTTTCACACAATGTAAGCACCGGTACAGTTCAGTTCTCTCGGCCTTGGACAGAGTGTAACAAGCAGGGGGAAGGTACGTTCGTCCTTTATCGGTCTTTGTTGGTACTAACTCAGGTCTGATGTCCATATCATCCAAGTCAAACCGTGCGTTAACACCATCATTGTTTTTGTCACGAATGTTCAGTAAGAGACCAATCAAGCTATCACATACATTCTTCTCTACGTGCATGACGTCGATGCAGTGGCAAACTTCTAGGTGCTCCCAATAAGGTAAGTCCCAAAATATTGATCTCTTCTTCCACATGTTCTTCTTACGGGTCCTCGATTTACATCCCTTTCTGAGCACAACATCTAAATCCTTAACCATATCATAGACCTCTTTTCCGCTTAAATGCCTTGGAGCTGAACTGTTCTCATTCTCTCCGTCGCATTGTTTCTTCATCCTGCGGTATGGGTAAGCCCTCCGAAGGAACCTACGATGACGCATGTACACGGTTTTGCGCGAGTGGTTCAAATGCACACACTCGGTGTCATCTAAGCGGTGAGTATGTGCTTTGGCCCTTTTGTACTCGTCCGATAGATTAGCAAGGGCGGATAATCATTTATCTTCTTGAGAACAACAAGGAACGTAAAGTGAAATTCTTTCGTTTGTACGCATCCCATACATGTACCCTTTCAATCTACAATATTTTTAGATCTTCCATCAATGGTGCTAGGTACACATCAATACCATTCCTAGGTTGCTTCGGCCCTTGGATAAGTATCGACAGCAAAATATACTTCCGCTTCATACACAACTAAGGAGGAAGGTTGTAGATACAGAGCGTCATGGGCCAAGTACTATGTCGGCTGCTCATGTTACCGAAAGGATTCATTCCATCTGTACTCAATCCAAACCTTATATTTCTCGATTCCGCACCGAAGTCTGCAAACCTCCTATCGATGTTTCTCCACTAGGCGGAATCAGCATAGTTTCTTAGTTTTCCGTTATTCTTACGCTCCTCTGAGTGCCAATGCAGCAGTTTTGCATTCTTTGGGTTCACAAAAGCCGCTTCAAACGGGGAATTACAGGAAGATACCACGCCACCTTAGCAGGAGGTCCTTTCTTCACCTCGATTCCCTCGTCGTCATCTGATTGATTCTTACGCTTGTATCGGGATGCGTTGCACACCAGACATACATGCATGTTTGTATACTCGTTACGGTAGAGGATACAGTCGTTCGGACATGCATATATATTCTTTCTGCTTCCATTCCCAATGGACAAAGAACCATCTTGGCTTTGTAGGTGGTTTTGGGCAACTCGTTTCCCTCCGGAAGCATGTCCGCTAAGAGACCTAACAACCCCGTAAAACTCTTGTCGGACCAACCGTTGCTTGCCTTCAATTTCAGCAGTTTAAGCACGGATGAAAACCTTGTGTATTCCAACTTGCAGCCGGGAACAAAGGTTTCTCCGAGTCCTCCATCAAGCCCCGGAATTGAACATACTCCCTCTCATTACAGTTCTCTTCTGCATCGCGAAGCATCTGATCTAGATTGTTATTGTGCAGCCTATCCGAATCGGAACTACAATCGACATCATCTGACGGCATATCGTTGACTTCCTGTATAATATGCTCTTCACCGTGATTGGTCCAACGTGTATAACCCTTTTTGAAACCCCTTCGAATCAAGTGCGCTTCGATCTGCGCTCGGTTCTTAAATATCTTCAGATTCTCGCAGTCAATGCATGGACAGTACATATATTCCGCCCCCTTATTCAACATATCCTCCTCGGCAGCTCTTGTAAAAGCATACACGCCAGTAATGTACTCTTCACTCACACGGTTCTCACAGACATCCAAATTTCTTGGTCTATCACACTGTTCGTATTGAAAACCCTAAAAATAAATAAAAGGGTGACTTCGAAAGCGTATTTTCTGAGGCTTAATTACGCTTTCCAATAGAGAAAGAGTATTTTTCTCTGAACTAAAGGTGGTTTTTTTTTCATTTTTCTGGATTTTATTAACTTACATGTGGGCCCTACTTGTTAGTGACTCATTTTTTATTTCATAATTTTATTTATAAAATCTATGGCGGTCCCACATGTCATAGACTCGTTAGTTTATTAACTAAATGATTAAAAAGTAGGATTTTAAGCTCAAATTGGGCTTAGGTGACATCGCATTGCTAATAGTCGTGGCTCGAGGCCTAAGGTCGCTTTGAGGCGAACCGACGGTGATGTCCTGTGGCGCCATGGGCTTCACTAGCGATTTCAACAGAAACGTCAAACTACTCAAATTAAAGGATGCTTATGCTCCAGTAGCTCACCTCGATCACGAGGAAGGTGTCAATGAAGTCGGGGAAGGTCTAAGGCGACTGGTCGTCGATCGGTGAACAGAAATGACGGCGGCAAGCTCCTCGGCGACAATACCTGAAATGGACCATACGAGCGGGCTCAGTGAGGTGAGGCGATACTCAAACCGGGCACGGAGTAGCGATGGACTCACCGGGCTTGGAGATCTCCCGCGGTTACCGTAGCGCCAGAGATGAAGATCAAGAAGACTCTGTTGGGGAGCTATGTACACTGCACCGTTTGTGATGAGTTAATTATCACGGACAGTTTTCAACAAAAACCGTCTGTGATATGTAGTAATATCACAGACGGTTCATGTTTAAAACCATCTGTGAAGTATCATAGATGGTTCTGACCAAAAACCGTATGTGATATTGGGTAATGTCATAGACAGTTTTTGGTCAGAACCGTCTGTGATACTTCACAGACGGTTTTAAACATGAACTGTCTATGATATGACCTCTTCACAGACGGTTTTTAGCATGGAAAATAACACAGACGGTCGGTAAATAAAAACCGTCTGAGATTGTGTTTAATACAGACGGTTTTGATGAACCGTCTGTGATCAGGCGTTCAGTATTAGTATATTTGTAGTAGTGAATTGTGACACGTGATGCTATGGACATGAAGCCAGGAAGTCCATTTGCGTTGTAAGCTGTGAGCGGTGGCGTCGAATCCCCCCCACCCCACGCGAACGCATGGCTCCTATCAATTTCCATAAAACCATAAAAGTAACATCGAGAAACAAACGTTTTGAGCACCACCTACTCAAACATGGCCAGCAGCTGGCCATCGATATCCTGTTGGAAACACTCCCAGTCGGGAGTGTTATCCAGGTTTCAAGTTTCAGCTTAATTAGTTTCAACAAGTTAATTTCAAGTAAGTTTTAGCAAGTTTCCAGAAGAAAAAAAAGAAGCTGGTTTCAAGTTTCAAACTAAAACACATGTTCTACTAGTTTCAAATACAAACTTGAGCAGGTTTACGGTGACGGACTGAGGGGATACACTTGGGCTAAAGTAGTAAGGGCAAGTAGGTAACAGGGCGGTGAGCATAGCAGTGGCCGCGTTGCCTCAATCCTGCTCGCTGGCCTCACCAGATCGCGCTCTCCCTCCTCGCCGTTGCCTTGGCGACTTCATCATGACATCACTATTCACCACTACCTTTTCTGGCTAGCCATAACATTATAGAAGCCTCGAGGGTGTGCTCTTCTCCAATTAAAATCGCTAGTAATGGACTATACTGAGAGAACTAGTTTTGAAAAGGAGCTAGGCTGTTTATTTATAAGGTGAATAAAGTGTAAGTTATGATTTTGAACCATTAAATCAAAATCAGGATAAGCCAGAAGTCGTAGCGACACTTTTCCAAGCCAATCCAAAGGCAAGAACAATCGACTTGAACTTAAAAGACCTAGACAGCTTATGAATGGCAAAACCGTTTGAAAAATTTTCTTGCATGAAGGACACCTCCGCATTGTTACTTTTATACTATAGGGTACCCTACATATGGCTACTTGCTGCGCCTATGGGTGGATAACAAGCTAGTTCATCTCAGCTCGGTTCGATCAAACTCATTAAGAAGTGTAGCCCGGCTAAGGTTGTTAAGCAAAAGAGCAACAAATGGTGCTCGGCTCGACCTGATTCCTTAGCTCGAGTTGGCTCGTTAAGCTCGCGAGCCGAGTACTTTATGCTGTCAATAGATTCATGGACTCTAAGCTCTGCCGCCGCTACATTGCTCTACAAAGCGATGTCAAGGCGCATGGGCCGGAGGTGTTGCTGGCTCGCCGCGTCGAAGCGAGGTACACCACATGTGGGAGGCCAAGGGCCCGAGGCGAACGGTGGCAGAGGTCGCGCACAGGCGGCGGCAGCGTTGTGCCTATGCGCGAGCGAACGAGTGGCTGCCTGGCTGGGGACTGCGGTAGACTAGGGTTAGTCGGGGTTCTTGTTGGGCCTTCAATGCTTGTTGGGCTAGTTGTTGGGCTGAGTTTTTACTGCAAACGAGTCAAAGAGTTTACTCGGTAGCTCACGAGTTGACTTGAATTCGGCTCGTTAACTTAACAAGCGAAAATAGGGGCTCGTCTCCGCTCGCTAATTCTACAAGTTCGAGCTATTTTTCCCCAACCTGGCTGCGCCACAGACCCGTAGGTTGCCGTTGGCGTTGCCGACACGAACGGCCATCATATTGCTGCAGTGCTGCCGCTGCGTGTACGGGCCATGAGTTGGGCCGACCCATGCTGCTGGGCGAAAGGAAGGTATTTGGTATGGATTGCACGAGTCGCGGCCGCGGGCTAAAATGCCAGGATTGGGCGTTCACTCGGCTGGTGGGCTGCGTGTTTCGCCGGGTCTACTGTGTGCTCGTTCTGCGTCCCATTGCCAGTGGCGGGTTCTCGGGAGCCACGAATTGGGCCAGTGCGGGAATGGGGCACGAATCTCGCACACGGCAGGGAGGGGTGCGGGTGTGGCGGTCTGTCCACTAAATTTGTCTTATAATTAACAATGATAAACAGTAAGTAAAATTTTACGAACTAGCTTCCTCTTTTAAGTGGACTTAAACGGCAACCCACGATTTAGCCCGTGGACCATTTATCGCATTTAATCTTGCTGTGAACGATGCAGGGTGGATCCAGCAGACCATTTATTCCATTTTACTCTTGCTGTGAACCGACCATTTTATCTTGTGTCGTAAAATATCAAAGGCATAGATAGTGTTTACATTACATGACAAGCAGATGGTGAAGGGAACCGGAACAAGTAGTAGATACAGCAGTGGATGAATGGATCATGGATGGATTGGGGGCGAATCAAAGAAACAATCAGTACTAGTCCTAGTCCAGTGTGCGTGTCGTGTGTGATGGTGGTGGTGAGGCGGGTAAGGAGAGGGAAGGGAGTAGAATAGTTGACCTGGATCTTGTACTTGGCGAAGAGTCTGAAGTGCTCCAAGAGGAGGGAGGGGAGGCCAGAGAGGAAGAAGATGCTCTCGTGCAGGAGGAAGGTGACGACCGGGGCCAGCTGGAACTTGCTGAAGCTTCCGCTCAGGCACTGCATTCTATCCCAACAAGGCCAGCGCAATAAGAGCAAGAAGATGAGGAAGGAAGATCTGTCAGGATCGAGGCGTACAGGAGGGAGGGAGGGAGAGACAGGGGACGGCGGGATTGGATGGGTGATGAGTGGTACCTCCCAGGCGGACTCGAGGATGGACACCACCATTGTGGGCTTGCCGGTGGCAAGCGAAGGGGAGGGGATGCAAGGCCTGCTGCGGCGAAGGGGAGGAGAGGAGAGAGAGGGGAGATTCTCGTCTCATTAGATCTGTGGGCCGGCGGTTTTCATATGTCCGTATAATTTTTTGGTAGGCTACCGTATTAGTCCGTATAAAATTCTATGTTTGGTGCGGATAAACTCGGGCTGCCCGCAATGTATCCCACTTTCATCCTGAACGGCAGGACCAGGCCAGATTTTCGTGGCGGCTTGTGTGGCCACGCGAGAGTCAGGATGAAATTGTTAGAAAACCCTAACAAACCATAGGTCCATACCTTACAAGTCTGATCTATGATGGGCTCCTCATCGACCCTAAAGACTATATAAAGGAGGGGACCTCAACCATTGTATTACTATTCTGTATTGTTTGTTCTTGCATTGTTCTAAACGATTCTACGCTTATCTACAAGGTGATCGTTCAAACTGAACTCACCAACGATGGTTCCTCAATAAGTTATCAGCACAATCAACTCCGGCCTACCTTTAGGCCTACTCTACTCGGATCGAAAGGTAACTGTCGTAGAACGACGCTCGTAGATTGAATCGTATTTTCTAGATTGCTTTCAATTCTGCAAATTTGGATTTTTAAAGTTATTCTACAGTGCAAATCCGCTCTGATCTATCGCAAGCCGACTTGAAGTCGCCGGTACAATGCCGATCAGTGGGTTGCATGAAGGAGTAGATGTTGATTGCACCATGGATTATAGATTGCAAAATCCCTCTAATCTCCGCGAGCCGACTTGCAGTCGCCGACACAATACCAATCGGATGATTTGTTGAAAGTAAAAGGGATTGTTGATTGCACAATTTCGTTGGATGAACATTAAAAAAAATCACGTGGCCAGCGACCGAAAGCCACACTATGCGCCGCCGACCACCCGCATGAGGTCGTGCCGCTACCACGCCACAGACGCGCCACCATCGGCTCGAGCCGCACCACCACCCTACCTAGAGCCACCAGAGTCCCGCGTCAAGATGCCAGCCACCATGCGCATCCCGAAGTCGATCGCCACAAGCCTCATCGGTGATGCCACGCCACCGGCCACCTCCCGTAAGCCGCGCGCAGCAGCTCGTCCCTACACGGGCACACCGCCGCCAAGACGCCTGAAGCAAGAAAAAAAGAAAAAGAAAATGGCGTCCGGCCACGAGACGGTGCGACATCGCTGCCCCCACGCCCGAGCCGCCGCCGTCGCCTCCGCATGAGGTGCATCGCTCACCGGCCGCGCCAGTCGCACCCGCACCCCTCGTCTCGAAGATGTGCCGCCGCACCGCGCACGCAATCGCAAGTCGCTGCTACACCGTCGCGTTGTTCCGAGCAGCCGAAGCACCGTCGGCCCGAAGCCGTTGCCACGCATGTGCCTCCGTGTTGCCATCGGCCCTGCTCACCCTGGCTCCCGCGCGCTTGCAGCGTCGCCCTTTGGCCATCGTCTTGTGCATACGCTTGCAACGCTGCCACTACCATGGAACAGGGGTAGGGAAACCCTACCCCGTTGCTCCTCTTGAACTGGCTGAAGTGGGTCGGAAATTTGGACCAGGGAAAGGCCAAGCGGGCCCAGAAGATCAGTCCTGTCCAGCCGGAAAAGAAAGAAAAAAAAGGAGAAAAGGAAATCCCGGATTTTTGCAAAAAAAAAAAGCCCTTAGTTTTTTTTCTAAAATTACGCAAAATTTTATCAGAACTAAAAATTTGCAAATAAACTCTTGAAGTTCTGAAAATTATGAGGAAATATTTCGGGAAAGAAATTCTTACTGAATAATCCCTCAGAAATTGAAAAATTGCACGGAAATTTCTTAGAGTTGAAATTTAGCGGTTTAGCCCTGTAAATTGCAGAATTCATCGAAAAATTCATATTCTAGTAGAAAGGGCCTTGGGAATTCAAATTTTAATCCTTTTGAGCATTTGAAGCATGTTTAACTTTGTTATTATTATTTCTATGCAATTTATATATTGTATTTGCTGTTTTGATTATCTATAATTGTTTATATTGCTTTTAATCACTAAAAATAGCTGTAAATCATGAAAAATACATAGAAAAATACAGGATCACGAACTGGGAGTTCAAAGAGCATCACGAGAATTTTGCATCCATTTATGCAAATTACCAGCAGTAATCTTATGAACTCTTTGCATGGATATGAAGATGAATGGCATCATGAACCAAGAGTTTGAAGAACTGACTAGCTTGGCCAGAATTTATACAGAATTTGTACCAGTCTTCAATTATGTGGTAAGGTAACCACGGATGAGCAGAAGATTGAGAAGACTCTCTCTACCTTTCACTCGAATGCGATGCAATCCGCACGCAACTATCGTCAAGACGGCTACAAGAAGTATGCCGAATTGATTGACATCATGCAAGTTGCGAAAACTCAAAATAATGTTCTAATGAAGAACTACATCTCACAACCGCCTAGTAGCAATATTGGCCATGAAGCCAATCCTAGCAGCTACAAGGTGAGGAAGCCTCTCACAAAGGAGAGGGGCAAGAAGGATAAGGAGATGTAGCATGTTATTGATGCTTTCCAGTCTAAGAAGAAGGGCAAAGGACAGTATGAGGCATACCTTGCCATTGTAGGCACGGAGGATCCACAGCCGTTAGTTGCACTTATGGATGTGGACAACCCAGTAGCAGCTCCCATTACCCCTCCTTTGGACATCGCAGTGGCCACAGCCGTAGTTGCCCAAGAGGAGAAGATCGCCACGAAGCAGATTCAGGCAGAAGTTTCTACATACTTCGCTGATCCGATCTAGTGCACACATTGCACTTATATCTTTTTACAGTCACTTGCAGTTTGTGATTGTGATGGAACATTGAATTAATTTATTTTTTGAATAATGGTTGTAAGCTCTAGGAGAGCAAAAGCATTAAATTCTTATGATGAGTCTTGCAAAGCTTAATTTTCCTGTACTTATAATAACAAGATATGTTATGATATTTGAAGTATCAGAACACGTGTGGCACCCTATGGATCAAGAGTGCTTAGCGGATAGCGGCACAACGAATACCACATTGAGAGAGACGAAATTCTTTCAGTCAATCAGCAAAAAATGCTAGTAGTCTTATGATAATTGCAGGCAGCGATACTTGTATAATAGGCTCAGGAAGGGCCACAATTATACTCCCAATGGGCACAACTTTAGTCATTGAAGAAACCTTGTTGTACCCAGAATCGACTAGAACTCTCAAGGATATTTGCGCTAACGGTTTCCATGTAGAGTTTGAAAAAGAGTATGGTAAGAAATACCTACTTATTACAAGGCGTGAAGAAAGTAGAAAGGGTTATTAGAACGACTTCTTTCATATGAAACTGGGCTATACTACACTAATATTAAGGCACCTGCAGCTTATTCTGCCCTGAAAAATGTATTTAGAAGCTTTGAACTTTTTTGTATCTGGCGTGATAGATTAGGCCACTCAGGTCTTAGGATGATGATAAATATAATTAAAAATTCATAGTGACATAATATCGATGTAAAGAATTTTCCGAATCAGGAAGATTTTGTGTGCCCCGCATGTGTTACCGAGAAATTAATTACTAGACCTTCAACTTTGAAAGTAAAGGATGAAATCTCTGCATTCCTAGATGATATTCAGGGAGACATTTGCGGCCCTATATAGCCCCTGTCAAGGCCATTTAGGTATTTTATGGTAATCATCGATGCTTCTTCAAAATGATCACACATATGTTTATTGTCTACGAGAAACCACGCTTTTGCAAAGCTAATCTCGCAGATAATTAAAATTGAAAATAATTTCCCAGATCATCATGTGAAGTCCATCAGAATGGACAACGCCAGAGAATTTACTTCGAATGCATTCGATGATTATTGCATGGTAATGGGAATTAACGTTGAGCATTCAATACCACATGTCCACACCCAGAATGGACTAGCAGACTTTTGCAGAATTGTAATTTACCAACTACATGTTGGGGACACGCAGTCCTGCATGCAGCAACTCTCATTAATTTTAGACCGTCGGCATATAACATCTATTCACCTATGCATCTAACGCAAGGGTCAACACCGAAAATTTATCATCTTTGAAGATTTGGTTGCAAGGTTTATGTACCTATACCACTATCGCAGCGAACTGCAATAGGCCCTCTCCGAAAGTCTGGAATATACGTTAGTTATGAGACATCATCCATAATCAGGTATAAGGACCCTATGACTGGAGACTTACATACTGTCCGATTCGCTGATAGTATATTAGATAAGGATTGTTTCTCGTCATTAGGGGGAGGAAATCAACCCCTTGATGAAAAATATTGGGAAATAACGTGGCAAGCCACGGGAATCCATGCACATGACCTGTGCACTAGTGAAGCAAATAGAGAAGTCCAAAAAATAACTGAAGTCTAGAAGACAATTGAAGTCCTGAAGATAGTTGAAGTCCAGAAGATAATTGATTTACAAGCATTAGCGAATTAACTACCTGACCACTTTAGTAATTTGAAGAGCATGACCAAGTCACATGTGCCTGCATGCAATGCACCGGAGAGGATTGAAATACCGAAAAAAGAAAAAGGAATCCCTAATCCCGTCCTGAGGCCTTAGAAAGGACGAGAACTTCGGCCACTCAAATCCGAAGTAACCGAGGACACTTGGTGAAAAAGGATAAGAAGGATTTGACACAACTGATCATTGAAGTTCCCCAGAACCATAAGGGGAGCCAGTTAAGACCTGGCACTAATATGGAACCTTCAAAAAAGACATACCAGATTTGAACATTCCCACGGAGGGAGACATCTGCAGGGATGTGTGCGCACACATCGAAGCTGAAAAACTAAAGAGACTTGCCCCCGTAATTTGAAGCAGCGGTGGACAAGTAGAAGCATTAGAAGAATCTCCTCATGAAGAAATAGCTATAAACTTGGTGGTCATAGGAGAATCTATGAATAAGACAATAGCCAATATCCACATTTACTTTGCAAAGAAAATTGCCACAATCATCGATCTTAATCCAGAGCCTGCATCGCTCGCTGAATATAAGAAAAGATCAGATTGAGAAGATTAGAAGAAGGCAATATAAACTAAATTATTATCTTTGAATAAAAGAGGGATATTTGGGCCTGTAAGCCGCATGCCTACCCATGTGCACTCCATAGGCATAAGTGGGTGTTTGTTCGAAAGAGAAATGAAAATAATGAAGTTGTAAGCAAGGCTTGTTGCACAAGGTTTCACTCAATGTCCAGGAGTTGATTATGAAGAAACCTATTCTTCGGTCATGGACGGAACTACCCTTTAGATATTAAGTCTCAATGGCAGTAAACTTGAATTTAGAAGTGAATTTGATGGATGTGGTACTATATACCTTTATGAAAATTTGGATTTGGACATTTATATGAAGATACCTAAATGTATCCCTGTCCCGAACCAAGACAGAGCAAATAGGAATCTGTATAGCGTGAAACTCAGAAAGTCTTTGTACGGACTTAAGCAATCAGGCAGGATGTAATATAATTGCTTAAAGCGACTTTCTATACAAGAAAGGCTACACGAACAATGGTAATTGTCCTTGTATATTTATACTACGATTCTAGGATGGATTTTGTTTAATCTCAGTGTATGAAGATGATTTGAATATCACCGAAACCCTGGAAGGTATTAAGAAAGCAAGCTTTTACTAGGAGTCAGAGTTCAAAAATGAAAGATCTAGGTAAAACCAAATATTGCCTAGACTTGCAGCTTGAGCATGCCCCTGAAGGGATATCAGTGCATCAGTCAACCTACACTCAAAAGGTATTAGAAAGGTTTGATTTTGAAGAGGCATATCCTTCGAAAGTGCCAATGGTTGGGGTCCCCTCCTTTATATAGTCTTTAGGGTGGATGAGGAGCCCATTATGGACCAGACCTGCATGGGTCTAGGGTTTCCTAACACTCCCCCTTGGACACTCATCCATCATGTTCATGTCTCGTCAAAACTCCACAAAAACCCAGTGGGAAAAATTTGGACAAAGAGTACATGAAACCTAGAGAAGAGGGGGAGGAAGTCCTGGGACCGAAATTCCCATACTTAAGTGCAATAGAAGCACTCATGTACTTAGCAATTTGTACTAGATCAGACATTACATTTCCTGTGAACCTATTAGTAAGGTATAGTGCAGAACCTACCAAAGGCATTAACAGGGAATAAAGGACATCTTCCGATACCTCCAAGGAAGCAAAAACCTTGGTCTATTCTACAGAAAGAACCAAGACCTGTCTATGAATAGCTATATAGATGCCGGGTACCTGTCAGACCCGCATACGGCCAAGTCGCAAATAGGCTATGAACTCTTGTATGATGGAACTGCAATTTCATGGAAATTGTCTAAGCAAAGTCTAGTATCGACTCTAATGAACCACTCGGAAATCATAGCATTATACGAGGCCTCACGAGAATTTGCTTGGCTTCGGCGGATGATTCACCACATCCAGCAGTCGTGTGGATTGAATACTGCGCAAACCCGCACTATTATCTATGAAGATAATGCAGTTTGTGTTGCACAAGTGCAGATGGGTTATGTGAAGAGTCTCTCACAAAACATATCAACCCCAAGTTCTTCTATGCTCATGAATTGCAAAAGATGGATGAAATTAAAGTACTACATACTATGTCATGTGAAAATCTTGCAGATTTATTCACTAAGTCACTTCCAGCATCTAGCTTTGAAAGGTGTCTACATAGAATTGGAACGATAAGACTTAGAGAAGTGCATAATTTAGGGGGAGAATCTTCATGAATTTACCCAAAGAATAAATCCTGGAGATTAAATGAAATTGGGTGGATTATACTCTTTTTCCCTTGACGAGTTTTCCTAAAGTTTCTCGGCTAAGGTTTTTAATGAGGCAATTCGTGCAGAATAACAGAATGTGTTTCATGTACTCTTTCTCTAAAATTTTTCCACTGGGTTTTTTTGAAGTTTTGACAAGACATAAACATGATGGATGAGTGCCCAAGGGGGAGTGTTAGGAAATCCTAGGCCCATACCCTCATCCACCCTAAAGACTATATAAAGGAGGGGACCCCAACCATTGTATTACCGTTTACAGAAGAGCAATAAAGAGAAGTAAGAAGTCCTCTCATATCTCTGTGTTCAATCTACTATTCTATACTGTTTGTTCTTGCATTGTTCTAAGCGATTGTACGCTTGTTTATGAGGTGATCGGTCGAACTGGACTCGCCAGCGACGGTTCTTCAAAAGAAACAAGTCAAGATAATGCAACACAGGCACTTCTGCTTCTTCGGTCCTGTCTCTGCGGATTTTTTTAAAAACTAATATTATTTTGAAAAATAATTACAAAATTAAATAGTCACAAAAAAATACAAAAGTAGGTTCACAAGCGTGGAACACTGTTCACTGCCAATCGTCATTCCAAATAGCAACAAACTCCTGTCGTCATTCCAATTGGCAACAGGGACCCTGTTTACTGCCTGTCGCCAGTCCACCTTCCTGTCGCCCTTTGAACCAACGATTGTTAGTGAACAGTGTTCCTATCGGTAGGAACCCGCGGTTTCCTGTCGCCAGTTCAACTAGCGACATGATCTAGCTATTTAAACCCCCAAAATTGATGGAAATGTCATTTTAATTCCTGAAAAAAGAGAAGAGAGGGAGAAGTGAGAGGAGGAGAAGGGAGAAGAGATGTAGCGAAGCCCTGCCAGTTCCTAGTGGAGGCCTAGCGGAGGAGAGAGAGAGACGGAGCAGCAGATGTGGTCGTGCATTTTGTAGGTAAATGTTTTTGCAACTTCGTACATTATTTTGAAACCTTGTCGGTTAGCAAATAAAAATAGCAACATATAATTCAATAGATTAGATAAGTTTAGTTGTTTTATGTAGTACACCATTTGAGCTGTGTATAGTTTAGTTCATTGTGCAGATATTATTTATGTTGTAGTACTCGAACGATTTAGAATAAATCTGCAAAAAATAGGAAGACACCTTGGAGAATAGCAAGGTACGTATAACAAATCTGTAAAAATTGCAGAGTAGTTAAGTAAGGTAGGTAGAGCTTAATCAAAATAATCCAAGCTTAATTTTGGTTTCCATTTGTGCGAGGTAATTATTCTGTTAATGCGGGAAATTCTTTTTAAACTAGAAAAATAGCATGGCACATCTTAAATTGTAAAACAAAATCTAGAGTTGCTACATAGGTTACGTAGAGATGAATTAAAATATTATGATCTTTATTTTTTGTTTCCATTTGCACATGGTAAATATTTAAAAAAATACCGGAGACATTTTTTAAATAAGGAAAGTAGAAAGATGCCTATTAAAAATATATAAAAATTGCAGAGTAGCTTAGTATGGTTTGTCGAGCCTAATTGAAATAATCCCAACATAATTTTGATTTTCGTTTGTGCGCGGTAATTATTTTATTAATGTCAAAAATAATTTTTAAACTAGGAAATTAGCATGACACATTGTAAAAAAACATATAGAGTTGCTACATAGGCAATGTAGAGCTGAATTAAAATATTATGAACTTTATTTTTTGTTTTTATTTGCACATGGTAAATATTTGACAAATGCTAGAGACACTTTTTAAACAAGGAAAGTAGCAAGATACCTATTAAAAATCTGTACAAATTACAGAGTAGCTTAGTAGGGTCTGTAAAGCCTAATCGAAATAATCCCAACATAATTATGACTATCATTTGTGCGCAGTAATTATTCTGTTAGTGCCAAAAATACCTTTTAAACTAGAAAAATAACAACATTCCTATAAATATGTGTAAAAATTACATAGTAGGTTAATAGGGTTTGTATAGCTTAATCAAAATAATCCAAACTTAATTTTGGTTTATATTTGTGCACGGTAATTATTTTGTTAATGTCGCTTCTTATTACTTTATGTATATGTTTCGTAGTTTTTACAATATATGCATTGAATTTTTAGGTATGACGAACCCAGGACACGCTGCACACTGGTTGTACGAGTTGCTTGACCGGTCATTAACGCGCATCATCGTAGCCGCCTCAGTACTATCCTCCCCCAGGAGGGCGAGGCGGTGATTGAGCTTAGTGCACTGTGGCTGTGCACGCCCATGAGGGTGTGGAGGGTGGACCCACGTTGGGTTCTGAGGTACATGCAGTTATAACCTTCGTGTACTCATTTGCAGCTTGACTACTTTGAGTGGACTAACGCTTGTTCTTAATCTTTTCCAACGCAGTTTGAGGGCGGCAGGCCTCCTTCCACTAGCGAGGATGGTTGAGGCAACGTAGGAGGACGACCAAGACTGCGCAGGCGGTGCTCATATGTCTAGGTGCTTTCTATGCGACCGGTGCCTCCTGACGGCGCTGGTTGACCGGTGAAGGCCGGAGACGCACACATTTCACCTTCCGCACTAGGAGATGGCGCCGACGCTTCAGGACATGACCTTCCTGACCGAGTTGCCCTACGTTGGCTTCCCCCTAGCGGTGTACGACATCCCGGCCACATGGCGCACGGAGTTCCTAACGAGGTTCCAGGGGATGTTGCCGCTGGACAGCGGCTACAGGGAGTTCATCAGCACCCACGAGGCAACGTTGAAGTGGATCTGCTAGTTCTACGTAAGTCTTCATAATTGTTGTCCTCTCGCATCATTTGATTTGTGCACCTTGCAAATGTGTATCTGTCTTCTTTCAGCCCAAACGTATGGCGGAGGATGCCCCTGACCACACGCTGAGGAGGCACTTTGAGGTCTACATGTTGTGGCTGTTCGGATAGGTGATGTTTGTAGGGTCCCACGGCAACAACATTAATAAGCACTACATCTGGTACGCATGCCAGCTAGCAGACTAGGAGGTGGAGGACATTCAGCCCTATGCTTGGGGCCCAGCGGTGCTGTGAGTGACGTACTGTGGACTATGCGACGAATGCCACCGGGTTTAGGATAGCTCCATCCTCTTTGGATGCCTACTGCTCCTTCAGTTGTGGTCCTTCGAGCGTTTCCAAATCGGACGACCACAGCTGGACCTGATAGCGTACATAGTCAACATGTACACCAAGGACAACGACGTGGACCGACTGACCATGGGGTACGGGGTGGTGCCGCCGATGGGCAAGTTTCCTAAACATTTATTATTTTTCATAATGTGATTCAATTTCGTGTGCTAAGGTTCTGTTGTTCTATTCCACAAGTTGTAGGGATACGGGTAGGCTACGATAGCAACAATTCAAAAATTCTACCACATAAACCAGAAAGCCAAGCAAGAAGATGATCACAGATCATTACCACTAGATGCACAGAGTAGCGGAAGAAGAGTTGGAGTAGCCTGGTCCAATGCAGATGTGTCGATGTAGTGGTCATAGTCGATCGTCCAGCGTCGAGCACGTTGATGCAGTGGTTGTAGTCGATCGGCCAGCGTCCTCGCAAGTCGATCGTCTCCTCCAGCAGCTTCTACAGTTCCTTATGAAGATCGCGAATCGTCCTCAAGCCCAACAGCAACCGCAGTAGCGCCTCTACGGTATCCACACGTCCAGGGAAGGAACAACCATACGCTGGTGTGCTAGCACCAAGTTGCACGGCAGAGCTCTCAGGAAGATGGCGGCTAGGGTTTCGGTGGAGCAACTTACGTCAACTCGTCTATCTCCCAGTAGCCTCAAGCATCTCCTTATATAGTGCCCATGACGGATCCTATCTGAACATGTTTTATGAATCGTATCCATACTGGTTTGTTCCAACCCGTTAAGTGTGTGACCCATTAGGTTTATGCATATTTGTTTGTGACTCAGAAACATCTTTCCGGCCACGAGTCATTAGCGGTACCTAGCAAGACATAACGATTCCCGAATACACACAAATTATATCGGACGAACCTTACCGCAATATGATCTACGACCAGGTCCTCATCACTTACGACTAGGTCCTCTCTATAATGACCAGCTCATATTTGGTCACGAAAGCATTCAGAACTCCTTACGACTAGGTTACGACCACTCTGGATTATGTTCGACCGCCCTCGACTAGCTCAGATTCCATACGACCAAATCAGAATCGATCGAACTAAGCTACCTACTCGTATTCTCCCTTTGCCTCACGATATCTGGTTGAACTCCAGGTGAGATGTTGTGTCATCCATGGACTGTTCAATACTTTCTCGATCGAGTGTTAGATAACTTCATGTGGTCGAACACTTCGACCACTAGTGGCATAGCCATGCACTTACTTTATCCGACCACAACGAGGGGCCCAGAGACATCTCTCCTATTATGTTAGGAGGGGCAAATCCTATATTTGACTAGTCACATTCCTCTGCATGTTCCATAGCATACCCGAAAGCTACCTTTATAACTACCCAATTACGAGTAGCGTTTGGCAACCCCTAAGAGTGCTATTACATATGTAGAAAACCATGCTGATCTCAGGTCTAAGGATTATACATCATCATTGCTTGAGATCAACTAACGACGCATAGAATCATAACAATCTCAATAGTGTCTCAAGGTGGGTCTTATCCAACACCATGTTCTCTAACATGTGTCCATATTATTGGTTTGATATCTCCATATCCATGACCTGTGAAATATAGTCATCAACCAATACATATGCTAGTCTATTCATATGTGTTTTCATATGTTTTCGACCAGGGAACGTTTAAGAATAATCATCGCAAAAATATAGAGTTTCACAATCAAGTCACATACTTGATAATAAATATTAACGATATTATTCTAGGAACAAGATATATATTATCCAATGTTATAAACATAACGAAATATAATCATCTCTATGATTGCCACTAGGGCATATTTCCAACACAGGTCACCTACACGCCGATCACTACGCACGCGTCCTACATGGACTACGTTACGATGTTCGATCAGCTGACGTATGACCGCGTCATTTGGATGCTGTATATTCTCAAAAGAGTGTATGCGCGTGCGCCCCAAGGCCTGTCGAGCATGTGCATGCGAGACCACGAGTACTGGTACACGCGGAGGTGCTTGCTGCACGACGTCTTCGTGGAGGAGTACCAGGTGCAGTGGGTCGTGTGCCAGTTTGGTCTATGACAGGAGGTCCTAGCCCCTTGGGGCAGTGGGTGGCACCGAACGTCCATAGGTAAGTTCATGTTTTACTTTTATCGTACAATTTGCATTACGTACCTACGAAACAATCATTTTGCCTTCCATAGGTACACTAGGAAGGGAGTATTTGCTATGACTTCCTGGGCGGAGAGGATGTTCCCTTGTGTTCAGGGTTGGATCAGCCCCTTTGCTGACGTTGTCCAAGAGATTGCTATGACCACGGGACGTATGCAGAATACATCGAGTGGTACTCTAGTCGGACAAGGGTCCATTGCGTTAGGGTCGTGGACAACCCACCATGACACACGACTATGACGTCTGACACGTACCCCACCCAGCCTGACTCTGCATTCCATCGCGTGGTACGTATTGAACGGTCCATACTTCTTATTTGCTTCACAAGATTTTAGTTTCTAACTTGTTAATTATGTGTACAAGTCGATCTGCACAGGGAGGTACACGAGTTGGCAGCCTCTGTACATTAGTTGACGCTCGGGGAGTGCTTCAGCATGATGGCGTAGGAAATCAGAGCGGTCATGGAGCAGTTCCTCGAGAAGACGAGACAAGGGATACAGATCGCGTCTTGTCGTACGCCGAGGGACCCGGTGGACTCACCTGTGCGTGGACGGGGGTTGAGCCACGGTGCGTCACGCCCCAGGACTCCTCACTCGAACGTGGCGAGTAGGTCCTCATGGCACCGTATTGGGAGTACCCCGGCACAGTTTGCAGGTCAGGGTGAAACACTCACGTCCGGTTCTTTATTTCGAACTCCACTAGTTACTAACGGCAATTTTCTCTGACCAGTCCTGAGTTTCACCCGTACATAGGGCAAGTGTATGCAGAGCCTTCCTCTAGCCTCGTGCGATGAGGTATGATTATCTTGCTTGCATGCATAACATATTATTTCATGGTTTTTTTGCCATGTTTACATGCATAACGTAATGTTTCACAGGTCGTACATCGCTTTGGGATGAGCCGGTGGTGTCGCACGAGGAGTCATGCTCTGGGGACTTCAAGTTCGACCAGCGTGGCGCCCAAGTCTTCGTAGGGGCTTCACAACTGCACGATGCCCCTGGACTGAGCCAACCGACGCATGAACCCCTCGCGACACCCCGTAAGGCTACTCATGCTAGTCGGGTACGTCGGCCGCCTAAGCCTTTGACGACTCGTACCAGTGCTCGCAGCCGCCCTGGACGAGGCCAGGGCGACATGCGGGGTACGCCCTAAGAGGGGCCGCGAGTAGATATTTGTTCTTGTAAATAGCAATCATGCCTAGGTATGGGAATCGGGCGCGGCGGGCGCGGGTAGTGCTCGCCCATACCCATGCCCGTGACCCCGATTTCCCCCCACGAGCATGCCAAACACTTACCTTGGCCGAGTAGATGTTCTTACCGACACGTCTAGAGTAAAGTTTCTTAGAACAAGATCAAACATGGCAGGATTAAGTGCTTTTGCAGCTACCATAGCAACCTTCTCACTTTTCTTCATATTTGGCTCGTCAAGCACATCAAATTGAGATATGAACTCAACAAATGCACTCAATGTTGGGTAGCCAACCTAACATGAAAGAACCAGCCAGAAAAAATCCAATGAAATGAGCACGAACAAAACATTAAACTGATTTGTCGAGTCTTCTTTACATTCTCGAGGACACCATTGTTAGGAGAAACATTGCAGTGGGAAATCCATTGAACAACACCGGCCCACCATTTGTTACACTAGATGTTACAATTTCCTTTTTATTACTGCATACAATATCCTTTGTAACGACTTTGTTCTGGCCATCTGTTGATTCTACAGGATGAAGAGCACCTTTGCTAGTAGGATTTGATGCTTTTTTAAAAAAAACTTAGAACTAAAAAATTCAGCGACCCAAATTGGATCTCAGGTAGTTCCCGTGTTTTCTCTGCACTTTTCATATTACTTGTACCAGGTTGCCCCTGGAACAACTTAGTCTCGTCCTCCGTAAAGGAACTGAATAAGACAACCTGCATTACAAAAGCATCTATATGATGAGAAAATCAGGACTACTTGAACAATTTTGAGCATGAACACAACATGTGGTGCATCCAAACAACAACTATATCAAAGTATTTGTATTGACATTTGATAGCCCTACCTATATAATGCTACTTCTAGAAGTAGCTGTATGGGTCTAAGGAAAGCTCTATCTTCAACTTTAGTTTCCAATGGAACTAATGTCCTTGTGTCATGCACTCTACGTACCTTTAAATCAACAGTTCAAGCACTAATCATCTACCTAACCCCTAAACTGGATCGATATCATCAGTGCAATGTTCCTAGAAGAATGCTTCACACACACACACACACAGTAGTATTACAGCAGCAGTGCTAGTACTCCAAAACCGCATCAATTCACTGAAACCCAAACCAGCAACAGCCTCGTCTTCTTTAATGCACCATAGCATCGCAGTAGCGGCAGTGCTGAGACTTAAACCACGCAATCACGCCATAATCAATGTCAATGTGCACGCGAGGTTGGGTGGTTGGATGAATGGATACCTTGTTGCCACCGCTCATCTCGGCTACGGTTAAGACACCAGGTGCTAGATGCTGGCAGGGGTAGAAGTGGCCTCTAGGGGAAACTCTTGGGAGCTCTACGACCATGGCCAGAGGAAGACGAGGCGGTGGGTGGGAGACATCAAAGGCGGCAGCGGCGGTGGTGGGCAGGCGCCGAGGGGATGGCCGCGAGATCGACTACATGATGCGGAAGCAAGCGGTCACGGAAAGCGCATCCGGGGGTGGGACGAGCTTAAGGAGGATGCGGTTGAGCTTAAGGAGGAGGTGTGAGGAGCGGCGACAACACGGGGGGTGACAACTGGCTGGGAGGATGTGCGAGGCAGTCGGCGGGGAGCAGGATGAGGCAGATCTGGATTTGGGGCTTCGGCGCTTTGTGTTGGTGGCTGGCGGTTGGGAATCAGGGTAGAGTGATTGAGTGACTCAGGGTCGGGGAGAGCAAGTGACTGTGAGAGTGAGCAGTGATTAAACTTATTAGGGTTTCAGTGGTATTGTTGATCCTTGGTCCACTTATCAGTGTATGTCACAGGTAAACGGACGAGATGGGTATAGGTAGAGCTCACCCATGCCTACGTCCGTTTATCCAATGGGCAGAGAGTTTCCCCAATTTTCATACCCGTGGGCAAAGAAAACAGCCCATACCCGGCTCCATTAGGGCATTTACCCGCGGGCATGTGGGTAATTGGGCACAATTGCCATCCCTAGTCATGCCATGTAAATATTAATTTCTGTACTACTTATATTATGCTTGTCTCATGTTTCGATATTTCTTTTTTGAGTGCACACCGCGACTATGTGAGGGAGTCAACATCGGGATCCCCCCACACCACCCTGTTTCTAGCCTCTACTCCACCACGCCACCTTTTCAGACTGAAAAGACCGTGCCCTGTCACGCCACACGCTACCCCTTGTGCAGATGAATATGACAACACACTGCGACACTAACTTTTGAGACTGACAAGATCACACTCAGCCATTCCACCTTTTCAGATCGAAAAGACCGCGCCCTGTCACGCCACACGCTGCCACTTTTGCAAATGGATATGACAACACACTGCGACGCTAACGTTTCAGAACAACAAAACTACACTCCACCACGCCACCTTTTTAGACCGAAAAGACAACACCCTGTCACGCCACACGCTGCCACTTTTGCAGACTGAGATAACAACACACTATGACACCACCTTTTCAGACCGAATAGACCACACTAGGCCACTTCACCTTTTCAGGCCAAAAAAGCCCATTATAAAAGGAGGGAGAAGAGAGCTACAGGTACACCACCACACCCAAGACATCACCAAAGCTCGATTCACACAAATGTGAGGAAGGAGACGGAGGACTCGGCGAACTTCTACGCGAGGATACTGCGGAAACGCAAATGGCTTGCCGAGAGGGCTAAACTCTACCCGGATAATTCTATGAAGGATGTGCCGGTACCATCAGAGTTCCTATGCCCGTAATGTGTGTGCGAAGAACAGGCAAAGATCATCCAGTCCACACACCCAGCGACAGCCGCCCAGGCATACTACATGTGCGGACACCACTTCGTAAGCGTATCTTGCACATACATAGATTTTTAACATCTTAAGTTCCATTACACAAATCCTTAACTACACCCGTACATAATGGCAGCCGGAGATAAGATGCAACTTCTTCCAATGGATCGACGGCCTAGACATGTACGATATGACGTTCATCCAGCAAGAGGACATGTTGAACTATGCGATGCGAGCCGAGACCTTCAAACGTTGGAAACCTTATGTACCCAACCCTGACCCTACTGAAAAGGCACCGGATGAGCCCGAGCGCGTGGCGCACAAGGGGGAAGGCTCCTACTAATGAGACCGACAACTGTCCTAGCGCTCCCCATCGCCCGGGTGCAGTCCGGATCGAAGATGTAAGTTATGCTCAGTTTGTATCATGATTATTAATTTGGCCCCTATGGCCACCACTGCGGGCAGACTAGAGACAAGGAGAAGGGACTGATGGCCCGCTACGACTGATCGATTTCGTTCCAATCAACCTTTTTCGCGCCATGTATTTCACAATTAAATTATGAACTCTTTCGAACTTACATTTTTCCCAAATATTTGGACTGTTTAATATTACGTAATATTTTTCCGAAGGAATAGGTTCCACAAACAATACAATCGGGACAATATCGCGCATGGCAACCCTAAATCGAAATATTTTTTCCATTTCGCTTCAAAGGGGACTGTTGTGTCATTGCGTCGCCGAAATCGCATTCTCTATTGGCAATTGGGGAGGGCCTACTTTTGTAATTTTTTTTTGACTATTTAATTTTGTTAGTATCTTTTAAAATAATATTATTTTTCAAAAAATTCCTGTCTCTGCGGCAGCAGCAGCCACAAGGAAAGTTTGGCATGTCACGCGGTCTGACAGGAGAACGGAACATGGCCCATGGGCGTGCCGTGCGTGCGTGGTGCTGCAAAGACGTTGCAACTTCAAAACCGCCGTCGCGTCGCCTTCCATGGCTTCGTATCCGTCCCCAACCTCCCCTGACGCTCCCTGGACGTTTGATTTCCGCCACCTCTCTCTCCTGGATCGAGATCCTTTGCCTTCACGTGGGGAAGGCAGATGTGCACAGTAGCGTGCCGTTTGGCATGCTCAGAGCCGTCGGATCGGGTTTCGCGCAACTTGAATCGAGTCAGGAGATAATATACGAATATCTCGCGAGAAATTCAAATGCCTATATTTATCGCCAGAGCAAATCCAATGCATCAAATCGGGATCAAACGGTCTTTGAAGCCACATAACGGCAGAGCATGTGATTCGTCGCCCCTCCGGTCCTCCCCAGCCCCAAGGCCCCGAACCTACGCAGCCTAATTAAAGACATTTCACCGAACACCTAACCCGCACCAACCAATCCCTATCGCTGCACGCCACCAAATAGGCAATCCTCGCCCGCGATGGCCCGGCACAGGGGGCGCCTGTTTTCTCATCATGGCCTCATCGGCGTCGGCGTCGGCGTCGGCGTCGCCGGTGGAGTTCCTGCTCCTCCGGTCGCCGCCTCGGCGCCGGCGCGCCCCCCCGCTCTACGGAGCGTTCTTCGCGCCGCCCGACCTCGCCGGCGCGCCGCTGCTCCGCTTCCTCGCCTCGCTCGCGTCCGAGCTCTCGTCGGCCCCGCTCCCGCCGTTCCAGCGCGGGGGCTTTGCGGCGCTCCGTCGCAAGCTCGCCCTCCTCGCCGCTATCCTCGAGTCCGTCCTCGACGAGTCGCTCGCATTCTCCGACGCGGCCAACCTCTGCTTCCGCGAGCTCTACGTGGTGCTGTTCCGCGCCGAGCTCCTGGCCGCCCACGTCGCCTCCGCCGGCCGTGCGTTGGCGCTCATCCGCGGGCCCCGCATCGCTGCCTCGTTCCGGGACCTCGACGCCGAGCTTGCCGTCGTCCTCGACATGCTCCCCGCGGCCTCCCTCCGCCTCGGCCCGGACGCACGCGATCACCTCGACCTCCTCCGCTCGCACTGCCTCGGGCGCCGGCCCAGCCAATACCACGATACCTCCGAGGCCGCACTCCGCGACCTGCTGCTCTCTGTCCTACGCCGTTTTGAGCTCTCTGATCACCCCGATCCCTCATCTCTGCAGTCCCTCCTCACCAACATCGGCATCTCTGACTGCCGCGCCGAAATTGAGTACCTGGAGGAGCAAATCATGAGCCAAGAAGAGGACACCGACCTCCCCCTCATTGGTGGCGTCATAGCCTTGCTCCGGTACTGCTTATTCCTCCTATTCGATCATGACCATGCCACGAATCCCCACAGGTGGCCACCGGCAGGCAACCGACGGCAATCGCTCTCGTGGGACAGTGCTGATGTCAGCACCATTGCTGTTCCGAGGGAGTTCTCCTGCCCGATATCGCTGGAGTTGATGCATGATCCTGTGGTCGTGTCCACGGGGCATACCTATGACCGGCCATTGATAGTACAGTGGATTGGGGAGGGGCAGTCTTCCTGCCCGAATTCCAGACAAACAGTCATGGACAACCAGCTTGTGCCTAACCGTGCGCTCCACAGCTTGATCTCACAGTGGTGTCTGGTGCACAATGTCCCGTACGACACGCTCGAAAGTGACGTTGGGATGGCACAGCGTGTAGCAGTGGCATACAGTGGCAAAGCAGCTATTGAAGCGAATAAGGCTACGGCGAGGATTTTGGTTGGCATGCTGGCAGAAGGATCGGATAGCACAAAGGTGGTTGCTGCAAGGGAGATTCGGTTATTGGCGAAGGCAGGGAGGCAGAACCGGGTGTTTATTGCAGAATTAGGCACGATACCATTGCTCAATCGGTTGCTGTTATCACCGGATTGGATGGCACAGGAGAATGCTGTGACTGCCCTGCTCAATTTGTCTATCAATGCGGCAAACAAGACACGAATTATGGAAGAGGAGAGTTGTCTGAAGCTCATTGTTCATGTCTTGCAGAATGGGTGCACAATAGCGGCAAAAGAGAATGCTGCTGCCACACTGTTTAGTCTCTCGGTGGTCCATGATTACAAGAAGATGATCCTGAGTCATCAGGGGGCTGTTGAGGAGTTCGCTGCATTGCTGACTAAAGGAACACCTAGCGGGAAGAAAGATGCTGCGATGGCGCTCTTCAACCTCTCAACACACCCTGAAAGCTCAGCACGGATGGTTGAATCTGGGGCAGTCATGGCTTTGGTTGGAGCACTGAGGAACAATACTCTGTCAGAAGTAGCTGCAGGTGCGCTGGCTTTGCTTATGAAGCAGCCCTCTGTGGTCCATTCTGCTGGGAGCTCTGAAACTGTGATAACTAGTCTAGTGGCGATAATGCGGCGTGGAACTCCAAAGGGCAAGGAGAATGCAGTGGCATGTTTATATGAGATATTCCGCCGGGGCAGCTTGACATTAACACGGAGAGTGTCAAGGACGCCTGGTTTGAGTGACCTAGTTCTGGGCATCACACTGACTGGAACGAAGCGTGCCAGGAAGAAGGCGAACTCAGTGTGTAAGATGTGCCAGAGAAGCCAAACGTCATCAACAATGGCGCTAGGAAGTAGCTTGGCAATGGTTGATCATTCATTGACAGGGAACGATGCTTTGAGGCCTACCACAAGCTTCCGCAATGGGGAGTTCTAAAACCCCGTGTTCGTATGCGCCGTAGCTAGGAGGTTTCTCTCCTAACAACGTGTAAGTTATTACAGTTGGTGAGGTTTGTTATCCAAAATTTTTTCATTTCTTAAAAAAATTGAAGTATACAAATCTTCATCCAAAGTATTTACTACCTGCAATATGATAGACGGGCCTGTCCTTCTGCGTTTGCCTTTGTTTGTGTAAATAACCATGCAGATACGGTAGATGTGTAGAGTTCCAGCTTGCCATTTCGCTTAATGTGTACATAACTATTTGTATTTTGTTTCATCTTAATTAATACACCAAAATTGGATATTTCATGTGCTGTAAACTATTGATTACTACAGTATTATGGTATTAGCAAAGTATCAGGACAGTGTATTTCACATCACATGCCGCTTCCATTTGTAGTGGTCCTTTACCCCTGAAAATCTGAGGTATCCTGTGGATTTGTGTTCTGAATTTACTTTCTTCAGCTGAATAACAAACATATTTCAATTGCAACTGACATGCTCTAATTGAGGACTTGAATTATCTCGAGCAATTTAACAGATTCTCAGATTTTCTGTAGCCTTGTCCTCTAGAATTATATAGTAAGTAGGATAGCTGTGAGTTATGCAGCTGTAGTGGATGATTTGTGAACAAGCAGAATAGCACTTCAGCATCAGGATTTTCTGCAAGAGATGCTGAAAATTTGGGAGCAGATCCGTGTTTTAATAACAATTCGTTTCCTTCTTAAAATGTTGTTTACCACATGCTTATCATTTGGTACAACAGAGAACTCAGGTACATTTTGCTTGCTAACCATTATCTGAGTGACACAAAGGGGAAGAAACATGTACATTTTTAAATTTCAGTAACCCCAGGTTTTGTTACACTAGTAACACAAAACCTTACGTTTTATGATTTTTTCAGAAAACCCTAGGTTTTGAGACATTAGTAACACAAAATCCCAGATTTTGGCCACGCCACGGATCTTGTCATAGCAAATGAGTGCTGTCACGTCACGGATCTTGGCGTGGCAAACGAGTACTATCACGGCTCGGAAGGCTATCGTCACTTTGGTCACGCCGAGGTCCGTGGCGTGACAATGTGCTTTTGTCATGTCACGTGTTGTGGCGTGACCAAAACCTGGAGTTTTATGTTGCTAATGCTTTAAAACCTAGGTTTTCTGAAAAAAATGATAAAATATGGGGTTTTGTGTTACTGGTGCCCTAAAATCTAGGATTTTATAAAATGTACTCATTTTAAAACGAGACAAAAAAAAAAGACTTACTCTTCTTGCTGCTATAAAGATTTCAAGCGTGAGATACGACCTTGTAGTACGGTTGGACAAGATGGCACTCTGAAGCTACGAGTGTAACATTATGGGGTGTCTCTGGATAGGCAACCATGAAATTGAATTCGGTCACCGGCTGCACACTCGTTGTACTTTCCAGCACCTAGAGGACATGACATCGGCAGCCTTGTGGTGCTCTTTCTGCAGCACCACATCGCCAGGTTAACTATTTCAAGTGCCTCCTCTATGTCAGTTTCCATCCTAGAGTCGATCAATTCCACGGCGTCGCCGGATTTAGCCTTCTCTCAGTATGCAGTTAGATGCGTCTCTCCACTTTTCCTTCCACGCATAGACCTCCATTAACCACGATGCCAAAGTTGTAGGTGTCAACCCTTTCTTTCTTTTTTCTAGAACAAGGTGTCGACCCTTTCGGCGATGTGACATAAGTCTTATTTTGTGACTGTTGAAGTACTATGATGTAATCTTTTGGTCATCGAATATATGGACATTATTCATACATCGATGTTGCTCTGCGTACAGCTTTCGTTAGATAACTGAACACGGTGGTAGACCCAAATACAGAGGTTGTGTTCGGGATGCAGGAATTTTACTAATTTTCTATGGGAATTGGACTATGTCTTGTGAAAATAATGTGTTCTAAATATACCTATTCAAAAGGTGGGCCGGGCCGGGCTTCGGGCCAGGCTTGAAAAGCCCGGCCGAAAATGGGCAGGCCCGAGCCTGGTCCGCCTGAAAAATCAATTTTTGATTTAAAAACAATATTTTAATCATTTTTTGGAATAAAAAAGTGATATTTAATTTATTTTCAGAATTTAAAAAAGATTTTCACTGTTTTAATTCACTTTTTCGGGCATTCGGGCTCGGGCTTTGGGCCAAAAAAAATCAGTCCTGGGCCAGGCTTGGGCCGGGCCACCGGGCCGGGTCACTCGTGAACACCTCTAGTTCCAAACATGCCTTGAGATTCACGTACCAACTAATTCACTCAAAAGATTAAGCGGTTAGAGAAAGGTGGGTAATCTACTCATATTTCAACACCAGATTATCACTGAAAAAAATGACGTGCCATTATGTTTTCTAAGTTCTCTATTCTCTAACGATCAAATTGCACAATAAATACACTTTAGAAAGCCATAGACAATATTCTTCAGTGAGATGGTTTCTATTCTTTAAGAATGAAAATATACTAACCTCTTTAAAGCGGCTAGAATTGACGCTCGCTTAGCGTGGCCATGTCTTCTTGCGATCTACTGATTCAATCGACAACCATCCAAATAAGCGTTTGTCCGTGCGGTTGTAGTCACGTGAGTCGCTCGATTCGACGCCGCCGACCGCTTTTGCTAACGCGACGCCCGTTCGGCGACACGGCCGCCGCCGCACGAAAACCGCGCAAGCACGCCGACACGCGAGGCCATTTATTGCCGAAGTCTTGTCGGTTGTGATATGCTAACAACCTCCGCTTCGCCCAGAGATTTCGGTCGCTCGATTGCCAAGATCGTGGTTCATGCATGATCGATTGTCACCTAGTCGCCGACTTATTCGTTCATTTTCTTTGAAGAGCAAAGCGAAGTTGTGTTGACGCGGCAAGCCAATTTATTGTCCAGTCTTTTCAGCTGCGCAGCGCTGTCTCATACTCGGTTTTCGCTCGTGTGCGAGTTCCACGTCGCTACGAGAATGACATAGTTGTTCATTGTTTTGTTGGCTCAAGCTTCGCTTTTGGTCGATTGTTGTGCTGACGTTGATTGGTGGGTTGTAGCGACATTCGTCTCACCTATTTGTGGCTTCTCATGCCGTGTTATTTCCGTTGTAGCCCAGCGTCTCCTATGTGTGTCCCCTTCTTTTCCTTCCCTACTCATCTTTCTTACTCACGACCTCGCACTCCCTTGGTGTTTACAGAGAACCCTCTTCATTTCCAGTAGAATCTTAACAGGTTCTCACTCGTGGTTGCCCAGCATCCTTGCCGCGTACTACCAGTGTTGGCCGTTTCTAACGATTCGTCCTGCCCGCTTACCTATGATTTACTGTTTTCGTTACAGGAGAAAATGCTTCTTTGTGCTCTACGTTCATCCTCGCATGGTCTGCCGTTTTCCGTATGTTTTCTCAACAGGATTCTTAGGGGTTCTTGCTGACGGTTTATCAGTGTGACTTGCGTGAAAGTACATTTACTCGCGCCTTTTGATTATTGCCTTTTTCTTTAGTTCCCCGTTCAGACCAAAGGTATTCGAGCGGATTTTGCTTTACGAAATGTTCGGACCTCTGCTTCTGCCAAGGTGGTACGTTTACGATTCGTTCGTCCAGCTTGTTTTTGTCAGGTGAACGGGTATAATTCCTTTTTTTTTACCGTCCTTTTGGCCGTAGCGATTTACTCTCGGTTTTTTATTATTCCTTTATTGTTTTTCCTTCTGTCTACGACGCAGGTCTTCACGCAGGACTTTCGTCACGGACCAGACGTAACTCATCCTCCGTTCTGACCAGGAGGTGGGCCAATTTCTGCTTTTATGCACTGTGTGTTCGTCTATAGCAGATTACAGCTGACTGAAAATGAAGATTTGTCCTTGCATGGATCTAGCTGATTGTTGCATTCTATTCGATTAGCTTCCGGTTTCTTTCTTTGTATGAAATGATTGTTTTTTACGTCCTTAGTCGAACCGTTTCTACGCCATTGTTTGCTCTATGGTTTGTTGTTTTTGTTTGCATTCTTAGTCGACCGGTTTCTAGGCAGTTGTTTACTCTATGCTTGGGTTCGTGCATGGATTCAGCCGATGACTATCTTACGAAGTAGGTTACTGCAGACTGAAAACGAAGATTTTTCCTTACATATTTGGATCCTTAGTCGGCCGGTTGCTAGGCCGTTATTTGCTCCCTGCTTTGTTTCGTGCATGGATTTATCTGATAACTGGCTTACGCCAGTCTAAAATACAATATGTTTTTCGTTGTATACTGGTGTAAACTTTCGTCTCTAGTCTCGGGTTTGTTCGCTAGATGATATGGCCGACTTTTAGAGCTCCAGGTTTATTTGCAATTCCAAACAGAATGCCTGTCTATTGCAACATCTACATTTAATTCGTCTGTTTCATTGTTGTTTGCTTCGCACCTGCTCCACGTCCTCTCTTAGGTATTATGTATCGTTGTTCTTTACATCTTTACAGCCGTTCGAATTTACCAACATGGAATCCGCGCCCCTTATGTCAAGAAAACGTGCCAGATCAAGTCATGCCCTATCTGATCCTTCCCAGCTTGAAAGTGAGTGTCGCGCTTGCTGTTCTTATTATCGTATGTCTGTTTCATATATGTTTTTCCCCCACAACGGCTTTTTTTGCTTTCCCCTTTTGGGTTCTCAAACCGGATGACCGTTAGTCGTGTCATCCGTGCCTGATAACATTTGCTCAAATTACACTTTCAGCCAGTACAATGTTCTCCATATTTACCTGCCTATATTTTTCCCTTTGTTTGCTTACTCGCTTTTTTTCTGTTAGCGCCCCTTTTTTCCCCATACTTCGCGCGAAGAGGCCTCCGCAAATCATTCTACTCGCTGCCTTGTGATGCGCATGTGCCGTTCTATACAAATAGGTAGAATGTGCTTTGCTTTTGCCAAATAGGAAGATTTAAATTAATGAACAAGCTAAACAGTTGCTTCAGTTAAACAATCGTTATTTCTCACCTTTAATTTTTTCCTCCTAACTTTCCAGTTCTTCCTTTCAAATTGCTTTAATGTTTAGGCCTTTCACCGTCTGTGCCTTTTACGAGTGGTACTGTTCGTCTTAGCAAGGAATATACCGATTTTTTGAAAGGTCATTATCTTCTGTGCCTCTACATTCCACATATATTTTCTTTTCTTTGTTAGTTTGATCCTGTCTGGTTTTTTCTACTGTTGCTTCCATATTTATGTCTTTTATGTCCTTAATTCAACATCATCCTTTTCTAGTCGTTGCTATTACGGTGGCGTGGATTTATTCCAGTGTCCATTGTGGTGCAATGTTTTGGTATGGAGAGAGGCTTAAACAGCACAACGCCTTCACCCAGCGCCGTATCGCCTACAACACTTGATGTAAAGGAGGCAAGCTTTTTTTACCGCCGTTTAAACCATGGCCTAAACCATTAAAAGACCTAATTCATTTCGACGGTTCACCTGGATCAAACATATTCATGCGTCTTATAAGTTCGTACAATTCACTTTTCTCTTTCACATCTCTTGGTATAGATGTGGATAGCAGCGCCAATATTGGTCGTGGCCCCTTTGTGTTTAAGATAAACAGTGTGGTTCACCATCGAATCGGTTCGCTGTTACCTTCGTCAGGTGCCTCTCCACAATTTGCACAACTCTATGTGTATGACACAGACAATGAGGTACAAAACCATTTAAATGTATTTGACACGTGTTCCAACGAAGGAACTTCACCTGATCCATCGATTGTGGATGCATTGATAAAGATTCTTGATCAATGCAATCCACTTGTCCAATAGTTCAGAGCTGCTAGACAAAGACTGTTCTCATCGGAGGGACATAACATAGCGATTCGTATTTTAGGTTCGGATTCATCCCAGCTAGACCGTTATATACCTTCGACTAGACCAGAGCTAGCGGCGCTCATAGTTGGTGATCTCAACACTGAATCATACAAATTTGATATTGTGGTACACGCCTTATCAGGCCCTTTGAGAAACGTATCGCCTTTACATCCTGCTCTAATGGCGTTACAATACCCATTGCATTTCCCTTACGGTGACAAGGGATTTTATCGTGGGCTCAAATATGTTGAGGTAGATGGACAATTGCCTTCTGCAAGAGAGGACGTTAGCATTCTTACGATTATCTCACTAACCATTTTATTGCTGCTTCTACTGCTGTTCCTAAGAATCGTGTGGCTTAGTACTGGATTCCCAAGTCTTTTATCACTAACCCCAGTACTGAGGCATAGATGTTCCCTGCTTATACCCTGTAGGTCCGTCGTGCGAGGAAGGAGGACATATGGCTTGTTGACTCTAGGTGTTTTCGACATATGACTGGAGATTCTAGATGGTTCTCCTCCCTCACATGTGCATCTGGCAACGAGTTGATCACGTTTGGGGATGCTTCTACCGGGACCGTGATAGCCAAGGGCACAGTACGCGTCAACAACAACTTCATGCTTAAGGACGTCGCTTTGGTAAGTAAGCTGAGGTATAATCTGCTATCTGTCTCTCAGCTTCTTGATGAGGGTCTATAACTGAGGTTTAAGAGTGGTGAGTGTAGAGTTCTAGACTCCTCGGGTAAGCATGTCTTTGGGATCTCTAGGTTTGAGAGGATCTTCAGTACTAATTTCAGTTTCTCTTCTGCTTCCAGCCCTAGGTGTCTTGTGGCTTCTGACTCTCATGACTTAGTGTTGTGGCATCGTAGGCTTGGTCATATAGGCTTCGACTATTTGACCAGGGTTAGTGCAAGGACTTGATTAGAGGTTTGCCTAGGCTTAAGAATGTTAGAGACCTTGTGTGCACTCACTGTAGATATGGTAAGATGGTTTCTGCTTCTCATCTACCTCTTACTTTAGTGATGACTGATGGACCTGGTCCGCTCTTGCACTTAGACACGGTTGGTCCTTCTAGAGTTCAGTCTGTAGGAGGGAAGTGGTATGTGCTCGTCATTGTGGATGATTTCTCCAGATATTCATGGGTATATTTTCTGGTTTCTAAGGATGAGACATTTGGCTGTTTTAGAGAGTTGGTCCTTAGACTAGCAGTTGACCTCCCTAGAGCTTTGAGAACCATTAGGAGTGACAATTGCACAGAATTCATGAACTCTTCTTTTGCCACATTCTGCACTACGAGAGGACTTGACCACCAGTTCTCCTCACCTAGAGTTCCCCAGCAGAATGGGGTTGTAGAAAGGAAGAACAAAACCCTTGTAGAGATGGCTAGGACCATGCTAGATGAGCATAGCACACCTAGGAGGTTTTGGGCTGAGGCGATCTTTACTGCTTGCTATGTGTCCAATAGGGTGTTCTTGAGATCTGTCATAGGCAAGACTTCCTTTGAGCTTAGATTTGGTTATAGGCCTAGAGTCTCTCATTTCAAGATTTTTAGTTGCAAGTGCTTCATTCTTAAACATGGCAACTTGGATAAATTTGAATCGAGATGTTATGATGGTATTTTCCTTGATTATCCTGCTCATTCTCGTGACTATCGTGTATTTAATTTGGATACTAACAAAATTGTTAGACTTGTGAAGTCACTTTTGATGAGGCTAGTCCTGGTACTAGACCCGACGGTGCAGGTACACAGGTCATTGGTGATCGAGAGAGTATCTTCGTTGACGACGACTCTGAGGATGAGGACCCAATCCATCCTCTAGGCACTCCTGAGATGGTTGGAGAGCCAACTTCTACTTCTCCAGTTTCAGAAGAGCAGCCTCTTCCCACCTTCACCGGCGCTTCGAGTGGCTCTGCTCCTACCTCCACAACCCATGAGGTAGATGCCACATCTGCACCAGGACCTCCTCTTCATATTCAGTAACAACACCCACCAGAGCAGATGATTGTGGATCTCCATGAGCGAGTTACTTACTCTAGGTTTATTTCTCCAGATTCTCATGCACATTCCGCTTTTGTTGCATCTTTTGAACCCTGAGATGTCACCCATGCTTTATGTGATTCCTCTTGGGTCAATGCCATGCATGAAGAGCTTGAAAATTTTGAAAGAAACCAAGTCTGGACCTTAGTTGAACCTCCACCTAATCACAGTGTAATTGGAACAAAATGGATTTTCAAGAATAAGAAAAGTGAGGATGGGTTGGTAGTTCGCAACAAGGCTAGGCTTGTAGCTCAAGGATATTCCCAGGTAGAAGGCTTAGACTTTGAAGAGACCTTTGCTCCCGTAGCTAGATTAGAAGCCATTCGCATTTTGCTAGCTTTTGCGTCTTCTAAGGGTTTTAAGCTTTTTCAAATGGATGTCAAGAGTGCCTTCCTTAATGGTTTCATAGAAGAAGAGGTCTATGTCAAGCAACCTCCTGGTTTTGAAAATCACAAGTTCCCAAACCATGTGTTTAGGCTCTCCAAAGCCTTGTATGGATTGAAACAAGCCCCTAGAGCTTGGTATGATAGGCTTAAGAGCTTCTTGATTAAGAATGAATTCAAAATGGGAATGGTAGATAAAACCTTGTTCACTCTCAAGCATGGCAGTGACTTTTTACTGGTTCAGATTTATGTGGATGACATCATATTCGGTGGTTCTTCTCATGCCTTGGTATCCAGATTTTCAGATTCTATAAGCAGGGAATTCGAAATGAGTATGATGGGCGAGCTGACTTTCTTCCTTGGTCTTCAAGTCAAGCAACTGAAAGAATGTACCTTCATTCATCAAAGCAAGTACACAAATGACCTTCTTCGGCGCTTTGACATGGGAAGCAGCAAGCCAATGTCTACTCCCATTGCCACTTCTACCGTGCTGGATCCTGATGAGATGGAGAGCCCGTGGACCAGAAGGAGTACCGCAGCATGATCGGCTCCCTCCTCTACCTCACGGCGTCGAGGCCAGACATACAGTTTGCTGTGTGTCTGTGCACTCAATTTCAGGCTTCCCCTCGTGCCTCACATCGTCAAGCAGTGCGTCGCATCTTCAGGTACCTCCAAGACACTCTTGATTTTGGACTCTGGTATTCTTCTTATTCTACTCTCTCCATTCGAGCTTTTTTTTATGCTAATTTTGTAGGGTGTAGAGTGGATAGGAAGAGTACTTCTAGCACTTATTATTTCTTAGGCACCTCTATTATCTCTTGGTCTTCCAGGAAGCACTCTCTCAGCACAATCCATCGCCGAGGCAGTAGTATGTAGTCATGACCCGATGAGTTGCTCTCAGGTTCTCTGGATCTTATCTACTCTGCGGGACTATGGGTTGTCTTTGGATAGTGTTTCTCTCTTCTTTGATAACACTAGTGCCATAAAACATTGCCAAAAACCCAGTGCAACACTTTAGGACCAAGCACATTGACATTAGATATCATTTCCTTAGAGACCATGTAGAGAAGGGTGATGTTGTGCTTCACTTTGTAGAGTCAGAGCATCAGGTTGCGGATATTTTCACTAAGGCTCTTGATTCTTCTCGTTTTGCTTCTTTGCGGGGAGAGTTGGGGGTTTTTAGTCCTTTTGGCCTATTTTGAGGGGGAGTTGGCTCTTTTGCATCCATTGTACCATATTGCATTTTAAAATCAGCAACTTGCATTGTAATATAAGTTCACGGAGCTTTGATTATTGTCCTTGTGTGACATGCTTTCATGCCTTATACTTTGCCATGTCTTGTGCTAGTTTGCTAGATTTATCATAGCTTTTCATGTGTAGCTTAGCTTTTGCCATGCTAGCTCTTTTAATTGTGAGAAAATTTGAATTAAAATATGACTTGTTAGATCTTGTAACTAGTTTTGCCATAGTGATTCTCTTATGATTCATGCCATGTCAAATAGGCTAAGTTGAGTCTTGAACCTAATTTGAGTTTTAGATTGAGCTATGCTAGTTCATAAGTCAAGCGAATGAAAAATGATTTCTTCTGTGCGAAAAAAATGATCTCACCAATTCTTTCTCATGAGACGGCTTGCCATTGCACTAGGCATGAACTCAGGGGGAGTTTTGGATGACTTAGACCACTCTCTTAAGCTTATTGTTTGGGATGGTCGCGGCACGGCTTGAGATCTAGCACAAGGCTAGGAAAACAAATTGTGAAAATTGGTTGAAGCTTAGGAGGCAGTTGTGGATGGCTCCTAGTCCAGAACTTGCTTTGCTAAGATAAAACCAAAAATCAATTTAGCAAGTGCTAAATATGCTAAGTATGCTTAATTCCAGGTGCTTGAACAAATTAATTCATCATTGAACTCATAGTGCTCTAAATTGGCTCATTTATAGCTTCTTGGTTCCATTTAGTTTATTGATATGGCTTGACTCATTTTTGGATACCTTTGGCTAAACTATGATCTTGAGCACCTTGTCATGCTAAACTTTCCCTTCATTTCAGTTTATTGCTCTTGTGGCTTTAGCTTTGTTACATATGTTTTGCCATGATATGAAATAGCTACTTCACATAATATGGCTTGGTGTAATACTTGTAGAGTCATCTTGGATAATTTTCATGGCTCCCTTTGCTAAAAATGAATAAATTGCAGCCATTCCATTTCATTCATGCTCTATCTTCTTCCATGCACCTTGATGAATCCATTGTCAAAGGGGGAGAAAGATTGGTAAACATGTTGTGTTCTAGAGCTTTTAGAGAGAAAATGAAATTTCCTGGATGATCATAGTGAGGGGATATTGCATTTCTTAGCTCCTCACAATGATCAAAGGTCAAATTAATCAATTGTTCTTTCTTATGGACCTTAAGTGAGTTTTTTTTGACTTTTCTCTGGAATTTGAAGCTTTCTTGCTTTCTTTTGCTTTATCTCACTTGCCTATACTATTCTGTTGCCAGCTTGGTCCTTTCCATTGCTTTCTCTAACTTATGGACCAAGTTGTGCCTTTGCGCGAAAACTGGAGTATTTACAATTTCAAACCTCCAATTTACATTTTTCTGAAAATTGCCAATGTGTTCATCAAGGGAGATATTGTGGATATCATGGGGATATGCTCACGATCTTAGGATGATGATACAATTGGCAATGGCGTTGAAGGTTTGTCGAATCACGCGTTTTCGACGAAGTTCAAACTGCTGTCAGGCAAGTGGCGGTCTCACCGACCAAGGTGGCGGTCTGACCGGCCATGAGTGGCGGTCAGACCGGCCTTTTGGAAATCGGTCAGACCGGCCATAAAAAGATTTTGGAGTTTAGAGCTAGGCTAAAAATAGAGGGTGTAGGCAAGAGAGGAGATTCTACTGCACTTGGTCTCATATTTTTTGGAGCTTCTAGGCAAAAGTTCTATTCGTTTGAAATTTCCAGAGGAGTCCAGTTTTTCAAGGTGGAAATTTGGCTAAGTCCCAGGGGGCGGTCAGACCGGCTTTCAGGTGGCGGTCAGATCGGCCATGGGATGGTCAGACTGGCCTTGAAGTGGCGGTCTGACCGATTGTGTTCTGGTTCGTCGTCCTTCATGGTGGCGATGTCTGTTCGTTAGGTCAAGTTCATGGACTTAAGTGTATATGTGTTGCATGATGTATGTTTTCACTAACGTGGGTCAAGTTGTGAAGAACTTGTTCCTGGAAACGATTTCTTGGTCCATTACTGTGCAAGTTGCATGGAGGTCAACGATGAGGATGATCGGGACTAAGCTTGGAGAGCTAAGGTTCAGAACGATCGAGGATGCCGGGTGAGGTCAATGGACTCAAGCATGGCACAGAATGGACAAGGATGACCGAACAGGCAGTTCAGTGCGACGGGTTGGATCAAGCGGCACGGGGGTCGGTGCAAGTGCCATGGAGGTTTCGGTGGGAGCCGGACGGGAGAGACTTGCCGACATGATGAGAACCGTTGATCAACCTACACGTGGCGAAGCAGGCGATTGCTTCACCAAGTTTGGACTCGGTCTTCGGAGAAGGATCGAGAGGGGTATTTTGGTAATTTCACCTAAATACCGCCTTGGTGACCTTTGGCTAAACTGCGGCAGAAGACGACGCAAGGAGAAGCGGTTTAGGTCAAGTAAAGTTGAAGACGACGCCTTAAAATACGTGCGTGAGTTAAACCCGTTTGTGTGTGGGCTTAACGGGTGCCCAATAGGAATTGTCTTCTAGAAGCTAGTCTCCACTATAAATAGGGGAGGGTGCTGTCCAGCACTCCTGAAGCACTTCATTTTGAAAAACCCTAGTGTGTTTTAGGTTTTTAGAGAGAAAGGTGGAGAGGTTAGGTTTCTAGAGAGATGAGTTGATTGTGTGCTCATGGATTGAACTCTTGTCCTCCTGGATGGAGTGGCTGTAAACCCTCTACAATCTCAAATCAATGTATGCATGATTCCTCAAAGATGAGTCTCTTTGTGTTCTTACTCTCTATTTTGTGATTTTGGAGCTTTCTTTGATCCTTCGGTATTTACTTGGTTTCTGCACCTAATCTACCTTGCTGTGACATGTGAGAATACATCTAGGGTCAAGTTTGGAATCGTAGATCAAAAGTTAGACCAAATTGTGTTCTGGGCGTCGGGCTATTTTTTCGTTTCGACTCCACCGATCGATCGCTTGTGTACTGCCGCCCGACTGCTCACTCAGATGCAAGATGAGGTTTTGATTTTTTTGCTTTGGTGTGTTAATTGGATTCAACACAAGTCTTCTACTGTGCTTGCATATTGATCTTCATAGTTTTCATAGCTATTGGAGTGAAATTCGTGTTGAATACAAGTTAGGAGAAAAAGTGATCGTACTCATATTCACCCCCCTCTAGTCGCCTTTTCGGTCCTACAGAATTCTTTTAACGGCTATAAGATGACATTCTTTTGGAGAAGCTTGAAAACGAGCACACATGCAAATACTAAACATGATATCGGGCCTAGATGCGGTAAGATAAAGCAAGCTACCAATCATGGAGCTATAAAGCTTGAAATCTACTGGTTTACCTCCCTCATTTAGATCAAGATGACCATTTGTAGCCATGGGAGTCTTGATAGGCTTTGCATCTTTCATGCCAAATCTTTTAAGTAAATCTTTCACGTACTTAGATTGACTTATGAAAGTCCCATCTTTGAGTTGCTTGATTTGAAGTCCAAGAAAATAGCTTAATTCTCCAATCATGGACATTTCAAATTCCCTAGACATCATATCACCAAATGCTTCGCAAAAATCATGATTAGTAGACCTGAAAATGATATCATCAACATAAATTTGACAAATATAGAAATCATCATTTAAAACTTTAGTAAATAAAGTTGACTCAATTTTTCCGATTTTGAATCCTTTTGAGACTAGAAAATCTCTAAGGCGTTCATACCATGCTCTAAGAGCTTGTTTAAGACCATAGAGTGACTTGGAGAGTTTATAGATATGATTTGGATTTTTAGGATCTTCAAAACCGGGAGGTTGTTCAACAAAGACAAGTTCGGATATTTTACCATTTAGAAAAGTACTTTTGACATACATTTGAAATAACTTAATATCAAAGTATGATGCAAAAGCAAGTAATATCCGAATTGACTCAAGTCTAGCTACGGGAGCAAAGTTTCACCAAAATCCAAACCTTCGACTTGTGAATAACCTTGAGCGATCAATCTTGCTTTGTTTCTTACAACCATACCATTCTCATCTTGCTTGTTCCTAAAGATCCATTTTGTACCAATGACGTTGTGTTCGCTGGGCCTATCCACCAATGTCCAAAATTCATTTTGGATGAAGTTATTGAGTTCTTCATCTATTGCATTCACCCAATCCGGATCGTCAAGTACTTCTTCTACATGCTTTGGCTCAATAGAAGAGACAAAAGAGTAATATTCACAAAAAGAAGCAACACGAGAGCGAGTTTGGACACCCTTACTTACGTCACCCAATATTTGGTCTATTGAATGATCTTTTGCAATTGCATTGTGAATTCTTGGTGGTAGATTGGATGGTTGATCATCTTTCTTATTGTCCTCTTCATCAATTTGGATTTGATTTGTGGAAGAGGTAGGAGGCTCAACTTAAATGGAAGGTGATGGATTGTCTTCGGGCTTGATGTCTGTCAGGCCCCTCTTGGGATGCACCCAAAGAGATCTCCTAGGACCTCCCAAGAGCTCCGACGGGACCACCCAGAGGTCTGGGAGGTCCTCCAAGAATACCCTGAGAGGAGGTCCTCCAAGACCACCCATAAGATCTTAAAGACCTCCCAGAGGTCCCAGCCTCTGTGCACTGAGCTAGTCCCAAGATCACAAGCTAGCTCACACAGATCAACGCAGGTGAAATCACAACCACACGACAAGAAACAAGATGAAGCAGACAAATTAATTTATATTAAACAAGGACCTTATGGTCAAAGTTGTTCACAAAGGGCGCCACCACAGGCTTACAAAAACTGACAACAGAAGCTTTACAGCGGAACCACAAAAAAACGTGTGAGGCCATCCAGCAAGCCCACAGGCCGTTGAGTAGAGGACGTCCCCTAGAAGGCTGGATCATCAAAGAACTCCTCCTCGAAGAGGTCTGAGCACCCTTTTCCTTGATCTTATTTGGCCACTACTTCAACACAGGGCTTAAAGCCATGAGTACGTTTGAATGTACTCAGCAAATCACAGGGAACAAGTATGCACATAATATTCACGCAATGGCTTGGCCAATGAGAGTTGTAGGGTTAGTTTGCGGAAAGCAATATTTGACGGTGAATAGCATAAGTAGATTGCAAAGCTCAAGTTAAAAGAGTAATACATAAGTACATTTGTTTTCAAAGGAGGTCGTGAGCACCAACTCACTCCCAAGACCACTCGTGGAAGGTCTGGTCGCACCCACGACCAAGAGCACTCCCACGACCTCTCTGGAGCACCAGCTCCAGAGCTCCCACTATCACCCCAGAGCACCAACTCTGGAGCTCCCAAGACCACTTTTGAGAAAGCTACCCTTCATGCATTTGTTCCAAGTAGTGTCCATAACCAAGGACTTGGCTATTCGAATAGATTTTTCACTCTGCACAGGTGTACAACTTTACCCACAATCCACGACCTCTCTAGTGGGTCGGGTTCCCGTCGGAACCCTTGCTCACTTCCGAAGGTGAGCAGTCTAGAAAGTGTGACAAGGCCTTTACAAAGCTCTAACCTGACTTAGTTCTGTCCGCTAAGGTTTCGCCATCCTAGTGGCCCCCTCTTGCGCCATGCAAATCAGTACGCACCACCACAACAGAACCAAACCAAACCATTGCTAATTATTTGGCCCAGACCACCCCCATAAAATGGTCTTGTGGTTGCACGGAAGACCCGGAGCAAAGGAACACAAAGTTAAGTCCTTAAACCACTCAGGCGAGACAACCTCATCCCAATGTGCGTATAGCACCCCCTTTACTACACGATCACTCGTCTGAGTGAAAACATTTTGGGTTTTACCTGGCCAAAAGACCACCCTGGTCCTAGCACAACAAATTTTACAACAGTGGCATCGCACCACGATTGACACAACTGAGGCATCCCACCATAGCTGCACAATAGTGGCATCTCACCACAATTCCATAGTTCAATTATTCAAGTTATTAACATTGATCCATGGTTCTCGAGACCAACGTATCTAAAGCAGGACTAAGCATATATATGCTCCCATCTTGGCAATACCAAAACAAGACCAACTAAGATTACCCATTCTAAGGTGTCCAAGGGGAACATGTCAACATGTCGAGTTCAATCATCCAAGGAGGCATATTGTCAAGTAGGAATTTAGCTACTGCCCAAACCATTTTTATACAAATAGCCATGCATGATAAGGTAAAACAATATACTTTTAAAATGCTAGGTTCAACATGATCAAAGTTCTATGACTTGCCTTCGTTGAAGAGTGGTGAGGCTTCGGTAGACGCTACTGGATCCAAGTACTCCTCCACGAAGTCAGAATCTACACGTTTCGAGAAGAACCAAATAAACAAACAACTCTCGGAAAAGAACTTAAAAAGACTTAAAAGAACTCACCCAAAAACCAGAAAACAGGAAGTCCCGATGAAAAAGAGATCCAAGCTAGAGAGGGTGGTCTTTGCAAAAAGACCAAGAGGTGGTCATGACCGAAAGGAGGTCATGGCCGAGAGGGTGGTCTTTGCAAAAAGACCAAAAAAGACCAACAAAGACCAAGAGGTGGTCTTTGCCAAAGGAGATCCTGAGGAGATCCAGGGGGAGGAGGTCCTGAGGAAGACACAACTATTCTACGTGGTCGCAAAAGAAACACGACCACATAATGTAGTCGTAGGAAGGATACGATCACGCGATGTGGTCGTATGAACAAGAAAATGATAGGCACCGAGAAACTCACCAAGGCCGAGAATGAGTTCAAGGACAAGATGAAGGAGCTGATCCAGTGGCTAGACGGCAACCAGCTGACGGTGACGGGGGAGGACGTCGCAGAGGCTCCGATGGACTCTTGGCGACGACAGGGCGATGGCGCAGCTTCAATGGGCTCCTTGCTGAAGCTTCAAGCACAGAGAAAACTAGACAAGGGCAAAGAGGCTAGGAATAAGGAAAAAGGTGATGAAAGGAGGCCCACTCAGTCTATTTATAGCTGGAGATGAGAGAGAGAGAGAGAGAGCCATAGGAAGCTCATAGGAAGTCTTTTCCAAAAGACGATGCAAATAAAGATGATTAATGGCATGACAAGCGGTGTTAATAGCTTCCGCCCAAATCTATCGGAAGTATTATATTCATCAAGCATTGTCCTAGCCATTTCAATTAATGTATGATTTTTTCTTTCTACAACTCTATTTTGCTCCGGAGTGTAGGTTGTGAAAAGTTTGTGCTTTATTCTAAGTTCATCAAAAAAGTCTTCAACTTTAGTATTCTTGAACTCGGAGCCATTATCACTACGGATTTTCTTAATTTTGAAATCAAATTCATTTTGAGCCCTTTTTGCAAAACTTTTGAAAATGCTGGAGGTTTCACCTTTGTCATCTAGGAAGAATACCCATGTATATCTAGAGTAATCATCCACAATGACAAACAATAGCTATTACCCCCGATACTCTTATAGGTTGTTGGCCCAAACAAATCCATATGTAAGAGTTCCAATGGCCTAGAAGTTGACATGATACTCTTGGAAGGATGAGAATTAGCGACTTGTTTACCGGCTTGACAAGCACTACAAAGTCTATTTTTCTCAAACTTCATATCTTTCAAGCCAACAACTAAATCATGTTTGAAAAGTTTTTTAAGATGAATCATTCCAACATGAGCTAGCCTTCTATGCCAAAGCCAACCCAATAAGGTTTTTGCAATTAAACAAGTTTTTAAGCATGATTCATTTGAAGTAAAATCAACCAAATAAAGATTTTCAAATCTAAAGCCTTTGAAAACTAAAGAGCTATCTTTTGCATTTGAAATTGTAACATCTTCACTAGAGAATGAGCAAATTAATCCAAGATCACATATTTGAGCAATGGATAGCAAATTGAAATTTTATGATTCTACCAATGATACATTGGAAATGGAAAGGTCATTTGAGATAGCAAGTTTACCCAATCCTATTACCTTTCCTTTGCTATTATCGCCAAATGTGATCCTGTCAACTCCTTTACCGTTCTCGAATATGGTGAACATCTTTCTATCATTGGTCATGTGTTGAGTGCATCCACTATCAAGCACCCAATGTTTTCTACCAGTTTTGTAGTTCACCTACAAAACAAGAATCAAGTTCTTTTAGGTACCCAAATTTGTTTGGATGCTTGGAGGTTAGTGACCACGGATTTAGGCACCCAAATAGCATTCTTTTTAGCGTCTAAAATTGAAGTGCCAACGAATCTAGCAATGACTTTACCATCTTTAGTTTTTCTAAGCATATAACATGAATCATGTATACCAAGGGATGGAGTCTTACCCATAGGACAAGCTTGTTGTACATGTCCTATTTCTCGACACTTATGGCAATACTTACCATTTTGCTTCACAAACCTTGTGGGCTTGTTTACTAGTTTCTTACCTTTCTTGGGTACATACCCAAGTTCATCTTTGTTGAATGAGCACCTTTGCTCACTAAAAGGCTTGTCAAGGGTGGCCTTACCCTTGAAGCACATTTCAAACTTTTGCTTAGCTTAGTCACTTGCTCTTTTAGCTCATTGTTTTCAACAACAAGCTTTGCTTCATTATGCTCAACATTATCATAATTAGCATTAATACTAGAGCAACATGGCATAGCAATAGGATCATTACATGAAATAGATGTACTAGTTTTAGCAATTTCTATACTAGGCATATCATCAATAATATCACATGTAATTCCTACACTAGAGCAAGACTTGCTTGAATTTTCTTGGATAAGCAAGTCATGAGCTTCCTTTAGCTCCTCATAAGAATCTTTTAGAGAAATATGCTCTCTCTTCAAGACCTTATATTTTGATATTTTTTCCATGATATTCATTTAAGTCTTCAAGCATATCCATTAATTCATCATAAGTTGGTTCATCATTATTAATGGATTTTACCTTATCTCCTTTTGCCATGAGGCAAGTAGGAGTGGAGTAGCGACAGAGCTTCCTTGATGGCGATGCCAACGAGTCCCTTCTTCTTAGGGGACTCATCCTCATCGGAGTCGGAGTCACTTGACTCCTCATTGCAATCCCACTCTCCAATGTGGGCTTTATGCTTGCCATCTTTGTGAAGCTTCTTGAAGAGCTTCTTCTTGCCACTACACTCTTTCTTCTTGAATGACTTTTCCTTGTCATCCTTCTTTGCGGGGCAATGGGAAGCAATGTGCCCCTTCTTTTCACAATTATAGCACCGAATGTTGCTATAATGATTGTTGTCACTTGAGGATTGCCCTTTCTTGTTCTTATCGAAGTTGAAGCTTCTATGTGGGCGTCTCTTCATGAACTTCTTCATTCTTCTCACAAGAAATGCAAACTCCTCTTCGGAGTCTCCTTCTTCATCCTCATCATCACTCGATTCTGCTTTGGCCTTGAAAGTGGTAATCTTCTTCTTTGAGGAAGATGACTCCAAGAGCTCTTCCTTGTCTTTCTTGAACAACTCATTTGTGATGAGGTTGCCCAAAAGTCCCGTTGGTGTCATTCTTGGCAACTCGGGAGAGTTGAGAAATAGCGTCACCAATGTCTCATATTTGTCTGGAAGGGCCCTAAGAATCTTGCGCACAATATCAACATCAAGAAGGTTAGTGCTAAGGCCTTTAAGCTCATTCACAATGTTGTTGAGTCTTGAATACATCTCATTGATGTTTTCATGAAGCAACATTACGAATGTCTCATATTTGATCCGAAGCCTATGCAATTTGGCTTCTTTGACCGTGGATGTTCTCTCATGGATTTCCGAGAGGGTGGTCCAAATATCGTGAGCGATTTTCAAATTGCTCACTCTATTGAACTCATCCACGTTCAAAGCACCAAAGAGAGCGTTCATAGCTTGGGCATCTAAATGAGCATTACATGTCTCTTGATCCATGGGGATTAGTGGATTAAGAGGCATGACGTAACCCTCATTTACGATTTTCCAAATGCTTGGACTCTTGGCCTTTAAATGAATTGACATTCTAATTTTCCAATAAGCATAATTAGAGCCATCAAACAAAGGAACCTTTCCTATAGCAATTCCCTCACTAGTCATCCTTTTCTCTCTTAGACGGTTAAGTCTAAATTAATGAGAGACTAAGTTCTGATACCACTTGTAGGATCAAGGATAACCGTCTAGAGGGGGGGGGGTGAATAGGCGGTTTTTAAATTCTTTTGGCTAAATACGAAATTTACCAAAGTTAACGCTTATGAAAGACAATTTCACAATATAAGGCCTAAAATGTCTAAGGCTATCTAAGTGCACTATACTATCAAGATAAGCTAAATAATCTAAACAAGATGAACAACTAGCTCATAAGCATAAATGCACAAAGTAAAGAGTAAGAGAATAAACCACACTAGGGAGACAAGCAATGTTTTTCCCGTGGTCTCGGAGACTTGCTGGTCTCCACTAATCCACGTTGAGGAAACTTGATCAACTCAAGCCGGCTTCACACAAGCACTTCCCTCGATCACTAATGGTAACTCTTCTCCACTCTAGATAGGCGAGCTCCAACCTTCACAAATACCCGGGTCTTCTCACAATCTCCTTTGAGAAGATCACGGACGCAACACCAAGCCGTCTAGGAGACGGTAATCTCCAAGAGTAATAGAACAAGAATTCTTTGCTTGAAGATGCTCAAATGCCACAATGATCAAACCCTACTTAATGCTTTTGGAAAAACCTCAACAACCTTTGCAAAAGGAATTAAATGCTCTCAATGAGTAGAAGACAATGCAAAGGGCTCTAGTGTGTTCAATGAGGTTCATCAAGGCTCATTTGCTGCAGTGGGTGAGGTATTTATAGCCTCCACCCATTTTTCTAGCCGTTGGGGCTCGAAACCCTGAAGAAAATTGTAAGTGCGGTCAGACCACAGTTGAGTGGCCGGTCAGACCAGGCTTGAAAATAACGGTCGACTGCTGAGCATTTAATGCACAGAAACTATCCGTTACGGATAGCCCGGTCAGACCGCAGTGGTAATCACGGTCAGACCACCCTTCCAAAAAACCAAACTAGAGAAAACAAAGTCACTGGAAAAACTTGACCGGGCCTTTCACCCGGAGGTCCGGTCATACCGCAGTTTTGCCGTCGGTCAGACCGGCCTCAAGAATTTTAGCCAAACTGAGAAAAACACTTCTCTGAAAAATGTTGACCGCACATTTGGTCCGCAAGTCCGGTCAGTTTGGACTCAAACCGCTGGTCAGACCGGCCTTAAAAATGTTCAGCAAATCAGAAAAACACATCTCACTGGAAAAAACTGACCGGCCCTTTTGGTCCGGGACCCCGGTCAGTCCGACCATATAACGTCGGTCAGTCCGGCCTTCAAGATTTTTCAGCAAATTCAATTTAGGCCAAACCAAATCAATTGAATCCAAGATTTAAACCAAGTATGATTTGAGTATTTGTGGCATCATTCACTTTCAAGCTACTAGATTTTTGAACCCTCTTCATAGTACGGCTATCTACGCTAACAATCCAGTCTTTTAACCTTCATTCTCCTAGACCGATAAAACTAAGAAAAGGTCCTATCAAGTAGATACCTTTACCTTTAGTGAGATGAGATCCTTTAGCGCTGTTCCGTCAAGGTCTAAGAATAACCTAGTAACTTCTTGAAAAAGTGAGTTAGTACAAAACACATGGTTGTCTATAATTACCAAAACACCGCAAATAAGGCCTAGATTCTTCAGCTGTCTGTTTAAACCAATTTTTGCAAGTAGCTGTACGATATCCTATATTATTTCTACCATATTTATTTAAGTCCAACTGTAATACGCTCTGGTCTTTGCTCTGCCATTCATTTACACGGACTAATGTTTTGACAAAGTACACTACGACAGAGTTGCGATCACTTACATTTTTTGGTTTTCTTGCAAATAATACTGTTACATCTTTGTTTGTCTGAACTAAGTGTCCTTTTTTTGGTTAAACGTTACATGCTTTTACCAGACAAATAATTTGTTCTTTCTTCCTCTTCCCTTCATAGTACGCCGTTACCACGTAAACGTTTTTTTGTCCTTCATTTTTGTACTGCCTAATACACATGTCAGACAAGTTATAGTAGTACTAAGATCTATTTTGTGAAATAGTTACACGTCAATGATTTGTTCATGCTTTAGGTCTTTATGTCAACAAATATTTCTCCAGTACTAATCGATGGTTTTTCTCCTTAAACGCTTGGTCCAGATACAATTGTCCACTTGATCTTGACGAATGCAACAACATTAACACGCTTGATTATTTTACTTTTTTTAATACCTAATATGTGCAAAAGAATGCTAGATTAGGTTTTATCTAATTACTCGCTCACTGATCTGTCGCGCGCCCATGCTAGATTTACTTTATATTTAGTTACTCGCTCACTGATTCGTGCCTTACTTAATGTAGACGTTGCCCTTTGCTGGCGGAATAAGCGGACATGTTTTTTTCCTTAGTGTGTATCTTTTAGTGCATATGCGAAGAACTATGTTGTACATTGCCTGCATATTCTATTGTATAGCTGTTTAATAGTTGACTATTTACTGTGGATGCAGTTATCTACTAAACAAAGCTGTATTGCAAATGGCATACTCTATGTTAAGCACCGTTTCGCAGGAGGTGCAACATTGGCACGTGAAAGTCCGCGTTACTAGATTGTGGGAGACACAGGACCTCACAGATACTAGAACCGTGTTAAGAAAAGACTTTATCATGCTCGATGAACATGTATTTCCTTACATTACTTTCTTTTCATTTTTATTTACCCTCTGTGTGTGTACACTCCACCGATTAGTTAGAAACATTAAGTCTATCTTAAAAATAGAGTCCCTATTATTGATGTTTAGCTTCATTTTATTATCGTAGGTTTCTCACGAATAGATTAAATGTTATGTCCACATATTTGCGTTTAACACATGTTTACCAAAAAAAAGTTATTTCGTACCTATTGATTAAGTTTAGGACTTTGATTTTTCCTTCTCATGGTTTCTATATTCTTTTCATGCATTTTCATACTAAAAAAAATTGCCAGAAAATACCATATAGTACGTACATATCACTATAGATAGTAGTGTCTTTTGGGAAATGTTGGACATTACATGTCAAAATAGTCTTATGCATCTAACGTATCACATAGATACGTTCATACACACCTAAAAAAAATATAACAGAGCATGCAACAAACCGTCTCTTCTCATGTTCTTCAACAAGTACGTGGCTTGCTTCTTGAAACATACACTTCAAAGATTACAACATGATGATCAATCTAGAGGTAAAAAAAAAACGCCTTTCAGTCGTTTATGCATGTACTGTGTAACTAAATTACTTTGTATATACTGTACTCTCCTCAACAAGTACAGAATGCTCCACGGATACTAATCTTTGTGCTTATTTGTTTTTGTTCACTACAGACATGATATTACTCACGAATACCTTTTGTTAAAAACTTTTGTCTTAGGAGTATAGAAACTAAAACAAAGTTTTGTACCCCCTTTATTCATAACTTTACTACATTGTTTCCTGTGACGCGTATGTAATAGACACTACGGTAGACTATCGCTAAACAAAAAAAGGAATTATGCAACAAAAAAAAATTCTTATTTTCTTGTTCCCTTTCTCATCACGTGAACTTCTCAATTGATAGGCCAATAAAATGGAGGCCAACATATCGAAGACACTGGTTAGTAGATTCATGGATACCATTGTTGAGGGCCATGTTTATTGCATCGAATATTTCGATGTGACAGAAGCAAAGGAACAATATCGTGCCATCGATCATTATCTTCAAGCGCGATTCACAAGATGGACCAAGGTCAAAGAGGTCCTCCCTGTTCCACAAGATTTCCCTCAATTTGCGTACAAGCTACAGACGTTCCAGCAAGTTCTATCAAGAATAAACGATACAACGTACCTTGCAGGTAGGTACAAAATTACTTGCTACAATCATTTATCGCTGAATACATTATTCAGGTTTTTAGAGCCTTACTTGGAGCTGTTTTACAACGACTTACATTTGTTTGATCTATGCCTGGTCATTACTATGTTTACAGACATCATCGGAGTGATTACTTTCATAGGAGATGTCAGCATGGTTAACTCAGAAGGTCAACTTAAAGCAAGGTGCCATATTACACTCAATGATGGAAGGTAGTTTTTAGCATAAAAAATACTACTGTCTGTTTTAAAATGTTGTTAACCCTTTTTTTTTCTCCCTCAGCAAAGACAAAGAACTGTCTAATTCCATAGAGCTTTGTTTAGTGTATACACAAAAAAAGGTTGCTCTTTGCCTTAGATACATTCATTGATTTACGGCTGAGTCTGAGAATAAAAAATAGACAAAAGGCTTTGAGTTTTTTTTTCCCATTTTAATATATACAAAATTTAACCTTACCTCTCTGGCAAAGCACAAAAAAATGCTATACTTTCTCCAATCTTGTTGCTTCGGTTTTTCTTCCCTGTCTGTAACAAAAACAGAGAGAGTTAACTCCATACAATTAGGTCTGCTGTATAGACAAAAAAAGACTTGATAAGATTTGCTTTGGATGCATTCAATGTTAAAAAAAGACTTCATAAGCTTTGCTTTGGATACATTCACTGATTTACAGCTGATTCTTCAAATTCTCCTCAAAAAATGTATCACCTTTGATGCTTTCTTTTTCCTTCTTAATGTAGAGAGGAAGCTACCCTGGCACTCTGGGAGAGAACCGCACAAAACTTCGATGCTGAGCGACTGTACAATATCAGCAAATGAGAACCTGTCGTTGCTATCTTTGTAGGATGCACCTTTAAACTTCATGAGGGTACATACTTAAAAAAACATGTTTCGTTAAATTGCTTTAGGAAATATGTCCACACAAAACACAGATTTCAAATTCTCTAACCTATCTTGCTATTCATCTGCAGGTAAGCTCAGTCTATTTGCAAGTTATGCCTGTAAACAATACATCAATGTTGCAAACCTAGATATTGTGGCTTTCAAAAATAGGTTTCCTGTTCTTCGCATCTTACAAAAAAAAACTATTACACCTTTGTTTATATTGCTTGATTCTCATAGAACAATACTGTCCAGGTTGGCCGGGACTCCGTACAAAATTAAATGGAAAAACACGGGACCAACTACTCAACAACAGAGTAAACCAATAGAAACAATAGTATCAGAATTGTCGATGCAAAATCCATATGATATAGTGGTATACATATCTTTAACTTAGCACAGTTAAGTTTTATCATCATGTCTTTACATGAACACAGACTGACACATACAATTGAACCTTTCTCATAAACGCGAAGATACATATGTTGGGCAAAATTCAAAGGCTTAGCCCCACATGATAAATGGTGGTACCTAGCTTGCAGATCTTGCAAAAAAAAAGCAATACCACATGGTGATAGCTACAGATGCACAGATTGCCCTAGCATATCTGCGGAACCAAGGTATTTATAAAAACTTACAAACCTTGTACTATCCAATATTTTTACGCAAATATACTTAATAGATTTCAATTTTTTTTGTTAACCGATACAAGCTAGCAGTTGAGGCAACTGATGACTCATCCGACACAGTTGAAGCAACTGATGACTCATTCAAAGATGAATCGATCGTAGAATTCATTTTTTTTTGGAGACATCGCCGAAGAGCTTGTTGGACAACTAGCCAGCCTGCTTGTTTCAACTGAACATGAGACATCTAATACTATTCCACAAGAAATTGCTGCTCTATTTGGAAGAACCTACATCTTTGAAGCAATTGTTTCTCGTGGCTCATTTCAAAGGGACAATATTTCTTTCCAAGTTACTAGAATACATCCACAGCCTACAGCACTACTATGGTCAATACACAACATTGATACTCCGGGAGCAAGTAGCTCATCTTTCCAACTTTTCAAACACTGGTGCCCCGTACAATAGCCAGAGATAGACACCATCGTTACCGAACCTCAGGACTAGCACATAACACTGAAGGTTACTACTATTGCTTACACAGCTTAGATACCACTTATTGTATTTTCTCATTACACTAGCTTAGTCTTTTCATTAAACTACCCATATACATGCACCTTATTATACACAAGCCAAACTGGTTGTTTCCTTAAATGCTACATTTTTCCGCTCTGCTACTCGCTTAAAATGCAGCCGCAGATGGAAAGCGTTAAACAATGGTCTACATCAGCAATCACACCTTTAGCAAGTCCTTTATTACACCAGCTAGAAAAGACCATATCCCAAATACCAACAACGGAACACCGAATGGTAAATACCATACTTCATAACAGTTTAGAACTTCATTGCCTTCTAAATGCAGTACATTCCCTTTTACAATAATGTAGTCAACTCGCTCACAAACAACTGAAAAAGTGCTCACACTCGAAGGTAAAACTCCTCCAGAAATGGATGCTGTTCCCGTACAGCTCGCCTCCAAAAGGTACAACCTGACTTGACTATTTTTTTGCTTAACGAAAAAGAGTTATTTTTTCCTCGATCTTATAGACAATAACCTGCCATACACATCATCAAGTAGTTGACGGTTTGTACATAATAATAGATGCAGTAGTTGACGGTTTGTACATAATGATAGACGCAGCACCTCTACAAGTACCTCAAAAACAGCTAGGAAGTTGTTCAAAGATGACGCAGGCAAACACAATACCAAACCTTAGGTTAGTTTAGTTTTTCCGATATGCTGTTCTGGCATTATCACCTCTCCAATTATACAGGAACACTTCACGGTTTATCACCTTTCTTACCAAACTACCGTGCCTTTTAGCAATTTTTAGCGTATGATCACTTTCTGCAGAAAAAAGCTCTGTACAATCGAAGATACTACAACTTCAAACAACTACATGACAGATTTAGATAGTTGAATAACTACGACCTATACACATAATAGACTAGCAGATGATTTAAATGCAACTTCAAATTATAACCAATAGCATTATTTAAAACACACGTCTAGATGCCTCTTTAGTTCAGATCAGACTCGCTGTTCTTTCCAGCCTGTATACTTATTCGGATTCAGGCAAAAGGAAACCCAAAAAAAGTTTTATGACTTTAAACCTAATGTACACATTCAGTTTCATGTTATATGTCCTTTTCCATACCAAAAAAAACTCGCCTTTACCATGATGTCTTCATAAGGCCATTCTTTTACTTCGAAAGATTGAAAATATACTTGGTTGTACATCACCGGTAAACACATCTCTTCAAAGAAATTATGATTAACAATACAGTTCTAATAACGCCTTCATAACACAGGTATATTCGAATATTGAAAGTTGTACTAATACATGCTAGAACCATTGTAGATCTCAGAAACTCACAAAACAAAAAATAGTTTTGGTTCGCAGTTCCCTGGTTGCTCACTAAAATCTAAAAAAAAATTCTAGTCTTCTACAACAAATAACAAAAAAGAGTTTAGAGCCTTGGTGTATTAACCAATAGTTCTTACTAACTTTCTGTCTTTTTCTTTTCTTTGCAGATCACAGCTACTATGTCCAAACCCACTATCATAAAGGCATACTGTCCATCTTTTGATCAAACAATCTGAGCATACACTCCCACTCATATTTACATAAAGTCTTCTACTACTACGAACTTTTGTTTGCTATATGCGCTCGTGTTTTGGTCAGAATAACAAACATGTTCAGGCAACGCATTTTCACACTCTTTCCTTCAGTCTGTCACACTTCGACGATGGAAATTGTACCTCTGTAATGCATATATACATAAGCTTTCGCTTCTATGAAACCTATGTGTGTATAGCAACGCCGGCTTGCACGTTGTTTACCTAACAACGTCTGTTCTCCTGCATACGCACAACATTTACAAACAAAATCACAGTATCTCTCACTATAAAGTATGCTATTGCACCTATTCCTGACTATTGATTCTGTTTTAACCAAACATATATGCTACCTAAACACAATCGTGCAAAAAAAACCACTATGTTGAATTCAAAAAAAAATCATCGAAAATCAGCGGCGCAGCAACACGCACATTGTCATCCTAGTACAATTCAAGGATGCTCAAGTGCATCATCTAGTTGATGGATGTAGAATAAATAAGAATGAGTAGGTACCTCCATATAGAAGCTCAGTGTTAATTTCATTGCTAGAAGAACCCAAAACATGGTATACCTATCAGTACAACAATGCTCAGTGATTAGGAAAGGTGTAACAGTAAAACAACATGTGAAGATGAGTTAACATACTTGAAGAGGGAGAATGCGCTTTTATGCATCCTCTGCCAACAAATAATCGAAGCTGCAGATATATTTGGCAAATAGGTATCAACAACCACAACCATATAATTAACAGCAGAAACCAATAGATGAAAAATTACCTGAGACCACCACATCATGAATTTTATGATGTTAACATTTGAACTCTCAAGAAGCCTTCTAAGAAGAGAAATTTTATGTTATATTCTACTAGTAGTATATGGTGCTAGTATAAATCAAATCTGACCATTGATTTGTTAAGGGCATAATAGACTTTTTTTTGTATTTATAATTTTTCGTGAGGGTATTATGGACTTTTCCAACTAGGGTTGAAAATATTACTCTTGTGGCATGTGATCCCCACATGGACAATTACAATTCTACTCCTCAGTATTCTACTACTCATACTACCAGAATTAGTATAACTAAATCCTAACTAATCTAAACTATTGGATCAAATAGGATCAATGACCCGTATTAAATTGAGTGTACTGTAAAAGAGCTCTCTGAGAAATGGGAAAGAAATGGTTCTTCTTGCTTGTTTGTTTCAGGCCCCGAATCAAATCAGAAGAGAGAGAATGAGATGCAAGTTCCACACACACACGAACATCAAGCTGGGGCAATTTTATGGTGTTATTCTCTGTACCTTGAGGTTGCTATTTATAGTACATGCATAGACCTATCCATGGAACAATTCAAAGAAGGAAATAAACTGATTTGATGCTGATTTGCATCCGATCTCTATGTTGCCGTGCAAGGCATGTACACAAATCTTGGCAAGTCTTGATTATTTTCTACAATCTCCCCCTAATCTGGACTTGGTTACGTGAGATCCCTAATGCCCAGTTGTAATATCTCGTTCAAACATAAAACATATAAGTGACTAGTATTAGAATTAAATGTAATTAGAAAGGGAAAATTCAGAATTTTGGAGGAGTTTTAGAACTCGGGCCTTTAGCCCATAGCTCTTTGGGCCCATGTGGGGGGGGGGAGCTAAACCCTAGCATCTAAGTATTGTAGCACGGGTACTGTAGCACGCTATCATTGTAGCACGGCGCTACTGTAGCACACCCCTCCCCTCCGGTGTTTCTCCATTGTTGCTGGCCATAAGGAAGAGGAAGGAGAGGGAAGAAGAGAGGAGAGGAAGAAGGTGAGGGTGATCTTCGCGAGGGCTTTGTGAAGGTTTCAGCGGCATCTCGTGTCGTTCTTGTGGGTAAATTCGTGATCCCAATTAGTTTTGGTAGATTGATCTTATGCGTATTGTCTCCATATGCTAGATGACAGCTGCTGTAGTAGATCGGTTTAATCTGTGATCTGTTGACTCACAAGTTTGAGGTAGTTCTTCGTGGATTCTGTATTTAGGGTCTCCTGAAGTTAGATGGGGAACTGCGTTAGCTTTCTAGAAAGTCTTAAATCATAATTTTTGGAAAAATGATGATTTAGTTATGAATTTCGCAAGACTGGGTGCTAAATCAGTCTCAAGACTTGTGCAGCGAACATAGATCTGTAAGTTTGATCTTGGAGACGGCTGAATTGGGTCAGTTGGTCTTCGTGAGATTTGTAGGTATTTTCATTATGATTCCAGAAAGTTAAATTTCATAATTTTTGTATTTCTAGATCAAAAGATATGAATTTTAGAAGCTAAGGCTGTAATCTGTCTCTCTGTTATGGACAGAAGAGTTGTACTTGACTGTTTGCAACCTTTATTGCATAGTGGAAATATTTGAGATAATTTTATTGAGATAGCTAGTTTTCTGTAGTTTCCATAGAGTATTAGAACAATGTGTTTGGTTGAGCCAAACAAAAGTTATGAAATTCACAAGTTAGTAGTAACGGAGATGACAAATCGGTCTTCGGGATTAAAAACAAAGGCTTAGATGAACTAGTTTGATCTTTCGGTCAGCTGAGAAGTTGTAGCTAGGCTTGTGTAGGTTATAGGAAAATTGGATTCATATTTTTTGGAGTTTTGACTCAAAAGTTATGAATTTTTCCTTAACTGCTGTCTGTTTGGGCAGATTTGGGAATTTGAGAGTGTATTGATTAAATGTTCGGGTTGCGAGTAGGGACACTTGTTCTCATTTTGTTCAATTGCTATGTTGTACACTGTTGGTTAGTGTACTTAGTATATTGTTTTACGGCTGCCAGGTGGTGGTGAACCCCGGGGCTAGAGCTTTCCATCGTTGTCTTCCGTCTCATGGTTGAGGCAAGTACAATTGAATTGTCTTGTTTGTTGTTTGTTCCATTTGATTGTTGAATATGCAAATGGGTAATATTGGTATTTATTGTTTCCTTTCATAATTGATATGTCATGATTCTTCGATAATATGTTTACGTTCAGTATATTCATTCGTTCCTTCTTTCATGTTCACCACGGAAGTGGGTAGTGAAGTCCCGTCATTCCAATATGGGCAAATACCTTGTGATTCTTATTGTTGGTGAATGCTGAGTGTTTATTATTCATACTGTTATTTCTATGATCCATGAGTAGATTCAATGCTTCATGCTCATTTCACGTTCGTTAATTCATGTTTAATGAGATGATGTCTTTCATTATTCATAATTCATTCCATTCATTCATTGTTCATGTTACATCCACGGGAGTGGAAAGTAAAGACCCATCAATTCCAGTATGGGCACGTAAGACCAACCATTCCAATGTAGGCAGATTTGGATCCCTGTATGAAACATTCTTCATACGGGCCTTGGATCCCCGTATTTTGTTAAATGCGGGCCTAAGTGAACACCGACGGGTGTGTCACTGGCTATACCAGTATAAGCAGAAGTGGAGTTCATGCATTTCATTCTTTCATATGTTTTCTGCCATTCTACCTTCATATTCTTTAGTGTGATGTTATGTTCTTATTCATCCATTCCACATTCGAATTCTATTCTGTTATATAATGATATTACTCATCTGTTCTACATTCGTATTATATTATGTGATTGTTATGTTCTTATTCAGTATTGTTCGTATTGTTCTATTGTACTTGCTGAGTCGTGGACTCATTCTTGTCGTATTTATTTGTTTTAGGAAAACATTGAAGACGACAAGCATGGGAGGGTATAGTTGCGTGGATTACTTCATCCACTTCATAATCTTCCTTTCACTTCACAATATTCACTTATAAATTAGATGAACTTGTCATTACCTTTCCTTTGATAATAATTGGGTTGTAATAAAAAGAGGTTGATGGTTGATATTATCATTCTTTATGATATAGTTATATTGGTATTGGATTGTGATCTTAGTATAGACTTCTGATAGTTGCATCATAATTGATTCGATATGATTAGATGAAAGAGTTTGATATGTTATTGAATTCTGATTCAATTCTTATATTCATTCTATCAGTTGTTGATTCTTACATGTCGTTAGTTGATAGATTGCTGAAATTATTTCGTATTGTTGATGAATGTTAGACTTCTAGGTGATTTCTTGGCTTCCGCATAGCCAGGGTGTTACACCAGTAGATCACACCTCTCTCCAAAATTGACTCGGGGCAACGCCTTGGTGAAGATATCCGCACACTGTTTATTTGTACAAACGTACTAGACCACAATCTGGCCTCTCTCGACACACGTATGAAGTGAAATCGAGTGTCAATGTTCTTGCTTCGCTCGTGAAATATGTAACATCCTCAAAATACTTAATTTGGATTAGCTCAGCATATCATGAGGTATGTGTGTAAAATTTTTATTAATGTAAAACTTTTGTTGTTATAATAAAGTTTGTCCCGAAATTTTAAATTTTAAACTTAAATTCAAGCTTTAACATGAATTTAGAACAATGTGTGATTAAAAGTTGTTGGAAATAATTTATTTAAATACTATATTATTTATCATGAATTAATATTATTTTTCACAAATGTTTAGAAGTCATTTTGATCTCACCAAAATTCAAATCATTTCTCTAATATAGTTTTGAAAATATTTTAATTCTGACAAATTTTAGTATGAACAGTATTTGAAAATAATTTTAATAAATCATATTTGATTCCTATAATGCTCACAAAAATGTTCAGAATTTTTCAAAAATTTCTTCTATTTTTAATCGACCGGTCAAACATTTTGGTATTTCGGTCAAACTAAACCAAATCAGAACCCTAACCGACCGGACCCTACCGTGAAATGGTCCGACCGCACCATATTGCCTGGCTCAGACTCAAGTCCGGTTCGACCGCACCACCCTACTGTACCGACCAGACCAACCGCCACTTGATTTGATTTGACTTGCTCCCAACCGAGCTGTTTCTCCTTTCTCTTGCTAACGGGCGGGTCCCCTTTGTCAGGCCCGCTTCATCGTCTTCTCCATCGTCCCGCCGCTTGCCCGCGTGGTTTGGAGCTGTGCATGCTCGCCACCGAAGCCTCAACCGCTACCACGTGTCTTCCCGACTGCCTTCGAGTAATCGCCGGGACACCACCAATCCCCTGAGCCAACTCATTTCTTCCTCGTCCCCCTTTCTCGCCATCTCCGTCCATTTTCTTGCCTCGGCTGAGGAAGACAACGTGTGGAGTGCTACCGCGTTGAAGTCTTCCGAGGACCCGTGACCTCTCTAACGGAACCCAATCACGACGCCGCATCCATTTTGGCCCATTCAGGCTTTCCCCATCCACTGAATCGCCGAGCACGATGTCTTTGTCCCCGCGGCCGGTGGCCATGGCTGCATAGCGCATAAGAGCTCTGGTGAGTGGTTATTTGCGCTTTCTTGTCAATTAAGATCGCCACATCTTGTTGAATCTACCGCCGGGTTTATTTGGATTTTGACGCTTCATCGAGGGAATGCGACTCGTTCTTATCCGACAACTGTGAATCGCCGCCGTCCACCATTCAGGCATCCCCGACCTTCTCTGTCATCGGCTTTGAGGGTGCCGTGTTCCTGAAGATGAGGTGGCGCTTATACGCACATTCCTGAAGCGTCTCGAGCACTGAAAAGCCTCCTCCTCAAGTGATATTTCTTCGGCTCCGCCTCCGGCCATGGAGAGCCCGCCGTCAGTGACCTCTGAGCTCCCCGCCACCTCGAGTAGTTTTGTGAAGTTGTCCTGCACCTGTTGGTGTTGCTCGCGGGTCTGGAGACCAACTCCTCCGCTGGATTGACTCGATGGCCATGCCAGAGTTCACCGGCAAGAATTTTGGTTAACCGCCAGTGGATTATGACAATGGCATGTCATTAAGCTTTAATCTAGATTTATAGTGAACCTATGGCTGGTAGCTCCCACTAGTTCTAAGCATGATTAGTAATATAATTGAAAAACGTTTAAACCTTTAAGTCTTTGACATGTGGGCCATAGATCCGGTTAAGTGAACATGTGAAACATCAAAGTACGTTCTCTCTTAATGAAAGTGTAATCCTTACATGTTTAAACCGAGTTACGTTTTTGGTATTTGAAGGCGTAATCATTAGAATGCGCGTTCTTTTAAGCTCAGCTGACCGGGTCAAACCCTTGACATTGGTCCCGCTTGTCATTGCCTATGGCTAGCCGTGAGTGAGTGAGAAAGGTATTTGATCCGTTTTGAAATCCGAAATGATTTAAAGTTGTACTGAAAATTCATATAACTTGGAAAATTCATAACTTTTTTCAATTTAACTCCAAATTAGATGAAATCAATTTTGTTAGTTTTCGTTTTTAATGAACTTTTAATTGGACTAGGTTTTAAATATGTTTCTGTTACAGAAAATTTTGATAATTATTTTATTTGTACATTAATGACTTTAACTTTGTCAAATGTGTAGAAAATTCATATGCACTCCAAATAAACTAAACATTTCACCTAAATTCACCTAAAATCCTACTCTACCTACTGTGTGAATTTTATGTATTTTTAAATGATTTGTTATTGTTGGCTTTATTTGGAGTTTATTGCAATACCGTCTTTTTGTTAGGTTTTTGACGATTCCGACGTATATTGAATTCAATCTGAGGGTAAATACAAGTAATACCAACAAAGGCAAGCAGTTTTTCCCTTCGATGCATGTTGAATTCCTATTAATTTTAAAAACTATTTATGTTGATTTTCAAGTACCCTATGCATTGCTCTAATTTCAAATATCTGTATGTCAATTGGGTAGTTTAGTTATATCCTTTTGCTACATTGGCCTTCCTTGAATAATGGAATAATGGGACCTTATGGTCAATGTTTACTTAACTTACCACATAGGGCTAAAGAAATAAATAAACTCTTGCAGCGTAACGGGAAAAACTTAGAAAGGCCAATCAACATGCCCACAGGCAATCGAGTGGAGGGCGCATCTTAGTTCGCATAGTCTTCGAAGTACTCCTCCTCAAAGAGCTTTGTGTTCCCTGGTTCTTCCTCGGGGACTGATCAACAATGGCGCAAAGCCGTGAGTACATAAAGTACTCAGTAAGTCATAGGGAAATGTATGCAAATAGTATTCATGCAAGCCTTGAACAAAGGTTAGCTGTATAGTTCTTTTTGCGTAAAGCAGCATTGATGACAAATACAACAAATAGATTGAAATACTAGTTGAAAAGAATAGTAAATAAATAAACAATTGCTTTGAAACAACCAGTGAACTTCCCATTCACTTCCTAACCAAACCAATGATAAGTGAATGCCCCATTCACCAATCGACACAATTGTAACATCCCAAACAATGGTGTGTGTTTCAAATGTAATAAAATGAGGATAAATTAAAACTTTTGATGCCTCATGATGTCATTTGAAATTTTCTAGAAATTTTCCCCTAGTATTTTCTATTTTCAAAGATCAATGTTTCTATTGATGGAAGTTGTTGTCCTTAAAAACTCCATGATCAAATCTTGTGATAATCCTTTGGAAATATTTTTCCTATCATTTAGATCATCCTAGTAACCTCTCTAAATAATCTCATAATTTTTAGATTTTATTTGCTATTTCAAAAGAGCTAGTCAAACTAGTTGAATTCTGGTCAAACCCCTAGCCCAGCAGCTTGTGAATTTTCTGGAGAGCAATGAATTGCATAAAAATTTCTGAAAAAATTACACAAGGTTTTTCTCTGATCCAGTAAGCTTCAATAAAAATTTCAAAATTTTTGAAGCTTCGGAGCTACCCCAAAAAATTCCCTATCTTCTCAGCCTTTTTAAATCAAAATCTAAAATCACTGTTCATTGGGCTCAGACCCGAGTCTGACTCCGACCCGAGCCGGTGTGGCTCAGCCAAGCCAACTAACCGCACCAACTCGTCACCGTCTGATCTGAAATGAGCGGCCAGGATCGCGTAGCCGTTCGGACCATCCGGAGTTGCCTCTCGATCTGAGTCGTCCGTTCGTGATCGAACGGCCCGTATTATTCCGACTGAGCCCGACACGCCACTTGGTTTGAGTGGACCAACTCGCCGCGCAGCACCCCTTCACACTCGTCTTCTACCTCGCTACCGGGTGGCGGCAGAGCGAAGTGCCACGCGTTCGCCGCATCTTTGCCGCCTCCCTCCGTCGCCAGGACGCCTTGCCCTCGACGACCGATCTGGGCGTCGCCATCTCACGCCGTCCCCTTCTTTGTCCGTGCGCTCACACAAAACTCCCTCGAGGCCTCTCTCAGAGCTCACTTCTCTTTCCGGCCGTGGGAGAGAAGGAAGCATAGCTCCCTCTCCAGTCTCGGTAAGCACCACCGCGTCAGTGCTTTCTTTTTCTCCTTCGACGCTGCCTCCATTTCCTCTGACCAGAGCTTTTGTCTTCGCTTGTAGCGCTTGGAACTCCAAGGTTGTCTTCCTTGTCTCCGGTGCGCGCCTCGAAGGCCTCCACCGCGCCATTAGTGCTCCTGGTGAGCCCTCTCCTCCCTTGGTGCGTCATATTGCGTTCTAGAGCACGACCAAGGTTTCCCCTCACCTAATTCCATCAATCGTCCGCAGGAGCTTGGGAATTTCGGAGTCTTCCATTTTCGGCTGCAAGCGTACCTCTTCGTCCCCATCTCTGACGTGGTAAAGCATTTCCCAATTCCTTGCTTTGTAACCTTCCTAGTGTCTTCCTTTAGTTGTTCCGACATCTTTTTCTCGCTCTCTTTGCTCAAGGCGAGCTCTCCTCGTGGAAGCACCATCGCCGCCGCCGTTCACCGCCGTCAACTTTCCTCTGACAACCTCCCCACCTCCGGGACATCGCGGTGAATTTATGGAGCCTCTCTTTTGCTCGTGCGTGCGGTAGATTGCGGGAAACTTCGTTGTAATGGCGTTGCCGTTTTTCCCGTAAGCCCTCCTCCGCCCGCTCCGTCGCGCCGCTGCGTCAGGTCACCGTTGGCCTCGCCGCTGGTGTCGCCAGGTGCGCGATAGCATGTAGGTCCCATTTTTGTGCTTGGCCGGCGCCGACAGGCTCTCCTTCGCCGGCGAGACGCCCGGTGAACTCGCGTCCGGGAACGCCTCCGTTGTCGGACGCCGACACGCACAGTTGAGCCATAATTAGATATTAATCATGTCTTAAGCTCTGATTAATTAGGGATTTGAGTGTAATGTTCCACTACCTTGTGGGCCTGTGTAGCTGGTTTAGGGGGTTGGGTTAGTTGTAGATTACGCTTTCTCTTAAAGCAAAACATATTTCCTTAGTGCTTAAATCAGAAATCCGTTTTTAGACTTGGAAGGCGTAGTTCCAAAATACGCCTTCGGCGTCACCTTGTTTGGGGCTGAGTCGAATTTGACCAGGTCAAAGTTTGACCACGGCCCCACTGGTCAGCGAGTATGGCTAGCCTGGTCTGGGTATAAAAAGTATTGTATGATTATATAATTTTCGAAATGCTTTATTTGTGAACTGAAAATTGGTTAAACTTCAAATTTTCATTAGTAATTCATCTTAGCTTCAAAATTGATGATTCAAATTTTGTTAGTTTCCTTTTAAATGTACTTTAATATAAAAATGGATTGAATCAAGTTACTATTACAGAAAACACTTTTGGCAAAATTACTTTAGATTTAGTATTATTGTTGCACTAAAAATTACTTTAACTTCAAAAATGCGTAAGTATTTCTCTGTAACTCCAAATTGAGTACACTCAAGTTTTTTAGAATCCTCTGTTAGTGTAGTTTATTGTAAAATAGGTTGTGAGCATGAAACTATTACTGAAAATCTTATTTTGCATGTAACTTGAGTACTACTTTCATAACTTTGAAAAATCATAGAAAATTCATCTTAGCTCCAAATGAGGTGAATCAAGTTCCATTGTTCATCTCTTGTGGTGCTCTGCTTACCATAAAAATTTCAAGAGCACCACTGCTCTGGAAATTTTCACCAAAATAATTAATTCGGATGAACAGTAACTGGTAGCAATTAAATTGGATTTTCTGGAAAACTGACATTCATACTGCCATAATTTTTGCGTATAACATCCAAATAAATTGATTCTTATTGCTAGATTCATCTAAAATCATGCTCTACCTTCTGTGAATTTTTCATGATTTTTGGATGTCTTTGAATTGTTGGGTCTTTTCGGTGTTATTCGTTCTCATTGTGCTTTCGACTTCTTTCGCTAGGTTCAAATGAAATTATTGATTGAACGAGTGACCCCCTGCAGCAAGATAATCATCCTCAGCAAGGCAAGCAGTTTGATCATAAATGTCCTATTACTTTCAAGTCGAATACTTTGTTTACAAATTGTATGTATGCATGCTTTTGTGTCAAAGTAATTTTCCCGATTAAAGGTAGCTATTCCTATCGCATGGTTACCCTTAAATTGTTATCCCCTACCACAAAACATAAGTTATTAATATCGCTGGTGAATTAGAGCCCGGTGATTTAATTATGCACTTTTGTTGTCTTTGCGGTGTCATGCTTAGAAATGCTTAGCTACCAGTAGAATTGGGCGGTTATCGACTTAGTCGATAACCTTGATCACACAAAATTATTATTATCATTATGCTCAGCACTTTGTGCTTGGTTACTTTGTAAAGTCAAAAACAAAATGAAACTGAAAATGAAATGTTTTAGACTTGGGCATATGGTTGACGGTGTGATATTCGGGTGTGTGGTGGTATGCCTAAGTCAACAAGGACCGAACATCTTGTGTCACACTATCTAAGCATTTTTGCGTGCAACCACATGAGAGGGATATGGGACCTCTCTTGACTTAGTACTTTGGCGTGTGTTAGCTCCGAGTCGCATGGTAGATGTGTGCGTTGTGTTGAAAAAGAAACTTGTGTGTGTTTGGGTGAGTAGTGGTGGAGGTTATCCACTGCAAGGAGCATCGTCCTTTATAAGGAGGTGAGCATCTTTGATGACTCCGCATCAACGTATGGGGCTTCCTCCCATATGGGCGACTCGTAGTTAATGCACAATATTGGAAATGTCTCGTAGGACTTAGCCGTGCTGGCATACCAAAGGAAGTGTGCTTAATCATGTGGCGAAAAGGCGGTCTGACATGTGGGTAAAGTTGTACACCCCTGCAGGGTTCAAACTATTCGAATAGCCTCGTCCTAGGTTATGGACACGCTTGGTTAGGTTTTGCAAGAGTTAGACTATAACATTTAATTAAAACTTGATGCGGGTGGTATGAATGGGGAATTCATGCTATTGTTGTGGTGGCTATTGGGTTAGTCATTTCTAGGATGTCTTGTTATTATTATTGCTTAGTATCTCGCTGTTTTTATCAAATAAAATCAGATTGTAAAACTGCTTTCAATCTATTACAATATTGCAAATGAAAACTTGCTTTATGTTGAAATTGAGTCTAGAGCCTGCTCCACTTAATAAGCTTGCATGTAGCTTTTTATATAGGCCTGTTACTCTACACGTAAGTCTTGTGAGTACATTTTTGTACTCATTTGCTGTGCTTAATAAATTGTTGCAGAGGAGGAAGTTGAACCCCAAGGGTTCCACTTTTGCGAGATGTGCGGTGGCTTCGGCGACTAGGTTGGTGTCTCGGTTGGTTGCCTTGTGGGTTTAAGGCACACTACTTGGCTTTTGTTTATCACCATCTTATGGCACCTTGCTTCCGCTGTTATTTAAAACTCTTTAGATGTCATTTGGCCGATCGGCCCCTTTTGTAATAACTTTATATTGTATGTCTTTTGGATTGCTTAGTTGTATCTTTGGATTCTATGTGTTGAATGGAATTGATGCATAATTTTTGTATGGGGTATGTGTACTGCACTTCTGGGAAGTACATATATGCCGAGAGTCGTGATATTTGATTTGTAATGCTTGAATCATCTTAATGGTTAAGTATTACAAGTTAAATACCCTGGATTCTCACAACAATCCACCAAGTGAATTACCCATTCACCAAATGAATATTATATTCATCAAGTGAACTTCCCAGTCACACCCCGACATATTTTAAAAAGAAACTCTACCTCTCGTGTGAAATCCTCGTGCACGTCCATGACTGCGGACATGGCTGTTTAAACGGTTTTAACTCTATAGAGGTTGTACAACTTTTCTCACAAGAGATAATCATCTTAGAATGTCCGTCTGACACACTTTTGTAGGTGTGCAACTAAGTGATCACCACAAGGCTTTTACGAAGTTCTGCTTTGACTCAGTTATGCTCGCTAAGGTTTCAACACTAAATGTCTCACTGACCAGACAGGGCCCCCCTCTTGTGCCAAACACAACCCAAATAGAACCAAATCAAAACATTGCTAATTAGTTAGCCAGGGCCGTCCCATCAGACATGTGATTGTATGGTTAAGTCCCAGTTCAATGGCGCACAAGATTAAGTCCTTGACAAGTTACTCAGGCGAGTCTACCACATCCCACAATGTGCTAATTGCACCCCCTTTACTGCATGATCACTCGCCCGAGCGGAAATCATTTTGTTTAACCAAGACCAATGACATACCCTGTCATGGTACATAAATTTTAATAACAGTGGCTAACCACCACAATTCCATATCACATTAAGTCAAATTAACATTTATTGCACATGTGATAATGAACCCATCGCAACTAAGCATGACTAAGCATCTGTACGATACCCATGGTGATATAAATATGTCCAAGTAAAATTAACCAATCTATGGTGACAAGTGATTCAAGGTATTCAAATATTCAAGGGAGGCATAATGACAACAGGTGATAGCTAATCCCAAATCAGTTGATATATAAATAGCATGCAATTGATATAAAACAATATACTTTTGAAATAATAGGTTTAATATGATCAAAGGACAACGACTTGCCTTGAAATAGATCTTGGAACTGGTCTTAGTCTTGGTGCTCTCCTCCTTGCTTAAAATTCCCCGAAGTATCAACGTCTATTTGTAAATGAAGCAAATAAACCAAATAAATACAAAATAGAAAGAAAAAACTCCAAAAATCACTACACCATCACATAGAATTAAGGGCAATTAACTGCCGAGAAAAAATGGGATGAGTAGCAAAACATGTGCCGGCAATGTTCAAGATATTATGGGTCTCGTTATCTGCCGGGAATAACTATTGTCTAGAACAACTTATCTGTCGGCTATGTTTTTATATTAGCTACAACACATCTGCCGTAAAAAAATTAAACTAGGTCAACATATCTGCCGGGGATTAGAAAAATTAAACTAGGTGAGTATATCTGCCAGGGATGTTTGTTTCCACGCAAGGGGTGCTGTAACACCCTGGCTATTCGGAAGTCAAGATGTCACCTAAATTATCTAACATACAACCATAATACGGAAGAATTTAAACAATATCTCATCTATTGATATAAAGAGATCAATATTTAATAGAACAATGGTAGGAATATAGTCTGAATCCAAATAAGTATATCAAAGGGGTGATCAAGGATCACAAGCAGAACTTAATCAACTATAACATGGAGAGAGATATCAACCACATCTAACTTTATTTATTACAGTTCATCAATTAACGAATGAAAGACAGAACCAAGTCCTATTATTGAAACCGGAGTATGGTGAGATGAATAATTAGTGCGTGTCTACTCCCTCCCAATAGAGCCATCATCAATGATCACCTAAAATAAACAAACAAAGCAAGAATGAGTCCGAGACTCAGCAAGTACAGTGAATAATTGGACATACAACAACTATGAACAAGACAACATCTTTAAAGAATATGAATATAACACCGAATGAATATATGAATGAATAGAATGAATGGATTGAATGAAATGAAAGGACTGCACACATACTTATACCGGTATAGCTAGTGACACACCCATCGGTGTTCACCTAAGCCCGCATTTAACAAAATGTGGGGATCCAAATCCCGTATGAAGGATGTTTCATACGAGTGTCCAAATCTGCCCACATTGGAATGGTGGGTCTTACGCGCCCATACTGGAATTGATGGGTCTTTATAATCCACTCCCGTGGATGGAACATGACAATGGATGCATGTAATGAACTATGAATTATGAAAGACATCATCTCTAAACATGGAAATAACACATATGAAAGGAACATACTCATTTAATATTCTCATGGATCATTGAAAAACACAGTACGAACATTAAGCATTCTGCATTTCACAAATCTTAAGAACATTAAAGTACTTGCCTTCCGCGTTGCGACGCGTTAGTAGGCAACGAAGGTGTCCCTAAACCCGAAGTATCTCCGCCTACACAAGTAAGTACTCGAAATAAAAACAACATAGTACAGGACACTACCAGCAACGTTCTACAACACCTTCCTGACAACCCAAGAATTAACCAATAGACCTATTCTGAAAACAGACAACACCATCACAGAAACACATCTGGACAGCAGCACAGAATAACTCATAACTATTGATCTGGGACTCGAAACGAGGTGAGCCTAGATCCTACGGAAACTTAACGAACATATCTACAAAATTCTAGTTGACAAGATCTCCCAATTCGGCCAAAATAAAATGCTAACAGGTAGATGAAAGTACTAGACAGATTCTGTCTAGACGAAAAGGACAGCAATAAAGAATAGATCATAACTTTTGATCTACAACTCCGATTAGGGCGTTCTTTATCATTCTGGAAATTTTATAAACATTGCTACAATAACCTATTTGAGTGAAAACCCTGAATCTTCTATTACCATAATCATAATTTAAAAGGCAACTTGACAGTTCATTCTCGTCAGAAATTCAGAACAGCGGGGAAGATCATACCATAACTTTTGATCCGTACATTAGAATTAGGTGTGCTTGGTGGATACGGAAAGCTAAGAACATTATCTAAATATCTCTAGCAGATTAAAATCTCCAATTCATCTTCTAAGAATCCAAAATGTGCCACGCAATCTACTAGACAGGTCTGGAATTCTAACAGCATAGTTTCGATCCAATCCAACTAATCTAATTTCACATCTAAACATCATCAAACAGCAAGGAAAGCATCTCATTGCCCTTGAAGACCCTTAGGAAGATGATGATAAATCTCCCAAAGAACCTCCCCTTCCACCTTCTTCCTTCCTTTCTTTGGCCGGCCACCAAGATAGCAGCTCCAATGGGAGGATTAGTTGGAGATGATGGCAGGAGGAAGCGGCTTGGTGATGACCTTGGAGGGCGGCACTAGGGAGAGGAGGTGCTAGGGAGGGAGAGGAAAAGAGGGGCGCTGCCCTTGGGGAGAAGGAGGCGCAAGAGGTGAGGAGGGGGGAGTTTGTGGCGGCTAGGGTTGGGAGGGGGAAAGGGTGGCGCCCCCACTTCCATATGGCTGGCCTCCCCCTCTTGGGCCTTCTGGGCTGCGGCCCATGGCCCAAGTTGGTGGAATTTCGCCGAAAAGACCCTATGTTACTTCCATTAATCGCTGGTTGACTACTTCTTTGTTAGGAGAAATTCGAAATTGAATAAAGTTCTCTCTAATCGACTTTCGGAATATTACAGGTGCGAAGGTGAAAAATTAGAGGAGAGTAGGCGCGAAAGGGTCCTGACCTCTCTCCACCTTATCCCCTCCTCCCGATGGTGTTCCTCCCAGCGCTGCCCTCCCCAGCCGTCCCTCCTCCCATCGCCTCTACTCCTCGGCCGCCCCTCCTGCCGGCGCCACCCCTCCTCCCCCTTTGCCCTCCTCCCCAGCCGCCCCATCCTCCCCACACCGCACTCCTCCCCGGCCACCCCCTCATCCCCGGTCGCCCCTCCTCCCCGTGCCTGCATCCTCCAGGGCCTCCCCTCCTCTCCACTCTGTCCTACCTCCCAGCACCTCCTCCTCACCCTGACCACCCACCTCCCAACGCCGCCCCTCCTCCCCCGCTGCCCCTTCCTCCCAGCACCACCCCTCCTCCCCGGCCACCCCTTCCTCCCATTCGTGTAGCTTTGTGTTTACCTGTGGTTTTGGTTGCTAATTGGTTCGCTTTTGTGCTGGTAGGGCCGTGCGCGAAGATCCATGATTCGAAGCTCAAGGAGAGGTAAAACCGATTGTGCTGTGGATTTTCTTCAAATTCATAAGGTTCTCGAGGAATCTAGTAGTGATGCTCTATGTTTCTGGAGCAAAAGAGGGTATTTGGGTTGCTTGGAATTGGGAAGAGAAGAATCTTTGTCATGCGAGAGAACATAGGTTATGAACTCAATACGGTGTGGTAATAGATGTTTGTGTGCTATGAATGTTGGATTACTATGCATTACACTAGATCTTTTATGTGAATCCAGATAGATTGCACAAACATTTAAAAAAGATTTCTATACCAAATCATGAAAAAATGCCCTCTGCAAGCTTGAGAGGTTTGATTTTTTCTGATAGAAATGCATGGGGTTAAATGGAAAGAATGCATATTGATAAGGGCTATAATTGTTCACAGTGAAAGATTTGTAACTCAGTAACTCTGATGCTTATGTATTTGGCAGATATGGGATTGCTGCTCAGATGGTGCTTGTACTAGGACTCTCAGTGGGCATTCTGACTATGTTTTTATCCCTTTGTTGTATGTGTTCCTTATAGCTCTGTTTATTTTAGAGCAATGTTGTAGCCTCTGGTGGTCTTGGTGGTGAAGTATTGATATGGGACCTTTGATGCAACACTTTCACCTGTTACTAAATCTGTAGAGGCAATAGAGGATAAGGTTCCTAATGGAAACTTTGAGCTGGTCGGTTGAGTATAGTGCTTGCCTGATTATTATTAATCATTGTTGTTTCTCTCACTTGTCAATATGAAGAGCTGCTTTCATGATTTGAACAATTAATTAGGTAGATAAGTTTGTGCCATGATATTTGGACGTAAAATCAGCATAATTCCAAAAGAAGGATTTGTTGTATCACAGAGCTGATCAATTATTACTTCCTCTGGTCCAAAGTAGTACTTGATTTGACTTTGCACATTCTCCAAGACACAACTTTGACTACTAATTCTCATCATAACATGTTAGTAAAGATAATATGAAATAATTTTCGACGAATCTACTCATGTTATTTTATGTGTCTAAATCTAAATACTTAAAAAAATATGTTAGTGGCCAAAACCAAAGAATGTTGGCTTCATGTGAATCATAGTGACATCTATTTTTGACTGGAGGTAGTATGAAATAACTATATTATCTAAGAAAGTGATTCGTTTACGTAGTTTATTAAATACGAATGCTCTCATGTTAAGCCTTTATACTCAGTTTTCTATCATAACACTTGTTACTGATATTTCAGAGCCAAGAAGAAGCTCACAATATCTTATCCCTGCGTGATGCTTAATGTTGATGTCACGAGAAACAACACTAATGATCAATATCAAGTAATAATTTTTGTTCTGCAAGTTATACTTCAAACTGTTAGATTCATTCAAGTTCTATATTCTTCTTATTGACAATTGGAATGTTATTAATGGCTTTATTCCTTTGTTGTCCTACTAGACGTTGGAAGATCTAGTAAATAAGCTATATACAACACAGTGAGTGTTCCATTGAATTCGAGGTAGATGAACCTTACAAGGTGAAGTACTCTAATTGGATTACGGTTTTCCATTTTCCTTCTACTCTTTGTGTAGTATTTCCATTCTCTGATCCAATTTACTTTGGATAATCTCAGAATCTCATCTTGCTTAATTTTGCATGTCACAATGCATGCTAAAACATCAGGCCATGATTCTACCGCCTCTAAAGAGGAAGGATTACGATAAAGAAGAGGTATCTTGTCTTCAATGAAGATGGCACCTTGGTAGAAATTAAAGGTTTTGAAATCAAGCGTGAGGTGAGCTAAAGCTCATCAAAGTTTTTCGTAATGCTCCTTTTATGCATCGATTCTTCTTTGTTAATGCTCTAAATAGGAATATAGGGACTCTTGCATCGATTAGTATGGCCGTTTAATTTCTTATATTTCTATTTTTGCTTGTAGGCGGAGGTATTTGACAAATTTCTTCATGGTTCAACTTTAAAGGAATGCTATGCAGCTATGGCCTCTGTTGCGAATCGTTGGTTAGACCTATTGGACGTAAGTTGTTTGTAAAATTTATAATGATACGCTTTAAAGTCTAAACAACCCAACTGACTTGCATTATTAAATCAATGCAGTATTATCTAACAATATTTGTCTATCGCAGAATCAAGGGATTGATATTTCTGATAGTGAGTTGCTTGATTTTATATTGGGGTCAAGCACAATGAGTAAATCCTAGTTGACTATGGAGAATGAAGTCATGTGCTATGACTACAAACAAAAGACTTCTGAATTTCTTGGAGATTCAATGGTTTAGGACAAAGGACTGCATTGCCAATATATAGTTGCCCAAGAACCACAAGTAAGTCTGAAATTTTCGATGAATCGACATCATGTAGTTACCCATATCTTTAAATTTGGATAGTTGCCATTGTTATGTTCTTCACGTGATCCTTTCAGCATATGGGTAAACATCCCCTCATTCATTTTCATGGCATTAGTTTGCTCCTACAATTTTGAGCGAGTTGGATGGCTTGTATTTAATTTGCCTATGGTCATGTTGACTTTCTCAAATCTTGTAGGGGCACTCCAGTGAGTGAGCGTCTGTTCCAGTAGCTATCGTCGTCTCTTACAGAAATTGCAAAGTTTTATTTAAGAAAATGGTTCAAAATCTCCTCTGAAGCAAGCATCCGATCTATTGTTGATTGGTCTTACTACAAGCGACGCCTAAGCTCAGCTATTCAGAAGATCATTACAATTCCTGTCGCAATGCAAAAGGTAATATATAATTCTTTCTTGTTCCCGTTGATTATCTGTACCATTTCTGAGATCCTTACTTCCTACAGATTTCAAATCCTGTTCATCGAGTTCTTCATCTTGATTGGTTGCATAAAAAGGTTAGAGAGAAAGATGATCGATTTCACCAGCGTAAACTACATGATATGTTCAGTCATCATGAATAGCATCACATTGGTGGACTAATTTTAGGCTTGACTCTTGAGGATTATGCATCATTATGAATTTATGCCTTACTTTTGCTACTTAGTTGAGGCTGTCCTGCACTCCTACTATTTAATGGTTTGCTTAGAATTAAAACTTATGTAGTTATGTCCTAGTATCATGTTACCTTTTGCTACTGGTTTTGATCCTGAAATTGCAAAATTATCCTAGAGAGTCCTTATCAATCCTTAGAAAATTGATTACCATACTGTTGTTTTTGCAAGCAAGGTTAACTTCACTTGCCAGCCTTGCTTTTCCGTAATGTTGAATCTTTGGACATATTTTCATCATCTCAGATGTTGAATTGTTGATACATTTGCCTCTAGATTACTCCGACAAAGGATGGAAAACTCTGTCTTGATTGAGCTCATTGATGCAAAAACAAAGGAAAACAAAGAAACCCTTGAGGTAAATTACATTTTAAACATTTTAAATACCTTTATTTTTGTTCTTGTACATAGGATTTGCAATTGCGGTTTTGCCACCATCCATGCATTTACATACACATGGACTCTTTGATTATGTCTATTGTCTTTGTGTTGGATGACTTAAATGAATGAATGCTTGCTACATGTCCCATGCTTGCTATATGTCCTTTTGTTCTTTGATTATGTCCCATGCTTGCCAAATATATGGACATATGTCTCCTATTTATTTTACTCATTGTTGTTTAGCTCATCTATGTAAGTTAGGAATATAAACAGCACTGGAAATTTGTGTGTTTGTGTAGGTGGATGTAGCCCTTATAGCCATAGGAAGGGCACCATTCACCGAAGGGCTTGGATTGGAAAATGTGAGTACTTGAAAGTTGCACCATTCACCAAAGGACTTGGATTGGAAAATGAGAGTACTTAAAAGTTGAAACTATGTGCTATCAGAACATATTCTACAGTATAATTGCAATGCACACAAATGTACCCCTTCCAGATAAAGCTTTCGATATCTAGACCTATTACAAATATACTAATCTTGGTTGTGTATATTTCACAGGCAGAACAAATCATACACGCACATTCATGAGATTGTTTTCTCCACTATTGACAAGCCAAAGCTCTTTAGTCAGGTCAGCAATTCTGTGTGCTTTTTAACTTAACCTTATGATACATTTTTTAAGTCTTCCAGCTGTAATAGAATTTTTCAATCAATGTTGCAAAGCTTAAGCACCTATCTTAAGCTCGGCTGTTCTGATTCTATTTCTATATGAATTGTATTTCTTACACTACTCCAATGATGCCAATTTTGCAACGGTATGAACATGACACTAATGGCTTACACAAGGCACTTGAAGCATCCATTTTAAGGAATGAGGTAACTTCTCAGTTATTCATATACATTGCACCTCATGCAAAATTTAGCAGCATGCAATGCACTACTATTTTTCTTGTTTTACTTACCTTCATATACAGGTGTGGGACATCCGAACGAAAGCACATGTTTCTGCTTTAACTGGTCATGATAACACTGTCTGTTTAGTGTTTGCTCGGCCTATGGTAAGAAAGCATTTCAACCTGTCCCAACTCACTGTCTGTTCAGTGTTTGCTTGTAGCTTTTGCTTGGGATAGTATTTCCTTGTCTATCACAATACCTACCAATGATTCATCAAAATAGTTATTCTTCCTTTTGTCTGTCTCAGGATCCACAAGTTGTCACTGGCTCACATGATTCAACCATCAAGTTCTGGGATCTTGTAGCTGGTAATTTAACTATCTACTTTGATAATGTTCTCTGAATATTTTACTGCATTGCTGCCGTTACAGTTGATTAATGTTATGTTGAACTCCAAGAAACAAGCATGTACTAGCTATGCTCAAAGTGCAGTACAATGACCATTTCTCATGTACCATGTGTTTTCTAGTACTATTTATGTATAAGAACTTTGTGGCAGTGTATGTTGATGCAAGTTTTCCTCTTTGAAATTTACACACTTAATGATGTTACACTTGTATGTTAAGTTCAAGTGAAGCCCGTTTTGTTTGTAACCACTGGCATAAAGGCGCAAATGTTATATTAGTTCTAGGACTGACAATCCAATGCCGTTGCACTCAATTTGGTTGAAACTGGAACCAAAAGTGTCAATAAATAAAACATAATTTCCTACCTGTTATTCTTGAATATCCTTATGGGCATATGATATGTAGAGATCCTTTAGTTGTTCAACTAAGATATTTTGTCATTCAAGCTCAGCATAGAGAACACAATAATCACATTATTTGTTATGCAATGTTTAGTGTCATGGCAGATGGCACAATTGGGTGCATGCTTTATTGCAGGCACAATGTATTGGTTATCATTTCTTCTTTTTATTGCCCTCATAAAGTTTTATGAAATTCTGTTGGGTGTTTTTATGCAGGAAAAACTGTATTTAGGAGTGATCATGCGCTAAAACTCGAGTCAGTTCTAGACTAGATAGCTATTGTTGGAAGTGGTTACATTGGACTTGAATTCAGTGATGTATACATAGCCCTAGGAAGTGAGGTACACAAAAAGTTCTTGTGGTGAATAAATTTGAAAACATGGCTTAGAGAATCATTTTTAGGCATGTCTATATCTATGTACAAGTGCTACCCTTGTAATCACTTCATAGCTTATCTATGTAAAAGTGCTACCCTTGTAATCACTTCAGTGTAATATGCTTATGTGAAAGGTTTCATGGGACTTATTTTGGTGAGGATGTTGCTGTTAAAGTTCTAAGAGCTGAGCATTTGAATAAGAATGTTTGGAACGAGTTCACACAAGAATCGAGGGTAGTTAACTGCCGGGGAAAATTGAGAATCGAGGGCAATTTAACTGCCGGGGAAACAACTAATTGTCGAGAAAACGTTAACTGTCAGGGAAAACTAAGAATTGAGGGCAGTTAACTGCCGGCAATACATCTAACTACTGGGGAAACTCTAACTGCCAGAAAATACCTAACTGCCGGGGAAACTATAACTGCCAAGGAAAACAACTTTTCTAGGGCAGTTAAGTGCCGAGAATACACATATCTGCCAGAGAATGTTTTTCCCAAAGAAGACTTTCTTCAAGGAGCAATAAGTCTTTGGGAAAACTAATTGTCGGCAGATAATTTGCTTTACAAAGCTGTTTTCTCCGGCAGTTTAATTACCCTTAATACTATGCCATGGTGTAGTGAATTAAATAAAAATCTCAAGAAAATAGATCTCGAATTTATATGAATTTAGAAATTTGAATGGGCTCAATCGGAGTTCGGATGAGGAAGAATGGACTTCTAGAAGATCTAAATCTAAAGAAAAGGAAAAAGGAACTGTTTCTAATTTTCCTGAATTGTCTTTCTATTAAAAATTCTGAATTAATGCATCAACATGACGTCAGTGATTAAATTCGGAATTAAAGAAACTCTGGAGAAATCCTCACAGTGGCTGACAAGTGGGGTCATGGTCCATGAACCAAGTCCACGCGATCGGTTCATGGGTCTACGGTTCATGAGTTCACTGCACAGTGGATCTGACAAGCGGACCCACACGGCAGAGGCACGACTCATGTGGACTAAGCCCACTTAGGTTTTGGATCTAGGTTTGAGTTGAGGTGCTACGTGTGCACTGACTGTGTGGCCAACTCAGACGACACGCAGACGAAGGAGGTGATGTGGATGCTGAGGTGGCTGACACACAAGCGACACGTCACCCCAACGACGCGAAGGATCTAGTCCCTATGGTTACCCGCGAACGACGGCTCCTCGCCGGTGGTAAAGTGGCGCAACGGCTAGCTGATCCTTTGGTGAACTCAACGGTGTACTTACTGTCACATCCCCAAATTAATTAACAATAATTAGTATGCATATCATGAGCATGCATTGTGTTTTGAAGCATTTGCATAAAGTATTGCACTTGGAAAATATCAAACAAATGTTAAACCTACAACTTCATTTTGAACTCCCAAAAGAAATCAGGAACAAAAAAAACTTGTGATCATCATCTGGAAATAATTTATTCAAATACTATAATAATTATCGAGAATAAATATAATTTTCCCAAATATATGGGACTAATTTCAACCCCTCAGAAAATTCAAACACATTTCAATAACCTATTCTAGGTTTGAATTAAAATTAAGCAAATGAATCATGAAAAATGAGGTTTAAGAATTTTTGTGAGCAACAGACCTTCCCAGGAACCCCTCTGATTTATTTCAGACTTTTAGGATTTTATTTGCTATTTTTAGTGTCCCGGTCAAAGTAGGGATTTGGTTTTAATTCCTAGTCAAACTTTAGACCTAGCCTAGCACTGTTGGACTCGGGTGCGACTGACTCGAGCCACGTGCAAGTGGCTTAGCCCAACCTTCGGACTTACGCGCTGGTCGTCCGATTAGATATCAACCGTCCGGATCAGTTGGAACATTTGGACCATCCGAACAGCCCGCACGATTTGGACCGTTAAAATTCAATCGGACCGTCCGAAACATTTGGGGATGTTCAGATCGTCCGAGCGGCCATTTCAATCGGGACCGTCAATATGCGAACAGACCGCCCGAAATGTTGTGACCCGGGCAAGCTGGCTTGATTCAACCAACTAACTGCACTGACCGGGCCAGGTTTTGACTCGCATCGCGCGTGTGTCGCTGCCAACTGGGCCCCGCTTGTCAGCTCTCTCTTCAACCTCCTGTTGGTGTTTGCGCAGAAGTCCTTCACCACGTTGCCACCGCATGCTGCTCTGCCCCGTCAACGCCGTGACTGCACCGCCCTTCATGGCCTATCCCAGAGCTGCTCTACTTCACGCCGCCTCTATTGCCGTCATCTTCCTAGATTAAAACCATCTCCGCACCCACTTTTCTCCTCATTCCTTCTCTTGGTGGCAGAGAAGGAAGAAGCCATTGCTTGCTCTCTTCATAGGTAAAATCCTCACCACCAAGTCCCTTAGCTTTATTCTTGCATGCCATTTCCATTTTGGCTAATGCGAGCTCTTGGTTTCTTGTGTAGTGTCCAGACCATCTTCGTGCTCCCTGAAGCTCTAGAGCGCGCACCCGAGTGATACCATTTTGTCATTTTCGTCTCCGGTGGGTATTAACCTAAATCTTGCGCGTCATCTTGTGTCCTTGAACATGAGATAGTAAACCCCTCAACTAATTTTGACACAGCATGACAGGAGCCATGGATTTGAAGGAATTCCATTTTCAGCCAAAGAATAGCCCCTTCATCTCCCACTTCGATTTGGTAAGGCATTTTCAAATTCCATTCACATACGCCTTACCACTAGCATCCTTGAGCTATCCCGACTATTCACTTTCCTTGTTTTTCACCAAAGCATCCTCTCCACATTGAAGTTCATCGTCGCCGTGGACCTCTCCGACGCCGACCCAGCCCCAAGTAACTCTGACCATCCTCCGACCCCGTCCAACCTTCAGGTAGCCTCCTAGTAGCCCCTAGACACTCAGGCACCCACTTAAATGGACGTTGCAGAGATCATTTGCTGTTTGCATGTTTGTCGTAGCTTTAGCTCCGCCCCTCTCTGGCTAGCCACCGGTATGGGCCATCTTAGCCATCATAACCACCACCGAAAGGTGCACAATACTATTGTGAAACTATCCCAGGCCTAGGCTAGCTCCACCGTGGCGCGTAGTGCCGACGAGCTACTGGGCAATCGCGCAGACGGGGAAGACCCCGTTGTCGTATGCGGACTAGCCCTGTAGCACGGTGATTAGACAATAATGACGATGATTAGCATTAAATGGTTGTCTTAAGGAAGTAAATAAGTCGCTTACATGTGGACCCTACGAACAGAAATCGAGAGGCTAAACCGGTATTTGCGGAGTATGACATGTAGGCCTAGCCCTTAAGAGCCGTGCGCTATGCTTGTGCACCGGGGAACCCAGTTCATGGATCTATGTCTATGACGAGCGGGTCCCACCTGTCGGGGCATGGATAAATCTAAGTTTAAATGAAAAACATACTGATCAGCAGACTCCACCTGTCAGCATCTGTGGCTAGCATAGCACTCGATAGGAAAAGTCTAAAATTATTAAAAAAAATTTCCGGAATCCATTTATTTGCACACTGAAATTTTGATTAACCTCAAAAATCCATAACTAATTCGTCAAAACTCCAATTGAGATAAACCAAGTTATTTTGGTCTTATAATATTATCCTCTATTTATCTTTGTAATCCTTTTCCCCACTACTACTCTGCAAATTTTCACCAAATAATTAAATTAAGATGAATAGTGACCGAAGGTCATTTTTCTGGATTTTCCAAAATTTTGATTTTCAAATAGCCATAACTTTTACATATTAACACCAAATGGAATAATTCTTTGACCTAAATTCATCTAAAATTATCATCTAGCTACGTAGAAATTTCATGCCTTTTTGAGCAATTTGATTTTTGTGGAATTTCTCGGTGTTTATTGATATCTTTATTCTCTAGATTCTGAAGCTTTTGACATTGACTCGTACGCCACCGAAAGCGAGCAATTAATCTACCAGCAAGGCAAGCATCGTTTGAATTTTCTTTTGCATCATATTGATCCCAGATTTTGAGTAGTTAAGTGCAATGATAATTGCTTGTATGCTAATTTTTTTATGTTGATATTTTTGTGATGTGTAGTTAGTTATATCCTATTCGTGAGGTTATCCTTGAATTATTCCAGTACCTACATGCTTAAGTTAGGTTGTGTGAAATATATTGTACGAGTTTGCTTAGTCAAGCAAGTCTAGATACGGTAGTTTGATTGTTAGGAATAACCCGACAATTAAGGGGGACACAAACTTTCTTATCTTCTTTTTATTCCAGATCTTCGTATCGGTTATTTAAGTTAAACTTTATCATTTTAAGAGAGTTTTGGGGTCTAGACAAGTGGTTGTTAGTGAGGGTACCTTTGTGCATGAGATCGGGTATGTGGTTGACTTGTCCGGACCAACAAGGACCGAACTTTGGTGACGTCGTTGATTTAAGTAAAACTCGTGCTATCACACGCGGGATATGGGCACTGTACGGTTAAGTAAGGGGAAGGTTTTATTGTGTTAAGTCCCAAGGTGGAGAGAGGACACTTGTATTCGATCATTTTTCCGTAGGAGCAGATGTAATTTTCTATGTGTGCATGGGAGCACCATTTTTCGTTATTTACATTGCATCGATGATGTGACCATGCCACGAACACATACGACCATAAAGGTGAATTCGTTCCCTCAGCTTCAATTTTTTTAAATGAGACTATGATGCTACCTAATGATGAAAATGTATATTTGTGAAGCTATACAAGGAGAAATGCATCAACACTACGCGCTCGTGGTTGGGGTCCACCTAAAGGGAAGCCGACCCACACATCAAGACTAAGTCAACGTCTTCCCCAACACTTCCTTAGGGTCACCACATCACTTTTCATCCAAGTAAAGAAAGAGTCCAAGTTGGACACGTTCTGAAATCCAATTCGGCCTCCGGAGACAATACCGACTTCAAACGTGCATAACTTTCACATACGGAATCCGTTTGAGGTCCACGAGTACTTGATGGAAATATTATCTCGTCCTCTTTCCAACGAATCTAGCCTAACCTTCACATTCACTGCCTACACATTGCAATCATCCAAAGAAGGTGCTGTGTCACCTGTTTGGGCCAAATTGGGCCTTGTAATACGTTGGCCCAAGGGAAGGCGCCACCCTAGGCGGCCCGTACTATTCACTCATCACTGTTCATGTGTGAACAGTGCCATGAATAGTACCACACCCTATTTTCCTAGCTATGTGCGCCTCCCCCTCCCCTATTTAAGGAACTCGCACCCCTCTAGTTTTCTTGGATTTCGTTAAGTTAAAAGTTAGCTACATTGCAACTTCGTGTATTGGCTTGCGTCGATTAGACCAACCCTGAATACCATTTTGGAATCCCAACTTTATCAAATATTTCAATCTTATTTGCAATTTCAGATTGCTTATTATCTTGTTCTTGCGTGTTCTTCGATTGCATGCAGGAATAGACCTTCATGGTCAGATCAACCGCGTTCTTGGCACGGTTGGTAACGACTCGAAGTGTGGTTTAGCGATTGCTTGGTGTTCTAGTCGTGACCAGTTAGAATCCTGTATCGTCAAAGTCGTTCTCCTCCAAATCGAAGTTATCATCCTATCAGAAGATCGGGATAACCATTGACTCATCAGGTGGTATCAGAGCCAAAGTTGACCGGTAGGAATTCTTGTATCCCTAGTTTAATTAGTTGTTTCGGTTTTTAATACCTGTAGTCCAGAAAAGTTGCCCTACAAAAAAATACTTAATCTTTGTTGTCCAAACCCCGTTGTGCCTTTCAATCTGTTAGTTTTGGTTTGCTAAATTGAATTTGTGTCCATTTTAGCTTTGTCTAGTCGCTGGTCATATCTTTGTTCCTACAAAAGTCCCGAAGAAAAAAAAATCTTTGAACCCTAGCCCATCCATCACGTCCTAAACCCAAAAATAAGCTCCAAAAGAAAATTTCCACATCAAAATCCATTTAGAACTCCCCAAACGCTAATTTCCAATTTCGGCCTGAAGACTCCCTTTTCTGCCACCACCACGCAAATAGCCATATCTTGTGATTCCCTAATCCTTTTTGAGTGAAACCACCGCCATTAGATCAATAATTGGATTATACATCTGCCTGTAAAATTTCACCTCAATCCAGCAAGGCAGTCAAATTTGATATGCGGTGAAAGTTGTCCTAGTTTTCTGTTTGAATCTGAAACTGTCTGCACTTGTGATTTTTGTGCGATTTTTTCAGTCGGTATTCAGAAAGGGTCCCCAAAAGAAAAATTGTGGAAAAAGCTATCAGGAAACAGACAAAAAAAGAATCATTGAAAAATAGGCATCTGACAAAACGTTATGGGCTAAATGCCGACGTACTGTTCAGTGGACAGAAAACCACAATTTTCAGCGTTGGGTCAAGACTTGTGCTATTCACTCCAAATTGCATTCTATTGAATTATCATGTGTCTACCACTCCTATACATTGTTATACACTTGTTTTAGCCTTCATCCATCCTTGGTTGATCAGCAACATAGGCTAAGTGCTAGATACGAACTATAATTCAATTATGTGCAATTTCTGAAATTAACTGATTGTTCCCCTTGCTACCTAATATTAAGCATGTCCAAGCTCCACTTTCTACTAACCGAGCAGATCATGTCGAACCAACCCTTGCAATCATTCTACTCATCATTTGAGTCAAGTTTATCATGAACCAACCACCGATTGCACCACCTGTTTGCATTGGTAAGAACTTGCAAGAGCTTAGTAAGAGTTTGAGCGTGTGTGACTTGATAAACTCCACCTCCTAGCAGTTGATAGGATCATATACTTGTGATTTGTTTCCTTGCTTTCTACTAACAATGATAGGTTGGTTGAAGTTGGTAGATTACGATGACATCGTTGGCAGATTTGAACTCAAAGGAAAACAGCTACCAACATATATCTTGCCACTCACCGCTGAAAGTACGTCATTGGACTACTTCCTGTGGGTTACTATATTGGATAGCTACTTTGAAAGACAGGACCTTGATCCTTATGAGAAGATGAGCATGGCAAGGACGGCGCTGATCGGAGATGTTCACCATTGGTGGTTGAATCTCGAGTACCACTTCATGTACACATGGGAGCAGATGAAGAAGAAATTGCAACGTCGTTTTGTATACCACCCATGGTCACAAGCGAGGTGCAACCTAAGATAACTGAAAATGCTGACATTGTTTTGACTCCTACTCCAAGTACAGATACTACCGAGATGCTTGAAGAGATGAAGGATGATCTGGTGCATCTTATGTCATTAGAGGAGAAGTTTGAGGTACTTACAGTATCTGATGAGGGCGATAATGACAAAGGTACTGATTTGGTGCTACAACAAGACATAGAGCAACCTTGTGAGTATATACCTGCTGTAGTACAATCTTTTGATATTCCTTGTGTTGACTTGAACGAACCATGTGCTAATATGAATTTTCATAATTTTGCACATGTCGAATTAATTACACATAAGGAAGTTTTTGATAGAATATCCCCTGCTGAAGCTTTGTGCTATATCATGCAACAATGAAGAACCGTTAAAATAGATGACATATACATATACCATGCATACACCTTGGCTTCTTTGTTACCCTATTTTCAGCTTATCAAAAGCCAAGGACGGCTTTGTTTTCAAGAAAGGGAGGATGATGTGACCATGCCACAAACGCATACGACCATAAAAGTGAATTCATTCCATCAGCTTCAATTTGTTTTAAATGAGACTATGATGCTACCTAATGATGAAAATGTATATTTGTGCAGCTATACAAGGAGGAATGCATCAACACTACGCGCTCGTGGTTGGGGTCCACCTAAAAGGAAGCCGACTCACACATCAAGACCAAGTCAACGTCTTCCCCAACACTTCCTTAGGGTCACCACATCATTTTCATCCAAGTGAAGCAAGAGTCCAAGTTGGACACGTTCTGGAATCCAATTCGGCCTCTAGAGACAGCACCGACTTCAAACGTGCATAACTTTCACATACGGAGTCCGTTTGAGGTCTATGAGTATTTGATGGAAAGATTATCTCATCCTCTTTTCAACGGATCTGGCCTAACCTTCAGATTCACTACATACACATTGCAATCATCCAAAGAAGATGTTGTGCCACCTGTTTGGGCCAAATTGGGCCTTGTAATACTTTGGCCTAAGGGAAGGCGCGACCCTAGGTGGCCCATACTGTTCACTCATCACTGTTCATGTGTGAACAGTGCCATGAATAGTACCACACCCTATTTTCATAGCTATGTGCGTCTCCCCCTCCCCTATTTAAGGAACCCACGCCCCTCTAGTTTTCTTGGATTTTGTTAAGTTAAAAGTCAGCTACATTGCAACTTCGTGTATTGGCTTGTGTCGACTAGAACAACCCTAAATACCACTTTGGAATCCCAACTTTATCAAATATTTCAATCTTATTTGCAATTTCAGATTGCTTATTATCTTGTTCTTGCGTGTTCTTCGATCGCATGCAGGAATAGACCTTCGTGGTCAGGTCAACCGCGTTCTTAGCATGGTTGATAACGACTTGGAGTGTGGTTTAGCGATTGCTTGGTGTTCTAGTCGTGGCCGGTTAGAAGCCTACATCATCAAAGTCATTCTCCTCCAAATCGAAGTTATCATCCTATCGGAAGATCAGGACAACCATTGACTCATCAATCGGTATTTCCAATACAACTTGTGAGCTGCTTAGCAAGTGCTATCTGTCGCTTGTACTAAGTAAGGGAACATCTTGTAAGGGGGACTTATCTCAATAGGATCTTCTTTCTAAAAATGACTATATCTCGATTCTCCCCAGCCGGCATACCTAAGGAAGTGTGTCATTATCCGGAGGCTTACCGGCTAGTCGAGTCGTGTGGGTAAAGTAGTACACCTCTGCAAATATAAATCTATTTGAATAGCCATGTCCACAGTTATGGACGATCTCTTGAATTCGAGAGTCACTATTGTTAGACTTTGAATTAAAGTTTGTGGGTACAACTTGGTATTCGGCTCGAACGGGTGTTCGTGCATGTTAATGTATCAAAGTGGGCTGCCACTTTGGTTTTTTTTTTGATTCATTTGTTTATCAATGTGTTACTTTATCATATGATTTACTTCTACTTCAAATCTGATTTTGAAATAGCATTTGAAAAAGTAGTATGTGTAGGATGAAAATTGTTGCGTCTTTCGCAAAACTAAAGCCACTAATGCTATCCTTTGAATGTCCAATTATGGATAACTAATTTTATCTTTGTGTAAGACTTGCAAGTACTTTTAACTTAACCTGGCTGCAACGATTCAGGTGAAGAAGACTTCGAGCCTAATGAACTCATTAGTGTCGATTTAGGCGACACTGACGAATAGTGCTATTATTTGACTCCTAGTCGGTTGCCATGGGTTATGGGCATACCTTGCTGGACTTTTGTTTTATTTATATCATTTCCACTGCCACTCTAAGTGTTTAATCGAATTTGGCCAGTCGGCCCTTTTGTAATCGATGTAGACTTGAACTATTATGATGTATGTCTTTCTTTATGTCTTTTTATGAATGTTGTATGGATGTAATCACCGTTGAATGAGAGTATGAGCGTGTTGGTCGCTGATCTTGGGTGCCAACATGATCTCATACTCGTTGTTGATGAATTCCCTTTTAACTCAGTAAGTGTAGTCTTGAACTGTTTAGAGAACCGATTATCATGTAGTGCTTGCAGAGGAGCAGTACACATGATCGTCGGAGCATTAGTTTGGGCAAGACCTCTCACTTAGATGGAGTTAATTTGGAATCCATTTACCAGAGGCCCAGAGTTATTTCCATAAGACCGGGAAGGCCTCGGTCTTATGGAAATAACCTGGGGGTCCCCACACTTACTAATGCAAGGGGGCCTCTATAGCAGCCAGCGGTGAGGTTTAGAAGGTGGCTTGGTTTTGTCCTTGGCGAATCTAGGGTTCCGGCGACTCTCCGGCAGGACCAAGGTGTCGAGGGCGTAGCTCTCGTCCTTGCGAACCCAAAGGAGGCAGAGGCAAGGCTCGAGCGACTTTGACGACGACGGAATAGCTCGTTGGAGTTGTAGGCAGCGCGCTGCTTCTTCAAGCTCCCCTAGCAGCTAGGGTTTTGCTTCGGCTCTAAGGCGGCTTGGGCTGGGATACGAGGACCAAGGGCTATCCTTGCTCTTATATACGGACGTTCGAAAGAGTCCGAGGCGCCTATCTTCCCGAGGGGTAGCCACATCTAGATTGGCAGCAACATCTTCTAGAGGAGGCAGAGGGGTAGGTACAACCCTAAGTAGAGCCAGAGGAGGGAGCGTGGGGTTTGCCTCATCTGCCTTGTAGCCACCTCCTGCTGTTCATGAGGACGATGAGTATTATCTCGATGAGGAAGAGGGTGAGGAGGATGAGTATCCTGAGGTAGAGGGTAGTACGATGCTACAATTTTGGATGTGAGGACCTGCGAACCTGCCACCAAAACCAACACGAGAGGAGGACAAGATTGTCATTGTCCCCGTAGGAGACATGTAAGTAACTGTTAGCACTTTCACTATTTTAGCCCAGCTTGCAAACCTCTAAACTCTAAGCTAATGTGCAGGCAATGGCATGAACAAACAAGGGCTAAAAAAAGTAGACTTCCAAACAACATAATTGGTGTGTTGATTCGATGGTATTTCCCTGGCTTAGTCAATTACAGAGGACGGGGGCCTGTATGGACATGGCGCCACTATAAGGCCGCTGATGATACTACTGTTGAAGAAGAAATATAGTTCAATAATTGTTTGCAGTGGGTGGAGGAAAGTTTTTGGGTATTTTTCTCTCTCTACTCATCAGAGCGTACATTTGTTGTTCATTGGCTGGTTCTTTTCAATATATGCATGATTGTAGTGGTAGTTTAGATGGGCGAAGGGACAGGAGGCTAATGCTAGGAGAGTGGTGCGTAATTGTAACACCCCAGTCCTACAAGGGCCTAGAATGCTACTAAACTAACATGTTAAGAAAGTTAAAACAGAAGACAAAAATTCTAAATTTCGGCAGAACCTCCCCTGTACAGTTAGCTATACCGGAGGTTCCAACAATCATAAATATCAAGACAATAGCAAAATCAACAAATATCATAACCATCACAGAAGTATAAACTGATCTCAAGCAACTATATCAAAAGAATGAACTAAGTTCACGCACAGTACTTAACCAATCTTAACGGAGAAGGGTTATCAGCCACAGCCAACCTTTATTATTACAGTTCATCAATAAAGAATGATTAAATCGAACTAAAATGAAATCCTGGATTTGATTAAGGTGAAATGAAAGGGTAGTGTGTGTCTATTCCCTCCCCATGGAGCCAACCTCAAAGATCACCTAAAAAAACAACAAACAACGCAAGAGTGAGTCCGAGACTCAGCAAGTACAGTAAATAAATATTACATATAACAACCATGATCATGTGAACTTCATTGCAATGTATGAAATAAGGACAGAACGAACACTTGAATGAATGGAATGAATGATTTGGATGAAATGAAGGGACTACACACATGCATATACCGGTATTGCTGGTGACACACCCATCGGTGTTCACCTAAGCCCACATTTAACGAAATGCGGGGATCCAAGCCCCGTACGAAGAACGTTTTGTACGGGTGTCCCAAACTGCCCACATTGGAATGGTGGGCCTTACGTGCCCATACTGGAATTGATGGGTCTTATATATTGATCCACTCCCGTGGATTGAAACATGTATTGTGGATGCATGGTATGACATATGAACATTGAAAAGAAATGCTCTGTAATCATGGAGGTAACACATATGGATTGAATATGAACATTTAAATATTAACTTGGTTCTTAGAAATACAAAATCAACAACAGGCATTCAACATTTTATGATTATAGGAACATTGAGGTACTTGCCTTCCGCGATGCGACGTGTTAGTAGGCAGTGGCGGTGCTCCTAAACCTGAAGCCTCTCCGCATACACAACATATGCTCAAAATAAGAACAACATATAATAGGACGCTTCCATTAACGTTCTACAATGCATTCCCGAACATCCAAGAGTTAACTAATATATTTAGTCGAAAACGGACATCCCCAACGCATTCGTGAAACTGGACAGCGGCACGGAAAAGACCACAACTTTTAACCTAGGACTCGTAACGAGATGGGCCCAGTCCCTAAAGAAACTTAACGAACCAATCTACAACATTCTAGTTGACGAGATGACCCAAATCGGCCAAAACGAAATGCTAACAGGCAGCTGAACATGAGAGATAGAGTCTGTCCCGACGAAACGCACAGCAGAGAAGAAAATAACACAACTATTGTTCTACATCTCCGATTAAGGCGTTCTTTAACATTCTAGAAAGGTTATGAAATTTTCTAAAATATTCTAATTGGATGGGAACCCTGAATTTGTCTCTAACATAAACATATTTTAGAAGGTAATTCAACAGATTCATCTCGCCAGAAATCTGAACAGCAAGAATAAAACTAACATAACTTTTGATCCGTATGTTGGAATTTGGTGATCTTGGTGGCTATGAAAATCTAAGACAATAAACTACAATTATCATAACAGGGAGGACTCCTGATTCGGACCTTAGACATGCTCAAATTGCCACACAAATTGACTGCTGGAAATTAAACGATGTTCTGGACAGTGGTACATAAATGGCCGTATCTTGCAAACCATAACTCGGATTCAGATGAACTCAGAGGCTATGGAAATCTGACGAAATAATCTACAACTCTCTAAGAGATATAAGTCCTAATTTGGCCTTGATCTAAAAAAAAATCGACGTTGAACAGGAACAGAAATCTGAATCTGAACCCAAAGAATATGGGCGAATCTGCAACCAACCTCTACCAAGAACGAATTGAAACAACAGCGAGATGCGAGATGATACTCTAGGAGATGCGTGAGATGTTGGTTCTTGCTCGGTCACCAATGGACGACGGCCTCCGGGCTCTCCTTGCCTTGGCAGCAGACCAAAGGAGGAAGAAGAAGTCGCCCCTAATGGAGGAAGGATGGCCACCGCACCAAGGAGGAGAACCTTCTGCCGGTGTCTTGGAGGGGCAGCGGCTTCAAGACTTGGGGAGGCGGCGGCTTCCAGGCTTGGAGGGGCGGCGGCTTGAAGATGGACACCAGGGGCGGCGTGAAGATGGACTCCAGGGGCAGCGGCCAAGAAGTAGGCAGGATTGGGAAGATGGACTCCAGGGGGCGGCGGCCAAGTAGTAGGCAGAATTGGGAAATAGCCCCCCTCTTTTTTGGATATGTGGCTGCTTGGGAAATAGCCCCCCCATGGGCCTTTCGGCCACCTCCTTGGGCTTGTTGGCCTAGGGCCCAAGCCCAGGGCAGGGTAGAAAACCACCCCTTAACTCTAATTTAACCCAGTGCTTAAGCTTCTACCTCACAACCGGAATCGGGGTATTACAGTAATGTTGTCAAGAAGCTAATCTTGCAGATGATATACGAAGCATGCATACATGTTGTGATCTATTACCACAAAAAATTCCTTGCAATGGAAACTTTTAGGACCGAGGCTTGCCAAACAGAACTCACTACAGAGGAATACATGCAGGAAACCAACTATGCAAATGATGCCACATATTATCAGTACATATAGTTTGTTTGTATTTAGCTCTTGGTTAATTTAGTCAATGCCTTGGTGGGCCAAGAAGTTTGAAGATGCATGGCGGTACATGGTAGAAAAGAAGTGGTTCAATGAACAATGGTTAGATGCCTCTCGTGCTGCTAGGGAACGTAGAATGTTGATGGGCGGGGCATCACACCGTCAAGACAACTCCTCCATGGCTCATTTCAAGAAGCGCTTGGTAGGACAATGTGTTCATAATAATTTCACATTGCATATATATATATATATATATATATATATATATATATGTGTGTGTGTGTGTGTGTGTGTGTGTGTGTGTGTGTGTGTTTTTTACCTTCCTGTTGGTTTTGTGGATGCAGGAGAACAAGAAGCAGAGGCCTGTGTCCAATGTAGAGGCATATGTAGCAGCAAGGAGGGGTGATCGTGAGGTTACCTTTGTGTAGCTAGTGTGCAACAGAGAACCTGGTAAGAATTGTAATTAATTTATGCCATGTCAATATGTGAACACAATGATGGGATTTGTAAAGATTATTCATTGGATGATCTCTAGAAAATTTCCTTTTTGGTGCTGAAACTTGTTAATTACTGTGTGTGTTAAATTTGCATCTACTGCTTACATGAGGCAGAATTGGAAAATCCACATTTTTTGCTACATAGTTTCTAGAAAAGTTTGACTTGTTTATAAATAGAACACATCAAATTTAAGATGTCAAGGATTATCCTCCCAAGCTGTATAAATTTAAGTATTAAGCAAAATAGTATATCATAATACCATATAGAAGGATACAAAACTTAGTAGTATCATGACCATGTCTGTTATCATAGTGCTTCACTTTGCAGTTAGCACCATACTGTGTGTCAGAATTTCTATACTTTGGCATAGCTTAGTTATATACATTTTAACATGTCTCCGGCTTCAGTCTAGCAAATAGTTCAATACTTGGAATAGTGCTTTAGTATTGTGCTTTAGAATTGGAGAACCCACAATTTTTTTTGCTTTTTGCATGTACATGTATTGTGCGTTGTTGGCTCATTCCATCAGTTACTTGATTCCCTTCTCATTGCCTAAAATGTATTTGTGTTTTCTCTTGGTTCATTATATATATGTTGTGTAGTAGTCCTTGAGAACCTGAATTTTTCCCAATAGACCGCATACACTGATGTTGCTAAGGAGATTCATGGCCCATAATTTGATGTAATGAATTCACCGCTTGATGTGGTTGCTGTGTACAAGGCTGGAAAGTCCAAAAAGCATGGATGTCTCATGATGGGTGCTGGCTACATTAGCTCACCAACAACTCGGAGGTCGGAGTATCAAGTAGTGGATCACCGGATGATGTATGCCCTCAAAGACGACTATGACCCTCAACTGACAGGGTTTCTCAGTTTGAGGCGAAGCTACAAGAGGAAATCGAAGCAAGGCAGCAGTTGGAGCAAATGCTCGAGGTTAGTACTTCATGTAGAATTTGCAGACTCTTAGCTATCTTTGTAGTTGGCTAATGTATGGCCATTTTCAAACGAATTTGCAGACTCTTAATTCTTGGCTTAATAACACTACACCAAGGGGCGCCGTTGCCTATGTTATCTAATCCAGTCAGGTCTCTCCACATGATTTTAGTAGTAGCTGTATTGTGAAGAAATTATACTTCTTTGATATTCTATAACTGCAAGTATACAACCTGTGACATGCAATTATTAGCTCTCTCAAAATGAAATGGCTCTCTCAGTGAATGTCATCATTTCATGGTGAAGTAATGTGGCACTTTTTTGAAATTTGAATGCATATTGCTTAACTAGACAACTTATCTTATCTTCCTTACTTTCTTTTTTACATGCAAATAGTTGTGCACTTATGCTTGTTTTCCTTACAAATATTTACTGCGATTTTATTTTTTTGAATATATGTCTTGACTATATGTTGATGTTGGTTAAACTACAACATTTTGACTTTCATTGGATTATGAACTTGTAGGCCACAACTGGATCAACGACAGATCCTACTGCTACTAACGGTCATGCTGGAGATTCCACACGGGATAGTAGCCCAAGCCAGGATCGTGTGGATGAGTCCATTACCGACAGGCCAATTTAGTTTCACCAAAAAAATGTAGGCCATTGCTGCTCTCTCTCTAACTATACTTAAATTATGTATGGTTGTGTATGCATTAACCATAAGTCTAGTACTGATACATGAGCATCTTGACATATCCACTATAGATTATGTCAATGAAACTATACTAGTGAATTTTCTAGCTATGATAATAGATAAGAGGTTAATGTTTTCTATTGATAATTTGGTTAACCATTTTGTCCCTTCTTCTGGCCTAATGTAAAATTGTATATCTTTTGCTTCTAGCACTTGTAAACATTAGTTCGACTTTATGTAAATTTGTAACAAGTTACCCACTAATATCTACATTCAATCTTCACATATTCCCTATGTATACATTCCTGACTTATAAGAGTTGACTTTCTTAGATAACTAGACTTAATAAAAGAAGGAAATGAGAACTGGCATATGTTAAGAGTTCATACAGCTTGGAAGCCTAATGCCATGAGAACTAATACTGCAACTCAATTTTTGGTGCTACATTTCACATCAGTTAGCCATGGTTGGCCTACATGAGCCATATCAAAGCTATTTTGTTAGGTTTATGCCAATATGCTATTTATTGTTCTACCATGTACTTTGATAATATATGAATGGACAAAGCTATTTTCATTGTCATTGTAGTATCGTACTACTATTTTCATTGTTTGAGTAAACTGTGACAATTAAATACATGAATATGATGAGATTTGAAAGTTCGAGCTGCTGCCTGATTGCAATATTAGTTTATGAGTTTACAATTGATCCATGATTTGATTCTTTGTAGCTGAGCACTGGAACGACAAATTGAAGGTTACAACTCATGCAACTCGACAATTGATGTATCATGTACATGTAACTGTTGTTTAAACTAGTTTGTTGTTGAACTTTAGTTGTTGAACTAGGTTTTTGTCGAACTCTTGTAATTGTTGGATGTTTTCAATTTGAACTTGAACATGTTGTGGATGTCAGGAGCTATCTAGTGGTTTGTGGTTGTGTTATGATCTCGAACATGTTATTGTCGAATCTATATATGACATGGTTTATGGATGTGGTACATGTCAGTTTGTGTTGTATTGTTTGTTCTGAAATATGAATGCGTGATTGTTTGGTAATCTATCAATGGATAGATATGAAATGCTCGCTACATGTGGAGGGTCCCTGTGCTAATTCCCGAGTGTTCATTTTGTCCAACACTTGGGAATATAAGCCACATGAAGTTTCAATTGCTAGTACACATGGCACATATAGGGGGTGGATATTGAGCAATGTAGTCGTCTTACTGAGCTTTTCACGAAATTGACATAGTTTGATTTAATATCAATTTATTTATAGTTTTGAAGTATTTTTAGAACTGAGCTAACGAGCCGAGCCGAGCCAAGCCAAGCCAGAGTGAAATTCATTTTCATTCAAAATTAACTCATTTCAATGTTTAACCAAATAATGAGTCTAATTGAATCAATTTTGAATCGAGCCAACAAGCCCCACTAATGAGTTTTTTTCCACCTCTAGGCACATATTCCCGAGTGTCCACACTCGGGAAACAAACTAATGAACTGTTGGGGCAGTTTGGATACATGGCGCTAGACCGTGCTAGCAACATGCCAAGGAAACATGGGTACACATGGCACATTTCCCGAGTGTCCACACGCGGGAAAAAATTGAAGGAACCATCAGGACACTTTGGACACATGACGCTAGACTGTGCTAGCAATGTGGCAAGGAAACACGGGGTATACATGGCAAATTTTCCCGAGTGTTCGTCACTCGGGAACATATTCCGTTATGGTGGGCCGAACCGTCACGAATTTTATCTCCCAGGTGCCTCTTGTTTCCCGAGAGTAAAAAAGAGCACACGGGGAAATACATGTCTGCCGAGTGTTTCTTCCAATACACCCGGTAAAATGAAATTTACCCGACTAATAGACCCTAAGTGCTTTTCCCTGAGTATCAACCTTCGGGGAAACCTATCCCGAGTGTTTGATGTAGTCTCCTGAGTGTTTCTGGCACTCGGGAAGTAAGCGGATTCTGGTAGTGAGTATACTTACAACTGGAAGAACAAAATGCTTCTTTACTGAAATGAAATGCTGTTAAACATATATCCTTCAGTTTCATGTTACTAATTTTGCTATCATTGGGAAACTAAATAAAGTTTGCTATGGTACATGTCTATCAAGGCTTTCAATTTTTGTTGGCAAAAGCAAACTTACAGACAAAAGGCATTAGAGTACGACTCAGGTGTCCATCTTATCAGGGAAGCTTGAGAAGGTACTTCATGCTTTAGGATGACTAGATTGGCATAGCCAGCGAAGTTTTCTGTCCAATACGTATTGAGTTACCAAACAAACAACTTGAAGATCATGAGGGGGCCATGGCCCCCACCGGCACCCCTCCCGCAGTCACTTATAGGATGCAACTCATGGAGAAAACTTGAAGATCATAAAGGGACCATGGACCCCACCTTCATGATCTTCAAGTTTTCTCATTAACAGGCCTAACCCCACCAACACCTCCCTCCATTCCTCCGCCATTGATAGGAGGTCTACGATGTCGACTGTCGTGAAAGTCTTGGAAGGCGCCGCGACTGTGGAGGCTGATCTTGAGTACAACTTCGTAGACCGCGCAAGTAATGGCTAGTGGTACTGGTAACGCAGCGAACAACTCAAGCTCTTATATTCCTTCGGCATCTGTACTGTCAAGCCCACAGTGACTGTAGTTTCTATTTTTAGGTGAAATAAATATCTTTATAATGTTGTGATTATGCGATATACGACTGTATTCATATTGTACATGTCATATTGTCGATTCAGAACAACAACACACACCATGCATCAATGAAACGAGCCAAGTACATAAATCAACGTTTCATGTTGCTATCTAACAATTGAGGTCTAATCTACTAGACTACAAAACTAATGTAATGATGCAAAGCTGGATTAGGGGAAAATGAAAGACTAGTTCGTGGTATCATCTGCTTGAAACTGAAGTTCATGAATTCTTGTAGCATTTTCACCTTCGAATGTATGTATGGAGGTAAGAATTATTTTCATTAGACATTAGCTTTAAAGCTGGAGTATTTCTGTGATTGCTCAATTACGTTGTCACCTGATTAAATCTATTAGCACTGAGATGCCAAACAACTGATAAATAAACCAATTTGATCAAAACCTAAATTCATCCAGTTTTGACGCACTCCCAGAATTCTTCAAGAAAACCAATTTGATCAAAGTCTAAATTCATCCACTTTTGATGCATTACCATAATTCTTCAAGAAAACTCACCACAGAGCATCCTTTAATACCACCTCAAGTTGGCTATTCTGAATAAAACAAAACCATATGCATCTGAATGAACCAAGCAAGTGCAAGAAAACAATTCCAAATTCATTCTGATTCCTGATTTTCATAATTCTGAATGTATAAATGGACAGAAAATCACATACTTCCAATGTTCAATAAGAAAATTAGTGATATAATTAGGGAATTACAAATCTTTGCTACCATAAGTAACAGCAAGTCTTTCAATTGTACGAGCCGGTAAGCCTTAAGGTAACCTCTAGACCTACATTTCCATGGTGCATTTAAGCCTTAAGGCAACCTCGGGCCATGTTCTTCCATGGGGCTTTGGGGGTGCTGATAGCGTGATTCTGAGGAGTAATTTTTAAAGGGAAAATGTTATTCCTGCCACTCAAAATATGTGCGAATTTCGTTCTGCCATCGGAAATACACTCATTTCATTTTTGCCATCCTTCCGTAAGTGCACATTTCGTTTTCGTCAGTCTCTGTTCAATTTCCCGTTAAGTCAGCAAGGTTTGGCAGTTAAGAAATATACAAAATTATCACAAAAAAAGAAATTTTAAATTTTAAAATAAAAATACCAACAAATATAGAAAAATTAAGGGACCATATCAGAAAAAAATTACATCCGGAAAATTATAGCAATACTCCATCAAAGTTGATGAAGATTAAAATATTTTCCTTAGTGTATTTTTTTTGAGAAATTTATTAGTTTATTTAAAAATTGTTCATAAGTTATACTTGAATTTTGCTATATTTTTTCTCTATTTTTCTGGTCTTTCTATGATTTTCTAGTATTTTTCTATTTTTCCCAGTATTTCTTGGTGGTCAAACCCGTTGACTTAAGAAAAAAAAAAGTAGACGGAGTGGCAAAAATGAAATGTGCTCTGGCGGGAAAATGATAAAAACAAAATAAGCAAATTTTCGATAGCAAGAACTAAATTTGCACATATTTTGAGTGGCAGGAACAAAATTTCCCATTTTTTAAATGTATGTGAACGCAAAAAAATTAGTATGCGGTTGATACTTTTGTAGCGGATTGGTGAAGCCTACATTGATGCAATACATCTGACAGAGGACGTGGGAGTTGGGCACATGGTTCGGTACATGGATTGTAGTTACAAGTATCAACTGTTTTATGACAAGCAAAGAATGTAATTGCTGTGGCTATAAGACCAAACAGTAAAGTTAAGGGTTTTAGAGATTCTAGAGGGGTTCACCGAAGCCTAATGAGTAAAGGGAACGAGTAAAAGGTATCTTGATATATAGATGTCTAGTGGATGCAAGTGTTCGGACCCCCTAAGTGGCGCCCCGGCCGGGGACTCTATTTATAATGCCTGTAGGGGGTTGACAGGTTACAAGAATGCTTAGCTAAAGTGCTACAATACATGGAGTATGCCATGTCGACGTCCGCATATCGCCTCTTGTCTATTATCACAAGACAGGGTACAACAAACCCGGCTGTGAACACGGTCCACTTGGCCAGACTAGATCATGCATCCTGATATGCTAGTAGGGTAGGATCCAACGGTTGTCGGTGGGGTCTCCCTTGACTATGCGCCTTTGTGGCCAAAAAGCTGGACGGTAGGGAGCCCCTTCCAAAACAGTTATCATACATATATGGAAAGCGGAAACGAAAATGAAATTAAGCTGAAACCCTATTGGTCGTTGCATCTTGCATGCATGTGAATTTTGAGTTTTTTTTGACTTCCAACAAAAAAGGAGTGTCTTGAAACAGTCTTGAACTAAAGATTGTAGAAAGTTGTGGTCTGCACGCAAATAAGGGGATGCATGTGAATTTTGAGTTTTTTTTTGACTTCAAACAAAAAAAAGGAGTGTCTTGAAACAGTCTTGAACTAAAGATTGTAGAAAGTTGTGGTCTGCACGCAAATAAGGGGAAATATCAACATTTGAAACAGTCTCCAAACAGCATATTGCTGGCTTTGTAAAGCCATGGCGATCAATAGGGAGACAGACAACGATGGGTACTCGCTGCTGTTTGATGGATGCGTTGGGGCGAGGTGGATGGAGTCATCGGCAAAGTCGAGGTGGGGAGCGAGGATGTCAGCGTCGTTCCGCACTTGGGCGAGTGTTCGAAGGAGATGTATTTCCGCAGTGTGCACCACTGCCAGAATCACAATCCGCCGCCGTGGGTGATCAGTTTGTAATTTCAAGCTCTATTAATTTGATTTTGGTGATTAATAACAAATCTAAACGTCATACTAACGGTTTAGTTGATCATGCTATTGTTTTAGACTCGTTTGGATGGAATGATGAAAATCTCAAAGGTATGCCTTTGTTGTCATATTCAATCATGTTAATGCATTTCTTGGATCCAAAATATAGGGTGAATCCCACCAAAGGTTCAACTTGAATATGTGCATATACTTTTCATAGACATTCTTGTATGCACACATGGGTTCATCCTATATTTTATGGTCTCATAAGTGTTGATCTGATTTCTAAAATCCACATATACGAGAATCTTTACTTTGAAACAAATCCATTCAGTATATAACATTTGTGTTGTTGACATATACTCAAAATGAATTTAAATTGGGATTTTACAAAAACCCACCTACCAATGGGGGAGTTTGTTAAAAACCTACATGCATATGAAAATTCGTCAAAAACCCACCCGCAAAATCTGTGGTTGCAAATCCACCCTGAAATGGCCAATTTACTCGCTAGAGCTCCTAAAATCAAGAATTGCTAACTGGGTATCACGTCCAAGTCCATCTAGATCGTGAGAATCCTCCTGCGTGACCATAACGTGAGTTATCTCCCCTGATCATCCTTGTTCATTGTCCCTCTATTCTCCCACTCTTGCATCATGCTTTATTATTCCACGCTCGGCTTATGCACCCTACCCTGCACTGGCATGTCATCCTGTGAAGGGATACGAGTAAGCTATCCTAGCTGGCAATTAAAAAATCTACCACGTAAACCAGGAAGCCATACAAGCAAGAGATCATAGATCATTACCACTAGATGCGCAGTGTAGCAGAAGAAAAGTTGGAGTAGTCTAATCCAACGTCGAACGTGTCTATGTTGTGGTTGTAGTCGATCGTCCAACGTCCTCTACACCGATCGTCTCCTCCAGCAACCAATCATGTTCCTTGCGTAGGTCATGGATCATCCTTGATCAGCGCAGCAGCAACCGCAGCAGCGCTTCTACGGTATCCACACGTCCAGGGGTGGGACATCGTATACCAGTGTTCTAGCACCAATGCGCACGGTAGGGCCTTCGGGGAGATGGCGGCTAGAGTTTCGGTGGCGCAACTCTGATACGTCCCAACAGCCCCATGCATCCCCTTATAAAGAGTCCAAAACGGATCCTATCCGAACTCATTTGTTCTAACCTGTTAAGAGTGCGACCTAGTAGGTTCATGCGTAATCGTTTGTGACTCAGAAATTCCTTTCCAACCACAAGTCGTTAACGGTTCTTAGGAGAACATAACGATTCCCGAATACACATAAATATTATATCCGACGAATCTTATGCAATATAATCTGCGACAAAGTCCTTATCACTCACGACAAGCTCGCATCCCCATACGACTAGTTCATATTTACTCATGACCAGTTCATAACACCTTGCGACCAGTTCGCTGACCAGTTAGTGATCATGTACGACCAGCTTACGACCAATCCGTATCTCTATACGACCAGTTCGTATCTGGTTGGACTGAATGACCAGTTCGTATCTGGTCGGATTGAACAACCTGTTTGTGTATTCTCATTTTGCCTCATGATATCTGGTTGAACTCCAGGTGAGATATGTGTCATCTATAGACTGTTCAATACTTTCTCGATCTAGTGACGGATAACTTCATATGGTCGACTCTTCAACCACTAGTGGCATGGTCATGCACTTTCTTTAACTGACCACATCGAGGAGCCAGAGATATCTCTCTTGTTATGTTAGGAGGGACAAATCTCATATCAGACCAGTCACATCCTTTCGCATGTTTCATAGCATACCCAAAAGCTACATTTATAACTACCTAGTAATGAAGTAGCGTTTGGCAACCCCTAAGTGCACTATTACACATGTAAGAAACCATATTGATCTCAGGTCTAAGGATTATACATCATCATTGCTTAAGACCAACTGATGACACACAAAATCATAACAATCTCAATAGTGTCTCAAGGTAGGTCAATCCAACGCTATGTTCTCTAACCTATGTTCACATTATTGATTTGATATCTCTATATCTATGGCTAGTAAAATATGGCCATCAAACAATACATGTGCTAGTCCATAAGTCACTAGTATCTCGACCCATTGTCGGGATTCGGATTTCCACATCTGAAACCCTCTGTGTATTCTGAACTAGTCTCAGATCAGTAGCTAGCTCATACAGTAAACATCGATGAAATACCATCCATTTATTGATCTAACTAAAAAGATCTCAAAATAATAAATAGTAACAATAACTAGACCTTATGGTCAATATTTACTTAACTTGCCACGCAGAGCTAAAGAACACAAATAAACTATTGCAGCGGAACAAAAAACTTGGAGAGGCCATTCAACATGCCCATATGCAATCGAGTGGAGAACACATCCTATTTCGCAAAACCTTCAAAAGACTTCTCTTCGTAGAACTCTTGAGCAACTTGACACTCTTCAACTGAGTAGAAAAGTTTAAAGCAATGAGCACATAAAGTACTCAACAAGTCATACGAAACAGTATGCCATTAATATTCATGCAAGGCTCAAAAAAAAAGGAATAGCTGCATGGTTCTTTTGCATAAATCAATATTTGACGGTAAATACAGTAAATAGATAGAAATATGTAATTAGAAGGAATAATAACTAAATAAACAATTGCTTTGAAATAACCAGTGAACCTCCTGTTCACTTTCGAACCAAATCACCCAATGAACATCTCATCCACCAAGCGAACATCATATTTACCAGGGGTATCTCCCATTCACCTTTTGACACATTTTTATAAAGAAACTCTGCCTCTCGTGTGAAATCCCAGAGCATTATCCATAATCGGGGACACGGTTGTTTAAACAGTTTTAACTTTACAGAGGTTGTACAACTTTACCCCCAAGAGATGAATCAACTTATAATGTCTGTTCGCACCCTTTTGTAGGTGCGCGATTAAGTGATTATCACAAGGCCTTTGCAAAGCTCCTCCTTAACCTAGTTCTGCCCGCTAAGGTTTCAACACTGAATGTCATCACGACCAGACAGGCCCCCCCCCCTCTTGCGCCATTGTAAATATCCATCCAAGAATTCACGCTTCCAAAAACAGAACTAAGCTATGACATTGCTAATTAGTTAGCCAGGTCCATCCCATACTAGACATGTGGTTGTACGATATGGCCTAGCTCAATGGAGCACAACATTATGTCCTTGACAAGTTACTCATGCGAGACTACATCATTCAAAACAATGTACCTCACGCACCCCCTTTACTGCATGATCACTCGTCTGAGCATAAATCATTTTGTTCAACCAAACCAATGACAATCTCTACCATAGCACAAAATTTTACAATAATGGCATGACACAACAATTGGTACAACAGTGATATCACACCACAGTTGCACAACAATGGCATCGCACCACAATTCCATATATCATTAAGTCAAATTATCAATATTGAACATGTGATCATGAGCCCATCGTAACTAAGCATGTCTAAGGATCTCTACGATAACCCATGTTGGTGATACAAATATATCCAACTAATAGTGACCATCCTATGGTCACAAATGATTCATGGTATTCAAATAATTAATGGAGACGTAGTGACAAATAGGTGATTAACTATTCCCAAAAGTAGTTGATAAAAAGATAGCATGCAATTTGATAAAAAAAACAATATAATTTTGAAATCATAGGTTCAACACAATCAAATGACTATGACTTGCCTTGGCTTTGCTCAGTTACCACACTTAGATCTTCAAAACTTGCTTCCACTCCTGCTCCTTGAAACAGATCGTCTAACAAAAGAGAAAACAATAAGCAAAGCACAAATAAATCCAAAAGAAATACAAATAAAATCCAAAAACATCTAAACAAAATCTAAAATAAAGAGCTTGATTTTAGATGAATTTAGGAATTCGAACGGACTGAATCGAAGTTCGGACGAAGGGGAATAGACTCTCGGAAGATCTGCCAGAAAAGGAAAAAATAGATAGAAGAAAGAATATTTCTGGAATATTCCTTTGGCTGAAAAGGAAAAAAGAAAATACAAAAGGACACCGACAAGTAGGGTCCACCTGTAAGTGAGTGAGAGAGAGAGAGAGAGAGAGAGAGAGGAAGAAAGAGATTGACATGTGGAGCCGGGCTGTAAGAGAAAGAAAGAAAGAAAAAGAAGAAGCTGACAGGGTAGCCCACATGTAAGAGAGAGAGAGAGAGAGAGAGCATCTCAGTAGAGCTGAGGAAGGAGGTGGCGATACTAGTACACGATAGCGGTGGTGAGCAGCAGTGAGGGAGTGGTGGCGAAGGGCAAAAACGGAACCCCGGTGAGGAGAGGGTGACTTAGGTGATGGTGGCACGGACGGAGAAGCAGCGAGGCGGCGCAATGTCGATGGTGGCGGCGAGAGAGGCTCAGGCTCACGATGGAAACGGCAAAGCAAGGATGCCCGATGGAAAAGACAAGGAGCACGAGGTGGCAGCGGCACAGGGAACGCGTTGAGCAACTTAGGGTGGTTGAAGAAGGACGGGAGTGGCAGCATGACGGAGACTGGCGGTGGAGCGGCTCGGTCGACGGAGGTGGGATGCAAGGGTGGAGAAGAGAGCAAAAGAAAGAAGGGGATCGAAAGAGAAAGACCGGGAACACACTTTGACACACTCGGAACATCGAAGGGACTCACCGGCGGCTAGATTGGCAACGGAGGCAGCAACCGGTTTTGAGGACGAAGGTGGAGGCGGCGATCTGAGGGTCTTCCAGAGACGACGACGGGAACACGACCATGCACTTTTTTTGTCCGACCATATCGAGGGGCCAGAGATATCTCTCATGTTATGTTAGGATAGACAAATCTCATATCTGATCAGTCACATCCATCCGCACGTTTCATAGAATACCCAAAAACTACCTTTATAACTACCAGTTATGTATTCATTAATGACCATGTTGATCTCAGGTCTAAGAATTATAAATCATCGTTGCTTGAGACCAACTAATAACACACAAAATCGTAACAATCTCAATATTGTCTCATGGTGGGTCAATCCAACACCATATTCTCTAACATGTGTTCACATTATTGATTTGATATCCCCATATCTACGGCTAGCGAAATATGGTCATCAATCAATACATGTGATGGTCTATAAGTCATTAGTGTCTTGACCAGTAACACCAGACCAGAGATACATTTAGAATGATATTATATAACTTAAAGAGCATCATCAACAAGTCACATACTTGTTAACCTTTATAAATGATAATTTATCCAAGGAACATAATAACATTTATTTTATAACTCATAAACATAGACATAATACAATCATCTCTATGATTGCCTCTAGGGGATGTCACCAACACCCTACTCGTCCACAAGACCGATCTACTGTGATTGCTATGCAAGTGCCATGTAGGAGCATCAACGAGTAAATTGGATCTTAGGGATGGATTTGGAACCACATGGAACTTGTAGGTGGGTTTTTGCAAAAATCCCATTTAAATTCAATTTTTTGCTATCGAGTTGTTATCAATGTGGTTATCGGTTTTAATGATTGTTGACAACCTAATTTGCGGGACTAACGTTTTCATTGAGTTAAAATTCTGGAAAAATTACACAATTGAGTCCACTGTGTTGGGAGCCTTCCAAAAAATCATAATATTTGGACCTCATTTTCTATATTTAAAAATTCCTACAAACAATATATTTAAATGAATTTTTTAGAAAACTTCAGAACGGATAAATTTACAAAAATGACACAAGCAAGTACACTGTGTTGGGAGGCTCCAAAAAATTTTATAATATTTGGAGCTCATTTTCTATATTTAGAAATTCATACAAAAAGTATACTTAAATGTTTTTTCCGCGCGGTTTTGGGGCCACCACACGATGCCCGTGCAGTGCAGCCTCCACCGCACGGTGGCCATACGATTTTGGCTCATCCGCACGGCCACCGTGCGGCAACGGATATGTGTCGGCTCGTCAGCTATCCCACACGGTGACTGTGACGACCCAATCCTAGGGCACCTGAGAGATCCTCCAGGACCTCTGGAAAGTCCATCAAGACCTCCCAAGAGGTCCATAAAGGACCTCTCGGACAGTCCACCAAGACCACCCAGGAGGTCCAGCAAGACCTCCTGGAGGTCTAGGAGAACATGACCCGAGAGAGAGTCTTTGAACCGAGGAGCACCCACGGCCTGCTATGTCCCCACGTAGAAACAAACGAGGAGGTCCGAGGGCGTACCAAGACCTCCCACAACCCTCCAGAGGAGGTCGTGGAGGTCTGGGACCACTCCAGAACCCCACATGTTCATCCCTTCATGAGGACATGGTGGACCGAGCCTGCTCCAAGGTCCTCTCAGGAAACTTGAGCTAGTCCCAAGGATCATGGCTAGCTCTTCACAACAATATACACAATGGTGGTGACATCCAGAACACACCTTTATATAAGCAAAACATTTACAAGGTTGTTTACAAGGTGGCCTTGGGCCAAACATAAATACATGAAAACAAAAGAAATCAAAAGGGTCCATCAACACGCCACAGGCAGCTGACTGGAGGGCATAACCTAGCTGCTTTGGTCTTCTTCGCTATCAATGTCTTCTCCTGGCAAAGATTGTAATGAGCAAGAGTGAGCACTACCACTGTGCTCGCAAGTTACACCCGTGGAATAACAATATGACATGCATAAATGGATAAACAAAGGATGGCATAGTATGGTGATCTTGCACAAAGCCAATTTTCTTTTAATTACCATAATTGTGTTCCAAAGGTGTCTTTTGTCAAATAAAAATTCTTTAAATCAAAACAATTTTTCAGTTGGATATCAATCAGCATAAATTTGTGAAGGATACCCTCCTGGCATTTGGCTCCCAGCCCAAACCCATGGGATAAAATCCCAAAATCAGATTTGGTAAATCTTTTGGAAAACCCCAAAATCAACATCTAACTCCAAGTGGCCTTTGCCAGCATGTCCTTGACCGTGGACACGGCTATTCGAATAGATTTAACTCTGCAGAGGTTGTGCACTTTACCCACACGACATGAGTACTCTAGTTTGTCCCAAGATTCGCCAATGCCACCTCTCACTTCCAAAGGTAAGAGATCTAGAGCTCATGACAAGGCCTTTACAATGCATTGCTCCACCACAGCCTCTCCTTGCTAAGGTTTCACCCCCCTGTGGATAGCAATCCGGCGGGAAGCCCCCTCTTGCACCAGTGGGAACAGTAGGTTATAAAAGACCATTGGCCAAACAAGACCTCCCACACCTCCAATGGAGCAGCATATGGTAGAGTTTTGCAAATTACTCAGCCAGGTCCCACACCCCACTCTAGAGACATGTGGTTGCATGATTGTGGCATAGCCCATTATAGGCATGGCATTGGTCGCTCAAAGACCGGTCCTCAAATGACTAGGGCGACTTCCACAAACCCAAGGGCATCGATCTACCATAAAGGCACGATCCCGTGTATGAACTTGCACCAACCAAGCCAACCAATTCGCCCCAGTCCCAATCCATTTTCATTTTCCTTGCTTCCCCAGCAACATTTTCATCCTTCCATGACAACCCAATGTCATGGTAAAACATTTTAAGCAATATTTGGTTATGTTGGTAAAGATTTCCCCAAATCAATACTTTTGGTCTAAGCTTGACTAAGCACCAGTTTTTCAAATGGTTTTGGTTCACACTATTGCATGACCCAAATTTGACCTAAAGGTGACAATAAGTTTAGTCCAAAGTCAACAGTGGCCATATAAAGGAAGTAGGTATAACTATGAATTTAAACCGGGTATTGAAATACTTGGTAAAAATAAGCATGCATTACACTTTGAAACCGAACATAATTAAGTTGAAGTATTGGGTGCAATATGATCAAGAGTGTAGCTTGCCTTGCTCACTACTTTGAGATTCCTCCTCTTGAAATCCTCGACTTTCTGGAGTCTTCACGATCTACAAGTATAAGAGGGCGCTTCAAAGAAGGCTCAAATGAAGATCCAACAAAGATCCAAATAAAGAATCAAGAGAACTCCAGAGAAATCTCAAAACCCAATTAACAAAAGAATATTGTATTTAGATTAGGTTCTTTTGGAGAAGGTCTAACTCACCAGAGGAGAAGGAGGTCTTTAGAAAAAGGCCCCAAAGGTATGACCTAAGTCATGCAGAGAGGTCCCGAGACAATGGCGCTTGCGCAGGTCCAGAGAGGAGGTCCTCACCCGAGCACCATAGAAATCCCAAAGAAGTGCACACGAGAAGGTCCTGTGAAGGACATGACCAGCTTCGATGTAGTGGTGAACTCAAGAGTGGAGGAGATCATCAAAGAACGTACCGAGGACCAGAAGCTATGGATGAAAGGGGAGGTCGTAAGAACCAAGCTCTCCCGGGAAAGCCTCTAATCCAAAGCCGAGAGGGTGAAAATGGAGAAGGTAGAGTGGTGGAATTTCTTAGACAAGTTGTAGTCAAAGTGGTGAAGAAAACTAGAAATACACGAGTCCAGGATAAGTATAGAAATGGGTCAAGGGTAGGTGAGTGGCAGGGCAGATGTCACTGCCACTCTGGACAAAAGGTACGAGGAAGGACAATGTATGTTGCTTGGGAAGGAACAAAGAAAAATGTCAGGGTACGGTTAAGTGACCCAATTCAAAGTAAACACCACGTATGCGTATGCATTTAATGTGACAATACACGCATTAAATGCCCTAAGATATTTACGTGGCGGAGGAAATGAAAATGACCGAGGCTGTCAAGTGGGGCCAGTCAATATAGGAACAGTCGGGTCAAAAATGGGGAGGTCTTGACCCACAATAGAGGTCCTCGAGGAGGTCTAAAGGTCAAGGAGGTCCAAACATGTAAAAGAAGTCTGGACATGGGGAGGTCCTGACGGTCAGGATCAACAAAGGAGATCCTGACGGTGAGGATCTCATCAAAGGAGGTCTGGCGAGGAGGTCCCAAGCCAGCTCTCTAAAAGCCACGGGAAGGTCTTGGACAGGAGGTCCAAGGAACTTCTAAGGAGGTCCCGTGGTTGAGATTAAAAGTGAATTGAGGTCTGGGCGGTTGGATCTCCAAAAGGGAGGTCCACGGCCAAGATCAACGTGCAGAAGAGGTCCGCGGAGGAACATAACGCACAGGGAGGTCTAGACCCTTGGATTGGAAATGGGAGGAGGTCTGGACCGCCAGATCAAATGCGAGAGAGAGGTCCATGCGGAGTGGTTCCAAATGGAAACGCGAACGTCCAAGTAACTCAAGGAAGATCTTCACTCCGATGAGGTAAGGTCAAGATGAACCCACAGAAAGTCCTTTCGGACAGGAAGAAATGTCGAGGTGGTTCATATGAACTCAGGAGGTCCGAAGACATACAAGAAGTTCATTGGAACACATGGAGGTCCAAATGAAAGGAGGTCTGGGCATTAAAAAGTGCCCAGATGACAAGAGGTCTAGACTTAAGAGAAGTCTGAACAGAAAAGAGGTTTGAACCTTAAGAGATTCAAACCAACAAAGAGGTCTAAATGACCAAAGTCAAAAGAACAAGCCCGGACGTAGGATTACGTCCAGTAAGGAAAGATCCAAGCCTCAGGGGAGGCTTAGCCTCATGTGTCACTAATGGGGTCTAGGCCGCAGAGGAGGTCTAAACCCACATATCCACAGGAGGTATGCTAGGGAAAGGTCTACATAGCATACCAAAAGAAAATCTCAACAGTTCAACCTCTCCAAACAAACCAACTCGGAACTTTTATTAAAATACAATAGTGTCAATTTATTTTACACATTTGAAAAGGATTTAGAAATTCAAGATGTTACAGTGACCGTGAGGTGAGGCGCTATTTTTACTAATACACTGGCAAATACTGCCATTTCGGCCAAAAAAAACTCCCATGGTCTCCTCGTATGTTGTAACTTTTATCCTTATACCCAAAGATTACTAATAAAATTGAGGGCCCGAGGAAACGTCTCTCCTTTTCTATTTCTTGTAAGACTGTGTAAGATTGATCTTAGGCAACGTGACTAGTTAGGGCACTCCTAATAGTGCAAATGACTTGTTACTAAGCTCATGCCACATCAGAGTCATCAGACTTCATGTGACGTGGAAGGGATCGGGAGAGGAAAGAAATAGAACGTTGTTACTTGCGTGAGTAACAAGCCTTTATAGGAAACCAATAAATTAAAAATAAGCTTGTATTTATTGGGAGCGCTTGTATCTATTTTGTGCAACAATTAATTAATTCTGGAGTCCTTTATAAATAAGCTAAATATACAAACTATTAGAGTAGTTGTATCTAAAATCCCATATAACCATTCTTAGTAATAAGCTGTTCAGAATGCCCTAACACCACAAACAAAGAATTGGAAGGATAATCTAGAAGGCAATTCATTTTGGGAAAATTTTATTTACGCTATTAGCTATGGTCTATTTCTCACTTTTGCCACTAAGTTTTCGGTCTCTCAGTTGTGCCATCAAGCCATCCGTTAGTGCCTTGTTTGTTTCTGCCGTTTTCAGCCGTTAGCGTCTCAGATTTTTCAAGAAACCCCATATACCCTTTGCTATTGACATCCTTGTCAATTTCATATATTCCAAATGTGACTGAGTTTGATAATGAAAATTTGTAAGGCTATATAATATGTCCTCCCCTATATCTTCAATTTTTTCTTTGGGAATTTTTGAAACTTTTACACGTGATAGAATCGACGGAAACTGATCAGAGTGGCATTTCTGAACTTTTCCCTTAGGTTGTTGAAGATAAGGGCATTTTGGTCTTTTCACGCTGCCGTCACGAATGGAATTGAGGAAAAACGGGCCGGAGTGTCATTCTAAACAAAGCACAAAAAGATAGATGCCATAAGTGAGAAGACCGGAAAATTAGTGGCAAAAGCGGCATAAACAATTATTTCCATTCATTTTTATTTGAGAGACCAGTTCGACGACTGACCTGTAAAGACGCGGCAATAAAGTTGAACTTTCCTACCACGAGAATGTTAGGGCACGTAGAATATACATATAGTTGTTGTCTATAACAACTCTCTATATCACCTGTAGATAGTATTATAGACAGCTCATAAAATATGTTGTCTTTTCACTTATCTTTATAGATGATGCAATTTTTTAATGTTTTCATAGACCTAAGATGTTTCCTCCTTGTTTCTGGTGATACATTTGGTTACAGGGTTGTAGATAATATATTTCTCTATATTTATTCTCTTTCATCTACACCAACTTAAATCCTACGTAGCAGAAACTATAGACAACTGATGTAAAATCATTGTACATGACCTATCCGCAACATCAATCCATCTCATTATACCTCTTAAAAGATCCATCTTATTCCTTCCTTAATCCATTACTACCTTAATCCAATCCTTGAGAATAAGGATGCAGTGCCACCTCTGCACCTTCGGCCTCCTGGCCGCTGTTCTTTTGGCTTCCACACAGTGCTTGGTTGCTGGTACTGGGCGCCAAGTCAAGGCTCAGATTTCTCACGTCCTCGACGAAGTAGATGAATCGCTGCTGGATTTAGGGCTCTCCTATGCTTTTCCAGCGGCCGAGCCTTCTCCTGCTCCTGCTCCAATTCCCGGCGGCGAGTTTCCAAATAAGCCTTTCCAGACAGGGATTCTAGTAGGCATTTTGGTCGGAGTGGCAAGTTTGCTCCTCCTTGGTGCGTGCTTCCTTGGACTCCAGAGATGCGCCATTAAATCGTACGAGCGGGACGAGGATCCATACTGGTCCCGTCATCCGGTCTCTGGAATGCTGTCGAGGTTCTCCTTTCAGGACCTGAAGGCGGCCACCAGGAACTTCTCGAGCAAGCTCGGCGAAGGAGGGTCCGGATCCGTCTTCGACGGCGACGTCTGCGGGCAAAGGGTCGCCGTCAAAGTGTTGGATGACCGCAGCGTCCGCCTCGGCAGGGAGTTCTTGGCCGAGGTCGAGACGATCGGCAGCATCCATCATGTCAACCTGGTGCAACTGGTTGGGTTCTGCTCCGAGAGATCTCACAAGCTTCTGGTTTACGAGCACATGAGCAATGGGTCGTTGGATAACTGGATCTTCGCGAAGAATGGCGGCGAGACGGTGCCGGCGCCGGCCGCTCTGGATTGGCAGACTAGGCGCGGGATCATCACGGACGTAGCCAAAGGGCTATGCTATCTGCACGAAGGTTGTAGGCAAAGGATTGCGCATCTGGACATCAAGCCGCACAATATCCTCCTAGATGAGAGCTTCAACGCCAAGATCTCCGACTTTGGGCTAGCAAAGTTGATCGAGAGAGACAGGAGCAATGTACTGACCAGAATGAGGGGCACTCGGGGGTATTTGGCTCCGGAGTGGCTGACGTCGAGGATCACCGTGAAGGCTGACGTGTACAGCTTCGGCGTCGTGGTGATGGAGATCATTTGCGGGAGGAGAAACTTGGATCTCTCCCAGCCGGAGGAGAGCAATTATCTGATAAAGATGCTGCAGGAGTCAGCAAGAAGTGGGGTGATGTTTGATCTTGTTGCTAGCCATTTTGGCCATGAGATTGAGCTGTACGCTGAGCAAGTCATGGAGATGACCAAGCTTGCCATGTGGTGCTTGCAGGTTGACACCAACAAGAGGCCCGCCATGTCGACTGTTGTGAAGGCTTTGGAAGGTGCAATAATCGTTGAGCGTGATATAGATTATTACTTCATCGTTACAGCAGCAAATGAAGAAAGGACTGATGAAGTAGGCTCTGTGTGGTCATATCTTCCTCCCTCCGCTTCTTTGTCAGGACCCCGGTAGGTCTAAATTCCAATGTTCAGGAAGCAGCTGACTTTGCCCTTGTGGTTAATTAGGACGATATGGATCTCTTGAAAGGATGAGCTTTTGGCCAACGGTCACTCTTTTTGTTAGTGATACATTTGTATGAGAAGCTTTGTACGTGTCTCGAAAATAGTTTATATATCCATGTAAGATATAAACTATATGGAAGGATATATATGCATATTATTTTTCTTTTATACTCCAGAATGTACACCAAAATGGACAATACCAGTACCTTCCATTCAAAAGCCAAACCAATTCAAGTATTCAACTTACATAAAAAAAATAGTCGAGTATTATATAGCAATTCCATATATTTAAACGTATTCTTATTTTAGTTTCATTATAATAAAAATGTAGTCGGGGTTGTTTCCCTGTGTTTCTAAAAAAAATTAAACTTATTTCTTACCGATATTCCTTGAATGCTTGTTTTTCTCCAAATGGTATTTCTTGAATGATGTGGGCCCTTCGATCTAGTTTGGTAACTGGAGAGTGGTGACCCGCGTTAGGTTGGCAAACCGGTTCCAAATTTTAAAGTTTGAATTAATTTTGTCTTAAAAAAATCAAATCTGCTTGAATTTTGTTCAGTTGATGAATGAGTGAAGTAATACAAGCCTCTGAATCGTGCTACCATGCAAACTAGCTCAGTTGATGATTTTTGTTCGAATTTGATTTTATTTTAAATTTAAAATCCGAAAAATTTTAAAAAAATTTTGAAAATTTTGAACAAAATCGGCCGAAATTTTTCGATTTTCGGTAGAATCGGCGGTATCGGACCGCACGGTAAAAAATTGCTGCCGGTAAAAAAATTCCTGGTGGGGCCCGTCATTATCAGCGTGCCGTCTGGTTCCCCTTTTTATTTATGACATTTAAAAAGACCGACATTTCCATTAGGACTCAAAGCTACCGGCAATTTTTGTTTTTGTGTAAAATTGTCAAAGCGATTCTACAAGTCAAAGTGATTATGATAAACCTGGCCCCAGCTAGTACTCCATTCAATTTTTTGTTTTATGTCATTGATTTTTACGAACTTTAAGATGATTTTGGCCATTATTTTTTATAACCTCGTATAATAAAATTGAAATACTATGAAAGTATTGTTAGTGACAAAATATACTAATATGGTTTTTATATGCAAAATATAGATAGTTTTGAATATATTAGAAGAAAATAAGAAAATGCTATAGCGTTGCAATAGTGTAGCCCGGCCCATTCTGTCTGATCTTATCCTTTTCGATGCACGAGATAAGCCCCTCTCTCGCTCGGGTCCAAGGAGGCCGGCGAAGGTGCCGAGGCAGCGGCAAGGTTGCGGCCTGAGGAGGAGGCGGCGAGGTTGCGGCACGGCTCATTGCTAGGAGGAGGAGGCGGCACAGCTGGAGGAGGAGGTGTGTCTCTCGATCGGAGGAGCCATCGACGGCGCGGTTGTGGCCAGAGGAGGTGATGACATGGCTCGCAATGGCGTGGACTCGTAATGGTGCGACAACCAGGGAAAACTCTTTTGTTTCCGAAAAAATTTCGCTAGAGGGCGAAACCATTGAAATCATCGAAATTTCGGAATTTCGGTCCGAAATTTCGGTAAAGGGTTAAAACTAACGTTTAAAATTTGGACGAAATTTGGCCAAATGAAAATTCAAAGACTTAGCAGTACACATTTCAATAGCACTGTCCATATTTCCTCCTTGGCCATAAACACTAAATGAGAAAACGGAAGCTAATGACATAATGTTCTCAACAAAACACACTACTACAGAAAGGGTCATCACAGACGGTTCTAAACCGTCATCACAAACGGTTTTTGAATCGTCTGATTTTATGTGTCCGTGATAATAGGCGATTATCACAGACGATTTGTGAGCCGTCTGTGATAAGTCATAGCACAGACGGTTTTTAGTCGAAGTCGTCTGTGAAGTCCTACTATCACAGACGGCTTCTACCAAAAATCATCTGTAATATGTTGGCTATCACAGACAATTAGTAAAAATAACTGTTTATGATATCCTACATATCACAGACGGTTAGTAAAATAAACCATCTATGATACGTCGGCCATCACAGACGGTTATATCCGTTTATGATTGGATATATATCACAGATGGTTAGTAAAAATAACAGTCTGTGATATCAGACATATCACAGACGGTTAGTAAAAAGAACCGCCTGTGATATCCAACTTATCACATATGGTTGTTGGTTATAGCCGTCTATGAAGACCTACTATCACAGATATTTTTATGGTATAAACCGTCCGTGAAAGCATAGTATCACAGACGGTTTTAAGACTTATCACATACGGTTGTTGGTTATAGCCGTCTGTGAAGGCCTACTATCATAGACATTTTTGTGATATAAACCATGTATAAAGGCCTACTCTCATAGACGGTTCACAGACGGTTTATACTACAAAATCGTCTATGACAGATCCTTTTATAGCTAAAAAAACATTCGGTTTTTCGACTAGCCTCAGGAAATGCTAGCCATGCCCTCTGAAAACAAGCAAGCAGAAAACAGATAAATCATAGATATACAACTCAGTGATTCACAACTCAAAATCAATTACAAAAGAAAGTTCATGTATTGTCGCTAGAGTTACAATTGAATTACAACTCAAAGTGAATTACAATAAATCGGTGTCGCCGGGGTGAAACTCTCCATTCCGATGAATGATCTCCCCCGTGATGAAGGCGGCGAGCTGTCCTCGAACGTTCAAGAGTTTGTCCAGATCGAAGGTGTTGGACCGGAAAGGCGACTAGAGGGGGGTGAATAGGAGCACGCTCACTTTTTCACAAAGGTCAGATTCAACTCCAATCTCACTCCAGTAGCTATAGAAGTTATGAAGATCAATCTACAAGTACAGTGGGAGACTTGTATTGAATCTAAACCAAAATCCCCAAAGAAAAAGATCAAACGAGGTTCAAACCCTAAAGGGCGATCAGACTGGTGGCTTATGGGCGGTCAGACCGGATGGCGGTCTGACCGATTTCGTCCAGAACAGAAGAACAGCCCGAAAACTCAAAGCTCAAAATGATCTAACTTTTGATCCGTGGGGGCAAACTCCACGAAACTTGATACACACCTTCTCAAAGATATTTGGAACCTATTCCAATCAGAGATCGTGAAGATCCAAGCCAAAGTTCCTATCTTTTTCAGTTTGAACGAAGGTGGTTCAAAAACCGAGTCAAAACGAAAATATGATCTAAAGACTTGCTCGTGGGTGATTGATGATCAAGATGATCCTAGATGGGTTCCCACATGTCACAGCAAGTTAGATCAAGGCAAGAAACCAAGCAAAAACTCGCGGATCAAAGAAAGACCACAAATCACCAAATAGAGAGAAAAAAAGCAAATAGACTCATCTTTGAGGGAACTTTCTTTGGATTGATTTGATATGGTATTGGTTTACAGCCACTCCATCAATGAAGGACAAAGACTCAATACATGACCACGAAATCAAATCCAACTCTCTAGAACCCTAACCTCCACTAATCCTCTCCCTAAGCAAACTAGGGTTTCAAACACAATGAAAGGGTTGAGGGGGTGCAGCCACCTCCCTCCTCTATTTATAGTGGAGGCTTAGACCTTCTAGAAGATTGAACTCTAATGGGCTTCCGTTAAGGCCTAAAACAAACGGGACACACACGCACGCATTTTAAAGCGTTGTCTTCATCTCCTCTTGACCTAATCCACTTCTCCATGCACCGTCTTGCGCCGAGGGTTGGCAAAAGGTCACCAAGGCGGTATTTGGTAAAATTACCAAAATACCCCTTCTCGATCTTTTTCGAAGATCGAGCCCCATCTTCGTGAAGCACCTCCCATGCTTCGCCACGTGTAGGTTGATCCAGCGGCTCTCATCATGTTGGCAAGTCTCTCCCATCCGGCTCCCACCGAAACCACTATGGCACTTGCACCGACCCCCGCGCCGCTTGATCCAACCCGTCACACCGAACTGCCCATTCGGTCACCTTTGTCCCTCTTGCGCCATGCTTGACTCCATTGACCTCACCCGGCATCCCCGATCATTCTGGACCTCAGCTCTCCAAGCCTAGTCCCGATCATCCTCGCCGTTAACCGTTATTGACCTCCAAGCAACCTGCACATCAATAGACAAAGAAATCGAATCCAGGAACAAGTTCTTCACAACTTGACCCACGTTAGTCAAAACATGCATCATGCAACACATATGCCATGAAACCCATGAACTTGACCTAACCCAACAATCATCACCACTAGTTGGCCGATGAAACAGTGAACCGGTCGACCGCCACTTTTGCTTGGCCCGACCGCCTCGACTTAGCCAAAAATCCACTCGAGGCGGGGCGGTCGACCGCCAAATGGCGGTCGATCACAGCTCAACGCCGCCGATCCGCACCGACCGACAAGATTATCAACTTTGCCGAAAACGCGTGTTTCGACAAACCGTAAGCGACATTGCCAATTGTAACATCATCCTAAGATCTCAGGCATATCCCCATGATACCCACAGAAGGCACTTTCTTTGATTGTCATGCCCTATCGCTAGGAGTAAAGTAGTAAGTATATATATTTAAATTCATAATTTGGAAATAATTATTGCAAGATTGACTGACAAACCTCTAGATCCTTCGTCCTAGCACTCATGATTTCCTGCATATGACGACAAACATAGAATGCACATACATTGCCTTGTAGTTGCTGGTAGCACTGCAAAAATAGAATTACATATATAGGTATAGTCAATTCGAGAGGCCAGGTTACGAAGTGTGATATAGGATTGTTGTGCTGTAGCGGGTAACGGAAATCATGTCCTGTATCGCAGTGTGGCGCTCGGTTCATTTTGTATCCCTTCCCCGGCAACATAGGCGCTGAACGACCTACGTGGTTCCAAAAAGTTATCCTCGGCCATTTCAAACGAAGGAAGACTATAATAGAGTTATGTATGAAGGAAATAAATATACTTGTCCAGTACTTTTTGCACAAGGGTGAAGTTGTGGTTTTTTTTTTTAATAGGGAATCAAGGTATATTACCTTGTTCCACTTTAGTACAATGACTAAAAGGATCCAGTGCCACCTAAGTATGTCGCTATAGTGACTACAACATGAACACCCCTTTAGCAACGCATATATGCGTTGGTAGAAGCTCAAATAAATGTTGTTAGGGTCTATACCAACGCATTTAGTATGCGTTGCCATTGAGGCCGTTGCGAGAGTCTATTACAACAGATAAACAAGTGTTGGTAATAGATATAAAAAAGCGTTGCGAAGTAGCAACGGATATATTCATGTTGTAACTACACTTGTATGCGTTGGTACTTACTATGCATGGATGACTTTTACTATTTTGACAATGGATATAATTATATTATCACAACACATAGAAGCGTTGGTATTTACCATACAGATAACTTTTGCTATTTTGGCAACGGATATAATTAAGTTGCTATAACGATTATAAGTGTGTAGAAATCAAAGTAAAAAAAATCATTATCGGTCAGATCATGGTTAAAAATAACACTCATATATTAAAACAAATTGTTTCATTACATAGAGAACCATTCACATAAGACATGATATAAATATTTCACTTGAACATCATTTCCTAACGTAATGGAATCAAAACGTAATGAAAATCATCTCTGTGTCACCATTCTCCACCTTGCATATTCAACATATCATCTATGGCGCCATCCATTTATCTTATCAACCTACAATGAAAAGTTAGAGTCCATTAATGCATCATCGTGAAGAAACAAAATCACAATATTAAAGTAATACTAGTAGGATGCCCATGCGTTGCAACGGAACTTCAAATCTTACAGAAATAATATTTTTCTTTAACACAAAGTGAATCAAGCAACTACAAGATAGTGATACAAACGAGCATCACATTAGTGCAACATGGTAGAACAAGAACTTTGTGCGACAATTCTAGAAATGAACGGTAGCAAATAATATTTTCCTATAGTTATTTCAATACATAAATAACTGACATACCATCATTAAGCAAACAATTAAGTGCTGTCCAGCTTGGGACTGTTATGCATGGGTTCGTACGTATGGCGTGTATAGAAGGTAAACCTATCCACAACAGAAACACCAATCGGTCACAAAAAAAAAGATCAAATTGACCAGCTTCATGAAAAGTTATAAGGCAAAATAAGTTTGCAAACAGTATATGAGAAAACTGTGAATGGAAGGCGTGTTCTCACATGTGAGTCAAGGTAGTGAGAGTAAGAGTTTTCACCCTTCATGCTGCTACCAATCACCAAAACACCAGGTGATTGAAGCTGCAGATACTAAACATGTCAGGTACAGGCGTACAGCTATAGTTTTGAGATACAGAAAAATGTAAAATGTGCTATAGAAGGACAGAATAGATTGATTAAACCATCTTTTCTAAATCTATAATGATGCAAAATATCATTAAAATTGATGTTTTAAAACGTAGTGAGTTGCAAGTGGGTGCTTATCCAACCACTTAGCACAAAAGTCATGTGCAACCTACGGCTTACCAATATATCAGACATATTTTTAGCAATAAAAAAACATACAGGTACATCTCATGTTACATAAGCGGATAAAATGATACGGGGAATACTTACTCAAAACCATGGATCAGTTACAAGACGACATGGATAATATGTATATCAAGAACTCAAGATATGTCAAGACAGATTTCTAGCAATTAAAACAAAGGAAACAAACCTCGTGAAAAGAGAGTAGCGACTTGGCGGTATCTACCATTATCAACAACTATTTAAATCAAAGGCGTACCAAGGAGAAGATGTCGATCAACAAACCGGAAAATGAAATGGGGCAAGGAAACATCCAAATGTTGACAACCAAACAATTCCTTGATTTTTATCTATTAGATTTTTGTGTATCAAAAATAAGCTAAAAAAGATAATTCAAAGCAATAGATGTATGATACCTATGCTTCTCTTTCATTTGCTTTATCAAGATCTGCTAAATCATGGCTCAAATTCTTCGTAATCTTGGAACTTCAAAATTCATCCCCACCATGTCCAAATATGTACAAAAGAACATGGCTTCAATCACACCTCATAACCTCATTAATCAACTGTCATTAGAAAACCAACAACGTAAAATTAAAGTGCTAATATCAGATATTTTTTAGCATGAATATCATACTACATAGTGTTGACGTACATTATGAATGGACATCTTGAAATTTTGGCAGCTATCACATTCATTAAGTCACCACAATGGCCGCTTTTGCACCGTATAGTGTGCTTAAGTATTATGATGTTATGATTCACCGCAATATTTTCAGAGTAAAGAGATTCATCTCAACATTGTCACCGTAAAGATTAAGCCGGTGGTTCTCATTGTTGAACACTTGGGTAGGATAATTGTTCCTAGGATTACAAGCCATATCATCTCGCCAACATAAGTATTATCCGCTCGTCGTATTCCTAATCTCTTAACAGCCTGGGAAAAACAAAGCAGTGTGTTTGCTAATAAGGAATGGGCTCTACATAAGATAGGGATTAACAATTGCACATGAATATTATTTAGCATGCTACCTGTACAAAGACAGAGTATTGGCCATATGTCGATAATTAAACCCGAGAACATTAAAAACAAGAAGTCGTAATTAAGTGACCACAGGATAAGTTGCGTAATCCAACATTTACCACTACAAATAATTTAAAAGCGTCCAGCACCTAGTCAAAAGCTATTGGTAGGTGGCAACCAAACATGTCTTTGAAATGGCGAACTCTTTGAAATGGAGCCGTCATTAACACAACTTAACAAATGTGCATGTTCGCATCGAAATGTTTGTTAAAAAAGATAGAACTGATTTGTGTTAATGACGGTTTGAATGGGTTCACACCAAATGAAACTAAAAAAAACATCCAAAGAATTTGTGTGAGAACCGATTTCTCTATCCACAAGCATCATCCACAAGAGCGAGCCAAGACTGTGTTTTTCTATTGGATCCAAGCATCCTCCATGCTTCTCTTTCATTTGCTTTTATCAATCTGCTAAATCATGGCTCAAATTCTTCGAATCTTGGAACTTCAAAAATTCATCCCCACCATGTCCAAATATGTACAAAAGAACATGGCTTCAATCACACCTCATAACCTCATTAATCAACTTTGTCATTAGAAAACCAACAACAGTAAAATTAAAGTGCTAATATCGATATTTTTAGCATGAATATCATACTACATAGTGTTGACGTACATTATGAATGGACATCTTGAAATTTTGGCAGCTATCACATTCATTAAGTCACCACAATGGCCGTTTTGCACCGTATAGTGTGCTTAAGTATTATGATGTTATGATTCAGCTGCAATATTTTCAGAGTAAAGAGATTCACCTCAACATTGTCACCGTAAAGATTAAGCTGGTGGTTCTCATTGTTGAACACTTGGGTAGGATAATTGTTCCTAGGATTACAAGCCATATCATCGCCAACATAAGTATTATCCGCCGTCGGTATTCCTAATCTCTTAACATTCCTGGGAAAAACAAACAGTGTGTTTGCTAATAAGGAATGGGCTCTACATAAGATAGGGATTAACAATTGCACATGAATATTATTTAGCATGCTACCTGTACAAAGACAGAGTATTGGCCATATGTCGATAATTAAACCTGGAGAACATTAAAAACAGTAAGTCAGAATTAAGTGACCACAGGGATAAGTTGCAGAATCCAACATTTACCACTACAAATAATTTAAAAGCGTCAGGCACCTAGTCAAAAGCTATTGGTAGGTGGCAACCAAACATGTCTTTGAAATGGCGAACTCTTTGAAATGGAGCCGTCATTAACACAACTTAACAAATGTGCATGTTCAGACCGAAATGTTTGTTAAAAAAGATAGAACTGATTTGTGTTAATGACGGTTTGAATGGGTTCACACCGAAATGAAACTAAAAAAAACATCCAGCAATTTGTGTGAGAACTGATTTCTCTATCCACAAGCATCATCCACAAGAGCGGAGCCAGCACCAGGTTTTTTCTATTGGATCCAAGCATCCTCCACAAGAACTCAACTTCAGATGTTGCTGATTTTTCTATTGGATTCGAACATCTTAGTTCTAAAACTAGATGTTGCTGATTTTTCTACTAGATCCAATCATCCCACGTGCAACTCAATACTCCACAAGAATCTTCCAGAGCAAAGGACCGAGTGGGGTGCGTACCTTCAGGTTGGGGAGGATTTAGGCGTCGGGTGGCGTGTGCGGACGCGTAGGAGGACGGCGGTGGCATGTGGGTGCAGGAGGATGACTCGGCACCTTGGGAAGACAGCGTACGACGAGGAGGGCATGGCGGTCGCGGCCGCCAAGATTCTGCTTAGCCTCCGGAACAGGAGCCTTCGACGGTGGCCGGAGTGGGCCCCTCTGCCGTCGGAGGAGCCGGCCGCCGCGTCGGCTGAGGCAGTGGTCCTGTGGCCGCTAGAGGTTTGGCCGGCGGCGGCCGCCGCCGCGACGTCCGGGCGAAGAGAAATCGGCGGCGGCGACCGCATGGGCGTTAGCGGCGCCGAACACAGGGCACCACCGAGTACGCACCAGCAGATGCCGGGAGACGTACCTGCAGTTGCCGCCGCCGAGGGAGAAGCCGAAGGTGAAGGTCGAGATGATGGCGTCGCGGATCTTTGGAGACGCCACATACTCTGCAGCCGCGGCCGGATTCGCCCTACGACGAAGCGGCGTCGACGGGCGCGGTTGCGACCTCGGCCATAGCCGCTCGGCGAAAAGGCCCAGCGACGGTGGTGGCGCGGAAGGAGGCTATGGCTGCGCCAAGCCCCGAGACCCTCTTGACTACGCCGCCGATCCGGCGATCCTCAAGCGGGGATGACGGGCGCTATCGTCGATAAGCGGAAGCGCCGGGCGGATCGATGGCGCGTCGAAGCGGTGACGGCGCATCTCGCCGCCGAAGCGCCTGTGGCGGATCTTGCCGCCGGAACGGCACACGCCAAAGGCGGGCCGAGCCGATTTGTCGAGTGTTTCGATGGTGCGGTTTGATTTGGCGTGTCGGGAAGTGGAAGGTGCGGAGTCGAAGGGATGGGGAAGAGGAAAAGAAAACGGGTGGGTTGAGATGGTTACGTATTTTTGTGCAATGCAGCGAGGCGGGGTGGAACGGATGTTAGTTCTGTTGCTACTTATATGTTGGGATATGGGTGTTTATGTTGTAGTGAGTCATTAAACCTAAGTTCGTGTTGTGTATAAAGTACAAATGAAATTTGTATAGTAAGTAGTGAAGCACTTACCCCTGGTTGTAGGGCACCAGTATGTAGTCCTTATCGCGGTGAGCAAGCAACCCCTTCGTTATGTATTTCTCGACGTAGGATGCGTCTAGGTTGATGCATTGCTCAAAGATCATCTGTGGGTTGAGGAAACCCACCGGTTCTCACGATCGCTGGGCTTCTTGTATCATGTATCTATACATAAGCAATGAGTTATGACATTTATAGGTATTGCGTGAATGTAGAACTTGATTGTACACACTTAGAGTATCCAGCATCGTAGAAGTAAGGCGTCGAGGGCGCCGAGGTTGAATAGATCAAATAAGTCTTCGAAGCCCACAGGGACGTAGCCCGTCTTGTGGAGGAAATGGTTCTTCATGTAGCTGACGGTGAATCCAGTAGGCCAGTCTTCCCTCGCCTCTTCGGTCTACCGCATGTACTAGGCATGCAAAGTCCCGTAAGCCAAACCAACGTGGCGTAACATTGTGTCGGGGACTAACGACATTCCATTTGCCATAAACCTATTAGCAAGGTATGGTGTAGAACCTACCAAAGGCATTGGTAGGGAATGAAGGATATCTTCTGATACCTCCAAGGAAGGAAAGACATTGGTCTATTGTACAGAAAGAACCAAGACCTGTCTATGAATGGCTATATAGATGTCGGGTACCTGTCAAACCCGCATACAGCCAAGTCGCAAACAAGCTATGTATTCCTATGTGGTGGAACTGCAATTTCATGGAAATCGTCTTAGCAATGTCTTGTATCGACTTCGACGAACCACTAGAAAATAATAGCACTGTACGAGGCCTCACAAGAATGTGTTTAGCTTTGGTGGGTGATTCACTACATCCAGCAGTCGTGTGGATTGAATACCGCGCAAACCCCCCACTATTATCTATGAATATAATGCAGCTTGTGTTGCACAAGTGCAGATAGGTTATGTGAAGAGTAAACTCACAAAGCGTATCAACCCCAAGTTATTCTTTGCTCATGAATTGCAAAAGATGAACGAAATTAAAGTACTGCACACTAAGTAATGTGAAAAATTGTAGATTTATTCACTAAGTCACTTCCAGCATCTAGCTTTGAAAGGTGCATACGTGGAATTAGAATGATGAGACTTAGAGAAGTGTAGAATTCGGAGAGAGAATCTTCACGAACTCATTATTTAAACTTGATCACGAAGATAGAGTACCCAAAGAGTAAATCATGGAGATTAAATGAAATTAGGTGGATTGTACTCTTTTTCCATTGACGAATTTTCCTGATGTTTCTTGGCTAGGTTTTTAATGAGGCAATTTGTGCAGCTCAACAGAATGTGTTTCATATACTCTTTCTCCAAATTTTTCCCACTAGGTTTTTATAGGGTTTTGACGAGGCATGAACATGTGAGGATGGGTGCCCAAGGGGGAATGTTGGGAAACCATAGGCTTGACCCAGCAGCCGGCCCATGGGTGGGCGCCCCATCCAAACCCTAGCAGGGTCTGTAGACTATAAATAGGAGGTGCTAGTCATTGTAAAAGGCTGATCGCTTGAAGAAGGAATAAAGAAGAAGAACACCCCTACACCTTTGTCTCTCTGTGTGTTCAATCTACTATTTTGTTCTTGCATTGTTTGATGTGATTTTACGTTTGTTTACGATGTGATCGTTCGGACTGGACTTACCAGCGATGGTTCCTGTCGGACCTGGATTCCGAGAATCCAAATCCTCTGTGAAAGACACTGTGCTATTCCTTGGATCAGTAGATAGCACTCACAGATACATCACTGAATCAATTCATACATGGCGTAGATTAAACCATACCATTCGTTAATTAACACATTAGAGTTTACATAGACCGCATCGGGTCGGGTTTTAAAATATGGGCCGAACAGGCCAAAGATTACATTACAAAAGCGGAAGCGACAACGGAAGCAAAGGAGGTGACAGCTCATCTCTCCACAGGCAAGCAACTAGAGAAATCCGTGTGCGTCCGATATTACCCAAAGACTCAGGTAATATAGGATGCACGAAAGCACCTACGGAGTCAACTAGACTGAGGTGAGATCTAGACTAAAAGAAACTACACTACGCTTCATTATCTCCTGGGCCTCCAACTTCTGGATCCTCGTAGTACGCGTAGTCTTCTGGATTTCCTACTTCTGAGGGTTTTGGGGGAAAGAGTGAGAATGAGCACAACTTCTGAGCTCGTGAGCCAACACATAGAATGCAATAATATACATGCAAGGCTTAACAACAATGGCTCGGGTTCTTTTATTTGCTAAAGCAACATTTTCAATTATCATAATTACAAATTCCTAGGACTTGGCATTTTAACAAATTGTATTTTATTAAAGAGAGTAATTGTGCAATATTTATTTCAGTAGAGGTTCCCTCCGTCGGAAACTCTACCTTATGCTTCATTTGATTGGAGCTACCTCCATTATTAACACCGCTGAGCTCGAAGGCTCAGGTAAATTCTAATCCCAGGGCTAGGTGAGCCCATCACATTTTCATACCACCCACAAAGGGTTTTTTTAATAGAACTAACTCAAGTAAAGTTCCCATGTCCACCTTTGATCGTAGGCGCAGCTGTTTAAACAGTTTAGACTCTCCAGGGGTTGTACACTGTACCCACAAGAGATAGTCATACTCGTTACCCCACATGATTCCTTAGTCATGTAGTTGAGCAACCGTCACAGTAACCTTTCAAATTACCTCGCCCTTTTTGTTATCTCACTCATATGGGGTTATGCCCGTACGTTCGTGCGGGATGTTCTACCGCAGCGTCTGGCGTAGTTGGACTACCCCCGACATTGGCAACTTCACCCTGTATCGGTGTCCCATTCAAGTTGGATGTACCGCAAGCTTGCACGCTCCCTTTTTCCACCTAGTGAGATACTTTCAGGGTTTAATAATTTTACAAAGCCAAGTTGCAGTTTGCAGACTTGTGGTTGTACTTCTTTTACACGGGAGGTCGTGACAAGATTAAGTCCTTAGGGGTTATCTGGGCGGCTTATTACATACACCAAACTCCTTGGGCTTCATTAGTACCTATCAACATTATACCATTCACAACCAACATTCTTTGGGCTATATTAACACCCATCAACATTACACCATTCATCATATCATCCGCCCAGATAGGAACAACAATTAGGGTTTTTGAGGAGTAAAATACATCAACTCAACCATCTCAGTCATTTCCCCAAAATGACTGCCCAAATTCACTTTATGTTTAAAAGATGATGATTGGGACATTTAATGTCCCGGTACTTAAGTAAGACTAGCATGTCACTTAAGTACAACCTATAACTAGTATTTACCATATAGTTACTTGGGTGACAAGGATTAAGGGATTCAAATTGTCAAGGATGGCATAATAATTAATTATGCACCAAATGGGTATTTAACTACATTAAGCTTTAACATACATTTAATTAAAGAATTAAAGCATGCAATTTTGGTAATTTAAATGAATATAATTTGCATAAAATGTAGGATCAATATGATCAAAGTATTGACTCGCCTAGATTAAGGATACGAGAGTCTTGATGGGCTTGTGCTTGATCACGTTGGAGATTTCCCGCGTCTTCAAATCCTATTCGGACGAACGTACCGAAAAAAGGTACAAACAGGCAAAGAGAGCAAATAAATACATAATAATAAACAAATAAACTCCAAATTGAACAAGACCAATGCCATTAGCAAGATCTTGAATTAACAAATTTTCAGAAACAAAATTCATAATTTTTGGACGAGGGAGAACGAGACTTTTGAAGTTCGGGTTTGAATTAAACCTTAAAGGAAAATTACAAGAAAAAGAGGGAGAGAGAGAAGGTTGGCCGTGGGGCCCACGGTTCAGCCTCACAGGCGCATGGGGAACCGGATGGACCAAGTCCACGCACGGGTGCACTGGGACCGGGCCCATTTGGCAGCCAAGGGGGGGAGTCAAGGCCAATGACCGGTGGGCCCTCAAATAAAAACTAATCCCTATTTGATTGCTCTTTGGTTCACAGAGAAAAGAGGGCAGAGGATGGCTTGGGTGGCTCAGAGCTTTGCTGGCACCGACGAGTAGAGGCGAGCGGCAGTCGGCCAGCGGGAAAAAGGGGACCCCACACGGGTAGGGGACCCACGTGCGGCGGTGGCGGCGCCGGAGAAAGGCGGGCGCAGCGGTCGCAGAACCATAGGCGGCGGGCAAGACGGAGTGGTGGAAGCCGACGCACTGCAGTAGCACGGAGGGGAAAGGGGCGAGTGCACAGCACGAACGGTGTGGAAGCCGTGAGCCGGGGGAGGGCCGAGGCGGCCGAGGCACTGGCAACAAGGCCGAGAGCGGAGGAGAGGAGGCACCCCAGGAAGCTCTCAACAAGGGGAGGAGGAATGGTGGTGGGGGACGGGTTCCTCAGGTCACGGGGCACCCGGTGACAAGGTTGGTCGAGACTCTGCTCACCGTGCGCAGTGGTAGAGCGGAGGCTGCTGCCCAAGAAGGAGCGCTTGGGGGGTTGTTTGGCCAGCACTTACCGGAGACGAAGGGAGTGAAGGGGGAAATCAAGGGGAGCTCTTGGGGCTCTTATAGCCGCAAGGAGGAGGAGCGAGGAGGGAGGTGGCCGTTGAAGCTTGCAGCCCCGAGAGCCGACAAAGAAGCCGAGCGAAGATGCGACGGGTCAAGATCTTGCCGGAGGAGATGATGGGGGCAACAACTTAGGTGGTCTAGGCTGGTGGAGGAGGTGACAAGGCAAGGCGGTGACACGGTGCGAGCGTGGCGCTGCAGGTGCGGTGACGAAGGGCGTGACGCAGGGATGACGCGGTGGCGTTTGAGCACAGTGGGCATGGCGTCACGGCGTGGGCGGGCTAAGGTGACAAGGCGAGAGGGCTCCGAAGTCGTGGTGGCAGAGGGCAGGCGGGAGTGGGTGCGGCATGGGGCTGATGGCAGAAAGCACGAGGGAGAAAGGGAGACTCGGCTGGTGCTTGACCGAAGAAAGAAGAAGAAGCACGGTCGAAGGCGTGCGCGCATGTGCGTGACGCAAGGCGCGGACTAGGGCGCTCGTGGGCAGGTGGTGGAGGTGATGGAGCAACAGTGCAGCTCGTTGGGTGACGACCAGGTGCAGGCGGCTTGTGGCGATGGCGTCATGGAAGAGAGAGGGAGAGGCACGGTCAGTTGACCGAGGAAGAAGATGACCTAACGAAGGGACGGGCCAAAGAAGGAAAGCCAGAAGCGACGTTGGGCCAAGCGGCTGAAGAAAAGAACGAGGCCGGGGCTAGCGGGCCAAGGAAAAAGGGAAAAGGTCAGGTGTGGCGCTCACTGGGCCAAGAAGGCGGTGGGGAGAAAAAAGGGTCAGGTGGGCCAGGAGAAAAGGGGGCCGACCCAAAAGAAGAATGGGCTAAGCCCAAGAAAGAATAGAAGGGCAAAAGAGAAAGGGCCCGAAATTCAAAAGAGAGAAATTCAAACTTGAGTTTGGATTTCGAAGGTCAAGGAAACACAAACCCGAGCTTAAAGAAGAAAGGAGATTTTCAAAATACTTGCTAATGTGAAATACAGCGGTAAACCAAAAACCAAATTAGTAAGCACTATTTACTCATCCGAAAACGGGACGTTACAAATCCTACCCACCTTAAACGGAATCTCGACCCCGAGATTCGAGCTACTCGGATTAGACAGAGAACGTACCTCTCATTACTCTTGAAGCTGCTTGGGCTTATTCGACAGCGGTGGCGGTGACGTGGTTCACTTGGCCTCGGTTTTGGCTTGGAGTGGAAGCAGCTCTGGATACCTACGAGGTCTGATGGCTTTTGCTTGGAGCTGAGACATGGCCTCGGGTTGGTAGGTCTTGAAGTTGAATCTCACCGGGGTGACTGGTTGAGGGCACTTGTTAGCAAAGTGTCCCTTTTCTTCACCGTTGAAACAACGGAGACGAGCTATTGGGTTGGCAGCTGCAGATGGTCCTGCGGAGCGAAGAGTGCGAGACCATTTCCACTGGAACGCGGAGTTGCGACTGGAGCGGGAGTTGGAATTTGAATTGGACAGATCCAGTGGTAGCTCCAACTTGGTAAACTGATGCCAACTACTGGTTCACAACTATGTACTGGAGTGCCAACTAAAAAGCTATCAATTTTGTCTTCCAAGTTGCTGGATCCAGGTCTCACTAATATTGGAATCCACCATTCCAGCATAGCATAAGGTCACCCAATTAGAAGAACATCCAATCATTTAATAAATCTCATATTCTATGGATACGATAACATAATTCCCAAATCTTTCTTAGGCATAAGCTTAAATAATCCAATAGTTCTACCACTTTGATTTCATGATTTCTCTAAATCCACAAAATCTAGTAGCAATAATCGCATCTTCCAATCTGATAAACTCCAAATCATGCTAAATTCCATTCTATCCCTTTTTGGGATGAAATTCTCTAGAGATTATAATCGCGCAATTGCTTCCTCCAAAATTCTTGACTACTTCCAATATCCTCCTTATAGGACCTTTCAAAAGACTGCTTGCAATCCATAAATTCAAATTTAATCCGCCAGATTATTTTATCACCATCTATCCAACAATCAAATGTTAGTATAATCCAATATCCCGCAATTATACCCTTCTATAATCCGGTCAAGACATATCTCTACAATCCAACCAAAATTTCTTTTAAATCCCAACTTCTCTTATTCAATCATATTTAATTGAATCCGATGTTACCCACATACCCAAATAATTCCATTTTTTTATTCATCCTAATCCACCAAAATCAACATAATGAATTGGTAATCCTATAATCCAATCTTTAACAATCATGTAATTCCTTAATCAGAATCCAACCGTAATACATTTCTGTAATCTAACATCCAACAATTATATTTCTATAATCCAATCAAGATTCAACTAACTCTTTCAAAATTATATCATGAACCAATATGAAAATCCAATTTTCTTCGCATTCTACTTTCTGCCTTTAATGCACACATATATCAATTCTAAATTTCCAACCAACATCATAATCAACTTAAGATTCGATGAAAATCCAACTTCTACTAAAAATCAAATCGAACTTTAGATTCTCATATCCTTCATGACCAATCAAAATTTTTCTCTATGATCATTTTATTTCTCCATAATCTATGTAATCCACCGATCTGTTATTCTTTAAACCTTTCATAATCAAGGCTTATCTATTATCATAATCTAGTATTCCCAAGAACTTCTTATAACATCGGCATATCTTAATATTTTCAATTCCCAAAATCAGTCCTATCAATGATTTTCCAAAACCATCTAGCTTGGCATCCAAACACAGTAGTTGATCCCAACAAGAATAGCTTCCATGTGATTTACCCATTTGAACAATCTTCAACAATTCTTCACAGGGTTCATGGATGAGAGGAAGAAAGTAGGATAGACGAGAGGGAAAAGCACATTAGACGAGAGGGAGTAGGGGAGGAAGATAGAAGCATCCTAACTGGGGAAGATTGGTTGAACCCAAAGAACAAATAGCCAGAAAGCTATTAAGGTTGGGCCACTGGCTAATTGAATGATGAGCGGCCGAGGATCGCTGACTGCTGGGGGTAGCTGTCTCGCAGCCTCTGTGCTGTCATCTTTCTTTTGCAACTGGCGCTACTTCCTTGGGCTGCTGCTCTCTTTGGTGCCATCTGAGGGAACAACTCAACTTAGAACTAGAGAAGATATATGAGGGTTTACTGGCCCTCTATAGCACTCACAAAAGAACTTCAAACCAACGAGGAGAAAGAATCAAGTACAATACAAAGCCTAGAGTGGCTGCATTATATTAAGGGAGTTAGGTGTTACATGACTCTTGAAACATAGCATATAGGCCATGCTAAGCCACGACACAAGATACAAACACAACGTCTTCAAAAGAAGAAAATGTAGTGCTTGGTAACGAAGATCGCTTAGCAAGCACTGGCTGCTAACCTAGACTAATCCTGACTACTCCAACGAGGGTACAGGCTACCACAAACGGTGCAGTTGCCTGGGGGGCGGGAGCAAGAACGGCTCTGCCTGAAGCTCGGCAAGTGAGAACAGGAATGGGAATGGCTGAGGCTGCGTCCATGGCTGGACTCTCCAAGGTTGACAACGGGCGGTGGACTAGAGCGTCGCACGCTCTTGCGCACAGTGATCCTGATGTGGGGTCTTGAACGTCCAAGCGGTCGAGCTGGCGCCGGGTTGCTGGAGATGACGATAGATGCAGCTGGAGCTGGGGTAGAGATCACAGTGGCTGCCGTGATACGTGCTATCACTGCGACGGCAGTATCTCTTTCCTGCTTCACCTCAGAAAGGGCTGCATCCCATCTGAGCAGCTGGTTGTAGAGGGTGTTGGAGACGTTGTAGCTTCTGGTGAGGTGCATCCGAAGTTGTCCAATCTCGTACATGGCACTAACGAGGGAAGCTATCATTGCCTGTGTGAGCTGCACTTGGTGGGTTAGGCAGGGGTCATCTGCTCTGATTTCGAAGATCTTGGGGTAGCGCAATCCTTCCCGAAGAGACGGGTAAAAGCAGAATAGAGATCCTAGTAGATCGTCCTTGTGCATCTGGCATAGGCAAGCTGAGGCGAAACGAGTTGTGTCCTGAACTGCCTCAGAACAGCGACTCTTGGAATACTCGGCTCTGAAAGGTGTGAGCGATGAACTCAACCTCCATGGAACAAGACTCTCGATCGAGAACCTAGGTCTTCCGGCCTTTGAAGATGGGCTGGTGGCGAACCAAGGTGCTGCTTGAGTTTGCGGGGGATACTGACAAACTCATCGTCGTACTTGCCGTGAGAGGAGAAATCCCACGGGCCATCGGACGATGATACGATCATCTAAAATTTTAAAACAAGAGAGAGAGCCAGCAACGGAGTAGACTCACAAAAGGAGGTAAGTAAAGAACTAAGAGTGATGAGAGGGAGCAATAATTACGCTATATCTTAACACACTACTACAAAACAGGCTATAGTAGACACCCCATCACAGACGGTTCCTTTGGAACCGTCTGTGTTGGCCATTGCCGCACCTGCGGGTGGCGCGGAAGAATATCACGACGCGGTATTTTTAGAACCGCTCGATAGATCATCTATCACGACGGTTTGTAAATAGAACCGTCGTGATATTACAGAGCGGTTCTATTCATAAACCGCCTGCGTGATAATCACCAATCACGCAGCGGTTCTATTTAATAACCGTCAGGTAATATCACGTATGGTTCTATTTACAAACCGTCTGTGATTTGGTGATTATCACGACGGTTTGTGAATAGAACCATTCGTGTAATATCACGCACGGTTCTATTTACAAACCGCTCTGGTGATAGTCATCATCATAGACGGTTTTATTAAGAACCGCTCGTGATATGCCCATCGCAGATAAATTGAGCGCGACACATCCTCTCGCGCCGTGCCTCGCCACTCTCCGCCTCGCGCGGTTTGGATAAATATAATCAACCGCCGCCCTCTGCTGGGCTCCACTTAGATCTGGTAGCTAGCTTCTCCTCCCAGTGCGTGCCACTTCCTCCCTAGCTCCTCCAACTGCGATTTCTCCCTAATTAAACAGATGAAGTAATGCCGATTATCCTTTTTCACTCTATTGATTAGTAAATTTCCACGACTTTGCTACTCTGCACATAGACGCTAATGTTTTGTTTTTTTTGTTGTATTCCTTAATCGGAAGCATAGGGTTTAGGTTTCAATTAATACTACTTGATGGGAAAAGGCAAAACGTCGTACATCTAGCTCTCAATTTGATGGACCCTATTTGTAGAAAATGAAAAGCAAAACATGTAGCCTTTAATTAATCTGTGTAATTCCTTTGTGCAACGATGAGACAAAACGAGTAAGTACGTGCAAAGAAGTGAAAGTCTTAATCGTAACTAATTTCATGAGTAGTTTTCTAGAACAGATTAAAAAGAAGAATTTATGACACACCAAGATAAGTCACATGTGCAATGATGTATTTTATATTTCCTCCATTTATATCCATGAAGAAACGCCATCACAAAGGGTTTATTGTTTCAATTATATGAAAGCAGATATACAAGCAATCGCGCGACCAACTTGCTAGTTATTAATTAGGATCTTCCTCTTGTCTTTTGTCTCGTATCTAATCAACAATCATGCAGATAATCAATAATTATCCGCTCGCCACCTTAGAGAGGAGAAGGTTGGACCCTTGCCCTAGCGCCCAACACCCGCCACCTCCTCCCCATTGCGCCACCTTAGAGAGGAGAAGGAAAGGAGAGGAATCGATTTTCTTCGTGACCTTCGAGGGTAACGATCTATAACCCTTTATATTTGCTATAAATTAATCACTAATCAATTTTGACACTAATTTGTTACATGCGTAGTGTAGATGGATAGAAACTGGATGTACAGTGTGAACCGTGTGAGTCAAGAGTACATTAATGGCGTGGTTGCTTTTAGAAGAGCCACCGAAAGGTGATATGTTGAAGAAGGAGATAAATTTTATATACTTGTCCATGCATTGATTATGTAATTTGAAGATGTTTAACAACGCGCGCAAATAGAAGCGCACTTGATTCAAGGGGTTTCACAAAAGGGTATACATGTTGGACCACCACGGTGAAGAGCGATTATTACACATGAAGTTAGTAATGACGGCACCGCCGAGGAAGTCAACGATACGCGGATGTGGATCAGATCGCTTTGATGAGGATATGTCACACGATGACAACTGGATCGGATGCTACGCGATGCGTGAAGAGAACTACAAGGAGAGAGAGTTTTGTAAATTCGAGGGCTTAAGGGAGGACTCGGTGAGACCTTTGTTCCTGGTTGCAAGCCGAATATACAAGGTTGTCAACCGTGTTTGAACTGCTGAAATTGAAGGCAAGCAATGGTTGGTCCGATAAGAGTTTCACGGCGTTGTTAGGTCTCCTAGCGGACATCCTTCCGGAGGGAAACGTGTTGCCCAAAGACCACCTATCAAGCAAAGAAGGTTATTTGTCCATTGGGAATGGAAGTAGAAAGAATACATGCATGTCCGAATGATTGTATCCTCACAGTAAAGAGTATGCGACATGCATGTATGTCATGTGTGCAAAGCATCCCGATACAAGCGTCGAATCTTCGCTAAGGTGAAGCAAGGACCTCCTGCTAAGATGTTGTGGTATCTCGCCACATCCCACGCTTGAAGCGCTTATTTGCGAACGCAAAGGACGAAGATTGCTCGCTGGCACTCGTGAGGAGCGTAAGAGAGATGGAAAGCTAAGACACCTGCCGATTCGCCAAGAGAGAAACTTCGATCGGAGTCAAGAGTTCGGTGCGAACCGAGGAACATAAGGTTAGGGTTGAGTACAGATGGAATGAATCCTTTCGGTAACATGAGCAAATGACATAGCACCGCCCGTGAATCTATGTATGTACAACCTTCCTCCTTGGTCAGTATGAAGCGGAAGTACATTTTGATGTCACTACTTATCCAAGGGCGAAGCAACCGGGAATGATATTGATGTGTACCTAGCACCATTGCCGAAGATCTTGTGACACTGTGGAACTAAGGGGTACAGGTATGGGATGCGCATAAACGAGAGAACTTCACTTTACGCGCCATGTTGTTCTCGCACCATCAATGATTTTCCTCGCCTTGGTAACTGGCTTCAAGCCAAGACAAAAGGAGCCAAAGCCATCCAAGACCGCTTAGATGCTACAGAGAGTGTATGGTCGAACAACTCGCATAAATCGTATATATCGCCACCGTAGGTTCCTTCCTCAGAGTCACCCATACCGCAAGATGAAAAAACAATTTGACGGAAATAAGGAGAACGATTCAGCTCCAAGGGCTTTTAGAGGAAAGAGGTCTATGATATGGTTAAGGATATCGATGTTGTGCTTGGGAAGGGACGAAATTAAGAACCCGTGAGAAGAACATCCGGAAGAAGCGGTCAATTTTTGGGACTTGCCTTATTGGGAGCACTTAGAAGTTCGCCATCGCATCGATGTCATGCACATAGAGAAGAATGTATGTGATAGCTTGATTGGTCTCTTGTCAACATTAGTGGCAAAACAAAGGATGGTGTTAACGCACTGCGTGACTTGGTTGATATGAACATAAGGATCGAGTTAGCACCGTAGAGACCGACACAGATTTAACGTACCTTCCCCGACTTACGATGTTGGACAATCGTAAGTGCGCATAATCAAGTTCTACATTCATCTAATACCGATAAATATCACAACTCATTGCTTATGTATAGATACATGCCGCAAAATGTCCGGGAATGGAAAGAACCGTGGGTTTCTCGACCCACACATGGTATCGCTGCAAACCATCCTACAAGACTCGGCCCTTCGCCGAGAAATACATAACGAGGTCATTGCTTCTACAGAGGAACATGAAGTACATAGTGGTGCCCTACAACCGTGGGGTAAGTGTCACTACTTGCTATACAAATTTCATTTGTACATTATACGCAGCACGAACTTAGGTTTAATGACTATAGCGACATACATGAGTAGGTACCATTGGATCCTTTTAGTTATTATACCCAAGAGGAACCATGTGATATACCTTGATTCCCTAAACCGCAACAAGCACGACTTCAGCACTCTAAGAGGAATACTCGAGAGGTATGCTCATTTCCTCCTTACATAACTCTATTGTAGTCTTCATTCGTTTGAAATGGCCGAGGATAACTTTTTGAATCATGTAGGTCGCTCATCAATTATGTTGCCAACAAAGGAATATACGATAGAAAGAGCGCCCAACTAACACATAGGATGGATTTTCCATTACGTGCTACAACACAATAATACTATATCATACTTCATAATAACGCGTCTCGAACTGACTATACCTATATATGTAATTCTATTTTTGCAGTGCCGCCAGCAAAAAGATGATGAGTTATGTGCAATCTACGTCTGCTATCATATGCAGCTAATCCTTCTGACTAAGAAGAAGGATCCCGAGGTTTGTCAATCTCAAATAATTATTTCCTAATTATAAATTTAAATATATATAGCTTACCACTTTACTCTTAATTGGTAGCGATAGGTCTTGGATTTACAATGTGATTCACTCGTTGCGGAAGAGATCAAGGACATTCGAGGAAGCTCTGCGCTTTATCAACTCGAAATCATTAACGACAACGGAGAGTTTCACTCCGTCGCCAACCGAGAGCATCACCCCACTAAAACCTCTCAACGCAAACAATTGTAATCTAGTTGTAACTATAGCGACAATACTTGAACAAATGCGATCTTTTGTAATTTATTTTGAGTAATGATCACTTTGAGTTGTCATGGTTTGCTGAATCAAGTTATTGTGAAATGTTTGTTTTGTGATTGCTGAATCATTTTCGTGAATGCTTGTTTTCAGAGGGCATGGCTAGCAATTCTTGAGGCTAGCCAGAAAACAAAGAAATTGTGGGCGGGGTAGAGCTATCACAGACGGTTTTTGTTAAAACCGCTGAGGAAAAAATATCCTGACGGTTTAATCGCAAACCGTCAGGATAGAAGAAATATCACGACGGTTCTATATAAAAGCCGCTCGTGATAGTCACAAATCACGAGCGGTTTTTATTTAGAACCGCTCGCGATATTTTCCTATCACGCACGGTTTTATTTAGAACCGCTCGTGATATTCTCGAATCACGAGCGGTTTTCGCTTGAAACCGCTCGTGATATTTGACTTCACGTATGGTTTTTAATAAAACCGTCGTGATATTAGATATCCTGACGGTTTTGTACCGTCTGTGATAATATCCTGTTATCATAGACCAACAAACATAGACGGTTCGGAAACCGTCTGTGATGACGGTTCCGAACCGTCTGTGATGTCGGTTCCTGTAGTAGTGACAAAGGCTTTTCTTAAGTTTTGAAAATAATACTCAAGTCCTTAGGCTCAACCAGTCTAGCTAAGGCTCCTACAGTCGTATGCTCTGATACCAGGTCTGTCAGACCCGGATTCCGAGAATCCAAATCCTCTGTGAAAGACACTATGCTATTCCCTAGATCAGTAGATAGCACTCACAGATACATCACTGAATCAATTCATACATGACATAGATTAAACCATATCATTCATTAATTAACACATCAAAGTTTACACAGACCGCATCAGGTCGGGTTTTACAATAAGGGCCGAACAGGCCAAAGATTACATTACAAAAGAGAAAGCGACAACGGAAGCAAAATGGGTGAGAGCACATCTCTCCACAGGCAAGCGACGCGGAAAACCCGTGTGCGTCTGATATTACCCAAAGACTCAGGTAATATAGGATGCACGCAAGCACCTACGGAGTCAACTAGACTGAGGCGAGATCTAGACTAAAAGAAACTAAACTACGCTTCATTATCTCCTAGGCCTCCAACTTCTGGATCCTCGTAGTACGCGTAGTCTTCTGGATTTTCCGCTTCTAAGGGTTTTGGGGGAAAGAGCGAGAATGAGCACAACTTCCGTGCTCGCGAGCCAATACACACAATGCAATAATATACATTCAAGGCTGAACAAGAATGGCTCGGGTTCTTTTATTTGCTAAAGCAACATTTCAATTATCATAATTACAAATTCCTATCACTTAGCATTTTAACAAATTACATTTTATTAAAGAGAGTAATTATGCAATATTTATTTCAGTAGAGGTTCCTTCCGTCGGAAACTCTACCTTATGCTTTATTTGATTGGAGCTACCTCCATTATTAACACCGTTGAGCTCGAAGGCTTAGGTAAATTCTAATCCCAGGGCTAGGTTTTCGGACCCGAGATTAACACCCCAAATCCTCTGTGCATTTCTGAACTAGTCCCATGATCAGTAGCTAGTTTACATAGTTAAATAGATATGGTAATGTGAGCACCCGGATTTATTAAGCTCATAATACTTAGTCATCCAATTGACCCTAGTATTATCAACCAAATAAACCCAGTCTCGAGAGATGTATACTCCTCAGAATGCAGCATACATACCTCACAACAAAAGAATGTATCAATTCCATACAACACATAGTACAAGCAACAAACCAGAAGTTAATATTAATAAGGATAGGTTATTACAAAAGAGGGCCTTCGGCCAAATAGCAACAAGTACTACTAAGGTAACAATGAAGCAAAAGTGCCATAAAGATGGCTATAACACAAAGCCAATCGGTGTGCCTTAACCCTAGGCATCTGGACCGACCGCCAAGCTAGTCGTCAAACCCGAAGCACATCTCAAGAAGAGTGAAGCCCTTGGGGCTCACCTTCTTCCTCTGCAATAAAGTTATTAAGCAAAGCAAATGAGTACAAAAATGTACTCGCAAGATCGACGTAGTATAACAGAACTATAAATAGCTACATGAAAGCTTTATTTAAGTGGATGAGGCCTTGACTCATTTTTAGCGTAAAAGCAAGTTTTCATTTGCAATAATATAATAGATTGAAGGCAATTTGACAAAACATTTTTAATTGTTGAAATAACAACGAGATAATAACATAGTAACAACAACAAGATCAACACGAAGTGACTAACCCAAGTCACCACAACAATAGCATGAACATCCATTCATACCAACCCATCAAGTTTTAATTAAATGGTTGAGACTAGTTCTTGAACGACCTTACCAAGCATGTCCATAACCTAGGGCGAGGCTATTCAATAGTTTTATCCTCGAGGGTGTACCAATGTACCCACACGCCGACCGCCTTTCCTTTAAGCATACTACCTTTGGTATGCCGGCACGCTAAGTCCTACGAGACATTTCCAATGGATGATGCTAATTACGAGCCGCTTCCACGGGGACAAGGACACATTAGACACCCTAACCGGTGCGCTAATGCTCCCTCCCAACACCACACACACACATTATTAAAACATACCCACCGACCAGCTCATAATTAACACCTTCCAAAGTACTTAGTCAAGAGAGGTCCCATATCCCCTCGTGTGGTTAGCATGCAAAAGCGCTTGGCTTAGTGACCAAGTAACTCGGTCCTTAGGGACCCAGCATACCACCACATTCCAAAACCGCACCATCCATCCAATATGCCCAAGTCTAAATCAATCTTTTATTTTCAGTTTTGATTTTACAATTAATCAAAGCACAAGTGCTGGACATATAGGAGTAATAATCAGTTTTGAGTGATCAAGACCATCGACTAAGCCGATGATCGCCCATTACTACCGATAACTAAGCATGGCTAAGCAATGTTAACGTAAACTACTAAGTGATAAGAGCTCATCCAACGAGCTCAAACCACAGCAAATAACCTAGGCTCATGGGTAGTAGAGGATAAACAATTCCTACAGATTATGCAACTATAGGATTGCTAGCGATATTTTAACACCAAGTAGCATGCATACATATAAGTGAAACAAAATATTAAGCTTTAAAGTAATGGGACAATGATGGAAATGATCAAACTGCTTGCCTTTACTTGCTGGAGATGCTTAACCTGCTGCAGAGGAATACTCTCACAGTCGATAATATCGTTGGTACCTATCGCAAGAACGAGAAAATCCAATAAAAACGACGAACGCCGAAAAAGATTCAAAATCCAAAGTCAACAAAAATCCATGAAATTTATACATCAGGAAGACCACGATTTTAAATGAATTTAGCAACAAGAATCATTCGATTTGGATAAAGTATGAAAAAGTTACGACTAAAACAATTTCAATTGGCTGGAAATTCCAATTTAATTGATTTCGGGTACTGTTCATCACGCAATTTTCTAGGAGGTTGTTGAGTGTGAAAATTTTATGACAGGTAGAGCATGGTATTCAATTCTAAGATCAGCAAAATTGGGTTCACTCGTTTTGGAGTTAAATTGAATTAGTTATGTCTTTTTAAAGTTGAAATTATGACAATAGGTCGACTGCCATTTGACATACACATACATCACTCTTGCTTTCAAAAATAACTCCACTCTTTTAGATTGAAAACTAGAGGCTAAATCTTAAGAGGTTTACTTACTGGTCTAAGCATTCAACAAGGTTTAAGCTTTTAATCAAGTGGTTTGTAACTTTTGCATGTTCCATTAATCGGTAATCTTAATGACTAGTTTTCAACACGAGCTACTCTTGCTAGATAAAAGCCCAATTGTCAAGTTGAAACAAGAGCATTACCAACTCTGCACCTACAAGGTCATGAACCTAATGCAAACTTTTATTAGCTTTAGGTTAACTTCTCTGATGGCTCAAAATACACATTCCTACTCTCTTAACAATTTAAATCCAAGGCTTGGTTGAACTGCAGATTTTCTCAAAATTCATCTCAAATTGGTTTTTCCTATTTGAAAGTCTTGCTAGAAGGAAGTCAATTGACCAATTGAATTTAAACTCTAATTACTAGAATTAGTCAGGTTATTAGCCACTAACAAGTCTGAAAATTCTCGTGAGTAATAATCATGTAACCTACAATAGCAAGAGAATGACTAACTAAAGTGCTATTGATTGGTCACTTTACTAGCCTTTAGACAAAACTGAAATTTCTTCGACTACTATTTGCCCAACCTACAACAAAGAAGATGACTGAATTTAGAAAGCTATGCACTCATCTTCCTACATAACTCCAATATCCAAATTTGCTTACAAATTAGGTTATCTTGCTATTGTGGCAAAAGTGCTCAAAGGCTAAAAGGATAAAAGCACTACTACTACTATTGGAATTAGCAAAGTCATAGCCTATTGACTGAAATGAAAAAAAAACTTGAGATCATCGTTAGGCAATAGCAACCCACAAAAAGACTTAAGAAAAGCTCTATCTACTGCCTTAACAAAGTCATAAGCTCCAAGACCAATCTAATTAATTTCAGCTTCGGATCATACACCTACAACAAGTTTTTCTAACCTACAAAGCTATAACTAAACTTATTCTACTTTCAAACTTCCGGTTTGCTACTTATCGACAAAACATCTTGTCATCACACCTTCTCTCATTAGCAGCTCATCCAAAAGTACTTTACTATTTTTATCTACTAATCTCCTCATGAATTCAAATATCCATGTGTCAAATAAGTTTGAGTAACCAACAAGTAGTCAATGACCTAAAAGCAATTGAATTCAAAAGAGGACTACTTCCTTAAATGAGAGATAACATAGAGGTAATAACAGGAGGTCGAATCGAAGCTCGGCCATGGCTTCGACGGCGGCGAGGAAGGCTTGGTGGCGGCCTCAAGCTGAAAAAATGGGGCCGAGGAGGTCGAGGCAGCGAGGGTGCTCCCACGAAGGAAACGAATGGGGCTCACCCGGTGGCGAACGCGTCGGTGGAGGCGATGTCGACGTTGATCGGGCAGCTGGCTGGTGCAGAGACGACGTGGGGGCAGACGGAGACGGCGGCGACGCGTGGTGGCGCTTGGGCGGAGGCGACGGGACGGAACCGAGCAGCAATGGGGCGAGGGTGACGGCGGCGGATCTGGTGTCGGGAAGACGGATCCGGGCGGAACTGTGGCGAGTCCGAGGTGGCGGCCAAGGGCGAAGAAACGCCAGGGGGACGGCAACGGTGGAGGCCGGGCGAGGCGGCGGTTTACGGCACCGGCGGAGGCGGGGACGGCCGATCCGTGGGGGGAACGGATCCATGGAGGAGGAGGTGCAGAGAGGTGACCGTGCCGGCCGGAGGTGAAGGGAGCAGCCTAGCGAGACGGCGGCGCGGGAGGAGGCCAGACGAGGTGGCGCCATGGAGGTGGCGGCGAGCTGGGAGATGAGGGGGCCGACGCCATGGGGAAGGAGGCGGCGCCCTAGGGAAGAAGAAAGGAGGGGGCCGGCCAGATCTGTGGTGGAGGGAGACCGGCGAGCTGGGAGGAGGCGCCATGGGGAGTGGAAGGGAGGAGCTCGGTTGTGGGGAGGTGGAAGAAGGAGTTGGGGAGGAAGCTGGGGAGAGCCATGGGGGAGAGGAGGCTCGGTGGTGAGGGGGCAGCCTTGGCTCCTTGGTGCTCAAGGAAGAAGAAAGGAAGTGGAGAAATGGCCTGCGCAGGGGAGAGAGAGAGGTGGCGCACGGGTGTGAAGGCAGGAGCAATGGACGGGAGCAACGGCTCCATTTGGGGAGAAAAGAAGAAAAGGGGGGAAGTGGTAGAAAAAGGTGTGGGGGCAAGGGTTTCTAGCCGTTGGGAGAGAAAAGCAGCCAGGGCCCGGCCGCAAAGAGAGGCGATGAGGGGCCGGGTCGCACCATCGATTCAAGATCGAGCGGTTGGAATTGATCCCGAGACCGGATGGTCCGACCGGCCTGGAAAATCTGAACGGTTGAAAACGAATCTAACGACTAAGATGCCACGCGCATTTTTGAGCAATGGGCGCGAAGTTATGTGGTTGGAGTCGACCGAGTCAACACGGTTGGGCTCAAGTCGGAGATCAGGTCAAAACCCGCTGAATATTGAAAGGAGGTTTTGACTAGGTTTTTAATTCAAATTTACACTAGGTTATTGAATTAAGTTTGAATTTTATGTGGATTGAATTTAACCCCAAAAATTTGGGACAAATTATGTTTATTCACGATAAATATCATAAGATTTAAATAAATTATTTCCCGAGTTTTATTTGAAGTAATTTCTTTTTCCCAAAAATGGTTTTAAGTGCATGCCCTTGATATTCGACTTTTGATTTTCTTGGTTTAACTCAGGGTTTTGAAATGAGCTAAATCTTGGAAGGATTATTAGAGATAGCAAACCAGCTCCAACATTCTGAACTTTTAAATGGAGGTCGATGACTCTAGGATAAACCTTACATAAAATTTCCAGATGTTGATCACGAACTTTTCTTAAAAAGTTTTAAAGAGGTCATGACCTCAGTCAACCGGAGATTTTGGTTTTTGATTTCCCATAATTCCTTTACAAGAATTACAGAATTATTCAAAAACTTCCAAATGCAAGAAAAGTTTTAATTTCTACTCATTTTCTTACATTTGAAACACAGATCCAGATTTGGGATGTTACAGGTAACATCCATAAATCGCACAACTATATTAATAATCAACAGAGCTTATTACAAGAAAGGCTTACAAGCCAACAATAAAGGACACAGCGGAAGACGAAAGAGATGTAGTAGAGTCCAGTTAATCTGCCACAGGCAATCGACTGGGGTAGCGGCCTAGTCGTCGAGATCCACACCGGTGGCTAAGTCCTTTTCCTCTGAAATTTATTTGCATGAAGCAAGGATGAGCACAACTTCCGTGCTCGCAAGTTACGCCCAAATAACAAATTATAATGCATGCAAGGGTATATCAAAGGAAGGCTTATTGGTTGAATTTGCATAAAGCAATGTTTTCTTTAAATATTTGTACTAAGTTCCAAAGCAGTTATTTTATAACTAAAATTTATTTTATAAATTCTCAATTTTATAGTCAGATAACATTCACACAAGAATGGTGAAAGATACCCTCCTATCACATGGCTTCCCACCCAATTTCCCATTTGAATAAACCGGTCGATAAAGTCTTTTCAAAACAAAATCAAAGTATAACTTTGAGTGTCTTTGCTAGCATGTCCATGACCGTGGACATCGCTATTCGAATAGTTTTATAATCTGCAGAGGTTGTACAACTTTACCCACATGACACGAATTCTCTAGTTTGTCCGGCATATATCTATGTCACCGCTCACTACCTTAGGTAAGCGGTCTAGAGCATGTGTCAAGGTCTTTACAAAGCGTCAATCCACCGTAGTCCTCCCTCGCTAAGGTTTCGCTCCCTTTGGGTTGCAACCCGCAGGATTTGAGCCCCCTCTTGCGCCAGGTGGGACTAACGTAGGTCATAACATGACTACCCACCATATCTGAAGGGAACGACCACAGTGGAACATTGTAAATTAGTTAGCCAGGACCCCTCCCCATACTCAGGAATGTGGTAGTATGATGTGGCTTAGCAAAGGAATGCTCAGAGGCCGGTCCTTAACTAACTTGGGCGACTTTTCATAAAACCATGGGTCTCGATCATAGAAATGACACGATCCCATGCATCAACATGCACCATCCAAACAACCATTTCGCCCAAGTACAAACCATCATTTTATTTTATTTTTCAAAGTCATTTATAAACTTCCATAACACACCAATGCCATGGATACAATTTAAACAACATTTGATTTTTGGCTGAAATTCCCCAAATCAAATATTTTTTTGTCTAAGCATGTCTTTGCATCATATTTTCAAATGATCCTAGTTTATACTATCGTATCAACTAGGTTTTATCTAGGGTGACAATATATTCGATTCAAATATCAACATTGGCCATACAAAGGATTTAGGCATATCTATAAATTTAAAACAGGAATTTAAATTACTGAATATAAATAAGCATGCAGTAATAATTTAAAACAGAATTTAAATAATTTGAAATAATGAGTGCAAATATGATCAAAGATGTAACTTGCCTTGCTCACTTAGTTGTTCTCAAACGGCGTCGAAATTTGACTCTTCGAAGTCGTCGAAATCTATACGCGAAATAAGCCAAATTCAAACAAAATTCAAATAAAGATTCAAATGAATGCCAAATTAAATAATTTTAGTTTAGTTAGCTAGATCTTGAATTTATATGAATTTAGAAATTTGAATCGACGAAATCAGAGTTCGTATGAAGGAGAACGAACCCCGGGAAGTTTACAATTCACATGAAATGATGAAAAAAAATAGGATTTTTTAGAATTAATGGAATTATTCTTCTAAAGGAAAATCGGATTAATGCATCACGCTGACGTCATCAATTGAATTTCGATTTTCTGTCCAGAATTATTTTCAAATGAAAATCCTTGTGACAATGACGTGTGGGCCTGATCTTGTGGACCGGGTCCACGAAACTTGAACTCGGTCCATGGTGGACCGGGGCATAGGCCGGCGGCGGTGCGCTCGAGCTTGCCGGCGATAGGGGCTCCGGTGGGCTCTAGCGAGGGTGGCAAGGGAAAGAGGGGGACGCGAGGATTTCAGGGCATACCACGGCGGCGGAAGGGTGTGGAGCGGTGGCCGGCAACGAGGACGAAGGCGGCGGCGAAGTCGAGCTCACGGTGGCGAGGTGATGCGGGCGGCGCTCCGGCGAGGTGGGTGGGCGCACGACGGAGAGCATGGGACGGTGACGATGATGCCTTGGTCGGGGTGGCCAGGTAGTCGACGATGGCGGTGTAATCGCCGGCCAAAGGTTCAGCGGCCGGCAGAGAAAAATCCCTGATTGCGGCCGGAGGAGAGGAGGGGAGTGGCTAAGAATTGGGGGGAGGATATGAGTGGAATGAGGGGCTCAACATGCTCCTATTTATAGGGGCGAGGAGGCCGGGAAGAGGAGTTCAATGGCGCGAGTTCTACGGCGGTGACGGCGGCATCCCGATGATTGCGTGCGTGAATAAGGGCAAGATGGCCGAAATTGGGGGTGACGGTGAATGGGGGTTTAATTGCCTTTGAATGCACGAGATTTGGGGGAGGGGACACGGCCGATTTGGAGCTTGAGCCGGCGCTAATGGTGGCGTTTTGGTGCGGCAGCGTGAGGAAGAAAGGGGAGGAGGAAGAAGGCTCGGGTGGGCCCACAGTCGGTGGGGGGACGATGATGGGTGGGACCAGGTGGAGAGAGAGGCGGTGGCGGGTAGGCCGGGCCGAGCAGCTGCGTGCGCGCGAGAGGGAACAGGCCGAGCCAAGGTTTCGGCCCAAAACAGGTTTTGAGATTTTAAATTGATTTTCCAATTTTAAATAATCAGTTAAATCAAAAAGGGTTTAGAAAATAGCAAATAAAATCCAAAAATTCTAGAAAAATTCACAGAAATTTCTAGTGTTATTTTGGACTTAAATAAAAATAATTCCAACTTAAATTTGGTAATAGTTTTTGCACATAATTTATTTTGGCTTTAAAATAATTAGGAAAAAGCTTTTAAAATTCCGTAAAATTCTAGAAATTAATTAAATTTTTATTTTTCAAATTAAATCCAAGAAAACTTCAATAAATTTTATTTGTAATTTTTAAAACTTTAGAAATTCAAGAAAAGTAATAAAACTCTTTTAAATTTCGAAAATCCAATAAAATAATAACTTTATTTATTTTTATTTTGGTAAAAGCACTTTAGGATGTTACATAGGTGAGCCCATCACATTTTCATACCACCCACAAAGGTTTTTTTTAAATAGAACAAACTCAAGTAAAGTTCCCATGTCCTCCTTTAACCGTAGGCGTGACTGTTTAAACAGTTTAGACTCTGCAGAGGTTGTACACTGTACCCACAAGAGATAGTCATACTCGTTACCCCACATGATTCCTTAGTCATGTAGTTGAACGACCGTCATAGTAACCTTTCAAATTATCTCGCCCTTTCTGTTATCTCACTCATATGGGGTTATGCCCATACGTTCGTGCGGGATGTTGTATCGCAGCATTTGGCATAGTTGGACTACCCCCGACGTTGGCAAATTCACCCTATATCGGTGTCCCATTCAAGTTGGATGCACCGCAAGCTTGCACGCTCCCTTTTTCCACCTAGTGCGATACTTTCAGGGTTTAATAATTTTAATAAGCCAAGTTGCAGTTTGCAGACTTGTGGTTGTACTTGTTTTACACGGGAGGTCATGAGAAGATTAAGTCCTTAGGGGTTATCTGGGCAGCTTATTACATACACCAAACTCCTTGGGCTTCATTAGCACCCATCAACATTATACCATTCACAACCAACATTCTTTGGGCTACATTAACACCCATCAACATTACACCATTCATCATATCATCCGCCCAGATAGGAATAGCAATTAGGGTTTTTGAGGAGTAAAATACATCAACTCAACCATCTCAGTCATTTCCCCACAATGACTGCCCAAATTCACTTTTATGTTCAAAACATGATGATTGAGACATTTAATGTCCCGGTACTTAAGTAAGACTAGCATGTCGCTTAAGTACAACCTATAACTAGTATTTACCATATAGTTACTAGGGTGATAAGGATTAAGGGATTCAAATTGTCAAGGATGGCATAATAATTAATTATTCACCAAATGGGTATTTAACTACCTTAAGCTTTAAAATACATTTCATTAAAGAATTAAAGCATGTAATTTTGGTAATTTAAATGAAGGTAATTTGCATAAAATGTAGGATCAATATGATCAAAGTATTGACTCGCCTAGATTAAGGGTAAGAGAGTCTTGATGGGCTTGTGCTTGATCACATTGGAGATTTCCCACGTCTTCAAATCCTATTCGGACGAACGTACCGGAAAAAGGCATAAACAGACAAAGAGAGCAAATAAATACACAAGAATAAATAAATGAACTCCAAATTGAACAAGACCTATGCCATTAGCAAGATCTTGAATTAACAAATTTTTAGAAACAAAATTCATAATTTTCGGAGTTATGACGAGGGAGAACGAGACTTTTGAAGTTCAGATTTGAATTAAACCTTAAAGGAAAATTACAAGAAAAAGAGGGGGAGAGAGAAGGCTGGCCGTGGGGCCCACGGTTCAGCCTCACAGGCGCATGGGGAACCGGATGGACCAAGTCCACGCACGGGTGTGCTGGGACCGGGCCCATTTGGCAGCCAAGAAGTGGGGAGTCAAGGCCAATGACCAGTGGGCCCTCAAACAAAAACTAATCCCCATTTGATTGCTCTTCGGTTCATAGAGAGAAGAGGGCAGAGGATGGCTTGGGCGGCTCAAGAGCTTTGCTTGCATGCGTGGTAACAGAGGCGATCGGCAATGGCGGGTAAAGGGACCCCACGAGGTAGGGACCCACGTCTTGGCGATGGCGGCGCTGAGAAAGGCAAGCAACGGTGGCAGAGCCATAGGTGGCGACGAGCGCACGGGAGCGTGGCAGTGCCGACGGCGCATTGGCCTAGAGGGGAAAGGGGCGAGCGCACGGGCTGCGCGACGGTGTGGGGAAGCTAGCGAGCTGGGTGGGGAGGCCGGAGGCGGCCCAAGGCAGCCTGGCGGCGGTGGCCGGGAGCGGAGGTGAGGAGGCACCGGCAATAGGAGCTCTCGGCGGTGGGGAGGAGGAATGGTGGTGGGGGACGGGTTCCTCAGTCACGGGCACCCGTGTGAGGTTAGCCAAAGGTGCGCTCACCGTGGTGGCGGGCGCGTGAGGCAACATGTTGAAGAAGGAGCGGCGGCGGGTTCTTTGGGAGGCACTTACCGGAGACGAAGGGAGCGAAGGGGGAAATCAAGTGGAGCTCCTGTGGCTCTTATAGCCGCAAGGAGGAGGAGCAGGGAGGGAGGTGGCCATTGAAGCTTCGCGCGGTCCGGGGGGCGGCACGGGAGAGCTGGGTGAAGATGCGATGGGTCAGTGCGTGCAGCAGGGAGAGATGATAGGGGCGACGACTTAGGTGGTCTGGGCTGGTGGAGAAGGTGACAAGGCAAGGCGTGATGAAGTGTGAGCGTGGCGCTGCCGGTGCGGTGACGAAGGGTGTGACACAGGGGTGACGCGGTGGCATCCGAGCGCAATGGGCATGGCGTCACAGCGTGGGCGGGCTGAGGTGACAAGGCAAGAGGGCTCCGAAGTTGCGGCTGTAGAGGGCAGACAGGAGTGGGTGCGGCATGGGGCTGATGGCAGAAAGCACGACGGAGAAAGGGAGACTCGGCTGGTGCTTGACCGAAGAAAGAAGAAGAAGCACGGGCGAAGGCGTGCGCGCGTGCGTGAGCGCGACGTGACGCAAGGTGCAGACTAGGGCGCTCGTGGGTAGGTGGTGGAGGTGATGGAGCAGCAATGGAGCTCGTGGGGTGACGACCGGGTGCAGGCGGCTCGTGGCGATGGCGTCACGGAAGAGAGAGGGAGAGGCACGGTCGGTTGACCGGGGAAGAAGATGACCTGGCGAAGGGGCGGGCCAAAGAAGGAAAGCCAGAAGTGACGCTAGGCCAAGCGGCCGAAGAAAAGAAAGAGGCCAGGGCTAGCGGGCCAAGGAAAAAGGGAAAAAGGCCGGGTGTGGGATGCTACTGCTGGGCCAAAGAAGGCAGGCCAGGGGAGAAAAAGGGTCGGGTGTGTTGGAAATATGCCCTAGAGGCAATCATAGAGATGATTATATTTCATTATATTCATGACATTGGATAATGTGTTATCTTGTTCCTAGAATAATATTGTTAATATTTATTATCAAGTATGTGACTTGGTTGTGAAACTCTATATTTGTGCAATAATTATTCTTATACGATCCCTGGTCGTAAACATATGAGGACACATATGAATAGACTAGCATATGCATTGGTTGATGACTATGTTTCACGAGTCATAGATATGGAGATATCAAACCAATAATATGGACACATGTTAGAGAACATGATGTTGGATAAGACCCACATTGAGACACTATTGAGATTGTTATGAATCTATGTGTCGTTAGTTGGTCTCAAGCAATGATGATGTATAATCCTTAGACCGAGATCGGCATGGTTTCCTACATGTGTAAGAGCACTCTTAGGGGTTGCCAAACGCTACACCGTGAATCGGGTAGTTATAAAGGTAGCTTTTAGGTATGCTCAAACATGGAGAGGAATGTGACCGGTCGGATATGGGATTTGCCCTCCTAACATAACAGAGAGATGTCTCTGGGCCCTCGTTGTGATCGGATAAAGAAAGTGCATGGCCATGCCACTAGTAGTCGAAGTGTTCGACCACGTAAAAGTTATCTGACACTCGATCGAGAAAGTATTGAACAGTCCATGGATGACACAACATCTCACCGGAGTTCGATCGACATCGTGAGGCAAAGGGAGTATACAGTAGGTCGCTTAGTTCGAGCGATTCTGTTGGGTCGTATGGAGATACAAGCAAGTCGTAGACTGGTCGAGCGTAATCCAGAGTGGTCGAAACCAAGTCGTAAGGAGTTACGAGTTGGTCGTGATCAAATACGAACTGGTCGTATAGAGATAGGACCTAGTCGTAAGTGATGAGGACCTAGCCGTAGATCATATTGCATTAAGGTTCATCCGATATAATTTGTGTGTATTCGGGAATCGATATGTTACGCTAGGAGCCGCTACGACTCGTGATCGTAAACGGTTTCAAGTCACAACCGAACTACACATGAACCTCTGTGGTCACACACTTAACGGGTTGAAACAAACCAATACGAATACGATTAAATGGCGGTCCTGATAGGATCATCACGAGCACTATATAAGGAGGTGCATGAGGCTGTTGGAAGGGATGCGTGAAACACCACCGAAACCCTAGCCGCCATCTTCCTTAGAGCTCCACCGTGCGATTTGGTGTTGGCACACCAGCGTTCGGTTGTTCCTTCCCTGGACGTGTGGATACCGTAGAGGCGCTACTACAATTGTTGCGCTTGAGGACGATCCGCAATTTTCACAAGGAACCGCAGACGTTGCTGGAGGAGACGATCGATCGCGACCATTGCATCGACTTCTTTGGGCGTTGGACGATCGACTCGACCACTACATCGACGCTCTTCGTTGGACCAGCCGCTCAAACCCTTCTTCCGCCTCTGCAAGGCGTCTGTTAGTAACAATCATGATCATCTACTTGCTTGGCATCCTGGTTCACGTGGTAGAATTTTTGTTTGTAGCTATCGTAGCCTACCCCGTGACCCAACAGGGTGGACCAGGACAAAAGGGGGCCGGCCCAAACGAAGAATGGGCTGAGCCCAAGAAAGAATAGAAGGCCAAAAGAGAAAGGGTTCGAAATTCAAAAGAGAGAAATTCAAACTTGAATTTGAATTTCGAAGGTTAAGGATATTTGAAACACAAACCCGAGCTTAAGGAAGAAAGGAGATTTTTGAAAATACTTACTAATTTGAAATATAGCGGTAAACCGAAAACCAAATTAGTAAGCACTATTTACTCGTCTGAAAACAGGACATTATAGTTCCTCAACAAATCTCATCAAGTGCCGCTCCAGCTTTAACTATGGACATGTTACTAAATCCTGCTTAAAGAAATTGTAAAAACTGAAAAAGAAAAAAGTCTGGATTCCAAAATCATTTGTTCTGTTAGAAAAATAAGGACAAAGGAGACACGAATTTTTACATAGAAAACCCTTACGGGAAAAAACCACGGACGCCAATCGGCGATGATCACTATATGAGGAGCGATTACAAAACGCAGGGGATTACAATGAGGCGTCCCTATCCCGTGCGGCTTACAAGAGGTATATAAAGGGGTAAAAGGACTTAGGCGATGATCACTATATGAGGAGCGATTACAAAACGCAGGGGATTACAATGAGGCGTCTCTATCCCGTGCGGCTTACAAGAGGTATATAAAGGGGTAAAAGGACTTAGAGTCCAAGTAGGACACTACTCCACTAATATGGCATATTCCAGATATTTCCATATTAGAAATTCGGATCACATACGGATCCAAATATTAACAATCTCCACCTTAAGATGAATTTCCTCTTGTAGCAAAATAAAGAATCATCAATCACCAAGTGATTCCCCAATAAGATAAAAATCACCGTGCGCCAACTAGTCTCTAGAACTAAACTTTAATACCAACTAAGCTTGAGCAAAGCTCAAACTTAGTAACAGGAACTAGCTTTGTCATCATATCAGCTGGATTATCATGAGTACTTATCTTGCACACCTTGACATAACCTTGAGCAAAAACACCTCGAATAAAGTGATATCTCACATCAATGTGCTTTGTTCTCTCATGTAACATTTGATCCTTCGTAAGGCATATAGCACTTTGACTATCACAAAATATAGTAGTGCAAGAATTATCTCCACAAAGCTCAGTGTACAAACCTCTCAACCAAATAGCTTCTTTACAAGCTTTAGAAATAGCCATATATTCTGCTTCAGTAGTTGATAAGGCAACATTAGCTTGCAAACTTGCCTTCCAACTAACAGCACAACCACCAATGGTGAAAACATAACCTGTTAGAGACCTCCTTTTGTCCAAATCACCAGCATAATCAGAGTCAACATAACCAACAAGTTCATCTCTAGAATTCCCAAAGCGTGAACAAGCATTAGAAGTGCCACGCAAATATCGAAAATCCATCAATCGCTTTCCAATGCTCTTTTCGGGATTAGCCATGTATCTCTGACAACACTCAATGCATGAGATAAATCGGGATGAGAACAAACCATGGCATACATAAGAGAACCAATCTGCCTTTGGAATATGGAACTCTAGACATGTACTCAATATCATAATTTGACTTCAGGACATAAGGTCAAGATAATCAAATCTTGAAGCTAATGGAGTACTCACTGGTTTTGCATCATACATATTAAAACGACGAAGAACCTTCTCAATATAACCTTTTTGACTAAGGTATAACTTGCCAGATTTCCTCTCTCTAATAATCTCCATGCCAAGAATTTTCTTTGCTGCACCTAAGTCCTTCATCTCAAATTCATTACTCAATTGTGCTATTAGTTTTGCTAGTTCTGACTTATCTTTTGCAGCAATCAACATATCATCAACATAGAGAAGCAAATAAATAGCTGAACCATTAACAGTCTTTAAATAAACACAGCTATCATAATCAGACCGCTTAAAGTTATGAGAGAGCATAAAGGAGTCAAATCTCTTGTACCATTGCCTAGGAGATTGCTTCAAACCATAAAGAGATTTCTTTAATCTACAAACAAGGTGTTCTTTTCCAGGAGTAACAAAACCCTCAGGTTGGTCCATATAAATGTCTTCTTCCAACTCCCCATGTAAGAATACAATTTTAACATCTAATTGCTCAAGTTCATAATCATGCATAGCAACAATACTGAGTAAAGTGCGAATAGAACTATGCTTCACAACTGGGGAAAAGACATCATTAAAATCAATACCTGGAATCTGACTATAACCTTTAGCAACCAACCTTGCTTTATACCTTGCTGGTTCAGTAGGAGAAATACCCTCCTTTCTTTAGAAAATCCACTTGCAATGAACAGGCTTCTTCTCCTTTGGCAATTTCACTAATTCCCAAGTGCCATTCTTTTTAAGTGACTCCATTTCATCATGCATGGCAGTTATCCACTTATTACAATCAGTGGAGTTAATAGCCTCAGAGTATGATGAATGTTCTGAATTACCTTCAATTTCTTCTACCACACTCAAGGCATAAGCAACAATATTAGCTTCTTCAATCAACCTCTTGGGTGGATTAATCTCCCTCCTAGGCCTATCAACTACAATAGACCGTTGTGGTGGCTGCTCAACAATGGAAGTATCCTCAACAATAGGTGCATCATGAACAACAATATTTTCCTTATCTGATGTGTCATTTGAACCAACAAAATGGTCTACCTGAATACTTGAATTCTGCTCACTCTCAACAGGAACATTAGTGGGCAGTTTATCATGAAGCATAGCAGATTCATTAAAGACAACATTTCTGCTAATCACAACCTTCCTTGTTTCAGGATTCCACAACTTATATCCTTTAACACCAGATTTATAACCAAGAAAGATGCACTTAACAGCTCTAGGCTCTAATTTTCCATTATCAATATGAGCATAAGCGATCTGACCAAAAACTCTTAATTACGAATAATTTCTTTGAGGAACGGACCATACCTCAATTGGAGTCTTCTTTTCAATTGCAAGAGAGGGTGACCGATTAATAAGATAGCAAGCAGTGGAAGCGGCTTCAGCCCAAAAACGTCTATGCAAACCTGCATTTGACAACATGCAACGGGCCCTGGAAATGATGGTCCTATTCATACACTCAGCTACACCGTTTTGTTGAGGAGTACCAAGAACGGTGTAGTGCCTAACAATGCCTTCAGTCTTGCAATATGATTCAAATTCATCAGAACAGAATTCTATCCCATTATCAGTGCGAAGTTTCTTTACCTTCTTTTCAGTTTGCCGTTCAACCATAGTCTTCCACTCTTTAAATGCTAAAAATGCTTCTGATTTATGCTTCAAGAAATAAGGCCACACTCTTCTAGAGTAATCATCAATAATTATTAACATATAACGAGCACCTCCTAGAGATGTCTTCCGAGATGGCCCCCATAAATCAGAATGCACATAATCTAAAATACCTTCTGTGGTATGAACCGAGGTATTGAACCTCACCCTCTTGTGTTTGCCAAACACATAATGCTCACAAAATTTTAGCTTACCGATGCTATGTCCATCAAGGAGTCCTCTCTTGCTCAATTCTGCCAAACCAATTTCACTCATATGCCCAAGACGCATATGCCAAAGATTAGTAGCATCAGAATCAGATAATGAACTTGAAATTACAGCAACATTACCTAATATTGTAGTACCTCGCAGATGGTACAGATTGACAGATTTAATATCAGCTTTCATCACAACAAGAGAGCCTTTTGATACCTTCAAAACTCCACCTTCACCAGAATACTTGTACCCTTTACCATCAAGAGTACTCAAAGAGATGAGGTTTCTTTTCAAATCTGGTATATGCCTCACATCTATCAAAGTTCTGACAATGCCATCAAATATCTTGATCTGAATTAAACCAAATCCTGCAACCTTACAATATGAGTTATCATCCATCAACACAGTACCACCTTCAACAGGTTCATAGGTGGCAAACCAGTCCCTATTAGGACACATATGAAAGGTACAGGTAGAATCAAGAATCTATTCATCATTGGTCTTAGCACATCCAGCAAAAGCAACAAGAACTCCTCCATCAGAACTATCATCAACAGCAAGGGAAGCATTACCTTCATCATCTGGTTTACCTTTTGGCTTATAATTGCGGTTCTCTTTTCTTTATTTTGCGCTTCGGCATTGAGAGATGTCGTGCCCACTTTTCTTGCAATATTTGCACGACTTGTACTTGCCTCGATTTTCGACCGGTTCTGTGGCCGTTCGAACTTTTATGAGATCCATTATTTGAGTTCTTCTCCTTTTGCACTTTCTGAACAAACAAGTCTTCTCCTTTTGGACTTGAATTTTGAAGGTACCATATGTTTCATCTTCTTCTTAGCATGCAAAGTTTCATAAACTTCATGAAGAGTGAGAGTATCTCTACTATATAATATGGTATCTCTAAAATTTGAAAAAAAAACTAGGCAGTGAACACAAAAGAATAAGACCCAAATCCTCATCATCATATTTTACCTCCATCAACTCAAGGTCGGAAACGATCTCCTTAAACAACGAAAGATGATCAAGCAGATCCTCCTTCTTGCAGTTTGTGAGAGTACAACTTCTGCTTGAGATGCATCTTGCTGGTGAGATCCTTTGTCATGCAAAGTTGTTCCAGCTTTAGCCATAATGCAGCAGCTGTCTTCTCCTTCAAAACCTCTTGCAAAATATTATTTGCTAGATGAAGATGAATCTGAGATAAAGCCTTACGGTCTTTGCGCTTCTCATCTGCAGTCCATGTGATAGGTTATTTTTCAAACCCTTCCAATGCATCATCCAAATCCATCTGTGCCAACACAGCGCTCATCTTAACTTGCCACAGCGAGAATCTTGTGTCTCGACCCAAGAGTGGAAGATCATACTTCAAAGTCGCCATGAGGAATAAATCCTGAAAATTACTAGTATTGATCTGTGTAAACCTAGCAAAAATCACGACCCTTTTTGGTACACAAACTGTGTACGAATTAAAGATCTTCAAAATACCTGGTACTCCTTGTGTGGACTTAGCAAAGATCACTGGAATTGACTTACTCACGTGAATCAACAGTAACGGGAATCCTTGCTCAAACTCCACGCGAACGAATCAACAGGAAAGATGAATGGTGATTAAAATAAGAGTTGATCTTTGGACCTGATGATGATGACCAAACCTCCACGTGAACGCGAAAAAGATGGACAGAACCTCTCGCTGTGATGGAAGACTTGACCGGTGACTTGATTCGCTCGGTGCTTCTTGTCCTCGTCGCGCACGCTGGTCTGCTGGTGGCGTTAATCGCTTGCGCATTGGTTGAAGTGGCGAGGACGGGAACACGTTGGCGATCGGATCGGACGGACGAACGCTGGCGCTTCGCGACGACGTGCAGACGGAGCGAACGAGCGCCGATGCAGTAGATCGGCTTTAGACGCTCGCGCTGGACGGCCGACGTGACGCATGCGAAGATGTGCACGCGACGGGAGATCAAGCCGCGCTCGAGACGGCGGCGACGGCAAAACCGATCTGATATTTTTCTTCGTGTCTTTCTTCAAACCCTAAAACTCTTTTGTGCTCTGATACCACTTGTTAGAAAAATAAGGATAAAGAAGACACGAATTTTTACATGAAAAATTCTTACGGGAAAAAACCACGGACGTCAATCGGCGATGATCACTATATGAGAAGCGATTACAAAACGTAGGGGATTACAATGAGGCGTTTAAGAGGTATATAAAGGGGTAAAAGGACTTAGAGTCCAAGTAGAACATTACTCCACTAATATAGCATATTCCAGATATTTCCATATTAGAAATTCGGATCACATACGGATCCAAATATTAACATGTTCTATCTAAGGCGAAAAAGCGGGCCCGGGATATTTTAGTTAATCATGCCACCGGCGATTCTTCGCCTGCCAAATCCTTGAGCAGTGCTCCAAGGGGAGAACCGCCGCATTCAGACACAAACCACCCTCATGCTGCTCCTGCAGCTCAAGATCATTAGGATCAAAACCAAGCTTCCCTGACAATTTCTTTTGGCTCTAACTCCCCTTCAATAAATGTGGTTCAAGGGCAAGGGCCAGTTTTAGAAATCAACATCCAACCGTTGCAAGAAGATCAGCCAGAAAACCTGCAACTTGTTTTAATACCCACTGGACATCAAGCCTTACAACCTTTAGTTCACTTTGGGCAGATCCTACCTCCATCCCTGGTGTTAGAGAGGATCTGTAGAGAATTGCTGCTGCACTCTGCACCCAAGCTTGATGGTTCTTATTTTGTGTATCAAGCTCCTGTTTCGCTCTCTAGTGACAACATCTTATGAGGGGTTCAGACCGAAGCAACCTCGGGAGGTTACTTTTGGAGAAAGTTTACGGTACATTCTACCGGTAGTATACGGTTGTAGTGTAAATCAAATCTAACTATTGATTTGTTAATAGTGTAATAGACTTTTCTTTATCTTTATAATTTTTCGTGAGGGTATTATGAACTTTTCCAACTAATGTTGAAAATATTACTCTCGTTCCATGTGATCCCCTACATTGTCAATTACAATTATATCTCTTTGGAATTCTACTACTCATACTACCAGATGTAGTATAACAAAATCCTAACTAATTTGAATCATTGAATCAAAAAGAATAAACAGTCCATATTAAATTTAATGTATTGTGAAAGAGCTCCACTTTTGACCCACTAATAATTGTGAAGCTTTTTGATCTGCCAAGGGTGGACATCGATTCCCCAATTGGAAGTTTTTCAGATTTCATATGCATATCTTCAAAGAAGGTGGCATGTTGCCTGAACTTTGCGGAAGTTTCAGAAATCAGACCAATCTCAGAGGTTTCGTTGGCAATTGTTCCCTACAAGCATGCTGCAGAATAAATCCCTTCAGTGGAGATTCAGAATCTAGATGTGATGGCCATAGTTCCAGTGGAGCAAAAATAAGTTGAGTCTGAGCAGGCAGCTTCTTCTGACATTTTGAGAGCTACACATATTTCTCTTCAGATGACAGTATCAGGTCCCTCTCAAGGATCAGAAATCAAGGAAGAAATATCAGACTCCTATCGTTGATTCTGATCTTCGTCGAAGCTCACGTCTCAACACTCCAAAAAGGAGGTTATCGTCATGAAATGCTTGGTGATCGTACACGTCGCCGTTCGCCGCGTGTCCCCCACGGCCTCTCTTTATCTCAGCTAGGGTGTCAATTGGATCCAGATTATCCGTTTTATCCAGCATCTATATCCAGACTATTTGATTCGTATTTGGTACGTTGAGACTCAAAGAGTGTCAATCAGATCTTAATTATAAATTTTATCCGACATCCGTATCCGGACAATAATTCGATTCGTATTTGATCCGTTGACACCCTTAATCTCAGCATTGACAGAGGGCTCAAGCTCAACGCCTGCTGCGTCTGCACCGACCCAGCCTGCAACTCAAGCTACCCTGGCGAAGATGACAGCAGCTGAATTGTTGATCTCAGCCATGTAGAATGTGGGTATTGGCCTTTGTGAGGTCTCTCCTAAGGAGTCGATGTTAGGATCCGAATATGCAAATCCAGACATTTATAAAAAAAAAACCTAAAATTTTGAATAAAAAATAAAAGTTATAACGATGATATCACGAATAATGTTAGAAGAGATCACGAAAGAGTGCAATGGCATCGATCTATCATACAAAAATACATTGACCTACGGGGAAGCGAAGAGCTGAGGCGGCTAGGACGAAAATAATGATAATGTCATGTTTTTCATCTTAGCCGTTCAACGAGGACAATATCGTGTTGCTCACCAGAGCCATTGAAAAGAAAATCCAGTGTTAAAGGAGCCAAGGGCCGTGATGGTAAGTGATGAAAGTCGGCGTTGTTGAAGAAGTTAGTGGCCAAAGAAGATCGATGATGGGGAAAGCCCTGAAAGATAGGAGATGAAGCAATGCATTGAAAACGAGCTATGGACGATATGAGACCATCGGGTAGTTAGGAGCGTGCCATCACTGGTGAGGGCATGTTGTCGCCGGCAATAGCGAAAAGATTATCCGTATCGTTAGACAACGACTAAAGTAGATATGCCGACATCAGTGAAGGTGGGAGGTCACCGCGCTTAGTGAGTAAGCCATAGCGTTGAGTTGCCCAACGTCAAAGAAGAGGAGCGATCGACACGAGAGAAAAGAACATCGAGCATGTATAACATCATGCATGCGTATGCACATGCATGCATCCATATGAATAGAAGTGCGGGCATATAGAGGCGTAGGAGCAAAAAGGTTGGAGTAGAGATGGTGCAGCCGTACAGAATATGCTCGGAGTTACTGGAGAGAGTGTGACACGTGTCCCCAGTTGGGATCAGCGACGGTTGCATGCGTATGCGTGTTGATGTCGCAATAGTTAGCATTAAGCAATAATTGAGGAAAAGTGGAAGATAACTATGTGGTAAAATATTGTATTGAAAGGGGTAGCAACTGAGAGAGATCGATCAAGATTTAAGCTTGTTGTTGGAGGTTGAAGCAAAAAAACTATGACGACGAGAAGAGATAGAAGACACACAGTTTGGTGGGGCAGCCGACGTGTGAGGGAAGATAAGTTCAAGATAGGTCACCTGTGGTGCATCGGTGTATGTGTGAGTAAGGTATTTTAATACCATTTAAACTAATAAGATAATTTACCGCACACATAATCAACATATTGATTGAGACTAAATATTGGTACATGTAATAATATGTGCATGTAGCTATATGATTACACATGATGAAGAGTGATTAGTTTCTAAAAACCCCAACAACTTATTATGCTCAATGATTTCCTTTCATCAAGGCTCAAATTTAGTTACGTTCCTCGTGTTGTAATTTCTTTCAAACTTCTATTATCATTTCCAATGTTATGATATCTTTAAATTCTAAATAGCCTATAAGATACGTAAATATATTCTCAAGTATTTATATAAACTTTGAAACAAATCTAGTCGTGCAAATATACGGACCTCACTGCTAGTTCTAAATACATAAAGACACCGAAAATCATGTACTTTCTATTGAAGTATATTGCCTACCTTTCCTTATAAGCATAAGCTTTTAGATAAACTAGCTGGTGTATACAACTTGATATGGTACCAGAGCCTAGAGATCCTGAGTTCAAGACCCAGCTACCGTAATTAACAAAATAAGCAAGTTTAATGGGAAACTTTAACTTTCGATACCACAGCTTTAGCCTCTGAGTACTAAAGTAACAGATAATGGAACTTTGTATACCAAAATTTCAACTTGTGCTTCACCTTGGCCCTGAAAGGACAGAGTCTATCTGCACAGTCACAGCATGCCCACGAGCTGCTCGATTTGCCACCATTAGGTCTATATTTACAAGGTCGAAATCAAGCTCAGTTTCAACATTCATCGTACCTTCCAGGATTTTGACTGCCATGGACATGGAAGGCCTTCTATTGCTATCGATTTGCAAGCACCACATTGCCAAGTTCATCATCCGAAACACTTCATCCAAATGCAATTTCATATCAGTGGAGCGTGGGTCCACAAGGTCTATCAATTGGTCATTTTTGGCCTTGTCTTGCAGCATGCTGATGAGATGACGGCTTTCTTCAGGCTGTGAGTAATCCAAATTCCTTCTGCCGCACAAAATTTCCATGATAACAATGCCAAAGCTATACACGTCAACCTTTTCATTGATCACAGATGTCAGCCACTCAGGTGCTAAGTAACCTGGTGTGCCTCTCAATCTAGTCATGACGCTGCTCTGCTCCCGATCAATTAGCTTGGCAAGTCCAAAGTCGGATACCTTAGCAGTGAACTGCTCATCCAAAAGGATATTTTGTGGCTTGATGTCCAAATGAGCTATTGTTTGCCGGCAGTCATGATGAAGATAAGCTAACCCCTTTGCAACATCAGTGATAATCTTCAATCTGGTTTCCCAATCAAGTGGTGCTGCTTGGTGCTTATAAAAAATCCACTTATCCAAAGATCCATTAGGCATGTACTCATAGACAAGAAGCCTATGTGTTTTTTCAGCACAGAATCCAGTTAACCTCACCAGATGTATGTGGTTGATGCTTCCAATGGTCTGAACCTCCGCTAAGAATTCCCTTTTCCCCTGATTAATGCCATCCAATCTCTTTACAGCAACCAGCTTATCACAAATCTGTCCAGCAAAAACGGAACCAGATCCTCCTGCCCCAATCATTCTTGAGAAATTTCCTGTTGCCGATTTCAACTCCACAAAAGAAAATCTTGTGGGTAGCCCTGGCAACTGATCAATTTCTTCATCTTCTAATGGTTCTTCTCTCTTTCTTCTTAAAACTATAAGCACTGCAACAACAACTGAAGCAACAAAAGTTGAAGAACCAACAGCCGAGACAATGGCTGTTTTATCTTTAGATAGCAAAGATTTGCGGGTAGCCTCCTGAACTTTAACAAATGCCAAAGAACTAAAATTACTTTGATTACTTCGGGCATTTACACTTATCATCGAGAAGATGTCGGAAGCAAGAAAACAGAAACCAGACAAAGTGTCCCGATGCTGGAAAAATGAAGCCAAGCAAGAACAATCGTTCAAGCATGATAGTTTACACTGCTCTTCATTCGTCGTCCAATTGTAGACAAAATTGAAGTGAGTGATGTCGGGAACAACAAGAAACCTAGGCTTTCGTGCGGACCCACAAGATAGTGAACCTATTGGCAAGCAGCCACGATTAGCTTCCCTGGCATCAATCAGCTCAAACAATCCGGATTGCCCCAGGGCTGCATCTGGACAACTGCACTGTCCATTAGAACAAATACCATACTCCCCACAAGCTAGAGGATAAGCACAAGGATCGGTTATATCAAGAATATCTAAACTCACCCAGCTATCGTTGCGCCACTGATATAGTCTCAGATGCCCATCCCAATCTAGCCTCGCAAACTCCAGCCCGAAGGGATGAACAGGCAGCTGAATATGGTAATCGGGTGCCTCCGTCTCCCGGAAAGAAGTGAACACCTCAAGGCTGCCGTTCTTGAGTGCAACATACGCTGACCTGTTTGTTGCAACATTTCCACCAGTGCGGCTCCGATAGTATGCTAGGGGGGTAGCAATACCTGCAAATGCGTACATGCCATCGGCGAGGACGGTGAGGTACAATTTTCCTTCAGCCCAATTTGTCACCGAGGTTCTTGCCATGAGCTTCTGCCCCACCTGTAGCATCTGCCCCATGACAAGCGTATCAGTTGGGTTATCGAATGATCTCCAGACCTCCGCATTTGCATGGTCTAAAAGCACCAGATTGCCCGACCTGGTAAGGTTCATGCTGACAACAGACTTGTCTGCAGTATTGGTGGACCAAACCAGTGACCCATCGGCATCATAGAGCACCAAATCCCCAAGTTCAGTAAGTTCAACAGTGGCATTCTCTCTCACAGGGCGATCACGATTGGCGGACCAGACCACCTGGGGTTGCTGGAAGCTCCAACCATCAACGTAATCATTAGCACTGACAACAAAGACGGAAAAGATATAGGCATCACAGGTGTCTGCGACTGCAACTCCTGCACAGAAAAAGCCACATGCAAATGAAGTGCCAAGATCTGAGTAGACACCTGAACTTGTGGTTATGTCGTGAAGAAGGATAATGCTCATGGAGAAGTTATCTGGAAATTCATTGTGTAAGAGGGAGGGATTGTTTCGCCATATGGTACCATGCTCAGCGTTTGCAGGAAAGGATTTGTTCATGGCAGGGTTGGCAAGTATGGAACAAGAGAAAGTTATAAGGAGGGTCAAGATGAGGATGAAGAGATTTGAAGGATGCATGGCTGCAGAGTTCATCTTCATCAAGCTCAAACCGCCGGTTCCGTTATGGCATCAAGAACTAAAAGGATGAAAGGACTGTAGTTTTAGAAAAAAAATTGAGGGGTAGGAAACAAAGATGGAATGATAAGAAGACACAACAACCAATGATCTTTCCATTTCATGGTGTATGATGATCGGGAATGGTATCCTCAGCCGTGCTAGTCTAAAGGCACCATGTGGTCTAAGGCATGATTGGGATGAGGGCACGAGGCCTGATGCACTTGGTGCCATTTTAATAGCATAGCAGATGACACGACCCTTGTGACGGAGAAGGGCTCTCAATAAAACTAATTAGTTTATTCAAAAGCTTAAACTAATGAAGAGAGGTGGTCAATATATATACTTCAACACTATCCTTACGTCTAGGCTCTGTTAGGCCTAATACGTGGACTCGAAGTGAGATATTTTTTTTAATATTGCATTAGTGGAGTCTTAACTAAGGGTCTTTTGACTCTGATACCATATTGAGTTTCATGCACCAACCAATTCACCTAAAAGCTTAAGTTGATAAAGAAAGATAAGCAATATATTTCAACACGGAGGACTCCTTCCTTTCATACTTGCTGTCCATATGACCAGGATTTTCTAGTCAAAAGGCCTAATAACCTGAAACCAGCCACTATACAGTGCATCAGATTCTCAGTGGCCAAAGGCAGCTGTATTTCAGAAGGCGCTTGAATAAACTTCAGTAGCAACAGCGCGCTTGCTTGTATTGAATGTGAATGGTGCTTTTCAGCTGACTGGTCAGCAGAATTAGTCCTCCATCCCTGGCTAATATATAAAAGATCTCACAGAAATATGCTACAAATTCTTAAAACAATAGAGAAAGTATGTTTCCACAATTTGGTGGGTGCTAATTACGGCTAATCCATAGCCAATAAATGTTAGCTACAAGCCTACAACACATTTAAAGTCAGAAGATACGAAAGAGTCCCAAACCATAAAAAGCAAACTCATTAAGATATACTTCAAATCAACTAGTCTCTATAGTATTTGCGCAGCTGCGAGGGCCAAACAATATAATTATCCAAACAATCTAGCAAAAGTGCAGATGATACGACCCGGTATGACGAAAATGAGAACCATGTTAGGGGCTCTGAAGACTGGAAGATATAAGGAAATGTAAAGCATGAAACAGAATCAGGCACAGCCATCGTCCCTGAGCAGCATTTATGACACCATTTTACGTGTTTGACCACAATCTAATCAGTGACACATACCACCGTGAAATTATTGTTGTGGTATTGTCTTCAAGCACAGCTAGTTAGTATTTCTGAGCTGTACCTTTGACTGGTCTATTTGTAGTTAGTGTTTTCTGAGCTGTATCTTTGACCGGTCTATTTGGATATCATGGAGAAGTCCAGGGTAGCACCTAGCAAGTTGATGGCAACAGCATATCCTACCACAGTTGAACGGACTTTTAGGTTGTAACGCCTATTTTCGGACGGCGCATAGTAATTACTGTTTTGATTTTCGTTCTTCGCTGTAATTCAAATTACCAAGCTAATTCTGAAAACTTCCTTTCTTTCTCGGTGTGTGTTTCAAATGTAATGTCCGTAACATTTGAAATTCAATTCCACAGCGTGGAGCTTCTCCTCTCTTTTGAAATCCCCAGGCCATTTTGAGTTAGGCCCCCTCTTTCTTTTGGGCTCAGCCTATTTTTCCCTCTGGGCCGAGCCCATCTCCTTTGGCCCACCCAACCCGTTTCCCCTTCGCCACGCCCGACCCGCTTTTCCCCTGAGCTTGACCTTCTCTCCGCCTTTTTCTTTTGGCACGCCGTCGTCGTCTTCCTCGTCATCTCCTCCGGGTCGACCCCCTTCGCTCCTCCTTCCATGGACGACAGCCTTGCTTTCTTTGCCCGAATCGCTCTCCTCGCTGTCTTCTCGGCGCAAGACAAAGACACGTCGCCATGTGCTCGCCGCCGCCAGAGCTCCGTGTCGTCGCGCCGTAGCCCCAAGACCTGCCCGTCTTGTCCTTTGCTTACGCCGTCGTCGCGCCGCCCGCTTCTCCCGGCTTTGTCTTGTCTTGCCTGCCTGGCCTGCAGCGTGCGTTCGTGACAGCGAGACACCGGCGCCCTCGTCCTCGTAGCGCCTCCTCCGTTCCTCGCCGGTCCCACCTCGTGCAAGCTGCCTTGCGTCGCCGCCTTGGGACTACGCAGCTCCCCTCGACCTCCTGTTGCCCCCCCCTTGCTCCCGCGCCTTTGGCCTCCTATAAAGCCTCCCCCATGCTCCCACATCTCCTCACGCCGCCCCCTTGGAGTTCCGGTAAGTCCACAGCAAAAGCCGCCCTCATTTCCACTTTCGGCCGCCGCCACCTCCACCGCCATTTCGCCGCACCGGCCATCCTTCGGCACTGCTGACCCCGTCACCGTGAGCCCCGGCCCACCAGGAGTCTTTCCCCTCAATCTCCCCTGGGGATTAGCTCCTACCGCCGCCTCAATTGCCATTCTTCCCCGCCTCCGGCCGCCTTCACCGGCACTGCCGCGCCTCTGACCATCCCGGCTTTGCCGCCCTAGCCGTCGGCTCACTCGATGAGAGCTACCTCGTGCTCACCTCCCCCAGCTCAATCCACCACTGGAAGCCCCACCTCGCCATAGCCGAGTCACCGCCGCCGCATTTCACCACCCGCCGCCGGCAACGTTCCCCTTTCCGGCGCCGCCACCCCGTCACCAGGACCACCTCCCCGCTAGCTCCCCATCCTTGCTCTCACCTTGCGTCGCCGCTTCCACTAGCCCGCCGGCGGCGGTCCCACCCGCTTCAAGGCGTGCTGCACCTGCACTCATGAAAGGTGCGTGGCGTGTTTCGACCGCCCCCATCATTAGTCTTAATGACGGCGTTTAAAGCTTTAAGCAAATCATTAAGTATTAATGATGTCTTAACCCTCCCCTTTGACTCACTAACTCAGGGGCCGTTTGCGTAATGTGACCCTCCCCTTTTGCTCTCCTTTGCCCGGTGGGCCCTCAGCATACATGCATGTGGACCCGGCGCCTCCTACGTGCATGAACCCGGTCTACACTGTGCTGTGGACCACAGCTCTCTCTCTCTCTCTCTCTCTCTCTCTCTCTTTCAATTCAATTAATCTTCGTAAATTCATTTCTCCTCCGTTATAACTCCAAAAATTATGAATTAAATTTCTAAAAATTTGTTAAATCAAGATCTTGCTAATGGCATAGGACTTGATTAATTTGGAGTTCATTTGTGTATTCTTGTGTATTTATTTGCTCTCATTGCCGTTGTGCCTTTTTCCCAGATTATGCCTGGATTAGGATTTGAAGGCAGGAGATCCTCAAGTTGATCAAGACCAAGAGTATCAGGAACCCCTTGCCTTTAACCAAGGTGAGTCAATACTTTGACCATATTGATCCTACATTTTATGCAAATTATATTCATTTAAATTAGCAAAATTGCATGCTTTATTTCTTTATCAACTGTGTGTTAAAGCTTAAGGTAGTTAAACACCCACTTATTGATTAATTAATTTAATATGCCATCCTTGATAATTTGAATCCATTAATCCTTGTCACCCTAGTAACTATGTGGTAATACTAGTTATAGGTTGTACTTAAGCGACATGCTAGTCTTGCTTAAGTACCGGGGTATTAAATACCCCAATCATCATTTCCTCAAACATAAAATGATTTGGTTAGTCATTGGTGGTCCATTGACAAAAAGGTGTGAAAATAATTTGGTTTACTCCTCAAAACCCTAATTGCTAGTTCTATCTGAGCGGATGGTGAGGCGGTGGGTGCTCGGGGAGCACGAGGATCGTTGGTTTGTGGAATGAACCGCCCAAATAACCCTAAGGACTTAATCTTGTCACGACCTCCCATGTTAAACAAGTACAACCACAAGTCTGCAAAGTGCAACTTGGCTTAGTAAAATTATTGAACCCTGAATGTGTCTCACACGGTGGAGAAATGGAACGCACAAGCTTGGGTACATCCAGCTTAAATGGGTGAGGTTGCCAGTGATTGTGGGTAGTCGAAATCTACACCCAACACTCGAGTTACAACGATCCTGTGCAACATATGGGCGCAACCCCATATGGGTGAGATGACGGAAAGGGCTGTTGGGATACGGGTAGGCTACAATAGCGACAAATCAAAAATTTCTACCACGTAAACCAGGAAGCCAAGTAAGAAGATGATCACAGATCGTTACCACTAGACGCCAGCGGCGGAAGAAGTGTCGGGCGACTGGTCCGGCGAAGAGCGCGTCGATGTCTTCGATCGTAGTCGATCGTCCGGCGTCCTCGTGAGTTGATCGTCTCCTCCAAAGACTCTGCGGCTCCTTGCGAAGATCGCGATCGTCCTAAGCGCAACAACGTAGAAGCGCCTCTATAGTATCCACACGTCCGGGGAAGGAACAACCGTGCGCGGTGTGCTAGCACCATCGCGCAGGAGGCTTTCAAGAAGATGGCGGCTAGGGTTTCGGCAGAGCAACTCGCGTCAACTCGCGCTAACCCAATAGCCTCATGCATCTCCTTATATAGAGCCCGTGATGGATCCTATCCAAACACGTTTACGAATCGTATTCATACCGGTTTGTTCCAACCCGTTAAGTGTGTGACCCGTTAGGTTCATGTGTAGTTCGGTTGTGACTCGGAAACCCTTTACGCCACGAGTCGTAGCGGTTCCTAGCGAGACATAGCGATTCCGAATACACACAAATTATATCGGACGAACCTTAATGCAATATGATCTCTGACCAGGTCCTCATCACTTACGACCGGTCCTATCTCTATCTGACCGATTCGTATTTGATCACGACCAACTCGTAACTCCTTACGACTTGGTTTCGACCACTCTGTGATTACGTTCGACCGATCTCGACTTGCTTGTATCTCCATACGACCCGGTCCGTGGTGGTCGAACTCTTATTCTCATGTATTCTTCGTTTGCCTCACGACATACGGTTGAACTCGGGTGAGATGTTGTGTCATCCATGGGCTGTTCAATGCTTTCTCGATCGAGTATCGGATAACCTTATGTGGTCGAACTCTTGACCACGATGCATAGCCATGCACTTTCTTTATCCGACCACTTGAGGGCGAGAGATATCTCTCTGTTATGTTAGGAGGGCAAATCCCATATCCGACCGGTCACATCCTCTACATGTTTCATAGCATACCCGAAAGCTACCTTTATAACCACCCGATTCTGAGTAGCGTTTGGCAACCCCTAAGAGTGCTATTACACATGTAGGAAACCATCTTGATCTCGGTCTAAGGATTATACATCATCATTGCTTGAGACCAACTAACGACACATAGAATCATAACAATCTCAATAGTGTCTCAAGGTGGGTCTTATCCAACACCATGTTCTCTAACACGTGTCCACATTATTGATTCGATATCCCTATATCCATGACCGGTGAAACATGGTCATCAATCAATACATGTGCTGGTCGTAGAGTCACTAGTGTTCCGACCAGTGACTTTCGACCAGGGATACTTTTAGAACGACATCATCATAAGTTAAAAAGAGCTTCACCAACAAGTCACATACTCGTTAATCTTCATGACTGATGATTCATTCAAGGAACAAGATAACATATTATCAAATATTGTGAACATAATGAAATATAATCATCTCTATGATTACCTCTAGGGCATATTTCCAACAAGGGCAAGGTAGTTTGAAAGGTTACTATGACGGTCGCCCAACTACATGACTACGGAATCATGTGGGGTAACGGGTATGACTATCTCTTGTGGGTAAAGTGCGCAACCTCTGCAGAGTCTAAAAGCTGTTTAAGCAGTAGTGCCCTCTGGACAAAGGCGGACATGGGAATCATAACTTGAGTTAGTTCTATTTCAAAACTTTGTAGGTGGTATGAAAATGGTGGAAGGGCTCACCTAGCCCTATGTTGGATTTTCCCTGAGTCTTCGAGCTCAGTGGGTGCGGTCATTGGAGGCAGCTCCAATTGAAAAAAATTCATGTGTAGAGTTCCGACGGATGGAACCTCTACTGTTATTAATTATTGCTCATTACTCTCTTTATTAAAATGCAATTTGTTAAACTGCTAAGTGATAGGACTTTGTAAGTATGATATTTGAAAAAACTTGCTTTCGCAAATAAAAGAACCTGAGCCATCCTTGTTAAGCCTTGCATGTATATCATTGCATTGTGTGTTGGCTCGCGAGCATGGTAGTAGTGCTCATTCTCGCTCTTCCCAAACCCTTCAAATAATGAAGACGAAGGACACTACGCTTTCTACGAAGGCCCAGGAGATGATGGACAAGGCTATGACGAGGAGTAGTATAGTTCTGTAGTTTAGGTCTCGCCCAGTCTAAGTAGACTCGTTGGTACTCGTGTACAACCGATATTATCGACTCTTGGTTAATATCCGTCATACCTGAGTCACCCGATCGCTTACGTGGGAGATGAGCCCTACCTCACCTTTTTCTTCCGCTGTAGACTTCGTTATCTTCATGTAATGTAATCAATTTGGCCTGTTCGGCCCCTTTTGTAAAACTCGACCCGACGTGGTCTATGTCACTCTGTTGGTTGTAATAAATTTGGTGTTTCAGTTCACACCTTGTATGAATGATTCAGCAATGTGTACTGTGGAGTGCTAGCTACTGATCCAGGGAATAGCACAGTGTTTCACAGAGGATTTGGATTCTCGGAATCCGGGTCCGACAGAGCTGGTATCAGAGCATACGATTGTAGGAACCCTAGTTAGATTGGTCGAATGCCTTAAGGACTTGGATCTTATTTCTAAAAATTAAGAAAAAGTTTTGTCAAAATATAGATTATTTATTGCTTCTACTCATCCTTCCTAGTTCCTTACTCATCTCTATTCTCATTAAGTGTTACTAACCTCTTCTCCTGTTTCAAAATTTGTAGATGGCTTCTTCTCCAGCTGCAGGCCCGTGGGACCATTTGTCTCATGGGGAGCGTGATGACGGTTTCACCGATCTCCTTCGTCAGCTGATGCAGTATCTTGGTTTCCCTCGCCCTCTCCTCTTCAGAGGCTGGATGACGAAGATCATGGCTCACGAGTCTTGGGACATGGAGGTTTTCCTCTATGCTAGGACTAGCGAGTTCGTGACCCACACCTTCCATGCCGAAGCCCCTCGCCTCAGCAGCCTCGACGCCATCCAGGACGCAGCCCGTGTCGCCATCACCCGTTTGTGTTGGATACATGAGGACCTCCTGCGCGAGTCACCGTTCTGCTTCTTTCCGTACCTCCCCGACGGAGAGCGCTTCCCGGAGGCCTTTGATGCCAGAGACAACGAACCTCGCCTAACCCACAAGGTGCAGCTGACCCAGGCATGATCCTCAACATCCACTCCTACACTGACAAGGTCCGACAGCTTCGGACGCTTCTCACCGGCAGCGACGCCCATTCCGACACCCTTCGCGCCAACATGATCAGGAGTGATGAAGCCCTCTATGCTGCCCTATGGGAGAGACACCGTCCTTTGAGAGAGGATGTCGCGCTTGCGGCAGGTGGCACGTCTCACGCCGCCCTTGCGGCGCTTCTCCGCTCGACTCGATTCCTCCTCGGCCTTCCCTCCGGTGGCAGGGCCGCGTGACCGACCTCTTCGCCCGAGGAGCTCATGCAGATGATGGCGCGCAAGCGTCTGGCGCCCGATCCGCCGCCCTTCGACGATCTTCCGATGTCGGCCGTGGGCCTTGACCCAGCCGTTCTGCTCCTGCTCCCGTTAAATCGAGCGTCGGTCGAAATCGTTCCGTTCGTCGAGCTTGAGCGAGCCGCTCCGCTCCTGCTCCCCGATGGAGTAGTCGAGATAGTCTAGGTTAGCTAGCGATTGCTTGCTAAGCGATCTTTTGGGTTGCAAGCACTTTTCTCTTTCTTTTGTGAACGAAGTGTGTGTATCTGAGTCATGACTTAGCTTAGCATATAAGCTTTGTTCGAGAGTCATGTAACACCTAAACCCCCCTTAATATAATGCAGCCATTCTAGGCTTTGTATTGTATTTATTTGATCTTCTCACTTGGTTTAAGTTCTTACAGTGTGCCTTAGAGGGCTAGTGAACCCTCATATACCCTTCCCTGGTTCTCTCTAGTTCTAAGCCTCAGCCCTTCTTCAGGATACCGCCAAGAAGAGCTGCCGCCTAGTAACATGAGCTTATGCAATCGGCCGTGGGCTGTGGCCGTGGCCGTGGTCGTGGACAAGGACAAGATGTACCTCCCCACCACCAGCTCACCCAACAATGGCACAAGTGATGCTTTAGCAAACTCAGATTCTCAAGCGTTACTCAGCGATCGTGACAGACTGCGCGCCGCAACTCCAAACTCGTTGACTTCCTAAGAACAAGACCTCTCACATTTCTTTGCGACTAATGAACCTCTTGAAGCGAAGATTGGCTCGGGGACCTTTGAAAAGAAGCTTGACTACCCATTGCTCAAACGAAGATAAGGTGGACTTTGCTACCCACCACCGAAAGGTGCCTTGCCACATGGTGGGAGAATTACCTTGCTGCCAGAGGTAATGGAAGTCTAGAGGTTGAAGAAGAAGAAGCAGCAGAACCAGAAGTAGTGGCATCTACGAATGGAGAACAAGCAGTCCCCGCCGCCGAAGCCGTTGTAGAAGAAGTTTCCGAAACACACCTTGATGAAGACGAACCAGCTTGGCAGCCAATTCCTTGGACGGAATTCAAAACTGCCTTCAGAACCAATTTTGTGCCAGCTGGTACCATGAGGTTGAAGAAGAACGAGTTCAGAGCTCTTAAGCAAGGTCACCTGTCAGTCAATGAGTATTTGACCAAGTTTAACCAACTTGCCCGCTACGCCCCCAATGACGTAGCCGATGAAGAGGAGAAGATAGATCGTTTTGTGGAAGGCATGCGTGAAGACATGCGAGTTCAGCTAATTCTCCATGACTTTTCTAGCTTCCATCAATTGGTCAATAAAGCCTTAGTGCTAGAAAATGAGAAAAAGACAGCAGAAGCCAGTCGCAAACGGAAGATGTCCTTCCAGAAGCCGCAAGGCAACTTTTCCCAGAAGTCAACCTTCCAGGGCAGTTCCTCCTTCAAATCTTCTGCCGCCGCACCTCAAAAAAGTCCAACTCCAGCTCCAAGACCCCAAGGAAGTGGGTTCCGCACTCTCCGCGCTGCTGGACAACCTACCACAGTCAACCCAGCAGCACATCTCCACTACTTCGCTTGCGGAGAGAAAGGACACTTTGCTAATCAGTGCCCTCATCGCCGCAACCCTGCTCCAAAGAACAACCCAGGAGCCGCTCCAATTCAAGGTCGGACCTCAGCTCCAAGCAAGAGCCACCAGACTTCTCAAGCTTCAAGGTCTACCCCGACGCAAAGCCGCGACCGTGTGAATCATGTCACCGCTGAGGAGGCACAAGATGTCGCACGAGTGCTAATGGGTACGTTCTCTGTTAATTCAGTACCCGCACAAGTTTTGTTTGATTCTACAGCTTCACACTCTTTTGTTTCAAGAAAGTTTGTTGAAAGGCTTAAGTTGCCGACCTATAAGTTAAAGAAACCCGTGGTACTTAGCTCACTTGGGGGACCCCTATATGCTACCTCAGTTAGTCCCAGAGTAGAAATTGCTTTGGAAGACTCTGGATTCCTAGCCACCCTTCTTGTGCTAGAATCTCAAACACTGGATATCATCCTAGGAATGGATTGGTTGGCCGCGTATCATGGACTAATAGATTGCGCCAACAGGAAAGTGGTACTTGCCAAAGATCTTGAAACCACAATAAGGATTAGTGTGGATCATTCCTCTCCTTTGGTTCGAACAATCCACCACCTTGGAGAGTTGTCGCTAGAGACAATGCCTGTAGTCTAAGCTTGCCCCGAGGTCTTCCCGGAAGAATTGCCAGGCATGCCCCCTAGCAGAGCTATCGAGTTTGTGATCAATTTGAAGCCAGGGACGTCCCCAATTGCTAAGAGACCATACCGAATGGCCGCTGATGTACTTGAAGAGTTGAAGACACAACTTGAAGACTTGCATGAAAAAGGATTCATTAGACCTAGTTCTTCTCCCTAGGGTTCGCCAGTTCTCTTCATGAAGAAGAAAGATGGTTCTGCCAGATTGTGTGTGGATTACAGAACACTCAACGAAGTGACCATAAAAAACAAGTATCCCTTGCCCCGCATTGATAACCTGTTCGATTAGTTGACCGGAGCTTTAGTTTTCTCCAAGATAGACCTACAGTTGGGATACCACCAACTCAATATCAGGAATGAGGACATTCCCAAGACAGCTTTTACCACCCGGTATGGCTTGTTTGAGTTCACAGTCATGTCGTTTGGCTTGACCAATGCACCAACCTACTTCATGAATCTGATGAACAAGGTATTTATGGAATACCTAGACAAGTTTGTAGTCGTGTTCATAGACGACATCTTGATCTATTCCAAGACCAATGAAGAGCATGCTGAGCACCTGCAATTGGTCATGGAAAAAGCTTAAAGAGCATGAGCTCTATGCCAAGTATAGTAAATGTGAATTTTGGCTTCAAGAAATCAGTTTCCTTGGCCATATTGTATCCGTAGGAGGAATAGCAGTTGATCCGGCCAAGGTAGAAGCCGTGATGGATTGGAAGCAACCTACATCAGTAACAGAAGTTCGTAGTTTTCTCGGTTTAGCCGGATACTACAGACGCTTCATAGAAGGATTTTCGAAGCTCTCCAAACCAATGACCCATTTGCTCAAGAAAGAGAAAAAGTATGAATGGACCAAGGCTTGTGAGAAAAGTTTCCAGGAATTGAAGAAGAAGTTAACTTCTGCACCAGTATTGACCCTGTCGGACATTCATCAAGACTTTGAAGTCTACTGTGATGCATCGCGCCAAGGTCTTGGGTGCGTGCTTATGCAAGGAGGAAAAGTTGTAGCTTATGCATCCAGAAAACTCCGCCCTCATGAAGACAACTATCCAACTCATGACTTGGAGTTAGTAGCAGTAGTGCACGCCCTCAAAATTTGGCGGCATTATTTGATTGGAAATCATTGTAATATCTACACGGACTACAAGAGTCTCAAGTACATCTTCACCCAATCCGATCTCAACCTCCGGCAAATAAGATGGTTAGAGTTAATAAAGGATTACAACCTGGATGTTCATTATCATCCCGGAAAGGCTAATGTGGTTGCCGATGCATTAAGCCGCAAGTCATACTGCAATAATGTTATGATCCAAGAGCACCAACCTGAGCTCTATAAGGAATTCGAAGCCCTCAACCTTTGTTTGATAGAGCAAGGTAACACAGATGCCATGGAAGCACATCCAACTTTTGAAGAGCAGATCAAGACCGCTCAAAAAGGACATCCTTGAGTCCAAAGATTCAAACATCTCATGGCAAAAGGAAAAGCCCCCAAGATGATCGAAGATTAGCAAGGAATTCTATGGTATGGGACATGTCTCTTTGTTCCCCACCAGAAGGAACTCAAGGATTTGATTACGAAGAAGCCTGACTTTCGGCGGTACTTTGCACCAGCAACACCAAGATGTATCAAGACATGGAGATTTTTTACTGGTGGCCACGCATGAAAAGAGATATCGCCGAGTATGTAGCTTGTTGTGATGTATGTCGTCAATCAAAGCCGAACATCGGCTTGCCAGGATTGCTTCAACCCTACAAATCCTTAGTGGAAATGGGAAGAAATTGGAATGGATTTCATTACGGTCTACCACTTAACCAAGTCCTGATGTGACTCGATGGGTCATAGTTGATAGACTGACCAAAGTAGCCCATTTCATCCCAGTAAAGACAACCTACAAGGGAGACAAGTTAGCCGAGCTATACATGGCTCGTGTTGTGTGTTTACACGGAGTACCCAAAAGGATAGTCTCAGATCGAGGATCTCAATGCACCTCACATTTATAGGCTAGTTTGCATGATGCCCTTGGAACACACATTGATTTCAGCACAGCATATCATCCGCAGACCGATGGTTAGACAGAAAGGACAAATCAGATTCTGGAAGACATGCTTCGAGCTTGTGCTTTGGAATTTACCGTAGACTGGGAGAAGTGTCTACCATATGCCGAGTTTGCATACAACAACAGTTATCAGTCAAGTTTGAAAATGTCCCCATTTGAAGCACTTTATGGGAGGAAATGCAGAACCCCTCTACATTGGTCAGAATCAGGTGAAGGATATATCTTTGGACCGGATACCCTCAAGCAAGCTAAAGAGAAAGTTCGACTAATCAGAGATCGCCTTCAAGCTGCTCAGTCAAGACAAAAGAGTTATGCCAACAACCGTCGAAGGAAATTAACTTTTGAAGTTGGAGATGCGGTATACCTTAAGGTATCCCCACTTCGTGGAACTCAAAGATTCAAAGCAAAAGGCAAGCTCGCCCCAAGATACATAGGACCGTTTTCGATTACTGCCAAGCGTGGGGAAGTAGCCTATCAGCTAGAGCTACCGGAAAATTTGTTAGAAGTTCACAACGTGTTTCATGTCTCCCAACTCAAGAAGTGTCTCCAAGTACTTGAAGAGCAGACGCCCGTTGAAGCCATCGCCCTTCAGCAGGACCTGACTTATCCAGAGCATCCGATCAAGATCCTCGACGTCATCGAGAAGCGAACAAGACGCCAAGTCTTCCGCCTTTGCAAAGTCCAGTGGAGTCACCACTCAGCCAAGGAAGCCACCTAGGAACGTGAAGAACAACTGAAGAAAGACTACCCGTCCCTGTTCTCGGAGCAGCTCGAATCTTGGGGTCGAGATTCCGTTTAAGGTGGGTAGGATTTTTAACGCCCGTTTTCGGACGGCGCATAGTAATTACTGTTCTGATTTTCGTTCTTCACCGTAATTCAAATTACCAAGCTAATTCTGAAAACTTCCTTTCTTTCTCGGTGTGTGTTTCAAATGTAATGTCCGTAACATTTGAAATCCAATTCCGCAGCGTAGAGCTTCTCCTCTCTTTTGAAATCCCCAGGCCATTTTGAGTTGGGCCCCCTCTTTCTTTCGGGCTCAGCCCATTTTCCCCTCTGGGCTGAGCCCATCTCCTTTGGCCCACCCAGCCCGTTTCCCTCTGGCCTGCCCCGGCCCGACTACTCTTCCCCCAGGCTTCGGCCTTCCCTTCCCCCCCTTTTCTTTTGGCCGCGCCGCTCGGGTCGTCTTCCTCATCATCTCCTCCCCGGGTCAGCCGCCGTGCCGCTCGCTCCTCCCTTCCATGGACGACGTCGCCACCTGCGCTGAACGGCTCTCCCCTCGCCCTGTCTTCTTAGCGCCACGCGGCACACGTCGCCACAGTGCTCGCCGCCCTGGAGCTCCCGTGTCGTGCACCGTAGCCCCGAAGACCCCGCCCCGTATTGTTGCCACTTGGCGCTGCCGTCGCCACTACTCTGGCCTGCATGCCACAGCCATGATCATGAGAACACCCAAGCCGCCCTCGTCCTAGCAGTGCCTCCTCCGTTCCCTCGCCCTGTCCCCCCCTTGTGCAAGCTGTGCACGTTGTCACCGCCTCGGGACTACGCAGCTCCCCTCGACCTCCCGTTGCCCCCCCTTGCTCCCGCACCTTTGGCCACCTATAAAGCCTCCCCCATGCTCCCACATCTCCTCACGTCACCCCCTTGGAGTTCCGGTAAGTACATAGCAAAAGCCGCCCTCGTTTCCACTTTCGGCCGCCACCACCTCCACCGCCATTTCGCCACTCGGCCATCCTCCGGCGCCGCCGACCCCGTCACCGTGAGCCCCGGTCCCCAGGAGTCTTTCCCCTCAATCTCCCCCGGGGATTAGCTCCTGCCGCCGCCTCAATTGCCGTTCTTCCCCACCTCCGGCCGTCGCCTTCACCAGCACCTGCCGCCGCCTACAGCCATCCCCCGGCCTCCCTGCCAGGCCCGTCGGCTTCACCTCGACGAGAGCTACCCCGTGCTCACCTGCCCTAGCTCAATCCACCACCGGAAGCCCCACTCACGTGGCCAGAAGCCGAGCCACCGCCGCATTTCACCACCACCACGGCGCGTTCCCCCTTTCTGGCGCCGCCACCCCGTCACCAGGACCACTTCCCCGCTAGCTCCCCATCCCTGCTCTCGCCTTGCACCACCGCGCCCTAGCCCGCCGGCGACGGTCCAAGACGCCAGCGTTAGCAGCGCCGACGCACCAGCGGCGCTTTGTCGTGGTGTGTTCCGACCGCCCCCACCATTAGTTTCAATGGCGGCGTTTAAAGCTTTAAGCAAATCATTAAGTATTAATGATGTCTTAACCCTCCCCTTTGACTCAGCGACACAGGGCCGTTTGAGTAATGTAGAGCCCTCCCCTTTGCTCTCATCGCGATGGGCCCTTGGCATACATCTTGTGGACCCGGTGCCTCTGCGTGCATGAACCCGGTCTACAACGTCTTTGTGGTGTCTTTGTGGTTGCGAGTGATTGTGGGTAGTCCAAATCTACACCCAACACTCGGGTTACAACGATCCCGTGCAACGTATGGGCTTAACCCCATATGGGTGAGATGACGGAAAGGGCAAGATAGTTTGAAAGGTTACTGTGACGGTCGCCCAACTACATGACTACGGAATCATATGGGGTAACGGGTATGAATATCTCTTGTGGGTAAAGTGTGCAACCTCTGCAGAGTCTAAAACTGTTTAAATAGCCGTGCCTACGGTCAAAGGCGGACATGGGAATCATAACTTGAGTTAGTTCTATTTCAAAACGTTATGGGTGGTATGAAAATGGTGGAAGGGCTCACCTAGCCCTGTGTTGGATTTTCCCTGAGTCTTCGAGCTCAGTGGGTGTGGTCATTGGAGGCAGCTCCAATTGAAAAAAAATGCATGTGTAGAGTTCCGACGGATGGAACCTCTACTGTTATTAATTATTGCGCATTACTCTCTTTATTAAAATGCAATTTGTTAAAATGCTAAGTGATAGGACTTTGTAAGTATGATATTTGAAAAAACTTGCTTTCGCAAATAAAAGAACTTGAGCCATCCTTGTTAAGCCTTGCATGTATATCATTGCATTATGTGTTGGCTCGCGAGCATGGTAGTAGTGCTCATTCTCGCTCTTCCCAAACCCTTCAGATAATGAAGACGAAGGAGACTACGCTTTCTACGAAGGCCCAGGAGATGATAGACAAGGCTATGACGAGGAGTAGTATAGTTCTGTAGTTTAGGTCTCGCCCAGTCTAAGTAGACTCGTTGGTACATGTGTACAACCGATATTATCCAGCTCTTGGTTAATATTCGTCGTACACAGGTCACCCCAGTCACTTGCCTGTGGGATATGAGCCTTACCTCACCTTTTGCTTCCGCTGTAGACTTTGTTATCTTCATGTAATGTAATCAATTTGGCCTGTTCGACCCCTTTTGTAAAACTCGACCCGATGTGGTCTTTGTCACTCTGTTGGTTGTAATAAATTTGGTGTTTCAGTTCACGCCTTGTATGAATGATTCAGCAATGTGTACTGTGGAATAGCACAGTGTTTCACAGAGGATTTGGATTCTCGGAGTCCGAGTCCGACATAGGTTACACAAGTTTTCAGTTCAATATTTGTACACCGCCCTCTACAGCAAAAGTACTGGACCCATTGTTTCTTAAGGTGACGCCAGGAGGGGCGGGACATGATGACGCCTGGCTTTGTCGCCGTCTGATTGTGCACTGCTGGGCCTCTTTTGTTCAATTCCCTCGTGTGGGATTCCAACGCCCGCTTGTCACGCACACCGTTGGATGCTTCGTCTGATTTAGTTTCAAACGGTATGATGCATGCGTCGGTCTACGCGCTAGTCACCTCAAGTCCTTGCCTTAGGGACAGCGCATCTCCTCGTGTTTTCTCTACCCTTGCCAGCACACTACCACTTCCTCTTCAGCTTTTCCTTGTTCTGCTCGTTCCTCTTTCACCCGGCGACCTCGTGCATGTCGCCTCTCCTCCAGCCTCTGTAACAGCTCAAACTTGGGTTTGTATTTTGAATGTATAAAAATGAGTAGAATTTAAAATTTTTATGCTTCATGGTGTTATTTGAATTTTCTGGAATTTCTTTCGAAGGTTTTGTTGACTTTGAAAACCTATTGCTTCAATTAAGTAGAAGCATAATCTTTTAAAACTTTTCAAATAAATTTTGTGATCATCCTTTGGAAATATTTTTCCTAGGATCTAGATCATCTCAGTAACTCCTCTGAAAAATTTCATAATTTTTAGATTTTAGTTGCTAGGTTAAAAGGGCTAGTCAAACCAATTAGATCCTTAGTCAAACCCTAGAGCAGAACCTTGAGAAATGTTTAGAGAAAAAATATGATAAATGAAAATTTCTGGAAATTTTATACAAGGTTAATCTTAGAGTCAGGAACCTCCTGTAAAAATTTTGGAATTTTTGGAGTTGTGCAACTCTATCTAAAAATTCCTCAAAGACTTACCTTTTGTTTTCTAAAATCCAACCTGCACTATTCCTTGGGCCCAAACCCAAACCTCCGTGTTGAACCCAACCAACTTCCCGATCGGACCAGGTCCGAAATAGCGCAAAGTGTTTTTGGGACGTTGGATTTGAAATCATCCATCGAGATTGATTGGACCGTTCAGACCGTACGAACGAACGAGCAATCTGGGCCGCTCAATTTTGATCGGACCGTCCCAGCAAACAAGTGCGCGCACCGTCAGATCTTGATCGGACACACCAAATCAATTGGGTCGTTCGGACCATCCGAACGAAACACACAATCTAAACCATTCAATCTTGATCGGACGCACCAAATCAATTAAGCCATTCAGACCATCCGAATGACAATCTCGATCAGGATCATCCATTTCACATCGGACCGTTGAAATGCTCTGACTCGTTCCAACTCTTGTTTGTTTCGCTAACCGGTGGGCCCCTAGCTCAGGAACCTTCGTCGACCTCACGCCCGGGAGCTCCAGCGTGGCATTACAAGCTCTCCAACGTGCCGCCCATCGTTTTTGACCACCTCGCCCATGGTTTTCCACGTCCAACTACTCCGGTCGCATTGCCTGGTCACACCGCATCCATTCCTACCCGTGCGAGCCCATCCCTACCCGTACAACGTTGTGAAGCTCTGCCGGGTTGCCAATGGCTGCCCGAGCTCCACCTCGTTCATCTCCGCCGCATTGTCTATAAAAGGGCATCCCCGAGATGCATTTCATCTTTTCCAAGCTAATGCGCTCACTCACTCCTCCTCTCATCCACTCAATCGAGCTCTAGAGCTTGAAGAGTAGAAACCCTAAAACGGCCATGCGCCACCACCTCTATTGCCGATGAACTGAAGGGCTCCTAGTCCTTCCTATCACGTCACTTTATGTTCCAGTGCACTAGTGTTCTTTCCCCTCACTCAATTTGATCTTTGAATCACAGGAGCTCCCGAATTGAGTCGTCTTCTTCGTCTCCAGCCGAAACCGCCACTCCAAGCCCCGCCGGTGTTTCACTGTGCTCCGGACCAATCGGTTGCAGCTGGAGCATCTCCTGACCACCAGGAAGCTTCTACAACCCTCGCTGGTTCTTCTCCATCACTCGAGCGTCTTCTCCACGCACAACCGACCTTGCCACCGTAGCTCACCGTCGGCAGCCCATCTCCGACCACCTCAATCCCTCCGCATCCTTCCGGTATGCTCCTGGTAGCACGTAGATGCTCATGCGCGCACTCATGAGCCGAGAGCGTTGCTCATTTGCGTTGTTACCTTTTGCCGTAGTGGCTCCTCCGCTCGTCGCCGGCGCGCCACCGCGTTGAGCCACCTCAGGCCACACCATTGGTGCCGGCGGGTGCACATTAGTGCATAGTTTCCATTTTTGGCACTCATTGGCGCCGACGAGCTTGATTGTGAATCTTGTTTTAAATCTTGAATATGAAGCTCGTATGTTTCTTATTGCAACCTTTTTATGTTCACTCAATTTGGCATGCTATAAAAAATTTGAGAAAGAGACAATTGAAAAGATGTATGCTTCAAGCATGCCATACATACATATATATATATATATATATATATATATATATATATATATATATATATATATATATATGTATATATATATATATATATATATATGTATATATATATATATGTGTGTGTGTGTGTGTGTGTGTGTGTGTGTGTGTGTGTGTGTGTGTGTGTGTGTAAATGAAAAGTGTTCAAATGAAAAGAAGTATGCTTCAAGTATGCCATCATTGAAAATAAGTATGCTACAAGCATGCCACCATTGAAAAGAAGTATGCTACAAGCATGCCACATGCTTAAGAATTTAAGGTGGAGCAATAGGTTGTTACATGAGACTACTAGCTCATCTAGCTTTAAAGTTTTCTTCACTTTTAGGCTTTGACTTTTCACTATGATATCTCTTTGTGCTCTTTATAATTGGTTTGGTCATTGTTGAGATGCCTGTCATTAATTTAAATTGCTTAATCATTCTAAAGACTTGTTTTGTCATTGCTATATGGTATATGACTTTATATGATCTAGATAGCTCTACTAAAAAAGATGGCTTGGTTAATCTATTAAATCAATGCGAAGTGACTTGGATAATCTAGAAAGCTTCTTGATTTTTACTCTCCTTGCTCCTTTGTCTTAGAATTATTCTTTCTGTGCAGTTCTTAATGTTTACATTGCCAAAGGGGGAGAAATATGGGAGAAATTTGCTTTCATTGTGTTGAGGGGGAGTTTTTCAGCTCCTTGTGTTGAGGGGGAGATTTCAGGTATGGTTTTGAAGTGTTTGCTTTGCAGCTTTGAAACTTTCTTTTCGTTCAAAATTCAACTCATAATTTTGAAGTATTGTCAATGTATTCATCAAGGAGGAGATTGTTAGACCATGTGGTTAGGTCTAGTATATTTTAGTTGATGAATAATTGACAATGTTGGGTACGATGTTATTTGAGGTGTGTGATGTGTGTGAACTTATGTCGATCAAGTTGGGAAGAACTTGTGCCGGAAAAATATGTTGTTTTGGTCTTTGCATGTGCAGGGTAACTCAGAGGCGATCGTGGTCTACGACGGTGACCGGGAGATGGCTCGGTACGAAGTCATGGTCCAGAAGGTTGAGGATGCTGGAGGAGACGGTCGAGCTCGAGTTGGGGCGTATGGAGATTAAAGATGGATGATGCGTGTTGGAGCTACGGAGGTGCGGTTCAGAGGCTATGACATGTGACAATTTTAGGGTGTCCAAAATTGATTGTGTAATCTGGTGTAAAAGCTGACGTATTGAGTCCTAGGACTATTGGGCCGTATATGGGTGTTTAGATGATTATATGTGTCACGTATTAGGGTTCTATGACTATATATTTAGGGGTGTGTGTTTTAGGGTTGGGGGCTCTGCAGAAAAAGTGGCGGCTTTGTTGGAGCGGCACAGGGGCGACGTGCTGTGCTTGTGGCGGCTGCCTGATTTCTCCTGTATGCGGTTGTGGCTTTTGCTTATGTGTGAGAACAGAAAAGGTCCAGCCGTGCTCTTACTGTTGGAGCATACATGTTGTCTAGGTTTTGAGATTTGTTTATTGCTAGCTGCTGCAGCTTTTTGGCCTTCTGCTGGACGTGTGATTTGGGGGCTGCTTGTATTTCATCCCAAATAAACCAAACCAAATTTTGGTAATACTCATAAAATTTAGCCATTATTTGGTTTAATGCCAAAATTTGGCTTTGCCCTAAAAAATTTGGTATTGCCAAGCTTTGCTAGCCATTTCTTTGGCAGAATTTTGGTTCCAAAATCCGATGCCAAATATTTGGCTTGGCAACACAGTGATGCGTTAATTGTAAGATAAGTTTGATTAGTAAGTTTTAAATGATCATATTTCCTAAACCGGGTATCCGATTTGTAATCCGTTTGAACCGTTATGTTCCTTGTCATTTTATCAACAAAACAAGATCACTGTTGGCATATTTTGGGACAAAAAAGAATATATGTCATGCGGGACCCACGTGTTATGTGGGGCAAAAAAGCAAAATTTGGTATGGTTACAATCCAAACACATCAATTTCAACATTACTCGTGAATTGGTATGGCTACAATCCAAACAATATTTTTTTTGCCCAGGTTTTGGCATTGTCTGTGTTTTGGCATCACCAAAATTTTGATAAAGCTATTTAGGGTAAAGAACCAAACAACCTCTTGGTAGCCTTTGCTTTTTGCATTGTGTGAGACAGTGAGATGATGCATTGATTGTCGAAACAAATTTGTTGCATGCATGTGTAAGATGATGCCTTGATTGCTTCGGCAGTTGCTTTTAGCTAGCGGTAGTTGTAAGGAGGTGCTGCGACTGGAAATTGGATGGTGCTAGCGGTGGCCTATTTTCTTCTTGACATTGCAGGAGGTTGGCTAGATGCTTGAGGCGACACATGTGCTCACGGCGGATGCAGAAAATCTACGGGGGCTTGATCTTTTCGGTGGAGCCACTGCCTGTTGCATGCGTACGTGTGGTGTTTGGTGGTTGTACGTGATTGCCAACTATTCGTGATTCTTCCGATAAGAGATGGCAGCGTTTGATTGATTTCTGGTACGAAAAATCTCTCATAATCATCCACCCTTCTCTGATTACGGTATTTGATCTTACAATAATTATCCAAACAATCTAGCAAAAGCGCAGATGATACGACTGGTATGACGAAAATGAGAACCATGTTAGGGGCTCTGAAGACCGGTAGATATAAGGAAATGTAAAGCATGAGGGCATGTACAATGGTACAGACAGCTATTGTCTATAGTAACTCTCCATGTCACCTGTAGACAGCACTAAAGATAGCTCATACAATAGTAGACAGCTGATGTCTTTTTAGTTGTCTTTATAGAACACACAATCTTTTAATGCTTTTCTTGTTTCTCGTGATACAGTCGATTATAGGATTGTAGACAACATCCTTCTCTTTCTTCATTCTCTTTCATCTACGTTAGCAAAAATTCTATATAGCAACGACTATAGATAAGTGACATAAGTCCATTATACATGCTCAAATGTAATCAGAATCGAGCCTGACCATCGCCACCGAGCAGCATTTATGACACCATTTTACGTGTTTGACCACAATCTAACGAGTGATGATACCACCGTGAAATTATCATTGTGGTATTGTCTTCAAGCCTGACTAGTTAGTATTTCGAAATGTATCTTTGACCGGTTTATTTGTAGTTAGTGTTTTCTCGAAATGTATCTTTGACCGGTCTATTTGGATATCATAGAGAAGTCGTGGTAGCACCTAACAAGTTGATGACAACAACATATCCTACCACAGTTGAACGGACTTTTAGGTTACACAAGTTTTCGTTCAATATTTGTACACCGCCTCTTTCTGCAGGCATCGGACCCTTCGTTTCTTAAGAAAATACAATCTCAAGAGATAAAAGGAGGCCAGGAGGGGAGGGACACGTCGACGCCTCGCTTCGTCGCCATCTGATCGTGCACCGCTGGGCCTCTTTCGTTCAATTCCCTCGCGTGGGATTCCAACGCCAGCTTGTCACGCGCGCCGTTGGATGCTTCGTCTAATTTAGTTTCAGACGGTTTGATGCATGCGTCGGTCTGCGCGCCAGTCGCCTCAAGTCCTTGTCTTAGGGACAGTGCGTCTCCTCGTGTTTTCTCTGCCCTTGCCAGCACACGGCCACTTCCTCTTCAGCTTTTCCTTGTTTTGCTCGTTCCTCTTTCGCCCAGTGACCTCATGCATGTCGCCTCTCCTCCTACCTCTGTAACAGCCCAAACTTGGCTTTGTATTTCAAATGTATAAAAATGAGTAAAATTAAAAACTTTTTATGCTTCATGGTGTTATTTGAATTTTCTGGAATTTCTTTCGAAGGTTTTGTTGACTTTGAAAACCTATTGCTTCAATTAACTAGAAGCATAATCTTTTAAAACTTTTCAAACAAATTTTGTGATCATCCTCTAAAAATATTTTTTCAAGGATCTAGATCATCTCAGCAATTCCTCTAAAAAATTTCATACTTTTTAGATTTTATTTGCTAGGTTAAAAGGGCTAGTCAAACCAATTAGATCCTTAGTCAAACCCTAGAGTAGAACCTTAAGAAATTTTTAGAGAAAAATACGATACATGAAAATCTCTGGAAATTTTATACAAGGTTAATCTTAGAATGAGGAACCTCCTGTAAAAATTTTGGAATTTTTGGAGTTGCGCAACTCTATCTGAAAATTCCTCAAAGATTTACCTTTTGTTTTCTAAAAACCAACCCACACTGTTCCTTGAGCCCGAACCCAAACCTCCCGGTTGAACCCAACTAACTTCCCGATCGGACCAGGTCAGAAATAGTGGAAAGTGTTTTTGGGCCGTTGGATTTGAAATCAACCGTCGAGATTGATTGGACCGTTCGGACCGGCCGAACGAACGAGCAATCTGGGCCGCTCAATTTTGATCGGACCGTCCCAGCAAACAAGTGCGCGCATCGTCAGATCTTGATCGGATGCACCAAATCAATTGGGCTATTCGGACTATCTGAATGAAACACGCGATCTGAACCATTCAATCTCGATCGGAAGCACCAAATCAATTGGGCCGTTCGGACCATCCGAACGACAATCTCGATCAGGACCGTCCATTTCACATCGGACCGTTGAAATGCTCTGACTCATTCCAACTCTTGTTTTTTTCGCCGACCGGTGGGCCCCTAGCGTAGGGACTTTTGTCCACCTCGCGCCCGGGCGCTCCAGCGTGGCACTGCAAGCTTTCCGACGCGCCACCCACCGTTTTTGACCACCTCGCCCTGGGTTTTCCACGTCCAACTACTCCGGTTGCATTGCCTGGTCACACCGCACCCATTCCTGCCCACGCGAGCCCATCCCTGCCTGTACAACGTTGTGAAGCTCCGCCGGGTTGCCCATGGCTTCCCGAGCTCCACTTCGTTCATCTCCGCCGCATTGTCTATAAAAGGGCATCCCCGAGCTACATTTCATATTTTCCAAGCTAATGCGCTCACTCACTCCTCCTCTCATCTACTCAATCGAGCTCTAGAACTTGAAGTGCGGAAACCCTAAAATAACCGTGCGCCACTACCTCCATTGCCGGTGAACTGAAGGGTTCCTAGTCCTTCCTATCGCGTCACCTTGTGTTCCAATGCACTAGTGTTCTTTCCCCTCACTCAATTCGATCTTTGAATCATAGGAGCTCCCGAATTGAGTCGTCTTCTTCGTCTCTGGCCGAAACCGCTACTCCAAGGCCCGCCGGTGTTTCACTGCACTCTGGACCAATCGGTTGCAGCTAGAGCATCTCCTGAGCACCAGGAAGCTTCTCCAACCCTCGCTGGATCTTCTCCATCACCCGAGCCTCTTCTCCATGCGCGACCGACCTCGCCGCCGCAGCTCACTGTCAGCAGCCCATCTTCGACCACATCAACCCCTCCGCGTCCTTCCGGTATGCTCTTGGTAGCACGTAGATGCTGATGTGTGCACTCATTAGCCGAGAGCGTTGCTCATTTGTGTTGGACCATGGGGCGTGGTCGTGGTTTTTACTGTTGAATAATTGACCTTTGGATTTTACTAGAATTTGCGGTTGTTGGAAGGTTCCGTTATTCCGTTTGGGTATTTTTTTTAAAGTATTTTTAGGTTTGCCGGAGGTCTTCAAGGTCCTTCTGTGAAGCATTCGCGTGGACGCATCGCAACTATCCAGGACCTCCCCAGGTGTTATCTGGACCACCCATGACCTCCCCAAGGAAGAACTAATGCGCATCCATCGCAACCATCTAGGAGAACTAATGCACATCTATTGCAACCGTCCAGGACCTCCCCAGGAAAACCAATGCGCCTCAATCACGACCGTCCAGGACCTCCCCAAGATCAATCTGATCCATCCAGGTCTTTTTCCAAGGAGCGCCAATGCGCGTCAATCGCGACCATCCAGAACCTCCTCAGGATTAATCTGGTCCATCCAGAATGTCTCCCAGGAAAATCAACGTGGAGAAATCTCGTCCATCCAGGACCTCCCCTAGATCAATCTTGTCCATCCAGGACCCCCCTATGGGCACCAACGTGGATCTATCTGAACCACTCAGACCTCCCCATGAGCATCGACGTGGAGCTATCTGGACCGTCCAAAGACCTCCCCTGTGAAGAGGTCTCCCAGTACTGTTCAACACGAGCACTGACGTGAGGAGGTCTTTCGAGGCACTGTTCATTCCGGATACTGTAGCGAGGAGGTCCTCCGAGTTACTGTAGCACGAAGGTCTTCCGAAGCACTGTTACTCCGAGTATTGTTCACCAAGGTACTGTAGCAAGGAGGTTGTCTTTGCAAAAAGGCCACCCAGAAGTTTTGCAAAGACGACCCTGGATATTTACAAAGATGACCTCGGATATTTACAAAGACGGCCTCGGATGTTTTTCAAAGACGACCCAGAGGTCTTTGAGGAGGTCTTTGAGGAGGTCCTCTAGGACCTCCCAAGAGGTCTTTTCGGGGGTCTTTCAGAAGGTCTTCCAGGACCTCCCAGGACGTTTTCATCAGGTCTTTCAGGAGGCCTTTCAGGACCTCTCAAGAGGCCTTTCAGGATGTCTTTCCAGGATCACTCACGAGGTCTTCCAAGACCTCTCAGGAGGTCTTTTACGAGGTCTTGCAGGACCACCCGGAGGTCTTCTCAGGACCACCCAGAGGTCTCCACAAGACCACCCTATTCATTCCAATACTATATGCTTCAAGTGCTACGGTGTAGGTGAGTAATCGTAGACTTGATGGAAGTGGTCGTAGATGTCATGACGTCTTGGAAGTGGTCGTAAACTTACTGGAACTGATCGTAGACGTCTTGGATGTCTTGAAGTGGTCGTAGACTTCAAGGTTGATCTGGTTATTGGATAATGGTGATTGATAGTGTGTGATATGCGTGTGTGAACTGATATTGGTCAAGTTGGAGAACTTGTGCTGGGAATATGTTCTTTGGTCTTTGCATGTGCAGGTTGAGCATGAAGACATCCATGGTCGATGACAAGGAGGACCGGGACTAGGATGGGGAAAACTGAGGTCTAGGAGGTCGAGGATGTCACGAGGTGGTTGGTTTTGCGCTGGAGCACGTGGAGATCGAAGGTGGATGCTGATGCACGGAGAAGCTTCGGGAGGTGGAGTCCTGAAGGCTTACGTCGTGTGAAGAGATACAGAAAGAGTTCCATATCTAGAAGGTTTGGAGAGATAGGAAAACCCGTGTTTGGAAGGGTTTCAGGTCCCTTGTTTCTTGGATGGAATAGTTGTTGTGTCCGTGTCGTTGAGGACATGGATTGGTCTCTGCCTATAAAAGAAGGAAGAGGGGAAGTGTTTTCCCGTGGCTTTTACGGGAGCTTTTGTCACGTAGCTTTTGTGGTAGAGCTATAGAGGTCTTTCGGTTGAAAGCTTTGAGGGCTGCTTGTTGAGCACTTTGTAGACACAAAACAGTATTGAGAAATAAGAGATAAGATCTTTTCGACATCATCTCAAGACTGTTTTTGTTCAACTGTGCATAAGAGGTTTTCTCAGAAAAGATCCTTGAGAAGTTCCTGAAGAGGTCCTCAGAGAGGTCTTCGAAGAGGTCTTTGAGGAAGTACTGATGAGGTCCTCGAAGAGGTTCTTGAGGAGGTCGTGAGAAGGCCATCGCACAGGAGAAAGGTTTAATTTGTGAGCAAGAAATCGGTACAATCATTCACCCCCCTCTGATTGTGCTATACGATCTTACAAGCGGTATCAGAGCAAGGTTGCTATGGCGTCAGAGAGGTATGTGAATCGACCTCCCATGCTAGAAGGTACTGATTTTTCTTTTTGGAAGTGTCGTATGCAAGCTAACATTGAGGCTCAAGGTAATGATGTTTGGAATAAGGTGTCTAGACCTTATGAGGTTCCTGTTACTATTACAAATCTGAATAAAACAGATGTTGATCTAAATGCTCAAGCTCGTAACTTGTTATTTTAAGGAATTTCTCACAAAGAATTTGATCGCGTAGCTCACATTAATTGTAGGACCCGGGATTAACACTCCCAAATCCTCTGTGCATTTCTGAACTAATCCCATGACCAGTAGCTAGTTCACACAGTAAACAAATATGGTAACATCCATAAATCGCACGATTATATTAATAATCAACAGAGTTTATTACAAAAGAGGCTTACAAGCCAACAATAAAGAAACACAGCAGAAGACGAAGAAGATGTAGTGGAGTCTAGCTGATCTGCCACAAGCAATCGACTGAGGTAGCCGCCTAGTCATCGAGATCCACACCTGTAGTGAAGTCCTTCTCCTCTGAAATTTATTTGCATAAAGCAAGGATGAGCACAACTTCCGTGCTCGCAAGTTACACCCGTCAAGTAACAGATTGAATGCATGCATACAAGGGTATCTCAAAGGAAGGCTTATAGGGTTATTTGTGCAAAAGCAATATTTGACATTTGAAATACGATACTAAGTTCAAAAGCAGTTATACTATACCTAAAATCAAATTTCATTTTTATTCATTAATTCTCAAGTGTAGGATAAATCTCCATGCACAAGTGGTGAAGGACTACCCCCCTTGCACCAGGCTTTCTGCCCAAAATTTCCCACATGGACTAAACTTCCATGAAATCATCTTTGTCAAACCATTTTTAAAACAAAATCAAGTCTAATCTGCAAAAGGCTTTGTTTAGCATGTCCATGATCGTGGACACAGCTATTCGAATAGATTGACACTCCGCAGAGATTGTACAACTTTACCTATAAGACACGACTTCTCTAGTTTGTTCGGTATATATCTATGCCACCGCTCACTACCTTGGGTAAGCAGTCTAGAGCATGTGTCAAGGCCTTTACAATGTGCCATCCCAAAGTAGTTATGCCCGCTAAGGTTTCGCTACCGTAGGCTTCGCACCAAACGATAACCCCCTCTTACGCCATGTGAGTATTAATAATAAGTCTTCATGACACCCACACAACCGAATGGCACAACCACATTGAAACATTGCAAATTAGTTAGCCAGGTCCCACCCATACTCAGGACATGTGGTAGTATGATTTGGCTTAATAATCCGTAGCTCGCAGACTGGTCCTTAATTGACTGGGCGACTTCCAAAACAAATTCTGGGCCTCAACCATTCCAGAGAAGAGCCCGTGCATAAACTTGCACCCACCAACTATCCATTTCGCCCAAGTCCAAACCAGTTTTTCCATTTTATTTTATTTTTTCCAAATTCATTTATAAATTTCCATAACACACCAATGCCATGGATACAGTTTAAACAATATTCGATTTTTGGCTGAAAATTACCAAATCGAATATTTTTGGGTCTAAGCATCACTAAGCATATTATTTTCAAATGATCCTAGTTCATACTATTATATCAACCAGGTTTATCTAGGGTGACAATATATTTGATTCAATTATCAAAATTTGGCCATACAAAGGATTTTAGGCATAGCTATAAATTTAAAACAGGAATTTAAATTACAGGATATAAATAAGCATGCAATAATAATTTTGACAAGGATCTAATAATCCTCATTTTATCTTTTATCTATAATTCTTATTATAAGTAAATATGATGTCATGTGGTCCCTGGGTATACCCCTTAAGTTTACAAGGGAGAAGCCTACTAAGTGGTCGTAAGTTCTTCTCGACCACCCCCATAATCGTAAGTCTTGCTCGACTACCTTATGATCGTAAGTTCTTCTCGATCACTACCCGATCGTAAGTTATTCTCGACTACCCCATAGTTGTAAGTCTTGCTACGACTACCTTATGGTCGTAAGTTCTTCTCGACTGTGTCGATCTGACCACCTTATGATCAATAAGACTTACAAAGGTAGTAGGTCCAATTGATTAAGGAATTCAAACAATCAACATACGCTGTTATTATGTGAAATAATGACACGCAATACCCCATTATCTCTGACAAGTAACTGCCAGGTGGCGTGAAGGAGTTACTATCCCGATGATTACTGCAAACGTGTGCCCGTTACTGGATTTGATGAGGCGTCTATTTAGGAGGGGAAAACGACTATTCCTTCACAACTATATAACGGCAACGGTCAGAGAGGGAAAGGGGGACAGAGCAATCGAGGCGTACACACACGCGCTATCGAGGGCTATCAGGAAGACAAGTGCTATCATCTGTAATAGTCTTAGTTCTTCTCCTGATTGTTCAGAATACACTCAATACCATGCACACACAGGAGTAAGGTTGTTATTCTCTCCGGAGAAGACCTGAACCTATATAAAAAATACCCGTGTCAATCTCTCTGCGTGATTCTATTCTAGGAGACCCCCCGAATCAAACAATCTTTATGTAAGATTGGTTCTAAAACACTGACAGTTGGCGCCGACCGTGGGGATCTTCCGGTAATCTCTTGTCAACATACTCTCTTTTTCCCAAATCTCATGCACTCATGGCAGGAGAATGGAATGAGGAGATCTGGTTTAACTTGGCAGATTACGCAGACGTCGACATGGATGCCGGTTTCGATTACGAGCCGAGTATCGACTCATCCGATGGTGTTGCTGCCTTCGAGGATCTTTCCGTAGATCCAGGAGACAATGCCGCTGATGGAGTTGAGGAGGGATCTCTATCCCCCACAACAGTATGTCCAATAGAGGAATCAATCCTCTCAAAGGACAAGGGTCAATCCGACCAGGACTACACCTAGGCGGACTCACAACACGACGAGAGTTTTTCCTCCAAGTGTCCGAGTCCCCCTAAGGCGGTCCGACTTGGTGAGACAAGTTCTGGAATCCACAATTCCAGGACTTCACCAGCATCTGGTGATCCTCTCTCTCCGAATGACACCAGAGAGAGCGGGATCAAGCATGCTTTTCCTGCAAATTCGACCATCTCTCCGCAGATCACACCTGCGGATGGAGACAATTATAACCCAGAGTTCCCCTACCTGGAGGGGATTACTCCAAGTCGCCAGATGGTGTCTCTCGACTACTCCTCGAGCGGGGAGGCCTCGAGCACAAGTGAGAATCATCAACGGAAGGTCTTCGTCCTTCCCTCAGATCAAGGTCAGTCTTCTAGAGACCGAGCTGGGGACACTCCCCGAAGATCATGCACTACGCCTCCTCGTGACAATGGCAAGGGCACCACTGATGGTGGACAGGACCAACACCTTCATGAACGCGAGGGAAATCCTCGACATACTCGCACTCCATTGAGACAGTCTCAGGAATCTGACATGGAAGATCTTGAGGCTATTCGGCGAAAGAAGATTGCAGCCCAGAAGAATCTGCCTGGGCGCATCCAATATCAATTAGAGAAAGCTCAAGAACTCCAGCACATCAACGATTTACTCGAGAACCCAACTCGAGAACTCGCCCGAGCGCCAGGATACAATCTCTTCATCGAAGAGATCGCACAAAGGCTTGGGTCCACGATGGCAAGACTGGAAGCACCTCGCCGACATCATTCAGGAAGTCATAGCAATACGACTTCTTCAGCTACCAGTCGATCAAACATATCATCACGGAGAGATCGACGCAACAGCAAGTCGCATCAATCTCCTACTCGGAGAAATGTCTTTCGAGCGGCGATGATCAACAAACCCCTCGGAGGTGATCGCCACCATTCCGACATGGAAACCTGCGTGAAGAGATGAACTACGAGGAGTATTCCCCTCGTAGGACCGAGACCTATTACAGGTCAGGTCAACCTGTTACTGGGTATCGTCGAGTACGACCACCTGATGATGTCAACCCTTCTTTCCTGCAAAGGAGGCGTCAAGAAGTTATTATTGGATGTCGGGCATTTTCACCTAATCTTTGAGCTGTTCGCTGGCCACCTCGTTTTCAACCAGTGAACATGGAAAAGTTCGATGGATCCCAAAATCCCATCGAATTCCTTCAAATCTATACAACACCGTCCGAAAGCAAAGAGGAGGAGAGAGCATGTAATGGCGAATTACCTTCCAACTGTGCTCAAAGGGTCTGCTCGATCGTGGTTATTGAACCAACTACTCGAGTCGATCTATTCTTGGTAACACCTCTGTGACCTTCTACTGGCGAACTTCCAAGGCACATACAATCGCCCTGGGAAGGAGGACGACTTGCACCGGATGAGACAGAACGACAACGAGACCTTGTGCCAATTCATCAAGCGCTTTAGTCAGGTTCGTAATTTAATTCTGGAAGTTTCTGACTCATCTATCATCAAGGCTTTCAAGCAAGGGGTCCGTAGGAGAAGGATAACAGAAGATATCGCTTTGAATCCTCCTACCACCGTCGCCGAACTCTTAGAGATGGCCGATCGGTATGCGACTGCTTCTAAGGCGGTCGAGTGGAACAACACAATCGATCAAGAAGACAATACCTCTCGAGAGCCAGGCGACGTTGGTAAGAAGAAAGATAAGAAAGCAAAAAGTCCAAGAACAAGGCGAAGGGTCAAAAACTCCAAGCCGGCGGTTCCAAGGAGGTTTTGGTCAGTAATGATAAAGAGCCATGCACCTCAAAGCGCACTCCGACCGAGGCAAAGGTAAGCGCCCGATCGGAAAAATGATAAGCCTAGGTGGTGTCCTTTCCATAAAAAGGAAGGACATGACCTTCGCAATTCTTGGGTCTTCAACGAAAAGCTCGAAGATTACTACAGCGACAAGGACCACTTCCACTCTCGGCGGTAGGACAAACGAGTGGTCATAAGTCGTTAGAAGACGATGAGGAGATGCTGTTCCAGGATCCGCAACATACCGTCGAGCACATCTACAGGGGATCATCAGCATACGAATCAAAGCGACAACTTAAAGCTGTTGAACGTGAGGTAAACTCCATAGATCCGCCTCTCGTCAATAAATTACCGAAGTGGTCGGAAGTCACCATCTCCTTTGAGAAGGGTGACTGCCTGATTCCTTCGACTCGACCAGGTCGGTATCCGATTGTGGTCGAACCCACCATCAACATTGTCGGGTCAATCGAGTTTTAGTTGATGGTGGCAGCACGTTGAACATCTTGTTTACGAGTGCCCTGGACGAGATGCAAGTACCCAGGACTAAGGTAAGACCGGTACGATACTCTTTCCATGGGATCGTACTGGGGTCTTCAGCCAAACCAATTGGCCAAGTTTTTCTTCCTTTAACATTTGGTTCACCAAGTAATTTCAGGACAGAGGAAATCTCCTTTGATGTGGTCGATTTCGATACGGCATATAACGCCATACTCGGACGACCAACTTTGGCAAAATTCTTAATGGCTACTCATTACGGGTATCAATGTATTAAGATGCTAGGTCCCAAAGGAGTAATCACAATTCATTGTGACAAGAAGATGGCGCACACTGCGGCCAATCGATCCTCGAGATGGTTGGACAAATACCAACTCGAGAAGAAAGTCGACCTTCGACCAACAAGTGAAGCCTAAAAGCTGCACCAAAACCGAGCGACAAGGTCAAAGAGGTTCCTCACGGGCCTTGGGAGCCCTCGAGGCTGATGCATCGAGGATACTTCGACCCCAAGTAGGAAGGCGCCTCATCACCTTCCTCCGAGCTAACGCAGATGTCTTGGCGTGGCAAGCATCCGACAAAGTACCCATAAAACAAAAATTACGAGATTTGCCCTGATCGGCGAGATGCTATCAAATCGAGAATTGGATAAGCTACTTAAGCGGGCTTTATAAGAGGTCAACCACCAGTGGTTGGCTAATCTATAATGGTTAGGAAGTCAAGCGGCAAATGGTGTATGTGCGTGACTTTCTCGATCCTAATAAAGCTTGTCCAAAAGATGATTTTCCTTTACCTCGCATCGATCAGTTGGTTGATTCTACTGCAGGTTGTGAAATGTTAAGTTTTTTAGATGCATATTCTGGATACCACCAGATCAATATGTGTCTAGACGATGAAGAAAAGACCGCATTTATTACACCATTTGGTATATTTTGCTATGTCAAAATACCATTTGGTCTAAAAAATGCCGGCGCTTCTTTTCAACACTTGATGCAATCGACTTTTTCATCTCAACTAGGCCAAAATCTAGAGGCCTATGTTGATGATCTAGTCGTTAAAAGCATGAAGAGACTTAATCATATCACTGACCTACAAGAAACATTCGACAACCTCAGAAAACATCGCTTAAAACTCAATCCTGAGAAGTGTGTTCGGAATCTCTTCAGGAAAATTGCTTGGAATCCTAGTATCTATACGGGGAATCGAAGCAAATCCCAAAAAGATAAAGGCCATTCTCCAAATGCACCCTCCAACCACAAGGAAAGAAGTCCAGAAACTCACAGGGTGCATGGCGGCTTTGAGTCGTTTCATCGCACGACTAGGAGAAAAAGGACTGCCTTTCTTTAAACTTCTAAGGAAACACGAAGGTTTTGAGTGGTCGAACGAGGCAAACGCTGCCTTTGAGGATGTCAAGAGGTACCTTACGAGTGCTCCTATTCTGGTCTCTCTGAGGCCAGAAGAAATGCTCTTAATTTACCTAGCTGCCACGCCACAGGCAGTAAGCGCAGTACTGGTCGTAGAACGTGAAAACGTACAACGACCAGTTTACTACGTAAGTGAAGTTTTACACAGGCCTAAGGAGCGTTACCCTCAGGTCCAAAAGCTTCTATATGCCCTCCTCATGTCTTCGAGGAAACTGCGGCATTATTTTCAGGCGTACAAAATAGTTGTGCCGTCTGAGTTTCCCTTGGGAGCGATCCTCCAGAATAGGGAAATAGTGGAACGCATGGCAAAATAGTCAGTCGAACTTGGGGAGTTCGACATCCATTTCGTGTCCCGAACGGCCGTTAAATCCCAGATCTTGGCAGACTTTGTCGCCGAATGGACAAATCCTGAACCTGTTCAAGATCCCTAGTACGATTCCCACGACCAGTGGACGATGTACTTTGATGGGTCGCTTACTTTAAGTGGCTCGGGGGCTGGGGTTGTCCTGGTATCTTCTACCGGAGAGACCTTAAAGTATGCCATACAATTAAACTTTCAGGCCACTAACAATGTGGCAGAATACGAAGGTTTGCTAGATGGCATACGAGCTGCGAAAGCGCTCTCGATTCGCCGACTACTCGTGAGAGGAGACTCTCAACTAGTCGTGAATCAAGTCGGGAAAGAGTACCAGTGCTCTAACCCGACAATGTCTCGGTATTTATCGGAAGTGCGTAAGCTAGAAAAGCATTTTTTAGGTTTCGAGGCACAATTCATCCCTCGAAAGGATAATTTCCTCGCAGACCAACTTGCTCGAATAGCTTCTTCCCGATCTGTAGTACCAAAAGGAGTCTTCTTGGAACAACTCCAGACACCGTCCCTGGTCGAAGAACCAGAGACACCTCCTATTGAGACGGCCTCTCTAGAATATGAGGATACCTGGATGACTCCCATCTATGAGTATCTTCAGAAGGGTTCGTGCAAAGGCGATCCCGAGGCGGATCGCTTATCCCAAAAGCCAAAATGTATACTTTGGTTGAAGGAGTCCTCTATAAACGAGGTACTCAAGGAGTACTCATGCGATGCATTCCACAGAGCGAAGGATTAACACTCCTTCACGACATACATGGTGGCATCTGTGAAAATCATGCTTCCTCTGAGCGGCTGGTCGGTAAGGCCTTTCGACAAGGTTTTCTTGTGCATGACCCTATCGATGCTAAAGACTTGGTTAAAAAGTGTGTCCAATGCCAATTTCATAGCAGGTAAATACACCAACCAGCTCAAGCATTACAAACGATACATCTGTCTTGGCCTTTTGCGACCTGGGGTCTCGATATCCTAGGACCGTTTCCCAAGGCTCCAGGAGGTTTCAAGTTCCTTTTTGTGGCTATTGATACATTCACAAAATGGATCGAAGCCGAACCTGTAACTGGGATAACAACGGAAACAGCAAAACGGTTCATGATGAGATGTGTAATTACTCGGTTTGGAGTACCGAGTAGAATAATTACAGATAATGGTAAGCAATTTTTGAGTGCAAAATTTCAGGAATTTTGCGACGAGTTGGGTACCAAGTTATATTATGCTTCTGTGGCCCATCCCTAAAGCAATGGAGCAGTCGAACGTGCAAACAGCCAAATAATGCGAGGAATTAAGACCTGAGTCTTCGACCAGCTCATCAAGTGCTCGGGGGCTTGGGTACAAGAATTACCCTCTGTATTATGGGCAGTTCATACGACTACTAGTCGGGCTACAGGTGAAACACCATTTTTTCTAGTTTTCGGAGTTGAAGCCATGCTTCCTCCAGAACTAAAGATACAGTCAACACGAGTTGAAACCTTCAATGACTCCAACCAGGAACAACTTCGAGCGGGTGACATTAACACTACTACAAAACAGGCTATAGTAGGCGCCCCATCACGAGCGGTTCCTTTGGAACCGTGCGTGATTAACCATTGCCGCACTGCGGGTGGCGCGGAAGAATATCACGAGCGGTATTTTTAGAACCGTGCGTGATAGTCATCTATCACGAGCGGTTTGTAAATAGAACCGTCGTGATATTACCGAGCGGTTCTATTCACAAACCGTCGTGATAATCACCCAATCACGAGCGGTTCTATTTAATAACCGTCAGTAATATCCTGAGCGGTTCTATTTACAAACCGTGCGTGATTTGGTGATATCACGAGCGGTTTGTGAATAGAACCGTCTCATGTAATATCACGCACGCATTCTATTTACAAACCGTCTGTGATAGTCATCTATCACTGAGCGGTTTTATTAAGAATTATGCGTGATATGCCCATCGGTGTATAAATTGGCGCGACACATCCTCTGCGCCAGACTTCTTGCTGTGTCCGCCAAGCCTTTCTTCTTGTGCCTCTGCCACTCCTCTGCATGTGTTTTGGATAAATATAATCAACCGGCCCTCTGCTCTTGGGCTCCACTTAGATCTGGTAGCTAGCTTCTCCTCCCAGTGCTAGGCCACTTCCCTCCCTAGCTCCTCCAACTGCGATTTCTCCCTAATTAAGCAGATGAAGTATCTGATTATCCTTTTTCCACTCTATTGATTAGTGAATTTCCACGACTTTGCTACTCTGTACATAGGCGCTAATGTTTTGTTTTCTTTGTTGTATTCCTTAATCGGAAGCATAGGGTTTAGGTTTCAATTAATACTACTTGATGGGAAAAGGCAAAACGTCGTACATCTAGCTCTCAATTTGATGGACCCTATTTGTAGAAAATGAAAAGCAAAACATGTAGCCTTTAATTAATCTGGTGTAATTCCTTTGTGCAGCGATGAGACAAAAGCAGTAAGTGCGTGCAAAGAAGTGAAAGTCTTAATCGAAACTAATTTCATGAGTAGTTTTCTAGAACAGATTAAAAAGAAGAATTTATGACACACCAAGATAAGTCACATGTGCAATGATGTATTTTATATTTCCTCCATTTATATCCATGAAGAAACGTCATCACGGTGGTTTATTGTTTCAATTATATGAAAGCGGATACGCGCAATCGCGGACCAACTTGCTAGTTATTAATTAGGATCTTCCTCTTGTCTTTTGTCTCGTATCTAATCAACAATCATGCGAGATAATCAATAATTATCCGTTCGCCACCTTAGAGAGGAGAAGGTTGGACCCTTGCCCTAAGCGCCTCCAACACCGCCACCTCCTCCCCATTCGCCACCTTAGAGAGGAGAAGGAAAGGAGAGGAATCGTATTTTCTTCGTGACCTTCGAGGGTAACGATCTATAACCCTTTATATTTGCTATAAATTAATCGCTAATCAATTTTGACACTAATTTGTTACATGCGTAGTGTAGATGGATCGGCTGGATGTACAGTGTGAGAACCGTGTGAGTCAAGAGTACATTAATGGCGTGGTTGCTTTTAGAAGAGCCGCTGAGCAGGATATGTTGAAGAAGGAGATAAATTTTATGTATTGTCCATGCATTGATTGCGGTAATTTGAAGATGTTTAACAACGCGGCGCAAATAGAAGCGCACTTGATTCGAAGGGGTTTCACAAAAGGGTATACATGTTGGACCAGTCACGGTGAAGAGCAGATTATTACACATGAAGTTAGTAATGACGGCACCGCCGAGGAAGTCAACGATCGCGGATGTGGTATCTTGCTTTTGATGAGGATATGTCACACGATGACAATCTGGATCGGATGCTACGCGATCTGCGAAGAGAACTACTGATGAGAGAGTTTTGTAAATTCGAGGGCTTAAGGGAGGACTCGGTGAGACCTTTGTTCCCTGGTTGCAAGCGGAATATACAAGGTTGTCAACCGTGCTTGAGCTGCTGAAATTGAAGGCAAGCAATGGTTGGTCCGATAAGAGTTTCACGGCGTTGTTAGGTCTCCTAGCGGACATCCTTCGAGGGAAGCGTGTTGCCCGGCACCACCTATCAAGCAAAGAAGGTTATTTGTCCATTGGGAATGGAAGTAGAAAGAATACATGCATGTCCGAATGATTGTATCCTCTACCGTAAAGAGTATGCAGACATGCATGTATGTCCTATGTGCAAAGCATCCCGATATAAGCGTCGAGATCTTGCTAAGGTGAAGCAAGGACCTCCTGCTAAGATGTTGTGGTATCTGCTGTGATCCCACGTTTGAAGCGTTTATTTGCGAACGCAAAGGACGCAAGATTGCTGCGTTGGCACTCAGAGGAGCGTAAGAGAGATGGAAAGCTAAGACACCTGCGATTACGCGGTGGAGAAACTTCGATCGAGTTGAAGAGTTCGGTCTTGAACCGAGGAACATAAGGTTAGGGTTGAGTACAGATGGAATGAATCCTTTCGGTAACATGAGTAGCCGACATAGCACTGGCCGTGAATCTATGTATGTACAACCTTCCTCCTTGGTACGTGTATGAAGCGGAAGTACATTTTGATGTCACTACTTATCCAAGGGCGAAGCAACCTAGGAATGATATTGATGTGTACCTAGCACCATTCTTTGGAAGATCTTGTGACACTTTGTGGAGCGAAGGGTGCAGGTATGGGATGCGTACAAACGAGAGAACTTCACTTTACGCGCCATGTTGTTACGCACCATCAATGATTTTCCTGCCCTTGGTAACTTTAATCGGACTTCGAGACAAAAGGAGCCAAAGCTCGTCCGACCGCTTAGATGCTCTGAGAGAGTGTATGGTCAACAACTCGCAAAAAGCGTGTATATCGTCACCGTAGGTTCCTTCCTCAGAGTCACCCATACCGCAAGATGAAAAAACAATTCGACGGAAATAAGGAGAACGATTCAGCTCAAGGGCTTTTAGAGGAAAGAGGTCTATGATATGGTTAAGGATATCGATGTTGTGCTTGGGAAGGGGCGTAAATTAAGAACCCGTGAGAAGAACATCCGGAAGAAGCGGTCAATTTTTGGGACTTGCCTTATTGGGAGCACTTAGAAGTTCGCCATTTGCATCGATGTCATGCACGAGAGAAGAATGTATGTGATAGCTTGATTGGTCTCTTCTTTGAACATTAGTGGCAAAACAAAGGATGGTGTTAGCATGCGGCGTGACTTGGTTGATATGAACATAAGGACTGAGTTAGCACCGTAGAGACCGACTGAGATTTAACGTACCTTCCCGACTTGCTACACTCTATCCAAGGCGAGAGAAATGAATCGTGCGGAGCTTGCATGGAGTGAAAGTCCCATCTGGTTACTCCGCTAACATTAAGAACCTTGTTTCTATGCAAGATTTGAAATTAATTGGTATGAAGTCTCATGATTGTCATGTCTTGATGACACAAATGCTTCTGTTGCAATTAGAAGTATCTTGCCGAACAAGGTCCGAGTGGCAATCTTGAGGTCGTGTTATTTTTCAACTCAATTGCTCGAAAGATCATTGATCCCCAAGGACTAGATGCTCTGCAGGCGAGGTGGTGACCACTCTATGTCATCTTGAGATGTATTTCCCTCCGTCATTTTTCGATATCATGGTCCATCTCATTGTTCACCTTGTGAGAGAGATAAAGATATCTTGACCTGTGTTCTTCGTCATATGTACCCGTTCGAGAGGTACATGGGAATTCTCAAGTCCTACGTCGGAATCGATCTCGACCGAGGGCAAGATCATCGAAGGTTATGCAACCGAAGAGGTCATTGAGTTCTGCGTCGACTACATGGCTCGTGGAACCGATAGGTGTGCCTCTATCTCGCCATGAGGGGAGATGGATGGTATCGGGACCATCGGAAGAAATCAATAACTCCCGATCTGGATACATACGCTCAAGCCCATTTCATGGTCTTGCAACACATGACCCAAGTGTCCCGTATATCGACGAGCACAAAGACATGGTGCGCCAATGTAATCCGCACCGTTCGGAGGTTTGGATCACGAGAGAGCACAACCGCTTGTTCAACGAATGGTTAAAGGTGCGAATCATCGGAGGTCATCAAGTGATGATCTGTTGCTATGGTTGGCACGAGGGCCACAATTTACAATTGTCACATGGCAAGGATACGACATCAATGGGTACACATTTTATCTGGCAACTCAGATAGGAAGAGCCTGATCCGAATAGCGGTGTCGCATAGATGCATTCAATACCGATGGGATGAGGAGCTCCTACTATGGGCAAATAGGCGAGATATGGGAGCTCGACTCGTGCTTTTCAAGATCCCCTATTTCGGTGCCGTTGGGTCCATCTCGCACAGTGAAGGTCGACAAATGCGGTGTCACTACCGTGGACCTCGAGCGTGTCGGATATAAAGACGAACCATTCGTCTTGGCTAACCAAGTTGTTCAAGTCTTCTATGTAACCGACCGGCAAATAAGAAGCGCCACGTAGTTCTTCATGGAAAAAGGAGGATTGTCGGAGTTGAGAATGTAGTGGGCGAGGAAGAATACAATCAATTTGACGAGTTGCCTCCTTTCGGAAGCGGCATTAGGCTCGAGGAAGAACCCGGTGAGGAAGCTAGCTATATGCGTCGATCATCACGAAGGCCTATATCTTAATTAAGAATTTACTCCAATGTAATTAATTTATTCCATAACATCATGTGTTATGGACTTGTAATCTCTCATATATTTTGATGTCAGCGTGAAATTGTCATGTGTTGATGTGTTATGGACTTGTCATATTTGATATTGATGTCAATGTGGACGACATTGTAATGTGGAGTATCAAAATTGTCATCATACTTGATTTGAGTTGAGTTGAATTAGATATGAAATTTTGAAGTCAAATGTGTTATGAACTTGTTATGGACTTGTCATATTTGATATTAATGTCAATGTGTGGACGACATTGTAATGTGGAGTATCAAAATTGGTTTCACTTGATTTGGAGTTGAGTTGAATTAGATATGAAATTTTGAAGTCAAATGTGTTATAAACTTGTCATCATACTTGTCACGAGGTTAGAATTCATATGGACTTGTCATAATTGTCATCATACTTGTCTCAAAGAGTTCACTCTGTTTTCTCGGGATATTTATGTCTCACGGTGTTCAGATATGTTTTGTCGAGATATCATAAATTGGCCTCGGGTTGTCGGCTATCACATATGGTTTTATTATACAACCGTCAGTGAAATAATATCCTGAGCGGTTCAAATTAGAACTCATATTAATATCGAGCAGTTCTCATTTCAACCGTCATGATATACTTTTTATAAGGCGGAAACGCTAGGGTTTTCCTCTCACTTCTCACTTCCTCTCCGCGCCTTACTCTCTCGCGCTTCGTTCGCCTCCTCTAGGGTTTAGGGCTCGCCTTCACGCCGACCACGACCTCGGCGCCGCCCGCCCGACATTGGTGCCCCGACCTCTGCTCCGCCGCCCCGACCTCGGCGCCGACCTTGGGGCCGCCGCCCCGACCTCGGCGCCCGTTCACCTCCCAGTCAGTAAGCCCGACGTCGCCGCCTTGACCTCGGTGCCGCCGCCCAGACATTGGCGCCTCCGACCTCGGCGCCGCCGTCCTCCTCCCGTGTCGGCCTCCTCCCTCTGACCGGCCTTCTCCCCCCCGTCCTCCTCCCGTGTCGACCTCCTCCCCCAGCTCCTCCTCCCGCATCGGCCTCCTCCCTGACCGCCTCCCCGAGTTCTTGTGCGGCATCCTCTCTGTGAGTATTGCTCCTCTGTGGCGATTCGGTTGATCTTTGCATATATATATATATATATATATATATATATATATATGCAAGCTAGTTGCAAATTAATCAGTGAGCTTTGTTGACATGCTCGTGATGAACTCCGTCTTATCTTGAGATTGAATGTGATAGTTAGTTCATACTTGAGCTCTATTGTATTACTTACTCTTCACCAATATGTTGTCTTGTTAATTGGTTACTTTCGGTTCAAATTCATAGTTCTATTGCAAATTGATCGGTTGTATTGACTAGTTTGTGATTCTTCTAGTAGTATGTATGAGCTCATTCAACTTTTCATTTGCCATCTTGATCTCTGTAGTCAACCTCTGCTTGATCGAAGTTTAATATGTTTTAGATTATGATTGAGATCATTTGACAGCTTAAGCAAATTATTGTTTAGAGCTCATAGTTTGAATTTATATTATCATATTCATTTCATGAAGAGTATAGACAATAGGATTGAGATGGCAAAGACTTGTTCTTTAGCTACTCTCCTACGAGAGCACATAATATCATCAATCGCATTTCCTTAGAGAAGTAGGCTCGGCAAAAGATTTGTATCACTAGTTTCTATCTATACAAAGATCACAAGAGAAGCTGGTGGATTAAGGAGTGTTAGGAGTGTTAGAATAGAAGCTCGTGGATTAAGGAGTGTTAGGAATGTTAGTAGTCTGATGAGCTCATTCAACTCTTCATTTGCCATCTTGATCTCTATAGTCAACCTCTGACTTCTTCCTAAGAGCAAGTAAGCGAGATGGCAAAACCATCGTCTTTTGCCGCCACCAATCGACGCCGCAGATGGAAGAGGCGCCGACGAGGCCGCCAACACCGACCCCTTGAGATGGAAGAGGCGCCGACGAGGCCGCCAACACCGACCCCGCAGATGGAAGAGGCGCCGACGAGGCCGCCGTCACGTCGGCGATAAATGACACTGGCGAGATGGCGAGAGACAATCGAAAATGCCTACGGGCCGACCGGTCATCACGGAGGTCGGTGACTTTGGGGTCCCTCTGAGTCCCAAGAGATCGTGGCGAGATTCCGACCATCTGCGGGATACTTGGAGGAACGGGTCCTCATCACCACACCAAGGTGGAAGGACTCGACGAAAGAAGCGAAAGGCGTCTTTGTGGGCGAACTTTCAGAGAAGTTCACTATTCCGAAGCACATGTGGCACGCAGCGTCGACGGACGGCGATGCTCACGATGGGTAAATCGTGGAGGACCTTCAAGAGCATTCTTGTCATGAAGCACGTGAACACGGGTCGACGCCCTTCGCAAAGATAGATTCTTGACGCGGAAGCATGGGACACCTTTGTGGCTATGAAAACATCGGCGAATTTAAGGAGCAAAGTGCGGCGCACAAAGCTCTCGGACACGAAACACTCACCCAAGCCAGACTTCGGCACCGCCGTTACGCGAGTAAATCGAGGAATGGGCGGCGGAGAAGGAGAACCCGTTTCGATGTCACGGACCAGCGTTCCCTAAAATTTGGTTAAGCGAGGGCACAAGTCTCGTCTTGATCGAAGATCTCCTTCACAAACCCGCAGACCGGAAGTGTCCCAGCGTGTGGTAAGTATATCGAACTACTAAGTTGTTAATAAGTCCATAACTTCATAGTGTCTATAATAACGTGATGACCTCTTGCAACGTGACTTGATCGCCCAAGCTTCCCAAGGCTCCTTCGTGCGAGCGGGAGAAGGATATACTATCTCGGCCTTGGGAAACAAGGAGCACCGGTCGCACGCGAGGCCTTGGGGTTAACGTATCTTGGATTCATGGATTCGCGGACGACTACTACACGATAGGACTAGGAAGAGATCCAAGGCGAAACACGACAACCGGTTAGTGCAGATGATTACTAACCAATTTCAAGTAGAGATGGCAGCATTGCGGAGTCAAATGGATATACTCATGAGCCAGCGGTCGCAAGCCGCCCCCGCTAATTTGGAAGACAGTCCTCCTCGACGTCGGAGTAGCGTCGCGTCCGCGCATAATTGTGAACATGACGACGTCCGATTACCGATAGACAACATCAAGGTAACGTACATCTATGGAATGCACCAAAGATAGACCCTAACGACGCCTTAGCTAATTGCGTGTCGTTTTGTAGGAGCCGACGCCAGAAGCTCCAAGTGAGGATGGATGGGTCCTTTGTATTGAGGTTGCTGCGGGATGGTGTATCCATACGAGGAAGGGCGGTCAAAGACCGCGGTGCCCGGTGGTGCACGGTTACGCCAAGGTCCAGGTGGATATGGTACATGTCAATTTCCGAGCCATCCCGCTGGACATTTGCCCGAACGAAGAGATCACAACACTAGGGGATGCCGTCCTCTCTTTTATCCAGTGGCCCAAGAAGAACATCGCTCGAACCAAAGAAGGTCTGCGATCCGGACACGACCATTCCTCTCCAACGGACCCTCGATGACTCCACCTCATGTTTAGCCTCAAAGGCCACCTCTTGATTCCGTGGAGAAGACGCCGAAGGAACAGCAAAAGCGTGCCGACGTATCGGTTCCCGAGTCGTCTCACAAAAAGACGATGCCAATCGCTAAGGCCAAATCGAAATCAACGAACGTTAAGGCGCCTCCCAAGTCCGGGAAGTCCGAGAAGTCCGGGAAGTCCGCGATACCCGGGAAGTCCGCGATACTCGGGAAGTCCGCGATACCCGGGAAATACATCATCGGAAAACCGTTGTGTTCCAGCGCAGTATGAAGTATTAATGCACGCTGGACATGCTTGTCAGGCTTTGCATGCCTGGTACTTGGACAAGACCCAAAAGAAGGGGTCCGACTTCGGAATCACCGTCGAATCGAGGACAAGCATTTCTTCAACGGACGAGGTACTTCGTCGTGGGCTTCAATGATTTATTTGAACTATTCAACCTCGTTGGCCTCGGCGTCTCGCTTCTCGATGTTGGACATCGTAAGTGCGTACAATCAAGTTCTACATTCATCTAATACCGATAAATATCACAACTCATTGCTTATGTATAGATACATCTTTGCAAAATGTCCAGAATGGAAAGAACCGGTGGGTTTCCTCGACCCACATGTGGTATCGTTGCAAACCATCCTACAAGACTCGTCCTTCGTCGAGAAATACATAACGAGGTCATTGCTTCTACAGAGGAACATGAAGTACATAGTGGTGCCCTACAACCAGGGGTAAGTGTCACTACTTGCTATACAAATTTCATTTGTACATTATACGCAGCACGAACTTAGGTTTAATGACTATAGCGACATACATGAGTAGGTACCATTGGATCCTTTTAGTTATTATACCCAAGAGGAACCATGTGATATACCTTGATTCCCTAAACCGCAACAAGCACGACTTCAGCACTCTAAGAGGAATACTCGAGAGGTATGCTCATTTCCTCCTTACATAACTCTATTGTAGTCTTCATTCGTTTGAAATGGCCGAGGATAACTTTTTCGAATCATGTAGGTCGTTCATCAATTATGTTGCCAACAAAGGAATATCTGATGGAAAGAGCGCCCAACTAACACATAGGATGGATTTTCCAGTACGTGCTACAACACAATAATACTATATCATACTTCATAATAACACGTCTCGAACTGACTATACCTATATATGTAATTCTATTTTTGCAGTGCCGCCAGCAAAAAGATGATGAGTTATGTGCAATCTACGTCTGCTATCATATGCAGCTAATCCTTCTGACTAAGAAGAAGGATCACGAGGTTTGTCAATCTCAAATAATTATTTCCTAATTATAAATTTAAATATATATAGCTTACCACTTTACTCTTAATTGGTAGCGATGTGTCTTGGATTTACAATGTGATTCACTCGTTGCGGAAGAGATCAAGGACATTCGAGGAAGCTCTGCGCTTTATCAACTCGAAATCATTAACGACAACGGAGAGTTTCACTCCGTCGCCAACCCGAGCATCACCCCACTAAAACCTCTCAACGCAAAACAATTGTAATCTAGTTGTAACTATAGCGACAATACTTGAACAAATGCGATCTTTTGTAATTTATTTTGAGTAATGATCACTTTGAGTTGTCATGGTCGCTTGAATCATGTATTGTGAAATGCTGTTTTTGTGATTGCTGAAATCTGCTTCGTGAATGCTTGTTTTCAGAGGGCATAGCTAGCAATTCCCGAGGCTAGCCAGAAAACACAAATTGTGGGCAGGGTATTAGCTATCACGGACGGTTTTTGTTAAAACCGCCTATGAAGGCAAGTATCACGAGCGGTTTCGGTTTGACGCAAACCGTCAGGATAGGAGAATATCACGAGCGGTTCTATATAAAAGCCGCCTGCGTGATAGTCACAAATCACGAGCGGTTTTTATTTAGAACCGATCGTGATATTCTCCTATCACGAGCGGTTTTATTTAGAACCGTCGTGATATTCTCGAATCACGAGCGGTTTTCGGTTGAAACCGCTCGTGATACTTGACTTCACTGCGGTTTTTAATAAAACCGCTCAGGATATTTCAGATCACAGCGGTTTTGTACCGCCAGTGATAATATCTCGTTATCACAGACCAACAAACATAGACGGTTCGGAAACCGTCTGTGATGACGGTTCCGAACCGTCTGTGATGTCGGTTCCTGTAGTAGTGTAATCTACTTGAAGAAAGGAGAAACAAGGCCTTAATTCGTTCAGCAGTCTACCAACAAGCCCTGCGCAGATACTACGATCGTAAGGTCCAACCTCGCAGCCTTGCTATAGGTGACTTGGTATTGAGGCTCTGCCAATCCAAGTATAATCGGAATAAACTTTCTCCCAAGTGGGAAGGTCCTTACACAGTGGTCGAAGTTACTCGGCCAGGGTTAGTAAGATTGGCAATGGAAGATGGCCAGGTTCTCTCAAATTCTTGGAACATCGACCAGTTACGCAAGTTTTATGTGTAACCAACCATTCAGACAATAAAGACTCAGGTTCTTTCTACCTCTATTGTCTTACTTTTGAGTAGTGCTTTCATAATCTTTCAACTACATTCCAAACACCCAGTTTTCTTTACACTGGTCGAAAGGAAGGTAACATCACCTAGTCGAAGTTTTTCCTCTCTGCACGTGGTCCTGCCTACTAGAAGGAATTTCATAGTGTCGACTCGTTACTCACTTTTGCCGTCAATACAAAGAGCTCGGGTTCTATTTGGTCGAAATATTTTTAAAAGCCAGCTCTTTTCACCTTAGTTTATTTCTTCAGTTATTTTGAAAAGTAGAGTGCACTTTCTTAGATTTATTCAACTACCTTTGGTGTATTCGATCTGTCTCAACTAGTCGGAGGAAGAAACACATCTAGTCGAAGTCTCTCCTCTCTGCACGTGGTCCTGCCCACTAGAAGGAACTTTCTAACATTGTTCAGTTTCCTACTTTTGCTACCAGGACAGACTTATTGAGTCCACCAAGGAAGGGCGAACGAATTTTTTGAAGTCCTCTAGATGTTTGCTTAACTCAAGTTGCCGTTCTCGATTTGATTAATCTAGTCGGAGATGGTAACATCACCTAGTCGAAGACTTTCCTCTCTGCACGTGGTCCTACCCACTAGAAGGAACTTCCTAGTGTCGATTCGTTCCCACTTTTTCGACCAGTGCATGACAATCGTGACCAAAAACTACAAGTTAACCAAACCTCTCTATTTTCAGAAACCCTTTTTAACACTATTTACTCAGTTTGTCTAAACAAACTAAGCAAATAGTCGGGGGCTAGGATAAAGTTCTGAATTTGACTTCAATTCTTAGTCTTTCTTTCGTTAATTATCTTTTGAGTTACTAACTACTCGACAAGATGATTTGCAGGAAACAAGATGGATTATATAATACATCAACAAAAGCTTGTTTTTCACAGGTTTTTTACAAACTACTCTGAAGAGGGAGAGCCTAGTCGCATGTCCTCTGAGACCTTCCTGCCAACTGGTTGCATTTCTTTCATAAGACGACTTGCTTCTGCCTTAGGGCAGTCAAAGTCAACTTCAATTGGCTGTACATTAAGGTTGGGGTCACGAGCTTTAAGTTTTGCCAATGCATAGCTTACTGCACCTTCGACCGCCTCCTTGATTGATTCAGCTTGGTTGGCCTTCAGAGTGGTCACCAGTTTTTGCAAAGTCCCGACTTGTTCCCCTATAGTACTTATGTGAGCAGCTATTGTATCATCTTGAGGAGTTTTTCCCTCACTACATAGCTCACCAAGTATATTGTTCAGGAGCATGATGTTGTCTTGAAGATTAATCTTCATCGACTTCATCTCATGTTGGTTACGAGTCGAAGCCTCGCGGAGTTATTTGTTTTCGACCACTTGATCTGAAAAGAATAAGACTGGTCAAGCAAGAATAAACTCCAAGAGAAGGAAAAAACAAAAGCAATCATAGGTAAAAGAATTCCTTACCTACTAGTTGAGAATCTAACTTCTTGATTTCTTCATTATGGGAAGCAATGGTCTCAGCATGCTTCTCCTCCCATAATTTGATGTCCTTTGCATTTTCCCTAGCAATGCAGATAGTCCCTTCAAGGATCATGGATTTTTCTTGATCCCTAGTTTCGAGCCTTCCCAATTCGATCTCAATTTCTGAAAAAGAAATGGGAGTTAGAAAAGGAAAAGAACTCATAAAGGACAACAGGTAAAGAATTGCATACCTGCTCGTCGAGATCTCAGCCTCTCAATTTCTTGATCTTTATCTTTGGCTATACGAGAATTCTCGTGAATAACCAAAGTTTTATCTTTAATTTCATTTTGAAGCTTTCTCATGTCGTCTTCTTTTTCTGAAAAGAAGCAAGAGTTAGGTAAAGATCAACAACATAAGCAGTCTTAAATTCAAGACTTCTCGCTAGCTCTTCCTCGCACTTTTACGATTCTTGAGTTAGGCTCTTGAAGCTTCTTTAAGAGGTCTCCTACTTTTTCCCCTAGTTTTCTCGACTCCTCTTTTTCACAATCGAGTGAGTCAGCCAGGGTCTTTTCATCGCTATTTAACCTGTAAAGGTTAAAAGTAGACATGAACACTATTTAACTAGTCGTAAGTCTTTCTACGACTAGCACCTAGTCGTGAGTTTTCCCACGACAAGCCTCATAAGGCACTGTATAAGTAGTCAAACTCTAAAACGACTACGAATAACAGTGACTTACCACCTCTCTGCCTGTTCGCAGAGTTCCGCTTTTTCCTGTCGTAGCTCTATGAGTTGTCGGTGATATTCACCAATAGTGGCAATTTGTTCCAGAGCTTTCTACAAAAAGAAAAATAGTGAGAAGCAAGGAAAGACCATATATAGATAAGTATCTTTAAATACTTACATTCATGGTTGACCGAGCAAACATCGAGTAAACCAACGCTGTACTCTTCAGCTCGTCTATCTTTGTGACTTGATCCCACCAAACCTTCTCAAGACGCTCATTGTCAAAAGTTTCCCCTCTATTGGGAATATCTTTGGGATGAGGGACTCGATCGCGAGATCTAAAAGCTGAAGACCCTACGATGGAAGCAGGCGCAAAGAAATCAGCACAGAAGTTGAAATATTCCTCGTCTTTTGATTTTGTAACTGCAGTTTCTCTTTGGGTACTGGGAGGAACGTCTTCAATGACTTCCTTTCCAGCACGGTGGTCAGGTACATCACCACATTGACTAGAGGCTTCTACAGCTGCCTCTGCTGTCTCCACGACCACCTCGGTGGTCATAGCTACTACCTCAGTAGTCGTAGCTACTACCTCAGTGGTTGTGGTAACCACTTTAGGGGCCACGACTTCCTCCACTACCTGGGTTATGGATGATCCTTCAACCACTTCCGCTGTCATCTCTCCAACCACTGGAGAGGCAGCAATGGGCTTCTCGATAGAAGCATCCTCGGGGGCTGAAGGAGTCGGGCTAAAACTAACAAAAGGAAAGTAAGTCAAGTTGTGAAAAGCGAAAGGTAAATGCTATTCTTACACTTTAGTTTGTTTCACATACCTCTGCACCCTGGACTTAACCAGGAATTTAGGAGTTATCTTCCCAACGGAAGATTTCTTCGACTTCTTTTCTACGACCATGTCTGGTTGGAGTTCAAGTTGAAGGATGGGCTCTGCCACGACCACGTCTGATCGTGGATCTTGAACAGGAACCATCTCTCTAGTGTCCTGACTTTCCGGATGGCCGAGATTAGTCTCGACTACTCCAAGAGTGGCGCTACCCTCAACTGTAGGCTCTGCTGGATCAGCATTATCCTTCACAAAAGACATAAAGTCCTTCCAGTTCTCCTTTTCTAGTTGCTTGACAAAACTAGGAGTGGCAGATACTGCGAAAGTTTTCGTGTCATAATAAAAGAGTACCTTGGCCTTGCGGGCTTTGCGCCTAAGAGGTTCTTCAGCCTCCTCAGCTTCAGCTTCTTCAACCTCGACCTGCTGCAGTAGTGTTCGCATAAACTTTGCAGAGGATCTGGTCGAAATAAAAGTACTCGAGCTTGCTCCTCCCTTGTCGGCGACTTTTGTGAGTCGATGCTTCTTAGTCGGAGGAGCTGAGCCTTTGTCCGTTGTTATCCCTGCACCCATGGTTATCAATTCGACCTCTTCGTCGTCCTAACGGTTTTCCATGCCTACTTTCTGTAAAGAAAAACAGAAAAAGAAGAATTATTGACCAGTCGTAAGATTTTCTACAACCAGTATCCAGTCGCAAGTTTTCCTACGACATTTCCTTGATCGTAAGATTTTCCACGATCATTACCTAGTCGTAAGTTTTTCTATGACATTTCCTTGATCGTAAGATTTTCTGCGATCGCTACCTAGTCGTAAGATCTTTCTACGACTCTGAAGTCCTAAGGATAGAATCAACTTTTGATTACCTTTAGGTGCTCCATCTTTTCCTCTGTGGATAAAACAACAAGGATTTGAGGAACTGCCACTTTGAGTGGCGGAGACTTCTCACAAACGAGTTTGACTCGAACATCAATCTCTGCCTGTGAAAGATCTGTATAACCAGATAAAAATATTCATTAGACAATTTTGGAGAAGACCAAACTGAGAGCTAAGTCGAAAATTCACTTACCCTCCTCATAGTCCCTGGTCGGGTCTTTTGGCCCCGTGTACCTCCACATAGGAGGTACTCGTTTCTTCAAAGGGCTAATTCGACGTGTGATGAAATCCTTCACCACATGCCATCCGGTCAGCCCCTCCTCTCTCAAGTCCTTTATGGTCGAATATAGGGGGTAATCCGGTTGATATCCTTGGGAGTCGAATCCCATGAAGAATTCTTTTCAGCAGCCTTCCCTTCGAAAGTAAGGCTGTCTTCTTGGGTGATTTTCTAGTAAAACCACCTCTTCCTCCATCCCGGCCACGAAGATTTAGTAAACATCTGAATATACTCCTTCGACTTCCCGTCTTGGAGCTTCAGACCATAACTCCCAGCAATCCCATTTTGTCGAGCCATTCCATAGAAGTATTGAAAGAGCTCGAGGTCCACTGGAATTCCCAGGTATGCCTCACACAGATACACAAATACACTTAGCATCGTGATGGAATTAGGACCGAGGTTCACTAATTCCACCCCAAAATGCTCGAGTACAAGTGTGAGAAAAGGGTGAGCAAGCAATCGAAGGCCACACTCACAATATGCCTGGAAGACGGGGATTTGCCCAGTCTCCCCCGACGGCCAATGCTGTCTAGCCGCCGCAATCCATTTCACAAGAACTTTATCTGGAATCTTCCCGGCGTCGACTAAGGCTTGAATCTTCACCGCATCCATCTCCGACTCGGCCCGCTCAGAAACAGTCCCGACCATTTCTCTCAGAAAAGGGAGGTTTTGGATTAAGGAAGATCTTAGGAGAAGGCACGATTAGGTTGACGGCGGAGAGGGCAAGAACTCGATGAACAGCGGGAGCGATTTGGGGGAAAGTATAAATCCAAGTTTTACCCCTGGTAAGTATTTATAACCGTATGCCTTGGGCTGAAGGCGTGGCATTCCAAAGGTTGCCACCGCTTCGGGAACCACTCCAACGGACAGACTTGTGGGAGTCGTTTGCGATTCTCTAACTTGTCCGTTCAAGAAAATCAGGTTCATTTTTACACCTCAAGCAAAGTTACTTTCTTGGTCAGATCTTTTTGACCAAATGAAATATTAATAGGAAAGGTTTTTCTTGACCAAGCATATATCTGGTCAAAGTAGTACACAAATATTGAAAAGTTTTTCCTTCGACCACCTTTCTACGACCCTCTCGTGGTCGTAAGATCATCTATGACTCCTTCACCAAGTAAGTTACTTTCACTTGAAGCTGGGGGGCTAGATGACGAGGATCTAATAATCCTTATTTTATCTTTTATCTATAATTCTTATTATAAGTAAATATGATGTCATGTCGTCCCTGGGTATACCCCTTAAGTTTACAAGGGAGAAGCCTACTAAGTGGTCGTAAGTTCTTCTACGACCACCCCCATAGTCGTAAGTCTTGCTACGACTACCTTATGATCGTAAGTTCTTCTACGATCACTACCCAGTCGTAAGTTATTCTACGACTACACCATAGTTGTAAGTCTTGCTACGACTACCTTATGGTTGTAAGTTCTTCAATGACCAGGTCAGTTACGACCATATTATGATCAATAAGACCTACAGGCGAGTAGGTCCAATTGATTAAGAATTCAAACAGTCAACATACGCTGTTATTATGTGAAATAATGACACGCAATACCCCATTATCTCTGACAAGTAACTGCCAGGCGGCGTAAAGGAGTTACTATCCTGATGATTACTGCAAACGTGTGCCCGTTACTGGATTTGATGAGGCGTCTCTTCAGCAGGGGAAAACGGCTATTCCTTCACAACTATATAAAGGCAACGGTCAGAGAGGGAAAGGGGGACAGAGCAATCGAGGCGTACACACACACGCTATCGAGGGCTATCAGGAAGACAAGTGCTATCATCTGTAATAGTCTTAGTTTTTCTCCTGATTGCTCAGACTACACTCAATACCATACACACACAGGAGTAAGGTTGTTATTCTCTCTGGAGAAGGCCTGAACCTATATAAAAAATACCCGTGTCAATCTCTCTGTGTGATTCTATTCTAGGAGACCCCCCGAATCAAACAATCTTTACGTAAGATCGGTTCTAAAACACCGACAAATTTAAAACAGAATTTAAATAATTTAAAATATTGGGATTCAAATATGATCAAAGGTATAACTTGCCTTGCTTAATTAGTTGCTCTCAAACGGCGTCGTAATCTGACTCTCCGAAGTCGTTGAAATCTATACGCGAAAATAAGCCAAATTCAAATAAAATTCAAATGAACTCCAAATTATATAATTTTAGTTTAGCTAGCTAGATTTTGAATTTATATGAATTTAGAAATTTGAATCGACGAAATCGAAGTTTGTATGAAGGAGAACGAACCCCGGGAAGTTTAAAACTCAAATAAAACCCTAAAATGGATTTTACTCAAATTTCCTGATTTATTTTCCTAAAGGAAAATCCGGTTTATGACATCAGCGCCCGGAATAACGATTTTTTGGCCGAATTATTTTTAATCCGAAAATCGCTGAGCCGCTGACACGTGGGCCCGTGGTCAATGGACCACGCCCACGGAATTGAGTTTAGTCCGTGGTGGACAAGGCTGATGGGATTGGGTGGCTCGCCACGTGAGCTTACACGTGGGCAGACCACGCAAGCATGGGCGATGAGGTGGCGTCTACGTGGCATCACAGTGGCGGCCACGTAGGCACGGGGCCAACGGCAGCTTGGCCGTGAGCTCGCCGTAGAGCTCCGGCGACAGTATGCGCGGAAAGAGGGCCAACGCGGTAGTGACAGCCAAGAAAGGAAAGGGGGCGGGAGGAGCAGGCCGCCGGATCAAGATCTGATGGTGGCGATATGTGAAGCGGTGCGTGGGAGAGCAGGCCAAAATGGGCCACGCGCACGAGAGAGAAAAACAGGCCGAGCTAGGGTTTCGGCCCAAAAGGCTAAAGAAGAATTTAAATGCATATCTAAATTAAAATAATTTTGTTAAATCAAAAGGGCTTTAGAAAATAGCAAATAAAATCCAAAAATTCTAGAAAAATTCACAAAAATTCATAGAGTTATTTTGGACTTAATAAAATTATTTTCAACTTAAATTGGTAATAGTATTTGCACATAAATTTATTTTGGCTTAAAAATAATTAGAGGAAAGCTTTTAAAATTCTAGAAATTAATTAAATTTTTATTTTTCAACTTAAATCCAAGAAAAGCTTCAAAGTCCTTAATAAATTTTATTTTTGACTTTTAAAACTTCAAAAAATTAAATAAAGCAATTAAACTCTTTCAAATTTCAGAAAATCCAATAAAATAATACTTTATTAATTTTTATTTTGGTAACAGAACTTTGGGATGTTACATTAATTCTGCTTATTTAATATGGAAGACTCGTTGCGACTATCATGAGGGAACTACTAAAATCAAGAAAGTGCGAAAAAATCTTTATCAAAAAGAGTATTCTGATTTTGCTATGAAATCTGGTGAATCTATTGATGATCTTTTTGCTCGCTTTGAGAAGATACTGAGTAGTTTGCGTGGAGTAGATGTTATTCCTACTGATAAAGATAATGCTTCTAAAATTTTGAGATCTTTAGGTTCTGAGTGGTTGATGGTGGTCACAACGATAAATCAAACTATCGATCTAGATACCTTAACAATGGATGATCTTTACTTTAGATTGAAAACTTATGAGATGGAAGCTTTGCCATCTAAGATTGATAAATCTTCACCTTTAGCTCTTGTGACTAACCCCATGTAGGCTGCTTCCTCGAGCTCTTTTCTTGTATCCATGTTGTCTTCTTTTTCAGAGGAACAGTTCAAACTACTTCCTGAAGAAGATTTGATCTTGATCTCCTCAAGGGCATACAAGGCACTCAACAACATGAGGATAAGGAAGCGAGGAGGTTTCTCAAGCTCGATCAAGTGCTATGAATGTGGCGAGCTAGGTCACATTAAGGCTGAATGTCCCAAGCTCAAAGGGAAGGTGATCAGAGAAGAAAAGAACTACCGTGGTCAGACATCCAAGAACAGCAACACTAAGGGTGGAAATTTTCGTCAAAAATTTGCTGAAAAGGTTCTTTCAGCTATTGAGCAACTTGGTTTAAGCGATGTGGAATATGAGAGCTATGATGACGACAACCATGACAATAATGATCCTAAAGATAAGAAGAATGACAACGATGACTTCACGGGGATGTGCTTTATGGCAAGAAACAACGACAACAACGAAGATGAAAGTGATCTCGATGAGGTAAGACCATCCTATGATGAACTTGAAGATGGTTTGATTAAACTTGCTGTTGAATTAAAAAGGACTAAAAAGAAACTGAAGGAAAATAATTGTCTTGTTGAAAGCTTAACTTCTGAAATTGAAAAGCTCAAGTTCAGTGCACCCACTTGTTTAGAGTCAAGTATGTTAAATGCCCAAACTAAAACTTGCTCTAATTGTGGATTGCTAGAAGCTAGCCTTAATTCATCTCAAGAAACAATTCAACAGATACTTTATCATGAGATAGCTTCTTGCTCTAATTGTCCTAAACTCACAATAGAAATTGAAGGTTTGACTAGACAACTTGCTGACTTTGCTGAAAAGGAAAGGGAGGCTCAGTCTAGTGCTTCTAAGAAAATTGTGAATGAATCTGTTAAATGCACAGCTTGTCCTACTCTAGTTAAAGAAAATGAGTATCTTAAGGACACATTAGAGAGATTTTCCTTTGGCAAGAAAAATTTGAATATGATAATAGACAAGTCAAAAGTTAGTGTTAAACATCATGGTCTAGGATTTAACTTTGTTGAGCATGCCAAGAATAATCCTCCTAAGATTGTTGAGCTTCTTAAACCTGGAAAATTTGTAGTAGAACCTGAACCAAAACAAATTATTTTTAAATCTGTTGGTGTTACAACAAACTCATCTACCAAATTAAGTGCTGTAAAGGCAAGAGATACAACTTCTCATAAATTCAAGTATCATGGCACTCATTGTGGTAGAGAAGGTCATTTGGTTAAATACTGCTTTCGGAAAGAAATGGAAGAAAAGAGAGACAGGTTAAGAAGGACGTCCCGCTCGGCAGGTTTGGGAGGTTTTGAGACAGGACCAGTTAGACCAGAATCCTTCACACGGTCGGATAGGACTGTGGTCAGACCAAAACATAAACGGTGGTCAAACCAATAGTGCACCGAATCTAACAACTCTTTGTATTTGTCGGCTGTTGCTCCTGTTTGTCGAGTGTCTCAATACTAGTTACCTAAATCCCTATTTTCTAACCCTAGTACTAAGATACCGACGATTGTTTGTGCTTTGTAGTCTCGTCGCAAAGGGAAAGAGAACATATGGTTCATTGATTCCGGTTGCTCCCATCACATGACTAGAGACTCACGTTGGTTCTCCTTCCTCACTCATGCCACCAGTGATGGTATGATCACTTTTGCGGACAATACGCAAGGACGAGTTCTTGCAAGAGGTACTGTGCGCGTCAACGACAAGTTCATTTTAAAAGATGTGGCTCTTGTCAGCAAGTTGAGCTACAATCTGCTTTCGGTTTCACAGTTGATTGATGACAATCTTGAGGTAAGTTTTAAGAAGCACTCTTGCTGTATTTTAGATTCATCTGGTGATCTAGTTTGTAAGATTACTCGAGTTGGTCGATTGTTTAAGAGTGATTTTTCATTTTCATCATCTTCTGATCTTAGGTGTGTTGTTTCATCTGATTCCAAGGACTTGTTTCACTGGCATCGTAGATTAGGTCATATTGGTTTTGATCATCTTGCTTGCATCAGTAATTTGAATCTTGTTAGAGGTTTGCCTAATCTTAAAATTGACAAATAAATGAATTTTGTGTATTCTCCATGTCGGCATGGTAAGATGGTTTCAACATCTCATCCTCCTCTCTCTCTTGTCATGACTGATGCACCTTGTCAATTGTTGCACATGGACACTGTTGGTCCTGCCAGAGTTCAGTCAGTTGGAGGTAAATGGTATGTTCTTGTTATTGTTGATGATTACTCTAGATACTCTTGGGTCTTTATCATGGCATCTAAGGACGAAGTCTTTGTTCACTTTAGAGAACTTGTCCTTAGACTTGCCACTGAACTCCCAAGAGCACTTAGAGCAATTAGAAGTGATAATGGAACTGAATTCAAGAACACATCATTTGCTTCCTTTTGCACTAAAAGAGGTTTAGACCATCAGTTCTCCTCAGCTCGTGTGCCTCAACAGAATGGTGTCGTAGAGCGTAAAAATAGAACCTTGGTTGAGATGACAAGAACAATGTTGAATGAACATGCTACTCCTAGGAAGTATTGGTCTGAAGCTATTTCCACTGCTTGCTATATTTCTAATAGAATATTTTTGCGTGCTAAATTGCATAAGACCTCTTATGAGCTTCGCTTTGGTCATTCTCCTAAGATATCTCATTTGAGGGTGTTTGGTTATCGGTGTTTTATTCTTAAACATGGAAATCTTCATAAATTTGAATCTAGATCCTCAGATGGTATTTTTCTTGGATATCCTGCTCACACCCGAGGCTATCGTGTACTCAATTTAGAAACTAACAAAATTGCTGAGACCTGCGAGGTCATCTTTGATGAGGCTAGTCTAGGTATTAGAACTGATAATGCAGGTATACAAGAAAATGAGGCACCTGAAGACATCTTCTATGATTCAGACGACAATGAAAGGATAACCCCGATTCACACTGCATCGATGGAAACTACATCCAGTGGCTCTGCTCCTACCTCCAATGAGGTAGAGGCCACTAATGCTACAACTATGTTACCAACAACTACGCAGGCTCCCCCTGCTTATTCAACGACATCATCCTCTTGAACAAATGATTGGTGAGTTAAGTGAGAGAGTTCTTCGCAACAGGTATAACTCCAATGCCTCATATGCTCATGCTGCTTTTGTATCCTCCTTTGAACCCCAAGATATTAATCACGCTTTATCTTATGAGTCTTGGATTAATGCCATGCATGAGGAATTAGAAAATTTTGAGCGCAACAAAGTCTGGTCCTTAGTCCCACCTCTTCTTGGTCATAATGTTATTGGAACTAAATGGGTTTTTAAGAATAAACAAAGTGAGGATGGTGTTGTTGTTCAGAATAAGGCAAGACTTGTGGCTCAGGGTTTTACCTAGGTGGAAGGTCTTAATTTAGGTGAAACTTTTGCACCTGTTGCTCATTTAGAAGCCATTAGAATTCTTTTATCTTTTGCTGCTTCTAAAGGTTTCAGGTTGTATCAAATGGATGTTAAGAGTGCCTTCCTTAATGGTTATATTGAGAAAGAGGTCTATGTAAGACAACCACCTGGATTTGAGAATCCGAAATCTCCTGATCATGTCTACAAACTGTCCAAAGTTTTATATGGTTTAAAGAAAGCTCCAAGAGCTTGGTATGACAGGCTTAAATCATATTTGCTGAGTAATGACTTTCAGATGGGCAAGGTAGATAAAACCTTGTTTACACACAAGTATGGCAGCGATCTTTTACTTGTTCAGATTTATGTGGATGATATCATCTTTGGTGGTTCCTCTCATGCTCTTGTTTCTAAGTTTTCAGATACTATGAGCAGGGAATTTGAGATGAGCGTGATGGGAGAACTCACGTTCTTCCTAGGTTTTCAGATCAAGCAATCAAAGCAAGGTATTTTTGTTCATCAAACCAAATACACCAGGGATCTCCTTCGACGTTTTGACATGGGGACAAGCAAACCAGTCTCCACACCAATGGGATCCACAGCAGTGTTAGAACCTGATGAGGATGGAGAATCTGTTGATCAAAAAGAGTACAGAAGCATGATTGGTTCACTTCTGTATCTCACTCCATCAAGACCAGACATTCACTTTGTTGTATGTCTATGTGCTCGTTTTCAAGCTTCCCCACGTGCTTTACATCGTCAAGCAATCAAACGAATCTTCAGGTATCTTCAGTCAATTTTGGAATTTGGCTTGTGGTATTCTTCTTCGTCTTGCCTTACCCTTAGAGCTTTCTTAGATGCTGATTTTGGGGATTGTAGAATTGATAGGAAGAGCACTTCTGGCACTTGTCACTTTTTAGGCACATCTCTTGTGTCTTGGGCTTCTAGAAAATAATTGTCTCTTGCTCTTTCCACAACTGAGGCTAAATATGTTGCTGCCACTTCTTATTGCTCTCAATTACTTTGGATGACTTCTACTCTTAAGGATTTTGGCTTAAATTTGGATAGTGTTCCACTTTTCTGTGATAACACTAGTGCTATTTGTATTGCAAAAAATCCTGTGCAACATTCAAGAACCAAACACATTGATATTCGGTATCATTTTCTGAGAGATCATGTGGAAAAGGGAGATGTTGTTCTGCATTTTATCGATACACAGTCTCAAGTTGTTGATATTTTCACTAAACCGCTTGATTCTGCTCGGTTTGCCCTTTTGAGAAGTGTTGGACCGAAAAGGCGACTAGAGGGGGGGGGGTGAATAGGAGCACGATCACTTTTTCACACTGATCAGATTCAACATGTTTTCAGTCTAATAGCTATGGAAGCTATGAAAATCAAAGTACAAGCACAGCGGAAGACTTGTATTGAATCCAATCGAAACCCCGAAGCAAAACAACCAAATTTACCAAGAACTCAATTCACAGTGAGTTGAATGGTCAGACCTCTCAACCTAGCGGTCTGACCGCTCCATAGGGCGGTCTGACCTCTCAAATGGGCGGTCTGACCTCCAGCCTGATGAACAGTGAAATCAGCTCGAACTTCCAAAACACAAAATAGTATAACTTTTGATCCGTAAGGCTAAACTCCACGAAATTTGGGACACACCTTCTCTAAGATATTAGGAACCTATTCCAATCAAAGATCGCAGAGATCCATGCCAAAGTTCCTATCTTTTTCAGTTTGAACGAGGTGTGCTCTAAAACCGAGTCAAAATTGAAATATGATCTAGAGACTTGCTCGTGGGTGATTGATAATCAAGATGACCCTAGATGGGTTCCCACATGTTACAGCAAGTTAGATCAAGGCAAGAAACCGAGCAAAAACTCGCGGATCAAAGAAAGACCCCAAATCACCAAATAGAGAGAAAGAAAGCAAATAGACTCATCTTTGAGAGAACTTTCTTTGGATTGATTTGATATGGTATTGGTTTACAGCCACTCCATCAATGGAGGACAAAGACTCAATACATGAGCACGAAATCAAATCCAACTCTCTAGAACCCTAACCTCCATTTTCCTCTCCCTAAGCACAAAATCAAACTAGGGTTTCACTAATGAAAGGGTTGAAGAGGGTGCAGCCACCTCCCTCCTTTATTTATAGTGGAGGCTTAGACCTTTTAGAAGATTGAACCCTAATAGGCTCCCGTTAAGGCCCACACACAAACGGGTCACACATGTACGTATTTTAAAGCACCGTCTTCATCTCCTCTTGACCTAATCCGCTTCTTCACGCACCGTCTTGCGCTGTGGGTTGGCAAAAGGTCACTAAGGCGGTATTTGGTAAAATTACCAAAATACCCCTTCTCGATCTTTTTCGAAGACCGAGTCCCATCTTCGTGAAGCACCTCCCATGCTTCGCCACGTGTAGGTTGATCCAGCGGCTCTCATCATGTCGGCAAGTCTCTTCCATCTGGCTCCCACCGAAACCACCATGGAACTTGCACCGACCCCCACGCCGCTTGATCAACCTGTCGCACCGAACTGCCCGTTCGGTCACCTTTGTCCATTCTGCACCACGCTGGACTCCATTAACTTCACCCAGCATCCTCGATCGTTCTGGACCTCAGCTCTCCAAGCTTAGTCCTGATCATCCTCGCCGTTGACCGTCGTTGGCCTCCAAGCAACCTGCACAACAATAGACAAAGAAATCGATTCCGACAACAAGTTCTTCACAACTTGACCCACGTTATTCAAAATAGGCATCATGCAACACATATGCACTGAAACTCATGAACTTGACCTAACCCAAACCTCATCGCCACCGATTGGATGATGAACACACTGAAACCGATCAGACCACCATTGAATGGCTGGTCTGACCACTCTCAACACGCCGGTCTGACCACACCTGCTCTGACAGCATTTTAACCTCCGGCGAAAACGCGTGATTCGACAAACCTTTGACGACATTGCCAATTGTGACATCATCCTAAGACCGTGCAAATATCCCCATGATATCCACAATCTCCCCCTTGATGAACACATTGGCAATTTCCCACAAATGCAAATTTTGAGGTTTGAAAAGTAAAAACTTGATGTTTTCGCACAGAGGCACAACATGGTCCAAATGCAAGAGAAAGCAATGCAAATGACCAAGTTGGCTTTAGAATAGCATAAGCAAGTTAGATAATGCAAAAGAAAGCGAGAAAGCTTTATTTTCTAGAAAAGAGTCAAAATCTCACTTAAGGTCCATATGAAAGAACAATTGTTCGAAATGACCTTTGATCATTGTGAGTTTCCAAGAGTTGCAATTCAAGTTCAGACATGGCAATAGGACCACAAGAAAGCAAATAAGATACTCCCCCTCACTATGATCCTCATTTTTCAAAAAATCTCAAAATCTCCAATTTTCTCCAAAGAGCTCCCCTTTTAACATTTTATATATTCTCCTCTTTACACATTTTTACATCTTCTCCCCCTTTGATAATGGAGTCATCAAAGAATCACACATTCCTCTCGTCCAGAGATGACAAATGCAGAATGAGGAAAAAGCATAAGAAGGAGCATGCATGAAATGCGATAAAGTGGCTTCATTTTTGTATTTTTCAATTTTTTGATTACAAGAAGCTTTGGAGATTACCCAAAAGAACGAGCTAGCATTTCTGATATTGCATATGACATATCAAGCCTAACAGCGCTAGCAAGATCATGTTGCCCAACAACACTAGCAAGATCATGTTAAGACATATATAACAAAGCTAAGCGAGAAGGCTCAATGTAACGCAATGAATTTTATCAATTTAAGCAAAGCTTCAAATTCAGCAAGTTTATCAACAGGGATCCTAAAATGATAATGGCCTTGTCAAAATGTCAATGTGAGATCAAAAAGCTAACAAAGACCATATTAAGAGACAAACAGGTCCTGAATTGAATCATTTTGCTCAATTTTCTCAAACGCCCATTTTTCAACAGTTTTTTATTTGCAATGAATATTGAAGTTGACTAATGATCTAACTTAGTGAAGAAGATCCTAGACTAGGAGCCATCTACAAACTCTTCCTAAGCTTCGACCAAAAGTTGATTAAAGGTGTATCTTAGTGAAGAAAATCCTAGACTAGGAGCCATCCACAAACTCTTCCTAAGCTTCACTAGGGCGACAAATCTTGAGGTTCGTGTCAATTTTGACAAGCAGTCCCCATGAAATCGTCTGGATCATCAAACTATCTCCAAGTTCATGTCTATGACATGCGGTTTCGTAAGAGTAATTTGGCACATTTTAAGCATAAGACAATCTTGAAATTGATTTTTTATTTTTCATTTTGCACAAGAACAGTTTTAGATTCTCAGAAGAACAAGAAGCTCAAGTAATGATCAATTTTAGATTCAAGAGCTAACAAAGCAATTTTGATAGGGCCAATGTCACAAAAAGAGCACTAATTGCGCATCTAGCTAAAACATCCACATATTGCAGTTTTTAGTTCAAGTTGTTTTAGAGTTCTAGCACAATCAGCAAAGACTTAGCTACACATGTGAAAGCATGATAATTCTAGCAAGTCAAAGAACTAAATATAGCACTGAGCAAGAATTGAAATACTAAAGCTCCAAAGGGTAATAAGCAAAGCTTCATCAATTTTAAAAGATAAGCAAAAAGCTTATGTTACAAATGCATCTTTTTGTGTTTTTCATATGAATGCAGTATGATACAATGAGATGCAAGAAAAGCTCAAAAAGCCTAAAAAGATCAGAAAGGATCAAAAAGTTCAAAAGAAGATCAAGAAAAGATCAAATGAACAAGGTAAGATCAGAAAAGATCGAACTCCCCCTCAAACCAACCCATAGGGATAAATTACCCCTAACTCGCTGCTCAAGGTGGCAAACCTTGTTGGGTCTAAAGGCTTGGTGAGGATATCGGCTAACTGAGCCTCGGACTCCACAAAATGCAGCACAATATCACCCTTCTCAACATGGTCTCTAAGGAAGTGATAGCGAATGTCTATATGCTTGGTCCTAGAATGTTGCACTGGGTTTTTAGCAATGTTAATAGAAGAAGTGTTATCACAGAAAAGAGGAACACTAGCAAAGTTTAACCCAAAGTCCTTAAGAGTGGACACCATCCACAAAATCTGACTACAACAGCTACATATTCAGCTTCAGCAGTGGATTGTGCAACAGATGACTGCTTCCTAGACGACCAAAAGACAAGAGAAGTGCCTAAGAAATGACAAGTGCCAGAGGTACTCTTTCTATCTAGCCGACAGCCCACAAAATCAGAATAAGAAAACCCCCGAATGGACAATGAAGAAGAGCTGGAAAACCAAATGCCATACTAAAGGGTAGAGTGTAAGTACCTGAAAATGCGCTTAACGGCTTGACGATGTGAAGTCCTCGGAGACGCTTGAAACCTCACGTAGAGGCAGACCGCGAAGTGGATGTCCGGTCTTGAGGCCATCAAGTATAGAAGAGAGCTGATCATGCTACGGTACTCGCGTTGATCCACGGCTTCTCCTTCCTCATCTGGATCCAAAGCAGTCGAAGTCGCCATAGGAGTGGTGATCGACTTGCAGTCACCCATCTCGAAGCGGTTGAGCAGATCCTTGGTGTACTTCGTCTGATGGATGAAGATCCCTTCTTTGCATTGCTTGATTTTAAGCCTTAGAAAGTAGTTGAGCTCACCCATCACACTCATCTCAAATTCCCTGGACATGGTCTCAGAAAAACTGGAAAGAAGAGCATGAGAGGAACCACCAAAGATAATATCATCAATGTAAATCTGAACAAGCAGGAAGTCATTGCCATGCCTAAGAATGAAAAGATTCTTATCTAGTTTTTCTATTTCAAAATCATTCTTAAGCAAGAAGGTCTTAAGTCTATCATACCAGGCTCTAGGGGCTTGTTTAAGACCATACAAGGCTTTGGATAGCTTAAAAACACGATCATGGTGCTTGGGGTTCTCAAAGCCAGGGGGTTGCATAACATACACTTTCTCCTCTATAAAACCATTCAGAAAGGCACTCTTAACATCTATTTGATGCAACCTAAAACCTTTAGATGCAGCAAATGCAAGCAGAATGCGAATGGCCTCAAGTCTAGCAACAGGAGCGAAGGTCTCATCAAAATCTAACCCTTCAAATTGGCTAAATCCCTGAGCTACCAACCTAGCCTTGTTTCTAACTACAGAACCATCCTCATTTTGTTTATTTTTAAACACCCAACGGGTGCCAATCACATTATGACCACTAGGAGGTTCTACAAGGTTCCAGACTTTATTTCTTTCAAAATTCTCTAACTCCTCATGCATGGCATTGACCCAGCTAGCATCAGATAACGCATGTGATATATCGCAGGGTTCAAAAGAAGCTACAAATACAGAATGGGAGAAGAGACTCGGATCATGATACCTGGAGCGAGTGACTCGCTCGTGAAGATTACCAATCATCTGATCCGGAGGATATTGCTTTTGGATGTGCAATGGAGCGCCTGGGGGAGATAGCGTCTCCTCAACCTCCGCAGGTACTGTTGATGATGAAGATGCAGCAGGAGCCTCAATTGGAGGTGAAGCAGACGTCACAGGTTCTGGAGCTTGGATAGGAGCATCAGCAACAGGTGGAGGAGCAGTATCAAAATCATCCTCTTCTTCTTCAACAAAAATACTCTCTATCAGCTGTAAGTCACCTAAAACATTGGATCTAGCTCCAGGGCTAGTCTCATCAAAAGTGATATTGCATGTCTCCTGGACAATGTTAGTTTAAAAACCCGAAAGCCCCTTGAATGAGCAGGATAACCCAGAAATAAACCATCACAAGTCCTTGATTCAAATTTATCTAGGTTTCCTGTCTTGAGAACAAAACACTTCGATCCAAAGACTCGAAAGTGGGGGACAGAGGGTTTTCTGCCAAAACGAAGCTCATAAGAAGTCTTGCCCAAAGACGGTCTCAATAAGACACGGTTTGAAATATGGCAAGCTGTTGCAATAGCTTCGGCCCAAAACCTCCTCGGTGTGCTATACTCATCTAGCATCATCCTAGCCATCTCGACTAGGGTCCTGTTCTTCCTTTCCACAACGCCATTTTGTTGAGGGACTTGTAGAGAAGAGAATTGATGCTCAATACCGCGCTCAGCACAAAAAGAGGCAAAAGAAGCATTCTTGAACTCCGTGCCATTATCACTGTGGATCACTCTCAAGGCACCAGGAAGTTCAGAAGCCAAACGAAGAACAAGATCATGATAATGATCAAAAGCCTCATCTTTCGAAGCAAGAAAGAACACCCAAGAATATCTCAAAAAATTATCGACTATGACAAGTATGTACCATTTGCCACCGACTGACCGAACCCTAGCAGGACCAACAGTATCCATATGAAGCAACTGTTCCAGTCCGTCAGTCATGACCATAGTCAATGAAGGGTGTGAGGCGGCAACTTGCTTGCCATGCCTACAGGGCGCACATATAGCATTCTTGACAGCTTTAAGTTTAGGCAAACCTCTCATGAGATCAAGGTCGCTAACTCGTGTCAGGTGGTCAAAACCAATGTGCCCCAAACGTCGGTGCCAAAGCCAGATATCAGAAGAAGATGCAATTAAACATTTAATAGATCTAGCAAGAGATTCAGAAAAATCAGCTCCAAAAATTCTACCAACTCTAGAAATCCCAAAAACCAGCTCACCGGCAGAATCAAGCACACGATAGGCATTTTTCTTAAAACGAGTTTCGTAGCCATCATCAAGAAGTTTTGAAACAGAAAGCAAGTTCTACCTTAACTTGTCCACAAGGGCGACGTCCTTCAAGATGAATATGTCATTCACCTTGAGTGATCCCGTTCCTTCAATTCACCAATGAGTATCGTATCCAAAGGTGATGAAGTCATCACCCGTCGACCGCATGAAGGAAGTGAACCATTTTGAGTCTCCGGTCATGTGGCGTGAACAGCCGGAGTCGATGAGCCACGTGTTCTTCCTCCTTCTGTGGCGATCTTGAAAATCAAGACACAATAGATCGATGTGTCTCAATACTGGGGTTAGTTAAAACTGACTTGGGAACCCAGTACTGAGACACACGTCTGCGAGTAGTATGCAAAGCAGAAGTACTATCCTTGATTTTATTCAAAGTTCTGTTATAAGCAATGGTTATAATAGCATGAGATGCATCCTGTCTAGGAACATGATGATGAACATGTGCAACAAATCCTAGACCCGGTTTCTTCTTTTCTATGTGACCATGTTTCATAAAAGCTTTAGGTTGATTAGATGAAATTCTAGAAATGTTTTTCTTAGCGTTCTTCAACCTACGCCAACAGAACTCAACCCAATGTCCACTCTTCTTGCAATAGGTGTAATGGTATTTTGTACCACTGGGAAAAGCTAGCACCTTTTGTCTCAAAAGAAGGTTGGACAAAACCTGCAGATTTGAAAACTGTTTTTGCAGGTTGGGTTGTGAATTCAACTAAGCCATTTTCCAAAACCTCAATGACATTAAAATTGGACTTGTCCATGGCAGAGTTGTATCCTAACCCTTACTTCTTATAAGGAGTCTTAGATGTGTCCAGAATCATGTTCAATTGTTTTTTACCACTAGAGAATCTTTCTAAAGTATTCTTAAGATATGCATTCTCTTTTCCAATATTAACACATGATTCACAGTTCTTGGTCTTAATGGCTCTAGCATGTTTCTCCTTAAGAAAAACAACGTCAAGCTTATAGGCTGCACATGATGCACAAGGCATAGATTCAATTGTGTCCTTAAGCTTGGCATATTTAGCTCTAACTGCTTCTAAGATGTCCTTAACTTCGTGTTCACGTTCTACGCAGAAAGAGCAAAAGCTAGATTTAACATTACCAGTAGCATCCAACTTGCTAGACTCTAAGCATTTTTCATAGGGAGCAGATTTGACATCAATTAGCTCAGTCCTAGCATTTTCAAGTTGATGCAAAGCAATATCATGAGCAGATTGCAGTTTAGCAAATTCAGAATGCAAAGTATGGCAAGATGAACATTCATCAGATTCAAGAGTCTTAGTATTAGCAAGTTCTAAAGTCAAATTATCTACTTGTGACTCTAAGTCCTTGTTCCTAGCCATGGTAAACTCTAAGGCCTTATCCTGACTCATGAGTTGCTCAAACATGTTGTCACATCTTGCAATAAGATCTTCATAGGATGGAGGTACCTCATCGTTGTCACCGATGTCCACGGAGTCGGCCATGAAGCACATCCCGGTGAAGTTCTTCGCCTTCCCGTTCTTGTCTTGAGGGAGCTCCTCCTCCTCCTTGTCCTCCTCGCTCCCGGAGTCCACATCGCTCATGGATTACTCTCTAAAAGCAGCAAGGACCCGGTGAGCAGCCTTCATAAGCTTGGAAGCATCATACTTGGGCTTGCTCCCCTGAGGCTTCTTCCAGGTAGGCTTCTCATCCTTGCGGTTGCCCTTACCTTTCAGCTTAGAGCAGTTTGCCCGGATGTGATATAGCTCTCCACACTCATAACACGTCACAGGGCCACCTCTCTTTTTGTTTCTAACATTGTTGTATGCCCGTGTGACTTTCTTGACTAAAAGAGCTAAATCATTTTCAGGAAGACTCTCAAACTCTTCTTCTTGAACAGCAAATAAACACGCAAGAGAAAAACCAGAAGAAGACTCAGAAGAACCATCAGAAGTTCTTTTCAAAGGATCAGCTACCAAAGCCATATTATCCTTCTTAGGGAGACCATCTCTCTTGATCTCATGAGTCTTGAGCTTGCTATAAAGCAGCTCCAAAGTGAGGGTAGAGAGATCGACGTTCTCCTCTATGGCAGTAGCCTTCATCTCCCACTCCTTGGCATTGATTGCAGCCAAGAGGTGGATGGCATTCTCAGATTGAGAGTAGTCAATGTCAATAGCTCTCATCTGATTGATCACCTTGTGAAGCGAATAAAAACATCATCGATGCTCTCGCCAAGACGCATCTCGAATTTGTTACACTCTCACTTGTAGACCGTCTGGCGCACTTGCTTGATCTGAGATGATCCCTCATGGTAAGTTTCGAGGGTGTGCCAGATCTCATGTGCGGTCGCAAGGTTGCAAATCCTATTGTACTCTTGCCTACCAAGCCCAACATATAGGAGGTTCTTTGCCTTGTTGTTAGCCAAGAGAGCTGCTGAAGCCGGCGTAGCAACTTCGGGCAAAATGAGCGGGGCTCGAACAACCTCTCATATAGCTTGTCTTTCGCTCTCAAGGAAGACTCGCATGCGGTTCTTCCAATAGGCATAGTCGAGCCCATCGAAGACATGCGGTTTGGTCGAGTACTTATCCATCGCTAAGTTTAGTGACCGGTTAAGATCAAGATTGAAATAACCGGGCTCTGATACCACTTATTGGACCGAAAAGGCGACTAGAGGGGGATGAATAGGAGCACAATCACTTTTTCACACTGATCAGATTCAACACGTTTTCACTCCAATAGCTATGGAAGCTATGTAGATCAAAGTACAAGCACAACGGAAGACTTGTATTGAATCCAATCGAAACCCCGAAGCAAAACAACCAAAAACTCAATTCACAATGAGTTGGGCGGTCCAACCTCTCAACCTAGTGGTCTGACCGCTCCATGGGGCGATCTGACCTCTCAAATGGGCGGTCTGACCTCCAGCCTGATGAACAGTGAAATCAACCCGAACTTCCAAAACACAAAATAGTCTAACTTTTGATCCGTAAGGCCAAACTCCACAAAATTTGAGACACACCTTCTCTAAGATATTAGGAACCTATTCCAATCAAAGATCGCAGTGATCTATGCCAAAGTTCCTATCTTTTTCAGTTTGAACGAAGTGTGCTCTAAAACCGAGTCAAAATCGAAATATGATTTAGAGACTTGCTCGTGGGTGATTGATGATCAAGATTACCCTAGATGGGTTCCCACATGTCACAGCAAGTTAGATCAAGGCAAGAAACCGAGCAAAAACTCGTGGATCAAAGAAAGACCCCAAATCACCAAATAGAGAGAAAGAAAGCAAATAGACTCATCTTTGAGAGAACTTTCTTTGGATTGATTTGATATGGTATTGGTTTACAGCCACTCCATCAATGGAGGACAAAGATTTAATACATGAGCACGAAATCAAATCCAACTCTCTAGAACCCTAACCTCCACTTTCCTCTCCCTAAGCACAAAAGCAAACTAGGGTTTCACTAATGAAAAGGGTTGAAGAGGGTGCAACCACCTCCCTCCTCTATTTATAGTGGAGGCTTAGACCTTCTAGAAGATTGAACCCTAATGGGCTCCCGTTAAGGCCCACACACAAACGGGTCACACACGCACGTATTTTAAAGCGTCGTCTTCATCTCCTCTTGACCTAATCCGCTTCTTCACGCACCGTCTTACGCCGCGGGTTGGCAAAAGGTCACCAAGGCGGTATTTGGTAAAATTACCAAAATACCTCTTCTCGATCTTTTTCGAAGACCGAGTCCCATCTTCGTGAAGCACCTCCCATGCTTTGCCACGTGTAGGTTGATCCAGCGGCTCTCATCATGTCGGCAAGTCTCTCCCATCTGGCTCCCACCGAAACCACCATGGCACTTGCACCGACCCCCGCGCCGCTTGATCAACCCGTCACACCAAACTGCCTGTTCGGTCACCTTTGTCCATTCTGCACCACGCTTGACTCCATTGACTTCACTCGGCATCCCCGATCATTCTGGACCTTAGCTCTCCAAGCTTAGTCCTGATCATCCTCACCATTGACCGTCGTTGGCCTCCAAGCAACCTGCACAACAATAGACAAAAAAATTGATTCCAGGAACAAGTTCTTCATAACTTGACCCACGTTAGTCAAAACATGCATCATGCAACACATATGCACTGAAACTCATGAACTTGACCTAACCCAAACCTCATCGCCACCGATTGGCCGATGAACACACTGAAACTGGTCAGACCGCCATTGAATGGTCGGTCAGACTGCACCAGGCCGGTCAGACTGCTCTCAACACGCTGGTCTGACCGCACCTGCTCTGATAGCATTTTAACCTCCGTCGAAAATGCGTGATTCGACAAACCTTTAACGACAGTGCTAATTGTAACATCATCCTAAGATCGTGCAAATATCCCCATGATATCCACAAGATGTGAATTGGTTGTGTTACATCCTATGGGCTTATTCTGAGGGGGAGTTTGGGTTTAAAAGTCCAGAAGCTTTGTTTTGACAATCAAATCATCAAGTCCAAGCCATTGAAATCAAATGAGTTGTAGAGCTTTCTTTATCATATTTATTCATGTGCTGTGTAGCTTTGATCTTTACTGGTTATAATTAAATTGTTACATAAGAACTAAAATATGACATGGCTGAATACTTTGACTAGATTGATTATTGTTACCACCTTGTGATGTTCATCGAAAAGGATGAGCTTGTTTGTGAGTCTTATTTTAAATCATGGTTTTAAAGCAAGTATGTCTCTCATTGCAATCCTGTAATGCTCACTCATTTTGGCATGGTTTAATAAAAAAAATTTAGAAAGAGACATTTGAAAAGATGTATGCTTCAAGCATGCCATACATATTTATGTATTCAAAAGAAAAAAAACACAAAAGTGCTCAAATGAAAAGAAGTATGCTTCAAGCATGCCACCAGTGAAAAGAAGTATGCTTCAAGCATGCCACCTTGAAAAGAAGTATGCTACAAGCATGCCACATGCATAAGATTTGAATGTGAAGCAATAGGGTGTTAATTTGAGACTAATAGCTCATCTAGATTTAACATTTGCCTCATTGTTAGGCTTTAACTTTTCATGGTGATATCTCTTTGTGGTCTTATAATCGTTTTAGTCATTGTTTGAGATGCCATGTCATTGGATAAAAACTGCTTAATCACTCTACAAACTTGTTTTGACTTTGCTCATGATACATGTTTTTATATGATCCTATTAAGCTCTACTCAAAAATGGCTTGGTTAATCTACTAAGTTGAATTGAAAAATTGGCACAGCTTCTGGCTTTTTATTCTCCTTACTCTTCTCTCTGATGTCTTCTCTCTCGGAAGTTCTTATTGAAGTACATTGCCAAAGGGGGAGAAAGATGGAGAATTACAATTGAATTTGTGCTTGTGTTGAGGGGGAGTTTAAGTTTCTCGATTTGATGAAGTTCCTCTATTTGATGCCTTGCAGTTTTTGAGACCTTCTTTTCGCAAATTCTTCTCTCTACTTTGAAGTGTTGTCAATGTATTCATCAAGGGGGAGATTGTTGGACCATAGGGCGTGGTCATGGTTTTTACTGTTGAATAATTGACCTTTGGATTTCACTAGAATTTGCGGTTGTTGGAAGGTTCCGTTGTTCTGTTTGGGTGTTTTGTTTAAAGTCTTTTCAGGTTTGTCGGAGGTCTTCAAGGTCCTTCTGTGAAGCATTCGTGTGGACGCATCACAACCATCTAGGACCTCCCCAGGTGTTATCTGGACCACCCATGACCTCCCCAAGGAAGAACTAATGCGCATCCATCGCAACCGTCCAGGAGAACTAATGCGCATCCATCGCAACTGTCCAGGACCTCCTTAGGAAAACCAACGTGCCTCAATCGCGACCGCCCAGGACCTCCCCAGGATCAATCTGATCCATCCAGGTCTTTTCCCAAGGAGCGCCAACGCGCGTCAATCGCGACCATCCAGGACCTCCTTAGGATTAATCTGGTCCATCCAGGACGTCTCCTAGGAAAATCAACGTGGAGAAATCTCGTCCATCTAGGACCTCCCCTAGATCAATCTTGTCCATCTAGGACCTCCTCCATGGGAACCAACGTGGATCTATCTGAACCACTCAGACCTCCCCATGAGCATCGACGTGGAGCTATCTGGACCGTCGAAAGACCTCCCCCTGTGAAGAGGTCTCCCAGTACTGTTCAACACGAGCACTGACGCGAGGAGGACTTCGAGGCACTGTTCATTCCGGGTACTATAGCAAGGAGGTCTACAGAGTTACTGTAGCGAGGAGGTCTCCAGAGCTACTGTAGCGAGGTCTTTCCGAGTTACTGTCGCACAAAGGTCTTTCGAAGTACTATTACTCCGAGTATTGTTCACCAAGGTACTGTAGCAAGGAGGTTGTCTTTGCAAAAAGACCGCCCAGAAGTTTTGCAAAGACGACCCTGGATATTTACAAAGATGACCCGGGATATTTACAAAGACGACCCCAGATATTTACAAAGATGACCCCGGATGTTTTTCAAAAACGACCGAGAGGTCTTTGAGGAGGTCCTGGAGATGTTTTTCAAAAACGACCCAGAGGTCTTTGAGGACGTCCTCCAGGACCTCCCAAGAGGTCTTTTCGGGGGTCTTTCAGGAGGTCTTCCAAGACCTCCCAGGACGTTTTCATCAAGTCTTTCAGGATGCCTTTCAGGACCTCCCAAGAGGTCTTTCAGGATGTCTTTCCAGGACCATTCATGAGGTCTTCCAGGACCTCTCATGAGGTCTTTCACGAGGTCTTGCAGGACCACTCGGAGGTCTTCTTAGGACCACCCGGAGGTCTCCACAAGACCACCCTATTCATTCCAATACTGTATTCTTCAAGTGCTACGGTGCAGGTGAGTAGTCATAGACTTGATGGAAGTGGTCGTAGACATCGTGACGTCTTGGAAGTGGTCGTAAACTCACTGGAACTAATCGTAGACGTCTTGGATGTCTTGAAGTGGTCGTAGACTTCAAGGTTGATTTGGTTATTGGTTAATGGTGATTGATAGTGTGTGATATGCGTGTGCGAACTGATATTGGTCAAGTTGAAGAACTTGTGCCGGGAATATGTTCTTTGATCTTTGCATGTGCAGGTTGAGCATGAAGACAACCATGGTCGATGACAAGGAGGACCGGGACTAGGATGGGGAAATCTAAGGTCTAGGAGGTTGAGGATGTCACGAGGTGGTTGGGCTTGCACTGGAGCACGTAGAGATCAAAGGTGGATGTTGATGCATGGAGAAGCTTCGGGAGGTGGAGTCCTGAAGGATTACATCGTGTGAGGAGATACGGAAAGAGTTCCATATCTGGAAGGTTTGGAGAGATAGGAAAACCTGTGTTTGGAAGTGTTTCGGGTCCCTTGTTTCTTGGATGGAATAGTTGTTGTGTCCGTGTCGTTGAGGACACGGATTGGTCTCTACCTATAAAAGAAAGCAGAGGGGAAGTGTTTTCCTGTGGCTTTTACAGGAGCTTTTGTCACGTAGCTTTTGCGGTAGAGCTATAGAGGTCTTTCAGTTGAAAGCTTTGAGGGGTGCTTGTTGAGCACTTTGTAGACACAAAACAATATTGAGAAATAAGAGACAGATCTTTTCGACATCATCTTAGGACTGTTTGTGTTCAACTGTGCGTAAGAGGTTTTCTTAGAAGAGATCCTTGAGAAGTTCCTGAAGAGATCCTTGGAGAGGTTCTCGAGGAGATCGTGAGAAGGCCAGCGCACGGGAGAAAGGTTTAATTTGTGAGCAAGAAATCGGTACAATCATTCAACCCCCCTCTGATTGTGCTATACGATCCTACAATTTGCATTGTTACCTTTTGCCGTAGTGGCTCCTCCACTTGTCACCGGTGCGCCATCGCGTTGAGCCACCTCAGGCCACGCCATTGGTGTCAGTGGATGCGCATTTAGTTTCCATTTTTGGCACTCATTGGCGCCGACGACCTCCGCATCGCTGGCGAGTCACGTGGGTGCTCGCGCCACCGCGCGGCACAACGATGACAAGCACTGTAGCTCACCATCATCATGTCTAATCCAGCCATTAGGGCTAATCAAATCTTTAACTGCTTAGTTAGTTCTAATGAATCACTGACGTGTGTGACCGAGTCATTAGTATAAAAGAAAATTTAAATCAAAACGTTTTCTTAAAAGATTCTATGACATGCGGGGCCCACAGGTTAAGTGCACAGTGAAACCACCCGTGAACCCGTGCGCCACAAGTGTAGACCATTGGTCTATACACTGTGCTCGTGAACCCTTTCACTAACAGTGGACCCCACATGTCAGTTTAACCAAAAATCAAATGTAAACTAGAAAGTACATTTTCAGTTAAGAGGGTAATACATTTTCCATTCTTGGAAGCGTAAAACTCTTTACAACATCCACGGGAATACGTTTTCTCCACTGGAAAGCGTATTTCTCAATTTTATTTGAATTCCTTAGCCGAACCGAATTAAAACATTAATAACTTTTGCTAGGAAAGTCCAAATTGAATGAAATTTGTCTCCAAATTTGTCTAAAATCATAATGTACCTATTTTTGTAAAAAATATTTATTTTTGGTTGCTGTTCCATTTGTTGTTTGTTATTTAATTCGTTTCCGACTCTTTTTAGACGTCGACTATTTGGGTTATTTTTACGACAATCAATCTACTATAACTCCAAAACATCAAGAGCAAGGCAAGCACCCCCTTTGATCATGTTGATCCCAGTATTTTAATTATTGTACTTTGTATTGCAAATCCTATTATGCATGCGTGTATTTCTTGTACGAAAATGCTATTATTGGGAAATTGGTAGTTGTAAATCCTACTTGTTGCTTATGTCTCCTTGAAATATTGATCCCTTACTGTTGTAACTTTTAGAATATAGGGTTAGACAACAGATAATGTCAATTGGGAATTTTTGAAGTACGATTGTCGTACAAATGCAACTAGAGCGATAGAATTTCTAAAAATTGATTAAAGGACAATATGTAAATTTGTGAGTTTGGGATTATTTTGAAAAATGTCCAGAGGAGTTACCTCTATTATTTTATATGAAAATGATATGAAAACTTTAGTCTTTAGACGTGGGCGAGTTATGTTTTATTCTGAAATAGTGAGGATTGTGACTCACTAGTAGATCGCGAACTCTAGGCTGCTTACCTTCGGTAGTGAGCAGTGATATAGAGATATTCCAGGCAACTGGAATACCGCGTACTATGGATAAAGTTGTACACCTCTGCAGAGTGATAAACTATTCGAATAGCCGCGCTCGCGGTCATGAGCATGCTTAGTGCGGCTGGTATGGTAGTAGCTTTTGTTTTCCAAACTGTTTTGTCACAAAAGATTGGGGTAATGACATGGGGTTTTTCATTTGTTGAGTTAACTACCATTTCTATGGCTTTGTTGCTATGTCTATAGCGGAACTGTCATTTCTATGACTGATTTGCTATTTCTATAGTAGGATTACCATTTCTATGGTTGAACATGAATTTGCCAGTGCCATTTATGTGACAGAATTTTGATTATATTTTTGCTTGCAGCCGGATAGGGTTGTGGGCATTGTTGTTATTTGTTCTAGTTACTTTGCTTATTGTCATGTACTTACTTTCTTAATATTGCTCTTTCAAATCTCCGTTGCAAATTATTACTTATGATTATTGCAAATAAACTTGGCTTTGAGCAAAATAACTTGTAGAATAGAGCCATTCAATTGACAGCCTTGCATCTAATATGATTTTTGTGATACACTGTAAGTCTTGCTGAGTACACAAGTACTCAATCTTGCTATTGTTGTTGGTTTAGAATTTGTAGATGAGCCAACGCCAGACAACGAGTTCCTTGCACCTGGCACTGAGGGGTTCGGTGACTGGTCTACTTAGGCCTTGTTCCTTATCGGTTGCCTGAGGGATCAGATGGGCATGCCGCTAGACTTTTGCTACTCTTACTATGTCTTCCATTGCTACTTACTTATCTCTTATGACTACTTTTATTTGGCCGATCGGCCGTTGTTTGTAATAACTTTGTAATACCTTAAATAGAATACTCCATTTTGCTCTACTTTAGTAATATGACTGTATGGATGTGATGCCAAATGTTGTGAATGTGAGTGCTAGCCTTTAATCCTGGGACTAGCATGGTATTCCACGCCCGGGGGTCTGACAGCCTCGCCCTCATGTTCCTCGCTTTAGTTCATTCCTTTCTAGCATCCTCGTTCTCGGTTTGTCTCCTACGATTGTCACTACTTTTCTTCACCGATCCTTGGTTGCAGTTCTGTTGTTTAGTTACGTTGATGTTTCTTTGCTTGATTTAGCGTTGTTCTTTGAGTAGGCCGCACCGTTAGTTTGTTCTTGCCCGTGTTTTGGTACCGATCCTTACGTCTGTGATTTCGCGTGCTGCTTTTCTCCTGGGGTTCTAGCTGTCAGACTCGGTTCTTCGATTTGAGGTTTCGTGTGTTTCATTATTCCTAGGGTTCTATATCTTTTTCTTCACTGATCCTTTGTTGGAGTTCTTTTGTTTTGTTACGTTGCTATTTCTTTGCTTGATTTCGCGTTGTTCTTTGAGTAGGCTACACCGTTAGTTTGTTCTTGCCTGTGTTTTTGTACCGATCCTTACGTCTGCGATTTCACATGCTACTTTTCTCCTAGGGTTCTAGATCTGAAACTCGGTTCTTCGATTTGAGCTTTCGCATGTTTTGGTTTTCCTAGGGTTCTAAATCTTCGACCTTAGGTGTATGCCTTTCTAACCTACCCGTACTCAGTAGGCCACTTACGGTTATCCCTATTTTTTGCTTGAACGCTTCTTGGGTGCGGTTATTTTTTAAATTTACGTTCTTGTTTCTTGATTTGATTTCACGTTGTTCTTTGCAGTAAAGCGCACTTTTGGTTTGGTGTTACCCCATTTTTTTACCGGTCCTTCGGTTTGCAATTCCGTGCGTTACTTTTCTCCTTGGGTTGTAGATCTGAAACCCGATTCTTCGGTTTGCAGTTTCGTGTGTTTCATTTTTCCTGGGTTTCTACATCTTAGACCTTAGTTCCATTCTCTTCTAACCTCTTCATTCTTGTTACTTGTGTTTGTTCCCGTTGTTGTTCTTTTTTAAAAAATTAACCGTTCTTCTTTTATTCGGGCGCATCGTTTTTTTTCCTTGCCATTTTTTTGGGTGCTGGTTCTTCAGTTTGCGATTGCGCGTTTGTTGTCCTCGTGTTTATGTACCGGTTCTTCAACCAGCGCTTTTGCGTGTTTCTTTTTGCCTATTGTTCTACATCTGGGATCTTCCCTTTTCTCTTGCGCATTTTTTCTCGAACGACAGTGTACCGAGCCTACGAATTTGGGTCTAGCGTGTTTCTTTTTTCCTTTGGGGTCCTACATCTGAGACCTTTTCCTTTTTTACTTTCGCGATTTTTCAATCTACGTGTTGTCGTTCTGCCCGGTAAGATCTGCGTTGGCCTTTTGACATAGGGCTATACCTATTCCTGTCTATTGTGTGATGGTTTATAGATCTGTATTTTAGCGTGTTTTCCTTCTCCTAGAGTTATAAGTTTGCATCCCGTTGTTCTCTGAGACGGAATTTCTTTCTATGTTCTCTGTTTTTTCCTTATGCCGATGTTTCCGTTTGTTCCGTGTCTTCGTTTCGGTGTCTCTTCTTACAAACGTGTTTCATACTTTTTTTTCTTAGCACTAAATGACTTGTTTAACTCATCTGTACTTCCTTGTCTTTGTAGGTTTTACACCCCTTCAGCATGTTGTGCGTCCGTCGCGTTTCTCCCAGGTTTGTCGACCTTTCGTCTTCCGCTATAAGCTCTGGCTTTCTCTTCTCTCTACTTATTTTTCCCCTTTCGGTTGGCCTTTGTAGAAGCCTATTGATGTTGTTGTCCATATTGTTTAGTGCGCTATGTGCTACACGTAGCACATAGTTGTCACCATTCTCGCTTGAATTCTTAGCCCAATTCATGCTATTTCCATGTGCAATCACTCGTTTAGGATGACAGTTACACAACCTTGTTTTACTACATACAGATTAGCTGATGTGCGGGGCATCAGGGCAAAAAAACCGTGTTGTGTCATGTTCTGCTTGTCGGTTCTTACTCAGTGTTGTATGTACGATGTTTGTATGATAGTCCATTGCGGTTTTGACCATTTGTGCTTCGCACCATAGTTAGTTCGTATGTTGCTGCTGGATTGTACATGTGCAGTGCATCCACTCTATGTGTCTCTTAGGTATTAGCTTATTCGGATACATCAACATCTTTTCCCTGGTGATTTTGTTGTTGTGCTACCTACGATCTCCTTTTCCTTTGCTGTGTCTCTTCTCGAGTCTTTTTCCCTTTTTTCCCCTCAGCTACCCTTGCTCATTGAGCATCTCTGATACAGGGTGGCTCGATCTTCTCGAGCAGAACCGTGGATAAATAGTGCTTGACAATGAACAACACTCAGCTGTACACCACACGCTAGTGCACGGACTTGCAGCTCCATGGATATTCGCCGACATGCACCAGGATGATCGTCGTTAGACCACAAGTGGAGATCGCCTAGCCCTTGTTAGAAATATGCCCTAGAGGCAATCATAGAGATGATTATATTTCGTTATGTTCATAACATTGGATGATATGTTTTCTTCTTCCTGGAATAATATCGTTAATATTTATTATCAAGTATGTGGCTTGATTGTGAAACTCTATATTTCTGCGATAATTATTCTTAAACGTTCCCTAGTCGGAAACATATGAGAACACATATGAATAGACTAGCATATGTATTGTTAGTGACTATGTTTCACAGGTCATAGATATGGAGATATCAAATCAATAATATGGAAAAATGTTAGAGAACATGGTGTTGGTTTGACCCACCTTGAGATACTATTGAGATTGTTATGAATTCATGTGTCATCAGTTGGTCTCAAGCAATGATGATGTATAATCCTTAGACCTGAGATCAGCGTAGTTTCCTACATGTGTAATAGCACTCTTAGGGGTTGCCAAACACTACTCGTAACTGGGTAATTATAAAGGTAGTTTTCGGGTATGCTATGAAACATACGGAGGGATGTGACTGGTCGGATATAGGATTTGTCCCTCCTAACATAACAGGAGAGATGTCTCTGGGCCCCTCATTGTGGTCGGATAAAGAAAGTGCATGGCCATGCCACTAGTGGTCAAAGTGTCGACCACATGAAGTTATTCAACAATTCATCGAGAAAGTATTGAATGGTCTATAGATGACAAATTATCTCACCTGGAGTTCAACCAGATATCGTGAGGCAAAGGGAGAATACATAAGCAGGTCATTCGGTTCGACCAGATGCGAGCTAGTCGTATAGAGATATAGACTGGTCGAACATGGTCTCGCACTAGTCGTAGACTGGTCGGAGCTGGTCGAAAACTGGTCGTATGGAGATACGAGCTGGTCGTAGACTGGTCGGAGCTAGTCGTAGACTAGTTGAACATAATCACCAACTGGTCGTAAGGAGTTACAAACTGGTCGTAATTAAGTACTAACTGGTTGTAAGGAGTTATGAACTAGTCGTAACTAAATATGGACTGGTTGTGACTAGATACGAGCTGGCCATAAGTGATAAGGACCTGGTCATAGATCATATTACATTAAGGTTCATCTGATATTTTCTGTGTGTTCAGGAATCGTTATGTGCTACTAGGTACCGCTAACGACTTGTGGTTGAAAAGGAGTTTCCGAGTCACAATCGATTACACATGAACCTATAGGGTCACACACTTAAAGGGATAGGATTTGATTTGGATGGTGATCCGAATTCTTGTAGGCCAAGAGTTCCTAATGGGCCTTAAGTTTGAGACCCATTATGGATGCCTATATATAGAGGGTCGGTGGCATAGGGTGAAGTAATCCTTCAGAAGAATTCCCGAAACCCTAATAGCCACGCTGTCCTCATCCAATACCACGCCGTCGACGCTAGCACTCCAGTGCGTGGTGTCCTTGCCCCGTATGTGTGGATACCTTGGAGGTGTTGTTGCAAAGCATCCGCACTTGGACGATCCGCAACTCGTGATAATCTCAGGAGAAGGAGGAGAAGACGTGCAGCGAATACGACTGCATCAACTCGCTATATCGACTCTACTTCCGCTACGAGTCGACGCGTCTAGTGGTAATCTCGTGATCTATTACTAGCGGATGTTCCTTGGTTGCGTGGTAGAATTTTTGTTTTGTGCTATCGTACCAGTACCCCAACAGTGGTATCAGAGCCACCCCGTCTAGTTTTACATTCAGATTAGATGCATATTGTGATATGCGGGAGTCATAGATGTGATCTATCTTTGTTTTTTTATTGTCGTAGATTGTTTTTGGCGATGGTCGATATGATCGTCCATACATGGTGGTCTAAAGATGGGTTCATGATCATTATTCCGTGATCGTGTTTTCATGGTCGTATCACGACTTGCCTCTACCGGTCGGTTTCCGCCATCGAGGCAGACAGTGATCGTAAATCCATGGAGCACGCGAAGATCAATCTGGTTGATCGAATCGGAGTTGTGATCGAAAAGGGTTAATGTGATTAATCCAATGCGATTTACATAGGCAGAATAGTAAATTGGATCTATGTAGTCCGAAAAAATTTCGCAATAGTGGCTGCCACCCCTGTGACCTCACTCCACTCACCGGCGAGTGGAACCGCTGAAAAGGACCTTGGTATATGGATAGGGCTACCGCCCTTCTGGTGTGGGTTTCCACCCCTATGGACTAGGATCTTCACTCGGTTTTTGGTATTGCTAGTTCACACCATCGTTAGATAGAATGCGATTCTATGCCTAACTTGTTTTTGCAGGATTTTGTGAATAGTATGACACGTGATTTATGAGATGCATGTATGTGTGTAATGATCATGACCTGCGTGTTATGCTTATTGTGGCCCAAGGCTGTCTATATTTGTATAATGGCCTGTGTGTCGACTTGTGATGCTTCTTCACTCCTTGTAATTTATTACTAGTGCTATTAGGAGCAATGGCTTAGTGGGAGTACTTGGAGGAATTAGCCACTTAGAGACATGGCGAACAGGAAGCACGACGATGGAGATCACCATGTGGAAGGGTCATACTATATCACGATGCAATGTGATTGTCTGTGGATGCCTTTACATTCTTGTTCATTTATTTCTATGCAAGTTATTTAATTGCTTTAAATGCTTTTAACATGGTAGAAGTAAAATTCCCTCACATAATATTAAGTTAAATTGATGCCCTCCCAATTTGCTGCTCCATCCAAAGTCATGTATTTTAATGGTAGGTCTTGCCAAACCAGAGTGCCATTAATTCTCCTTGACTAGATGGGTTTGTGTCAGACACTTACACGCTTAGTATTGGTTTAACTTGACAAGGTTATCATAACGATTATGGACCTTGGGGCATAGGGTTGGGTGCTGGAGCATAGAGATGCTGCCCAACAACAAGAGTCATATAGATATATGATTAGCAAAGGGTTGCTTACCAATTTCACTAATCTTCTAGTAGTGATGCCAAAGCTCACTAGTAGATTAACTGATTGAGGGTCTTGAATCACTAAATGTCATAAGAGGGATATGGTTTTTAGTGCGAGTATATTTATTAAATTGTTTAATAGAAGTTACTTTTCTTGAACATATGTCTTAGTTTTGCATATTTTATGTTGTAGATCATGGCACCAACTGTTGTACCTACATCCAGTTTTGCTTTACGTTTGAATGAGATGTTTATGGCTATGCTCCTATTTTGAATGGGTTGTTTATTTTAAATCTTGATGATGTTCCTATCTGTAATATTAATACAAAGAGGCTTCGGCCTAATAATATGAATTTCACTTTTATTTGGCATTGTCTTTTGGGTCATGTAAGTGAGAAACGTATGAAGAAGCTCCATGATGATAGAATTATAAACTCATTTGATTTGGAATCATTTGAAACGTGCGAATCTTGCCTACTCGGAAAGATGACCAAGACAACTTTCACTAGTCGAGCTGAGACGACGTCCGACTTGTTGGCACTCATACATACTGATGTGTGTGAACCAATGAGCACGACAGCTAGAGGTGGTTTTTAGTATTTCATTACTTTCACCGATGACTATAGTAGATATGGATATATCTACTTAATGAGGCACAAGTCGGAGTCCTTTGAAAAGTTCAAGAAGTTCCAGAGTGAAGTACATAATCAACTTGGCAAGACAATCAAATCTTTACGATCTGATCGTGGAGGTAAAATTTTAAGCTATGAATTTGGTGATCATTTGAAGCAATGTGGAATTGTTCCACAGCTTACACCACCAGGCACTCCACAATGGAATGGGGTGTCTGAGCGGCGTAATCGGACCTTGTTGGACATGGTTCGATCGATGATGAGCCAATCGGATCTGCCATTGTATTTTTGGGGTTGCCGCGTCCACGGTCATGGACATGCTCGGGGATTTCACATAAGGAGTGGTTTTCATAAAATCTTGGGAAGGGAGTTGTGTGATCTAAGTCATATGGCTGTGTGAATAACCTGATTAGGCTATGTGTCTTTGTGAAAATAACTGATAAAATTTATACTGTTTATTTGTTTGACTTCATGCTTTAATCTATTATTCATATTCAATTACAAATGTTGCATTTCTGCAAAAGAACCACAGAAGCCATTCTTTTGGAATAAGCCATCATGTATAAATTGCATTCTGTGGTATGACTTGCGAGTACGGTTGTGTACTCATGCTTACTATAATCAATCAACAGAAGTGGAGGAGTCTTTGCCTGCTTTTGAGGAGGAGTTCTACGAAGATGCTGATCATTAGGGTCTTGATCCCAGTCGGTTGCCTGTGACGAATTGATGGGATTCCGCTGGAGTTTAGTTTGTTCTGCTGCTATTTACTTCTTGTTAGCCATGCGTGGCTTAAGTAATGTAAACTCGACCATAATGTCAAAACCATAATTTGTTAATCAAATTACTCGATCATGCTATTATTTTGCTTGTGTGGATGGATATTCACTTATGTTGACACTGTGTGCACTAGCGTGATCCTGGACTAGTACATTATACACAGAGGGTCCAGAATTGCATTTTTGGGTCCCGACAGATCCCTTGTCCATTCAGTCCGAAGCCACAAAAATATATCAAGATCTTCATCTGAGATTCTGGTGGACCCGAATGAAGCGAGAGATTGCAAGGTTTGTTGCCGAGTTGTAACAGGCCAAAATTCATAATTGTAAAAATGAGGGATTTTTAAAACTTTTTGTACAAAGTCTATTGCCGTTCGTTTGCCTGCATCTTTGAGATTTGCTTGAGGACATCTTGCATCTTTTCTACACTCATGATTTTATCTACCATCCTGTCGATTCATCTTTTCTCAAGTCTTTCTAGTTTTCTTCCTCCTCCCGGACCTCCTTGGGCTAATGTATTGATCAGCCTTGGGGTTTGATCCGACCCAACCTGCTCTCCTTGGACCTCTCCCCTGTTCCTCCGACCAGCAAAATCACAACGTGGAGCTGTCCATCGGCCATTAATAACCATCACCTAGGATGTCACTCACTGCACGGTGTCCCCACGCCCACAGCAGCCCCAACCACTCTGACCACTCCCCCTAGTCTGGCTGTGCGTGTATATATATATGATTGATCAAGTCCTTGTGGCCTCCTTGTTGCTCTTCTTCACCATTCCAGTGCTAACCTCATTCTCCTTTCTCCTCCAAGTGAACTTGAGCTCCAAAACAAGCTCAAGCGCTTCTCTTTGTCGAGCACCACCCCGTTGCAGCCTTTACCAATGACGCCTGGCGGATACTCCAAGACCACCTTGGCGAGCCATCTATCTGCTCACAGGAAGCAACCTTGAAGACTGAAGACCACTCACTATCCTCGAGCAAATTACAACGCGGAGCTTCTCCCCTTGTTGTGATCCACCCTCGCCAGCTGGCTTCGACTAACTCATTTCCCAGCCTGCACCGGTAAGTTCCTAGTGGCTGGGTGTTTTTCCTAGTTCGAGCCGTCTTGTTCTCTTTTTGGATTTTCCTTTGGCACTTCTTTTGGCTTTTCCGCTGGTTCATCCAATTGCGACAATACAGTCGAACATTTGTTCTTTTGATCACCGCTGTGTAATCGATCCTTTCACTCGATCGACTATGCACGGTTAACACACCCATGACCTCCTTCCTTGCATAGATGTGAGGACCCCGGTTTATTAGGCTTGTAATACTTAGTCATCCATTGACCCTAGCATCACAAACATAATAATACGTGTCTTCGAGATATGTATACTTTCCAGAATGCAGTATACACACCCCTTTACAAAATCATGCATCAATTCCATTCAAGACATAGAACCAAAGCACAAACTAGGATAAAAGACATACAACACATAGAGTTATTACAAAAGGGGCCGACCGGCCAAATACAACTAATAAAATTAACACAGCGGAAGCAACGTGCCATAAGATGGCGATAAACAAAAGAGAGCCACAAGGTTTGCCTTTAGCCCACAAGGAAACCAACCAAGACACCTAGCTCGATTCCCAACCGCAGCACATCTCACAAAAGTAAAGCCCTTTGGGCTCTACCTCCTCTGCAACAAATTTATTAAGCAAAGCAAATGAGTACAAATAATGTACTCGCAAGACTGACGTGTAGTATAACAGAACTATAGTTTAACTACATGCAAGCTTTATTTAGTGGATGAGGCTTTGGACTTATTTTAGCATAAAGCAAGTTTTCCTTTGCAATATTTAAATAGATTCCAAAGCAGTTTTGCAAGTCATTTTTAATTTGCAAGAACAACGAGACAAGTAACAATAACAATAGATAGATGACAACAACAACCTGGAAGTGACTAACCCAATAGCCACCACAACAATAGCATGAATTACCCATTCATACCAACCATGTCAAGTTTTAATTAAAGGTTGTAGTCTAACTCTCGAAAGACTTCCCCAAGCGTGTCCATAACCTAGGACGAGGCTATTCGAATAGTTTTAACCCTGCAGGGGTGTACCAATGTACCCACACGCCAGACCGCCTTTTCGCCAAGCTATTAGCACACTTCCTTTGGTGTGCCGGCACAGCTAAGTCCAACGAGACCTTTCCAATGTTGAATGTCAACCACAAGTTGCCCATATGGGGATACAACCGCCCCATACGTTGATGCGGAGTCATCAAAGATGCTCACCCCCTTATTCGGGTGGTGCTCCTTGCAGCGGATAACCCACTACTACTCGCCCAATAGCCCACCATGCAACCCGAAGCTAACACCCGCCAAAGTACTTGGCCAGGAGAGGTCCCATATCCCTCTCGTGTGGTTAGCACGCAAAAATGCTTGGCTCGGTGTAACAAGATGTTCGGTCCTTGTTGACTTAGGCACCATTCTACAAACCAACAATCACACCATCATCCATTGTGCCCAAGTCCAAATAGCTTTCATTTTCATTTTTGTTTTATTTGATTACAAAGTAACAAAGCACAAGATGGACATAATGGAATAATAATTTTTGTGTAGTCATCGACATAATGTCGACAACCGCCCATTTCTACCGTAATCTAAGCATTTCTAAGCATACCAACACGTGACCTACTAAGTGATGAGAGCTCATCCAACGAACTCTATATCACAGCAAGGTAGTCCTAGGCTTAGTAGTAGAGAATGAACATTTACCTATAGGATATGCATCTATAGGATCACTAAACGATATCATTTAACAACAAAATAGCAATGCATACATACAAGTTAAACAAAGTATTAGACTTTAACGTAATGGGACACAATGGGATATGATCAAACTGCTTGCCTTGCTGGTTTTGCTCAATATGTTGCTGAGGGTCACTCACGGGATCAAAGCACTCGTCGGCACCTAACGAAAAGGCGAAAAGAATCGATAAGAACGACGAAAACCACAAAGACAGCACAGAAAACAAATTCCAAATGCTCTGAAATTTCTACAACAGCAATATGATGATTTTTAGGGAATTTAGCAACAAGAACCAATTGATTTGGATTCTCAATGCAAAAGATATGAGCAAAACAAATCTGCTCAGCCCTAAAAATCAAAACTGCCACTATTCACTAATTTAAATATTTGGCAACATTTTCTAGAAAGGTGGTGCTACTGAAATTTTTACAGTAAAACAAGCACCTCATGAGATGAATAACACAACTGAGTTAACCTCATTTGGAGCTATTATGCATGTTTTTTGATTTTTCAAAGATATGATAAAGAGCACAACTAAAATGTGCCCGCAATCCTTTTGTAAATAGTGACATGTGTAAACCCTATTCTAACATTTAGTGCATTAACAGAGGAAGCCAACAAAGTTGGATTCACTCAAAAATGATCTAAAGAGAATTACTTATGCATTTTACAAGCTAAATGAGTTTTTAGTGTAACATTTAAAGTTAGTTTTGAAACCTATTTGCAATTCCATTTCCTGGAGCTGAACTGAGCTCATAACCAATTTTAGATTAGAGCCCAGGTCAAACCAGAGCTAACACAATTTGAATCACTATATTTGGATTTAAAATGAAATAGTTATGCATTTTTGAAGTTATTACCTTTTTCAGTTCACAAATAAGTCCTCTTCGGGAAAACTAAAAACCCAAAAAGACAGGGGGAGGACATGAGCCACAGATCCTGGATCTGACGGCTCAAGACCTCCCAGGTGATAACGCGCACACGCGCTCGCGAAGGTCCAGAGGACATGGGCCATTGATCTTGGATCCAACGGTCCATGTCCTCCCAGCAACGCGCACGCACGAGCGAGAGGGGAGGTCGTGGCCATTGATGCTACATCCAACGGACCACAACGAAAGAGGGAGGATCGGGACGGCCCAGATTTAGCGAGGGAGGTCCTCAACGGCTGAGATGACCTCGAGGAGGTCCTCGTGGAGGTCTTATGGCTCGCACCTCCGTGGGAGGTCCGGGCGGCTAAGATTCAACGGAGGAGGTCTGGGCGCTCAAGATCTCACCAGAGGAGGTCTTGAATGGCCCAGATCGAGACCATTAGCTGCAAGCTTTCGCGCAAGCAGCCACAAGACGCTGGCAAGGATTTAAGGCGCGGACAACGAGGAGGTCCAGGGCGCGTTAAGACAGCAGTAAATGCTCCCAATGATGGAGCATTTACTGCCCCAAATCTATGTCTTAACGGCACGCGTGGGCTGACACGATCCGACAAGAACTTCACTCAAAAGACATGGTCAATGCCGGCGATGCAGACCTCGCCGGAGACAACCAAGGGTACCATTGAGTGCGCAATAGTGTTGCGCACATGATGGACCTCCTCTCAACGGCGGTGGCGGCCTTGAACGCCGGTGAGCCGGAGAGGAGCACGACGGCCAACATGGCCAACATGACAAACAGCTAAAATGAGCTCCACAGCAACATACAAGCATGGTGCCCAGCCTAAGGACTACCAGGAGGTTACCTGGAGGTCCTGAAGGAGCTGAGGAGGTCGTGGAAGAGGAAGGACCGGCGCTGGTGAAGAAGGGTGCTCCACTGCCAAAGCTCCAGCTCCACTTTGGCTCACTCCTGAAAATGTCAACCCAGCTTAAGTTAGGGTTAAAGCTTCCAGGGAGTTAGAGGAGCACAAAAGAGCAAGAGGTCGAGAGAGGGAGCCACAGGGCACTGCCTTCACCAAGAGCTCCAAGGTCATCAATGGCGATTGGGGGAGGTCTGTGGTTTGAGCTCCACAGAACCGAGAGCAATATGGTGAAGTGTGCAAAAGAAGTCAAGGGTGAAACCAAGGAGGTTTTATAGCTAGGTCAAAAGAGGTCATGAGCCACGGGTTAAGCTCATGGTGAGCTTAGCCCATGCACGGTCCATGGCTTGGACAGGACAATGGAGGTAACTAGGAGTAGGTTAGGGCATGGCCTAGGGCGGAAAGGTGCTGACACGCATTTAATGCGCACAGGCATAGAGCCGTTGGACATGACAAGGCTCTGACCTTCTCCACTGCCATGGGGCACACGCGCCCAAGCTAGGAGAAGAACAGGGCAAGGCCTCCACCGTTGGATAAAGAGGATGGGGAGGTCCTGGCCCACGGATGTGTTTTTAAAACGGTAAGTTTTAAGTGAAAGACAAGGGAGGAGGTCACAGCCACATGATTTGGACTGGGGAGGTCGTGACCCTCCGATTTTCATTGCGCGGATGCGCAAAGGAAAAGGGGACAGGAGGTCCAAGGCATTGGATCTGAATCCAATGGTGCGGACCAGATGGGAGGACTTAACCGCGCACGATATAGCCAAGAACGTGGAGGTCGTGGCCTTTGGATTGAAATCCAAGGGCGCACAACAGATGGGGAGGTCCTAGGTGCTGAGCAAAGCGCAGAGGAGGTCAGGACCTTTAGATTTACATCTAAGGGCTCACAGGAGTGGTCCGAACGGCCCACTCAACAGAGACCGCCCGATCTAAATCTAACGGCTTAAAAAGGATGGTCCGAACGGCCCACAGATCTCGCGCGTTGAAACGAGATCCAATGGCAAGGAGAGGACAAGGGAGGTCATGGCCGTGAGATTTACATCTAACGACTACGACCTCACGTGGGTGGGAGGTCTGATGCGCACAAAGCAAGGGGAGGTCTGGTGCGCTTGATATTGAGGGGAGGTCATGGCCATGGATCTTTGATCCAACGGCACAAGACCTCGATGGGGTAGAGGACTTGGGCGTTTGATAACGAAGGGAGGTCATGGCTATTGGATTTGATCCAACGGCTATGACCTCAAAGAGGTGGGAGGACCTCGCTGTGAATGTTGTGGAGGAGGTCGTGGCGGTTGGAGGTTGGATCTGAATCCAACGGCTACGACCTCAAGTGGGTGGAAAGAGAGGTCTGGCTGAGCCAGGGGTGTGGTTGGGTTCAACCCAAAATGGAAGGTGGCTCAGCCCAAGGTACAGTGCAATGTTTTGAATTCAATTTTAACAGCTGAGACTTTGCAAAATTATTGGAGATAGCAAAACAACTCCAAAATTTATGAAATTTTAACTGGAGCTTGCTGACATAAGGATTAACCTTATATAAAATTTTCAGAGGTTTTTATGCAATGCATTTTTCTCAGGAAATTCATTAAGGCTGTTCAAGGGTTTATTTTACCTCCAAAAATTATCAAACAAGTTTTAAAACTTAGGATATTTTTCAGAGGGGTCCCACATCATCTCTAGGACCAAGGAAAAATATTTCCAAAGGTTTGGCACAGGAGTTGTGACAATTGGGAAATGGGTTTGACTTTTGGTCAACAAGAGCTTTGTGTTTTTGGATTTCACAACTCTTGGACAAAAATTACATGGGAGTTTAGGGGTTTCAAGATGTGAGAAAAAGTTTTAATTTCTACACATTTAATTACATTTGAAACAAACACCTGATTATACATTTGGGATGTTACAAAATCTCCCCCCCTTACAGAAATCTCGTCCCGAGATTTGGCTCACTCGGAAAAGAAAGAGGGGTAGTCCGCACGGAGACGATCTTCCCTTTCCCAGGTAGCTTCATCCTCGGAATGGTTCGACCACTGAATTTTAAGGAACTTGATGGAATGATTCCTAGTTCTTCGTTCAGCCTCTTCGAGTATGCGAACAGGGTGCTCGCGATAGGTCAAATCTGGTTGGACATCGAAAGTTTCCAACAGAGCTTCCTCAGTTGGAACACGGAGGCACTTCTTCAACTGGGACACATGGAACACATCATGTACCCCTCAAGTGCAGCAGTAACTCCAACTTATAGGCAATACTCCTTTCTTCTCGATAATGCGGTAGGGACCCACATATCGAGGAGCTGACTTGCCCTTGACGCCGAAACGTTGATGGCCCTTCAAAGGAGAGACTTTGAGATAAACAAAGTCATTAGGCTCAAAACTCAACTCACGAAGACGGCGATCCGCATAGCTCTTTTGCCTGGATTGAGCTGCGCGAAGACGCTCACGAATAAGCTGGACTTGACTCTCGGCCTCATTGATCGAGTCCGGGCCAAAGAAAGGTCTTTCACCGGTCTCAGACCAGTTCAACGGGGTTCTGCACTTTCTCCCATACAAGGCCTCGAAAGGTGCCATGCCGAGACTGGCTTGGAAGCTGTTGTTGTAAGAAAAGACGAATGGTAAGCATTTCTCCCACTGCTTCCCATAGGAAAGAACACAAGCACAGAGCATGTCTTCCAAAACTTGGTTGACCCTCTCGGTCTGACCATCAATTTGGGGATGATATGCCGTGCTGAAAGAAAGGCGAGTTCCCATAGCCTCTTGCAAACTATGCCAAAATCGAGAAGTAAACAGAGAACCACGATCAGAAATGATCGTCTTAGGTATCCCATGCAGACTTACAATTCTGGAAACATAGAGCTCGGCTAAGAGACCCACACGAAGCTGAGTCTTGACAGGAATGAAATGAGCCACTTTGGTCAATCGATCGATGACAACCCAAATGGCATCGTTCTTCTTCGGGGACGTGGGTAGACCGGTGATGAAATCCATTCCGATCGAATCTCACTTCTACTCAGAATGTGCAGGGTCAAGCAGATCCAATGACGCCGATGCTTCGGCCTTCACACGACAACACATGTCGCATTCGGCAACGAACTTCGCAATCTCCCTCTTCATTCAAGTCCACCAAAATCCCTGACGGAGATCTTGATACATCTTTGTGGCCCCGGGATGAATGGACAAAGGTGAATCATGGGCTTCGCGGAGAATTAAATTTCGCAACTCCATGTCCTTTGGAACCACCAGGCGCTGTCCGAACCTCACCACACCATGCTCATCCTCAGAGAAGCACTTGGTTGTTCCGTTCTTGACATTTTGCCTGATTTTGTTCACTCCAGGATCCGATTGCTGAGCGGCCTTGATACGATCCACCAAGGTTGGCTGCACAACCAAGGTAGCGAGGGAACCATTCTCAACCAAACCCAAGTTGAGATGCTGAAACTCCTCCAGAAGGGTGGGCTGAAGCTCCTTGAGCAACAAGGCATTACAATGCGCTTTACGACTAAAGCGCGCCGGAATCGACATTAGCCTTGCCCGGATGGTAGTGAATACCCACATCATAGTCCTTGATCAACTCCAACCATCTCCTTTGCCTGAGGTTCAGATTTGGCTGGGTGAACAAATACTTCAAGCTTTTGTGATCCGAATACACTTCACAACGATTACCGATTAGGTAATGTCGCCAAATCTTAAGTGCATGAATCACAGCAGCTAGCTCCAAGTCATGGGTAGGATAGTTGAGTTCATGAGGTCTCAATTGCCTTGATGCATAGGCCACTACCTTGCCTTCTTGCATAAGGACACAACCGAGGCCTCGACGAGAAGCGTCGCAATAAATATCGAAGCTCCGATGGATATCTGGAAGAACGAGAACGGGCGCGGTGGTCAAACGCATCTTGAGTACTTGAAAGCTTTCCTCACATTCAGCGGACCACACGAACTTCTTTTCCTTCTTGAGCAACTCCGTCATCGGCTTCGCGATCTTGGAGAAGTTCTTGATAAAGCGACGATAATATCCCGCTAAACCGAGAAAACTCCGCACATCGGTTACCGAACGGGGCTGACTCCAGGATAGCACATCGCTGACCTTGCTAGGATCAACGGCTACGCCTCCTGCTGAAAGCACATGGCCCAAGAAAGCCATTTCCTTCAACTAGAAAGCGCACTTGCTGAACTTCTCATACAGCTGGTGCTCACGCAGCTTGCCCAACACAAGCTTCAGATGCTCGGCGTGTTCCTCATCGTTCTTGGAATAGATAAGAATATCATCGATGAAGACCACGACAAACTTATCCAAATACCCCATGAACACCGAATTCATGAGGTTCATGAACAAGGCAGGAGCATTGGTCAAGCGAACGACATGACGGTATACTCATACAAACCATAGCGAGTAGAAAAGTCGTCTTGGGAATATCCTCGTGTCGGATCTGAACTTGATGATATCCCACTCTCAAATCAATCTTGGAGAAAACCTGGCTCCGGATAAGCGATCAAAGAGATCATCGATGCGGGCAAAGGATACTTGTTCTTTACGGTCACTTCATTGCTTAATCATGTCGGCGCACATGCGTAAAATCATCCTTCTTCTTAACGAAGATAGCCGACAACCCCACGGAGATGAGCTAGGGCGGATGAAACCCTTCTCTTGAAGCTCATTAAGTTGCTTCTTCAACTCCACCAACTCATTCGGTGGCATCCGATAAGGCCTCTTCGAAATCGGGGCGGTACCGAGAGCCAACTCGATGATGAACTCGAGATCACGAACTGGTGGCATGCCTGGAAGATCCTCGGGAAAGACATCCATGAAGTCACATACCGTTGGGACTTCACGAATATCCGGAGCTGGCTTCGCTTCAAGTGCGAAGAGATGTGGACCAAGCAGCTTTGGCAAAAAACGGACCTGCTTGCCGGATGGACTCGTGAGATAGATGAGCTTCCGGGCGCAATCGATTTGCCCTATGTGCTGGGACAACCAATTCATGCCTAGAATCACATCTAAGCTCGCTGCATTGAGGAGAATAAGATTTGCTGAAAATTTTACTCCCTCAATCTTGATAGGAACATCCCTGCACTCCAATTCAGCTCTCAACTCCGAACCGGGAGAGCGAATGAGCAACGGGACCAACAGAGGAGCAAAAAGAAGATCACTATCAGCAGCAAAAGACTGAGATACAAAAGAATGAGATGCTCCAGAATCGAACAAAACAGTAGCAGGATGGGAGTTAACAAGAAGCGTACCCAACACGATGTCAGTCGCCTCCTGAGCCTCCTCAGCAGAGATGGCGTTGACGCGATCGCTGCCCCCGCCTTGGGCTACGGGGACAATCTTCTGATCCTGAGGAGATCCACCACCTTGCCCGTCCTCCATTAGGACGAGGGGCCGCTCTAGTCTTCTTAGGGCAATGGTTCGCATAATGGCCCTTCTGGTTGTAGAAGAAGCAAGTGACCTCAGCAACATTGCGGAGGCCACCCTGCTGAGCCGCAGGTGCACGTGATCGAAACACGGCTCGAAGGCGAGGGCGTCTTGAAAGACTTGAAGTCTTTGAAGCTCGAGCACGGACCCCGAGAGTGCCCGGCGAGAACGGAAGAGCCGCCTGGGCGACTTGTAGGACTCCCACTTGCGCTTGCGGGAATCCACAAGCTCCCTACCAGAATGCTCCGCGACGATGGCCTTGTCAACCAAGGTTTGGAAATCAAGGAAGTCGATGATGGATAGCTTGTCCTTAAGCTCCTCAGACAAGCCACCCCTGAACTTTGCTTGCTTGGCCATATCAATGGCCACATCCTCGGGAGCATAACGAGCTAGATGGTTGAACTCATACACATACTCCACGACTGAGCTACGCCCCTGCTTGAGGGCGAGAAACTCCTGCTTCTTGATGTTTATCAAGCCAGCAGGGATATGAGATCGACGAAAGGCAGTACGAAACTCCTCCCAGGTGACGGTGTGGTCTGCGGGCTGCATGGCGAGAAAGCTCTCCCACCATGACAAAGCTGCACCCTCTAGCTGGTGCGATGCAAACAGTGCCTTCTCGTGCTCCCAGCATCGCACGATGCCGAGCCTCGCTCCACCAAACGGCCATCGTGCGATCGAGTGGGTCCTCGGACCGAAAAGGTGGGGGTGAGTACGAAGAAACTCAGCGAGGCCCCCACGAGGTCGATGTCCACTCCTTGCCCGGATCTGAAGCACCGTAAGGGCCGAGGTGTTGCGCGATGACATCCAAAAACACTCTCCGCCATCCGCACGGTTGCGCTCTATCTCGAAGAAGAACCTCGGCCATGGTCGGAGGAGGAGGAAGCTCCTCGTCGGGCATCGCCGCTCGCCTCGCCGCTCTGAAAAGGCCCGCCATCCTGTTACAATGAAATTTGGTTAGCAACTAGACCCGAAAAATAAAGCCTCAAAGAAAGCAAAAAGCTATCGACTAGGGGAATGGTATATCACCCTAACCGGAAGCCAAAACAGCAAGTAACAGACTTTAAAAGCTTCCAAAAAGGCTCCAAAAACAGCAAGGAAACTTGAGAATAAGAATCAACTTCTCCACACAACTAACTCGTATTGAATGAACGAGTAGTTGATTGAGAAGATAAAAATCAGCATGTAACGTAAGATCTAATGCTACTACCGAGCAAGGTTAAATCAGCGAAATAAGTGCTAGATATTTAGCTAACTAGTATCACATCTTACCCTTTTATTCCCACAAGTTTTAGTTGAATTAACCTCTCATTTTCTACCTTAATCACTAGCTTGAGCTTGCTGCCCTAAAATGCTTGCTTGCTGTCCTAAAATTCCAGATTTGAATTCCATCTCCAAATACTTCCACTCTTCACCAAAAGACAGCCAAGACTTCAAATTTAGAACTCACATAAGTTCACCAAAACCCAATTAAACGATAACAACTATCTTTGAAGGAAGGAGAGGTAAACAATTTTTAAAACTCAAATTAGAGTAAGATGAGAGAAGAAAGCTAAGATAGGTAAGAAGTAAAATCTGAGAATTACTTAAGCTTTCATAAACTCTTTGATACTTTGAAAATAAGTTTTCCAAAATATCCTAAAAACGACCAAGCTAGGATTTCTATGGTCAGTATGGCTCTGATACCAACTTTGTGAGGACCTCGGTTTATTAGGCTTGTAATACTAGTCATCCATTGACCCTAGCATCACAAAAATAATAATTCGTGTCTTCGAGATATGTATACTTCCCAGAATGCAGTATATACACCCCTTTACAAAATCATGCATCAATTCCATTCAAGACATAGAACCAAAGCACGAACTAGGATAAAAGACATACAACACATAGAGTTATTACAAAAGGGGCCGACCGGCCAAATACAACTAATAAAAGTAACACAGCGGAAGCAACGTGCCATAAGATGGCGATAAACAAAAGAGAGCCACAAGGTTTGCCTTTAGCCCACAAGGCAACCAACCAAGACACCTAGCTCGATTCCCAACCGCAGCACATCTCACAAAAGTAAAGCCCTTTGGGCTCTACCTCCTCTGCAACAAAGTTATTAAGCAAAGCAAATGAGTACAAATAATGTACTCTTAAAGACCGACGTAGTATAACAGAACTATAGTTTAACTACATGCAAGTTTTATTTAGTGGATGAGGCTTTGGACTTATTTTAGCATAAAGCAAGTTTTCCTTTGCAATATTTAAATAGATTCCAAAGCAGTTTTGCAAGTCATTTTTAATTTGCAAGAACAACGAGACAAGTAACAATAACAATAGATAGATGACAACAACAACACGGAAGTGACTAACCCAATAGCCACCACAACAATAGCATGAATTACCCATTCATACCAACCATGTCAAGTTTTAATTAAACGTTGTAGTCTAACTCTCGAAAGACTTCCCTAAGCGTGTCCATAACCTAGGACGAGGCTATTCAAATAGTTTTAACCCTGCAGGGGTGTACCAATGTACCCACACGCCAGAGCCGCCTTTTAGCCAAGCTATTAGCACACTTCCTTTGGTGTGCCAAAGACAATAAGTCCAACGAGACCTTTCCAATATTGAATGTCAACCACAAGTTGCCCATATGGGGATACAACCGCCCCATACGTTGATGCGGAGTCATCAAAGATGCTCACCCCCTTATTCGGGTGGTGCTCTTTGCAGTGGATAACCCACTACTACTCGCCCAATAGCCCACCATGCAACCCGAAGCTAACACCCGCCAAAGTACTTGGCCAAGAGAGGTCCCATATCTCTCTCATGTGGTTAGCACGCAAAAATGCTTGGTTCGGTGTAACAAGATGTTCGGTCCTTGTTGACTTAGGCACCATTCCACAAACAAACCAACAATCACACCATCATCCATTGTGCCCAAGTCCAAATAGCTTTCATTTTCATTTTTTTTTTATTTGATTACAAAGTAACAAAGCACAAGATGGACATAATGGAATAATAATTTTTGTGTGATCAAAGTCATCGACATAATGTCGACAACTGCGCATTTCTACCGTAATCTAAGCATTTCTAAGCATACCAACACGTGACCTACTAAGTGATGAGAGCTCATCCAACGAACTCTATATCACAGCAAGATAGTCCTAGGCTTAGTAGTAGAGAATGAACATTTACCTACAGGATATGCATCTATAGGATCACTAAACGATATCATTTAACAACAAAATAGCAATGCATACATACAAGTTAAACAAAGTATTAGACTTTATCGTAATGGGACACAATGGGATATGATCAAACTGCTTGCCTTGCTGGTTTTGCTCAATATGTTGCTGAGGGTCACTCACGGGATCAAAGCACTCGTCGGCACCTAACGAAAAGGCGAAAAGAATCGATAAGAATGATGAAAACCACAAAGACAGCACAGCAAACAAATTCCAAATGCTCTTAAATTTCTACAGAAGCAAGATGATGATTTTTAGGGAATTTAGCAACAAGAACCAATTGATTTGGATTCTCAATGCAAAAGATATGAGCAAAACAAATCTGCTCAGTCCTAAAAATCAAAACTGCCACTATTCACTAATTTAAATATTTGGCAACATTTTCTAGAAAGGTGGTGCTACTGTTATTTTTACAGTAAAACAAGCACCTCATGAGATGAATAACACAACTGAGTTCACCTCATTTGGAGCTATTATGCATGTTTTATTATTTTTCAAAGATATGATAAAGAGCACAACTAAAATGTGCCCGCAATCCTTTTGAAAATAGTGACATGCATAAACCCTATTCTAACATTTAGTGCATTAACAGAGGAAGCCAACAAAGATAGATTCACTCAAAAATGATCTAAAGAGAATTACTTATGCATTTTACAAGCTAAATGAGTTTTTAGTGTAACATTTAAAGTTAGTTTTGAAACCTATTTGCAATTCCATTTTCTGGAGCTGAACTGAGCTCATAACCAATTTTAGATTAGAGCCCAGGTCAAACCAGAGCTAACACAATTTGAATCACTACATTTGGATTTAAAATGAAATAGTTATGCATTTTTCAAGTTATTACCTTTTTCAGTTCACAAATAAGTCCTCTTCGGGAAAACTAAAAACCCAAAAAGAAAGGGGGAGGACATGAGCCACAGATCCTGGATCTGACGGCTCAAGACCTCCCAGGTGATAACGCGCACACGCGCTCGCGAAGGTCCAGAGGACATGGGCCATTGATCTTGGATCCAACGGTCCATGTCCTCCCAGCAACGCGCACGCGCGAGCGAGAGGGGAGGTCGTGGCCATTGATGCTGCATCCAATGGACCACAACAAAAGAGGGAGGATCGGGACAGCCCAGATTTAGCGAGGGAGGTCCTCAACGGCTGAGATGACCTCGAGGAGGTCCTACGTGGAGGTCTTAGCGGCTCAGACCTCCAGGGGAGGTCTGGATGGCTAAGATTCAACGGAGGAGGTCCTGGACGTTCAAGATCTCACCAGAGGGGAGGTCTTGAATGGCCCGAATCGAAACCATAGCGCTCGCGCCTTGTATGTGAGCAAGGAGTTAAAGCGCGGGACAACGAGGAGGTCCAGGGCGCGTTAAGACAGCAGTAAATGCTCCCAATGATGGAGCATTTACTACCCCAAATCTATGTCTTAACGGCACGCGTGGGCTGACACGATCCGACAAGAACTTCACTGAAAAGACATGGTCAATACCGGCGATGCAGACCTCGCCGGCGACAACCAAGGGTACCATTGAGTGCGCAATAGTGTTGCGCACACGATGGACCTCCTCTCAACGGCGGTGGCGGCCTTGAACGCCGGTGAGCCGGAGAGGAGCACGACGGCCAACATGGCCAACATGGCAAACAGCTAAAATGAGCTCCGCAGCAACATACAAGCATGGTGCCCAACCTAAGGACTACCAGGAGGTTACCTGGAGGTCCTGAAGGAGCTGAGGAGGTCGTGGAAGAGGAAGGACCGGCGCTGGTGAAGAAGGGTGCTCCACGGCCAAAGCTCCAGCTCCACTTTGGCTCACTCCTGAAAATGTCAACCCAGCTTAAGTTAGGGTTAAAGCTTCCAGGGAGTTAGAGGAGCACAAAAGAGCAAGAGGTCGAGAGAGGGAGCCACAGGGCACTGCCTTCACCAAGAGCTCCAAGGTCATCAATGGCGATTGGGGGAGGTCTGTGGTTTGAGCTCCATAGAACCAAGGGCAATATGGTAAAGTGTGCAAAAGAAGTCAAGGGTGAAACCAAGGAGGTTTTATAGCTAGGGCAAAAGAGGTCATGAGCCACGGGTTAAGCTCATGGTGAGCTTAGCCCACGCACGGTCCATGGCTTGGACAGGACAATGGAGGTGACTGGGAGTAGGTTAGGGCATGGCCTAGGGCGGAAAGGTGCTGACACGCATTTAATGCAAGACAGCACAGAGCCGTTGGACATGACAAGGCTCGACCTTCTCCATGCCATGGCGCCTGTGCGCCCAAGCTAGGAGAAGAACAGGCAAGGCCTCCACCGTTGGATAAAGAGGATGGGAGGTCTGGCCCCACGGATGTGTTTTTAAAACGGTAAGTTTTAAGTGAAAGACGAGGGAGGAGGTCACAGCCACACGGTTTGGACTAGGGAGGTCGTGACCCTCTGATTTTCATTGCGCGGATGTGCAAAGGAAAAGGGGACAGGAGGTCCAAGGCGTTGGATCTGAATCCAACGGTGCGGACCTGATGGGAGGACTTAACCGCGCACGATATAGCCAAGGATGTGGAGGTCGTGGCCTTTAGATTGAAATCCAAGGGCGCACAACAGATGGGGAGGTCCTAGGCGCTGCGCAAAGCGCAGAGGAGGTCAGGACCTTTAGATTTAGATCTAAGGGCTCATAGGAGTGGTCCGAACGGCCCACTCAACAGAGACCGCCCGATCTAAATCTAATGGCTTAAAAAGGATGGTCCGAACGGCCCACAGATGTCACGTGTTGAAACGAGATCCAATGGCAAGGAGAGGACAAGGGAGGTCATGGCCGTGAGATTTACATCTAACGACTACGACCTCACGTGGGTGGGAGGTCTGATGCGCACAAAGCAAGGGGAGGTCTGGTGCGCTTGATATTGAGGGGAGGTCATGGCCGTGGATCTTTGATCCAACAGCACAAGACCTCGATGGGGTGGAGGACTTGGGCGTTTGATAACGAAGGGAGGTCATGGCTGTTGGATCTGATCCAACGGCTATGACCTCAATGAGGTGGGAGGACCTCGCTGTGAATGTTGTGGAGGAGGTCGTGGCGGTTGGATCTGAATCCAACAGCTACGACCTCAAGTGGGTGGAAAGAGAGGTCTGGCTGAGCCAAGGGTGTGGTTGGGTTCAACCCAAAATGGAAGGTGGCTCAACCCAAGGAACAGTGCAATGTTTTGAATTCAATTTTAACAGCTGAGACTTTGCAGAATTATTGGAGATAGCAAAACAACTCCAAAATTTATGAAATTTTAACTAGAGCTTGCTGACATAAGGATTAACCTTACATAAAATTTGTAGAGGTTTTTATGCAATGCATTTTTCTCAGGAAATTCATTAAGGCTGTTCAAGGGTTTGTTTTACCTCCAAAAATTATCAAACAAGTTTTAAAACTTAGGATATTTTTCAGAGGGGTCCCACATCATCTCTAGGACCAAGGAAAATTTTTTCCAAAGGTTTGGCACAGGAGTTGTGACAATTGGGAATTGGGTTTGACTTTTGGTCAACAAGAGCTTTGTGTTTTTGGATTTCACAACTCTTGGACAAAAATTACATGGGAGTTCAGGGGTTTCAAGATGTGAGAAAAAGTTTTAATTTCTACACATTTAATTACATTTGAAACAAACACCTGATTATACATTTAGGATGTTACAACAGACCTCCCACTTTACAAGGACCATCCTCTGGCCGTGACCTCCTACTTTACAAAGACCACCCTCTTGGTCGGGACCACCCGCGTAGTCACGACCTCGCATTTTGCAAAGACCACCCTCGTAGTCGCAACCACCCATTTTACAAAGACCACCCTCTTGGTTGTACACCTCCACGACCACCCCTGGTCACGGTACTTCCATGACCTCCCATAGTTCGTACACTTCCGCGACCTCCCTGTAGCATCCCCGTTTCTATGAACTTTCAAATAAAAAGAAACATTTGGTTTTGATGAGAGTTCAAAGCATATTTTGAGATTCTATACGGAACCTCCCTTGGTTCTATCGTGACTGTCGGGACCTCCCTTGGTGTTCATCTTAACCGTCAGGACCTCCCTTGCGTTCATCTTGACCATCGAGACCTCCCTTGGTTCCATCATGACCGTCGGGACCTCCCTTGGCATTCATCTTGACCGTCAGGACCTCCCTTGCGTTCATCTTGACCATCAAGATCTCCCTTGGTTCTATCCTGACTATCGGGACCTCCCTTTGCGCTCATCTTGACCGTTGGGACCTCCCTTGCATTCATCTTGACCATCGAGACCTCCCTTGGTTCCATCGTGACCGTCGGGACCTCCCTTGGCGTTCATCTTGACCGGCGGGACCTCCCTTGCGTTCATCTTGACCATCGAGACCTCCCTTGATTCCATCTTGACCATCGAAACCTCCCTTGGCACTCATCTTGACCATCGGGACCTCCCTTCGTTGAGATCTAACGGACCAGACCTCCCCTTGCTCAGATCTAATGGCTCAAACCTCCCCTCGCTAAGATCTAAGCGCCCATACCCCCTCTTGCTAAGATCTAAGGGCCCAGACCTCCCCTCGCTAAGATCTAAGGGCCCAGATCTCCCCTCGCTTAGATCTAAGAGACTAGACCTCCCCTCGCTTAGATCTAAGGGACCAGGCCTCCCCTCGCTTAGATCTAAGGGACCAGACCTCCCTTCGCTTAGATCTAAGGGTCCAGACATCCTTTTGTTTGGATCTAACGGTCCAAACCTCTCTTCGTGTAGATCTAACGGATCAAACCTCTCTTCGTCTTAATCTAGCGGTTCAGACCTCTCTTAGTTTAGATCCAATGATCCAGACCTCCCTCCATCTAGATCCGATGGTCCAGACCTCCCCTCGCCTAGATCTAACGTTCCAGACCTCTCTTCGTTTAGATCTAGCGGTGCAGACTACCCTTCGTTTAGATCTAATGGTCTAGACCTTTCTTCATATGGATCTAACGGTCCAGACCTCCCTTCATTTAGATCTAATGGCCTAGACCTCTCTTCGTTTAGATCCAACGGCCCAGACCTCTCCCTCGTTAGATCTCCTGCTAGTTCTTTTTGCAAAGACCACCCTGGCTAAAGTGATTCCAGGACCTCCCCTGGTACAATGATTCCAGGACATCCTCTGGTACAGTGATTCCAAGACCTCCCCTGGTACCGTGACTCTAGGACCTCCCCTGGCTACAGTGATTTCAGGACCTCCCCAAGTCACGGTACCTTCAGGAGCATCCCAAGTCATAGTACTTCCATGACACCTCTGTCGTGTCTTTCTAGAAACACAATAACTACTGCGAACACCACCAACTCGTCAACCACTAAGTGTCCAGCTGTGCTGGTCTCACCTTTCTAATCTACGAGTTTGCATTATTTGGAAGTTTCTTGCATATTTGAAAACGATTTAAGTTGGAATATGTGCTTATTTGCTTTTAGGTTGTTTTGCAATTATAGAAACCGAGGCGGCCGAAGAACCATTCGTGGACCAGGACCCCGAACAACAACATTCATAACAAGATGAGTCAATCCTTTGACCATGTTGCACCCACTCTTTGCAAATTATGTTGCTTTAAATTATGAAACTGCATGGCTATGTTTTATCAAACTAAATTGGTCTAGATCATAGATAATGCCTTAACAACTACTTGTGTATAAAACTTGTAAATCCTTGAACTTGGACATTATCCTTTGTCACCCTAGACTTAATGGATTAACTGCTAGTTAATAAGTTTGTATATAAAAGTCATGTGGGCATTAAGTTGCCCAACCACAAACCTTAAAAATTTTGGAAAATGATTTGGGCAGTAAGGCTGGGAGCCTGGCTGATATGTTGAGGTAAATGATATTTCCAAAACAATAAAACCTGAAAAACTGTTTTTGACCAGGGCGGCTGGAAAGAGTGGCTGGTGATTGGGGCACGAGACTATGTTGGTGTAACATCCCAAATGTATAAACAGGTGTTTGTTTCAAATGTAATTAAATGTGTAGAAATTAAAACTTTTTCTCACATCTTGAAACTCTTGAACTCACCTAAAATTCTTGTCCAAGAGTTGTGTTTTCCAAAAACACAAAGCTCTTGTTGACAAAAGTCCAACTCATTTTCAACTTGTCAAAACAAACCCTTGAACAGTCTTAATGAATTTCCTGAGAAAAATGCATTGCATAAAAACCTATGGAAATTTTATGTAAGGTTAATCCTAATGTCAGCAAGCTCAGTAACACCACCTCTCTAGAAAATGTTGCCAAATAATTAAATTAGTGAATAGTAGCAGATTGCAATTTTTAGGGCTGAGCAGATTTGTTATGCTCATATCTTTTGCATTGAGAATCCAAATCAATTGGTTCTTGTTGCTAAATTCCCTAAAAATCATCCTCTTGCTGCTGTAGAAATTTCAGAGCATTTGGAGTTTGTTTGCTGTGCTGTCTTTGTGGTTTTCGTCGTTCTTATCGATTCTTTTAAGCCTTTTCGTTAGGGTGCCGATTTAGTGCTTTGATCCCGTGAGTGATCCTCAGCAACATATTGAGCAAAACCAGCAAGGCAAGAAGTTTGATCATATCCCTTTATTGTCCCATTACTTTAAAGCTTAATACTTTGTTTCACTTATATGTATGCATGCTACTTTGTGTTTAAATGTCGTTAGTAATCCTATAGATGCATACTCTGTAGGTAAATGTTCATTCTCTACTACTAAGCCTAGGATTATCTTGCTGTGATTTAGAGTTCGATAGATGGACTCTTATCACTTAGTAGTTTACGTTGATAATGCTTAGCAATGCTTAGATAACGGTAGAAATGGGCGGTTGTCGACATTATGTCGATGACCTTGATCACACCAAAAACTATTATTCCATTATGTCCATCTTGTGCTTGTTACTTTGTAAATAAACAAAAACGAAAACAAAATTGTTATTGACTTGGGCACAATGGATGTTGGTGTGAATTGTTGGGTGTGAACGGAATGGTGCCTAAGTCCCCAAGGACCGAGTTACTTGTGCCATTGATCCAAGCACTTTTGCGTGCTAACCACACGAGGGGGATATGGGACCTCTCTTGACTAAGTACTTTGGGAGGTGTTAATTATGAGCTGGTCGGTGGGTGTGTTAAAAATAAAATGTGTGTGTGTGGTATGGGGAGGAGCATTAGCGCACCGGTTAGGTCTGTCTAATGTGTCCTTACCCCGTGGATTCTTGACTCGTAATTAGCATCATCCATTGGAAATGTCTCGTAGGACTTAGCCGTGCGGCATACCAAAGGAAGTGTGCTAAATCATGTGGCGAAAAGGCGATCCGCATGTGGGTACATTGGTACACCCTGCGAGGTTAAAACTATTTGAATAGCCTCGTCCTAGGTTATGGACACGCTTGGTGATTTCATAAGAACTAGACTAAACAATTAATTAAAACTCGATGGGTGGTATGAATTGGGTAATTCATGCTATTGTTGTAGTGACTTGGGTGAGTCACTTCCAGGTGTTCTTGTTGTTGTTATTATTATTGTATCGTTGTCATTTCAACAATTAAAAATGCTGTATCAAATTGCTTTCAATCTATTACATTATTACAAATGAAAGCTTGCTTTATGCTTAAATGAGTCCAAAGCCTCATCCACTTAAATAAAGCTTGCATGTAGCTATCTATAGTTCTGTTATACTACATGTCAGTCTTGCGAGTACATTTTTTTTACTCATTTGCTTTGCTTAATAACTTTGTTGCAGAGGAGGTAGAGCCCAAAGGGCTTTACTTTTGTGAGATGTGCGGCGGTTGGGAATCTAGCTAGGCGACTTGGTTGGTTGCCTTGTGGGCTAAAGGCAAACCTTGTGGCTCTCTTTTGTTTATCGCCATCTTATGGCTTTTGCTTCCGCTGTGTTATCTTTTATTAGGCGTATTTGGCCGGTCGGCCCCTTTTGTAATAACTCTATATTGTATGTCTTTTATTCTAGTCGTGCTTTGGTTCTATGTCTTGAATGGAATTGATGTATGATTTTGTAAAGGGGTGTGTATACTGCATTCTGGAAAGTATACATATCTCGAAGACACGGATTATTATGTTTGTGATGCTAGGGTCAATGGATGACTAAGTATTACAAGCTTAATAAACCGGGGTCCTCACAGTTGGTATGTGGGTGTACCGCCCTGGTCATGTAAGGACCGAATCTTTTGATGACCTCTCATGCAAAAACAATGCAACCACAAATCAATAATGGGTACGACCTGGCCAACTAATTTGCTCGCCTCAGCGAAGATCTTGTAGGGTTGCGGGGTAGGCTACGATAGCTAAAAACAAAAATTTCTACCACGCAAACCAGGAAGCCAAGTAAGTAGATGATCACATATCGTTACCACCAGACGCGCAGAGCAGCGGAAGAAGGGTTGGAGCAGTTTGGTCCAACGAAGAGCGCGTCGATGTAGTGGTCGTAGTCGATCGTCCAACGCCCAAAGAAGTCGATCGGTGGTCGTAGTTGATCGTCCCTCCAAAGAACCTCTGTAGTTCCTCGTGAAGATCGCGGATCGTCCTCAAGCGCAACAATCGTAGTAGCGCCTCTACAGTATCCACACGTCCAGGGCAGGAACAACCATACGCCGGTGTGCTAGCACCAAGTCGCACGGCAGAGCTCTCAGGAAGATGGGGTTTTGGTGGTGTTTTTTCTCGCGCACCTCCTAACAGCCTCATGCATCTCCTTATATAGTGCTCGTGACGGATCCTATCCGAACACATTTACGAATCGTATTCGTACTGGTTTGTTCCAACCCGTTAAGTGTGTGACCCTGTAGGTTCATGCGTAATCGGTTGTGACTCGGAAACCCTTCGATCACTAGTCGAGTCGCTCCTAGCGAGAATATAGCGATTCGAATACACACAAATTATATCGGACGAACCTTAATGCAACATGATCTCGACCAGTCCTCATCACTTACGACCAGTGCATACTCTATACGACCAGTTCGTTTGTAGTCACGACCAGTTCGTAACTCCTTACGAACGAGTTACGACCACTCGGATTACGTTCGACCGCCTACGACCAGCTCGATCTCCATACGACGATGCAGAATCGATCAAACTGAGTGACCTACTCGTGTATACTCCCTTTGCCTCACGATGTCTGGTTGAACTCCATGTGAGATGTTGTGTCATCCATGGACTATTCAATTCTTTCTCGATCGAGTGTCGTATAACTTCACATGGTCGAACACTTCGACTACTAGTGGCATGGCCATGCACTTTCTTTATCCAATCACAACGAGGGGCCCAGAGACATCTCTCCTGTTATGTTAGGAGGAGCAAATCCCATATCCGACCAGTCACATTCCTCTCCATATTTCACAAAGATACCAAAGCTACCTTTATAACTACCCGATTCATTGTGTAGCGTTTGGCAACCCCTAAGAGTGCTATTACACATGTAGGCAACCATGCTTGATCTCGGTCTAAGGATTATACATCATCATTGCTTGAGACCAACTAACGACACATAGAATCATAACAATCTCAATAGTGTCTCAAGGTGGGTCTAATCCAACATCATGTTCTCCAACATGTGTCCATATTATTGGTTTGATATCTCCATATCTATGACTTGTGAAACATAGTCATCAACCAATACATATGCTAGTCTATTCATATGTGTCCTCATATGTTTCCGACCAGAGAACGTATAAGAATAACTATCGCAGAAATATATAGTTTCACAACCAAGTCACATACTTGATAATAAATATTAACAATATTATTCTAGGAACAAGATAACACATTATCCAATGTCATGAACATAATGAAATACAATCATCTCTATGATTGCCTCTAGGGCATATTTCCAACAGATCTGCCGTTGGGATGATTGCGGGTGGATAGCCGGGGGAAAACGAAGCCACAAAAACTGCATTGGCACAAGAGGGGGCCTCCCGGAGAGCCTCGGGAGTGGGCTCAGGGCGGTGGAAACCTTATTGTAGCGGATGGAGTGCGTTGAGGTTGAGCATTGTAAAGGCCTTGTGGTAATCTCCCCTTGATTCGCATGTCTAAGGAAACGTGTGTATATATCAAGGCGATTACCTCTTGTGTGTAAAGTGTGCGAACTCTGCAGAGTAAGAAAACTATCATGATAGCCATGCTCACGGTCAAGAGCGGTGCTGAGAACTTGCCGGATATAGTTTTCACTTTTTGCAAAACCGTTTTGTGATGAAAAGGGAAAGCTAGGGTGGGACCCCAGGGATTTGAGAAAGATCTGGTCCGGGACCAGTGGTAATTACGGGATAACCCAAGTATAGGAGGTGGGACCTCCACTAGTACCTTTCAAAAGAAAACAGATTTGTTAAATTGCTAGGTGTTAGGATTTACTACAGCTCATCTATTTCAAACCTGGCTTTGTGCAAATAAAAGAACTCTAAAGCTTCCCTTGATTAGCCTTTGCATCTATAAGAACTGCATTGTGGGTTGGCTCGCGAGTATGGTTGTGTACTCAGGCTCTGCCAATATATTCTTTTCAGACCCGAATGATCAAGACCCCTACCAGTACTTCACGGAGGATGAACCAGGTGGTGGTGAAGATAACGAAGCTTAGGCTGGGACCCCCAATTGCTTGCCTGTGGGCAAAGTGAATGCCTATGCTGTTTTGGGAATCCTTGTAGGGCACGCCTCCTAAGGCTATTTAAGGCCTCGAGGACCCTCGGAAGGGGCACCCCGTGACACGCCGCCCTCGAAACCCTAGCCGCAGCCGTCGAAGCACCACTAAAAAGCCCTAGCGCCGCCTTTGTCTTCAGCGCCGGCCGAAGAACCTCATCGCCACCGTTGTCACTTGAGCCATCCTCGTCGCTATTGGAGGCCACCGTTGGGATCGCCGCACTACCCGTGCCTCAAAGCCATCGTCGCTTTCGTCGAAGGACCTCTCTAACACCGCCATCGTCAAGCCCGAGATCCAATTGCCACTTTGACCTCGTCATTGGCCGCCACAGTGGTCCATGAGCACCCATGAGCCCCTCATTGAGTTCACCAGAGCACCCTCTACCTTCCCGTACCCTCCGCCGCCGACGAACCGCCGCCGTTCGCCAAATGCCTTTGGAACCCGTGCGCCGCCGCCTCGCCATCGAGCCACGCAAGCGCCACCTCAGCCTCCGTGCGTGCGTGGCAGCTGCGTGGCATCCACATCAGCTGCCACATCAGCGCACATGTGTGCGGTTCAGATCCAACACCCAGCTCGGTTCAGTGAACCGAGTTCACCGTGAACCCAATCGCTGACATGTGGGGCCCACATGTCATAATTTCTTTTTAATTCTTTTATTCTGGAAAATCCATTGCTGATGTCATCGTTGTGCAATAATCTGATTTTTCTTTTAATAAATAATTCAGAAATTCGGAATAATCCAAAATTAGGGTTTTCTTTTAGATTATCTTTTGCATCTGAACTCTGATTGAGCCCATTCAAATTTTTAAATTCATCTAAATTCAAGATCTATTTATATGAGATTTTTATTTAATTTTTAGAGTTTGTTTTGCCTCTATTATTTATTTGTTTTTGTTTGTTTGCTTCGTTTGCGAGTAGACGTCGATACTTCGGGAAGATTTGAAGAAGAAGGAGCATCTCAAGAGCAAAATCAGTACTAGACCTTTTCCAAGACAAGTTATACTTTTGATCATATTGAACCCAATTTTTAAAAGTTATATTGATTCAAATTATTGCATTTACTTTAAGTATTTATTTAAATGCTTTTGGGTGTAGTTATTAATCCAATTTGTTATATCCACCTTGTCTATTTGTTATGTCATAATCTTTTGTCACCCTAGATTGGTTTAATTAGTTGGTATTATCGTAGCACCAACGTGGGTTGGTTAGATACGATTAGTCTGCTTAGCCATGCCACAAGTCATCATTTCATGTAAGTTGCTATTATAAACTTGACTAAGTAATTATGGAACTAAGTGATAAAACTGTGTGTACTATCTGCTATTACTCGTTGATGGCATGTGTTGCACCTTAACTAACAGGGTGGGAAAGGATTTAGACGGAGGCAAGTGGTACTGTGTGCTACTTTTGGTGGATCTGTGTGCATGGGAATGACAAACTGTGTGCATAGGGTTTGTAGTTATAAATTGGAAGTCTTGCCTTGGTCAATTAAAGACTCAACTTTGTGCGCCATTGAAGTGAGCCTTACTATATGACCACATGCCTGATGGGACGGGCCTAACTTAGTATGTTATGGATTCTTGACATTGCTACTCAGGTTGTAGGTTAGACTGTGTTGATTGGGTGGAGGTGTGCTACCAAGTAGTCGCATCGCGGGACGGTTCGTCGCTTCCCTGTCCAATGGTGTGTGTCATACCATCCATTGTGTATAGTTTGGTATGACAATTAAACACACTGGGAGTGTCAATGCTTGAGATGAAGTTTCTGAAACGTTTTGTTATGATTAGTGATAGCTACACTAGTTGTATCGTGTTGGTAAAGTGTACAAACTGTGCAGAGTGTTAAATCAATCTATTCGAATAGCCATGTCCACGGTCATGGACTTGCTCGGGGATTTCACACGAGGGGTAGATTTTCATAAAAACCTTGGGAAGGAAGCTGTGTGATCTAAGTCATATGGCTGTGTGAATAACTTGATTAGGCTATGTGTCTTTGTGAAATTAAATTGTTAAATTAATAATGTTATTTGTTTTACTTTATGCTTTCAATCTATTATTCATATTCAAATTGCAAATGTTGTATTTCTGCAAAAGAACCACAGAAGCCATTCCTTTCCATCATGTATAATTGCATTCTGTGGTATGACTTGCGAGTGCGGTTGTGTACTCATGCTTGCTAAATCAAATCAACAGAAGAGGAGGAGTCATCGCCTGCTTTCGAGGAGGAGTTCAACGAAGGTGCTTGATCGTAGGGTTTTGATCCCAATCGGTTGCCTGTGGCGAATTGTTGGGATTCCGCTGAAGTTTTCTATTCCGTTGCTATTTAATTCTCTGTCAGCCCTACGTGGCTTAATAAGTGTAAACTCGACCATAAGGTCAAAACTATTATTTGTTAATCAAATTACTCATTTATGTTATTAATCATCTTGTGTGGATCGATAATCATCTATGTTGACACTGTGTGCACTAGCGTGATCCTGGACTAGTGCATTATACACAGAGGGTCTAGAATTGCATTTTTGGGTCCCAACATAGATGGTATCAGAGCCATATTGACTGTAGGTCTTGACCTTAGTTAGATCATCTATCTTAGAGTGTTCAAATTATTTTCTAAAGCAAAATTAACTTGCAAGATTAATTGAATTGCTTAACTCCTTTCATGTCTTTCTTGACTCAACTATTGCTAGAATTTTTCCTCTCCCCGCTATTTTAACTTGGTTCTTACTCTTTTGTCTGTCTTGCTAGACGCCTCATGTTCAGAGCTACGGTGAGCACAAGGGAGGGCTCGCCGTAGAGCTTTGGAAGCTGTTGCAGGTACTTGGAGGCTTTGATCATCCAATGTACCGTGGCGACCATTGGGTGGTCAATGGGCGAGATCACGGAGTGATCTTCCGTTTGACTGTCTACGCAAGGAGGGATACCAAAGCTAGCCAGCCTTTGAACATCTCTGTCAGAAGGATCAACTTCGTGGAAGGAGTCTAGGAGTCGTCACGCCTTGCCATCCTCAGAATTTGCAACATCTAAGCGCGTGAGCTACAAGATACCATCTTCTGCTACCATCCCAGAGCTGCAACTGTGGATCTACCATCACGCTACCCATCCACGAATGAAGAAGGCAATGCTATAGTGGTGCACCTTGCCCAGTTCTTAGCTGCTCAGGAGGAGTCACTGGAGTTGGTCGCCACCGAGCTAGAGTGCGTCTACGAGACCTTGGACAGGGCAGAAGAAAGGATCACTGTGCTGGAGGAAGCTCTCTATGGTCAACACGAGCTAGAGGAGGATCCTGAAGAAGATCCAGAAGAAGGCCGGAAGAGCCGATGAGAACTGCGCCGAGCCGGAAGAGCCACCGTGCTCGCACCAAGGTCGCCTATTCTGCTTTGCATCGATCTGAGGGCATCAGGATCAATTTGCGCGGATGCCAACTCACTTGCAAGTCTACAGCAAGCGGGAGCACCGTCGTGGTCGTGGAGGCTACCTTAGTGATTGAGTTCGCTAGAGTTTTAGTTTTGTCAGGCGTTGCCAGTCTAAGTTTAGGAGAGTCACCCTTTAAGCGGTAGATTGTGTGCTTAGATTCATCTTATTTTCTTGTGTGCTAGTATGAGCTGCAAAGGCCCTTAGGCATTTGTTGTAGCCATGCTAAGACCCTTAATAAAGTATTTCAGTTGGTTTTCTTGAAGCTATATTTGTTGGGTTTAATCTACCCCTCATCTAGTTCTTAACTCATCTTGTGCTTGCTACCTTATCTAACCTATGGAGCTTCATCAGATGGTTCAGACTCGACATGCTGCTGCAAGTGGATCCGGAACTCAGGGATCAAAAGATAATGAACAGACCCCCGCAGGAGCAATACCGCCACAAGCACCCCCACTTGACTTGTAGAACTTTGGAGCCTTCATGGCAGCATAGACGCAGATGATGTACACCATGATGAATCAACTTCAGAGTATGAGCAATCAGAACAACAACAACAATAATCAGCACAATGGAGCCCCAATTGCTCATGGTCACCATGGACCATCCAAGCTTGCTAAATTCATGAGGACTCGTCCACCAACCTTTTCTGGACATGTCTCACTAGTTGAGGCCGATGATTGGCTTCGTGTCATTGAGATAAAGCTGCTGATCACTCAATGCAGCGACCATGAGAAGGTCCTGTATGCCACTCATCAGATGGAGGGCATAGTGACTGAATGGTGGGAGAACTTCTGTGCAGCGCATGAGACGCCGCAAAATATCACTTGGGAAGAGTTTTCCACCGCCTTCCGTTAGTACCATGTGCCGGAAGGAATAATTGAACTAAAGAAGGATGAGTTCCACGCTCTCAAGTAAGGAGCTATGTCAGTAACTGAGTACTTCAACAAGTTTTCTTAGCTAGCTCGCTATGCTGCAGAGGATGTCGCCACTGACAAGGCTCGCCAGAGTCGCTTCTTAAAAGGATTGAACACTGGGCTGCAAGTCAGTCTGTTTGCCCACACTTTTCCAGATTTTCAGGAGCTGGTCAATAAGGCGTTGGTTCTTGAAGACAAACGCAAAGAATTGAAAGACAATTGCAAACGTAGGATGGCTCAGCAAGGAAGTCACCAATCACAACAGAGAGCAAGAGTGGTGCCGCAGTAGGGTAATCGGTTTCCGCCGCAGAATTCTTTCAAAATGCCTGTGCCAATGTCAGCACCTCGTCCAGTTGCTCAGAACTTTCGCAACCTAGTGCCAACCAACCCCAACCCAGGGAACAACCGACAGAATGATCCAAGAGTTTGTTATTCTTGCCATCAGCCAGGTCACTTCGCCAACCAGTGTTCGCAAAAAAGAATAATAACTCTAGTCCGCTTCAACCTTGGAGCTACACCCGCCAAGACACCAGCACAGAGCAATCAAGGAGTTTCTCAATGTACCAGTCAACCAGTAAGAGCACCTCAGTCTATGGTTAGATGTCATGTCAACCACGTCACTCTGGAAGGAGCTCAGGAAGCACCGAACGCCATACTGGGTAAGTTTCTAGTAAACTCAGTACCTGTATAAGTTTTGTTTGATTCTGGAGCTTCGTATTCGTTTGTTTCTAGAGTTTTTGTAACTAAGAATAACTTAGAAGTTATGCATCTTAAGCATGCTCTGTTAGTCCAGTCGCCTAGAGTAGAGCTAAGTTCTAAAGTGGGTTGTTTAGGAGCTAAGTTACTCATAGCTGGAGTTGAGTTTCTAGCCAACCTTATTGTTCTAAACACCTAGACCTTAGATGTCATTCTTGGCATGGATTGGTTAACCAAGCACAAAGCTGTGCTAGATTATGGCCGAAGAGCCGTTACAATCGAAGATACCAATGGAAACAAGGTGGAGTTTCTAGCTACTTTAGTGCGTGAGGGACATCTGTTAGTCAATAGCCTGAAGACAGTTGCTTTGGAAGATGTGCCTATTGTTAGAGAATATCCAGATGTGTTTCCGGAAGAACTACCAGGAATGCCACCAGACTGTGACATCGAGTTTGTCATCGATCTAGTGCCAGGAACAGCACCGATTTTTAAGAGACCCTATCAAACGCCAGCCGATGATCTAGTGGAAATGAAGAAGCAAATAGAAGAACTGCTGGAGAAAGGTTTTGTAAGACCTAGTTCATCGCCATGGGGAGCACCAGTTTTGTTTGTCAGGAAGAAGGATGGAAGTATGAGAATATGCATCGATTATCGATCTCTCAATGGAGTCACCATCAAGAACAAGTACCCATTACCTCGAATCGATGATTTGTTTGATCAAATGAAGGAAGTCAGAGTGTTCTCGAAGATCGACCTGCGATCGGGTTACCATCAGCTGAAGATTTGTCCTAAGGATATACCTAAGACCGCTTTCTCAATGCGGTTTGCACATTATGAGTTCTTAGTCATATCCTTTGGTCTGACTAATGCCCCTGCCTATTTCATGAACGCCATCAGCTGAAGATTTGTCCGAAGGATATACCTAATGCTCTTCATCATTTCTTTGAGTAGACGAGGATGTCATCTATGAACACAACCATAAACTTGTCCAAATACTCCATGAATACCATATTCATAAGATTCATGAAAAGGACAGGAGCATTTGTCAAGCCAAAAGACATGACGATATACTCGTACAACCCGTAGCGAGTAGAGAAAGACGTCTTAGGAATATCTTCAGATCTGATCCTGACTTGGTGATAGCCCAATCTTAGATCAATCTTGAAGAATATCGAGCTCTGGTCAATTGATCAAAAAGGTCATCAATCTGGGGCAATGGATACTTGTTCTTCACCGTTACTTCATTAAGCGGACGATAGTCAACACACATCTGCAGGGTCTTGTTCTTCTTCTTTACAAAGATTGCCAGACATACAGCTCCACGGAGATGAGCTAGGGCGAATGAAACCCTTCTCTTGAAGCTCATCAAGTTGCTTCTTCAACTCCTCCAATTCATTCGGAGGCATCCGGTATGGCCTCTTTGAAATCGGGGCAGTACCGGTGTAACATCCCAAAAATTTGGTCTGTTTTCGAAGTTTTTTAAAAAATAACCATTTGAATTTTCTTGTTAAAGTTAAAGCTTAAATGGAATTTTTAGAGTTCAAAAACAATTTAATATGATTAATCTCGACATCAATTATTATCAAAATTATTTTATTTGGGTTCTATGTGCTTGGATATATTTTCTAGAATTTTTCCGAGTGCATTTGTTATTTTCTATTTGCTATTTGAATTTCCAGTATTTTCTTTAAAAAAATCTAATATAAATCTCAGAAATTACCTTGGGCTGAATCTCTGTCTTGGCCCATTTCCATTTCTCTTCGCCCACTTCCTAATCCCTTTCCTTCTGCCTACTCTTTTTTTCAACCGAGCCGGGCCGCCTTCAGCCTTTCTTCACACGTGCGCCAAGCCGCACACTAGCCACCCTTGCCTTTTTCTCCTGCGTCAACCGAAGCTAGGCCGCCGCTTCTTGCTTCCTCCCGTGCGCATGAGTCAACCCGTGCGCGGCCCAACCAACTCGCAGGCCTAGTCCCTTCTTTACCCGTGCTAACACGTGAAGCCGCTGTCATTCCCTTCAGCGCCGAGCCGGCCCGATCAGCCTCCCTTCCTTTGCACGTGGGGCAGCCCAGCCAGCACCGAAGCGCTGCTCTTTTCCTTTTCTTGCTCCCACTGCTGGTGGCCCCATGTGGACAGCACCGTAGTGCCTTCTTCCTCTTGGAGTCTTCGTTCGTGCCCGAGTACGACTCGCACTGCAGTTGCCGGCTCCCTTGTGTACACCTCCTCTCCAGTGCTATATAAGCACATCCAACCACGTCGGTTTGAGCGCATCAATTTCCTCTCCCCAAAACCCTAAGGCGCCAGCCCTAGCTCGTCTTCTTTGCGCCGCAATCACCGAAAGACCGAAGACGCCTGAAGCTCCTTGTTTGTTGAAGTTCGTTGCCGTCTGATCTCCTCAGCTCACGTCATCTTCGTCGTCGGGACCGCATCATCGGGAGCTTCACCGTGACGCAATCCCCTTCGCCCAAGGACCTCTACATCAATATCATCATCATTCGAATTCTCTAATTTATACTCAAGCATGTGAACACTAGAACGATCAACATTAACTTTATCACTTGACCTCTGAAAATTTCTGGACTCTTTAGCCCAACTCTCTTGTGCCAGAGCCTTTTGTAGCACTTGAGTAACATCTAGGAAATCATGATTTTCTAGCTTCTCTTTCAAGTGTGAAAGTAAACCAGAATATGCTAGATCAGCTAGGTCTTTATCAGAAGTCATTAGCTTAAAACATCGGTTCCTTGTTTCCCTAAACCTTCTGATGTAATCAGTAACAGGCTCATTATACTTTTGTTTAACCGATGTTAAATGTGACAACCTTAACTCAGTATCACCAGTATAAAAATATTCATGGAATTTCTGCTCTAACTGGGACCATGTATGAACGGAGCTACATGCAAGTGAAGTAAACCAATTAAATGCAGTGCCAGATAAAGATAAAGGAAATAACCTTAACTTTAAAGCATCATTAGCACTAGCTTCGCCACATTGTACAATGAATTGACCTATATGCTCTAATGTGGATTTATTATCATCCCCAGTAAACTTAACAAACTCAGGCACTCTAAATCCTCTGGGATATTGCACAGTATCATAACTATCAGGGTATGGCTTTTGATAGGCACGTGATCTTCCTTTAGGCTCTACCCCGAATGTCTCTCTAAACATACTAGCTACTTGTTCTCTAAGATTTTCAGGCCCAACATATGTCTCGGCCGTAGACCGATTAGGTGTCTCATTGACCGGTTGTGGTGGCCTAAAAACATTAGGTTGTGGAGTGTCATAAGCATACTGTGGAGCTTGGTTCGGCTGTGTATGTGATACATGTTGTAAAGGACCATTAAAATGACTAGCTAGCAATGACCCATATGCAACGCCCGAACCTTGAGGAGGTACGGGAGGTGTACTATACGCTACAGTACAGTAAAAAGGTGTTTGCAAATTTGTTGCATTTTCTCCCATACTGGTGTAATCGCCAACATTAGGTGCACCCGAATTGACCATACTAGCATCTGTATACGATAAAGGCACAAGGGATGTAGATTCGGGTCCAGCAATATTTGGAACAACATGCGATGATGCACTATGACCAACCGAACTTAACACATTAGTTCGGCTGTGCATGTGTTACATCGGCACACCCTACGGAATGACTCTAGGCAGTATATTTGCTGCCGATGTACTAACAAGCAAGGAGCTATGCTGAATGCTGCTATCATTGCCAATATTGTAAGCATTAGCATGAGGCAAGACGGGTCATTTCAAACCTTTCTCACTTTGCACTTCAAGACCCATAGCCTTAAGACGATTAGATAGCAATCTATCCAAAGTATTAGATACAGAGGCACCTATTTGCTGATCAATCATCAAGGCAACTTGCTCGTCAGTAAGAGATGAATTACTCACAGTGGGAGTTACCTCGGGCTTGATGTAAATAGATGGTAGTTCACCCTCTTTCTTGATAACACCTTGCCTTGTCTTCTGGAAGCACGATAACATAAGCTTGTCAAATTCCAATTTGCCCTCCTCGTACTCCTGACGGTACTCCTCAGGTAGATCTTCAAGTGTAGGAGTAATGATGTTCTTAGAATCAACCGTAGAACCATCTTCGCCATGGCCGGAGAATAGATCGATTCCCCAGCAGAGTCGCCAAAATATGTTGGTACAAAAATATGACACAAAGAAGCACCAACACACGATTTGATAAACACTAGCAAAATTGAACCCAAGCGACGTTAGGATTCAACCTTGCTGAAAACCACAGCGCACAGCACCTAGGCGGAGCTAGTCGTGGTGTTGAGGCGGCGGTGACGTCCTAACAAGGTCCTTGGACCCGGCCGGGAAAGCAGAAAAGATCGAAAAGAAGACGGGACTACTGGAAAGCTATGGTAGAAAAAATAGTAGATGCGAATTGTATTGATCGATTGGTGATGATTTAATCGGCCATGACCCTCTTCTATTTAAAGGGCGGCAGTTCTTAGCCGTGGAAGCTCAGGACTCCAAAACTGAACCAAATATTTACATATATGATTCGGTTACAATCTCCAAACCTTCTATAATTGACATATCTTTCCTATCTGGTCACGTAAATTCCCTTAAGGAGCTCCTGGAGGGAGGTCTTGGACACTTGGCAGGAAGTCTCGTGAGAGGTCTTGAGGAGGTCCTCAATGGTCTTGATGAAACCACGCGGATGCTCCTAAGAGATCTTGAATGGTCTTGATGGAGCTACGTAGCGCTTTTGGGAGGTCCTGAACGGTCCTGATGAAGCCGCGTAATGCTCCCGAGAGATGAAGCCACATGGGCGTCCTTGAGGAGGTCCTGGGTGGCTCTGATGAAGCCACATGGTGCTCCTGGAAGATCCCGAGCGGTTCTGATGAAACCGCAAAGCGCCCCTGAGAGGTCTTGGACAGCTCTGCTGGCGCCACATAGCACTCCTGAAGAGATCCTGAATGAACTTGATGAAGCCGCATGAGCATCCTCGAGGAGATCTTGAACGGCCCTGATAAAGCCGCGTAACGCTCCTGAGGAGATCTTGAACGGTTCTGATGAGACCGCGAATCGCTCCTGGGGAAGTCTTGAGCGATCCTGATGAAGCCGTGTAGCACCCTCAAGGAGATCCTGAGCGGCTCCGATGAAGGCGCGCAAGTGTCCCTGGGGATGTCTTGTGCAGCCTTGATGAAGCCACGTGAGCGCCCTTGAGGAGGTCCTGGGCGGCTCTGATGAAGGCGCGAGAGTCCCAGGGAGGTCTTGGCCGATCCTGATGAAGGCGCGCGAGTGCTCCTAAGGAGGTCCTGAACGGCCCTGATGATGCCGCGTAGCACCCCCGATGTGGTCTTGGATGACTTTGACGAACGCACGCGAGTTCTCCTGGAGAGGTCTTGAGCGGTCCCGACGAAGCCACGTGAGCGCCCTTGAGGAGGTCCTGGGTGGCTCTGATGAAGACGCGCGAGTATCCCTGGGGAGGTCTTGGGCAGCTCTGATGAAGCCACGTGAACGCTCCTGGGGAGATCCTGGCCTCGCTTTTCCTTGTCCCCCCGACCTGCTACTTTGCAAAGACCACCTCTGGGATGTTTTGCAAAGACCACCCTTTTGAGCCACGACCTCCTGTTTTGCGAAGACCACCCTTTTGGCCATTTTGCAAAGACCACCCTCTAGATCCTCCTAAGAGGCCTTTGCTGATATTTTCTGGGATCACCCAGGGCGTCCTCTAGGACCTCCTAGGAGGTCTTTGGAGAGGCCGTCCAGGACCTCTCAGGAGGGTTTTGAGGAGGTTGTCTAGGACCTCTCAGGTTGTTCACCAAGGTGCTGTAGCGAGGATGTCTTCTGAAGTACTGTAGCTCCAAGTACTATTCACCAAGGTACTGAGGAGGTCTTACGAAGGCGAGGAGACCTTCCGAGTCTTGAAGAGATCGTTTTTGAAGCCAGGACCTCCCAGGAGGTCTTTGAAGAGGTTGTTTTTGAAGCCAGGACCTCCCAGGAGGTCTTCGAAGAGGTCGTTTTTGAAGCCAGGAGCTCCTAGGAGGTCTTCGAAGCCAATCTGCCTTCCGATTCAAAACTGAAATTAGCTGAATCAGCGGTAGCTTTAAATTCCTTGTTGTCAGACCTAATCAGCATTACAACGACCATTATAGATGCCAAATCTTGTCATCAACACTAGTAATGGCATTAATGTTTTGGTCATTCTGGAAGTGACCGACACTCTCCCATCAGTGTCTCCACTGTAAAGATTAGTGACATTGTATTGATTAATTATCATGTATACCACAAATTAGTTCTGATCCAATCTTGATTGTTGGATCTGATTGTGAAGCCACTCCTTACATACTGTGAAGTTTCTTTGGTTTGGAAGGTGGAGGCTCTGAAGGATGATTGGATGGAGGTTTTGAACACAAAACTGAAGAGAAGAATCAAGATGGCTATGGTTCTTCATGCTATAGTCGTTCTAGCTTTCATGCTAGCTTGATGTAGCAGTAGTGATGTATGCATTGGTAGTAACTTCAATTTTGTTTGGTTCATTTTAACATTTGTGATGTATATATTGGTAATTATTATAGTTGAATCGGTCAGAAGTGATGTTAATTATCGAGAGATGAGTTTTTATGTAGCTAGAAATGGGATGGTTGTAACATTGATCCCATGTTCTTGATGCTGACTTGATGGTTGTAACATTGACATTATTCTGGAGCTGCCTTGCTACAGGGTACCGTTGTTGCATTGTGAATTATTGCGCTTAATGTACACGCGTAATGGAAGCTCATCAGAAAATTCATTATTCATATACTCATCCTCAGTTTGTATCTAATATAATGAAGCCATTACAAATTGAGCAACTCATGGACCAGGATGTTTGATCCGGATCAAATCAGATATTGCTTCTTTTGTGTAATTTATCTAGTGGTGTAATTTTTCTAGTCGTTGTTGAGAATATGTTCTCTGTTCCAATGCTTATGTTTAATGTTTATGCGCTTTTATAGTGGATTAAAAATGTTTGGTCGAGTGGATAACCGAGTTCGCATTCATGATGAATGACAATATGGACATTTGTCGAGTTTATGTCCAAAATTTTAAAAACTATTGGCCAAAAATGTTTTTAAAAAAGAAATAATGTCTAAAATAAAAACATACAAAGGAACCACATAAATAAGCCATTAATATGTACAAAACAATATACATGTGCCAAAACCATGGGTAGTATAGACATTTTTTATACAATCCTCTCATTTTTGAATCCGAAGCCAACCTACCAACCAAACACTTTCCTCTGACAACTCCATATTCTCATAGGAGTAGATTCTTGGAGAATTAGAAGCAGAATCTGAAAAATAAGAATCTGGAGCTGTATCAAACAGGGCCTTAATGAGTTGTTTGTTTTTCGGTTTTGGGGGATGACGATTGTAATTGCTGAAAGGCATCTCTAAACTTCCCCCTTCTTCTGTTCTTCTATCCCCAGTCTTATTTCTCATCCCAGTCTCCCGTTTCCTCCAAACTTGTATCCGAACTATTTGGCTGTTAATTGAAGTACTTGATTGGAGTGGTTCGTAACAGCACTAGGGGGTCATCGTGGGCTAACGCCCCTGTTACCCCTAGTCGAATAGTAGGTACCACCTTAGCCTCTTCTTCCATGCGGCATGACATAAGTTTCGCTATCTGGAAGTAGAAGATAACTACCCATGAGATTTGGGCTGAAATTCTTTGAACTGGACCGCGCCATATGTTTTCCCCTTGCTGAGCCTACTGGTCAAGCCTACTTAACCACTTCACCCATTGGCCATATCTCAGCTCTCTCACCCTAAATTCCCCAATCAGGCACGCACCACCACACAAAGCCACAAAGCATCGAACCGTAGCCTTGGCATCCTAGCACGGCGGAGGGCGACACTACGGTCGACAAGCGGAGCGGCAGGTGTGGGCGTATGGAGGTGCTAGGGCAACAAGGGCTAGCAACAAGGGCAGCAGGCAGCAATTGAGTAGCGGCAAACAGCAGCCGACGGAGCTTGCGTGCGGCGTGGCGATAGCAGGAAGGGCAGGTAGGCAGCGACGCACGCGTACCGTCGGGTCGTTGGCAAGCGAGCAAGCCACAGGTGGCACGTAGGAATCGGTCCTCTGTCCACCGAAGGTATTTAAAAGGAAAACAATTCCAACTTACGATTTGTGCTATTTTATATTTGTGATTTAGTTTCATCGATTGTCATTTGTCGATAGATAGATTTGCAAGAGGTAGAGAAACAATATTACATAAATATTTTTCAAGCAACGCAAGTAGTACTCCTCTCGTACTAATGAGAGCTTAAATCAACCAAAGCTAATCTTCAAGTTCGATCTATGTTTTGTACGTTTGTTTCAGCCTCCCCTAAATCCTTTTTCCCTTCTCTTGTGTGGCTCGAGAGTCCACGAAAGTCTGACGAGCCAAGGCAGCGCGTGAAAACGTAATGATGATATATAGCTATATAAGCGAAAGATAATCATCTAAGGTCCCATAGTCTAGCGGTTAGGACACTGGACTATGAACCCAGCAGCCCGAGTTCAAATTTCGGTTGGACCTAATTATAAATGTTTTTCTTTTATATGTCCTCCAATATTGGACGAATTCCTGATGTTCCTTAACCTTCTCTGCGGAAAATAAAACACCCAATTCCTTGCGATTATCATTTGTCACGGACGGAGGTCTCCTCCCACCACACTTCTGCCTACTAGTAACTAGGATCCTTTTCTCGTACTTTGTAGTTTCTCCGACAAAATCATGTCCGGAAGATTTGAAGAATTTTTTTTAGATTACTCCCTCTTATCACAAAAATAAGTCGTTTTGAACATTGATACGGTCTTCAAGGTGATACGTTGACCATCATTTTCTATCAAAATATGCTATTTTGAATAAAAGTAATTATACATTGGTGCGGCGCGACTGTAAGATAGCGGCGGTACTACTGTGGTGCGGTGGAACTGTACGCTACGGTGCCAAAAGCTAGCGAACGAAGCGCGGGTGAGCATCTACGTGCTACAATGCTAACTACGGCGGTGGCGTGCTAAAAGGCGCACAGGAATGTCAAGAACCATGGCAATCGACAGCGAGGACTACGGTGCTCGCGGCGGCGACGCTACGGAGGCTAAGCGGCTATACTATCTAGCCTAAAGGGTCCGTGCTAAGCGGCTATACTATCTAGCCTAAAGGGTCTGTGGAAGCGAGGAACACGATAAGACATGATGAAGGGAGGAAGGAGCTTACCAAAGACAAAAAGGGGAAGAAGGGGTTCGGCAGCGGCATTGATCCAATGGCGAGGATGTAAAGGGCTCTGTCGCTCTGGTGCTCCAACTGCAAGAAGAAGAGGACCATTAGCAAGAGGAGAACAAGGAGATACCAAGGGTCATGACCTTCAAGGTCGAAGCTCATCGAGACGGCGAGAAACGGACAACAACGGCTAGGGTAGCGACAGATCTAGCGCTCGTTCTTCGGCTTGTTCCCAGCGTTTGAGCAAGAGAGTGTGAGAGTGGATGGGCGCAAACGGCAGAGGAGGTTGAGGCGCACATGGTGACGCGCTTGGGTGGGCATTTATAGGGGTGGAGAGGGGAGAAGGTGGTGGCAATGTCGCTGTCGAATGGCGAGATAACGCGCATTAAGGCCGGTGAGCTGGCTAGTGATAGGACAAGGTCATGGCACAGGGTTGCTCTCGAGGTCTGTCACGCTAGGAGCACTTGAGTGTTGGCTTTGATGGAGCGCGGAAAAGAGAGAAAGAGAGTGTGTGTGTGTAACATCCCTAAAGAGAGTGTGTGTGTAACATCCCTAAATTTTGGCCTTTTAGAAAATTTATTTCAAAATAATTAATTCATTCTTGCTAATTCAAAAAGCCTTTTGAAGCTTTAAAAATAAAATGGATCATTTGCAATTTATTGAATTAATTTAAAGCTTAATTTGAAATTTTAGAAAATAAAAACATTTTAAATAATTAAAATAAACATCAATTAAATTCAAATTTAATTTATTCTATCTATTCAGTTCCAAGGATTTTGTGGAATTTTCTAAATTTTATTTTATTTTTAGATTTTTCCCGATTTCTTTCTTTTTCTTTCTTATTTTCTCCCTCCTGCTCGTCATCTTCTACCTCCCGATGCTGTTTGCTGTTCATCCAAAATCAAATAGACAATCAGCCTTTCATTCAATTCCCCATTTCTTCTCACTTGGAGCTCCAAATTCAAATCCGTTTAAAGCATTGCGACCCCACTTTCATCACCGTGCTGTCAATGCCTCCATTCCCGTAGCCCCATCAATACATTACCATTTCTTTCATTTTCCAAAAGCGGGCTGTGAATGTCGCCGGCGTCCTTAATCGCGTTTCTGGTGTTTCGTATCACAGAAAGGGCTATAAATTGGCATGCTATCACCTCTCTTACCCCTTTGCACACCCCCAAATTTTCAAAACATCCGGAGCACCATCGACCTCAAATTTCTTGTTTTCCCGAACACCAATCATCTCACCCATTTTGAGCATTCTTCATTTTGGTGAGTTTTATAATCATCTTATTGCATCATATTGTGTTCTCAAGCAAGGTGATCGATAGCCCTCAATCGATTTGATCTTTCATGCAACGAATTGCTCGAATTTTGCCATGAACTTTCTAGGCTGATTTCGTTCCCGTCGATCAATCTTCTTCCTCGGTGCGTATTTCTTTGAATGAACCGCGTCATGGCATGTTCTAGACCTTACTCCTCCTATTCCCCCCCATCAATTTGGTTAATTAATCATTGTGGTTTGCCGCCATCGACGTCGCTCGTTTCCAGCCGCCGGTTGCCATGGAGGCGTCACCTCGGACCATCTCCGGCCAAACCAACCGCGCCTACACACTCATTGGGCTGAGGCCATGCCCGTGCTCACCTCCATTCATCCCCCCATGTCGCTGGACCACCGCCGCCGTGTGCAGCCCCGCCGCCACCGTTGCTCCATGTTGCACCGCCGCAGCTGCAGTGGCTCACCAGTCGAGCCACCACCACCTATGGGTAGAGGAGCTCAGTGGGATTCCATTTTGGCCATTTGCCGATCATCTCGCCGCCTTCCTCGTTGGCGTCACAGCCATGGTCGGAGCTCCCATGGGTTGCTCTGTTTACGATTTAGTGAAGAAACTTTTGTTAGTTGTTCCTGGAGACACTGACCTCATGGACTCATCCATTCCTCCCTTGCTTCACTGGTAATTCATTAGCATGTGGACCCATCTTGTCTTGCTCTCAATGCCTTAGCTCTACTCTGTTAAGCAACCAGAGCAGTAAACATTCAGCCAAACCGAAAACAACAAATTCCAGTACCGTAGTAGTTCTTGTGTGTTATCATTTTATGTGATTGCAAACTTCCAGATGTTCGTTCTCCTTCACACGAACTCTAAATCCATCGATTATTATTCCTAAATTCATCTAAATTCAGTACCTTACTTCCAGTATTTATTTTGTAATTGTTGGATTTTATTTGAATTTCTATTATTTAATTCTATCGTTTCGCGCGTATAGAATCCGACGCTACCGACACCAGTTTGGACCAGTCGGACGCGGCAACCTCAACCTACGACGAAGGCGAGTCTTCTTTGACCATTTTGTACCTACACTTTTTAAATTATGTTTTTAGTTTTAAAAGTATTATGCATTGCTAATTCATATATAATGATAAGTTCAAAGTGTAGTTGTTAGTTAAACCTAAAATTTGCTAATGCCATCCTTGATAATTGTAACCTATACCTTTGTAACACTAGCATAGTAATTCTGCAATATTGTTCGCAACATTGTGGAATAGTTAAACGCAGTAGAATTGCTTAGACTTGTTTTTTCAGTCGTATTCAACCCTTGGGAGGGAAAAATTATTATTACCCTTTATGCTTTATTTGAAAAATATATGACATTAGGTAATGTCAGTATTTAGAAAATAAAATAAAAAGATGAAAATCTGTTTAGACCTAGGCAGATGGTAAGTTCAGGCGGGGGCAGCTAGAGCACGAGAACTTGTATTGTGTAAAGTTCCGTCCAAGTCATATTAAGGACCGACGCTTGTGATTATCCAAACTGAGCAAAACCGTGCAACCACATGTCCTAAATGGGAAGGACCTAGCTGAATAATTTACTATGTTCTAACATTACGCCCGCAGACTATAGATGGTACGAGTTACCTCGGAAGTGCAGATGACAGTAATTGACGCCCATGTCTATCGGGGCTTGTGCCAGACGATGGTAACAGACGTCCATATCCGGGTAGGTTATCCCCCACAATGGTGAGCTTTGGGTCGATGGTAAATGACGTCCATGACTTGGGGTTAAGCTCATTGGGCGGGCTATTGTTAGGATAAAGTATTGTAAAAGCCATGTAATAATCGCTTAGTCACACGCCTAAGGAAGCGTGTCATGGCCGACATTATAAGTCGATTATCTCATGTGGGTCAAGCTGTACAACCTTTATAGAGTGTAAAACTATTCAAATAGCTGTGCCCACGGTCAAGGGCGAGCAAGGTGCGTTTTCACATGGTAGATTTTGATTTTATTTTCAAAAAAATAAATTTCGGGAACCAGGAGTAGTTGGAACTCTTGGTTTGTTGTTCTCGCAGTTAGAGCTAGTGGGGCAGCTAGAGCCCTATTCCAAAAACCTTAGCGGCTAGAGTGTAACATCCCAATTTTCTGAGCTTTAAAAATCTTTTGAATAGTTAGTAGGATAAAATTCACCATTTGATTTTATTTGAATTTAATTTAAAAGTTTAAACATGGACTTTGTACATCAAAACAATTTAATATGATTAAAGTCAACATCAACAATGGTCAAAACTATTTTATTTGGATTCTATGAGCTTGGATATATTTTCTAGAATTTTCTGGAATTTTTCCAAGTTCATTTGCTATTTTCTTTTTCTTATTTGAATTTCTGGTATTTTATTAAAAAGGAAAAGCTAATAAAGCTCAGACAAACCGTGCTTGGGCCGAATTCCTTAACTCCGGCCCAATCCTATTCCCGTCCGGCCCGTTCCTCAGCACAGCCTGCCCATTCCTCCCTCTCCGCGTGGTCAGACTCTTCCCTTCCTGTCTGCTGCCCCGCACTTTTTTTTTTTTCGTCGTGCCGAGGCCCAGCCGAGCCAGTCGTTGTTTCCCTTTTCTTGGCGTCGCTACCTTGTGGCCCCGCTTCGTTGCTGGTCTTCGTCCTCAGGCGTCCCCGACCTGGACTCTAAGTCCCGAAGCTGCACGTCTCGGTCGTCGGTTCTCCCTCGAACTCCCTCATCCTCGAGCCTATTTAAGCTGCTCCTCACGTCAATCTCGTCACCTCGTGCTCCTCCCTCAAAGCCCTAGCGCGCCACCTCGGATCCCCTTGTCGTTTGGGCGAATTTCCCTGGAGAGGATCGTCGCTGCCGCAAGCTTCTTCGCCGGAATCCTTCGCCGTCCATTGATCTCCGACCATCCGGAGCATCTCCCGGTGATCCTTGGGCCCTCGCCAACCCGGTGCTCACATCTGTGTGCCTCGGACGGCTTTGGTCACCTTCGCCACCGTTCCCGTGCACCTCGCTGCCGCCAAGGTCGTTGCCGCTACCATCTCATCACCATTGGAGTCGAGTCAACGCCACCTGGAGCGTCTCCGTGCATCTGGGATTCCGTTTTGGTAACTCACCAAGTCCTTCTCGCCTCCGTTCGTCCTCGCACAGCTCAGCCTTCGTCGTCGGCCATGGCGCCGCCCTTCTCTGTGTTGGCCCTCTTTGCTGATGTGGCGGCCAAGTCAGCTTCCACATCAGCGCCACATCGCCCTTTTTGCCCATGTGGCAGCCCTGTCAACGTCCTTGTCATCGGCCACTTGGCACACCAACAGATCCGACCCGATCCAATCTACCTAGACCTAGTCCACATACACCATGAGACTGCCAGTAGGCCCCACGAGCAAAATCAATTTCCTTGATATTCTTTTCAGCTGAAATCCTTTGATGATGTCATAAAGCCGGATTCTCTTTTGAAAGATAATTCGGATTATTCTAAAAATAGGATTTTCTTTAGATTTCCAACTTCCAAAGCCCATATCTTTTGCATCCGAACTCCGATTGAGCCCATTCAAATTTCTAAATTCATCTAAATTCAAGATCTACATATCTAAGATTTTTATTTAATTTTTGGAGTTTTTTTTGCCTCTATTTTATTTATTTTGTTTTGTTTGTTTGTTTCGTTTGCGAGTAGACGTTGATACCTCGGGAGGTTTTGAAGAGCAAGGAGCATCTCAAGACCAAGATCAATACCAAGACCTTTTCCAAGGCAAGTTATACCTTTGTTCATGTTGAACCCAGTTTTCAAAAGTTATATTGATTTAAATTATTGCATTTACCTTAATTATTTATTTCAATACTTTTGGGATTAGTTAATGTCCAATTTGTTATGACCTCCTTGTCTAATTGTACGCCATAATCTTTTGTCACCCTAGTTTGGTTTATTTAGTTGGTGCTAGTGTATTACCAACGTGGGTTGGTTAGATGCGATTAGTTTGCTTAGCCATGCCACGAGTCATCATCTCATGTAGTTGCAAATATAAACTTGACTAAGTGACTATGGAACTATGTGATAAAAACTGTGTGTACTATGTGCTATTACTCGTTGATGGCATATGTTGCACTTAACCAACAGGGTGGGAAAAGGTTTTGGACGGGGGCAAGTGGTCCGATATACTTCTATGGTGGATCTGTGTTGGCGGGAATGATAGGTTAACATTGGGAAGTCTTGCCCCGGTCAACTAAGGACTTAAATTTGTGCGCCATTGAACTGAGCCTTTTGTACAACCACATGCCTGATGGGACGGGCCTAACTTAGTAAGTTATGGAGTCTTGGCATTGATTACTCAGGTTGTAGGTTAGCTGTGTCAGATTGGGTGGAGGTGTGTACTACCAAGTAGTCGCATCATGGGGTGGTTCGCCGTGTCCTCGCCCAACGGTAAAAGCGCCTGTGGGCGACTAAGCATACCGGGAGTGTCAATGTCGAGATGAAGTTTCTGAACTGTTTTGTTACTGCTAGTGCTAGCTACACTAGTTGTATCTTGTGGGTAAAGTGTACAACCTCTACAGAGTGTTAAACAAACTATTCGAATAGCCGCGTCCGCGATCATGGACATGCTCGGTGATTTCACACGAGGGGTAGTTTTTCATAAAACCTTGGGAAGGGAGCTGTGTGACCTAAGTCATATGGTTATGTGAATAACTGGTTTAGGCTATGTGTCTTTGTGAAACAAAACTGTCAAATTATTATTGTCTATTTGTTTTACTTATGCTTTCAATCTATTACTTGTATTTAAATTGCAAATGCTGCATTTCTGCAAAAGAACCACAAAAGCCATTCCTTTGGAATAAGTCTGCATCTATAATTGCATTTCTGTGGTATGACTTGCGAGTACGGTGTGTACTCATGCTTGTTGTAAAACATGCAACAGAAGAGGAGGAGTCTTCGCCTGCTTTTGAAGAGGAGTTCATCGAAGGTGCTTGATCGTAGGGGTCTTGATCCCAGTCAGTTGCCTGTGGTGAATTGATGGGATTCCACTGAAGTTTCTTCGTTCTGCTGCTATTTTATTTTCTTGCTAGCCATGCGTGGCTTAATAATTGTAAACTCGACCTTAAGATCAAAACCCTTATTTGTTACCAAATTACTCGTTTATGTTATCAATCGCTTGTGTGGATCGATATTCACCTATGTTGACACTGTGTGCACTAGCGTGATCCTAGACTAGTGCATTATACACAGAGGGTCCAGAATTGCATATTTTGGGTCCCGACATAGAGCCTTGTTGCTAGTGGTTAGTAGCTAGAACCTCCACTAGTGATACAATTAATTTATTTATTGAAACTACTTTTGGTCAAAAATGCTTTATGAAAACTGTTGAAACTTAAAATATTGCTTTGTGCAAAAGAATTATATAAGCCTCATTTGTTAAAGATATGCATATGCATTTTTTCCAAGACTCGCGGAGTACTTTGTGTACTCACATGCTACACTCAAAATAAATCTCAGAAGCCTTCGATGATGCCGTGGACGACTACGACTACTTCACTTTTGGCTATGACGAAGGATACCTGGAGTACTAGGTTGCGCTCCCTAATCGAATGCCAGTGGGCAATTTGATGGGTCACCACTCGAAGTTCATCTTTTGTTGTTTCTGCTGCTGTAAAACTCAAGGTCTTCGGACCTCTTTTGTAATAAGTGGCCTTAAGGCCGATACCTTGTTGTTACTTTTATATTAATTGTGATTCGAATTTGTTATCAATGATGTAACTATATGTACTAGCTACTGATCTAGGGACTAGTGCAAAAAATACAGAGGGTTCTGGAAGCGAAAATCTGGGTCCCGACAGAGAGAGAGAGCGGGTGAGCTGATGTGGGGATGAAGATACACAATGATGGCTGACGTGTGGGTCCTAGGGCCACTGTTAGCGGGAGAATGAGCGAGGGAGACTAGCGAGCGGGCTGGTGCGCAGGTGGGTTATGGCGCGAGGGAGTTGGGCCGCTGGTTGGGCCTCATGCGAAAAGGAAAGAGAGGATAAGAGAGCGTTGGCACACTGGGCTGAGCGTGCACGAGCGGGCCAAGGAGAGGGAAAAGAGTGGGACAACGGAAAAGAAAGCGGCCCGAGAGGAAGAGAGAGGAAAGAAAAGCTTTGGTAATTGTCTCAAATATTTTAGGGTTGAAATTGAATTGAATTCAAATTCAGAGAGATTTTGGCACTTAATTTTTCTTGTAGATTTTTATTAATTTCCATTTGAGACAAGGATTTTGATTTGACTTTTAAAATGCAAACAAGTTTGTGTAAATTAACAAAATGCATCAAAAGTTTTTGAAAAAAAGCCATAAATTCATTAAAGTTTCCAATGATCTCAAAATTGAGTTGTTACACTCTGCATAGCTATTAGAGTGAAAGAATAGTAAATTCCTTAAGTCAAAAGATTTTAACGAGACAGTTGTTTATGTGACGCATATTCAACCCCTTGTAGTCGCCTCCTTGGTCCAACATATTCAATTTGAATGGTGCTTTTTTAGCTGACTGATCAGCACGATTAGTCCTCCATCCCTGGCTGTTCAATAAAAGCTCTCATAGAAATATGTTATAAATTCTTTAAAAAGAGAGGAAAAATATGTAGCCACAATTTGGTTGGTCCTAATAACGGCTAATCCGTAGCCAATAGATACTAGATACAACACATTTAAACTCACAAGATAAGAAAGTGCCCCAAACCATAAAACCAAACTCATTAAGATATACTTCAAATCAACTAGTTTCTGTAGAATTTGCGCAGCTACGAGGGCCAAACAATATAATTATCCAAACAATCTAGCAAAAGCGTAGATGATACGACCCAGTATAACGAAAATGAGACCCATTACGGCTAATCCATAGCCAATAGATGTTAGCTACAAGCCTACAACACATTTAAACTCAAAAGATAAGAAAGAGTCCCAAACCATAAAAAGCAAACTCATTAAGATATACTTCAAATCAACTAGTCTCCAGCTGCGAGGGCCAAACAATATAATTATCCAAACAATCTAGCAAGAGCGCAGATGATACGACCCGGTATGACAAAAATGAGAGCTAGGGGCTCTGAAGACCGGTAGATATAAGGAAATGTAAAGCATGAAATAAAGATCGAGCATGACCATCGCCCCCGAAAGCAAATTTATGACACCATTTTACGTGCTTGACCACAATCTAGTGAGTGACTGTAACATCCCAAATCTGGCTTTGTGTTTCAAATGTAAGAAAAGGAGAAGAAATTAAAACTTTTCTTGCATCTTGTAGTTTTTGAACTTTTCTGTAATTCTTGTAAAGGAATTATGGGAAATCAAAAACCTAAATCTCTAATTGACTAAAGTCATGACCCCTTTTTCAACCCTTGTTGAGAATCTTGTGTTCAACCTCTAGAAATATTTTTCTTTGGTTCTAGGGCTTGTGTGTGACTCCTCTAAAAAATTTCATAATTTTTAGAAATTATTTGATAATTTTTGGAGCCAAGTCAAACCAATTTGACCTTTGGTCAAACCCTAGAACAAACCTTGAGGAATTTCTTGAGAAAAATGTTGTGTATGAAAATCTCTAGAAATTTTATGTAAGGCTGATCCTGGAGTGAGGAACCTCCAGTCAAAATTTTAGAATTTTTGGAGTTAGTTTGCTACCTCTAAAAATTCTTCCAAACTCAGCTTCCAATTCAAACCCTAATCTGGTTGCACTGTTCCTTGGGTGCGAACCGGAGCCTGGCTCAAGCCCGACCCCAGTCTTGGTTCGACCCAACCTCTTAAACGCACCGGGTCCGTCCTGTTGGCGCGTGTGTCGTGAGCCGTTCGATCCCCATCGGACCGCCCTCGTCCGCGTGGAGCTGTTCGACCCCGATCGTGTGTCAGCCGTTGGATCTTGATCCAACCGCTGGAGTTTGTTCCCGCGCCAGTTGGTGTGGCTCAACCAACTCGTTGCTGTTCCGGCCCGAGCCACCTTCATTTCCTTTCGCTGCCAATGGGCCTCGCCGAGCCGGTCGTCTCCTTCCTCGGTCGCTCGCGCGTCTGTGCATGCCAGTCGCCATGGTAGGGCGTGGGAGAAGCTCTGTAGCGCCTTGTCTCCACCACTGCGTCCTTCAACGACTCTTTGCATTAAATGCGTGTCAGTGGCCGCCCTCAAAGTCGTGTTCTTACCTGCTCCCATCTCCTCAGTGCGTCCATGGTAGCGTTGGACCGGGACTCCCCTGTGGAGCTTGCCTCCACTCCCTTCCTTGCTCCTCGGCTATAAGAAGCCCTCCAGCTCCTCCTCAGCTCTTTTCCAGCACCCTTGTAGCTTCACCTTGCTCCTCGGTGCTTGCTTGAGCTCAAGTCACCAATTTCCCCAATCGCCATTGTCGACCAAAGCGAGCTCTTCGTCGTCCCGACGTTTCAGTGGTTCATTTGCAAATCCAATCGTGTCACTTTGCGCCCTTTGTCACCTGGAGCAAAACCCCTAACCCAATTTTGGTTTCCCTTCACAAGAGGCAACTAATTTTGGATTTACCCTCTTTCGGCCGAAGTTCATTGTTCTCGTCCTCATCTCCGGTAAGCTACTCCTCGCTTCAATTGCTTGCAAAGGGACCATCCTTGAGCCATGTTGGAGCTATCCCGATGACCTGGCCTCGCTCATTTTGCTCAAGCCACCATCTCCACTTCGTCTTCCTCAATGCCGGTTCTGCTCGTCGTCGCCGGAGCTCCTCCGTCCATCTCCTAGCCTCCCCAGCACTCAGGTAACCTCTTGGTAGTCCCTAGAAGCTAGGCACCTGCTTACTTGAACCGCTGTGGAGCTATCTTTGCTGGTTATCTTTTGGCTGTGCGTGTCACCGCCGCCCCTCGCCGGCTCGCCGCCGTTCTGGGCTGGCTCTGCCGCAGTGAGTGGTCCCGATGTGTGCACAAGGCTATTGCGCACCTGAGCATGCTCTTGGTTTGCACCGCCGTGACCGGAGTCGCCGGCGGTGAGCAGATCTTTGCTCTAGACGCGTTGTCGGACGCGCCGGCACTGTAGCTTCGTCATTTAGAACATAATCGCGTTCATTAACTGCTAATGATTGCCTTAAGCACTTAATGACTATCCTAAAATGGCTAATCTGTCGTTGACTGGTGGGCCAGCGCCCTTAAACCGCGAGCTGTGCATGTGCAGCGCCGAGCTCAGCTGTGAGCCGTCCATTTCTTGATCTGCGGTTCTGATCGTGTGAGCGTTTTGCTTTTTCGTTCGCTGTGGGCTGTCCATCTGTTGACCAATAGTCCACGTTCGCGTAATCTTTCGCGCGTGCGCGCGTTCAAACGCGGCCGACCGTCGTTCAATCTGGGCCGTTGGATCTAATCTCGATGGTCCACGTTCGAGCGAGTTCGCGCGCGCATCGTCCGAGCGGCTAGCTCGTTTGGGCCGTTGGATTCAAGATCAACGGCCCAGGCTTTTCCGCTTTGAATTGGTTTAAGAATTTTCCGAAAGCTTTATTTGTAAACTGAAAAATGTATTAAACTTCAAAATGGCATAACTAATTCGTTTTAGCTCCTTTTGAGTTGATTCAAATTTTGTTAGCTCTGGTTTGAACTAAGCTTTAATCTAAAAATGGTTGGAAGCTTGGTTCGGCTCCAGAAAAGGCTTTGATAAATTTGTTTAGATATAGGCTTTAATTGTTGCTCTAAAAATTGCATTTAACTTGAAAATTGCATAAGTAATTCTCTGTAGATCCTTTTTGAGTGAAACCAAGTTTGTTGGCTTCCTATGTTAGTGTGCTTAATTGTAGAATAGGTTTTAGGCATGCCACTGTTTCTAAAGCTCTTGTGGTTGCATTTGTTTTGTGCTCTTTTTCATGTCTTTGAAAAATCATAGAAAATGCATCCTAGCTCCAAATGAGCTGAATCAAATTGTGTTGTTCATCTCATAAGGTGCTTTGTTTACCATAAAAATTTCAGGTGCAACACCTCTTTTGGAAAATTATGCTAAAGAATTAAATTCGGATGAACAGTAACCGATTTGATTTTTTCAGCATTTTTCCAGCCGGCTGAAATTGTTTTGGCCATAACTTTAGCATCGAGCATCCAAATCAATTGGTTCTTATTGCTAAATTCCTTAAAAATCATGATCTTGCTGCTGTGTAAATTTTGTGGATTTTTGTTGAAGTTGGTTTTTGAGTCCTTTCGGTGTTCTTCATTCTTATCGGTTCTTTTCGTTCGTTCGTTAGGTGCCGACGAGTTCGTTGATTACGAGAGTGACCCTCTGCAGCATATTGAGCATCTTTAGCAAGGCAAGCAGTTTGATCATATTAATTCCATTACTTTCAAAGTCTAATATATTGTTTGCAAAGTGTATGTATGCATGCTCTATTTTGTTGTTAAACTATCAATCGATTTGTTGATCCTATAGATGCATAATCTGTAGGTAAATGTTCAATCTCTACTACTAAGCCTAGGAATATCTTGCTGTGATTTAGAGTTCGTTGGATGAGCTCTTATCACTTAGTAGCTTACGTGTAGAAATGCTTAGTTAACGGTAGAATTGGGCGGTTATTGACTTAGTCGATAACTTTGATCACAAAAAAAAATTATTATTACATTATGTCCAGCACTTGTGCTTTGTTGCTTTGTAAAGAAATAAAACTGAAAATAAACTGTTTGGACTTGGGCACAATGGCTGATGGTGTGATCTCATGGTGTGTTGGAATGGTGCCTAAGTTAATAAGGACCGAACATCTTGTTACACTAAACAAAGCAATTTTGCGTACTAACCACACGAGGGGGATATGGGACCTCTCTTGGCTAAGTACTTTCGGGGGTGTTAATTAATGAGTCGTGTGGTGGTTGTAAAGAAAAATATTTGTTACTGGGAAAGGAGGGGAGCACCCACAGTTGCTTAGGCTGGGCCGGTGCATCCTACTCTTCGTATGGGTCCTTAGTGGGAGCCCGTAACGGTGGTTCGCTAGGTGATAACCTCCATACGTGTGACTCTTAATTAGCACAATCCATTGGAAATGTCTCGTAGGACTTAGCCGTACTGGCATACCAAAGGAAGTGTGCTAAATAGCTTGGCGAAAAGGCGGTCTGACATGTGGGTACATTGGTACACCCCTGCAGGGTTAAATCTATTCGAATAGCCTCGTCCTAGGTTATGGACACGCTTGGGGAGGTCTTTCAAGAGTTAGACTACAACCTTTAATTAAAACTTGTTGGGTTGGTATGAATGGGTAATTCATGCTATTGTTGTGGTGACTATTGGGTTAGTCACTTCCAGGTTGTCTTTATTGTTGTTATTATTTATTGTATCGCTGTTATTTCAACAATTAAAAACTGATTGCCAAAATTGCTTTAAATGTACTACATTATTGCAAATAAAACTTGCTTTATGCTGAAAATAAACCTATAGCCTTCTCCTTTGATTAAAGCTTGCATGTAGTTATGTATAGGCTGTTACACTACACGTAAGTCTTGCGAGTACATTTTTGTACTCATTTTCTTTGCTTAAATTAATTGTTGCAGAGGAGGTTGATCCCCAAGGGTTCGACTATCGTGAGACGAACTTCGACTTCGACGACTAGGTTGGTGGCCCGGTCGGTTGCCTTGTGGGCTAAAGGCAAATCGTATGGCTTTTGTTATTGCCATCTTATGGCTTTTGCTTCCGCTATTGTTTAACTTTAGCTTGTATTTGGCCGGTCGGCCCCTTTTGTAATAACTCTATTATGTATGTCTTTTGCTTGTTTAGTTCGTGCTTTGGTTCTGTGCTTGTATGGAATTGATGCATGATTTTGTAAAAGGGTGTGTGTACCGCACTTCTGGGAGGTATACATTTTCCCGAGGCGCGGGATATTTTGTTTGTGATGCTAGGGTCAAGTGGATGACTAAGCATTACAAACTAAATACCTCGGGGTCTCACAGTGACAGTCTGACAGATACCACCGTGAAATTATTGTTGTGGTATTGTCTTCAAGCACAGCTAGTTAGTGTTTTCTGAGCTGTACTTTGACCAGTCTATTTGTATGAGAAGTCCAGGGTAGCACCTAGCAAGTTGATGGCAACAACATATCCTACCACAGTTGAACGGACTTTTAGGTTACGCAAGTTTTCAGTTCAATATTTGTACACTGCCCCTCTACACTCTACATCAAAGTAGTGCCTCTACAAATTTTTGGCGGATACAGTGTTTTTTCAGCGCGCATTTGCAGATCTAACCACGCCACCGCGGTATTTGCAAATATAGAACCGCCAACACTGGAAACCCTGGCACGTGGAGTTGGCGCAAGGCCACTGTGCGCCAATTCCGCCGCTGCCGACGTGTGGCCGCCACCAGCCCCGAGCCACCACCTCAGCCCACGCTGGCGCAGGGTGGCCATGCACCAACCAAAATAGTGGTGCCAGGGGGTTAGGGGTTAATTAGGTTAAGTAGTTAGTTAGGTTAGATAATTGTTAGTGTTAGGTTAGTTCGGAGGAATTTTAAAATATAGCAAATAAGTTCAAAAATTATGAATTTTTTTGTGGAGCCTCTCCACATCGTGTACCAGAACACATATAAAATTGCCGAAATATTACACAATCAAGTACACTGCGTGAGGACCCTTCAAAACAAAATTCATAATTTTTGGAGCTCATTTTCTACATTTATTGATTCATATGAACAGGACACTTATACAAAATAGAGATAACAATTCTGAATGAATAAAATTATGAAAAATTTACACAATCAAGTACACGGTGTTGGAAGGCTCTACAAAAAATTTGATAATTTTTTGAACTAATTTGCTATATTTCAAAATTTCTCTAAATTTCAGCCTAAACTAACCTAACTAACTAATTAACCTAACCCCTAACTAATTAACCTATGCTAATTAACCCTAATGGCCATCTAATGGCTGGCGCATGGTGGCCATGCGCCAAAGGGCTGGGCGCATGGCCACCATGCGCCAACCGCTGAGGTGGCGGGGGTGGCGGGCCGACGGTGGTGGTGGAGTGAGGTGGCGGCCACGTGTCGGCGGCGACGGCATTGGCCCACAGTGCCCGTGCGCCAACACCACGTGCCGTGTTCTCGGGTGCTGGCGCACGGCCACCGTGCGCCACCGGTGCCAAATATGCACATACGCGGCCGTCGTGGTCAGATCCGCAAATACAGGATGAAAAAACATCGTATCCGCCAAAAATTCCTACCTCTACAGCAAAAGTACTGGACCCTTTGTTTCTTAATAAAATACAATGTGACTAACTGGGAGCATGCCTCATCCACACCCACCGTTTGACTTGTGCAAGCAGCTGCTGTGTGCAACTACTGTCTAGTGTCTACTGTGTGTCATGAAACAGATGTGATCATGTGCCGCATGCTTCGGGAATTGAAGTAATGGGATATGAGTGGAAGGTGGGAGGCTTCGGTTTGGGCTTGCGCCCGAGAGCTGTGGTGGAGACGAGGATGTGTGCACAGTAGGGAGGAGGGCCGGCATGTGCACGGTAGAAGGAGGAAGCGTGGGGCGCATGGCAGGAGAGGAGGTGAGAGGAAGAGAGATTAGATAAACTAATCTTGCTTACTTTATTCTGTTCTCTCCCTCCCTTTAAATAGAGAGTTTACAAAAAGAGATCATAAAGATCTCAATCTAATCTTTAAAGAGATCGGAAGGATCTCAATCTAATATTTAAAGAGATCGGAATGACCTCTATCTAATCTTTCTAAACAATCTGATCTTTAGGATCATAATCGAATTACGCTATCTTCGCAAGCAAGGAAAGAGGCCGGTTTCTACCGGCCCATGCGGAGCCTAGGTTTTCGTTGGTCTAACCGCAGGTGCCGCCAGCTGGACCATCCCCTTGTGGCACCAGCGGTAAACCTAGCCCCACATGACATCTCTCCCTCCCTCGGCCAACAGCTCATCCTCAAGCTGAAAAGACAGATAGTGGTGCTGAAAATCGACGAGGTCTTCCCAAGAAGCGGTAGATGCCGGCTGTCCCTACCATTGAATCAAAATCTGACGGACACCACGGTAAATACATGCACAAAGGGCCTTGTCTGGCGTCAGCATCACTTTGCCATGAAGCAGGACCAGAAGATCGATTAGCTGATCTGGTGGAGTGCCATGGTACTTCTTGAGGAGACCCACATGAAAGACATCATGAATACGTGCACTCGTAGGTAGCAGAAGACGATAGGCCATAGAGTCAATCTTGGCAACGATACGGTATGGACCGTAATACATAGGTGTGAGCTTGCCCTTGGTAACAGCACCTAAAGAGGCAGCCGACCGATGATGTAGTCGTAGCCAGACCCAATCATCAACATCAAAGATGAGAAGGTGATGCTTGCCATCATAATAAAGCTTGTCATGTTGTTGAGCTTAGTGTAGGTGGTGCTGGACATCTGCGAGGAAATCTTGACGACCATGGAGCATGGTATTGATAGCCACGTTGCGAGAGTCACCATCTTCATACGTGCGAATGGAAGGAGGAGCACGTCCATAGACAACATGAAATGGTGTATCCTTGACCCGTTGCATGACTAAGCATACTAATCGTATCTATCCAACACACGTTGGTGATATGATAATACCAACTAGTAATTAACCAAGCTAGAGTGACAAATGATCATGGTAATACAGTGAGCAAGGTGGATATAAACAATTAGGTGGATAGCCAATCCCAAAGCATTTAAAGAATTATATAATTGAAATATCATGCAATAATTTGAATCAAAGTAATTTTGAAAAACTAGGTTCAACATGGCCAAAGGTACAACTTTCCTTGAAACAAGTCATGGTGCTAGTCTTTAGCTTGATCAACTTCTCCTTCCTCGCAAGCTCCCGAAGTATCAACGTCTACTCGCAAACGAAAGTGAAAACACAAATAAATATAAAATAGAGAAAAAATGGACTCAAAAAATTAAATAAAAATCACAGCAAGGTAGAGCTTGAATTTCTATGAATTTAGAGACTTGAATGGGTTCAATCGGAGTTCGTATGAGGAAGAACGGGCTCTCGGAAAATTTAAATCTAAGAAGAAAAAAAAGATAGAAAACACTATTTTGGATTTTTGGAATTTTCTTTCTAAAGGAAATCCTGAATTATTGCATCAACATGACATCAGCAATGAATTTTAGAATTAAAAGAAAATCCCAAAAATAGAAAATAATGACTGATAGGTGGGACCCCACGGTTTATAGACCGGGTCCATGGATTTTCGTCCAAGGGTCTACGGGCCAGGGCTCTGACATGTGGGGTCCACATGTCAGTGTCTTGGTCCACTGTAGACTAGGTCTACCTAGGGTTAGGTTTAGGGTTTCAGTATGATGGCGCTGAAGTGGCGGTAGTTTGCACACGTGGCGCACATGTGGCAAACACGTGGATGGTGACGGGGCGACATGTAGGACAAAGACACTAACAAGGCTATGACACGGAGGGAGGCTGACGCAACGCATGCTGGCACTGGCGTGGCACACGTGGCGGTAAGGTGGCGGACACGCAAGCAGCCACGTCGACTGAAATCGATGGTTGCTATAGCTTGACGACAACGACGGCGAACGGCGGCGAAAGAAGGTCATTGCCGCCATGCTTATGCTCAGGCGTAGTCATCCCTCGGCTCCGATGCGACGATGGAGATTGACGAGGGGATCAATGGCGGCGACAGCGATGGTGGTGGCTCGGGTCAACGGCTAGACGAAGGCGGGGTGCTTCGGCGAGGTCTTGGACACGCGCACTGGCTTCCTGAGGTTCGAGCGATGCTAATGGGTGGCGCACGGGATCCAATAGTCACCGGCGGCGACCGGAACATGGAGATGATGATGAAGCAGGGCAGCGGTGCAGGCTCAACGTCACGATGGCACTACAGGCTTCCTCCGGTGAAGATGGTGCGCGCACGACGAAGAACACACCAAGGTGATTCTGGTGGTGTGGACGATGAAGACAGGAGCTCACTGGCGGTAGCGGAATCGAAGAAATTCTGAGACGGCGGTGCTAGGGTTAGATCTCCAAATTCAATGCAACGCCGGCTATCTAGGGCTTAGGGCTTCAGGAGATTAGCGGTGGAGGCTGAGGCGATGGGTTTGATGCGGACGTCGAGGGTTTAAATAGACTAGGACAAATGGACAACAGGAGAGTCCGAGTACAAGACGGCGGAGGAGTCCAGCTTGTGCACTACGAAGATGATGAATAGTGTACAAGGCGAGGCCCACATGTCATCGGTTGCAGCTCGGGAGGATTTATGTCCTCTGGCTGCGTGGTATGTGGCGGTCGAGACGAGGGGTGACGACGTGGGGAGAGAGAACGAGGTGTGTTAGGCTGCGATGATCGGATTGGGCCAGGAGGACTGTGCTGGGGTGAGAGAAATGGGTCGCGGAAATAGGAAAGCAGCCCACTTGGAATTCCTGCATTTTTAATAGTTTTTCTATTTTAGAAAATATAAAAAAATCCAAATGACAAATTAAAATTAGCAAATGAACTCGAAAAAATTCCAGAAAAATCTGGAAAATACTTCCAAGCACGAAGAACTCAAATAAAATAATTTTGGAATTAATTGATGTCTAGCTTAATCACATTAAATTGTTTTTACTTTAAAAATCCCTTTAAGCTTTATTAATTTTAAATAAAATTTGGCAAAATTTCCAGAGGACTAAACTAGTAAAAAAGGTTTTGAAATTCTAAAAATTGTGATGTTACAAACATCAGTATAGAACCTAGTTGCGCTTTAAAACTAATTCAAATATCATGATCAAACAAATTTCGATGTTACAACATTGCAACATTTGAAAATAATAGCGACAACATCTGAAAATAATTGTTGCAACATTTTTTGGAAGGGCTGCAACAAACCAGGATGGATCATGTAACAATGGAGAAAATTGGCCATAACAAAAACCTCTTGCCTCAACATTTGATGTAACAACATCACAACAATCAAAAACACTCTATGCAACATTTTGAACCAATTGTTACAACAAATTGGGCAAACATGTGCAACAAATCGTACCCGATTAAGCTGGTGTGGTGCTTGGAGATGAAGTCCAAGGCCTACTGGTGAAAACATAGATGAGCTCGTAGGAGTAAGCGGAGGAGGCCAGTCAACACCATCGCCTCTTTGAGAGGACACACAACAACAAAGCAAAAAATCTATTGCAACAACTAAGAAAAGTGTGGGGGTCGCGTATTCCAACTTAACTACATCTAAGTGAGAGGCTTGACCGAAGAGTAGAGCCCCGATGATCATGCGCGCTGCACCTCTGCAAGTGCTACATGATAGCCGGTTTCTAACCTTCCAAGCACTACACTTAGTGAGTTAAATCGGAATCCACGAAACAGCGAGCATTAGATCATGTTGGCTCCCAAGATCAGCGACCAACATGCCTCAAACTCATAGATAGCATTGATCACATCCATACAACTTTCATACATTCATAGTTCAAAAGGCATACAACATAATAGTTCAAATCTAAGACTATTACACATGTCACTGTTGGCCAGAATCAAAAGATCATAAAGTAGCAGTGGAGGTGGACGAAATGCAAACACTACGCCCTAGGTGTAGCTGGAGCTGGCGCTCGGAAAGACTGAGGCTGCCATAGACGCAGTCTTATTGAACGGCTACTAGCTGCAAATTGGGTAGCCTTCCGCCGCTCCTCCAAAGCCTTGCTTTTAGTCTCAGCAATAATGGCTTTGTCAACAAGATGTTGAAAATTCCTGAAGTCTTGCACTGCTAGAGCCAACTGCAATTCTTCAGATAAGCCATTCATGAAACGGTTTCGGCGACGAATGTCAGTCGAAACATCATCAGGTGCATACCGAGCAAGGAAATTGAATTCATAAAGATACTCGGTCACCGATTTTCTCCCTTGCTTGAGAGCGAGAAATGCCTGCTACTTGATCATCATCACTCCTTCGGGAATATGAGCTTCACGAAAGGCTTCCGTGAACTCATCCCAAGTAGGGGTATGTCCCGTAGGCTAGATGGCAAGAAAATTGTCCCACCAAATGCTAGCTGACCCATTCAGTTGGTAACTAGCATATAGGACTTTCTCCCTTTCAGAACATTGAGCAATTAACAGCTTCTTTTCAATCTCTCGAAGCCAATCCTCCGCTTCCAACGGGTCTTGAGAGCTGGAGAATACTGGCGGGTTAGTCCGCTGAAAATCAGCAAGGCTTCCTGTCCATCTTGACCTCTGTCTGCCGCCACCGTGGGAATGGAAGAAGTGTTACGCACAATTTGTTCCAGAATGCGCGTTTGGTCCATCCTGTTGCGCTCTACTTGCATGAGCACATCAGCCATGGTGGGCGGTGGAGGAAGCTCCTCTTCCTGACGACCACCTTGCGGAACATGAGAACCAGAAGGTTCAGCCTGCTCCCCCTGAGAGTAGGGAACAAGGGTTGAGAACCTCTCCTCTTGTTGTGCTCGCGCACGAGTAGTAGGTCCTGTCATCCTGTTGCCATATAATGGTTAACAACATCACAAGGATATACTCGAGCGAAAACACACAGATTCTAGATAGAAAAGAAGGAAGTACTACACTTAATCATGCATCAAGTTATGATATGCAGCCAAATTAACACCAAAAACCATAAAATACACGAGTACAGCAAAAGGTTTGGCCCCAACTTTTCATTATAAGTCGGCTGACAACAACATCAAATCCAAAAACCCAAAAGTCGGGCATACAGTATTTTTACAAAATATAAGCTATTCTATTACACAATACTTAAGGAACAGCTACTAGCCTATTACACATCTAACGCATAACGCACCATCCAGTCCCTACGTATAATCATTACGGTTAAAATTCACCGGAAACTCATTTAACAAATGAGCCTCAGGTGAACCCGTATCTATGGGGTTCAATGGACTGATGAGACGCGTAGGAGAACCCAACAACAAATGATGGCCTCCAGAAGGTGCAGGTCGCTGGGTGCGAGGAAAGCCTGCAGACATCCGGGCTTGGCGACACTGTCCAAGGATAGGAACAAGCCGAGCCACTTCTGGAAGTCGAAATCCCGATGGTGCAGTAGCAGCTGGAGGGATCTCATTGTTACCATAAAGCACGTTACGGGGAACGCGGTTCATGGCAACACCAAGTCTCAAATACTCCTGAGCTTCATGCAGACGACGGCAGGTCTCCCACAACTCATACACCAAGCAGCGATGGATTTGGTCCATAATACGAACCAACCTCGCTAACTCGCGTACGTATGGGTCCTCTCCAAACTGAATCTCATCGAACGTGCTCACATCTGCTCTAGGGCCTTGTTTTGGGAAGTGAACATAGGGTGGTTGAGACAACTCCGTCAAATCATGACGAAGGAGGCTCATCATCCTACGAGCGGCTTCCTGAACGGCCATAGACTCAGAGGTGGCACGTACATGGATATAGTATGGAACACTACCCACCACCTGTCTGGCAATCACATTAATGATAGCTTGGTACTCCTCCATCCCGGGTCCTCGATCTCGACGATAGTTGGCATACTCCGGTTGATAAGTGAAATTGGCTCGCCACATCATATCCCGCAACAAAGCCGGAAACCCATCCACATCTTCGGCTCGAGTCTCCTTAACCAAGTACCAGCCACTCATCTAAAGACAAAAGACAAGGTAAGTAAGAAACTTATCTTGGAAAATCAACAAGAAGTTGGGTAAGAATTGATACTAAGGAAGATAAGAAGTAAAAGATAGCATACTTAGATCTTTAGAAATTAATTATGTTAAAATAATTTCACAGAAACTCACTAAGGATAACGACCATGCTAATTCTAACCTACAGGCAAACGTATGCTCTGATACCAACGCTGTCAGGACCCTCAAATATTGGAATGTGCCGAATTAAAATTATACTGGTAGCATAATTCTTAATTAAGGAACAGTTCAATTCCCTCATTAAAAATCATACTAGAAGCATAATAATAACAAGTAACAATTCCAATATGCAGGTTCCCGGATATATGATTCACAATAGTTCCTAGGATTTAAGACTATTGCACATATATCCTTAAACAACATTGCATCACACATACAAGGCATTCATTTACATAATTATACATAGCATGTTACAATTCGGTTTGGAAATCTACAACACCAAGTGACCTTGGGCCACAACAAAAGTTAGCAGCGGAAACCAAAAATAAACAGCAAAAGACTACCAATGGCCCCATCACCCGCAGGCTATTGCGTGGAGACTAGAACTAGCTTCACTCGTTAGCGTCACCCGGATCGGCGCTAACAGGCATCTCATACAGATAACCATCCTCACCTGCAACAAGAGGTCATAACCCCTGAGTACGGAAGGTACTCAGCAAGACTTACACAAACTAATAAAAGAAAGTGTTTGATAGAACCTATACAAAGGAATAGAAATTTTACATGCATAAGGTTAACATCAGAAGGGTTATAATGGTTCTATTTTGCAGAAAGCAATACATCTTAACCTATAATTGCTAAGTTTTGACAAAGCGATTTTATAAATCAATTTGGACTAAAACAGTAAGTAAATGAGAGCATAATCATAAACAATAACAATAATAAAGTGACTGATTACCATCAAACATTGCATGACACCAATCATGCCGAATTAATACCCATAACCGGATTTAGTTCAAAGTCTATACAGGTGACATCAATCCAAGTGTTGTCTGTAACCGTGGACACGGCTATTCGAATAGTTTTAACCCTGCAGGGGTGTACATCTTTACCCACACGACTTAGTTAGCCCGTAGCCTCTGAAATAATAGCACACTGCCTTTGGTATGCCGGCTGGGTAAACTAAGATTTGGTATTTTTCAACAAGTTGACACTATTGAGTTGAATTACCCATGTGTAGCTGATCCCGCTTAAATCAAGTTTCTGATAGAACTTGTTAACCGGGGTACACATGTTACGTTGAGAACACCAATTCAACCATAACAAAATAAAATTGTACTCACCCGTACATATAAGATTGAAATCGGGCTCTATGAACACGTAACCTTTACAAATGCCCTCGCCCCTAAGAACATATGATACGGATACGAAATCCTACACATATGCACTTATCCACCTGTTTTTCAACTCAATAACATCAACCCTTTACTTAACCAAACAGCGCCCATACACCGCATGTGGAAGTACGTTGGGGCTTGAATTGGGCTGTCAGAGTTCAGTCCTTAATCAACCCAAACAAGACATCCACATTTCCCAATTCTCGTGCACAACGGCACCATCACTAGCATTCACTTGTCCAAATTTGAAATCAGTTTATCAAACAAGATTTAAATTCATTTCTGATTTAAATAAACTGAACAAAGAATCAAAATAAATGAAATTCATTTGTTGTTCACATGTTTGACAAGATAAGCTTGCCAAACACTACCGTTCTATGGACTGCATAGCTAAGCATATTTCTAACCTAACTATTTTAATACAACAATGCCTTAGGTTGTGTGTATGATCAAATTTAAGGTAAGCCACAAAGATTGGGTTGTAACTACCTAGAGACAGATCACAAATAATTTTTAGAAAATTTGCATGCACAGTATCACCGTATTTTGTAAATCTCTGAGTTCAAAAATTGGGATCAACATGGTGCAGAGAGGATGCTTGCCTTGGTAATAATAAATAACTTCTTGTTCAGGTTCTTGTTGCTCAGGGATGGAATCAAATACTTCAGAAGAACCAGAATCTAAAACTCAAATAAAATCCAATGAATAGTGTAACAGCCCAAAGCTCTGTTACCACTTTAAATTAATTAAAGTTATCAATTTATTGGATTTTCTGAAACTTGCAAGAGTTTGATTGCTTTATTTGAATTTCTAAAGTTTTAAAAGCCAAAAATAAAATTTATTAAAGTTTTTAAAGTTTTATTTGAGTAAAAGTTGAAAAATAAAAATTAAATTAATTTTGAGAATTTTCTAAAATTTTAAAAAGCTTTTTCCTAAATGTTTTAAAGCCAAAATAATTTATTTGCAAAATTAAAAGCCAACTTTAAGTTGGAAATAATTTTATTTAGACCAAAATAACTCTAGGAATTTATGTGAATTTTTTTCTAGAATTTTTGGATTTTATTTGCTATTTTCTAAAAGCTATTTTGATTTAACTCCATTTCTGAAATAGGAAAATCGTTTAAAAATCCGGAAAAACCAATGGGCCTAATCCATCCCGGCCCTTCCTTATTCACCGCCCCCATTGGCCATTTTCGGCCCACGCTACCCCAGCCCGCATCTCCCTCTCTCTCTCATTTCCAGCCCCACCCGTCACTCTCTTTTCTCCCTCTTACCAGTGGGCCCGCCGTGGGTCATCTTCCCCAACCTCCCCCTTCTTCCTCGCGGAACCGCCTGAGTCGGCCGCCATTGAAGCTCGAGAGAGCTTCTCAACCACAGCCCCCAACCGCCCCCGATCTTCGCGGCGGCCTGCGCACGAACCGCACGCACGTCCGCCTCCACCCCTACCTCCTTCCCCCTTCTTCTCTGCGCGCGTGCGCCACGAACTCGTAACCGCCGTGCACGATCTCGCACACAATCTCACCACCCTGGTGCCTCTCCGCTCCTATAAAAGGAACCCCTGGGTTCGCATTTGTCACCGCATCCCAGAGCCACCACCCACTGCTCCTCTAAAGCTCTAGCGCCGCCGCAATTTGAAGATTAGGATTTTGGTCGCCGCCGGCAAAACCTCGAGTTCTGCCGCCGTCGACGTCGCCTAGCCACCGTGGACTGCACCACCGCCTTCCCCGTCACCAGAGCTCCCTTGCGCACCCCTTCTTTGCCCCAGAGCGCCTCCAGTTTTCATCGCCGACAACCACCGTACTTCTTCCTCCGCTCCGGCGCCAAATCCGGCCACCGCCGTTGACCTCCCGTGCCAAGTCAGTTACCCAACGGTTCGCAATAACCTCCCCGACCCTTTGCGCACATTCACTGCCGCCGGTGAGCCACCACTCGCCGTTGTCGCCCACACCCGAGCCTTGCCGCCGTCAAGCCCTCGTGGCAGCCCGCGTCATCAGCCACCTCAGCGTCCAGCTCAGCCCGCGCATGCGTGTCATTCAACGTGGTTGCTGACTCAGCACCACGTGAGCGCGTGCGTGGCACACCCGAGTCAATCCTAAATCCCAGTCTTTGTGAACTAAGTCCTTGTGGACCGTGTCTATGACACGTAGGTCCCACCTGTCAGAATTTAGTTTTATTTATTTAATTACCGAAAACCTCAGGGCTGATGTGAGCATTGCGCAATAATTAGCATTTCCTTCAGAAAAATAAATTGGGAAATCCTTTTAAATGGCAGATTTAGGATTAAAACTTGTAGAATTCATATCTTTTTCATCCAAACTCCAAATTGAGTGATTCAAATTTCTAAAATCTTATAAAATTATTATCTAGCTAAATAAAATAGAATTATTTGGTTTGGAGTTAGTTTAATTTGTCTTTTCGAATTTATTTGAATTTCAATTGATTTTGTCGTATTTTCGCGTTTAGACTTCGACGATTCCGGAGAGTTCAATCCTTCAGAGTATTTAGAGTGTTAAGACTTCATCGAAGGCAAGTTACACCCTTGACCATATTTGCACCCATTATTTTACATTATTTAAATTCTGTTTTAAATTATTATTGCATGCGTATTTATATTCAAGTAATTTAAATCCCTGTTTTAAGCTTTATAGTTATTCCCTATTCCATTGTATAGCCAAATATTGTCGGTATAGACCATATGGAGAACCATTCCGAATGTGATATATATATTGGAGGTAGAAACTGAAAATATTGGATTATAAGATAACATGATCGTTGGATATTAGATTAAAGAATTTGATTTGTTGTTGAGATTAAATTATAGAAATATATTATTGGACATCGAATATTGGAGATGGAAGTATAGGATTACACAATTGATGGACATGGGATTGTAGATATACATTATGGATGGATATTGAATTATAGAATCACGTGATTATTGGATATTAGATTATATGAATACATGATGCTTAGTTATTGATTATACCATTATACAATTGTTGATCGATGGACTATAGGAAAAATAATGGTTAGAGATTGGATCATAGGAATGCGATAATGACGGATGTAGAAATAAGTGATCAATGGATATTGAATTCTAGAGATAGTTAATTATTGATATTGGATTCTTGAGATTGAATTATAGAAATAGTCATTGTAGAATGTTGACTTGTTTGAATATTGGATTGTAGGATTAACTATTGGTGGGATTTTAGAAATAAAACTTGATTAGATCTTAGAAGTAGATAATTGTTGATAATGGATTATCGAAGTTTAGATTATAGAAATACATAATCACTAGATATCGGATTATCGAAAATTGGATTATAGGATTACATAATCATTGGATTGATGGGTGTTGAATTATTAGAAATAATTCATTAAGGATTAATGGATTGATGGATATCAGATTAAAGAATTAGAGCATTACTGAATGTTGGATCGATGGAGGTCAGATCATAGAAATAGACTGATATGGTGGATATTGGACTAATTAATATTGGAGTATAGGATCACATAATTACTGGAGTTTGGATTATCGGATTATGAACACAGTACGGATGGTTCACTTACTGGTCTCGTACTTGACAATACCTTGACATTGAATCCCTCACCCCTTGTCACCCTAGATAAAACCTAGTTGATACAATAGTATGAACTAGGATCATTTGAAAATGTTGCATAGACATGCTTAGACCAAAAATGTTGATTTGGGGAATTTCAGCCAAAAATCAAATATTGTTTAAATTGTATCCATAGCATTGGTGTGTTATGGAAGTTTATAAATGACTTTGAAAAATGAAATAAAGTGATGGTTTGTACTTGGGAGAAATGGTTGCTTGGATGGTGCATGTTTATGCACGGGCTCAATCTGGTTAGGGTCGAGGCCCATGGGTTTTGTGGAAAGTCGCCCCAAGTCAGTCAAGGACTGGCCTCTGAGCGTTCCTTTGCTAAGCCATACCGTACTACCACATGTCCTGTATGGGCGGGACACAGCTAATGTCTGCAATGTTCCACCGTGGTTTTTCCCTTCCGATGTGTGGGCATCTTTCACGACCTACTTTTATATATTCCCACCTGGCGCAAGAGGGGGCTCTACGAACCTGGCGGATGGTCAGTCCAAAGGGGGATGCGAAACCTTAGCAAGGGGGAACTGTGGTGGGATGGCGCATTGTAAAGGCCTTGGCACGTGCTCCAGACTGCTTACCTAAGGTAGTGAGCAGTGGCATAGATATATGCCGAACAAACTGGAGAATTCGTGTCATGTGAGTAAAGCTGTACAACCTCTGCAGAGTGTAAAACTATTCGAATAGCCGTGTCCACGGTCATGGACATGCTAGCAAAGCCACTCAAAGTTAGACTTGAATTTTAATTTCAAAAAGACTTTGTCAACTGGTTTATCCAAATGGGAATTGGGTGGGAAGCCTTGTGATAGGAGGGTATCCTTCACCATTCATGTGTGAATGTTATCTGACTATAAAATTGATTTATAAAATGAATTTTAGTTATGGAATAACTGCTTTGGAACTTAGTACAAGTATTTAAAGAAAATGCTGATTTATGCAAATCAACCATGTTAAGCCTTCCTTTGAGATATCCATGTATGCATGTCATTCTGTAATTTGACGGGTGTAAATTGCGAGCACGGTAGTAGTGCTCATCCTTGCTTATTGCAAATAATTTCAGAGGAGAAGGACTTTGCCACTGGTGTGGATCTCGACGACTAGGCCGCTACCCCAGTCGATTGCCTGTGGCGGATCAGCTGGACTCCACTACTTCGTCTTCCGCTGTGTTATTTATTGTTGGCATGTAAGCCTCTTTTGTAATAAACTCTGTTGGTTATTAATAAAGTTATATGAGTTATGGATGTTACCATATTTGTTTACTGTGTGAACTAGCTACTGATCATGGGACTAATTTAGAAATGCACAGAGGATTTGGGGTGTTAATCCCGGGTCTTACAAATAGCAAGAAAATGGCAGAGAACAGAACATAGAGAAAGAATGCATGATCAATAGCTTAATGCATACTTATCAACATGCTTAAGCTACATCTAATCTAAGTAAGGATAATAGCCTACAAATAACTTCTGCTAATACTAATTATCAAAATTAGAGTTTAACAAGGACTGTAGCTTTAGATTTTTACAACTGAAACAGGACATATTACAAAAGAATGGTTGGCTGATTTAAACATGTATTAAGTAAATTGCTTTTCTTAGACTAAGAGTATTCAAAACTGATACTGCGATTTAACTCATCATTTAATAGCACAAAGTGACAAAAGTAAGAGACTAAGGAGCTTGTTGTGCATGTTGTCGGGCTGACCAACAGCAAAACAGCAAAGATACAAACTGCCTATTTTGGTGAATTTGGATATGCACCAAGCAAGGATTTTGAATGGGAGTTAAAGCTGATCTAAGGAGTAGATAATACCCTAGGCCAACTCTTACTAACCTTAATCGGCCAGATTACAGAAAGAAAAGAAAGACGTGACTCTTGTCGGTTTTGCCCGACAATAACCAACAGAGAAAGAATTTGCATCAGTAAACAAGTTGGTGATATTGAGAAATAAAAGAAAAACTACTTATGATACTAGGGTTTAGCTAAGACCTAAATAAGTTGATATACTAGCAAGAGAAACCCTAGATCTTGAAAACGATATGAAAGACCGAAAAGTTATAAAAACAACTTTTCAGTTTAAAGAAGGTTTGAGTATTATAGGAACAAGTGGATGGCTCATGCGAGACATTGACATCCTTTAAGTGCTCAAGGTGACAAGAATTAAAGTCTTAGCTTACCAGCTGGAGTGGATGAAGTCAAGTTCTTGATCAAAACAGTAAGGATCCAAAGTCCTCTTCACTGGTCTGACCAAAACGAGAACAATGAAAGACTTAGGCTCTACAGACCACCCTACACGTTCCTTGTAGGAAGGAATGGAGTCTAACTCACCGGAGCAAGACTTCACCGAGATGGTGCTCCAACTGGCTTAAGACAACAGAGAGCAAACCTTTGTCCAACCCTACAATGGATGCCCGAAATCCACATTAATATGAGATTTAGGCATGCTTATAGCTGAACAAGGGTAAGAGCAAGGAAGCTTCACTGGGAAGGAAGGAAGAACTTGAGAAGCTCTTTTCGGTCAACAATGGCAGAGCTCCAATAGTTAGGGTTTATATAGGGCTTGATGTCCTGGAGCAAGCGAGAAATGTCCAGAACTGATGAGGTGGCAGCTTGATGCCAAATTCCAAAAGGATATTCGCCTAATTACTGTGCAATGCCACCGCTCCAGCGATGAAGTCGGCGATGGCACATAGGCAAGAGGAGGAAGAGAGAGATGTCGCTGACGAGTGGGTCCCAAAGTCAGTCACAACAACGCACACAACATCACAATCGCCAAGGAACAATAGTCGTTTGATTAGAAACGAGCGGCTGCGATAGATCAAGGCATTGAGAAGTTCTAACCAGCCCCCTTTTCATATGGGCCGTGCGATTACAATAAACGGCTGAGATTGATGATGAGGATCGGGAGGTCTGAACGTCACAATCCACAAGGGCCATTCGATCACAATCCAATGGTGGTGCAAAGATAAGGCATTAAGAGCACACGCTTGAAGCGGCACCGTAGGACTTAAATCCAACGGCCAAAACTTAATGCGTTCCTGCGAGTTTCAAACCCAAAAAGGAAGACACGGTTGGATCTGATATCAACGACGGAGATTGCAGCGAGGTCCGGGCGGTCCGAACGTCACCGCCTCCCTCGATGGTCCGATCAAGATCCAACGACTCAGATGCATCGTGCGTCCGGACGGTCCGAACGTTCACGCTGATCTGGGCGGTTCGTTGAAGATCCAACGGCTTGTGATTTTGAAGTGCATTTTGCTGACTGCCCTTAAAATGCGACGCGGTTGGATTGAAAATCAACGGTGGAGATCGATGTGAGGTTAGGACGGTCCGAACGGCCCGCTAGATCTGGTTTGTTCGAGAAAATCTAACGGCTGAGATTTGGAGACGCGCTAGGGTCTTTGGAGGTAAGGCTGGGCGCTGTTGGATGGAAATCCAACGGTGGAAATCGCCCGCGAGATTGGATGACCCGCACGGTGCCGCAGATCTTGTCCGTTAATCAAGGAAATCGACGGCTCATACTCACCCGAGGTTCAAGCCCGCGCCGAACGTGACAGGGCTAGACCACGCTGCGCTGGGTTGGACCCAACCTAGATGGACTCGGGTCGCTACAGTGCGAGAGACAAGATTTAGGCCGGAAGAGTTGACCAAGCCTAATTCAAATCTTCAAAAGTTTGACCGGGACTTAATAAATAGCAAATAAATTTGTAAAAATATGAAATTCTGCAGAATTGCTACTGGGATGATATATTCCCCAAATAAATTTTGAAACCACCATTTCTCATTTCAAAATACGTAAATAATTCATTTAAACCTAATAGGTTTATTTAAAGACAATTATTTTTATCAAAGTCAAGATAATCTTTAAAAATTTAACAAAAATTATTTTTGGCCAAGATAATCCATTTAATCTTTATTAAAAATACTTTCCGGTCTTAATACCAACATTGATTGGTATTTTCTTTTGAAGCTTCAAACAAGTTTTGGATTTTTGGCTAGAAAATTGGGGAAGTTAGATTGTGACATAATGCCCAGTTAGCCAAAATGAACAGTGATGCTATGAATAGCATCTTATTACTGTTTATTAAAGCTGAGGCTGTTACAAAGTGAGACAGAACCAACTTAAGAAAGAATATTCAAAGATCGAACAAAGACCTGGTGAATCTTTGGATGAGTTGTGGGGAAGGTTTTCCAAAATCCTTCATGACTTGCGTGCTGTGGATCTTGTGTTTACTAAGTCTGAGAATGCACGTCAACTCTTGGGTGCTCTTGGCGTGAGAGTTTGGGGGATGAAAATCACTTCCATCAATGACAACACTATCATAAGTGAGCTTACCATGGATAAGCTCTACTCGAGGTTGAAGACGAATGAGATTGACTTCATCTCGCGTCTCCCCAAGACAGAGTCAATGGCTCTAGTGGTTGACCCATCTAAGGGTAGCTCTTCTGATTCTTTGGATTTTGGCTCATCTGGATTTTCATTTTCTGCCTTGCACTTTTTGAGTGATGAGCAGCTAGAGAAGCTATCTGAGGATGATTTAGCCCTCTTATCCACAAAATTCACGAGAGTCTACAACAAAGTGAGGAACAAAAGAAGAGGGGGCCTGTTACCTGCTTTGAGTGTGGTGAGCCAAACCACATTCGGGCCAAGCGCCCCAAGCTGAAGGGCAAAGAGGAGAAGGACGTTCAGAGGCGTCCTCAAGCTCGAGATGATAAAGCTAAGAAGCCCAACTACCGGAAGTTCATCAACCGGGTCCTTACCGCTCTTGAGAATGTTGATATGAGCAATGTGGACTCGGGGATGGAGGATGACGAGGATGATTTCCATGGCAAGAAGAAGGCCCGGGACTTCACCGGTATGTGCTTCATGGCCAAGGACAGCCATGACGTCGATTCCTCCAACGACGATGATCCCTTCAGCGATCCGGATGAGGTATGCCCCTCACTCAATGAGATGAAACGTGCTTTGGTTGCTGCTGAACGAAATCTGAAGAAGCAAGCTAAAATGATTAAGAGATGGGATATCATGATTGACAACTTGAACCTAGAAGTGGTTATGTAACATCCCAAATGTATAAATAGGTGTGTGTTTCAAATGTAAGAAAATGTGTAGAAATTAAAAATTTTTCTCACATCTTAAAACCCTTGAACATTGCCATAATTCTTGTCAAGGGTTGTGGAGTTCAAAAACCTAAACCTCCGGTTGACTAAAGTCAAACCCTTATTTCAACTTGTCACAAATCTTGTGCCAATCTTGGGGAAATATTTTTCCTGGGTTCTAGGGAACATGTGTGACCCCTCGAAAAAATTTCATAAGTTTTAAAACTTGTTTGATAATTTTTGGAGGTAAATCAAACCCTAGAACAGCCTTGGCAAATTTTTGGAGGAAAATGCATTGCACAAAAACCTCTGGAAATTTTATGTCAGGTTAATCCTGAAGTGGGAAAGCTCCAGTTAAAATTTCGAAATTTTTGGAGTTAGTTTGCTACCTCTAAAAATTCCTCCAACCTCAGCCTTCAAACTTAAATTCAAATCTGGTACTGTTCCTCGGGTCCGAACCACTTTCCAAGTGGGTCGAACCCAACCGCGTGGCTAGCTCTCCCGTGGTCCTCCTCCTGGGCGAGGTCGTGCCCGTCAGATCAAGATCTAACGGCTGTGACCTCCGCCAAAGCCAACCGCGGCCCAGCCCTTCCCCCGCGTGAGGTCGTGCCCGTTGGATCAGAATCAACGGCCACAACCTCCCCTTTCATCTCATGCCCGTTGGATCAAAATCCGATGGTCACGACCTCTGCCACAACCAGCTCAGCCCAGTCCTCCTCCCTCGCGAGGTCTTGCGCCGTTGGATTAACATCCACGGCCACGACCTCCTCTCGTTATCTTGCGCACCAGACCTCCCACCCGCGCGAGGTCGTGCTCCGTTGGATCCAAATCAATGACCACGACCTCCACCTCTCATCTCGTAGCCGTCAGATCCAGATCTCGCGGCCACGACCTCCCCTTCCCTTTTAGTGTCTTGCCTAAGGGCCAAGACCTCCGCGCCTCGGTTAAATGCGCCATTGGATCGAGATCCAATAGCCACGACCTCCCTATCCTCTCGTCGCCATTGGATCAAGATCCACCGCCACGACCTCCTTTAGCATCGTGCGCACCAGCCAGACCTCCCACCATTGTTGTGCGCTGTTGGATTGACATCCAACAGCCACGACCTCCTACCTCCGTTCGTTGCCGTTGGATCAAAATCCAACAGCCACGACCTCCCTTGTGTCATGTGCAATGCCCATGACCTCCCCTCATCGTGGTGTGCCGTTGGATCAACATCCAACCGCCATGACCTCCCTTTGTGTTGTGCACAACAGGCACGACATCCCCTCAATGTTGTGCGCCCTTGGATGTAAATCCAATGGCCACGACCTCCTCTCATCATTGTGTGCCATTGGATGAAAATCTAAAGGCCATGACCTCCCATCCCTTGTCATCATCGCGCGCAGCAGTCCAGTCCTCCCCATCGGTTTCGCGCCTTTGAATTCAGATCCAACGGCCGCGACCTCCTATCCCCTTATCGCGCGCGACCTCCTCCTTTCCTTTCGCAACCGTGCGATGGAGATCCCACGGCTGCGACCTCCCCGTTTCCTTGCGCCACCGTGCGATGCAAATCCGGTGGTTAAGACCTCCCCCGTGCCTCTCCAGATCGCACCGTTGCGGATCTGAGGGTCACGACCTCCCCATGTTCTTATCCAACGGTGGCGGTAAGGTCATGTTCTTCTCCTAGCTCGGGCGCGCGCGTGCGCCATGGCAGAGGAGGAGGTCAGTGACCTGTCACGTCCCCCAACAGCTCTTTGCTGTGCGCATTTAATGCGTGTCAGCCTTTTGCCCCTAGGCCATGCTCAGGCCTACCCCCCGTCACCTCCACGTCCTGGTGGAGCCATGGACCGAGCCTTGGGCTAAGCTCACCATGGAGCTTAGCCCTAGTTCATGACCTCTGCTCCCTGAGCTATAAGACCTCCCTTGGTTTCCCCCCTTGGCTTCCTTTACACACCATTGAGCTCCGGCTTTGCACCCACTGTGCTTGGCTGAGCTTCCTTCTCCACAGACCTCCCCCAACCGCCATTGTTGAGCTTGGAGCTCCTCGGTGGCACAGGGTCCCTGGGGCTTTCCTCTCCGTTTCCTTACTTCAATTTGAGCCACTCCCCTCTGTGATAAAAACCCTAACTTATTTGGTTGGGACATTTTCAGAGGTGGCCTAATTTGGAGCTTGGTGCTTTTGGCCGTGGAGCACCCCTTCTTCATCATCACCGGTCCTCCTCTCCCCAGACCTCCTCAGCACCTCCAAGACCTCCAGGTAACCTTCTGGTAGTCCTCTAGATGCTGGGCACCCACTGTATGGATTGTTGCGGAGCTTGAATTCATATGTTGCTTTCGGCCATTTTGGTCACCGCCGTGCTCCTCCGGCTCGCCGCCGTTCTGGGCCATCGCCGCCGGTGTGAGTGGCACCCTCTGGTGCGCCTGGCTATTGTGGACTCATTGGTGCCCTCAGTGTGCGCCGTCGTGGCCTATCTCGCCGGCGACAAGCCGTGGAACGTCCTCGGTTTTTGTCGGACGCGAGCTGAGCCGTCCCGTTGTCGTAATTGGACACGTTTAATGCGAAATCTCTGTGGTTATCCGTGCTAATCATGGGTTGTATCGTTGTCAGAGAGCGCGTGCGCTGCGTGCATGGTCGCGGGCCGTCCATCTCGCGATCAGCAGCCACGACCTCCTCCCCGCTCGGGCGCGCGAGGTCCTAACGCGCCTCGCGCGAGCGCACGATGCCGCAGGTCGTGAGCCGTTGGATCCAGGATCCACGGCCCACGTTCTCCGAGCTCGCGAGGGTGCGTGCGCGTTTTCACCGAGGTCTTGGGCCGTCCGATTGAGAATCAACGGCCACGACCTCCATCCCCGTTCGTGCACGCGAGATCCAAACGCGCCGCGCTGCCGCAGGACATGAGCCGTTGGTTCCAGGATCCACGGCCCATGTTCGTCGATTCTGTGCGGGCGCGAGTGCGTGCGTGCCGGGAGGTCTTGGGCCGTCCGATTGAGAAGCAACGGCTCATGTCCTCCCCCGTCGTTTTGATTTTAGAAATTCCCGGTTGGAATTATTTGTGAACTGAAAAAAGTAATGAACTTTGAAAATGCATAACTATTTCATTTTAAATCCAAATGTGGTGATTCCAATTTTGTTAGCTCTGGTTTGATCTGGGCTCTAATCTAAAAATGGTTGTGAGCTCAGTTCGGCTCCAGAAAAGAGTTTGCTAAAATAGTTTAGAAATAGGTTTTAATTGTTATCCTTTAAATGGTATTTAACTTGTAAAATGCATAAGTAATTATCTATAGATCCTTTTTGAGTGAATCCAACTTTTTTGGCCTCCTTTGTTAATGCACTAAATGGTAGAATAGGATTTAGGCATGTCACTGTTTTCAGAAGATTTGTGGGTGCATTTTATTTGTGCTCATTTGCATGTCTTTGAAAAATCATAAAACATGCATCATAGCTCCAAATGAGGTGAACTCAATTATGTTATTCATCTCATGAGGTGCTGGTATTACCACAAAAATCCCAGGTGCAGCACCTCTTTGGAAAATTATGCTAGGGAATTTAATTCGGATGAACAGTAACCAATTTGAATTTTCCAGCATTTTCCAGGCTGAGCAGAATTGTTTTGGCCATATCTTTTGCATTGAGAATCCAAATCAATTGGTTCTTATTGGTAAATTTTCTAAAAATCATCCTCTTGCTGCTGTAAAAATTTTAGAGCATTTGGAGCAAGTTTTCTGTGGTGTCTTTTTGGTTTTCGTCGTTCTTATCGATTCTTTTGGCCTTTTCGTTTAGGTGTCGACGAGTGTGTTGATCCCGTGAGCGATACTCTACAGCAAACTGAGCATAACCAGCAAGGCAAACAGTTTGATCATATCCCTTATGTCCCATTACTTTTAAAGTCTAATACTTTGTTTAACTTGTATGTATGCATGCTTTTGTGTCAAAGTAATTTATCGTTTAGAGGTAGCTATTCCTATTGCATGGTTGCCCTTAAATTGTTATCACTTGCCACAAACCATAGGTTAATAATATCGCTGGTGAATTAGAGCCCGGTGATTTAATTATGCTCTTCTTTTGTCCTTGCGGTGTCATGCTTAGAATGCTTAGCTACCGGTAGAATTGGGCGGTTGTCGACTTATCCCTTTATGTCCATCTTGTGCTTTGTTACTTTGCAAACAAATAAAGTAAAAATGAAAACAAAATTGTTTCATGACTTGGGCACAATGGATGTTGGTGTGATTTGTTGGGTTTGAATGGAATGGTGCCTAGGTCCCCAAGGACCGAGTTACTTGTGTCACTAAGCCAAGCGCTTTTGCATGCTAACCACACGAGGGGGATATGAGACCTCTCTTGGCTAAGTACTTTGGCGGGTGTTAGCTTCGAGTTGCATGGTGGGCTATTGGGCGAGTAGTAGTGGGTTATCCACTGCAAGGAGCACCACCCGTATAAGGGGGTGAGCATCTTTGATGACTCCACATCAACGTATGGGGAGGTTGTATCCCCATATGGGCAACTCGTTGTTGACACTCAATATTGGAAAGGTCTCGTTGGACTTAGCTGTGCCGGCATACCAAAGGAAGTGTGCTAATAGCTTGGCAAAAAGGCGGTCTGACGTGTGGGTACATTGGTACACCCCTGCAGGGTTAAAACTATTCGAATAGCCTCGTCCTAGGTTATGGACATGCTTGGTAAGGTTGTGCAAGAACTAGACTACAACATTTAATTAAAACTTGATGGTTTGGTATGAATGGATGTTCATGCTTTTGTTGTGGTGACTATTGGGTTAGTCACTTCCAGGATTGTTGTTGTCATCTATCTATTGTTATTTTGTTACTTGTCTCGTTGTTACTTGCAAATTAAAAATGAATTGCAAAACTGCTTTGAATCTATTTAAATATTGCAAATGAAAACTTGCTTTATGCTAAAATGAGCCTAAAGCCTTCCACTTAAATAAAGCTTGCATGTAGCATATGTATAGGTCTGTTACTTTTACACGTCAGTCTTGCGAGTACATTTTGTACTCATTTGCTTTGCTTAATACCTTTGTTGCAGAGGAGGTAGAGCCCGAAGGGCTTTACTTTTGTGATATGTGCTGCGGTTGGGAAGACTAGCTAGGCGGCTCGGTCGGTTGCCTTGTGGGCTAAGGCACACCTCTTGGCCTTCTTTTGTTTATCGCCATCTTATGGCTTTTGCTTCCGCTGTTGTTTATCTTTCTTAGTTGTTATTTGGCCGGTTGGCCCCTTTTGTAATAACTCTCTATATTATGTATGTCTTTGGTTTAATCTAGTTCGTGTTTTGGTTCTATGTCTTGTATGATATTGATGCACGATTTTGTAAAGGGGTGTGTATACTGCATTTCTAGGAAGTATACATATCTCGAAGACACGGGTTATTTTGTTTGTGATGGTAGGGTCAATGGATGACTAAGCATTACAAGCTAAATAAACCGGGGGTCCTCACAGGTTAGGCTCAAATCCATTAATCCTGCTGATGATTGTGATTCTTGCTCTAGCTTGCATCATGAATTAGCAATTCTGAAATTTGCTCATTCCTCTATTGCTAATCAACTTAAAGATGCTCTAGATGAACTAGAATCTCTCAAATCTAGTCCTAGTCATGTTTGCTTGGATGCTATTGCTTTAGATGTGACTTCAGTAGATGCTATTCCTTCATCTTGCTCAAATTATGCATTGCTTGAATTGAAATTGGATAGTGCTAATAAGGAATTGATGAAATTTGATGCTAGTCACACTTGCTCTCATTGTAAGGATAGTAGAATTAAAATGAAGAAAATGGTTGAAATGGTTCTTCATTCTAAAACTGCTTCATGTGAAAATTGTCATAAACTCACAATTGAGAATGATGCTCTAAACAAGACTCTAGAGGAGAAATCTAAAATTGAACAATCCATGTCCATGACTGCTTCCAAGAAAATAGTTGATTCTAATTCTTATGCCTTTTGTATTGAAGTTGGGCATAATTTAGATGAGATAGAAAAGGCGTTTAGATTCAAGTTCAAAGAGTAGTTGGGTAGGATTACGAATGCCTCTTGTGTGTCTTGTGAGGCCTTGAAGGTTGAGGCAGCTTGTTATAAGGAAAGGTATAATAGGGCTATCAAGTCAAATAAGTGTGCCTCATGTAAGGAGGTAGCCAAAGAAAATGACTACCTCAAAAAAACTCTTGAGAGATTCTCTAGTGGGAAGAAGAACCTTAACATGATTCTCGATCAATCTAAGGTGAGTGTTAAGAAGAGTGGCCTAGGATTTAATTCCCTAGAGTATTCCAAGAACCACCTACCTAAGGTTGTGAGAGCTGTTGAGAGTGGCATGTTTGAGGTAGAATCCCCTGAGCCATCTAAGGTAGTCTTTAGATCTGTAGGTTTTGCCCAAACCCCTTCTAGCAAGACAGATGCTTCTAATTCAGCAAATCAGACCTCTCAAAAGGTCAAGTATCATTGCATCTTCTGCAAGAAGGATGGCCACATAGTTGAGTTCTGCTTCCGTAGAGCTAAGAGTGAGAGGAAAGAGAGAGTGCATGCTTTGAGGACCGTTAGAGGAGTTTCTTCACCTACGACAGTCTCTAGAGCCAAGCAGCCTGTTTTTCCTACTAAACATAGGCCTACGTTCGTAGATGACTTCGTTGACCCTTTTGGTGGCTCTAGGCAGCGTTTTGGGTTAGGGTATCGTGAGGAGAGACCACGGGTAGCATCTAGATAGGGGGAGTACCGATCTTTTGGTAGATCGATCCGGAGAGGTCTAGGTGGTGCGCGTGTGCATTCTTATGATTGTTCCACTAACCATTTTATTGCTGCTTCTACTGCTGTTCCTAAGTATCGTGTGGCTCAGTACTAGATTCTCAAGTCTTTTATCACTAACCCCAGTACCGAGGCATAGATGTTTCCTGCTTATGCCATATAGGTCCGTCGTGCAAGGAAGGAGGACATATGGATTGTTGACTCTGGGTGTTCTCAACACAAGACTGAAGATTCTAAATGGTTCTCCTCCCTCACACGTGCGTCCAGCAATGAGTTGATCATGTTTGGGGATGCTTCTACTAGGACCATGACAGCTAAGGGCACTGTGAGCTGTCTTACACCTTCATTCCTTTGCGTGTACCTTGTTTATATATCCATGTATTATATTGTTATTCACTTTTTTCATGGATGTATAAGCTTGGTTTAGTCTTCATGAGCTTGTGTTGTTTTGTATATTCTTTATCTTGCTCTTGTTGATTTTTGCCTTGTGTATTCATTGCTTACTTGATTTCCATGATTTGTTCTTTAACGTATCTTATGCTTACATGGTATTGTGCATTATTGTTAATTGTGGATACATGGGTTTTTGCCTTAGCTTCACTAGCATGCTTTACCCTTGACTGGTGTATGTGGTGTGATATGCTATGCGCTTGTTTGCTCCTATGCCTTATTATGGTTTAAGGATTTTTGAGCTTTATCATATCTTGGATAGCCTGTGTTGCAATTGGTATGTCTGTCCTCATGCTTATACCCTCATTTGCTGTTTATATGCTTTTATGAGCTTTGAATCATCTACTGCTATTCTTGCTAGTCATGTGTCTCGGTACTGTTTTCCTAATAATGTCTCACTAACCCAGTACCAAGGCATAGACTTCTTTTGTATCTTTGGTGTAGTCTTTTCAGTTGAGGAGAACATGTGGTTCATGATATCAGCCGTTGGTTCTCTTCTCTCATATGCGCATTCGATGTTGGCTATCACTTTTTGGAGACGTAGTATGGTCCAGCTTCTACTCATTCGACTACATCTCACTGCCAAACGATGTCACTCAGGTTCGAGCCCCTATACCTTTCATGTGTGTTTGGTACCTCTATTTTGCTTTACATAGCATCTGGTTCTTGTCAGGGGTTGGGCTTGTTGAGTTCTGGGTAGATAGAAGTTTCTGTTCTAGCACGTGTGCTTTCTAGACACTCTTCTTATCCCTTGGTTTGCTAGGATGCACTCTTCTCTCAGTCTAGGTTGAGCTTGTCTCCCAGTCACTAGTTCTTAGCAGGTTTTGAGCAGCCTGTAAGACTTTGAGTGTTGGTGTTTCGCTCCCTAGCTAGTCGAGTCTTTTTCCCTAGAAATCTTGTGAAGGAGGAAGTCTTTGTGCTAGTTTGTTTAGTCCAAGGTTTTTTTGGCAGGCTTCCTCTTCGAACCTTTAGACTCATCCTGGTTGCCACTTTGAGTAGTGAGTTAGGGGTAATTTATCCCTATGGGTTGGTTTGAGGGGGAGTTGGTTCTTTTCTGAACTTTCTTTGTTCATCTAATCTTTTATTGATCTGTTCTGAACTTGTTGATCTTTTTGATCTTTTGAAGGCTTTTTAGTCTCTTTCGCATTCACTGTATCATATTGCATTCATATGAAAAACACAAAAAGATGCACTGTAATATAAGCTTTCTGCTTATCTTTTAATTGATGAAGCTTTACTTGTTACCCTCTTGAGCTTTAGTATTTCAATTCTTGCTCAATGTCATGTCTAGTTATTTGACTTGCTAGAATTATCATGCTTTCACATATATAGCTAAGTCTTTGCTAAATAAGCTAGAACATTAAAACAACTTGAACTAAAAACTGTAATTTATGGATGTTTTAGCTAGTTGCGCAATTAGTGCTCCTTTTGTGACATTGGCCCTGTCAAAATTGCTTTGTTAGCTCTTAAATCTAGTTTTGATCATTACTTAAGCTTCTTGTTCTTCTAAGAATTTATAACTGCTCTTGTGTAAAAAGAAAAATCGAATTTCAAAATTGTCCTTGATAAAATATGCCAAACTACTCTCACGAGACTGCATGTCCAAGACATGAACTTGGAGATAGTTTGATGATCCAAACAATCTCATGGGGACTGCTTGTCAAAATTGACATAAACCTCAAGATTTGTTGCCCTGGTAGAACCTTAGGAAGAGGTTGTGGATGGCTCCTAGTCCAGGCTTGTCATAGCTAAAAGACTAAATAGTAGAAAAAGGGGACACCCCCGGTACCAGAAGGGTCCTCGAAAGAGGGGACTGGTTGTCAGGAAGTAAATGCACTTATATTTCAAATGAAGTTTTAATGATACAATTGTCCTCTTCTAAATGTGGGGGGGGAGATGGCTATTTATAGCCTTTCTATGAGGCACATGAGATTACAAGCTTACCCCCCTACAGGACCCTATGCTGGTAGGGGCTGCAGGGGCTTTTCCTAACCCTAGGACTAGCTTCTGGCTCATGGTGGGCTGCCCTGAGCTTGGTCCATCCTGCTGGTGCACCTGGTCTAGCGGTACAGTGCCTCCTCCGGGCCCCTCGGGCCTAAGGATCCTTCGAGGCTCTCCGGACACCTCGGGACCCTTCGGGCCACCGGGAACCTCCGGGCGGCTCAGGGCCGATTGGACCCCTCGGAACCCCTTCGGTACACTTCGGAGACGCCATGGGACCCTTCAGAGACGCCCCAGGACCCTTCGGAGACCCCGGGACCCTTTGTGCCCTCGGGACCCTCCGGACGCTGGGGCCTTCAGAACCCTTCGGGAGCCTCCTGATTGGGGGCCCTCCGGGAACCTCCGGACCCCCCGAGCCGCCGGGTCGCGCGTGCTTCACTATTCACCAGGTCGTGGGGGCCGTTGTGCCGCCCCTACGACAAGCCCCTCGCGGTCGAGATCTTGCTTCATCATGGCTGAAGCCGCGCCTCTCCCCGGAGGATACAGGTACACCGTCCCCTTCGGCCTAGAGAAGCGTTGTCAGCGCGCCCCAGGTCGCTCGTCGTTGACTGTCGAGCGGGTGGTGTGCGCTCCCGTTGGTTTCTGTGCCCCATAAATTCATCGGCTGTTGGGTTGCCACGCTTCGCGCGCCATTTTCCTCCTCTACACGCGCTTCAATGCGGCGCTTCGGTTTCGTATTGCTTCGTGTGTCGCACCGACGGCGTGGCTGGCACGTCTTTTAATGTGGCGCCTAGGTTCCCGTGCGCCATAATGCCCATTTTTTGCCACTTGTCACTTTTTGTTTGGTGTTGGACTCCTCAATTTCTGTGTTTGGTGAAACTGTTCATGGGCCTGTCTATAAATAGGTGGCCTGGGGCCCGAGTTTCTCCGTGCTCGTATGCGTTGCCGCTTCATTTGTCTCGCTTCCCGCGTTGCTCCTAGTGCCTTGCCTTGTGCTTTCGTGGCCCTTCGCTCCCATCGCCCCCCGCATTGCTCTTAGCCCCTTCAAAGATGACGAAGCGGGTCAAGGATGGAGGTGGCGTCGAGGCCTACACCGACGAGTTAGGCCACTCGCTGGTGACGTCCCATGTCCTATGGGCCCTAAAAATGAGGGGAAGATTGCGAAGCTAGAAGACGTTCGCGCCTCTGGGACGGAGGTTGCTCCGACGCCCCGGGAGGATGAAACAGTCGTGTTCGTGGCGTATCTCGACACGGGTCTTCGTCTGCCCTGCATTGCCACGCTTTACCAGGTCCTTCAGCTGTACGGGGTGGACCTAGCCCAGCTAACGCCCAACTCGATCGTCAAGCTTGGCGTTTTCGAGTGGGTGCTCCGCTCCACGGGGGTGACCAGCAGCGAGGCGTGGCTGTTCGCATATCTCCACGATGGGCGGTGCCAGCCAAAGAAGAAAAAGGACACGGGGGAGATGCTGAACTTCGGGAGCGTCAACTTCCAGCTGAAGGCATGCCTTCTTCATTACCTACCCGCCCCGGCTGCCCGGAACAGGTGGGATACCGATTGGACCCGGCATTGGTTCTATCACAAGTGTTTCTCCGAGGCGAGCCTTCGCTCAACCGGAGGGCCTATTCAGCTCATCGCCACGTCGACCATCGATCTTTCTTCCCGGGAAGACGCGCTATTACGGGTATTGCTCAGCGCGGCCCGGAGGATGTCTACACGGGACTTCGTTGAGGAGTTCTGTGCGCTTCAGCTGTGGGCTCTTGCGCAGGGTTGGAAATTGGGGCTTGGCGAGGCAAAGGATGGGATGCCTCTCTTGGAATTCGGGGAGCGCACAGGTGCTTTCTCCGGCTCTTTTTCTTTGTTTATATTTTTTTTGTTTAGTTATTTAACACTGCTGAGCCTAGCCCATTCTTTGCCGGCGTCTTGTGGAGCGACTTCTTGGACCCTATCTGGGAGGAGCACGCGAAGCGAGTGAACACGGTGCCTGGCGTCACTGAATCAAGCGTGCAGGATCGGCCGTCCGCTTGTTGGAGCGGCCGGATCCCGACGCTGGAAAAAAGAAACGGGTTCGCGGCCCAGAAGATCTGGAAACCCTTGGTCCCATCAGCATTGAATTCTAATTTAGTTAACAATTTTACGATAAAACAATTTAAGGAAAGTTCATTTTATACTCCTATAGACTAGTAATTTTGTTTTTATGCTTTAATTACCATGAAGAATGCTAACCATGCATCTTGATTTATATGAATTCTTTTTAGTTATGATACTTACTAACAACCTGAGTGACCAGATATTCTTAAGTTAACTTAAAACTATATGCATGATCAAAGGGTAGGGATTATGATGCCCTACACATACTTTGACGTATTCTCTACCCCCCTTAAACATGTTGGTGCATAAGAAATGAAATGAGAAGAGAATGAGCATGAGGTAAGTAAACAGGCAACGCTTAGGCAATAATTTCCTATCATGAATGCATAATGCCGAAGCCTTGCAAATCAAGATCCAAATGGTTGTACTAAGGCTCAAAGCCAGTACAAGATTCAAGCAAACCACAATTAGTTTTCCAACATAGTTGCTATACATGCTGCCCATAGGCGATGTGCAACTACTTGGAACAAAAGAGACCAAATGATTATATTCTAAAATCCAGCGTCTACAATATAATTAGGGTGTATATAATCTAAGAATAATCCCTAAAGTAATTCTAATCCTGCAGGAAAGCAATATCTTCTCGTCCTGTCCCCATGGTCCTCACCAGTTGACTACTTAGCATGTCTACTGTTAGAGAAAAGAGATGAGCAATAGAGAAAATTTACTTTGCACAAATCAAATGAATTGTGGGATAAGAATTAGATGCTAGGATGGGTAAGAAAGAAAAGAATTATATTACTTACATTTTTGCCAAATTTTTGCTAGTTTTGAAAATACTTTTTGCAAACCAAATTCCTAACATCGTCCATTGCTCTGCTTTAACCTCTGATCAACACACTTCGATACCAACATTTGTAAGGACCCGGAATATTGGAGGTTTATACCGAATTAAAAATCATACCACCAGCATAATTCTTAATCAAGAACAACATGTCCTTAATTAAAATCATACTAGAAGCATAATTCTTAATTAGATACAATTCCAACATTCAGGTTCCCGGATATGTGTCTCATGTTAGCTCCCAGAATCAGCTGCTAGCTCCTTACAACATTATATCGCAAGCATACACAAGTAGATTATGCATACACGATTTGAATATACACATCGGTAAAATTTTACAGCGGAAATATTTTGTAAACAAGAAACAGAAAATGAAATAATAGTATAAACTTTCCAGTGGAGCGTCACACCCCAAGGGCAACTTGACTGGGATTAAAGCCGAAGAACCAACGCAATCGTCTCAACTTGAAATGTTAATTAGAATGTCTTCACCTGCAACAAGTGGACAATTTCCACTGAGTACAAAAGGTACTCAGCAAGACTTACACAAACTAATAAAAGAAAGTGTTTGATAGGACCTATACAAAGGATTAGAATTGATATATGCATAAGGTTAACAATAGGAAGGTTATACTGGTTCAATTTGCATAAAGCAATACATCTTAACCTACAATTGCTAAATTTTTACAAAGCAATTTAGTAAATCAATTTGGACTAAAACAGTAAGTAAATGAGACATAATTATAAACAGTAACATTAACGAAATGACTGAAACCATAAATAGTAACATTAACAAAATGGCTATTCATTACCAAAACAATGCATGACACCAATCATGCCGAAACAATACCCATAACAAGATTTATTTCAAAATCTATACAGGTGACATCAACTCAAGCGTTGTCCATGACCGTGGACACGGCTATTCAAATAGTTTTAACCCTGCAGGGGTGTACATCTTTACCCACACGACTTAGTTAGCCCGTAGCCCCTAGGATAATAGCACACTGCCTTTGGTATGCCGGCCGGGTAAACTAAGATTTGGTATTTTTCAACAATTTGACATTATTGAGTTGAATTACCCATATGCACCTGATCCCGCTTAAAACAAGCTTCTGATAGAACTTGCTAACCGGGGGCACACATGTTACGCTAAGAACACCAATTCAACCATAACAAAATAAAATTGTACTCACCCGTACATATAAGATTGAAATCGGGCTCTATGAACCTGCAACCTTTGCAAATGCTCTCGCCCCTAAGAATATATGATACGGATACAAAATCCTACACATATGCACTTATCCACCTGTTTTTCAACTCAATAACATCAACCCTTTACTTAACCAAACAGCGTCCATACACCGCGTGTGGAAGTACGTTGGGGCTTGAATTGGGCTGTCAGAGTTCAGTCCTTAATCAACCCAGACAAGACATCCACATTTCCCAATTCTCGTGCACTAAGGCACCATCACTAGCATCCACTTGTATAGATTTAAAATTCAGTTTATTAAACAAGATTTAAATTTATTTTTGATTTAAATAAACTGAACAAAGAATCAAAATAAATGAAATTCATTTGTTGTTCCCATGGTTGGCGAGATAAGCTTGCCAAACACTACCGTTCTATGGACTGCATGGCTAAGCAGATTTTTAAACTAAATACTGTAATACAAAACACTACCTTAAGTTGAGTGTATGATCAAATTTAAGGTAAGCCACAAGTTCAGGTTGTAACTACCTAAGGACACATCACAAATAATTTTTAGAAAATTGCATGCAACAGTATCACTGTGTTTTGTAAATCTACAGTTCAAAAGATTGGGATCAACATGGTGCAGAGAGGATGCTTGCCTTGGTAGAAGTCCACTTGTTCACTGTCGGACCCGGGAACGAAAGATCCCGAACCCTCTGTGTTCATACACCAGTCCAGGATTTCCGGTGTACACAGTTACAAAAATGATAACATAACCAAGTCTCGCATTGCATTAATAGTAAATCAGAGTTCGATACAATTGGGCATGAAGCCAAATAAAAGAGTAAATATCACAGCGGAAGTAAAAAGATAGTAGTAGGCCAGAACGATCCGCCACGAGTAAATGCGGCGTAACCTAGGCGTCGCCGTGTCCTCACCGTCCCGATAATAGTCTTCTCTGAAAATTTTGTTGCATAAAGCAAGCATGAGCACAACTACCGTGCTCGCAAGTTACACCCAATATGGAATTGTAATGCATGCATAGGGTAAACAAGGGACAATGGCAGGGTTATTTTGCGTAAAGCAGCAGTTTGAATTTAAATAGTCATAATAGATTGCAAGGCCATTTTCATACAGTATTTAAAATCAAAATTTTAATGACAAATGTATAATGTGGATAACCTCCAACAAAGGTGATGGATATCCTCCAATCACAATGGCTAACCGCCCAATTTTCCCACAGGACTAACCATCCTGAAAACATCCGTTAAATTCATTTAAAAACCAAAAACAAGTCTAACTCAAAGTGGCTTTGCTAGCATGTCCATGACCGCGGACGCGGCTATTCGAATAGTTTTCTACTCTGCAGAGTTTGTACAGCTTTACCCACACGAGATATTATACCCTTTGTGTCGGCCAATCCACGCTTCCTAAGGCGTGTGACAGAGCAAATATCACAAGGCCGTTACAATGATCTACCTCACAATACTCATGCCCGCTAAGGTTTCGCTTCCATTGGACTAACCATCCTCCGGAAGCCCCCTCTTGCGCCATGTGGGACTACTATCTAACCAACACCCACTCATACAACATGGCATGAATGTCTATGAGGTATCCCAAATTATTAAGCCAGATCCTTCCCATACAGGACATGTGGTGGTACGTTTTGGCATAGCAAAGGAACGCTCAAAGGCCGGTCCTTAATTGACTTGGGCGTCTTTCTAATTAAACCCTGGGCTTTAATCCTAACCAGATTAAACCCGTGCATAAACCTGCACCCACCTTTCATCCGTTACGCCCAAGTCCAAACCATCTTTATTTTATTTAGTAAAACCACCTTTACAATAACACTATGGTAAAACAATACCATAGGTTCAAGTTTAAACAAATTTGTAATGATTTGGCTTGGCTAAATCCTCCCAAAATCAAAATCATGGTTTGAGCATTTGCTAAGCATTTCCAAACAATTTATCTATGGTGACAAGGGATGACATTTCAATATTCAAAGTTGGCCATACATCAACAAATGGAATAACTAAGCATTTAAACAAGGTATTAAAATAATTGACTAAAAATATGCGTGCAATAATAATTTTAAAAACTGAATTAAATAACTTTAACATAGTAGGTGCAACATGGTCAAAGTGTAACTTGCCTTCGCTGAAGTCTTGAAATTCTAAAGCTTCTGAAGAATCAAATTCCCCGAATCGTCAGTAATCTAAACGTGAAAATACGACAATCAATTGAAATTCCAATAAAAACAAGACAATATTTTAAACTAACTCCATATAAAATAATTATATTTTATTTGGCTAGATAATAATTTTAGAAGACTTTATAAGTCTGAAACACTAAATTTGGAATTAGGAAATAAAAGATATGAATTTTACAAGTTTAAATTCTAAATTTGCAATTTAAATAGTTTTAACTTAAAAGAGACAATTTAAACTAATTCCAAATAAACAAATTTTAATTTATTAAGCTAGATAATCTCTTTTAGAAATTTAAATCACTAAATTTGAAGTTGGAATTCAGATGATATGAATTTTACAAATTTTAATCTAAATTTGGTTTTTAAATGAATTTCTAAATTCTAAAACAGATCTAAAATGAACTCCAAATTGAATAATTATATTTTATTTAGTTAGATAATAATTTTCTAAGAATTTAGCAATTTGAATCATCTAATTTGGAGCTAGGATGAATAAGTTATGAATTTTACAATTTAAATCCTAAATCGCCTTTTTAAACAATTTCCCGAATTATTTTTCTAAAGGAAAATCTATTAATGCATAATCTTGACGCCAAAGAAGGGAATTTCGAATTTAATTTAAGTTAAAATGATTTACGACATGGGGCCTCGTGTCATAGACACGGTCCATGTGGACCAAGTCCACGGGCTTGGCGCATGGGGAGGTGGCGCGTGTGTGCGACGTGGCTACCACGTAGGCAACCACGTGGGCTCTCGACGTGACGTGGCCTCGTGGCGCTCGCGTGGCGCCGCGTGGCAAGGCCACGGGCGGCGGCGCCGGCGCGGGACCTAGGGTTGCCGGAGCTACGACACACGGCGGCGGGCGGTGAGATGCGCGAAAGAGAGAGGAGATCACGGGGGTTCTGGCGCGCTCACCCACTCGACGAGGCAGGGACGGAGGCGGCCGGCGGCGAGGAAGATGCGGCGGTGCGTTGCGGCTTGACGGCGAGGATGCGCTCTGGTGGCTCTCCGACGAGGGCGAGGGGCGCAGCAGCTTCGCGGCGTCGAGGCGAGGCGAATGGTGGTGGCGGCGGATCGTCGCTCTGGCGGCGCGAATCGACGGTTGAAGCGCGCGGTGGCCGGCGTGAAGGAGCTCCGATTCCGGCGAACAGAGAGCTCGGGGGAAGGAGTGAATGGGGTAAATGAGTTGAGGAGGAAGAGCCGCACCCGATGCTCCCTTTTATAGGGGCCGAGGCGGAGGGGAGGAGGAGATCGCGCAGGACGTGGCGGCGGCGTTGCGCGTCTTGGCCGAGTCGTCTTGCGAGGAGAAGAGGGGAGAGGGGAGCGGGGGCAGCTCGTGCGGTTGCAAGCACAAGACGCACGCCAAGATCGGGGTGGTTGGGGGAGGTGGCCAAGGAAAGGGGGCGGCGTGGAGCGATGTGGGCCGTCGGATGTGCATCCGACGGTGGAGGGAGAGGGGAGTGGAAGGTGAGGGAGATGGGGCGCGGGTGGGCCGGCTCGGGCCGCGCGCGTGGAGAGAGGAAGTGGGCCGAGCTAGGGTTTCGGCCCAAGCACTGTTAAGAGTTTTCTTTTAGTTTTCTATTTTAAATAATCTGGTTAATTCCTTTTAGACTTAGAAAATAGCAAAAAGAGTCCAAAAATTCTCATAAATCCTTAGAGACATTTTAGACTTAATAAATTTATTCCCAACTTAAACTTGATAATAAATTTTGTAATTAGATTATTTTAGGTTTAAAACATTTAGGAAAAAGCTTTTAAAATTTCAGAAAATTCACAAACTCAAATAAATTTTAAACTTTAACCAAAATTGAAATTTTGGGCTGTTACATTCACTCTTGTAGGCGTAATTATTCACTCCGCGCAATTTATAATCTAGAGAGAAAATGCGATAGCGAATAAACACCGATAAAATCGAGAAATCCAAAATGCTCAAAAATGCATGATAATTATATATTAATGAGGTTATGATTCTAGATGCATTTAGATTTAGATTTTAATTTAATTAGAGTTCAATTTCTTATGGACTTGTTGAAATTAATTCAATTTCTAGTGTAACCAGAATAACTGACGATACGTAGAGTTTAGGTCATATTGTTTTCCTTAACAGGACACCTAGTACTCACAAACTCTCTCTCTAGGCATTCTATGTATACATCCATGATGATCATATAGTCAAAATCAATCTTCTTATATGTTTTCTTATCAATTAATCTTTTAAAGTCTTAACAAGTATTTAAAAGAATAGCTTATTTCATTTTCTTACTAATTACTAAGATACTATTCACATATAAATAAAAAGATAGCAACTTCATGAATTTTTAACTTGGTTAAGCTTGTTTTAGTTAACCAAATTAATGCTTATTCTTTAGATGATTAGCCTTGGTTAGTTTAAGGGCTAAAGTTCAAATGGACCAAAAAGCTGTTAAGATCAAAATTCTAGAAATGCCTTATGACTACTGTTATTTAGCCAAAAGTTAGACAACAAGATTAATTTTAGTTAAGCTCAAATTATTTAGCTAGTTTAAACACCTTAAACAATTTATTAATACTAAGCTATTTAGCTTCCTAATTTCACTATACTTCAGGTTTGAATGTTGCTTGATAGGTGATGACTAAAAAGACTAATTAAAATTATTAACTCCTCTAGCTACTGAATTATCATAGCCAATGCCTATCAACAAAACTGATTCTTTTTAGATTAATTAATTTAGTGGAGTGACCTACAAAGCTAAACACAACATAAAGCATTAAATCCTTCTTTACTATTTATGCTTCACAACAGGGGTGAGTTAATTGATCTCTTTTATTATTCTGAAAATTTACCTTCATAATGGGTTCTCATATTTGATTTTTAGATTTCGCTATTTCTATTAGATAGCTCAAGTGCTCAAAAGACTAAATGAATTGGAAACATTTCTAATTATTGAATTAACCATGTTATAATCCTACTGACAAAACTAACATCTTCATATTACTATTCATGCATATATAACAGCAGTTTTTCCAAATTAAAGTCCTATTAGCTAATCTTATTTCAAATTCAAACTTCCAATTTATTAACTCAATTGATATTCACAAAAATTAGTTAGTAGCAGGAAATATTGGTATGCAGTTGGTTTACTAACATATCAACCTTTTCATCACATACTATTCATTCTCTATTCATTTATTTTAATCAAGTGTTGTTACAGATTTTGCCAATTAATTTTTCCACTAAATCAAACATTATTTACTAATTATCTTCAGGTTACTGTTCAAGTATTAAAATGCTAATCTAGACTCCTATGAACTTAAACTTCCAGTAGCTAATTTAATTATCTATTTGCTAGTCAAATTTTCAATGATTAAATAATTAAACACAATACTTAGCAAAAAGAATTAATCAGTTTACAGAAAACATCTATTGTCAGGTTATACATCCTATAACAGGACAATTTCTAAATTGTACAACTACCACCTAATTCATATTAATTCAACCTTCTAACTTTTTGCTAGATCAATTAGGTGACTTAACAATATTTACCAGATTTGTTAATATTGGTTGGTTTAACAGAATAGTTTTACTGACAGATCATTTTGTAACTAGATATATTTTCTGTTCATCAATTCATACAAGAGCTTTTGCAGTTTGATAACTAAGCTTCTTATTAACTTAGTCACGCATTTGCTAATTACACTTAAGACCAATTAGTCCATCTCCTCCCCCAGTTCCAGTTCACCCTTTTTCGGTTGAGCTACAGTGCCATCGACACAGAACAGGACAGAGAGGGCTGTGCACAGGGAGGCTCAGGGGTGGTTTGCCGCCGGTGAAGGAGAGGTGGCGAGGTGAAGGCGACGGCTAAAACGGGTTCCTAGAGGGTCAGTGAAGCTAAGGGTGGTGGTCTTGCTACGCGAGCTGCACGATGGCGGCGCGGCGAACGCGAGCGGCGGTCGGCCAAGAGGGTGAAAAGAGGCAACGGCGCCAGAGGGGATTAGAGAGGGAATTAGGGCATGCATGAGCACCAGAGAGGTGTGGTGAACTCACCGGTGCAGTCGACGAAGGCGGGGAAGCACCGAGGAGGTCCGGCGACGGCGACCGTGGGCGGCGCGGCGGAGGTCCTCGTTGCGGGGCTCCTGGAGAGGATGAGAGTGTGAGTGAGTGATTGGAGATGGTAAAGGAGAGCTAGTAGGTGCTCAGTGAGAAAGGAATCGAAGAGGGAAGCATCAGAGAAGGAGCGGCGGCGGAGGAGGCGGTGGCGGCCGGACATGAAGAAGATGGATGCGCGCGGCTCCTCAGTGAGTGATTCTTCAAATTGATCGTGGATTCTTGATGGTGGGGTGGTGGAGTATCGGGTGACGCGCTACGGGTGGTTGGAGATGGCTGGAGCGGCTGGAGCAACTACGAGTGGCTCGGCGGCGATAGAGAAGAAAGGCAAGAGAATGGGAAAGATAAGGGCGTGGTGCTCCTATAGATGGAGATCAAGAAGCTTCGAGGTAGGAGTGGCATGGCACAGCTACAAGATTGCTTCGACAAGGAGGTGGCCGCGTGTCCCTGGTGCTGCAGCGGCGGAGGAGTGCGTGGCGTCGGCGCCGCGCTGAGGAAGAAGACAAGGCGACAATGGCGTGGGGCCCACTGGTCAGTGGAAGAAAAGGATGATGCGGTCGGTTGAGTTCGGGTTAAACAGTGACTGGTCCGGTGCGGTTTAGTTTGGACCGCCCAATCGGGAATAGACGGTTGAGATTACATGGGCCGTTCGGACCATCCGATCGGCCGTGGGATTTGGGCCGTTGATCTTCAATCGAACGGTCCACAAACATCGGGTGCGGCTCGATACAATTAGTTGACTCCACCGAGTCAAGAGGATGGGTCGGGCTTGAGTCCAACGCACAGTACCATGAGTTTGGGTCTAGGCTTTTGACTAAGATTTTACATTCTGATTCCTACTTTGACCAAGGGTTTTAAAATAGAAATAAAATTTGTAAAATTCTGAAATAATTTAGGTGGGTTCCTGGGATAGTCTAGTGTTTATAAAAAATTATTAAACCTTACTGTTCATCTAATATTTTGTATAATATAAATTCAAACTTAGTGTATGTTATAGATGTGTGTTTGAATTTTCTGTGGTTTGAATTTAGTCCCAAAAATTTGGAAAAAAATTATATTAATTCATGATAATTATTCTAGTATTTAAATAAATTATTTTCCAGAGATCTTATGAATATTTATTTAAAATTTCTTTTGTGGCTTTAGTTTGAATTTAGAGATTTACATTTGATTTTAAGATTTACATTTGATTTTAAGATTTTCTAATGCATAATTTATGCACATGCTCCAGAAATAACAATTATAATATAAAAATGCATATAATTACTGTTTATTAAAGTTGGGGCTGTTACAAACCTACCCCCCTTAACAGATTCTCGTCCCCGAGATTCCAGTGGTTCGGAAGTTGGAACGAAAGGCTATGGCAATCTAGCTAGGTTTGGTCATAGGGCCACACTTCGGATTTTATCACAACCAGAACTTAATCCGAAGCATGCGAGGTTATTTCTAAGATTTAGGTCCTAAAGAAGTAAAGTTATGTCGAAGAATTTTTCATAATCCTTCTTTCATGTGTTTTCTAAACAGTTCTTTCAACTCTAAACGAAATGCGCCATCTGTTGTCTTGATTTCCTTCAAAGATAGATCCAAGAGATCTTGATGAAATAACATGATGTTGCTGACACATTTTCCTTTCCATTATTTTGGTTAACCTTTCCCTTCTTGATTCGTTGAAACTGCCTTCGACGTTACCTTCCGATAGAACGAAAAGACTACCTACAAGGGAAAAAGGCCGCTAAAAAGGAGGGTTCAAGTTGGTTGGTTAAATGGTAATTTAATATTAATATCAGAATGTTGTGTAGAGAGTAGAGAAGACAAAGCAAGGTTGCTGGTACGGACGATACTATGGTGGAGGACCGTACGGATCTCCCTACCTCGATAGGTGAGGCTCTGTTCCCCGCTTGCCCTCGCTCAATTGTTAGCAGCTGGCTAACTTGGTTGCTCTGCAGTGCGGGCCGCCGAGGGTGAGCCCGGGGCCAATGCTGCCTCCGTGGGCGTGGCACCCGTGGGGGATCCCTGGGATGGTGATGACGCCGGGGCGGCTGACGATGGCTCTAGCTCCGAGCAGGGCGGGGTGGATGCTGCGACCTTTGCAGCTACAGGCATCGCGAATTTCGGGCCGCTTCGATCCTCCAATTTCAAGATCAGCCCGGGGGCTGCCTCCGTCTGTGAGGAAGTGTCCCGCTTCACTGCCCCGCCTTGTGTGTCGGAGCTCTTTGTGAAATGGAGCACGGAGAGGATGTTCCGGAGCCTCAAGGCTAACACGATGAAGGTAGGTCCAGGTAAGCATGCCCCTTTGTTGTTGACGCATCGTTGACCGTATTTTTCTTTGGCAGACGATCATTCTTTCGCGTTCGCTTGAGAGGGACATCCAGAGTGGCTACGATGAGATCCAGCAGCGGATCGACCTAGAATTCGCTCGGAACACCCAGCTAACCGCGGCGCGCTCGGCTATTGCCGAGAAGGCGAAGGGGCTGGAAGCGAGGGTTGCCCAGCTAGAAGAGGAGCATCGCAAAGTGCAGGAGGAGTTGGAATCTTTGCGCAATGCCCATTCCGTGCTCGAGGCGGAGGTTGTGACGGAGCGGTCTGTTTCGTCCGCTGCGGCGCAGGCTAGCTGGGAGGCGCTGGAACGCATGGAGGGTGCTATGTCAGAGCTTGGCACTGTGCCCCCTCCCCGGAAGCACACTGTCGACCAGCTGGCTGCCACCCTAGAACGCATTGTGTCGGGGGCGTTTTCTCCCACCGCTTTCGTGTTTACGCAATCATCGCTGGCGGCGCTGGGACCGCAGCCTTCATTTCTCTGCAGCAGGCTGGGTGTAGCCACATTGACGAGCTTGGTGCTGGCACCGTGCCTGTTGCTTCTGCTGTGGAGATCACTTCGGGCCAAAAGCAGGTGCGGCGGGCTAGCAATGCCCTTGCCAAGGACTTTTGGGCTCTGTCCGGCCGGGACGCTACAATGGAGTCGCTACGGGCATCCCTGGCTCAGAAGTAGAAGAGGAAGGGTCCTGCGGATGGCGCAAGTGCAGTGGAGCGGAGGGCCGGCACCGGAGGCAAGGTGTGACCCTCTGCTTCTTTTCATGAAGAATCATTTTGTTTGTCCTAGTATAGGGCTTATTTTTTGTCTCCTGCTCCGGCATCGTTGCGCGAGCCAGGACGTGACTAGTAACAGTGGATTGTAATCATCATTTTGTTAAATGAAATAGAAATCGAGGTCTCCTTTGTTGCTATGTGGGCTTGTTTCATGTTAGTGTCTGTTTTTCTCTGGGGGTATGTTGTCTCGTCGTACTGCCGGGCGAGGCCCCTATCCCCGAAGGTGGCGTACGAAGTCCTTTGCCCCTTCGCGCGGTACGAAGGAAGAGCAAACATTGGTCCGCAAGTGTCCCTTGAAGGTTTGTTATCGTGGAATCATATGCCATGGTGCCAAGTGGCAGCGCTGGAAGAGAGCCAACCCGGAGGGGCCAATGAAAAAAAAATTCCGCTTGCACGAGGAGAAAGCTTTGGCGACGCAGGAGGAGATACGGTCTTTCTGGTTGCGTCGTGGGGTTGGGATTGCGCACGAGGGGCCTTTTCCGCCTCACGCCGCCCCTACAATTTTGTCGAGCTCTTCGGACTTGTCAGATGACTGTGACCCGGCGAGGGAGTACATGGAGTTGATGGCCACACGCCCGTCTGACGAGGAGTTGCTCGAATGGGTGTTGCGGGAATAGAGGGAGCTAGAGGCAAACGATTTCGCGCCCGTAGGTGGTTAGTGTGGCCGTAGGTGGGCATTCTGTATTGTTAATGGTCTTCGTTGTGCGAGACTTGGCCTTGTACAACGTGCGATTGTTGTGTGGGCTACTGTACTTGGCCTTGTACAATGTGTACTTGATATTGTGATGAGCAATGTACTTGTGTTACCCTTGTTGGCCTTTTTGTTTTGCAAGGGGGTGAAGCCTCGCGCCGTCCACCATACTTTTTTAGATAGGGCTCCGGGGAGCCCTGGCTATCTTCTTTTTTTTTGCGAGGGGGAGGCGGAGCCTCACGACGTCCCCCATACTTTTTTAGATAGGGCTCCGGGGAGCCCTAGCTGTCCTTTTTTTTTGTGAGGGGGAGGCGAAGCCTCGCGCCGTCCCCCATACGTTTTTAGATAGGGCTCCGGGAAGCCCTAACATTTTGTTGCAAGGAGGAGGCAAAGCCTCGCGCTGTCCCCCATACTTTTTTAGATAGGGCTCCAGGGAGCCCTAGCTATCTTTTTTTTGCGAGGGGGAGGCGAAGCCTCGCGCTGTCCCCCATACTTTTTTAGATAGGGCTCCGGGGAGCCCTAGCTATCTTTTTTTGCGAGGAGGAGGAGAAGCCTCACGCCGTCCCTCATACGTTTTTAGATAGGGCTCCGGGAAGCCCTAACATTTTGTTGTGAGGGGGAGGCAATGCCTCACGCCGTCCCCCATACTTTTTTAGATAGGGCTCCGGTAAGCCCTAGCTGTCTTTTTTTATTGCGAGGGGGAGGCGAAGCCTCGCGCCGTCCCCTATACATTTTTAGATAGGGCTCCGGGAAGCCCTAACATTTTATTGCGAGGGGGAGGCGATGCCACGCGCCGTCCCCCATACTTTTTTAGATAGGGCTCCGGTGAGCCCTAGCTGTCTTTTATTATTGCGAGGGGAGGCGAAGCCTCACGCCATCCCCCATACGTTTTTAGATAGGGCTCCGGGAAGCCCTAACATTTTGTTACAAGGGGGAGGCGAAGCCTCGCGCCGTCCCCCATTCTTTTTTAGATAGGGCTCTGGTGTGCCCTAGCTATCTTTTTTTATTGCAAGGGGTAGGCGAAGCCTCACGCCGTTCCCCATACGTTTTTAGATAGGGCTCCGGGAAACCCTAACATTTTGTTGCGAGGGGGAGGCAAAGCCTCGTGCTGTCCACCATACTTTTTTAGATAGGGCTCCGGGGAGCCCTAACTGTCTTTTTTTGCGAGGGGGAGGCGAAGCCTCGCGTCGTCCCCCATACTTTTTTAGATAGGGCTCCGGGAAGCCCTAGCTGTCTTTTTTTTGCGAGGGGGAGGCGAAGCCTCGCGCCGTCCCCCATAATTTTTTAGATAGGGCTCCGGGAAGCCCTAGCTGTATTTTTTGAGGGGGAGATGGAGACGACGTCGTCCCCCCCCCCGGCTTGGCCTGGTCCTCGGGCCGCACCAGGCTGGGTTCAGCTTTGCGTGTTGTCTTCGCTATTTGTGCTGGTATGGGTTCCCGCCACGGACCTTAGTTCCACGGGGCCGTGCGTAGTCGCTCTGTTTATACGTCGTGCCTGCGTAGGGTATCGCTATGCACTAGGGCCAAGGGCCAAGCGCGGTGGTTTCGTTTATAAACTCGTGCTTGCGAAGGGCATCGGTGTGCACCGGGGCCAAGGGCCATGTGCGGTAGCTTCGTTTATACACTCGTGCCTGTGAAGGGCATCGGTGTGCACCGGGGCCAAGGGCCATGTGCGGTAGCTTCGTTTATACACTCGTGCCTGTGAAGGGCATCGGTGTGCACCGGGGCCAAGGGCCATGCGTTGTGGCTTCGTTTATACACTCGTGCCTATGAAGGGCATCGGTGTGCACCGGGGGCCAAGGGCCATGCGCGGGGGCTTCGTTAATAAACTTATGCCTACAAAGGGCATCGGTGTGCACTGGGGCCAAGGGCCATGCGCGGCGGCTTCGTTTATACACTCGTGCCTACGAAGGGCATCGGTGTGCACCGGGGCCAAGGGCCATGCGCGGCGGCTTCATTTATACACTCGTGCCTGCGAAGGGCATCGGTGTGCACCGGGGCCAAGGGCCATGTGCGGTGTCTTTGTTTATACACTCGTGCCAGCGAAGGGCATCAGTGTGCACTGGGGCCAAGGGCCATGCGCGGTGTCTTCATTTATACACTCGTGCCAGCGATGGGCATCGGTGTGCACCGGGGCCAAGGGCCATGCGCGGTGTCTTCGTTTATACACCCTTATTTCAAACACCAGGGCAAAACCCCGTGGGGTACATAAGTTTCGCACAAGCCCTCGTCGACCAAAGGTGGCGGGGCGATCCTCCAGGCACAACCGGTTTTGACAAAATATACATACATGCCCTTGCCGATTGTTGGCGATGGGGCAATTCTCCGGGTGCAGCAGGTTTTACAAGTTCCTAAGGGTAGAACTTCCGGAGAGTCTTTTTGTTCCAGGTGTGGCCTAGCTGGTCTCCCTCTGGCGTTGCGATGTGGAAGGTACCTACCCTTGTTACCCCGGTGACGACGTATGGCCCTTCCCACTTGGACTAAAATTTGCCAATCGCAACTTGGTTTGTGGCTCGCTTCAGCACCAGATCGCCCAGGACGATGTGGCGGGTTTGAACCTTTCTGTTGTATGCGCGGGTGACCCCTTTGCTATACCTTTGCATGGTTGAGATGACCTGCGCACGTTGCTCCTTGACGAGGTCGAGAGAGACCTGTCGTCCCGTAGGGTTCGCCTGGGCTATGGCTCGGTAGGAACCGACAGCGAACTCCGCTGGCGTCATGGCCTCATTGCCGAAGAGGAGTTTGAATGGGGAAAAACCTGTGGCCCTGCTAGGCGATGTGCGTAGTAACCATAGAGCTTTTTGGAGCTCTTCAGGCCATAGTCCCTTAAGGACTACGAGACGTTTCTTCAGCCCATCGAGGAGGTTGCCGTTGGCTCGCTCAACGGCTCCGTTGGACTCTGGGTGCCCAACGGACGCGAAGCATATTGTTATGCCCAGGTCTTTGCAAAACTTTCGGAAGGGCTCGAAGTTGAATTGTGTTCCGTTGTCGGTGACGATGTCCCGCGGCACACCGTACCGGCAAATGATATTCTTCCAGGTGAACCGCTGGGCGGCTGCAGCAGTGATCTTGGCAACTGGCTCCACTTCGACCCATCTGGAGAAGTATTCGATGGCGACGAACGCGAATTGGAGGTTACTCTTGGCCGCAGGGTACAGCCCGATGATATCCAGTCCCCACCGTGCGAAGGGCCGCATCAAGGGGCTGCAAGGCGGCGTGGTAGCTTCGGGTTGGCCGCCCACTAGCACCCTTGGCGCCACGACAAGGTCTTGCACGGAGGAGCGCCACACAAGAAAATCCTTGGCAGAACGTCTTCCCCATGAGGCCCTGGGGCGCCTGATGTGCGCCGCATAGGCCCTAGTGGATGTCTTTAAGGAGGGACTAGCCTTCCTTCTGTGATACGCAGCGCAAGAAGGGGGCACAAACGCCCCCCTTGTACAGCTCTCCTGTCGAACCCGGGAGCGAAGGATCCCGAATTCTCTGTGTTCATACACTAGTCCAGGATTTCTAGTGTACACAGTTAAACAAAAGTGATAATCAAAACATATCACGCATTTTATTAATAACTATTCAGAGTTTATTACAATCGGGCCTGAGGCCAAATAAAGTAAAACACAAATGGAAATAAAATAGTAGTAGTAGACCCAACGATTCGCCACAGCAATCGTCTGGGGAGCGTGGCCTAAGCATCGATGTCCTCACCGCCTTGATAGAAGTCTTCTCTAATAAAGATTATTCAAAGAAGAGTAAGCACTACCACTGTGCTTGCAAGTTACACAATAAAAGTAATGATTGAATGCATGCATAAAGTGAGCAAAGGGTAATGGCGGGGTTTATTTGCATAAGACAGCATTTTCAGTTTAAATACTCTTAGTAATTTCCAAGGCCATTTTTAGAATTTAATAAGATCAAAATCATATTTCAATTTCTCAATGTCAAGTGTAGGATGAACCTCCATACACAAATGGTGAAGGACTACCCCCCTTACACCAGGCTTCTGCCCAAACCCATTTTCATAAACCAGGTGTTAAAGTCTCTTTTTCAAACAAAACCAGAGACTAACTTTGAGTGGCTTCTTTTAAGCATGTCCATGACCGTGGACACGGCTATTCGAATAGATTAATACTCTGCAGAGTTGGTACAGCTTTACCCACAAGAGATAGTTTGCTTATTATGTCGGCCAATACACGCTTCCGTAGGCGTGCGACTACGCAGCTATCACGAGGCCTTTACCCTACATTATTTCAACATAATTATGCCTGCTAAGGTTTCGTAATCGAAGGCTTCGCACCAAACGACTACCCCCTCTTGCGCCATGTGGGTATCATCAATAAGTCTTCACGACTCCCACATCTTTCCAAGACATAAACATGGTGAAATGATATAGCTTATTTGGCCAAGTCTGTCCCATTCTAGACTTGTGGTGGTACGAGTTTGGCTTAACATCTGCGGCCCGCAGACCGGTCCTTACATGACTGGGTGACTTCCAAAACAAACCCTGGGTCTCAATCATTCGCTGCATTGAGCCCGTGCATGAACTTGCACCCACCAACAACCCAATTCACCCAAGTCTAAACCAATTTCATTTATTTTTCTTTGGCAAAACGTTTTCCAAACATCTATGGTAAAAGCAATACCATAGATTCATTTTCAAAACAACTTTGTATTTTGGCAAAATTCCCCAAATCATCTTTTGGTCTAAGCAATGACTAAGCATAATTACCTTAATTATTTTACTAAGGTGACAAGGGCATGACATTCCAAACATCAATATTGGCTATACGAAGGAATTGGCATAACTAAGAATTAAAACAGGAATTTAAAATACTTGGATAAAAATATGCATGCAATAATAACTTTAAAAACAGAATTAATTAACTTTGAAATACTGGGATCAAGATGGTCAAGAATGTAACTTGCCTTCGTTGAAGTCTTGAGATTCTAAACCCTCTGGAGGATCTACCTCTCCGGAATCGTCAAAGTCTATACGCGAAAGTACGACAAATTCAAATAAAATTCAAATAAATCCAAAAATACAAACCAAACTAACTCCAAATGAAATAATTTTATTTTATTTAGCTAGATAATAATTTTCTAAGATTTTAGCAATTTGAATCACTCAATTTGAAGTTGTGGTTCAAAAGATATGAATTTTACAAGTTTTAACCTAAATTTGATATTTAAAAGAATTTCTAAATTTAGTTACAGATTCAAAATAGCTTTAAATTAAATAATTTTGGTTTATTTAGCTAGATAATGATTTTACATGAATTTAGATATTTGAAACACCCAATTTGGAGATTGGATGCAAAAGTTATGAATTTTACAAATTTTAAACCTAAATCTGCAATTTAAATGAATTCCGATTTATTTTTCTCAAGAAAATCCTTTAATCGCAAAGGCCGACGCCACAGGATTTTCAGAAATAAAGGAATTAATTTAATTCTCGACGTATGGGCCCGTGTGTCATAGACACGGTCCACGTGAATCGAGTCCACGGACTTCGCTCAAGGGTTTGTGCAGAGGTGGTGGGGTGAGGTGGTGTGGCGCCATGTAGGCGCCACGGGATTCCACATCGGCCACGAGAGTTGAGGTGGCGATGATGTGGGCACCGACGTGGTTATGCCACGCAGGCCCGGCGGAGGCGGAGCTCCGGTGACGGGCTCGCTGGCGCTACGCGCCACGGCGAGGGGAGTGAATGTGCGCAAAAGAAAGAGGGGACTAAGCCGAACGTGATGCTCACCAGGGCTGCGAGAAACGCGGCGGAAAGGTCGTCGGCGAATGAGGTTGAGCGGCGGCGAGGTTGGGTCGTCGGTGAAGAAAGCGTTGCGGTGGTCCTTGGGCGATGAGGATGCGCGCACCAGCTTCGCGGCGTTGAGGCGATGTCGTTGGTGGCGGAGACGAGGGCGGAGCGGGCTCAACGGTGGCGCAATCGGAGATGGAAGCTCCCTTGGTCGCCGGCGAAGAACCTTGAAATTAGGGCGCTAGGGGAGAGGATAGTGGCACCGGGTGGTGGTGTTGAGTTGTGTGGAGAAGGGCGCACCCTGGGCTCCCTTTTATAGGGCCGGGGAGGGGCGGAGCTGCGTGGAAAGCACGAAGTTCGCCGCCGGGTCCGTGGCAGAATCAACGGAATCGTGGACGAAGAAGGAAAGGAATGGCCGGGTTGGGTGCGATTCGACGCGGCGATATTAATGCGCGCGATGATTCGGGGATTAGATCGCGATTCCGCCGAGTATGGAAGCTCCCCGAGCTGCGTCCATGGCGGTGGCACTGTGAAAGGAAAGAGGCGCAGGTTGAAGATGGAAAGGGGGAACAAAGGCTCGGGCTTTTGGATTTCGATCCGACGGCGCGGAATGGGCGTGCGGCGTGTGTGCGTGATGGTCGTTCGATGATGATCCAGCGGCGGCGGTGAGGGGTAACGTATGGGGGGAGGAGGTCACGACTGGTCAGCACAGTCTTGAGGAGGGTTTGGGCCGGACAAGTTTCGGCCCAAACACTGTTTGTGAATTTCTAATGTTTTACCAATTGTTTTAATTCAGATAATTAAAAGAGGCTTTAGAAAATAGCAAATAAATTCCAAAAATTCTAGAAAAATTCACAAAAATTCCTAGAAGGATTTTGGACTTAAATAAAATAATTCCAACTTAAACTTTGTAATAGTTTTTGCAATTAAATTTGTTTTAGCTTTAAGGTTAGTAATAAGAGCTTTAGAAAATTTCAGAAAATCCACCAAAATAAATAAGTTTTAAAATTTTTCTTAGAAATTGAAATTTTGGGCTGTTACAAACCTACCCCCCTTAAAGGGAATCTCGACCCCGAGATTCTGACTTGGTTAGCAAAAAGGTGGGGATACTCGGCTTTCAAATCTTCTTCTCGCTCCCAGGTGGCTTCTTCTTCTGAATGATTGCTCCAATCGAACCTTGCATGAGCGGATGACTTTGCTTCGTGACTCGCTCGCCACATCGAGAATCTTGATTGGTCGCTCTCACGACGTGAGGTCTTCTGAAGGTCGATGTTCTCAAGGGTGTTTCTTCCGTTGGCACTCGGAGACACTTCTTGAGTTGAGAGACGTGGAAGATGTCGTGGACTGCTGACAAGGAGGTTGGAAGTTCAAGCTTATATGCAACTTCACCTCTCTTGGCCAAAATCTTGTAAGGTCCCACAAATCTAGGTGCAAGTTATCCCTTGGTCCGGAACCTTTTTACCCCTTGAAGTGGAGTAACCCTGAGATAAACAAAGTCTCCTATTTCAAAGATTAATTCTCTTCGACGGTTATCAGCGTAACTCTTCTGTCGAGATTGGGCCACCTTCAGACGTTCCCTTATCGCTTTAACCTTGCTTTCAGCTTCTTTTATCAATTCTGGTCCAAAGAATTGATGCTCTCCTACTTCATCCCAAAGAAGCGGGGTTCTGCATTTTCTACCATACAAAGCTTCAAATGGAGACATCTATAGGCTGGCTTGGTAACTATTGTTGTACAAGAATTCTGCATAGGACAGATTCTTGTCCCAACTTTTCCCATAATCTAAGGCACAGGCTCAAGCATGTCTTCAAGAACTTGGTTGACACGCTCGTCTGCCGTCTGTCTGTGGGTGATAGGCAAGATCGAAGTTGAGTCTTGTTCCCAAAGCTTCGTGCAAACTCGCTGTAATCTTGATGTGAACCGAGAGCCTCTATCGATACCCGATCTTCTTGGGTACTCCGTGTAGACAGCACAATCTTGGCCATATACAATTCCGCTTAGCCGGTCGCTTCAGAAGTGGTCTTGACTGGAATAAAGTGAGCTACTTTAGTTAACCGGTCAATTATCACCCAGATGGAATCACATCCTGTTTGGGTCCTAGGGAGTCCGGTGATAAAATCCATACCAACTTCCTCCCACTTCCATTCGGGAATTGGTAATGGTTGTAATAGACCAGCGGGTCTTTGGTGTTCTGCCTTGACTCACCGACAAACATCACAACGAAGCGATTTAACTCAGCGATTTCTCGCTTCATGCTGACCCACCAATATTTCTCCTTCAGATCCTGGTACATCTTCGTGCTTCCGGGATGGATGGAGTATGACGATTCGTGAGCTTCCTTTAGAATCGAATGTTTTACCTCCTGATGGTTGGGCACACATATGCGATCTCCAAACCACACTATTCCTTGTTCATCCTCAGAAAATCCTGGGGCTTTGCCTTTTCTCATATTCTTCTTGATTTCCTTGATGTCTTCGTCTTCCAACCGCTTCCTGATCGATCCGACTCAAGAGTGAGTTGAACTTCTAAAGCATTCACAGAGCCTTGTTTGATAATCTCCAAGTTCGTGTGCTTCAGCTTCTTTATATAATTTCGCCGATTATTCGAACCAAAATGGTGTTGCTAATCGCTTTTCGCTTAGGGCATCGCAACAACATTTGCTTTGCGGATGATAATGAATTCGAGGTCGTAATCTTTTATCAACTCTAACCATCTTCTCTGTCGGAGGTTGAGTTCAGACGGGTAAAGATGTATTTCGACTCTTCGATCCGTGAAAATCTCACAACGGTTACCAATGAGGTAATGCCGCCAGATCTTCAAAGCATGCACAATTGCTGCTAACTCGAGATCATGAGTTGGGTAATTTCCCTCGTGTGGCCTCAACTGCCGGGATGCATAAGCCACGACTTTGCCTTCCTGCATCAAGACACATCCAAGACCTTGTCGAGATGCGTCGCAGAAGATTTCAAAGTCCTTATGAATATCGGGTAATACTAGCACAGGTGCAGAAACTAAACTCTTCTTCAGCTCCTGGAGACTCTTCTCGCAGGCATCCATCCATTCAAACTTCTTTTCCTTCTTCAGAAGTAGTGTCATAGGCCTTGCTGTCTTTGAGAATCCTTCAATGAACCTGCGGTAATAGCCGGCTAGCCCAAGGAAACTCCTTACTTCTGTGACAGACTTTGGTTGCTTCCAATCCATAACGGCTTCAACCTTGGATGGGTCTACAGCAACTCCTCCTGCTGACACGATATGACCAAGGAAGGCCACTTGCTTTAGCCAGAATTCGCTCTTGCTGAATTTGGCGTAAAGCTGGTGTTCTCTAAGTTTCTCCAAAATCATCCTTAGGTGCTTCTCGTGTTCTTCTTCATCCTTTGAATAAATGAGAATGTCATCGATGAAAACAACCACAAACTTATCCAAGAATTCCATGAACACTTTGTTCATCATATTCATGAAGTAAGAGGCGTTTTTCAAACCGAAAGACATGATCAGAATTTATACAACCCATATCCGTCGTGAAGGCGCTTTGGGATATCTTCCGCCGAATCTTTAGTTGATGATAGCCGGATCGTAGATCGATCTTCGAGAAGATGCTTGCTCCCTTCAATTGATCGAACAGATCATCAATCCTGGGTAGTGGATACTTGTTCTTGATCGTCACCTCATTGAGCGATCTATAATCCACACACATTCGCATACTATTGTCCTTCTTCTTGACAAATAGTACGGGTGCTCCCCAAGGTGATGAACTTGGTCGGATATAACCTTTGCTCCTTAGTTTTTCAATTTGTTTCTTCAGCTCTGCTAGTTCATTGGCCGGCATTCTATAGGGTCGCTTCGAGATTGGGGCGGTCCCCGGGACTAAGTCGATTAAGAACATTACGTCCCTATCCGGTGGCATGCCGGGTAACTCATCAGGAAAAACATCTGGGTATTCTTGCACAACTGGTATGTCTTCAAGTTTTATTTCCTTCAAGCCGGGTCAGATGGAACTTCCTCCGTTCGATAACTTCGGTCTCAATTCTACCGATTCTCCTTGTGCATTGGTGAGGGTGATAGATCTATTGGCACAGTCTATCTGTCCCTGATTCCTGGCTAGCCACTCCATTCCAAGAATCACATCGAGACCTTGGGATTGCAGGACTATCAAGTCTGCTAGAAAAGGTACTCCGGATATTTCAAGGGTAAGGTTTGGGCATAGAGAACGGTTCTCATTTCAGAGCCTGGGAGTGGACTATCATAGGGTTAACTAAAGAGAAGATAGGTAACCCATATTTTCCCACAAATTTATCTAAACAAAGGAATGCGATCCTCCTAATCAAATAGGACCGATGCCGGTATCAATTAACAAGAAACGTACCAAGAACGACATCTGATGCAGCTTGAGCTTCCTCGGCGGTGATGTGGTTAACTCTGCCCTTCGCAAACTGATTTGTCTTTGTGGCGACGGAGGTTTTGCCAAGAGCTTGACTCGTGTTTAGGGCAGCAGAAATGACTTCTTAGGACACCTATTGGCGAAGTGTCCTTCTCCCGACAAAGGATAGCAAGTAATCTCCAAGAGTTCTTCGATTTGGGCCTCCCGCAGACGAGTTGTGGATTCTCGAAGTGTTGGCGCTGCTGCCTCAAAAAGGGAACTCGATGTGGTAGATCGAATCTTCCACGCCGGGGCCGAGGTTGAGCGAGGCGAGGTTTGGGTTGTCCTCTGAGTTGAACCTCTGAGCGCCATCCTCCGCTATGTTCTCCATCTCTATATGTTTGCCTTCTGGCGAATTGCCTTGTCCACTCAACCGTTGGAAGTCGGTGAAGTCTTGAGAAATCGCTTGGATGATATCTCATCATTCGATCCTTCCATAAACTTTTCTGCTGTTTTCATCTCTCGCTACGCTATGCGAGGCATAGCGAGCAAGCTGGTTGAACTTATGCAGTACTCGCCACCGAAGCGGTTGCCTTGGCGGCGCGCCGAATTCCTTCTTTTTCAATGCCATCACCTCATGTGAATGTGAGCATGACGGAAGGCTCGCATAAACTCTTCCCAAGTGATAGCTTGAGCGCTGGCATGGGTGATGCAGAGGTTGTCTCAGAATATCCCAATCTGTATAAACAGGTTTGTTCAAGTATAATTATATGTGTAGAAATTAAAACTTTTTCTCACACCTTGAAAACCCCTAAACACTCATGTAATTCTTGTCCAAGAGTTGTGTAATCCAAAAACACAAAGCTCTTGTTGACCAAAAGTCAAACTCATTTTCCAATTGTCTAAATCTTGTGCCAAACATTTGGAAATATTTTTCCTTGGTCCTAAAGTTGAGGTGGGACCCCTCTGAAAAATATCATGAGTTATAACACTTGTTGATAAATTTTGGAGGCAAAACAAATCCTTGAACAACCTTAATGAATTTCCTGAGAAAAATACATTGCATAATAACCTCTGGAAATTTTATGCAAGGTTAATCTCATGGTCAGCAAGCTCCAGTTAAAATTTCATGAATTTTGGAGTTCATTTGCTATCTCAAATAATTCTGCTAAGTTTCAGCCGTTAAAAACTAAATTTAAAAGCCTACATCGTTTCCTTGGGCTAGCCATTGGCAAAGTCGGTCCAAATTTCAACCATGTTTGCACCTCGCCAGACCTCCTCTCCACTTGATCAAGTCGCACCGCTGGATTTACATCCAACCGCCACGACCTCCTCATGCGTCAACACCGCAAAGACCTCCTCACCTCATCAGTCATAGCCGTTGGATCAAAGATCCACGGTCATGACCTCCCGTGTTAAATCTCAAAACCTCCACGGCCGTCAAACCACTAGGCATCCCACCTTGTTGAGGTCGTAGCCCTTGGATCCAAGATCCATGGCCATGACCTCCCTCACCGTTAAACTAAGCAAACCTCCCATTTAAACGAGGTCGAGTCATGGATCGATCCAACACCCACGACCTCCCCTAAATATCCAACAAGACAAGACCTCCCTATCTTGTGTTGTGCACCGCTGATTAAAAATCCACGGTCACAACCCCTCCTTGTCTTATCTTGCAGGCCTCCTCAAGACACGTGAGGTCGCTGTTCTTAGATCTAAATCTAATGGCCATGACCTCCTTGTGTGTTGCGCAAGCTCAAGACCTCCTTTGCGCCACGCCGAGGCTCAGACCTCCCTGTCTTGATCACCACCGTTGGATCAAAATCCAAAGGTCTTGACCTCCCTCGCGCTTCACGCAAAGCCTCAGACCTTCCTTTTTGGTTGTGTGCCCTTGGATTTGAATCCTAAGGCCATGACCTCCCCCTCATGTTCTTAAGGCCGTGTGCGGTTAAGTCCTCCTCGAGGTCCGCACCGTTGGATTGAAATCCAACGCCTTGGACCTCCCCGCCCCTTTTCCGCGGCGCCAGATATGGAAATCGGAGGGCCACGACCTCCTGTCTATATCGTGTGGCCGGGACCTCCTCCCACCACTTAAAACATAACGGTTCAAAAATAGAATCTGATGGTTAGGACCTCCCCGAAGTCTTATCCAACGGTCAAAATGACCTCCTGTTCTTCTCCTTCCTTGGTCACGCATGCGTTCTCGAGCGAGGGAGTTAATGCGGTCCGCCCACTGTACTTTATAACACCTCTTTGTCGACCAAGATTAAATGCAAAGCGCCTTTCCGCCTCTCGACCGCTTAGCCTTGTCACCATGTCAACTTTACATCTTGTCCAAGCCCTAGACCGACCCATGGGCCAAGCTCACCATGAGCTTAACCCGTGGTTCACAACCTCCTGTGCCCTAAGTATAAAACCTCCACCGCTGTTTCCTTGGCTTCCTTTGCACACCATTATCCCCTTGCTTGCACCCCTGTGCTTGTGAGCTCTAAACCACCGAAGCTCTCCTTGGCCGCTATTGCTGGAGCTTGAAGCTCCTCGGTGGACAAGGAGGGGGACAAAGTGGAGCTTGGAGCTGAAGCTTTGGCCGTGGAGCACCTTTCCTCCCCGGCACCGGTCCTCCCTTCCTCGACCTCCTCAAAGACCTTAGGACCTCCAGTACTCCTGATAGTCCTTAGCTGGGCACCCGCATGTATGTCAGCCGCAGAGCTTTTGTTGAGCGCACGCTTGAATGTCGCGCGGAGCTTCCCTTTTGCATTTTGGATTTTGGCCGTGCTTGCCTTCGTTGTCCTCTCCGGCTCGCCGGCGTTCAAGGCCATCGCCGTCGTCGAGAGGAGGTCCATTGGGTGCGCATGGTTATTGCGGACCCAACGGTTCCATTGATATCGCCGGCGAGGTTCAGATCGCCGGGCGATGACCACATCTTTGAACCCGGTCTTTGTCGGACTAAAACGGCAGCAGCCGTTGTCGTTTTTAGGACAAAGATTTGCCGAGTTAATGCGCTCATCATTGCTCAAATCATTGTAATCATTAGTGTGTATTTAATGTCTTTAATCCACCCTCTTGCTATTTAAGACCTCCCGCGCGGACCTCTTTGTGTCTCGCAAAGATTTATTCCATGTCCGAGCGCGCTTGCTGGGTCTGGACGCCCATGACCTCCTCCCAGAGATCTTGAGCGCCCAAGACCTCCCTCTTGCGCAATCGTGGCCGTCCAGACCTCCTCGAGGATCGTGGACGTTAGGACCTCCCTTAGGACCTCCCTAGGTCATCTCACCGCTCATGACCTCCCCTGTAGATCTTGACCGTCAAGGTCCTCCTCTGACGATCTGACCATCAAAGTCCTCCTTGAACATCTGGACCGCCCAGACCTCCCCGTGAGGTCTCGACGATGTAGATCTTCCTCGGGAGATCTTGATAGTTTAGACCTTCCTTTGGAAGATCTCAACCGCTGAGGACCTCCTCGTTAGATCTCGATCCGTCCCTGACCTCCCCCATCGTTGTGGTCCGTTGATTCCCCATCTACGGCCACGACCTCCCCTTACTCACAAGATGTGCGTTGCTAGGAGGTCCAGACCTCTGACCTCGAGTCTTGTGGTGCGTTGTTCTCTGGGAGGTCTTGAGCCGTTAGATCTGATATCTGTGGCTCACGCCCTCCCATGTCCTTGTGGGTTTTAGAAATTCCAAGAACTCTTAATTATAAACCCAAATAAGGTATAACTTTAGAATTTCATATCTTTTTCGTTTTAAATCCAAATGAGGTCATTCAAATTGTGTTAGCTCTGTCTTGAACTTGACTTTAATCCAAAAATGATTGTAAGTTGAGTTCAACTCCAGAGCACAGTTTTGCCTTTAGGTTTTAAAACTAACTTTAAGTGTACACTCAAATTGATGCTTAACTTGTAAAATACATAACTAATGCTCTGTAGATTATTTTTGAGTGAGACCAACTTTGTTGGTTTCCTATATTAATGAACTCACTGTGAAAATTAGTTTTGAACATGTTGCTGTAATAAAAATGAGGACTTGTGCATTATAATTTTGTTCAAGTTCTTGTTTTTGAAAAATTGTAGAAAGTGCATAATAGCTCCAAATGAGATGAACTCAATTGTGTTATTCATCTCATGAGGTGCTGGTTTTGCAGTAAAAATCTCAGTATCACTACCATTCTAGAAAATTTTGCGATGAATAGTAACATATTTCTAATTAGATAGGCTGAGCAGAATTGATTTCATCATATCTTTTGCATTAAGAATCCAAATCAATTGGTTCTTGTTGCTAAATTCATGATAAATCATTGTCTTGCTGCTGTAAAATTTTCATAGCATTCGGAGAAGTTCCGCTGTTGGGTCTTTTGGTTTTTCGTTGTTCTTATCGGTTCTTTATCGCTTCCGTTAGGTTTTCGACATTTGTGGTAATCCCGAGAGTGACCCTCTGCCACAACTTGAGCAACAACAACAAGGCAAGCAGTTTGATCATTTCCATCATTGTCCCATTACTTTAAAGCTTAATATATTGTTTTACTTGTATATATGCATGCTACTTTGTGTTAAAATATCGCTAGCAAGCCTATAGTTGCATAATCTGTAGGAATTGTTTATCCTCTACTACCATGAGCCTAGGTTATTTGCTGTGGTGGGAGCTCGTTGGATGAGCTCTTATCACTTAGTAGTTTCGATTTAAATGGCTTAGACATGCTTAGTTTTCGGTAGTAATGGGCAATCATCGACTTAGTCGATGGTCTTGATCACTCAAAACTGATTATTACTCCTATATGTCCAGCACTTGTGCTTTGATTAATTTGTAAAATCAAAAACTGAAAATAAAAGATTGATTTAGACTTGGGCATATTGGATGGATGGTGCGGTTTTTGGAATGTGGTGGTATGCCCGGTCCCTAAGGACCGAGTTACTTGGGTCACTAAGCCAAGCGCTTTTATGTGCTAACCACACGAGGGGGATATGGGACCTCTTGACTAAGTACTTTGGGAGGTGTTAATTATGAGCTGGTCGGTGGGTGTTTAAAAATAAAATGTGTGTGTGGTGTGGGAAGGGAGCATTAGCGCACCGGTTAGGCTGTCTAATGTGTCCTTGTCCCGTGGGATGCGGCTCGTAATTAGCATCGCCCATTGGAAATGTCTCAGAGGACTTAACTGCGTGCAAGCATACCAAAGGTAGTGTGCTTAAAGGAAAGGCGGTCCGACGTGTGGGTACATTGGTACACCCCGCAGGTTAAAATTATTCAATAGCCTCGCCCTAGGTTATGGACATGCTTGGTAAGGTCGTTCAAGACTAGACTACAACCTTTAATTAAAACTTGACATGGTTGGTATGAACGGGAGTTCATGCTATTGTTGTGGTGACTTGGGTTAGTCACTTCCTGTGTTGTTTTTGTCGTTGTTACTATGTTATTATCTCGTTGTTACTTCAACATTTAAAAATGCTTTGCCAAATTGCCTTCAATCTATTATGTTATTGCAAATGAAACTTGCTTTATGCTAAAATGAGTCCAAAGCCTCATCCACTTAAATAAAGCTTGCATGTAGCTATTTATAGTTCTGTTATCTCACACGTAAGTCTTATGGAGTACTTTATGTACTCATCCGCCCGTGGTTGTGGCATTTTGTGGCTTTTGTTGCAGAGGAAGAAGGAGAGCTCCAAGAGCCTCTTTTGTGCTACGTGTTGCGCCTTCTTCGACGACTAGCTTGGCGGTCCCACGATGCCTAGGGTTAAGGCACACCGATTGGCTTTGTGTTATAGCCATCTTTATGGCACTTTTGCTTCCGTTATCTTAGTAGTTCTTGTTGTTATTTGGCCGAAGGCCCTCTTTTGTAATAACCTATTCCTTATTACATTAACTTCGGTTTGTTGCTTATGTACTATGTGTTGTATGGAATTGATACATTCTTTTGTTGTGAGGTATGTATACCGCATTCGGGAGTATACATCTCTCGAGACTGGTTTATTTGGTTGATAATACTAGGGTCAATTGGATGACTAAGTATTATGAGCTTAATAAATCCGGGTGCTCACATTGTCCCACCACTCCGAAGCGGGACCACTGAGTTGGTGAGCGGCGAAAGTACCTCTCGCGATCCGAGCATCGAGTAATATCCAACTTCTTCCCTATGGCACGGAGCCAATCGTCGGCGCCATAGGTTCAAGATCGCTTGAGAACGCCGGAGGACGATCCTCATGAACTCCGACATTGACAACTTTTGCGGGGGTGGGGGTGGAGGTGGAGCGTGAGTTGCGGCTTGTGGGTTCTAAACGTTGCTGAGTGACTGGGCCAAAGAACTCATCATATGTGTCTGTGGGCTATTATCCGCGCCAATCAGCTCTTCATCGGTGGAGGTGGTGGTCGTGGACGGGGTTTTCTTGGTAATCCGCGTTCTCGCTTCCACGGCCTTGAGCACCGCCACGCTTAGCAGACGGTGGTCACCATCTGCTAGATGTTTCTAAGGATTTTAGAAGAGAGAGATAGAAAGAAAGCTCTAAAGGGTAAATCTAATTAGCCCAAGAACAAACACAAGACAAAGAGCCAAAATTTTTCTAAAATAATTCTTTTATTATTTTATTTTATTCTTTGGTTATGGCTATCACAATGGCAACGATAGCTCATAATTCGTGATCTAACTGATTACAATATGGGAAACAACTAAGGGGTGATTGGGGTATAATCCTCGCTCACTAGAGCTACCTCGCCGCCTTGTAGCAAGCTAGTTTTTCTTCCACGGCCTTCACCTTTCTTCCACCTCTTGTAGGTCAGCCTTGAGTGGTACGCAGTCGCCTAGAGCGTTTCCATAGGCATAGTCCATTGCCTTGCACAAGTTCACCGATCGTAAGCCCAGGGAGTCTCGCCCCTACCGGGCAAAAGGTGTTGTCCACTGGCCTGAACGCATTGATGGTAGTGAAACTTGGAGCCATGTAATCGATTGTTGTAGGTGTAGCGAGGCATCTTGTGGCTTCTCCGTCTGCGTTTTGAATGCCTTCGCGAAGGTGCCACGCCTTATTGGAGCGTCGATGATGTGGAAATCCGTGTTTGGGTTATGGTTGGCGAGAGGATCACTTCAACTCTCCAAATGATATTGGCTTCCCACTTTATACTTTGGTACCCTTGATAGGTTGGTCTTTCGTTGTAGTCCGTGTGTTGCATCATCTTCCAAAGAAGTGCAGCCCAATGTCCCGCGAAAATTCCGTGGGAGATCCGGGTTGGTTTTTCGGCCATCTACAATTTTAGAGGAGGAGATGAGTTAGTAATTGTTTTAAAGAGAAAGGTTGAGAAGATTCTTGGATAGACCCAAAATAGTTTTAGTTTTTGAAAATAAGTCCTTAAGGCATTTTCTAAGGCCACGACCTACAATCGATATGGCTCTGATACCACTTACATCGAACCCGGAGCGAAGGATCCCGAATTCTCTCGTGTTCATACACTAGTCCAGATTTCTAGTGTACACAGCTAAACAAAAGTGATAATCAAAACATATCACGATTTTATTAATAACTATTCGTAGTTTATTACAATCGGCCCGAGGCCAAATAAAGTAAAACACAAATGAAATAAAATAGTAGTAGTAGACCCAACGATTCGCCACAGCAATCGCCCTGGGGAGCGTGGCCTAAGCATCGATGTCCTCACCGCCTTGATAGAAGTCTTCCTAATAAAGATTATTCAAAGAAGAGTAAGCACTACCACTGTGCTTGCAAGTTACACCGTAAAGTAATGTGATTGAATGCATGCATAAAGTGAGCAAAGGGTAATGGCAGGGTTTATTTGCATAAGACAAAGATTTTCAGTTTAAATACTCTTAGTAATTTCCAAGGCCATTTTAGAATTTAATAAGATCAAAATCATATTTCGATTTTCAATGTCAAGTGTAGGATGAACCTCCATACACAAATGGTGAAGGACTACCCCTTACACCGTGCTTCGCCCAAACCCATTTTCATAAACCAGGTGTTAAAGTCTCTTTTTCAAACAAAACCAGAGACTAACTTTGAGTAGCTTCTGTTAAGCATGTCCATGACCGTGGACACGGCTATTCGAATAGATTAATACTCTGCAGAGTTGGTACAGCTTTACCCACAAGAGATAGTTTGCTTATTATGTCGGCCAATACACGCTTCCATAGGCGTGCGACTAAGCAGCTATCACGAGGCTTTTACCCTACATTATTTCAACATAATTATGCCTGCTAAGGTTTTGTAATCGAAGGCTTCGCACCAAACGACTACCCCCTCTTGTGCCATGTGGGTATCATCAATAAGTCTTCACGACTCCCACATCTTTCCAAGACATAAACATGGTGAAATGATATAGCTTATTTGGCCAAGTCTGTCCCATTCCAGACTTGTGGTGGTACGAGTTTGGCTTAACATCCGCGGCCCGCAGACCGGTCCTTACATGACTGGGTGACTTCCAAAACAAACCCTGGGTCTCAATCATTCGCTGCATTGAGCCCGTGCATGAACTTGCACCCACCAACAACCCAATTCACCCAAGTCTAAACCAATTTCATTTATTTTTCTTTGGCAAAACGTTTTCCAAACATCTATGGTAAAAGCAATACCATAGATTCATTTTCAAAACAACTTTGTATTTTGGCAAAATTCCCCAAATCATCTTTTGGTCTAAGCAATGACTAAGCATAATTACCTTAATTATTTTACTAAGGTGACAAGGGCATGGCATTCCAAACATCAATATTGGCTATACTGAAGGAATTGGCATAACTAAGAATTAAAACAGAATTTAAAATACTTGGATAAAAATATGCATGCAATAATAACTTTAAAAACAGAATTAATTAACTTTGAAATACTGGGATCAAGATGGTCAAGAATGTAACTTGCCTTCGTTGAAGTCTTGAGATTCTAAACCATCTGGAGGATCTACCTCTCCGGAATCATCAAAGTCTATACGCGAAAGTATGACAAATTCAAATAAAATTCAAATAAATCCGAAAAGACAAATCAAACTAACTCCAAATGAAATAATTTTATTTTATTTAGCTAGATAATAATTTTCTAAGATTTTAGCAATTTGAATCACTCAATTTGAAGTTGTGGTTCAAAAGATATGAATTTTACAAGTTTTAACCTAAATTTGATATTTAAAAGAATTTCTAAATTTAATTACAGATTCAAAATAGCTTTAAATTAAATAATTTTGGTTTATTTAGCTAGATAATGATTTTACATGAATTTAGAAATTTGAAACACCCAATTTGGAGATTGGATGCAAAAGTTATGAATTTTACAAATTTTAAACCTAATTGCAATTTAAATGAATTCCCGATTTATTTTTCTCAAGAAAAATCCTTTAATGCGCAAGGTGGCGACGCCACTGGATTTTCAGAAATAAAGGAATTAATTTAATTCTCTGACGTGTGGGCCCCATGTGTCATAGACACGGTCCACGTGAACTGAGTCCACGAGACTTCTGGCTCAAGGGTTTGTGCAGAGGTGGTGGGGTGAGGGTGGTGTGGCGCCATGTAGGCGGCCACGGGATTCCACATCGCCACAGAGGCCGAGGTGGCGATGATGGGCACCGACGTGGTTATGCCACGCAGTTCGGGCGGAGGAGAGTTCGTGGACGGGCTCGCCGGCATACACGCCACGGCGAGGGGAGTGAATGTGCGCAAAAGAAAGAGGGGACTAAGCCGAATGTGATGCTCACTGGGGCTGCGAGAAAACGCGGCAGAAAGGTCGTCGGCGATGAGGTTGAGCGGCGAGGTTGGGTCGCTTGTGAATAAAGCGCTGCGGTGGTCCTGGGCGATGAGGATGCGCGCATCAGCTTCAAGGGCGTTGAGGCGATGTCATTGGTGGCGAGACGAGGGCGGAGCGGCTCAACGGTGGCGCATCGGAGATGGAAGCTCCTTGGTCGCCGCGAAGAACCTTGAAATTAGGGCGCTAGGGAGAGGATAGTGGCACCGGTGGTGGTGTTGAGTTGTGTGGAGAAGGGCGCACTCGGCTCCCTTTATAGGGCCGGAGGGGCGGAGCTGCGTGAAAGCACGAAGATCGCCGCCGGGTCCGTGGCGAATCAACGGAATCGTGGACGAAGAAGGAAAGGAATGGCAGGTTGGGTGCGATTCGACGCGTGATATTAATGCGCTGATTCGGGATTAGATCGCGATTCCGCCGAGTATGGAAGCTCCCGAGCAAGCGCCCATGGCGATGGCGCCTGTGGAAAGGAAAGAGGCGCAGTTGAAGGTGGAAAGGGGAAGAAAGGCTCGGCTTTTGATTTCGATCCGACTGCACGGAATGGGCGTCTGCGTGTGTGCGTGATGGTCGCTCGATGATGATCCAAATGGCGCGGTGAGGGGTAACGTATGGGAGGGAGGTCACGACTGGCTGCACACAGGGTGAGGAGGGTTTGGGCCGGACAAGTTTCGGCCCAAACACTGTTTGTGAATTTCTAATGTTTTACCAATTGTTTTAATTCAGATAATTAAAAGAGGCTTTAGAAAATAGCAAATAAATTCCAAAAATTCTAGAAAAATTCACAGAAATTCCTAGAAGGATTTTGGACTTAAATAAAATAATTCCAACTTAAACTTTGTAATAGTTTTTGCAATTAAATTTGTTTTAGCTTTAAGGTAAGTAATAAGAGCTTTAGAAAATTTCAGAAAATCCACCAAAATAAATAAGTTTTAAAATTTTTCTCGAAATTGAAATTTTGGGCTGTTACAAACCTACCCCCCTTAAAGGAATCTCAATTTTAGATTCAGACTTGGTTAGCAAAAAGTGGGGATACTCGGCTTTCAAATCTTCTTCTCGCTCCCGTGTGGCTTCTTCTTTTGAATGATTGCTCCAATCGAACCTTGCATGAGTGGATGACTTTGCTTCGGTGACTCGCTCGCCACATCGAGAATCTTGATTGGTCGCTTCACGACGTGAGGTCTTCCCGAAGGTCGATGTTCTCAAGGGTGTTTCTTCCGCTGGCACTCGGAGACACTTCTTGAGTTGAGAGACGGGAAGACGTCAGGATCGGCCGACAAGGAGGTTGGAAGTTCAAGCTTATATGCAACTTCACCTCTCTTGGCCAAAATCTTGTAAGGTCCCACAAATCTAGGTGCAAGTTTTCCTTGGTCCTAACCTTTTACCCTCAAGTGGAGTAACCCCGAGATAAACAAAGTCTCCTATTTCAAAGATTAATTCTCTTCGACGGCTATCGCCAGAACTCTTCCGTCGAGATTGGGCCACCTTCAGACGCTCCCTTATCGCTTAACCTTGCTTTCACTTTCTTTTATCAATTCTCGTCCAAAGAATTGATGCTCTCCTACTTCATCCCAAAGAAGCTGGTTCTCGATTTTCTACCATACAAAGCTTCAAATGGAGACATATGTAGGTCGGCTTGGTAACTATTGTTGTACGAGAATTCCAGCATAGGGCGATTCTTGTCCCAACTTTTCCCATAATCTAAGGCACAGTGCTCAAGCATGTCGTCAAGAACTTGGTTGACACGCTCGTCCGCCGTCGTCGTCTGTGGGTGATAGGCAAGATCAAGTTGAGTCTTGTTCCCAAAGCTTCGGCAAACTCGCTGAATCTTGATGTGAACCGAGAGCCTCTATCTGGACATGATCTTCTTGGGTACTCGTGTAGACAGACAATCTTGGCCATATACAATTCCGCTTAGTCGGGTCGCTTCAGAAGTGGTCTTGATCGAATAAAGTGAGCTACTTTAGTTAACCGGTCAATTATCACCCAGATGGAATCACATCCTGCTTGGGTCCTAGGAGTCCGTGATAAAATCCATACCAACTTCCTCCCACTTCCATTCGAATTGGTAATGGTTGTAACAGCATCAATGGGTCTTTGGTGTTCTGCCTTGACTCACCGACAAACATCACAACGAAGCGATTTAACTCAGCGATTTCGCCTATGTCGACTCCACCAATATTTCTCCTTCAGATCCTGGTACATCTTCATGCTTCTGGGATGGCCGGGTTCTCTGGTTCTTCACTGGCGAGGTACCTGATAATGATGTTTCGCCAATCCTCCGCGAGTGTTGGGTCCGCCATTGCAAGAGCAAGCACTAGGCGTTCCACCCCTTGTGGTTTGGGCGTAGCCCCTTGTGCTTCGGTGCCCACCTTGCCGAAGGTGGCTCTGCTTGTTCCTTGTTCGGCCCAACGGCGTGGATGTGCTGGACTGGGGATAGAGCCTCGAGCTCTATATGTCTTGCGAGGTCTTAATCTCCGCGGACCGTGACGATGCCCTTTGGGGCGGGGAGCTTCATGCACAGGTAATTGTGGTAGGCTATCGCACCGAAGGTGTTGAGCGTGGCCCGGCCGAGGATTGCATTTTATTGGTAAGCCATTTGGACCACGTCAAACATGACGACTTCGGTTCGGGATGCGAATTTGTCATTGAATGTGACCGCAAGGTTGATCTGGCCTAGGGCCGTCACAGGCTTTCCTCTGAAGCCTAGCAGGGGTATGCCCGGAGGAGTTAGGCGATCCCGGAGGATCATCATCTTGTCAAAGGCGTCCACGAACAGGAGGTCCGTCGAGCTCCCTCCGTCGACGAGGACGCGCCTCACCTCAAAATCCGCAATGTTGGCGGAAATGATGAGGGGGTCCTGGTGCGGAAAATACACCCTGCGGGCATCCTCGGGCCCGAAGGATATGGGTATCTCGGCATAGCGAGGTGGGCTAGACACGAGGTACGTTGCCACGTGGTGGATCTGTCGGACGTACGCACGCCGCTGCCTTTTCAAGGGCATACCGAGCGAGGATCCTCCGGTGATCATGTTGATGACCCTCTAGTGATGCTCGGGCCGGCCTCCTTCTATGCGGGGTCTTGGCGGTGGTGTGGGGAGCCTATTGTCGGTTCCCCTCTTGTTATCGGGCTCATTTGGTTTCTCCCGACGCATGGCGGCGATAGTGCAGCATTTGCTAGTGGTGTGTGAGCCTTCACCATGGAGGTCACAAATCGCGCTGGTCCTCCCAAGACGCAGTTATCGTTGGCGGCTCGCACTTCATCCACGCCCCGCCTCATGCCATCAAACCTCAGCGCTTCCCCTTCCTTCCTTCAAGCAAGACCATCCACGTGGAAGACTCCCCGGCCTTTCTGCCGATAGTCATTGTTTCGCGGCTTGGCAGATGCCCCGACCGGGGCGGCATTGAATGCTTCCTTTGGGGGGGTTACATTTGGGGTAGAAGTGTTGGGTCACTACTACAGAAAAGGTATTCACAGACGGTTCAAAAATGTCATCACAGACGGTTTCGTGAGCCGTCTGAGTTTATGGGTCAATGATGACATGAGGTCATCACAGACGGTTTTGAACCGCTCATGATGATACTTTCACGCACGGTTTGTGGCAAACCGTCATGATGACTTTCTCTATAAAGCCCCAGCGGTGGTTTGCTTGTGCCATTAAATCCGACATCATATATATATTATATATATATTGTTACGTAATCTCTCGGCCACTTTGGGATCATCCAGTAGACATGAGAAGGATGAGGCAACGTTGAGACTTGTTGCTTGGTGTTCTTGTTGGCTTTAAAGACAATTACATGCTTAAGAATTATTGATTGCTGATAGATGATGCCACTTCCCAGTCAAAGTAGTTGTGCATCAACGTCACTTTCTGAACATAGCGACGTCCAATCCGTAATTGGATGTCCTGACGCTCTCCTTGCATCCATACTTTTTAAACTTGCAAGTGCTCAATGAGGTTGCCCGTGGATACCGCCTCATCCTTCTCATGTCATGGGGACAACCCCCGAAAGTGGTCAGGACTACTAATAATATATATATATATATATATATATATATATATATATGATGCCGGTTTAATGGCACAAGCGTACCAACGCTGGAGACTTTATAGAGAAGAGATTATGAATGGAATGGTAGGACGACTTGGTACGCAAGAGGTAGGAGAACTTGACCAGCATGAACAAGGGGACTACTAATATGAACTAATTATCAATTCAATTTTAGCATAAGACTATTGACATCATTACATCACAGAGCAAGGGACTATTAATATGAACTAATTATCAATTCAATTTCAACATAAGACTATTAACATCATTACATCACGAGCAAGGGACTATTAATATGAACTAATTATCACTTCAATTTCAGCATAAGACTATTAACATCATTACATCACAGAGCAAGGGGACTATTAATATGAACTAATTATCAATTCAATTTCAAAGATAAGACTATTAACATCATTGAGCAGCTCAACAAAGAAGACCAAGGGTGTCCAAACCCGCCACCACACCAAGAGTAGCCCTCGGATCCATCGCAGAGCACTAGCCATTTTCATCACAGAGCAAGGGGTAGAGACAGAGAGGAGTAAGGTAGGGTGATACCTCAAGACAAATAAGAACCACGGCAAGGCGATTCCCACCACCAAAGACAACCTCATCCATCTCCTTCACCTTGCATAAATCACACAAACATCAGACACAACTTAAGGCTCAAGCATAAAAATCAAACTCAACATAAGACATTAAGCTAACAGATCTAGAGGAGAATAGAGGGAGGATGGGGAAAGCAAAGACCGGCTAGGGCCTGAGCGTAGGAGGCCGAGCAGGAGAACCAAGCCATGGCGGCGCAGGCGACACGCAGGGCCAAGCCCAGTGGCTTGGGTGGCGGCGTCACCATAGTTGTGGCATGACCCTGACACTATAGAAGACACTACTATCGTATGAGTGTCTTATGCAGTGCAGAGTGGTGTCACAACCGGCGGCATGGCGGCGATGGGGTTGGGTGGCGACGGCGACGGGTCGAGCGGTGGCGCGAGGTGGGGAGGGGAACGGAGTAAATGCGTGGGCAAGGATTTGAGTTAGGGCGGCGCAAACCCTAGCGAGCTGGGAGTGACAAGAGTTAGGCGAGCACAAACCCTAGTGGCCGGGCTCGTATTAATAAAGAGACTTATCACGAGCATTTGCTCTATTATGGAACCGTCTGATAATTATCACGACGGTTCCATAATGGAACCGCTCAGGATATGGGGCATATCACTGACGGTTCTATTATGGAACCATCGGTGATATGGGGCATATCACCGACGGTTCCATAATAGAACCGTCTGTGATATGCCCTATATCACGCATTTGTTCCATTATGGAACCGCTTGTGATATGGTTTTTTCTCAAGTATATTTATCTTGTATATACACTTACATGACATAAAGAAATTACATGTTTATATGTCAATTTTGTCATTTAAATATCTGAAAATTTGCTTTAACTATATATACATATACATACATACATACATACATACATATATATATATATATATATATATATATATATATATCACAGATCGGATATATATTTAATTAATTAATTAATTTTTGTTCCACTAAACCGCCTCTCGATATAATTAATATTAATTGTAACTTCACCTCCAAACTTCTTTTTCATTTTGGAATTTTATATATATGGCCAAACAAAAGGACTAAACTACAAAAAGATTAAAAAAGTAGAAACCTATAAATAAACAAAGTTTTTCTAGTGGCGGAGGTAGGTCGCTATCTCCGCCTTCAATACTTCATAGGCGACGGCGTCAAGATCGGACGGTTCTCGATCATCAAGAAATGAAGCCTCAAATACGCCCACCCATCGACGCTGCTCAAGTGTCTCTCAAGACCCTGACTATTGAACCAAGAAGAATTGAGCCCATAGGCTCTCTTCCCTTGCTTGAGGGTCTCGGCGGTCGACTTCGGACACCGCCACCTCGACACGCAGCCCAAGTGACGGCAAGCCTCCTAAAACGTGCAACGCCGCTTTTGGAGGACTACGCCGATGACGCGTAAACTCGCCGAAAGTGGGAGATCACCCTAAGACACGGCGGAGGAGGATGTCAAGACGGCGGAAGGTGGCCGCCACCGCTCCCGCAAATTCTCCGCTTGCAGAGGAGTGAAGACATCGTGATCAAACAAAGGTTCTTCCACAAAGACGGTTCAACATACACCGAGAGAGGTGCTTGTATAGTGCGATCAGAAGGCCATCAATGCCGCGATAAGGAAGAGGCGCTATTTCTATTTTTTATAAATATGTGGGATGATCATCTTGATGGCGGATGATCCTTTTATAAAACAAGGAATAAATTCGAGTGTGAGATTTAAGAGACGATCGGGAGCCGAAGCGATCGATGTGATGAAGAGACGATCAAGGAGCCGGGCGATGGCGCATTTAATGACGATCGGCGATTTAAGAAACTCACCGTGGAGCTTTAGCGATATTATCATAGACGGTTATAACAAAAAACCGTCTGTGATATGTGGTAATATCACAGACGGTTATTGTTAAGAATCGTCTGTGATGTTTCACATACAATTCTTTGTTGAAACCGTCTGTGATATGTAGTATTATCACAGACGGTTATTAACAAGAACCATCTGTGATGTTTCATAGACGGTTTTAGCTATGAACCGTCTGTGATATTACCTCTTCACAGACGGTTTTTAGCGCAGCAATAATACGACGCGGTCTCTAAACCAAAACTGCTCAGGATTAGATAATATCTGACGGTTTTGGTCAACCGTCTGTGATGAGGCGTCCAGTATTAGCCTTTTTGTAGTAGTGGGTGCTCCTCTTCAGACGCTGTCTTCCTCCGCCCGAGCATACTCTTCTATTTTGTCAAAGAGCTCTGTCACCATGCGGACGGGCTTGCGGGCAAGCCTCTCCGACAAGGGGCCATTCCGAAGCCCACAGGTAGCTGCATTTATGATGGTCGTTTCGTTGACGCCTTTTATTTGGCACTTGACCTTCGCGAACTTCCTGAAGAAGCTGCAAAGGGATTCGTTTGGTGCCTGCTTCACCGCGAACAAGTGCCCCGCATCCTTTGGTTTCGTGTAGTTCCCCTGGAAATTGTTGCGAAGGAGATCTCGGAGCTGCTCCCATGCGTACACTGAGCGGGGGGGTATGGTGAAGAACCAAGTCGACGCGACGCCTTAGAGCGCTAGGGTGATGCTCTTCTCCTTCGTGGTGTCGTCTCCTCCAGCTGCCTTGACGGCAGTCTCGTACACCCGGAGGAAATCTAAGGGGTCCGTGGACCCTTCGAAGGGTGTGACCTCTAGCATTTTGAAGCTTGGTGGCCATCTGGCCGTCTCCAACCCGACGCTCAGCGGGGAGTTCGGGTCACCCCGGAGCACCGGGGTGTGGGCCGCAAGGGTGGGTTCTATTGCGTTCTGCGTCGTAGGGGTGGGTTGCGCTATGTTCTGCGGTGCTTGTCGGAGTGGGGCTGCGAGGGTTGCAGGGTTGGGTTCCGCTCTGTGTTGTGGCACATGACGGAGCGGGGCTGCGAGGGTCGTCTCCGGTGGCTGCCGGAGGTCTACCAACTATCGGCGGAGGACTGCCAGCTCCTGCTGGAGTGTTTCGTACGATCCTTGGCTTGCGCCCCCGTGCACCGAGTTATTTGCTTCCTCCTCCGAGGCCTGGGCGGGTGGCGCGCTTGTAGCTGAAGCTTGGCTTCTCTTGGCCCTCGGGGTGGTCGGCGCCGCGGCCATTGCGGCCACTTCAGCCGCCGAAGCCTTGGGCCTGGCCCTCGTTCGGGGGGGCCATGTTGGGGTATTGGGTGGTTAGTGCTTCGCAGCTTTCCTGCCGGTCCCCACAGACGGCGCCAACTGTCATAGCTAAAAGACTAAACAGTAGAAAAAGGGGAGCCCCCGGTACCAGAAGGGTCCTCGAAAGAGGGGACAGGTTGTCAGGAAGTAATGCACTTATATTTCAAATGAAGTTTTAATGATACAATTGTCCTCTTCTCAATGGGGGGGAGATGGCTATTTATAGCCTTTCTATGAGGCACATGAGATTACAAGCTTACCCCCCTACAGGACCCTATGCTGGTAGGGGCTGCAGGGGCTTTTCCTAACCCTAAGACTAGCTTCTGGCTCGTGGTGGACCGCCCTGGGCTTGGTCCATCCTACTGGTGCACCTAGTCCAGCGGTACAGTGCCTCCTCCGGGCCCCTCAGGCCTAAGGATCCTTCGAGGCCCTCCGGACCCCTCGGGACCCTTCGGGCCACCGGGACCCTCTAGGCGGCTCAGGGCCGATTGGACCCCTCGGAACCCCTTCGGTACACTTCGGAGATGCCATGGGACCCTTCGGAGACGCCCCGGGACCCTTCGGAGACCCCAGGACCCTCCGAAGACCCCCCGGGACCCCTCGTGCCCTCGGGACCCTTCGGACGCTAGGGCCTTCTTGAACCTCCGGAGCCTCCCGATCGGGGCCCTCGAGAACCTCCAGCACTTCGAGCCACCGAGTCGCTGCTTCACTGTTCGCACAGTCGTGGGGCCAAGCAGTCGCCCTACGACAAGGATCTTCTTCACTAAGATATACCTTTTGGTCGAAGCTTAGGAAGAGTTTATGGATGGCTCCTAGTCCAGGATCTTCTTCACTAAGATAGACCATTAATCAACTTCAAATTCATTGCAAATGAAAAATTTGTTGAAAAATGGGCGTTCGAGCTATTTTGAGCAAAATGATTCAATTCAGGACTTGTTTGTCTCTTAAAGTGGTCTTTATTAGCTTTTTGATCTCACATTGACATTTTGACATGGCCATTATCACTTTAGGATCACTGTTGATGAACTTGCTAAATTTGAAGCTTTGCTTAAATTGTTACAATTCATTGCTTTACATTGAGCCTTCTAGCTTAGCTTTGTTATATATGTCTTAACATGATCTTGCTAGCACTTTTAGGCTTGATATGTTATTGTGTAATATGAGAAATACTAGCTTGTTCTTTTGGGTAATCTCCAAAGCTTCTTGTTCTCAAAAATTAAAAAATACAAAAAATGAAGCCACTCCATTGCATTTCATGCATGCTCTTTCTTTTGATTTTTCCTCAATTCTGCATTTATTATCTCTGGATGAGAGGAAGGCGTGATTCCTTGATGACTCCATTGTTAAAGGGGGAGAAGATATAGCAAAAATGTCAAAAAGGGGGAGCTATTTGGAGAAAAATAGAGATTTTGAAATTTTCTGGAAAAATGATGATCATAGTGAGGGGGAGTTTTTAATTTGTATTCTTATGGTTTTATTGCCATTTCTGAACTTGAATTGCAATTCTTGGAACCTCACAACGATCAAAGGTCAATTTGAATAATTGTTCTTTCATATGGACCTTAAGTGAGATTTTTGTCTCCTCTTTGGAAATTGAAGCTTTCTTGCTTTCTTTTGCCTTATCTTGCTTGTTGATACTATTCTGAAGCCAGCTTGGTCATTTCCATTGCTTTCTCTTGCATATGGACCAAGTTGTGCCTTTGTGCGAAAACGTTGAGTTTTTACTTTTCAAACCTTAAACTTTGCATTTTGGGGAAATTGCCAATGTGTTCATCAAGGGGGAGATTGTGGATATCATGGGGATATGCCCACGATCTTAGAATGATGATACAATTGGCAATGGCGTTGAAGGTTTGTCGAATCACGCGTTTTCGACAAAGTTCAAAGTGCTATCAGGCAAGAGGCGGTCTGACCGGCCAAAGCGGCAGTCTAACCAGCCATGAGTGGTGGTTAGACCGGCTTTGGAAAATCGGTTAGACCAGCCAAAAAGAGATTTTGGATTTTGGAGCTGGTCCAAAAATAGAGGGTGTAGGCAAGAGAGTAGATTCTACTACTCTTGGTCTCATAATTTTTGGAGCTTCCAGGCAAAAGTTCTATTCGTTTGAAATTTCTAGAGGAGTCTCGGTTTTCCAGAGTGGAATTTTGGGTCCTAGGGGGCGGTCAAGCCGGCTTTCAGGCGGCAGTTAGACCAGAAATGGGGCGGTCAGACCGGCCAGAGTGGCAGTTTGACCGGTTGTGTTCTGGTTCGTCAACCTTCGTGGCGGCGATGTTTGCATGTTAGGTCATATTCATGAGTTTCAGTGCATATGTGTTGCATGATGCATGTTTTGACTAACGTGGGTCAAGTTGCGAAGAACTTGTTCCCGGAATCGATTGCTTGTCTATTGTTGTGCAGGTTGCTTGGAGGTCAATGACGGTCAACAGCGAGGATAATCGGGACTAAGCTTGGACACCTGAGGTCCAAAACGATCGGGGATGCCGGGTGAGGTCAATGGAGTCAAGCATGACGCAAAAGGGACAAAGGTGACCGAACAGGTAGAAGGGAGGTGGCTGCAACCCCTTAACCCTTTGTTCATTCAAAACCCTAGTTTTGGCTTTAGGGGCTTAGAGAGGAAAGTGGAGGTTTAGGGTTCTAGAGAGTCTTAATTGAAAGTGTGTTCATGAGTTGAGCTTTGCCCTCCATGATGGAGTGGCTATAAACCCTCAACATTCTCATATCAATCTATGCAAGATTTCTCAAAGATAAGTCTTATTATGTTCTTGCTATCTCTTTTGTGATTTTGAGGTTTTCTTTGATCCTTTCATTTTCTGTTGGGTTCTTACCCTGTAATATCCCAAATGTATAATTAGGGTTATTCAAGTATAATTATATGTGTAGAAATTAAAACTTTTTCTCACATCTTGAAAACCCCTAATCTCTCATGTAATTCTTGTCCAAGAGTTGTGTAATCCAAAAACACAAAGCTCTTGTTGACCAAAAGTCAAATTCATTTTTCCAATTGTCTAAATCTGGTGCCAAACATTTGAAAATATTTTCCTTGGTCCTAAAGCTGATATGGGACCCCTCTGAAAAATATCACAAGTTGTAAAACTAGTTTGATAAATTTTGGAGGTAAAACAATCCTTTAAACAACCTTAATGAATTTCCTGAGAAAAATGCATTATATAATAACCTCTGGAAATTTTATGTCAGGTTAATCTCATTGTGAACAAGCTCCTGTAAAAATTTCATGAATTTTGGAGTTGAATTGCTATCCCAAACAATTTTGCAAAGTCTCACTGTTAGAAATTAAACTTAAAACATGGCTCGTTCCTTGGGCTAGTCATTGTGCAAAGTCGGGTCCAAATTTCAACCCCATCTCGACCTCCTTTCCCACCTCATCGTCACACAACCATTGGATCAAAATCCATGGTCACGACCTCCTCCTCTTAATCTAACTATCGACCTCCTTTGCACTCACTCGAGGTCGCAGCCGTTGGATTTACATCCAAAGGCCACGACCTCCTCTGAAAAACATCACAGCTAGGTCCTTCCGCCTTGATGAGGTCATAACCCTTGGATCGAAAATCTAAGGCCATGACCTCCCCCTCATGCTTTTATGTTCGCGTGCGGTTAAGACCTCACAGGAGGTCCGCACCGTTGGATGGAGATCCAACGCTTTGGACCTCCCCGTCCCATTTTCCCACGCGGCGCTACACATTAAGGAAATCGGAGGGCCACGACCTCCCCATCTTGATCGTGTGGTGGGACCTCCTCCCACCACTTAAAACATAACGGTTCAAAATTGTCATCCGATGGTTAGGACCCCCGGTCTTATCCAACGGTCATAAAGACCTCCCTGTTCTTCTCCTTCCATGGTCATGCTCGCGAGCTCTGGAGGGGAGTTAATGCACGCCGCCATCGTGTACTTTTAACAACTCTTTCTCGACCAAGATTTAATGTAGGTCACCTTCCGCCTCTCCGTCAAGACAGCCTCGCACCTTGTCAACCTTGTGTCTTGTCCAAGCCATGGACCTCCCATGGGCCAAGCTCACCATGAGCTTAGCCGGTGGTCCACGACCTCCTGTGCCCTAAGGATAAAACCACCCCACGGTTTCGGCTTCCTTTACACGCCATTGTTCCTTGCTCGCACCCCTATGTCAGTGAGCTCTAAACCACCAAAGCTTCCTTGGCCGCCATTGTTTGGAGCTTGAAGCTCCTCGGTGGACAAGGGTCACCGGAGTTTTTCCTCCTTTTCTCTGAGCTTTTTTGTGCCATTCCCTCGGGAGCAAGTCCTAACTTGATTAGTTTGGGCGTTTTTGAAGTGGCCAAAGGGGATCTTGGAGCCGAGCTCAGAGCCGTGGAGCAACCTCATTTTCCTCACTCCGGCCTTCACCTTCCTCCACTTCCCAAAGACCTTAGGACCTCCGTGTACTTCTGTTAGTCCCTTAGTCTGCCGCACCGCATGTATGATGTCGCGAGCTTTTCTTGGCGACGCTTGAATGTCGCATGAGCTCTATTTTGCATTTTGTCTTTGGTCCGTCTGGTCATTCTTGCCCTCTCCGGCCATGGCGTTTAAAACCGCGCCACGCTGAGAGTAGGCCCACAGATGCGCTTATTATTGCGGTCCCGACGGTGCCCTCGGTCAAGGCCGCCGTGCCCTAAATCGCCGCGATAAGCCGTGGACGCCCTCAAATTTTTGTCGGACGTCCCGACTGCCATTGTCGTTTTAGGACAAAGATTTGCCGCTTTAATACCTCAATCATTGTAATCATTGGGTGGGTCTTAAATGCCTTTTAATCCGCCCTTTGTTGCGCATTTAAGATCTTGCGCGGACCTCCTCGCTGTCCCGCGCATTTATTCCATGTCCAAGCGCCGCGCTACTGGGTCTCGACATCCATGACCTCCTCCGAGGAGATCTGGAGCGCCCAGACCTCCCCGCGATCGTGGCCGTCCTGACCTCCTTGGAGGTCTGTGGACGATAAGACCTCTCAGCGTAGGACCTCCTCGAGGTCATCTCACCGCTGAGGACCTCCCCTTTAGATCTGGTCCGTCCCGACCTCCCTCATCGCTGTGGTCCGCTGATTCTCCACCCACGGCCACGACCTCCCTCACCTCACAAGATGTGCGTTGCTAGGAGGTCCAGGACCTCTGGACCTCGTGGCGCTGCAGGCAAGTTGTTCTCCGGGAGGTCTGAGCCGTTAGATCTATGATCTGTGGCTCACGCCCTCCCATGTCCTTGTGAGTTTTAGAAATTCCAGTGAGCTCTAGTTATAAGCTAAAAATGGTATGAACTTTAGAATTGCATATCTTTTTCATTCTAAACCCAAATAAGGTCATTCAAATTGTGTTAGCTCTGTCTTGAACTTGACTTTAATCCAAAAATGATTGTAAGTTGAGTTCAGCCCCAGAGCACAGTTTTGCCTTTAGGTTTTAAAACTAACTTTACAAGTACACTCAAAATAATGCTTAACTTGTAAAATACGTAACTAATGCTCTGTGGATTATTTTTGAGTGAGACCAACTTTGTTGGTTTCCTCTAATAATGAACTTACTGTGAAAATTAGTTTTGAGCATGTTGCGGTTATAAAAATGAGGACTTGTGCATTATAATTTTGTTCAAGTTTTTGTTTTTAAAAATTTGTAGCAAGTGCATGATAGCTCCAAATGAGATGAACTCAATTGTGTTATTCATCTCATGAGGTGCTGGTTTTACAGTAAAAATTTCAGTATCACCACCTTTCTAGAAAATGTTGCCTCATAATTAAATTAATGAATAGTGCAGTTTGGTATTTTAGGGGCTGAGCAGAATTGTTTTGCTCATAACTTTTGCATTGAGAATCCAAATCAATTGGTTCTTATTGCAAAATTCCCTAAAAATCACCCTCTTGCTGCTGTAGAAAATTCAGAGAATTTGGAGTTCGTTTGTTGTGCTGTCTTTGTTGTTTTTCGTCGTTCTTATCGGTTCTTTATCGCTTTTCCGTTAGGTTTCGACATTTGTGGTGATCCCGAGAGTGACCCTCTGCCACAATTTGAGCAACAACAAGGCAAGCAGTTTGACCATTTCCATCATTGTCCCATTACTTTAAAGCTTAATATATTGTTTTACTTCTATGTATGCATGCTACTTTGTGTTAAATGTCGCTAGTAATCCTATAGTTGCATAATCTGTAGGAATTGTTTATTTCCCTACTACCATGAGCCTAGGTTATTTGCTGTGGTGGGAGCTCGTTGGATGAGCTCTTATCACTTAGTAGTTTCGATTAAATTGCTTAGCCATGCTTAGTTATAGGTAGTAATGGGCGATCATCGACTTAGTCGATGGTCTTGATCACTCAAAACTGATTATTACTCCTATATGTCCAGCACTTGTGCTTTGATTAATTTGTAAAATCAAAAACTGAAAATAAAAGATTGATTTTGACTTGGGCATATTGGATGGATGGTGCGGTTTTGGAATGTGGTGGTATGCCCGGGTCCCTAAGGACCGAGTACTTGGGTCACTAAGCCAAGCGCTTTTATGTGCTAACCACACGAGGGGATATGGGACCTCTCTTGACTAAGTACTTTGGGAGGTGTTAATTATGAGCTGGTCGGTGGGTGTTTAAAAAGAAAATGTGTGTGTGTGTGGTGGGAGGGAGCATTAGCAGACCGGTTAGGGCTGTCTAATGTGTCCTTGTCCCCGTGGGATGCGGCTCGTAATTAGCATCGTCCATTGGAAATGTCTCGTAGGACTTAGCCGTGCCGGCATACCAAAGGTAGTGTGCTTAAAGGAAAGGCGGTCTGACGTGTGGGTACATTGGTACACCCTCGCAGGTTAAAACTATTCAATAGCCTCGTCCTAGGTTATGGACATGCTTGGTAAGGTCGTTCAAGACTAGACTACAACCTTTAATTAAAACTTGACATGGTTGGTATGAACGGGGAGTTCATGCTATTGTTGTGGTGACTTGGGTTAGTCACTTCCAGGTTGTTTTTGTCGTTGTTACTATGTTATTATCTCGTTGTTACTTCAACATTTAAAAATGCTTTGCCAAATTGCCTTCAATCTATTATGTTATTGCAAATGAAACTTGCTTTATGCTAAAATGAGTCCAAAGCCTCATCCACTTAAATAAAGCTTGCATGTAGCTATTTATAGTTCTGTTATCTCACACGTAAGTCTTGCGGAGTACTTTATGTACTCATCTGCCCGTGGTTGTGGCATTTTTGTGGCTTTTGTTGCAGAGGAAGAAGGAGAGCTCCAAGAGCCTCTCTTTTGTGCTACGTGTTGCGCCTTCTTCGACGACTAGCTTGGCGGTCCGTCGGATGCCTAGGGTTAAGGCACACCGATTGGCTTTGTGTTATAGCCATCTTTATGGCACTTTTGCTTCATTGTTATCTTGTAGTTCTTGTGTTATTTGGCCAAAAGGCCCTCTTTGTATTAACCTATTCCTTATTAATATTAACTTCGGTTTGTTGCTTATGTACTATGTGTTGTATGGAATTGATACATTCTTTTGTTGTGAGGTATGTATACTGCATTCTGGGGAGTATACATCTCTCGAGACTGGGTTTATTTGGTTGATAATACTAGGGTCAATTGGATGACTAAGTATTATGAGCTTAATAAATCCGGGTGCTCACAAAAGTTGGTATCAGAGCTATACTGACCGTAGTAACGCAAGCTTGGTCGTCTTTAGGATATTTTGAAAACCTAATTTTAAAGTATCAAACGAGTTTTGAAAGCTTAAGAAAGTTCTCATATTTTACTCCTCATCTATCTTAGCTTTCTCTTCTCATCTCACTCTAATTTGAGTTTTAAAAGTTGTTTTCCTCTCTTCCCTTCTACAAAATAGTTGTTATCGATTAATGGGGTTTTGAAAACTAATGAGTTTGGCAAATTGAAGTGTTAGCTGCCCTTTACAAGGTTTTGAAGCTTCTGAAGTTCAAGATTTCGCCTAGGAGGCTTGGATGCAAAATCTGGACAGCGACCATTCAATTTCCGGACAGCAAGCTCAAAGGTTCTAAATAGGGTAGAAAATGAGAGGTTAAATCAACTAAAATTTGTGGGAATAAAAGGGTAAGATGTGATACTAGTTAGCTAAGTATCTAACACTTATTTCGCTGCATTAACCTTGCTCTCTAATAGTTTTAGATCTCATCTCACAATCTGATTTTTAATCTTCTCGATCAATTACTCATTCATTCAATACGGGTTAGTTGAGTTGAGAAGTTGAGCCTTGCTTTTGGTGTTTCTTGGCTATTTTAGAGTCTTTTAGAAGCTTCTAAAGTTGATTTACTCGCTGTTTTGGTTTTCGTTTAGGGTGATATTCCATTCCCCTAGTCGATCGCTTTTGCTTCTTTTAAAGGCTTTGTTTTTCGAGTCCGTTGCTAACCAAAATTTCTTGTAACAGATGGCGGGACGCGACTCAGAAGCGGCCAAGGTTACCACCGGTCCGGACGAGCTTCTCCTCCTCCGACCATGGCCGAGGTTCTTCTTGAGATCGAAGCGCAACCGCGCGATGACAGAGAGTTCTATCGACGCCATCGCGCGCAACACCACCGCACTTACCGAAGCTTCGTGATCCGGGCAAGGAACGCCCATCACCGTGGAGGACTCGCGGAGTTTCTTCGTACTCAGCCTCCTACCTTTTCCCGGTCCGAGGACCCGCTGGATGCGACGATTGGCTTGCCTCGTGGAGCGGAAGCTCGCATCGCGCAGCGCTGTGAGCACGAGAAGGCGATGTTCGTGATCGCACCACCGGAGGGTGCAGCTTTGTCATGGTGGGAGAGCTTTCTCGCCATGCAGCCCGCAGACCACACCGCCTCTTGGGAGGAGTTTCAGATCGCCTTGCCGTCGGCTCACATCCTCGCCGCTTGATGGAGATCAAGAAGGGAGTTTCTTGCGCCAAGCAAGGGCGAGCTCACCATGGAGTATGTCTACGAGTTTAACCATCTAGCTCGTTATGCTCCCGAGGATGTGGCCACCGATATGGCTAAGGTGCCAAGTTCAGCGTGGCTTGTCCGAAGAGTCAAGGACAAGCTATCCATTGTCGACTTTCCCGATTTCCGGACCTTGGTCGACAAGGCCATCACATCGAGCATGCGGCTCGAGAGCTCATGGACTCCCGCAAGCGCAAGTGGGAGGCCCATAAGTCATCCAGGCGCTCCTCCGTCCCGCTTGGGCGCCTCAGGTACCGGCCTCATTCTTCGGCGCCCGAGGTTACCCGCCTCGTTCGCTCATCGCAGTCGTGTCTCGATCCACGCACTGCGAAGTCGCAGAGCGCCCCGCAACCCTACCGCCGGGTCACATGCTTCTCTTGCAACTGAAGGGCCATTATGCAAATAATTGCCCTAAGAAGACAGAGCGCCCCTCATCCTAATGGAGGACGCGGCCGAGGTGGTGCATCGAGGGACCGAAGATCGCCCCGCTACCCAAGGCGTGGGTAGTGGTCGCGTCAACGCCGTCACCGCAGAGGAGGCTCAGAGGCACCCGACGCCGTGCTAGGTACACTTTCGTTAACTCTCACCTCGCCATCGTCTTTGTTTGATTCAGAGCATCTCATTCCTTCGTTTCGAAGTCTTTTCTTTGCTGTTGGAGAGCTTCTTTTCTCTCCATTGTCGGTCCCGCTTACTCATTCGCTCTCTGGTTCGGAGTTGAGAGCCGAACTGAGTGTAGGGATGTCCCTATCGAGATCGAAGGGTAGGGTTCTTAGCAAACCTTATCCTTCTCCATTCAGCAGTTGTCTTGATGTGATTCTTGGCATGGATTGGTTGTCCCAAAGACATGGGGCAAATCGATTGCGCCAGAAGCTCATCTCTATCTAGTCCTCCGCGAAAGGTGTTCGCCGCCGGTCAGCTGGATCCGCACCTCTTCGCGCTTGAAGCGAAGCCCGCTCTGGATATTGGCGAAGTCCCAACAGTTTGTGACTTCGTTGATGTCTTTCCCGCAGATCTTCCAGGGATGCCACCCGTTCGAGACCTCGAGTTTGTCATTGAGTTGGCTCCCGGTACCGCCCCTATCTCAAAGAAGCCTTATCGGATGCCACCGAACGAGTTGGTGGAGTTGAAGAAGCAGTTAAGTGAGCTGCAAGAGAAGGGTTTCATCCGCCTAGCTCATCTCCTTGGGGTTGTCCAAAGAATCTTCGTAAAGAAGAAGGATGGAACTTTACGATATGTGTTGATTACCGCCCACTTAATGAAGTGACGGTAAAGAACAAGTATCCATTGCCCCGCATTGACGATCTCTTCGATCAATTAACTGGAGCTCGAGTTTTCTCCAAGATTGATTTGAGAGTGGGATATCATCAGGTTCGGATCCGACCTGAGGATATTCCAAAGACAGCGTTCTCTACTCGCTACGGCTTGTACGAGTACACCGTCATGTCATTCGGCTTGACCAATGCTCCTGCCTTGTTCATGAACCTCATGAATTCGGTATTCATGGAGTATTTGGATAAGTTTGTCGTGGTCTTCATCGATGATATTCTTATCTACTCCAAGAACGATGAGGAACACGCCGAGCATCCTGCTTGTGTTGAGCAAGCTGCGTGAGCACCACCAGACGCGAAGTTCAAAGAGTCGCGATTCGGTTGAAGGAAGTGGCTTTCTTAGGCCATATTCTTTCAGCAGAGGCGAGCCGCTGATCCTAGCAAGGTCAGCGATGTTCTTTCATGGAGTCAGCCTCGCTCGGTCACCGATGTGCGGAGTTTTCTCGGTTTAGCGGGATATTATCGTCGCTTTATCGAGAACTTCTCCAAGATCGCGAAGCCGATGACGGAGTTGCTCAAGAAGGACAAGAAGTTCGTGTGGTCCGCTGAGTGTGAGGGAAGTTTCCAAATACTCAAGAAGCGTTTGACCACTGCTCCCGTTCTTGTTCTTCCCGATATCCATCGGCTTCGATATCTTTTGCGATGCTTCTCGTCGAGGCCTCGGTTGTGTCCTTATGCAAGAAGGCAAGGTAGTGGCCTATGCATCAAGGCAATTGAGACCTCATGAACTCAACTACCCTACTCATGACTTGGAGTTAGCTGCTGTGATTCATGCACTTAAGATTTGGCGACATTACCTAATCGGTAATAGTTGTGAAGTGTATTCGGATCACAAAAGCTTAAAGTACTTGTTCACCCAGCCTGACCTGAACCTCAGGCAAAGGAGATGGTTGGAGTTGATCAAGGACTATGATGTGGGTATTCACTACCATCCGGTAAGGCTAATGTCGCTGCTTGATGCGCTTAGTCGCAAAGCGCATTGCAATGCCTTGTTGTCCAGGAGCTTGACCCGCTCTTTCGGAAGAATTTCAGCGCCTCAACTTGAGTTTAGTTGAGCATGGTTCTCTCGCGCCTTGGTTGTGCAACCAACCTTGGTGGATCGGATCAAGTCCGCTCGGCAATGGATGTTGGAGTGAGCCACATTAAGGCAAATGTCAAGAACGGAACAACCAAGTGCTTTTCTGAGGATGAGCATGGTGTTGTGAGGTTCGGGCAACGCCTTGTGGTTCCAAAGGACATGGAATTGCGGAATTCGATCCTCCGCGAAGCCCATGATTCGCCTTTATCCATTCATCCCGGGGCCACAAAGATGTATCAAGATCTCCGCCAGAGATTTTGGTGGACCCGAATGAAGAGGGAGATCGCGAAGTTCGTTGCCGAGTGCGACGTATGTCGTTGTGTTAAGGCCGAAAGATCGGCGTCAGCAGGATCGCTTGACCTCTGCCTATTCCCCGAGTGGAAGTGGGATTCGATCGAATGGATTTCATCATCGGTCTACCCACGACCCAAGAAGAATGATGCCATTTGGGTCGCCATCGATCGATTGACTAAGGTGGCACATTTCTTTCCGTCAAGACCGACCTTCGTAGGTCTTTTGGCGAACTCTATATCGCCCAAGATCGTGAGTTTGCACGGTGTGTCAAGACGATTGTGTCGGATCGTGGATCCCTTTTCACGTCTCGTTTTGGCATAGCTTCCAAGAAGCTATGGGAACTCGTTTGCTTTCAAAGACGGCATTTCACCCCAAACCGATGGTCGACCGAGAGGGTCAACCAAGTTTTGGAAGACATGCTTCGCTTGTGTCCTTTCAGTATGGGAAGCATTGGGAGAAATGCTTGCCATTCGCCGAAGTTTTCTTATAACAACAACTTTCGGGCCGGTCTCGGCATGGCACCTTTTGAGGCCTTGTACAGAGAAAGTGTAGAACCCGTTGAACTGGTCGAGACCTGTGAGAGACCTCTCTTTGGCGGACTCAATCAATGAGGCCGAGCGCCAAGTCCAGCTTATTCGTGAGCGTTTGCGCACAGCTCAATCCAGGCAAAAGAGCTATGCGGATCGCCGTCGACGTGAGTTGCGTTTTGAGCCTAATGACTTTGTGTATCTCAAAGTCTCTCCTTTGAAGGGCCATCAACGTTTTGGCGTCAAGGGCAAGTTGGCTCCTCGATATGTCGGTCCCTACCGCGTTATCGAGAAGAAGGAGCTGTTGCCTACAAGTTAGAGTTGCCACCTGCACTTGAGGGGGTACATGATGTTTTCCATGTGTCCCACTTAAGAGTGCCTCCGTGTTCCAACCGAGGAAGCTCCGCTGGAAACACTCGATGTCCGTGAAGATTTGACCTATCGCGAGCACCTGCTCACAGACTCGATGAGTCCGAACGAAGGACAAGGAATAAGACCATCAAGTTCCTTAAAGTTCAGTGGTCGAACCATTCTGAGGATGAGGCTACTTGGGAAAGAGAAGATCGTCTGCGTGCGGACTATCCATCTTTCTTTACCGAGTGAGCCAAATCTCGGGACGAGATTTTTGTAAGGGGGGGAGATTTTGTAACATCCCAAATGTATAATTAGGGTTATTCAAGTATAATTATATGTGTAGAAATTAAAACTTTTTCTCACATCTTGAAAACCCCTAATCTCTCATGTAATTCTTGTCCAAGAGTTGTGTAATCCAAAAACACAAAGCTCTTGTTGACCAAAAGTCAAATTCATTTTTCCAATTGTCTAAATCTGGTGCCAAACATTTGAAAATATTTTCCTTGGTCCTAAAGCTGATATGGGACCCCTCTGAAAAATATCACAAGTTGTAAAACTAGTTTGATAAATTTTGGAGGTAAAACAATCCTTTAAACAACCTTAATGAATTTCCTGAGAAAAATGCATTGCATAATAACCTCTGGAAATTTTATGTCAGGTTAATCTCATTGTCAACAAGCTCCTGTAAAAATTTCATGAATTTTGGAGTTGAATTGCTATCCCAAACAATTTTGCAAAGTCTCAGCTGTTAGAAATTAAACTTAAAACATGGCTCTGTTCCTTGGGCTAGCCGCTGTGCAAAGCTGGTCCAGCCCAACCCCATCTGACCTCCTTTCCCACCTCATCAGGTCACAGCCATTGGATCAAAAATCCATGGTCGCGACCTCCTCCTCTTAATCTAACTATCAGACCTCCCTTTGCACTCACTCGAGGTCGCAGTCGTTGGATTTACATCCAAAGGCCACGACCTCCTCTGAAAAACATCACAGCTAGGTCCTTCCGCCTTGATGAGGTCATAACCCTTGGATCGAAAATCTAAGGCCATGACCTCCCCCTCATGCTTTTATGTTCGCGTGCGGTTAAGACCTCACAGGAGGTCCGCACCGTTGGATGGAGATCCAACGCTTTGGACCTCCTGTCCCATTTTCCCACGTGCGCTATTATTAAGGAAATCGGAGGGCCACGACCTCCCCATCCTTGATCGTGTGGCTGGGACCTCCTCCCAGCCACTTAAAACATAACGGTTCAAAATTGTCATCCGATGGTTAGGACCCCCCCTGGTCTTATCCAACGGTCATAAAGACCTCCCCTGTTCTTCTCCTTCCATGGTCATGCTCGCGAGCTCCCGAAAGGGGAGTTAATGCGCTGCCGCCATCGTGTACTTTTAACAACTCTTTCTCGACCAAGATTTAATGCAGTGTCACCTTCCGCTCTCGTCAAGACAGTTCCCGCACCTTGTCAACCTTGTGTCTTGTCCAAGCCATGGACCTCCCATGGGCCAAGCTCACCATGAGCTTAGCCAGTGGTCCACGACCTCCTGTGCCCTAAGGATAAAACCACCCCCACGGTTTCCCTGGCTTCCTTTACACGCCATTGTTCCTTGCTCGCACCCCTATGCTGTGAGCTCTAAACCACCAAAGCTTCCTTGGCCGCCATTGCTGGAGCTTGAAGCTCCTCGGTGGACAAGGGTCACTGGAGTTTTTCCTCCTTTTCTCTGAGCTTCTTTTGTGCCATTCCCTCTGGGAGCAAGTCCTAACTTGATTAGTTTGGGCGTTTTTGAAGTGGCCAAAGGATCTTGAGCCGAGTCAGAGCCGTGGAGCAACCTCATTTTCCTCGGCTCGGTCTTCACCTTCCTCCACTTCCCCAAAGACCTTAGGACCTCCGGTACTTCTGTTAGTCCCTTAGTCTGGCACCAGCATGTATGATGTCGCGAGCTTTTCTTGGCGCGACGCTTGAATGTCGCTGTGAGCTCTATTTTGCATTTTTGTCTTTGGCCGTCTTTGGTCATTCTTGCCCTCTCGGCTCGCCCGGCGTTTAAAACCGCCGCCGCTGAGAGTAGGCCCACAGATGCGCTTATTATTGCGGTCCCGACGGTGCCCTCGGTCGCGCGCGTGCCCTAAATCGCCGGCGATAAGCCGTGGGGCGCCCTCAAATTTTTGTCGGACGTCCCGACCGTACCATTGTCGTTTTAGGACAAAGATTTGCCGCTTTAATACCTCAATCATTGTAATCATTGGGTGGGTCTTAAATGCTTTTTAATCCGCCCTTTGTTGCGCAAGATTAAGATCTTGCGCCGGACCTCCTCGCTGTCCCGCCGCATTTATTCCATGTCCAAGCGGCTGTGCTGGGTCTGGTCAGACATCCATGACCTCCTCCGAGGAGATCTGGAGCGCCCAGACCTCCCCAGCGATCGTGGCTGTCCTGACCTCCTTGGAGGTCTCAGTGACGATAAGACCTCTGCGTGGGACCTCCTCGAGGTCATCTCACCGCTGAGGACCTCCCCTTTAGATCTGGTCCGTCCGGACCTCCCTCATCGCTGTGGTCCGTTGGATTCTCCACCCACGGCCACGACCTCCCTCACCTCGCGCATGTGCGTTGCTAGGAGGTCCAGACCTCTGGACCTCGTGAGCACGCAGGCGTTGTTCTCTGGGAGGTCTGAGCCGTTAGATCTATGATCTGTGGCTCACGCCCTCCCATGTCCTTGTGAGTTTTAGAAATTCCAAAGTGAGCTCTAGTTATAAGCTAAAAATGGTATGAACTTTAGAATTGCATATCTTTTTCATTCTAAACCCAAATAAGGTCATTCAAATTGTGTTAGCTCTGTCTTGAACTTGACTTTAATCCAAAAATGATTGTAAGTTGAGTTCAGCCCCAGAGCACAGTTTTGCCTTTAGGTTTTAAAACTAACTTTACAAGTACACTCAAAATAATGCTTAACTTGTAAAATACGTAACTAATGCTTTGTGGATTATTTTTGAGTGAGACCAACTTTGTTGGTTTCCTCTAATAATGAACTTACTGTGAAAATTAGTTTTGAGCATGTTGCGGTTATAAAAATGAGGACTTGTGCATTATAATTTTGTTCAAGTTTTTGTTTTTAAAAATTTGTAGCAAGTGCATGATAGCTCCAAATGAGATGAACTCAATTGTGTTATTCATCTCATGAGGTGCTGGTTTTACAGTAAAAATTTCAGTATCACCACCTTTCTAGAAAATGTTGCCTCATAATTAAATTAATGAATAGTGCAGTTTGGTATTTTAGGGGCTGAGCAGAATTGTTTTGCTCATAACTTTTGCATTGAGAATCCAAATCAATTGGTTCTTATTGCAAAATTCCTAAAAATCACCCTCTTGTTGCTGTAGAAAATTCAGAGAATTTGGAGTTCGTTTGTTGTGCTGTCTTTGTTGTTTTTCGTCGTTTTATCGGTTCTTTATCGCTTCCGTTAGGTTTCGACATTTGTGGTGATCCCGAGAGTGACCCTCTGCCACAATTTGAGCAACAACAAGGCAAGCAGTTTGACCATTTCCATCATTGTCCCATTACTTTAAAGCTTAATATATTGTTTTACTTCTATGTATGCATGCTACTTTGTGTTAAATGTCGCTAGTAATCCTATAGTTGCATAATCTGTAGGAATTGTTTATTTCCCTACTACCATGAGCCTAGGTTATTTGCTGTGGTGGGAGCTCGTTGGATGAGCTCTTATCACTTAGTAGTTTCGATTAAATTGCTTAGCCATGCTTAGTTATAGGTAGTAATGGGCGATCATCGACTTAGTCGATGGTCTTGATCACTCAAAACTGATTATTACTCCTGTATGTCCAGCACTTGTGCTTTGATTAATTTGTAAAATCAAAAACTGAAAATAAAAGATTGATTTTGACTTGGGCATATTGGATGGATGGTGCGGTTTTTGGAATGTGGTGGTATGCCTGGGTCCCTAAGGACCGAGTACTTGGGTCACTAAGCCAAGCGCTTTTATGTGCTAACCACACGAGGGGATATGGGACCTCTCTTGACTAAGTACTTTGGGAGGTGTTAATTATGAGCTGGTCGGTGGGTGTTTAAAAAGAAAATGTGTGTGTGTGGTGTGGGAGGGAGCATTAGCGCACCGGTTAGGGTCATCTAATGTGTCCTTGTCCCCGTGGGATGCGGCTCGTAATTAGCATCGCCCATTGGAAATGTCTCAGAGGACTTAGCGTGCTTGGCATACCAAAGGTAGTGTGCTTAAAGGAAAGGCGGTCTGACGTGTGGGTACATTGGTACACCCCTGCAGGGTTAAAATTATTCGAATAGCCTCGTCCTAGGTTATGGACATGCTTGGTAAGGTCGTTCAAGACTAGACTACAACCTTTAATTAAAACTTGACATGGTTGGTATGAACGGGGAGTTCATGCTATTGTTGTGGTGACTTGGGTTAGTCACTTCCAGGTTGTTTTTGTCGTTGTTACTATGTTATTATCTCGTTGTTACTTCAACATTTAAAAATGCTTTGCCAAATTGCCTTCAATCTATTATGTTATTGCAAATGAAACTTGCTTTATGCTAAAATGAGTCCAAAGCCTCATCCACTTAAATAAAGCTTGCATGTAGCTATTTATAGTTCTGTTATCTCACACGTAAGTCTTGCGGAGTACTTTATGTACTCATCTGCCCGTGGTTGTGGCATTTTTGTGGCTTTTGTTGCAGAGGAAGAAGGAGAGCTCCAAGAGCCTCTCTTTTGTGCTACGTGTTGCAGCTTCTTCGACGACTAGCTTGGCGGTCCGGTCAGATGCCTAGGGGTTAAGGCACACTGATTGGCTTTGTGTTATAGCCATCTTTATGGCACTTTTGCTTCCGCTGTTATCTTGTAGTTCTTGTGTTATTTGGCCAAAAAGGCCCCTCTTTTGTATTAACCTATTCCTTATTAATATTAACTTCTGGTTTGTTGCTTATGTACTATGTGTTGTATGGAATTGATACATTCTTTTGTTGTGAGGTATGTATACTGCATTCTGGGGAGTATACATCTCTCGAGACTGGGTTTATTTGGTTGATAATACTAGGGTCAATTGGATGACTAAGTATTATGAGCTTAATAAATCCGGGTGCTCACATACCCCTATCTACCTTGCTGTGACATGTGGGGAATACATCTAGGATCATCTATCTCCCACGAGCAAGTGTTTGGATCAAGTTTTTGTTTTTGCCCGATTTTGAAACCACCTTCGCTCAAATGGAAAAAGATCAGAACTTTGGCATAGATCTAGATGATCGTTGCTTGCAATAGGTTCCTGATATCCTTAGGAAGGTGTGTCTCAAGTTTGGTGGAGTTTGGTCGTGTAGATCAAAAGTTACATCGATTTGAGTTTTGGTTTTCAGGCTGATCTGCGCTGTTCATCATCAGGTCCGGTCAGACCGATTCTATAATGCCGATCAAACCGCCTTCCGGTCTTACCGAAAGTTTGTCGTTGGTCAGACCGACCTCCGGTCCAACCGCCCTTCTGCCGCCGGTCTGACCGCCCGTTAGGGTTTGAGCTCCTTTGGTCATTTGCTTTGGGGGCTTTGGTTTGGATTCAACACAAGTCTTCTGCTGTACTTGAATATTGATCTTCATAGCTCTCATAGCTACTGAAGTGAAATTGGTATTGAATCTGATCGAGGTGAAAAATTAGGTGAGCTCCTATTCATCCCCCCCCTCTAGGCGCCTTTCCGGTCCTACAATTTCTAATGATGAGCTACAGTGCATGTCCGAGTACGACAACGGGACTTCTTGTCCCGCGCGTTTCACCGGCAGCTCGCCGGCGCTACGCGCCACGGCGGCGTGAGCTAAGTGCAGGGTTAGATGCACAATAGTATTGCGCACCTAGTGATAGCGGTTACAGCACCTGAGGTGGCCCTCACCGATTGCTAGCCGGAGTTGAGCAATAGCGTGCAACACGGCAAATATGCAAAACGCGATAAAGCGCTACAGCAGTTCAGATAAGTGGTTGCCCAAAGTCCTCGGGACTATTAGGGAGCTACCTAAGCAAAGAGGAAGCTTGGAGAAGCTCAAAGAAGACTGGAGCAACGTCGACGCTGAAGAAGACAATGGCGGCGATGCGGCTCAACGTGGAGAACAAGTCCTGAGCAAAACCACAATGAGTGAGTGCTTGGGATAGCTCAAGGACCTTATTAGCAAGCTATAGGAACAAGGAATTGGACAATGGCTTAACAAAACGAGTGGGAGATGAAAAGTTAGTTCTTCGGCCGAAATGGGGAGAACTTCAATTCACCTCAAACCTGTCGTGCATTATCCAAATTGATTGAGGGGTTTTCAATCTCATATTAAAAGGCACGAGATGACGCGAAAGGTTTAGGATAATACTCACTGAAAGTGAAGTTGACAAGGTGATGTCTACAGGAGTGTGCTCTGGAGCTTGCAAATGGCACCATGGTGGTCCGGGAGTTACAAAGCACGATAGAAGCTGGTATTAGCTAAAATGGACACGGGGTGGTACCCAGTTGGAGCTTACTAGAGAAGAGAACGAAAACGAGCGTCCTTTTTCTCAGCCACCGAGAGGAAAAGTGAGCAAAAACTAGGGTTTGGAGCTTACTTAAGCTTGGAGAAATGACGAAGTGGAGGCGGCGTCAACCAACGGAGCTCCACGATAGGTCACAAAGGGCGGTGCGGTCACGGTGGTGACGGAGCAATGCAGGAGCTCGCAGCCACGCGGCATTGAAGCCCTGAGTGAAGCGACGGGAGGTTGAAGAAGGCACTGACATCGTAGTCCCACCGTGTCAGCGATTCAAAGCGGCGCGGTCTCGCGCGTAACGCCCAACCACCTTTCTCCACTGTTAGATTAACATCCGACGGTCCATAATCGAGGCGCGTTCGGATGGTCCGAACGGCCCAATTGATCTGGAGCGTTTATTTTGAAGCGGACGATTCACATTCATGGAGCGTTCGGACGGTCCGAACAGCCCACTAAATCTTGAGTCGTGGATTTTGTATCGGACGACCCAAACGCGCCTTGAGCTGCTGGAGCGGCGGGGTGCATTTAGTTGATCCCGCCAAGTCAAGTGGCTCGGCCAGGCTCGAGCCCAAGGAACAGTACCAAGTTTGAGTTGAGTCTAGGTTTGACTAGGATTTAAACTAGTTCCTCAACTTTCATCAGAGGTTTAGAAATAGGGATAAAATTCCTAGAAATATGAAATAAATCAAAGGTGTTCCTAGGATGATCTAGTTCCTAGATAAAAATTGAAACCCCTCTGTTCATGTCATATTTTGATCAGATAAAATCCACAACCGAACTAGGTTATTGTATTGAGTTTGAAATTTCTAGGGTTTGAAATTAACCCCCAAAATTTGGGAAAAATTATCTTAAATCAAGATAATTATTCTAGTATTAGAACAAATTCTTTCCAAAGGAACTTCAGTAGCATTTATTTTAGTTTTCTTTTGAAGTTTGCTTCATTAAGTGTAGGTTCAATGTTTGAACAAGATTTTTCAAGTACAACAAATTATGCAAATGCTTGAAAACAATGATGCATGCTCATGAGATGCACAGTAAACCTCTTTATTAACTTGAGGATGTGACAGAGAGATGCAACAAATTGAGAAAACACTTGCAACAACCTACCTGGGGAAGGATGGGCGTGACCGGTGGCAACGCGACTAGCTCGAAGCAGGAGGCGGAGCACACTACTGTCTCCTGGATGAGCACCACCTGAGATCTCCCTGTGCTCGCCATTGCCGGGCATAGTAAGTTTTGTGGTGCCAAGTCAGAGCATTGGTCACCTAGGCAAGCATGGTGGCCACAAGAGAACAAGGGCTTAGTTGATGTCACTCAGGGCCACCATGGCCGGAGGCGACGGGTTGCAGCAATGCCAAATCGCACCCGAAGTCTGTACTAGGAAGAGCACCGCCACCACACTAAATTAGCCGTCTAATAAGTCATAGACAGCTCGAGGGGAGGCCGGGAGGCAGTGCTGGCACCTCCTCCTCGCATCGCAAGCAGGTGTGAGAGAAAAGAGATAGGTGAGAGAACCAGCCATGGGAGTGAAGAGGTCACTGCTTGGAAATGGGAGTCAAAAGGCCGAGTTGAGAAGAAGCTAAAGCAGAGTATGTTGAGTACATAAGCATTTTTCGAATTACTTTAATCCAGAAATAAGCTAGATAAAACATGGAAAATACTCTAGCTATTTTCACAAATACAAAGCAGGTATGTATGAACACTATAGGCATACTAATTTCTAGAAAGACGTAAACTAGCATATCTATCTCAAATGCTCATCACAACAATAAATAGTAAAGTAAACCAAGTAACATACCCGATTCAGTAGAAGAAGAAGTAGCGCCAGAATTCTTGATAATGTCATTGTTCGTCATGATGTAGTGGACGTCGTGTAGTTGTGCAGTTGAGGTAGAACGTAGCAGAGAGTCGTGTAGTCGATGTAGAACGTAGCAGAGAGTCGTAGTCGTGCACTTGATGTAGACGTAGCAGCGAGTAGTCGCGCGAACGCTCCCCAGAAACCTTATTCGTCCTCGCTCGTGCAAGCCTTCAAGGACGAGGTTCCGGAGGCTCGCTTCCCGGCTTGGCACACGCTTCAATCGTGGAAGTGAAAAAAAACTTCGGACGAGCCGCCTTCTCTCAGTCTCCTTATATAGCCAAAAGACAGAGAGCCCAAAGGTCTCCAGAAGACCAAAGACCATCAGTCACCAGTAGTCCAAAGGCCAACAGTTACCATCAAGGACAGTCGCCAGAAGACTAAAGGCCAACAGTCACCCTCAATGTCAGTGCGTTTCGATTTTCGAATAGATAAAGAAAATCGCGCCCAAGACTGACACGCTTACGACGCTGCAGACGCCAGACACACGCCAAGACGCACACGCACACGCACCGCACCGTGTTTTCTCTTTCCAATTCCACAAAAGGGCTACCACGTTCCACCTTTTAAACTGGTGTCATTCCCCTTAATCCCTCTATATAGGACTAAATATTTTTAGCACTTACACATAAGCCTTTGAGATTTACAAAGAATTAATTAGAATATAATATTTAGGCCTAGCCTATATAAACTCCAACAGAGTAGCCATCAAATGAGCAGAGCACGTGAACAAGTCATGTGACAGAAAAAGAGCTTTGTGTGGTAGTGGCTGGACACGTGGGGATGGATGCCTATTGATTTCTGCTGTAAAAGTTAGGTACTAGACGAACGAGTAGAGCACAGGAGGCGTCCGATACAAGTGATCCGTCTGGACACACGGATGCTATCATTACCCTCTCTTTTTTTCGTTTTTTTTTTTTTGTCCTCCAGTATACTTGGACGAATTCCTGATGTTCCCTATTCTTCTCAGCCGGAAAAAAAAAGCCACCCGAATCCTTGCGATTGTCAGTTTGTCACGGACGGAATTCTCCTTTCACCACACTTCTGTCACCAACTAGGATCCTTTCCTCGTACTTTGTAGTTTCTCTGACAGGATCATGTCTTGAAGACTTGAATAATTTTTTGTTAGATTACTCCCATTTATCTTAAATATAAGTTGTTTTTTATATTAATACAGGCTCTAAGGTGACACTTTGACCATCATTTTCTATAAAAATATGCTACTTTGAATAAAATTAATTATACATTGTGAAAGTATATTTCATGGTGAATCTAGTAATATCAATTTTATGTTTTTAATCTTGGTAATTCTTTATATATTGATGGTGAAACCTAAAAAATATTTGACCGACACATATTCTAAAATGATTTGCATTTGGAATCGGAGCTGGCATGTCGCATCGTTGCAGTGTAACTTGTTTTTTGACTTGATTTTGTTCTCTAGCTAAAGCGTGCGAAAGTGCCCTTTTGTGCTGCTGGGCGCGCTTCTTTCTCCATTGGGTTTTCAGACGAAAACAATTAATATGTCCATGATCTTTTTTTTTGAAAGAAACCGGCAGGAGGTTTGCCCGTTATATTAATAGAGAAGAGGCGGTACGAAACCGCAAGTAGCCAGAGTTAAAGACTGAAAAGACTAATTACAGAGAAATGAAACACTCCAAGGAAATGGCCCCTGCTAGGAACCAAGCTCTCCCCTCCTCTTTGATCTTAGCCAGGAGATCTAGCGGCGCAGTTGCTTTATTGTTGAGAATTCTCGCGTTTCGCTCCTTCCAAAGCTCCCAAGAGATTAGAATCATGGTCGTCGTCCTGGTCTTCGTAAGGGAACCTGACGCCTTTGCCACGTTGGACCACCAATCGAGAATGTTCGTGCAGGGGGCCAGGTGGAGGGTTGAAGGCCATCCAATCCCATCCAGTCTGCCATAAGCTTCCAAATACGACCGGAGAAACGACATTGTGCCAGGAGGTGCAAGGCTGATTCCGGCGTGTGTCTGCAAAGTGGACAGAGGCGATGGTTTGGCCACCCCCTTGCTTCGAGCCTATCTGAGGTCCAGAGTTTGTTTTGAATTGCCAACCAAGCGAAGAGTTTTCCCTTCGGGGGGGGGGGCATGGGTTTACCAAATTAACGGTTTGAAGTTGGTCGCTATAGAGCCCAAGAAATGAAGCGCATAGGCTGACCTGGAGGAGTAGGTTCCATTCTGGGTTTGTTTCCAAAAGATCTCATCCTGGGTGCCATGAGTCAGGTGGATTTGATTGATTTTACTCCATAGTCGAACGAATTGATCAAAGTGCAGGACTGAGAAACCTGTCGTGAGGTTGATGTCCTGCACCCACCTTCCATTCTGTAAGGCCGCGAAAACAGTCTGGTGTCTGCGAGTAGAAGATGCGAAGATCAAGGGGGCGATATCTTTGGAGGCCTCTCCAAATAACCAAGCCGAAAGCCAGAATTTGGCTGTTTTTCTGTCCCCAAGGGAGATCCTTGTTGCCGCCGAAAAGAGATTTCGATCCGAGTCGTGGCAAGGGATCTCCATACCGACCCAGGGTTTGGAAGGATTCTTCCATTCTTGCCAGAGCCAGCGCAGTTTGATTGCCGAGGAGAATTGCTGCAGACTGAGAATACCTAAACCGCCGAGGTGGGTTGGGCGACACACCCTTCCCCAGTTGATTTTGCACTTTGCACCCGAGAGATTGTCTTGGCCTGCCCAAAGGAACCGCCGCCTTATTTTGTCTATGTTGAGGAGAATCCCTTTGGGGATTTTGAAGACAGAGAGAAAGTAAATTGGGATTGAGGTGAGAACCGATTTAACTAAGGTGGCCTGCCCTGCAAAAGACAGAAGACGTCCCTGCCAGCCTGCTAACCTACCCGCCACCTTATCGAGGAGCGGTTGAAAATCCACCTTACAAAGCTTTCTGTAAGTGAGCGGAAGACCCAGATACTTGATCGGGAAGGTTGAACGGATAGCCGGACAGTCGAAAAGAACCGAGGCAAGGTCTAAATGGTCACAGCTGATTGGGAGCACTGTGTTTTTCTGGAAGTTGGTATGGAGGCCGGTGGCTTTCCTGAAGTTGAGGATGATCTGTGTGGTGAAGTAAATTTCACTTTGGTTGGGATTAATGAAGATAGCCGCATCGTCCGCGTAAATTGAGGTTCTGATTCTGGCGAGGCGGTCGCGCGGGGGGGCGAGGTACCCCAAGGCCGTAGCCTCCTCTAGGAGACTTTGAATGGAGTCGATGGCCAGAATGAAGAGGAAAGGTGAAAGGGGGTCTCCTTGCCGCAGGCCCCGTCCGTGGAAGATCGCATTACCAGGGATGCCGTTAAGGAGGACTTTCGACGAGGCGGACCTTAAGAGAGCTACCACCCAGTTTGACCATCTAAGGGGGAACCCTCTTTTATGTAGCAAATCCAAGAGGTAGTCCCAACGGACCGAGTCGAAAGCCTTAACTATATCTAGCTTGAAAAAGAGCGAGGGGGTTTTAAAGCGATGAAGCCTAGTAATCAGATTGCGGACGTAGAGAAAGTTGTCATGAATGCTTCTTGTCTTGATGAAGGCACTCTGAGCTCGCGAAACCAAGCTATTGAGGAAAGGTGCCAGCCGCCGCGCTAGCGTTTTAGCGATCCACTTGCCAATCCCGTGAATGAGGCTGATAGGTCTGAAGTCTTGAACTTTTTCAGCTCCCTCTTTTTTTGGGATCAACACGATATTAGCTGTGTTGAGTAAGTGAAGGTGCGACGAGCGGAGGGAGTGAAAGCTGGAGAAAACTGTCATGATATCTGATTTAATGATTGACCAGCAAGATTTGTAGAAATTTGTGGAGAAACCTTCTGGTCCCGGGGCTTTGTCACCTGGGAGTTGGTCTAGAGCGAGGCGCACTTCAGATTCAGTGAAGGCCTCCTGAAGATTTTGTAGATCTTGCGTCTGGGGGTGTAGAGCCATCCAGTTGAGGTCCGTGTCACGCGGAGCAGGCCTGGCCAACATATCTTGGAAATACTTTTGAATTACGTCTTCTTTCTCGGAATGCGAGATCGCCCAGCCCTGACTGTTTTGGAGCTTTTGAATGAAGTTTTTCCTTTTACGGCCATTAGCTTTGATATGGAAGAATTTTGTGTTAGCATCATTTTCTCTGAGATTAGTGATCCGGGAACACTGGCGTTTCCTGGTTCGCTCAATCACAGCCAGACCCATGACTCTCTTCTTAAGGTTGGCCCTCAGGGTTAATTCAGGGGAAGACAAATCCCTGCGCTCTTGAGCCACATCGAGCCGGAGAATGAGCTCTAAGGCCATGTGTAGGAAGAGCTTTGACCGGGGGAAGAGGGTAGCACTCCACGATTTTAGAGCGGAAGCCGTGGACGCTAGCTTGTGATGCAACCTATGCATGGGTTCTGTGTGCGTGCAGGGAGCTAGCCATGCGTTTTTGACCGTCTCGAAGAAATCTGGCATCTTGATCCAGAAGTTTTCAAATCGTATGGATTTGGGGCGAGCGGGTCCAGAAATGTTGGTGAGCAGGAGGGGGCAGTGGTCGGAAAGCGAGGAAGACAGCGACTGAAGAATATGATTATCGAAGAGGGTGTCCCAGCCTTGGTTGGAAAAGACATATGTCCATGATCTTAATTTCCTCTGAATGAAACGGAGGGTATGTTGTATGCATTATACAAAGAAATGCGACGACGAATTTGTTTTAGATCAGTATATACAGCACATCAATCAATATCACACGGAGCAACAGTACTGCTCTAAAAAAATTCAATGGTAATTACAGTGCACTCGGGTACTTCACTACTCAGGATCATGACCAACCACAAAACAGTGTACTGCAACTACGTACATGCATGCATAATACATACATACAGCATAATACATACATACATACATGCATGCATAATACATCAAATGCCAGCTACAGCAACAAACGCACACTTGACACACTTCTGTACTGCAGAGAACCATGAGGACAATGCCTTTTCAGATGAAGCATCCACAGTGCAGGTCACCTGAAGCAGAAGTAGCAGAGCATCTGCATCATCAGAAGAGAAGCGTATCATGCATGAACAAGCCCCTGTTCTATTGCCACTTCGCCACACACACACACAAAATGCAAGATTCTGCAGTACTCACCTTCCTCCGCTTCCGACGCCGCCGCCGCCGCCGCCGCCGTCGGCCCGACGATTGCGCGAGCAGCAGGACCTCCGGCCGCAGCACCAGCGGCGACCAGAGGCCGCTCCTGTTGTAGTCGAAGTCGAACTCGCTGGTGTCCGCGAACTTGCCAAGAAGCTCATCAGACACATCTCTTGAGACCAGCTGCACAATGAACTCACTGCTGATCATAGGTGATGATTCCTCATATGAGAAGCTCATGATCTCTTGGAGAGATGATGACGATGATGGCATTGTAGGATACTAGCTAGGATCAATCAAACAGACGGATGAATAAAGAAAGATACGATCAGAGAACGGCTGGTGAGCTGTTGCAATTTTGCAGTATCTGCTTGTTTGCAGGAGAAGGGAGAATTTGCTGCAGATTGTGCAGTGGTTGTAAGGGAAAATGACTTGCTTTGGATTGGACATTTGGACCCCTCTATTTGATCTTGGCTGCAAGAAACCATGCCGTCTATGTGCATGATTGATCAGTGTTGAGGGGGGGCCACAACTAGGCCATCTCCTCCTTTCATTATTGGTGCCTATCTTCTCTCACCTCTTGCAACAAGTACACTTCATCTCTCTCTCTCTCTCTCTCTCTCTCTCTCTCGATAGCAACCAACCAGGCATCTCTCCATGACTCCATCATGTGATGTCTCTACATAGACATCTAGCCAGGATCGCATTCAAGTAAGATAACCGTGATGGAGATAGCTTGGGTACAGCACGCGTACATGCACCAAGATGCAGAGGATTTTAGTGCAGCCAGTGAAAAAAGATTCAGTGAAATTTCGTCGGTTACCGGCGGTAACAGGGCTTACCTGTGAGGGCCGGTAGAACTACAAACCGGCCCCGAAATTTTTGGTTTGGATAAATTTTGTCCAAAAAATTGAATTTGCTTGAATTTTGTTCAAATTTGATTTTTTTAATTTAAAATCCAAAAACTTCAAATTTAAAATCCAAAATTGGCCGATTTTTTTCCGAAAAAACCGGTTACCGCTGGTAACCAGGCTTCGCTAGCCGCCGAAAGTTTTTTTCAGCCGGTAGCGAAAACCCTGAGTGCAGCTTTGTGACAAGCCACGTTGATCACAGCAAATCAATACCCGAAAGGTAGTATTACTTTCTGAACGGAGGTTTGCTCGCTATACTAGATGGACATTTTCTCGCAATAATTATCCGCAATTATGCGCGGCTTTAGAACGGATCTTGATCCGGCTGTGCTAGGGATTCACCAAGATAGCAATCAAGATGAGCTTTTCCAGTATAGATTGTGGGCATAGCGGGGCAGGCAACGTTGGGACATCGGGAACCACCTACCATTAGAGCGACCTGGCTGCCAACTGAAGATGATCTCACATTCTTTTCCAAATCGATCCGCACAGGTTGGTCCTTCAAGATTAGATTGATGCGACTCATTAGATCCAAGATCCAATCAGTTTGGGTGGAGAAACAACCAAGAAAGTAGCCATTCTTATGCACATTTTCGTTATCATTCCGACCTGTTCACGTCTCCATCCACACTGGAGTAAAGAGGAGTCGATTGTTACATTCCAGGGCGGCAAGGCAGTAGAAGCTGATACATATCCAGACGGCCAAGGAGAAGGAACTGACGAGGTACAGGAAGAAGGCAATTGTCGGCAAGGAAAAAAGAGTAGCCGGCGTCAGCGGAGGCCGTGGGATCGATATCCGACGGACGAGTGGGCGTCGTAGTGATCCAATTAGCGAGCCCAAGGCAAGGAAGGCCCACCTGGTGGTCCTGGAGCGGAACTGCTACTTGTCTAGTTTTCAGAGAAGAGGAGGACACGAAAAAATTGTAATGACTGAAACCTTTTGGGATAATGCTAGCTCTCTTACGTACGACGTGTAACCGAAATATCAGACGCGCTGCTCTGAGCCTTCCATTCATCAGTCCGGACGCCTCTCGAGCACACGCGCCCATGAGAAAGTCACGGTTGCCCTTTGATCTCCTAGGCACTCAAGCGTTCAGGCCAAGCCCATGTGCATGTATGTATGTGTAAGTGATTTTTTTAGAAAGAAATAATAACCGAGATCTACTTGGTTGATCAAGAGTCAACATTTTTTCAAAAAGAGTAGATTCAGTAGCGTCTAGAAATGAGGAATCCTAGGAAAATCAAGTTAGACTTTCTGCGTGATAGCTCTTTTTCTAGAAAGTAACAGATGTTGCAACCGTTGTCTGGGGATATTGCAACCGTTGTCCTAGGACATTGCAACCGTTGTCTGGGGTTGTTGCAACCGTTGTCCGGGGATGTTGCAACCATTGTCCGGAGATGTTGCAACCATTGTCCGATGATGTTGCAACCGTTGTCCGGGGATGTTGCAACTATTGTCCGATGATGTTGCAACCGTTGTCCAGAGATGTTGCAACCATTGTCCTAGGATGTTGTAACCATTGTCTGGGGATGTTACAACCATTATCCTAGGATATTGCAACCGTTGCCCAGGGATGTTGCAACCGTTGTCCGGGGATGTTGCAACCATTATCTGAGGATGTTGCAACCGTTGTCTGAGGATGTTGCAACCGTTGTCCGGGGATGTTGCAACCGTGTCCGAGGGATGTTGCATGCAGCGGCGTACTTACTGCATGTGTTGTAATAAGGGCAAATGATGTTGCATAATTTGCATTTTTATGCTGCGCTAAGTGCTAAATTTCTTGATACCCAACAGAAAGGGTGATGCGACGTATAGCTAGAGTCTTGGTAAATTATTAACTGCACTTATCACAATATGTATGTAACAATAGAAAAGTGCCTAGTCTAGAAGCATCAGGACCATCCGATTCCTAGCCTCAAATTGGACGTACGGCTCCTAGTATTACCCATTTTTTTTGGTTAAATCTCCGAAAGTCCGATTTTGATCGAAGTATTTATCCCTGGTATTCTCACTTCGATCCCAAGCCTAGCGCTGCAACACATAGGAGTAGCTGGCAAAACCAGTGCACGCATCGAACCTCGGATTCGGAGATTCGGGCCGTAGAAAAGTGCCTAGTCGGAGCGTCCGATTCCAAGACTCAAATCGGACGTACGTCTCCTAGTTGCGCCTACAAAATTAATGTTCACTAATTATGTACTGTTGAGTTGCAAGTATATCAAATGTTCAGATGTGTTTGAAGTGTATATACGCCTATACGGAGGCATCTACTTAAAATATTCAGTATTCACGGATCATGTCATATATGCATGCACAAATACCAAACACCAAATAGTGGAGCATTCAAGACCGAGCCATCAACAAAATTTGAGTTTACCGATTTGTTGCGACGTGCGTATGATTTGTTTCAATCCATCGGACGTCTGATCCCTAGTCATGTCCAACCTTTTGTCTCTGAACCTCCTCCTCTCGGCTTTCTCCTTTATCCCCATTCCCTTCTTCCTCTTCCGCACTGCTATTATCCTCGACTCAAATACTTGCGTGTGTGTGTGTCTATATATATATGTATGTATATATATATATATATATATATATATATATATATATATATATATATATATATATATATATATATATATATATATATATGTATATATGTATATGTATATGTATATGTTTATATGTATGTATATATATGTATATGCCTATTTGCTACTCTCAGGTGTAGTTACTCCCATTATATCTATCGTCCATCTGTCTCGGATACAACATACTTGATTGAATTATTGGGTCGGATACCACTCCATATCAGTTGCTAGCAACCCGCTAACGAAATTTATTGCCTTGCAAAAGAAAATTAATCAAGTCCTGGATACTACGTAATCTTTGATGCATAAGCCGACGTTGCTTAGTCTTTGACGTTTTCTACGTGAGGCGATTGTTGATTAACTACCGTGGAGCATGCCATTGAATACCTGACGTGGAGCATCCCACTGATTACGTAAATTCCATTGAGTTATGCTCGTCATCCTCAAGCGAGACCGTGGGGCAAGTATGGAACATCGTATGCGTTGAAAGCTGTGATCGGTTGGAGTATGGAACAACGTATGTTCGTGGGTTTCATCATGGCAAGGATCAAGATGGCTCTAACCAATCATACGTGTATATGTACGTATACCTAAGAGAGTATTTTAGTACATGTACTTAGGTAGTATGTATACCTTGGGAGTATGTTTGTACATGTAATTGGGGAATATATACATGTATATGTACGTATACCTAAGGGAGTATGTTTGAACATGTAATTGGGGAGTATATACATGTATATGTATGTATACCTAGGGGAGTATGTTTGTACATGTAATTGGGGAGTATATTCCTGTATATGTACGTATACCTTGGGAGTATGTTTGTACATGTAATTGGGGAGTATATACATGTATATGTAAGCATACCTAAGGAAGTATATGTATACCTTGGGAGTATGTTTGTACATGTAATTGGGGAGTATATACATGTATATGTATGTATACCTTGGGAGTATGTTTGTACATGTACTTAGGTAGTATGTATACCTCAGGAGTATGTTAGTACATGTAATTGTGGAGTATATACATGTAGTTAGTGTTGGGGAGTATTGTAGTACATGTACTTAGGTAGTATGTATACCTCGGGAGTATGTTAGTACATGTAATTGGGGAGTATATACACCTATGGTAATATATTAGTACATCTGTACATGGATTTGGGAAGTAAAGAGTATTTCATGTATGAATGTACTTATGGAGTATGTTGATCGGTATATGCGTGGCTCTCGTCCATATGCATCAATTTTTTTTTATCAATTCTCCGTCCTTGCGAATTAGACAGCCTAATCACACGAGGGATGTCGAAACTATAGCATTTGTATGTTCATAATGAATGAGGGTATGTCGATATGATAGGAATTAAAAAGAAGTATGTTCACGACCAACGATGGAAAAAACAAGTATAATACATATGATTGGAAAAGAAGTACATTCGGAAATGAGTATATGCACACAAGAAATGCCGAAACAAACTGGAGCACTACTAGCTTCTTGTACATGTGACGTTGTTCTCGTTGGATGAAAGAAAACAGTTGCATGTGCAACACATCATGGGAATTTCGTGCTCATGGATCAAAACCACCCGCGATCTAATTAGGACATTGGAGTATTGTCGAAAAAACATAATACCGAGATTGGATACAGAACAAGTGAACAACATACCTTGCGGTGTTTGCATCCTCCATACAGATGAAGAACTGATAGGCAAGATTCCAAGAAGTGCCGGCCTGATCGCCAAGGAGATTAAGAGTTCATCTCCAAGAAAGAGTGTATCGGCCTAGTCGCCAACCAGGACCAGGAGTAGCATCCTTCGGTATAAACCGAGACGGAATTCAGCCGACGCGAGGCTGGCCACGTCACCCATTTTTCGCTGGCCGCTCGATCCGTCTCTGATGGGTTCCGTCGTCGTCCGACGATGAGAGCTTTTTTTGCTTTATGCGTGCCGCCTTCCTTAGCGTCGTCGTCTTCTCTCGATTCTTCGTGCTTTCCCTCGCCTAACGCCAAGAAGCGAGAGTCGAGGCCTCCACTCTGCCGTCATCCCTCCCTCCTCCTCCTCCCCTGTCGCCTCACTCTCCTTCCTCTCGATTCTCGCCGTCCCTCTTCCCACGGCCCGCTTCCACCGTCTCATGGCGGCGATCTGTTGGCGGCGCCGACCACTCTTCCCGCCGTTCTTCTCCACCGCCCCTCGCTCCCTCTCTCTACTCCCCGCCCCCACTATTTCCTTCCCGATCGCCGCCTCGGCGCCTCCCTCCCGTCTATCCCTCGCTTTGTGTCCTTCGCCACCCTCCTCGCTTCTGGCGTCATACGCGTTAAGTGGTTGGCGGCAAGGCTCATGCGGTTTCGGTGTCGGGCTCGGCGGGGGGCGTGCGGATTCTCGATCTACTGGCCTACAATGAGGAAGCACGGGTGGAGCGCCATAGCCGTCGGCGATCTTGAGACGCGAAGAGGGCTCCAAGAATTTCAAAGCAATGGCATGCGGTCGTCCCCACCGCTTGCCCAAGGCCAAGATCCCCTCATTCGCCTCTCCCTCAATCCAGCCCTCCCCTCCTGATCCAGCCCTCCCTCCTCTCACACCGCCGCCGCCGCCGACTCCAGGGCGCTCTCAGTCCAGAAGACCTCCTCCGGGCGCGAGTACAAGGTGAAGAAATGGTGAAGTTGTATGTATCTGCTGATAAATCCCTAGGAAGAAATATGCATTAATATTTTTGCCATGAACTCTCAATGAAACAAAGAAGTTCTTTGCTAAGGGATTTATATTGATCTAATGTAGGTTATGTTAAGAAAATGAAGAGAGAATATTATTCTTTGGAGGAATGTACGAGTCTCACGTGAAGTAAAGGTGCTTAGCCCAAAGATGTACTCTTTGATGTTTTCTTTCATGCTACGCTCCTTCAACCGACATTTCTTATTTATTCAAGTCTTTGCGCGCATGAATCACCCTAACATTGTGAAGTCAAGAAGGTCATAAGGAAAATGATACATTATACTTCATAATGGAATACATGGTACTTAAGGATGTGATAGATGGCAATAATTCAACTGCCCCAGCATCATGCTTTTGTTTAATCTTGACCCTTGTTCTTGTAGGACTGCAATCTCTATCAACTTACGAAAGATAGAGTCAAGCCTTTCTCAGAGACAGAAGTCCGGAATTGGTGCTTTCAGATTTTTCAGGCTCTTGCTTATATGCACAAGAGGGGATACTTTCATCGTGACCTGAAACCTGGTAGGTTGTCTTGTATAGTCATCCACCCCCTCCCCTGTTTTTCTCTATCAACCAAATACTTATCATATTAGATGACACCGATCACAAGACAAAATACAATGCAAATAATAATTCTGATAGTTGATGTGCATAGCATTATTGCATTATTGTTTAGATCCTTTTTGGGACAAGACACCAATGTGATGCTGTGCATCAATAATATTCGTAGTGGTGTTCTTTACCCCCTAACATTCCTCCCATGAACCTATATAGCAGGGACTCGCGAAGTTGACTACACAAAAGAGGGTCAAGTTGACTTAAGAGTAATTCACGATTTGTGGAGTACTGGTGGGCTCCATCTCTTTCTTATGATCTACAGAAGATTGGATCTACCAATAGCACAGCAAGTCTACCTATCTTCACATTCTGTACAATTACAAGCCTGCACAGCGCATCAGGCATCAATAGGTACAAATTGGCAAACTTTGTCCCTGCTGCTGTTACGATAAATGATTTTGATCACATAAACTGTTTGTTGATTTTTTTTTACATTATAATTTATAACGCTAGAGGGAGTATTCGACTTGCAATGGAGTACGAAGACATGCAGAGATGGTACAAGTGAGGAGCTCGGAGGATTTATTCTCTAAAAAAGAATACATTGCCAAGATGACGCAAACAAACATATTTTTTTTCGATTCGAACTTAGAAACCACCGAGGAGCTTATTTGCAGTGTAGCCATGTCAGGGAATGGAGTCTGCAGTGGCAGCAGATTTTGCTCGATCGCCTTCAATCATAGCCTTGATGTAGAACTCACCAAATTTGTAGGAGGACCGAACCATGGGTCCAGATGCAACGAATTGGAATCCCTGTCATTCAAGACCAAGCCATTTGTCGACAATCTGGGCTAAGTATGATGCAAAATATAGCAGTGTTGCTTAAAGACCTTCAACAGTAAAAAAGATATGGGAACCAAAAGGGATAATAGTATTAAGGAAGGTATTCATATTTATATATGAACCATTGATGCAGATTACATGAAAAAGGAAAGTTTCTAGATCTCCGCTTCTCTAGAACAATAAACTAAGTCAGGTCACTAAATGATAGAAGTGATGAACATGCTCATGGACTTGCCTTCTTCTCAGGATTATGTTCCTCATTGGCAACCAATAAAGACTATTAGTTTACATCAAGTCATTGGGTTTAAGACAATGTTTTTTATTGTGTATAAGATGTGAAGTCGGTATTATAGTTAATTTTCCACGATAAGATGTATAATAGGAATTAGGGTCAATAATAGATTTACTTTGTACAATGTGAAAGCTTAAAGGAGGCGATGGACATACCATTTCAACACCAAGAGATCGATACTTCTCAAAGGCTTCAGGAGTAACATACTCGAAACAGGCATATGACGTTTTGACGGTCTCATGTAATCGACCAAATGTCATGACATCAACACCAAAGAAATTCTCACCTTTTCCATTGTGCCGATAACTCGATCGAGAGTCTCCCACAACCCAAAGATAATTGATGTCTTCGTAAGGGTGCGGGAGGGCATACTCTTTTGCCATTTTCGAACATCTATGGATCGCTTAAAATTTGCACGATAGTCTCGCACATTTCTTTGCAGCTCTTCCACTCGCTTCAATGTTGTGTGCAAAAACATGCAGATCGGAAGTTGCAACCTTCTCTACAGCTAGGATCCTCGAAATCGTAATCGCAAAATTACTACTTTAAGAATTAAGGGTAAAATACATGAAATGGCTAATATTAACAGAGGATGATGATGTATCGAAATAATGATTGACCAAACAATATGATTGGTGTCTTGTCCCATTACTGTGGTCGGTGTTCGCTCTATATACCATTTCTACATAATACATACTTACCTTCTGAACCTGCTCCATAGCACCTCAGTTCTTCCTCTTCGTTCGCAGTCTCCTTTGGATTCATTAACATTGTGTAAACCATTCTTTCATCTCCTTGAGTACTTTAGCATGCTACATAATGTAAGTACTTTACTGGCAGCTTAGATGTTACCACATATAGATACGTTATAGACTGTTTTATGAGTACGCTTGCCAAATACAACCATGCAATAGTGTACTTCCTCCGTTGCCAAATTACATGTCAATGCGCGTGAACACGTTATACCTTATCTTATGAGTATAATTTCCTAATAGATTGCTCCAATCGCAATCCTACATGTACAGAGTACCTTAAGTCAACTTCATACAGAGTTGTACAGTATTGATTCAGCAATTTATTTCCCCAGTATTTTAGCTGCACATGTAGGGATCTTCCATAGTGCTTAAAAAATTCCTGTATAACCTTGTTAGACATTAAACAATAAAGTCTACAACTGCTGTCTATACTCTGTCCATACAAAATTAATATTCTAATTATAGTCGTTCTGCAGAGGATACAGACTACATCATGACATTAGTAATCTTTTTCCATATCAAAATCTCATTTGCTGTTGTTTTTCTGCAGATCAGCTCACGGTGCATTGGACAACTGATATATAACAGATGCAGTATGTCAGTTTACTCATCCCTATTTACCTCCTCTATTCTATTAAACGCCTCTCTTCACGTTTTCTATGACAGGGATTTAGATCTTCTAGTTTAGTCATAAAGACTTCTAGCCAACCTCATCCAATACTATATAGCCCAAGTTTTTATATAGTGCAATGACACTCTGGGCAGCTTTTGTGCTTACTCAATAGCTAATAACCCACTTGATGTAATATATTATGTCGTAGAACGTCCTCTAAGTTTCCTCTAAGATTCCAGAAATGAATACGTCTCATTGCGTGTAGTAAATGCGCTCTGCGCTCTTTTGTAATGGCAATGGTACCTACTAATGTGCACTATCATCAATGCTTAGTTTTTGCTTATTTTCCTCGCTACATGTCGCATAATACACCGCTAAAACACTTTTTGCAAAGAACATCGAGATACGGTCACCCACACAAATGATCGCCTATCTTTACAAAGTAACTGTCTTTACTCGACCATTATTTTTGTTGACGATAATCTACACTGCTCAATGTTCCTATGAGACTTTCACTTCTGGCATACATGCGCCAAGACGCTATAGTTATGAGAATTGACGACAAAGCATCTCCATTTTGGTCGACTAAATGCTACAAGATAAACCTACCTCCCGTGAAAATCTCGTACACCGATTGAGATTCAAAATTCGGATTCACTCCATACGTAGATAATTCACAAATAAAATAAAATGATTTTAACCCCAATACAGCGTATTGGGTCGGGTATCTATCTCCCAGCCTGTTAGGCTCGGATGGGTGCACACATCTCATCAAGCAAGCGAGGAATGGTGGATGTTGTGGGAGTAACTACACCGAGAGTAGATATATATATATATATATATATATATATATATATATATATATATATATATATATATATATATATATATATATATATATATATATATATATATATATATATATATATATATATAGGGTGGTAACAATTGGTATCGAGCCCGATCCGACACCTCGAGATCCCAAGATATCAAACGAGAGCGCAAGTTCTTGCATGGGAGATGGAGCAGCAAATGGCTGAGTTGACGAGGGTCATCCTAGCACAAAGTGATTTGATCAAGACTCTACAGGCGAAGAGTGACACAATCCATGGCACCGTGGAGGAGATCAAACTGGTGGTGATGGAATTGCAGAAGTGGAAGCCCGAGATGGAAACATCTGTGGAGGGGCTGCGTTCGGAAGTGGGAGAACTGCGAACCCAGTTGGGGCAGATGGCTCGAAATCCTGTGTTGGCGCTACGGCCAGTAGATCTGCTGCCTCTTCTTCCCCTGCCAAAATCCAAGCCAGAATCCGCTATAGAGAAGGATCCGACACCGGTGGGCAGGGAGGGCAACACTCGCGTCCGAGGGGATTTTCACACCGAATCGATCGCTCTATCCGACAAGTCCGTTTGTTACGACTTTGGGTGCCAGGCGACTGAGTCTAGGGAAAATATGGGTAGGTATCCGGGAGCAACTTATCATCATCACCAGCCACCAAGATTGGATTTCCCCCCCTTTTGATGGAGAGAACCCGAAGGCATGGCAGCTCAGATGCGAGAACTACTTCAGAGTATGTTCCATTCAGCCTGAATTCAGAACTGGTATTGCTTCGATGTATTTTGCTGGCAGTGCTTTGTTATGGTTGCAAGCCACCCGGGCACAGATTTGGAGATTGGGAAACCTTTGTGGAGGCTGTTTGCAGTAGGTTTGGTCGAGAGGAATTTCAACAATTGATAAGGCAGTTCAATCAGGTGAGGCAGACAAGTACAGTGGCAGATTACACGGAGAAGTTCAATGAACTAATGCATAATCTGTTAGCACATCATGCTTCTTGGAACCCGGTATTCTTTGTTACTCAATTTATGGATGGATTGAGGGGTGACATAAGATCTGCAGTACTTTTGCACAGACCTCGGGATTTAGATTTGGCAGTTTCTCTTGCAAGTTTACAAGAAGAAGTGTTGGAGACGGCGAGAAGGGATCCTCGTCGAGCAGACTTTACATCCACTGCACGTCCCAACCAGGAGCTGGGAGCAGATCGGAGGATCGAAGAGGATTGGAGGGAGCCCGAGCTAATTCAACTGAGGACAAGTTGGGAGCTCTTCGAGCATACCGAAGAGCCAAAGGGTTGTGTCACACCTGTGGAGAACGATGGTCCGAGAGCACAGATGTGCCCCGACCGTGCAGTTGCACGTAGTAGAAGAATTATGGGGAATGTTGAAAAATGTGGAACTAGAACCCCCGAGAACTGAAGAGGGTGGATCGTGTGGAAAATGCGAAGATGCTGAGGCTGATTTGATGTCCATATCTAAGGAGTCTGAATACAATACTAAAAATGCGAAGACGCTAAGGCTGCTTGGTACTATTCACAATTAGGAAGTTGTCATGTTGGTGGATTCAGGAAGCTCGCACTGTTTTATCAATGAGGAATTATCACAGAAAATGATTGGAGTCCAACAAGCAAAATGACCAATCAGAGTAGGAGTAGCGAACGGGGAGATGCTGGATTGTGTGAAGGAGTTGCCGAATTGTCAGTGGGAGGTCCAAGGACACCAATTCTGTACTACCTTCAGGGTGCTTCCTCTACGATGTTATGATGTGATATTGGGTAGTGATTGGTTGGAACAATATAGTCCAATGCATATACATTGGAAGAAAAAGGTGCTGTCATTTGGTTATCAGGGAAAGAATGTATGCTTGCATGGTATTAAACCAAGAGCTTTGCAGTGTTGTCTGATTTGGGAGAGACAACCAGGAGAGATAGCTGGGGGTGATGCTACTGAGCAGCTATGGGCACTAGAAACAGTGGAGGAGAAAGAGACAGAGATAACCCAACCTATTGAACGATTACTGAGGAATTTTGACCATCTTTTTGAAGAACCTAGAGGACTGCCACCATGTCGAGTTTGTGATCATTCCATACCACTACTACCGGGGGTCAAACCAATCAATCTTCGACCATATCGGTATAATCCAATGCAGAAGAATGAGATTGAGAAACAAGTAAAAGAAATGCTGGCTCAAGGAGTTATACAACCCAGCAGGAGCCCCTTCTCATCTCCAGTGCTTCTAGTACAAAAGAAGGACAAGACTTGTCACTTTTGTGTCGATTACCAACATCTAAATGCAGCAACCATTAAAAACCGATATCCATTGCCAATTATTGATGAATTATTGGATGAGTTAGCTGGTTCGAAGTGGTTTACTAGCTTGGACCTCAGGGCCGGTTACCATCAGATACGAATGAGGCCAGAAGACGAACATAAGACCGCATTCAAAACACACAATGGGCACTTCGAATTCAGGGTTGTGTCATTGCGCCGGCTACTTTCCAAGGCTTGATGAATAACATCTTAGCTCCTCTTTTGCTGAAAGGTGTGCTAGTGTTTATTGACAATATATTGGTCTACAGCCCGGATCTTCCCAGTCATGTGAAAACACTGCAGCAAGTGTTGGAAATTCTAGAGCAGCATCAGTTGAAGATTAAGAAGTCTAAGTGTTCTTTCGCTAAGCAACAGCTTACCTATTTGGGTCATATCATCAGTCAGAACGGAGTTGCTACTGACAGTAAGAATATTGAGGCAGTGAGGAACTGGCCAGTACCTAAGAATGTCAAAGAAGTCCGGGGTTTCTTAGGTCTTGCGGGATATTACCGGAAATTTGTGCACGATTTTGGTATGATCAGCAGACCACTCACTGACTTGTCGAAGAAGCACTCGGTTTTTGTGTAGACCATGGAAGAAGAGGCTTCATTTCAAGCACTCAAGGAGGCTCTTATCACTGTGCCGGTTCTTGCGTTATCGAATTTCAACAAAACATTTGAAATCGAAACTGATGCATCAAACAATGGGATTGGGGCGGTGCTTATACAAGAAGGGCATCCCATCGCATACTTGAGTAAGGTGTTAGGACCTCGTAATCGAGGATTATCAACCTATGAAAACGAAAGCTTAGCCATTATGCTTGGAGTGGAACATTGGAGACCGTACCTGCAGCATGCGGAGTTTGTTATCAGGACGGATCAGCGTAGTTTGGTGCATTTGAATGATCAGCGTCTGACTACTCAATGGCAACAAAAGCCTATGACAAAACTATTGGGGTTACAGTATCGCTTGAGATACAAGAAAGGGGTGGAGAATAGGGCCGCAGATGCTCTCTCAAGAAAATGTTTAATCACTGATGGAGAATTGATGGCAGTGTCGACTTGTGTACCGATTTGGCTAGCAGACATTGTGACTGGCTACAAAGATGATATTCAGTCCAGCAGAATTGAGTGTGGGTAGTTCAAAACACCGGAAATTCGCATTGAAGGATGGTCTTTTGCGCTATGATGGACACATCTGGGTGGGCGCTAATCCGACAGTGCAACAACAGATTCTGTAGTCTATGCACTCCAGTGCGGTTGGGGGACATTTAGGAGTCCAAGTCACATACTGCAAAACCAGGAAGTTGTTTGCTTGGGCGGGAATGAAGAAGCAAGTTCTGTCATTTGTTGAAGACTGCACGGTTTGCAAACAAGCAAAGGTTGAGCATGTCAAATACCCAGGGTTGTTGTAACCCCTTCTAGTGCTGGATCAAGCATGGCAATTAATATCGATGGATTTTATCGAAGGACTCCCAAAAACAGCAAGGTATAACTACATTATGCTGGTGGTCGACAAGTTTTCCAAGTATGCATATTTTGTACCTTTGGCACGTCCTTTCACTGCTTTCCAAATAGCTCAAGCTTTCCTTAACAACATCTTTAAGTTGCATGGTCTACCGCAATCGATTGTCTCGGATAGAGATCGGATATTCACAAGTACTCTTTGGCAAGAATTGTTTCGATTGGTGGACACTCAACTGAGAATGAGCTCGGCTTATCACCCACAGACGGGCGGACAATGTTTGGAAACATATCTTCGCTGTTTTGTGCACTCCTGTCCCAACAAATGGTCGGAATGGCTATCATTAGCCGAATTTTGGTACAACACGTCCTATCACACAACTTTGAAGAAGTCGCCTTTTGAAGTCTTGTATGGACATAGCCCTCGGCATTTCGGTGTGAAGGATGTGTCAGCTTGTACCTCCGAAGATCTCTCAGCTTGGTTACATCAGAGAAAGTTAATGTCGGAACTATTGCAGCAACATCTTAACCGCGCCAATCAGAGAATGAAAGCTTATGTAGATAATCATCGCTCAAAGCGACAATTCCTTCCTCTGGATTGGGTTTATTTGAAAGTGCAACCCTATGTGTAATCTTCAGTAGCAACATGAGCTAATCACAAACTAGCTTTTCGGTATTTTGGACCCTTTCAGGTTGAGCAAAGATTGGAGCTGTGGCTTACAAGCTTAAGCTGCCGCCAACATGTGGAATCCACCCGGTGATTCATGTATCTCAACTGAAGAAAGCTTTGGCTCTAGGTGAAGTTGTGCAGGAGGAGCTGCCTGAACCGCATACCAATCGGGTGCCTGACAAAGTAATAAAGACTCGGCTGCATCGCGTCGGATCTGTTTCCGGAACACAAGTATTAGTGCAATGGTCGGGATCCTCACCGGCGCAAGCGACTTGGGAAGATGCCAGCGAGCTGTGGAACCGTTTGCCTTTTGCTCCGGCTTAGGGTCAAGCCGGCACTAAAGGGGGGGCTGTAATCCCCCACATCGACTCCTTTTTACTCTAGTGTTGAGTAAATCATACCAGAATTTTCAAATTTCCATTCACAATATTCCACAAATCCCAAATTCCTAAATCCCAAATCGAAATCAAGTCATGACTTACTATGTCGCTACCGCTGCTTCCCTCTAATCTACCGACCCACTCACCGCTCTGCGTCGTCAAGATCGGCCACCGACACGGTGCGCTCTGCTCCTAGCCCCCTGCTCTGTAAATCCGCACCACGTTCTTGCTCCTTGCCTGCCCGCACTGCCGCCGCCACGAACCGTCGTCGTGGGGGTAGGGAGCCAGGAAGAGGGGCACGGGGGATTAGGGTTGAGGATTGGGGGCAATGGGGTGGGGGCTTGTGGCTGTGTTGTTTTGGGATTGGGTGGACACGAGTGGCCCTTTGGGGGCAGCCGTGAGTGGGCCTATTGGGTTGAGGATTCTGGTGCACGGCTGGGCTATCAAGGAGTGCACACCAAGACTCGTGCTGTGAATACAGTCCAACTACAGAATTGATGCATACACAGAATCTTGATTTTTTAGATGTGTTCAGATATACCGGACACCCCTGACTCCGCCCCTTCTCACTAGTGATGCGGGCACTGCTGATGTTTCTTTCCTTTGTGAGGAACTGTGTTGGATTTGCACACTTCGGTTGATTCAAGAAGAGTAATTGCAACCTTTTTTTTTTCGCAAAGGAGATCAGTGATTGGGTGTTAAATGCATTGCCTAACTCCCAATTTGGGCATGTTCCTGTGCCGCTATGTGTGAGCAAGCGTGGTTTCAGCTTTTCCTTTTTCTTTAGATCACGCAGGAGCGCGGTTTCAATTACCTAGCATGGTACTCGGACGGTTCAGTAAATTAACTATGGCAGGCACCCACGGCTATATAATCAATCCGAGACAACCTGATCACAGCGAAGAAAAGGTAGTGATACTTGCTAAAAATCAAAACGCTTTGCAGCCGGCTTTAATTTGCCAATGGTCCGAGTACTAAACAGTAATCAATTAAGCGTACGTGTAGGTTAAAGGAATTTACGAGCTTACGCGTCCATTTGGAAAAATCCTATGCCAACTCTTTGTTACAGGCTGGGACCAAGTGGATGGATTACATCGGGAGATTTCTATGAAACTTTCAACCAGAAATATGGAAAAGTTCGACTTGAATCTTGAACATGTTCTATTTTTTTTTTTCAAATTACATGTTTAAGCTTTCACCTAGAAAAGCCAATACACGATGGCCCACTACACGCAATGGGTGGCATTATATAGACGAAGCCCTAGGTATACATGGCCATACGAGATTGTGGGGATTGAAAGAGGGCACTGTGGCACGAAGTGGGGCAAGGGTGTTGTGGATTTGGACCTCTCGCCCTCCGCCCTTTGTGGTGCCAAAGTGCAGTGGAGCTAAGGCAATGGTTGCCTGGAGGCGAAGGGGAATATAAGAGTGTCGTGCAAAACATATGAGTAGTAGCGGTGCTTGCAATGTCGTGACAATTGAAAAATGAGCCTTACCATGTTTTCTTTGCCATGTACTGTTGTTTTGCTATTTTAAAAAATAAATTTAGGTAGATAAATTTATAAAATATTATTAAAAAGTCATTTAATGAAAATTGTAATGCATGCAAGTCGCAGTCAAAACTGGTAAGCGACTCGCTTACCAGTTAAAAACCCGCCGCAGCCGCCGACCCGACCCCCAAAAATCTAGCCCACTCGGCCCGGCCCGACCAAAATCCCCCATCCGCCGCACTCCACGCGCTCCCACCGCGCCACACCGCCCCCCGCGCTCGCTGCCGTGGCCGTGCTCCCTTCCTTTTTCCCCTCCTCTTTTTACACCACGACCACCTCCCCAACCTTTCCTTTCCTCTCTCTCTCCCCCTCCCCACCCCAAAACCAGATCGCTGCCGAGGCGAGGAGCTCGATCAATGGCGGCGGGGTACCGGGCGGAGGACGACTACGACTACCTCTTCAAGGTGGTCCTGATCGGCGACTCCGGCGTCGGCAAGTCCAACCTGCTCTCGCGCTTCACGCGCAACGAGTTCAGCCTCGAGTCCAAGTCCACCATCGGGGTCGAGTTCGCCACCCGCTCCCTCCAGGTCGACGGCAAGGTCGTCAAGGCCCAGATTTGGGACACCGCCGGCCAGGAACGGTACGGTACACACGCCCAAACCGTCGCCTTGCTTCAGTCTCTCTCTCTCTGCGCGGCGGTAGATGGATAGATCTGTGCTCGGCTCGATGGCTACTCCTGTTCTCGATGCATGCGTGCTCTATCTGTCTGTGGATGCTGAGGTTTTGTGGGTTGGATGTCGCCGCCGAATTATGTTGCGTGCTGATGCGGCTAGCTAGTGTAGGGTTTGGGGTGGGTTCTTTGGTGAGGTTGTTTATGATGTCAGATCGCAGGTATCGGTTGCGTGCGGATCAGTAAGTAGGGATCTTTCCTACCGTCTTTTTGTTCAAAAAGTATGGATCCTACCGTGGAATGGTTGGATGGTTTGGGGGATTTTAGAAATAGACTTGCATGCTCGATTGCTGGTGCTGTTGGTTGATGCTTTAGTGATGGAGATGAGCTAGCTCCAGGCCAGGCGCATAGTTCTCTAGATTTTGATCGGTAGTCTTCTTAGTAGTATGGTGCCTTGCGGAATTATCTTGCTAATTGCAATGAAGAGGATAGTTTCAAAAGCAAAACAGTTGGTATTGATCGATAGGATAATAGGACATATATTCTTTTTTATTTCCAAGACCAATTTATGATGACAGCTGCAATCCGGGTGTTTTAATCCCTCCTAAGAGAGTGTGGACTGGAGAAGGCTGTCCAAAGTATGCGTGGCTAAGGAGTAAGGATGATCAATTTGGTGTGCAGAGAGCAGAGTAATAGATTGTGCTTTTAATGTATGCATTGTTTTTTTTTGATGGATCTATTTAGACAAATGTCATTCTTTGTCCCTGATTAAAAGATGACCTTGTGACAAGGAAGTGAGATGAATGCTTGAAATATTTGGAGGAAACTTTTGTTCAGTTGGTCAAAATATTGGACTAGAGATGAATAGACATGCTAAAAATCGTTACTTTGTACATACTGTTGACTATAGATCTTCTGGATACTATTTTAACATTTTCTTGGGCCGTTACTTTTCTCATGCTTCATTCGTGTTCTGCAGTCCAGGCAACTTGCATACTACTAGAATAGTATGTTGCAAACATTTGTTTTCTGAATGTGATCGGCTAATTTTAGATCTGATCCTTATTGATGGCTGTAGTCTTTTGCATTCCATTAATCCATTCTTCCATCAGTAATAATGAATTACACTTGTTTCAAAGTTTGCTATGCATTTTTCCACACCGTACCACAATTTTGTTTTCATGTGGTTCTCTTGATCCATTTTTGTTAACTGGTAGTTGGCTTGATTTACCTCTTATGTAGATAGAGAACTTGTCTATTCTTGTAGTTCATGCTTGTTTTTGTCCCAAGTTGTTCCATTTATTTTTAGTTCTACTAGCTTTAGAGTTATTTGAAGAGTTTCCACTTCTACCGTTAAGCATGACAATGATTCCCCTACTGTTTCCCCCTAAAAAAGCATGAAAATGATTTAAAGATTTATGCATCATCGTATTCCATCTCTTGTTACTTGTTAGCACAACTTATCCAACAGTAATAAGAAATAACAGTTAGTTTCGCCTTTTCTTTGTGATAGGAAAATCCAAGTCCTTGCAGTCATGTGCTTACATACTATAAGTCTCAATTGGACATGTATCCATGTCATCTTATTGTATCAATTGTTTACATAATTTGGTGCTGTAAGATGTATTGTATTTTCATTACTGATAACAGAATAGCAATACTGCAATACCATGATATACATTGCATTATGTGGTTTTCTGGGAACTGCAACACTTCTACAAGTTACAACACAGTAGATAAGAAGTACATTTTTCTTATTCAAGGCTGTGGTATACTAACTTAGTAAATGACAATGCTGCTAACTTAGTAATGTTGAATTGATTAAGCAGAAAATTGCTTTCAACCCATAATCTTAAAAAATTGTGCTTCCAATGTCTAATGAACGTTAACGTATAATGATTTAACAAGGTGCTGTTTTTGATAGGTTGTGCTATTTATGCCCTAGAAAATAAAATATAGAAAACAAAATAAAGGCTATATGGTTAGGCTCACCTACATTTCACTCATAGTGCTGAATTGTTATGTTATTTTGTTTTTGTTTGGGTTATCCTGCATCCTGTAGTGGAGTCAGAAAGCAGATGGTGTGTTGTCCTGTAATCTGGACTTCTGGGTGCACAGTCTAGATCACCATATGCAGCAATTTTAAGGCAGCATATAATCCAGCAACTAAAACTCCAAAAATTGCAACTATCACACAAACAGGGGATGAAAGAGGAGCCTATCCAAAGTATATTCAAAGTGGCACCATAATAATGAAAGAAAATTAAATAAGCAAATCAGGATAGGTGCAAAATGGTGTCGCTCTTCTGTCTGAGTGAAGCACTGGGTGTGTCCTACAAGGGAGCATGCTGGCTTTTGTGCCCCGAAAGCACCAGCTTCTGGAGCTGCACCCAAGCACTGAAGATAGCCAAGAGGACACAGTTGTGTTTTCTTTGGAGGAGAATGGGGTTACCCGTTTACATGCAGTAATAGAAAAAAGGGTGGGTCCATCGAGGAATGAACAATATGCAATTAAAGTTAGTGGGTTTTTTTAGAGTGGGAATTTTCGTTGGATTGGAAGCAGTGAAGGGGCTGGAGAAGATGGTTTATGTTGGGGGCAAAAAGATTCGATGATAGCTGTGATTAAGGCTAACTGCCTTGGTAAAGTTGAAGCATTGGAATCTTGATGGGCGTGAACATACAATATATTTCTGTAGGATTTGACAATGCCCACAGCAATTATCTGTTTACATGCAGTAATAGAAAAAAGAGAGGGTCCATCAAGGATTGAACAATATGCAATTAAAGTTAGTAATTTTATTTTATTTTTTTAATTTAATTTTATTGTTTAATTTTTGAGAAGTCATTAGTAAGTTTGTAGGGGATATATTAGTGAACAATAACCCATTTTTCAATTGTTCTGTTGCCAACTTTGTCAATGAACTGAACAACATTTGAATTGCATGCCACCACCTGGATTATCTTGCATGTAGTATACTCTGTATCACTTAACGAGCAAAATTTTGAAGTACCAAATTCCATTTACCAATACCACGACCTGAGGGGACAGTGAACCAGCTAGTTATGATTTCTCTATGTATAGTCATACCTGTTGTTATTGGGTTGTCCTCCCAGTTTTCTGGCATAGCATCCTCTACCAAAATCCATATGGAACAAATGAAGCACTTGTGCCTGAGTGCCTCACGTGGAGTAATTGTCAATTTGGGGGTTTCAATTGGCTGTAAGCACTGCTATCAAGAGTGAATCTATGTTTAACACAAAAAATATGTTTTGTAATTTTTTTTTAATATTAACGTCGTCTCTTCTATAGATTATCCTTTCATGGCCTGTATGATGGTGCAACTGTATGCATTTGGAAATGCTATGCTGATCTCTCCTTTTGATGATTTTCATCAACACTTGTCACCTAGACTCGTTGGAGTGGAGATCCCCACCCCTCCCTGCAGTTGAACTGTGTTGCTCATACCTGTAGATAAGCAACAACTCCAGTGAAAAGGCCAAATGTGGTTATTTAATTGAATTAACCATGCTGGAGACACAAGGAAGTTGATCATGAATGAAATGTAAAATTATATAAAACATTCCAAATATATCGTCATTTTGTTTGGTGAACTCTTTTAGGATTCTTTATTTGGTAGTTTCACTAGTGAATTTTCTTGCATGTCAGAATGTTGTCTGTTTGGTTCACTTCTGCCTTCACTGATCACATTACTTTTCTGATCTGAATCTTGCTGCAGATACCGTGCTATTACTAGTGCATATTACCGTGGTGCTGTTGGAGCTTTGCTTGTCTACGATGTCACTCGGCACTCAACATTTGAGAATGCTGAGCGCTGGTTGAAGGAATTGAGGGACCATACAGATCCAAACATAGTTGTAATGTTGGTTGGCAACAAGTCTGATCTCCGTCATCTTGTAGCAGTCCAAACTGACGAAGGGAAGGCATTTGCAGAGAGAGAATCACTCTATTTCATGGAGACCTCTGCACTCAATTCCACCAATGTTGAGAATGCATTTGCAGAGGTCTTGACTCAGATTTACCGCATTGTCAGCAAGAGGGCAGTCGAAGCAGGTGAAGATGCTGCTTCTGGGCCTGGCAAGGGCGAAAAGATTAATATAAAGGATGATGTCTCGGCAGTGAAGAAGGGCGGCTGCTGCTCTAGTTGAGCCATGCTGTATTTTTGGACTTGTGTGATGCTAGCTTGTGTTATCACTTTTCCAGCGACTGAGAATTATTAGTAGCATTAGCAACTTTTATGTTCCACTAGAGAGTTTATTGCTAAACTGAAAAGTTTGTCTAGATCAGTTTAGATCTTTCTATTGTTGTATGGTCACCGCGGCAATAGGCATGGTATTGTTTCCATTGCAACCATGTTTGAACTGTTCAACTAAATAGAAATATGCTTCATGCTTGCCAATTGCCGATTTCCTAGAGACGCAATGAAACTGTACACTGGAACCTGCATTGGATGATTATACACATCGACAATGTGCTGTAATGGATCGAAGCGCGCCAGTGTACAGTAACTTGATACTTCTGAGGCTCAAGGGAGATATCAGATATGCTCGTAACTTACATATAAAATATTTGAAGAAAATATCAGGACTGTTTGCCTTTTAACTGATTCTAAAATTTCGGACTTGAATTAACTTCCATGTGAATATTTAGAAACACATTCCCCCCATTTCAAATATAAGTCATTTTAGCTATGGACATAAAATGAGTATTGAGAGACAACTTTGGTATCCTTCATTTATTCCTCCAATTTCAAATATAAGTATTTTTAGCTTTGGACATATGAATCAAGGAGCACTGGTCTTTTCCCTTAAAAACATCAATTAGTCACTGAATTAATCCAGCTTTTCATCATTACATTAGTTTTGTTTGGTAGTCTCGTAGAATAGACTTCATTTATTAGAGAGCAACTTGCAACGTGGATTTCTATCTTCATTTCATTGGTGGTGTGTGTTGGTGTTCTGAATCAACAATAGGAAACGTGCACATGAATACAATCTTATATCGCATAATCGCAACATTATAGAGATTTATTTCACCTAAAAACAGAAACTATAGTTACGGAGGGCTTAATAGTGTAGATGCTAAATGAATATAAGAGAAGTTGGTCGCTGTGTTACCAAATACCACTGGTCATTACTTGTGCGGTCTACGAAGTTGTACTCAAGATCAGCCTCACAGTCGCTGCACCATCCAAGACCTTAACAACAGTCGACATCGTAGATCTCCTATCAGTGGCGGAGGGAGGGTGTGCTGTTGTGGGCCATGGCCCCTCATTATCTTAAAGTTTGTATTTTTTTTCTCTTTAGATTTTAATAAAATTTGATAGTACTAGTAATATTGGTCCCTCTTATCAAATATTGTTATATTGTATTACTTATTTGTTCCTCATCTATTATATTATGTCATTAAGGGAGTGTTTGGGATGGCTTGACCGGCATTTGCTGAAAAAAGCGGAGCCGTCTCAAATGGCCACTTTCACACCATTTTTCCGGCGGAAGCTATCTTAACGTGAAAAAGCCGAAAGTCGGAAGCCGCCGCGGGGCAACTTCTCATGGCTTCTCACCACCTACTTCCGAATTTGCCCCCTAACTTGCGTGGTATTTACCCGTTTTTGCCATTCAACAAAACCGTTCGCCTCCACCCCCCTCCCCCCTGCATGCCCGCTCCTTCTCCCTGGCCACCTCCTCCGCCCCTCCTCCTCACCTCCCCCGCCTCCTTCTCCCCGGCGGCCACCTCCTCCTCCTCGGCTACCTCCTCCCCAGCGGCCACCTCCTCCTCCCCTGGCTCCCTTCTTCCCAGCGCCCTCCTCCCCGCTAGCCTCACCCGGATCTAGATCTGGATTCTGGATCCCGCCCACGGCCGCCGCCCTCCTCCTCCAACGCATACCTCCTCTCCCAACGGTGGCCCAAACCCTAGCTGCCGCCGCCAGCTCTGTATTTTTCTTTTTTCTTCTTCTTCTTTTCGATGAAATAACAGTTGCTGAAAATGTTGCTGTAAAAATTGTGTGTATTCATTATTGTTGTAAATGAAATAGTTGTATTCATTATTCACTGTAATCATTGTGTGTAATAATTACTTATTGTAATAATTATTTGTTGTAATGAATGTGTATTGTAATAATTATCGTTAAATACGCTAATTGTGGTTTATTGCATTGTTTACGGTATATTGTCATTAATCGCGGTCAATTACGGTAGTTGTCGTTTATTGCGGTAGTTGTCATCAATTGCGATAGTTGTCGTCAATTGCGTTAGTCGTTGTTAATAGTCGTTAAATATTGTAAATTGCGTTAAATGGCATCAAACAAGCCATTACTGTCCTTAGGGCATTTCAGACATTTTCCATCTCAGAAGCTGTAGCCAGCCTACCTAAAAGCCAAACACCAAACCTCTTCAGCCCAGCCATTCAGCCCACAGTCGTTCAACCTTGCAGCACAGCCAAAAACCGCTTTTCTGCTTTTCAGAAAAGCTCAGTCGTTCCAAACACCCGCTTAGGAGGAAAGAAGCCATGTCACCAGCTAAGGGCTCACGCAAAGCCGAGGCAATGCGCGACCGCATCCGCGAGGCAGTTGCGGACCCACATCACCACGTGACGGCGCCCGACGGTGGTGGTGGCACTACCATGTAACATGTAGCACTTGATGCTTGCCGCTTTGCCAAAAGGCAAAGCGGCAAGCATCAAGTGCTACAAATTGGAGAGAGAGATTACGGCAGTTACATGTTACTAACTTTTAATCTCTTATGCCTACTATTGCAAGAATGCATACGTGAAACATGAGGAAGATGCCCCAGGTGCCTGCAAAAATATGCTTGGCATCAAAGTGTTCAAGCAAAGGGAGAAGCATAAACGGGTATGCGGATGCCAGCAGCTTCAGTACCACGAGCTTAAATCTAGCAATTGCCATTGTGCAATGCATGTAAATATCCAACAGTTCGAACCTAGGATGCACCAAGCCATTCCATGATCAGGTAAGCCAAATAAGCAGATCCCCAGGTGTAGGAGTGTACGTACAATGCAGTGTGCATGCATGCGAGTTGTGGATTACGGGGCCATATCTCCTCGGGCGGAGTGTGATTGGGCTTTACTTTATTGGTAAAATTTGCTCACTAACATTGTAACGATGTGTAAATTAGAAAATAGCATCCAATATAAGGATGATAGGTGGGCTATAAGACCACATGTCAGTGACACATCGATGTTATTTTTTAACTTATGGTATTTGTATAGTGTTACTGAACAACTCGCCCCTACTTTATTTGTTCTAAGCTAGTTTGCTCTGCCAAAGGAGATTTGCACAGCAATCCACGTTTGCAATCCATTGGGATTGTCGATGTAGAATGTAGCACATATATTAGCCCTTTGCTGTTGCTAGCTTAGTATGTGTACATTCAGAATACGCATGTGCTAGTGATGTAGAATGATATCTCTGCAATATATGTACTTCTATGAGATGCAACTTCAATCTTTTGTATTTGTGGGTTTAGTCTTGTTCATTTCAAGTCAAAACTATTCATTTCAAGTCAAGTGAGGATGAAAGCTGATGGGTTATAAGCATTTCTCTTGTTGCCGGTGACGGGTAGGGACTGAATGCTTGATGTACTCCTATGTACCCTTCATTTTCGTCCTGTAAAAATAGAGAAAGTCTTATATTTGGCGTCCCTTGATGTTCAACTCTTATTATATGGGGATAATTGTTAGATTTAATCTTATTTTAGTTTTTGTTTTTTTGAGTCTTAGTCTGTATTCGAGTACTGTAGCATATCTGTGTTGGTCGCTTGGCCGAGTCCGACGTTGAGTCCAATTGGACTCAGCCTATAAAGCAAGCAGAGATTGTAAGCAAGCAATGTAAGAGCGAGAAGTTGAGAAAAGAAGTAAAATACAAAAAGAGGAGCAGTGTGCTCCCGAGAAGAAATTGTGTTCGGCGTTCTTTGTTTTGCTCTCGGTGGAATCTTGTCTCTAGTAGGAAAGAAGGCAATGTGCTACTTCCAAGCGAGGACACGTGAAAGCTTTGAGGCATAAGAGTCTTTGCTATACCAAAGAAAGACATTACGTGGAGAAAAGAAGAGATCGAGAGGTTTCTGCATTGGTTCACATCGGGTGAACAGGCGATGGGTTCCACGGGAGAAGGTGGGCTGCTCTAGGCGGAACCGAAAGCGAGCAGAAAGCGATCTCACGCGAAGACATCACGGCGGGTGGACAGCAGCGAGCGAAGACGTTTTTCCGAGCAAAGCAAGTCGAGCGTTTTTCTTCTGGAGGTAGCAGTGACAGAACAAAAAATACAAGAAAAATTTTCAACATTTGGTATCAGAGCTACGGTTCTTAAGAAGGAGGAAGCATGTCAACAGAAGGAAGCGGCGAAGCATCAGGGAGCAAGAAAGGGACTCCGATGATGCCGTTGCTGTACCCACAACTTGGGCGCAGCAATTACACCATATGGGTCATGAAGATGAGCGTTGTTCTTCAGACCCAGGAGGTGTGGGAAGCCGTGGATCCCGGCGGCAAGGAATTCGAGAAGAGTGGTGTCAAATATCGCAAGGATAGACTGGCTATGTCAGCCATCTATCAGGCGGTGCCGGACAACGTTATGACGTCCCTCGCCGGAAAGGTGACAGCAAAGGCGACGTGGGATACCATCAAGATCCTGTATCAAGGCCATGATCAAGTCCGAGAAGCAAACCTGCAGACACTCCAAAAGAGTTTTGAGAATCTGCAGATGCATGAAGGTGAGTCAGTTGAAGACTTTACCGGGAGGCTCTCTGGGGTGGTGAGCGGCATGAGAAGTCTCGGGGAGAAGGTGTCGGAAATATCTGTCGTCCGTCGTTTCCTGCGCGTGGCACCTGCACGGTATCTTCAACTCGTGACGTCGATCGAACAATGCGTCGACCTAACTACGCTCATCATTGAGGACCTCGTTGGACGCTACAAGGCTTACGACGAGAGGATGCGGATTGCTTTTGGTGATCCGAAAGAAAGTGAGCACTTGATGCTAACTCGTTCTTAATGGGAGGAAATGTCTACTCAGGGCAAGAAATCTGGTGAAAATGTTAAGAAAGGAAATTGGCAGAACAATAGCCGAGGCGACAGAGGAGGACGTGGAGACTGGGCTAGGCAAGACGGTGATGACAGTTCACATGATAAGTCACATATCAAGTGTTTAAAATGTGATAAATATGGTCACTACGTGTCGGAGTGTCGTAGCTACATAAAGTGCTTCAACTGACAAGAATGGACACTATGCTTCGGATTGCCGAAACAAGAAGAAGAACGAGGAGGTAAACCTCACCCGAACTAGTGAAGACGACGAGCTTGCCCTGCTTCTCTCCTTAGGTGTCAACAAGGCGCCAGTCATGGTGATGTTGAACGAGGAGAACGTGGTTCCTAAACTACGCACAGGAGGAGGTAATCACGTTCATACTGATAAGTGGTACTTGGACATTGGAGCAAGCAATCACAAGACGGGAGATCGCTCCATGTTCCATGAGCTCGACGAGAAGATTTCGGGAGAAATCAAGTTTGGCAACGGCTCCACGGTACAAGTAAAAGACAAATGTACAATGTTGTTGCGATGCAAGAACGGTGATCAGAAGATGCTGTCTGATATTTACTTTATACCAAGTTTGTGCAACAACATACTCAGTCTCGGGCAGTTGGCGGAACGGGGGCAGGGTGGAGCTACATGATGAGTTCTTGCATGTCTATGACAAGAATAAAGATTTGTTGATGAAGGTGAAAAAATCTCCGAATCGATTGTACAAAATTTTTCTAAAATTTTGTAAACATATTCGTGAGAAGGATAGTCTGAAGGAGAACTCCGGAATCGAGCCAGCCGGGTCCCACGGACAGAATGTCACGGGACAGCTCGAAGCCGTTTGTGATTCAGCTGATGCAGTCATTACTGCGGGATGTGGAACCCACGCGATTGCAGCTGGTGCAGGAGGCGCACACGTCGCTCGGGTCTCAGGAGGCACTGTGGGCAGCATAAGAGCATGTACAATGGGCTGATGTAAGTTGTCTATAAGCATTGTTATATAGGATTTTTGGTGACATGAAGGAAAGAGAATGAAGAAAGAGAAAGTTGCTGTCTATAACCTCACAGTCGACTATATCACGTAGTCCAAGGAACTGTCGACGACCCGAACACCCGTTGTATCGTCTGCGCCATCTGCAACCAAAAAAATGGCTCGGCCTTCGATCCCGTGCACCCTCTTCTCTCTCTCTCTCTCTCTCTCTCTCTCCAACGCGCATGGCGTTTTTCTCCGACGCGCGAAAGGCAGTTCTTCCCCCCTTTTTCCCCTCCGCTCAGCGCCAAATCCTCCTCCCTCGCGGGCTCACGGCGCTCCCAATCCACGCCTCCCGAGCTCACATGATCCACGAGAGCGCCGCCACGACCGATGCCCGTGGGGCACATCAATCTGCGGTGGCGGGCGGCGAGCCAAGGCCGTTCGGCGGGCGGTAGCGGGGCGGCGGCGTGCCACAGTCGTCTGCTCCTCGCTCACCTGCCTACGGTGGGAGCTCCTCATGTTCGTGCTTGGCGGGCGGTTGATGCGGCGACGCACATCCGCCTCGGTCACCACCTCCGCCGACTCCGTCTCCGCTTATGGCGTCGCAGCATGGTGGGTGCTCCAGTTCTTGCGATTAGCATGTTTCTTGGTTCTTTTTGTGGGAAAGGTCAAGTCTTCGCCGCTTCTTTGGGGAGATTTTGGGTTCTTGCTTGGTTCTTGGCTGCTTCTTTGGCTGGTTTCCTCTAGTTCTTTAGGCTTTGCAATGCACAGGATACTCTATTGGGCGAAATATTCGGGATCCTTTTGGTGTTTTTGCTCTGATTTATCACGGGAGGGATGCACAATGTGTTCTTGTTTCGTGAGCTGGTGTTATTGATGTGAGTTTTAGACTTTTAGCACAAACAATATTTGGTTCTTGATTCCTACCCCACTTTCGGTTATAGGCGATGCATTCCGTGAGCTCACGTGCCTTATGCATTTCATACGCTATGCTCGTGATTAGATGTACTCTGTGTACTAATTTGTTGGCAGTCTTTTAAGCAACAAACTGTTACATACCTCGCTTTGCCAAACAAAGAACGTATTGTTTGTAAGTAAATATCTTTTGAGATTCCAAAGGAAGGAAAAACTAGCTTTTGGATGACAAATCTTATGCTTGATGAGGGCTTCGATTGTGAGTTCCGTCGAACTATCTTTTTTTAAAAATTCATTTGTTAAATCGATGCGAGAATGCTCCAAAAATTATAATACTAGTGGTAGGGAAACATGTTCGACGGGAGGAACCAACTTGTTAGATCGATCCGAGGACTTTCCTGCAACATGTTCACATCTAGATTAGCTTACTTTACTACCTTGCCTATTTATGCTCTTATCGACTTTTGCTTATCTCGCTCTTATCAACAATCATGTTAAAATAATAGTTTTGTCTTGGTATTGTGTAGTTAATGACATCACATTATCAAAATTCAGGGAGCTTTGGATGCCTTGTGTCAACAAGAGGCTGATTCAATCAGGTTCCACTTTGAAACCTTTGTTATGATTTCATAAGCCAAATGTGCCTGCTGGAAGGCTACTCTTTGGTACTTTTGTGTAAGCACTGGAAGATGGGATTTAAGCTAACATGGATGGTCTGAATTACGCTTTGGTTCTTTGCAGAGTTGCTGCCTTCAAATGGCTATCTCATAATTGAAGCAAATGGTTGTTTGAATCAACAGCGTCTTTCTGTAAGTTTCAGGATCATTCTTTTTAATAAAGTTATGGTCATGTTCTGAGTAGATATACCATTGCTAATATCTTATTGTAAAGTCCAGTGCCATATGCATATTATGGCACGCCACTAAAATAAATTGGAGAGTCATGTTAGTGTCACACTGTCACTCAATTGAGATAGCTTTATTCAACAACTTTGTGTTGGAAAATAGGGGGTTGGCACTAGACTAGAGTTTGTCCTGAAAAAAAAAGATTTCATTTGAGATGCAGAACCATGAAGTTTGTATATTTCAAATTAGTTTCAGATATTATTTATGTAAAGCCCCAGCTGTCTAGAACCTGGCCAAACAAGTCCGAAGTACTCTCTTGGTAGACTGACATATATCCGCAATAGCTAGATTGCTGTCTTCAGTTTCATTTGGCTCTAAGAGTTCTCCCACCTGTAAGTGATGTGTATTTGGTGCTCCTGTCATGTGATATGTGTGGTGTGGGTACGTTAAATAGAAAGCTATTCTCTGCAGTAATAGGGCTGGTGATGTGTATGTGGTGCTCCTATCATGTGAATCAATTATTTGGCTAAAATGTTCATTCCTGTTCAGCTAAAGTGTTTGTTTCTTTTAAATCAATTATTTGGCACTCCAGCAGTACCAAGTTCCTATATTATTGTTTCTGATGCAGCTATATTTTCTTGTAGGTGGCCCTAAAGCTACATGTGCTGGATGTGTGGGTTTTGCTACATTCTCGGTGCTGATTGAGAAGTTCTTTGATCGGCATACTTGAATCAACAATTGAAACATTGCATTCTTGATCTCATCATTAGTTTCAAGTGAAGCTTTTTGTAGCAAGCATGAGCAGGATTCGGCATTGCCAGAAGAACCTTTGGTTATTTTACAACATTTAGTCATTGACATGTCTTCAGAGATCTTGTAACTTAAAGATTTTGCTATCTTTGGGAGTTCTTACCCAACGTCGTAGGTGCAACTAGAGTAGCTACGAGGTATTCAGAAATCGACCTTTGAAATGACTGAGTTCGCAATCTGTTATATCATTCTTGCTATCTGTAGCCAATGGGTTACCTTATTATTATCACAATATGTAGTCAATGAGCCGTTCTGTTATGTCATTCCTCAAGCCTGGCCAAGATGACATGATATTTGAGACATCATTCTGTGGTCAAGGAAGATATATAGTCCAATATTCAAATCGCTGATCCTGGCCATACCATCTTGTTTAGTTTTACTTGGACCATTTGATGCTACAGTTACAGTTGCAGTTGGACCATTTGAATACTTCAGAGCACTGTCTCTAATCTTTTAATCGTAGTGTTACGTAGCCAATTTTACCAAACAATTACAATCTGGTATTGAAACATCAACCGGTCCTCGAAATATATTGCACACATGACACATGCATGCAACAAATGAACGAATGATACAGCTATTGATCGTTGTTTTTGTTTCCCCCCTGAGTGTGTGTGTTCTCGTATCAACATATATAGTATGTGTGGTACATGCATGCATACAAACATACATTTTATTTTAATCATGTATCCGAAAAACAACACAAGTAGTTCACAAGGATGAAAGGTAGAGCTGATCACCATATTTTTTAGGTCCATAAACGCATTAAATAATTGTGTGATCTATATAGACAACTAAAAAGACAACATATTGTATGAGCTGTCTTTAGTGCTGTCTATAAGTGATGTGGATGGTTGTTATAGACAGCAGCTGTCTATACTATTGTACATGCCCTAACAGATGATCAAGGCAAAGGGCTCCACACGTATACAGGCGTGGTAGGCGGAGGCTCGGGAAGTCACGAAGTAGCGCTCATCAGGCATCTTTGTACTCAGGCGTCGCTCTCGCTCACCGGGTGCGTGGAGCCGCGGATCGCACAGGAAGGGTCAGGTGAAGGATGTGAAGGTGGCGGCCTCCACGCACAAGCCAGTGCAGGCGGTTCGGTTGGTCCGTGCAGAGGGCCACACACTCGGTTGCATGCAAACGCAGGAGTGAATGCAGTCGGCATAGCCTTAATAGTATTGGTCCTGGTAAGATGCATGCAAATGCGAGTGCTGGAGGTTTTGGTTCAAAAGTTCAAGGCAGTGAGGTGGGAAGTCCACAGGACAGGACCCACGCGTATGCAATTGGCACTGACAATTTCCTTTGGCAGAAGCAGCAGGAACCACTTGGTGTGATTGGTGTTGGCTCCCACAGCGGGTCCCATGTGCATGAAATTGCTGATGGAGGGAGTAGTTCGAGAGGACATGGAAACCAAGTGATTAAGGAAAATAAAATGCAGAAGGAAGCTTTGAAAACTAAACCACAGGAGAAAAAGAGTAATGCTTGGAAGATTAATGGCAAGAAAAAGAAAAGCAAGAAACGAGAGAAAATTGACAAGATTAAGGTGAAGAAACAAGATTAAGGGAGTGATTGTTAGATTTAATCTTGTTTTAGTAGTTGTTTTAGTTTCTGTTTTTTGAGTCTTAGTCCGTATTCGAGTACTGTAGCACATTCGTGTTGGTCGCTTGGCCGAGTCCGATGTTGAGTCCAATTGGACTCAGCCTATAAAGCAAGCAGAGATTGTAAGCAAGCAATGTAAGAGGGAGAAGTTGAGAAGATAAATAAAATACAAAAAGAGGAGCAGTGTGCTCCCGAGAAGAAATTGTGTTCGGTGTTCTTTGTTTCGCTCTCGGTGGAATCTTGTCTCTAGCAGGAAAGAAGGCAATGTGCTACTTCCAAGCAGGGACACGTGAAAGCTTTGAGGCATAAGAGTGATGTTGTACCAGCAGCATTACGTGGAGAAAAGAAGAGACCAGGAGGCTCTGCATCGGTTCACACTGGGTGAACAGGGGGTAGTGGGTTCCACGGGAGAAGGTGGGCTGCTCCAGGCAGACATCGAGCAGAGCAGAGTAGAGCAGTATCACGTGAAGACATCACGACGGGTGGACAGCAGCGAGCGAAGATGTTTTTCCGAGCAAAGCAAGTCGAGCGTTTTTCTTCTGGAAGTAGCAGTGACAGAACAAAAAATACAAGAAAAAATTCCAACAATAATTAGGTTAGAAACATAGCAAAAAGTCAAAGATTAGAGAAATAACATCACATAAAAAACTTTGCTACTAAATACATCAGGAAAGGCCGAAAATTCCAAAAATAACATCTCGAAGAATATTCCATCATAAATTTTTCAAGAAGACACCAATACCCCTTTCTACCCCAACTTTGGCTAGTCCAGCAGGGCAGCGACATGATGATGGTGGCACAATAGCAAACTGGCATGGCGCTGGCACAATGGCGGAGTAGACTAGTGGCACCATTGAGGTGCATTGATGGTACGATGCAGCCACATAGCAGTGGGGAGGCGGTGCTACACTAGAGTGGCAGCGACGTGTGATAGCCAGTGGTGGATCCACCATGGGGGAACGAGAGGGCTGAAGCAAGCCGCATCCTTGGTACCCTAGTACCTCTGCCATGATTTACACATCACTAATTTAAGTCCATTTTGTTCCTAAAATGGACTTTTGAAACACACTATCCATTATTAAGATATTATCTTTAATATATTACATATTTTAACTTTGTTTCTCATTTATTTATGTATGAATTTGGATTGTACATGATATCTAAATGTGTGTTTACTACGATTGCCTCATGATAGCTTTATCTCACTAGCACTGTAACGCCCCCAAATTCTTGGGAACGTTAAACTCTTCACAACCGCCCAGGATGTGCAGTTGCAAAGTAAGCAGTGTCTCAAGCAAGCTTTCGATTACAGCAAAAGCCAACATTTTAATACATAAGATTAAGGCTTAACAGCCAGTTTTGACACTAACACGGGCATCCAAGCCCAAAGTTAATATAATACAAGACAAAAGAACTTCAAACCACAGGCACGCTTGAGTGCGGCTGAGACCTAATAACAGTAGTCGTTGCCATCTGTGGGTCCACCAAAATCCTGTTCAACCAGATCCTCTGCATTTTCCCTGGTTCCTTCTGTAGATTGTTTGCAGATTATGCAAGAATGAGTACAACTACCGTACTCAACAAGCCACATGGAAAGACTAAATAATTACATGCAAGGAGTTCAAAGGATGGTTAGGTTTTTCCTTAACAGGCATATGTGGATGCAATTTGCAGTTTAAAGCAGTTTACAAAGCAGTAAAACAATAATACATAATAACATCAGGGGTTTCTCAACAAACCACAATTACCAACTTACCATCTCCAAACTCTACTTATGCCTCGTGTACTGGAATCACCCATTAACACAGCTTCATTAACCGGAAGCACGGCGTATTCGAATAACATTTTATACACTCTGCAGAGTTGCCCAACTTTACCCACACGATATCACAAACCCACATTGACACGCATCGCGTTTGCGTACAACTGAGTTAGGATAACAAAGCATTTTCACTGCTCAACCTTTTTAGCCTCTACCCGGTAGGTATAAATCTATACAGCCCTCGGGAGACCACCGGCCAATAGTGGAATTTGTGCCCCGATGCTGACGGGTCCATACTGCTTCGTGAACCAAATGAGTGTCCCTATAGGCCCACCCCTGTCTCGCCTTTGATATTGTAGATATTCAATTGGAAGAGCAGTGTACTAAACTAGGGAGTAATGACCACGCATGTGGTTGGGCGGTTTTACTGTGTCTGTTACTTGGCACAAGGTTCTTGTCCTTACTTGTCACCCAGTGAGGTGATGGCCCAACCCGCGGTTGCCCACCTCTAGATCTCACTGATGACTCATTTTACCAAGTATCTTGGGTTGTCCAACATTTTGGTCTCAACCCTCAACTTACACCCAAAACCTATTGGCCTAAAGCCAATACTGCTTTTGATTGATGATCACAATTTTGAGTGACAATGCTACTATATAGATAACATTTTATGTGAATTTGTCAAGGTGAATATGGCCTACAAGTGCTGGGTAGGTTTGTATGTGGGGTTATAGGAATTATCTATTTATCATGTCATTCAAAAGTATTATTTCAGTAATTAAAGTAATTGGCTCAAATATGATAATGAAAGTATCAATATAAATATATGACATGTGGGTTCAAAATGTTCAAGGAATGCAACTTGCCTTCTTGCACAAAGTCCTGTTGATGCTGGTCTTGTCTGGCGTCTTCTGGCGTCTGGTCGTCTAGATCGTAACCTAACAAGAAGCAATGCAATAAAAAGAAAACAAGTAAAAACTAGCTCAACAAGAAATGAGCTGGAAATGACAAGCAAGTAAATAAAACCAAAAAGAAACTTAAAGGAAGGGTGGTGCGGGTTGGTGGGATTTATCTGGTGTTTATTTGGACTGGACGAGTTTTGAGATTCGGATCCAACTACAACAAAAATATTGTAAATGGATAAAAGAAACTATAGGAAGGTGGAAAGGTTTATTTGGAGCTTGGTATAGCTGAACAGAGTTAAGATAGGGTTTTCTAGGCTCGAGACGATCGAAAATGACATATAATGTCAAATTAGGGTTTCGGGCGAAAATTGCCAGATAATGAATAGTATTAAAATACTATTCATACACGACAATGGATCAGCGAATAGAAATATTTGTGTTTAGCTGAATTGGACTGTGGCTAGGGTTTACTGTTTTTGGCTAAAATGAAAAGTGTATATGTGGAATAATGATTTTTCTAATTTCGGATGAACAGTAAAGAATTTTACTGTGCACAGAATAGTATTTGGGCCGATTTTTGATGAACAGTAAATGGAGGCCCGTTACTGTACGGCCCAAACGGCCCAAGTGGCCAGGCCAAAAAGGCCGAGAGCGTGTGGCCTTGACCAACGCCATGAGCAGCTGCGGGCGGTGGGAGGAAGCGGGCGGCGCCCGCGCATGTGAAGGAAGGAAGCGAGCGGATCGGCGCGCTTCCACGCGGTGGTGGCTGGCGGTGGCTCGAGCGGCGAGGAGGCTGCAAGCAAGGCGGCTCAACCAGTGAGTCCCTTACCTAGGGTTTCTTGGCGGGCTTTTGGGGTGGGGTTGGAGTGGCGGCGGGATCGGCCCGTGGAGAAAGGTGGAGTGCGGGAGGCGGTGGTGAGGATGGAGAAAGGAGGCCCGGTGGCTTTTTATAGGGAAAAGGAGGCGGTGGGAAGCGATGGCAAGAGGCGGCAAGACGCGCCATGTGGCGAGGTGGCGAAGGTGAGGTGGGGCGGTGGAAGGCGCTGGAGATGATCTTGATGGCGTGGGAGGTGGCGGATGACGGCAATGGCGCTAAGCGGTGACAGCGAGGCGGGCGGAGGCGGGTTCGTTGGCGCAACCGAGAGGGAAAACGGGAGAGAGGAGAAAGGGATTTAGGGTTAGGGTTTGGGATTTGGCCGAATTTGACTAGATTTTGAATTTGATTTTGAAATTTGAAAATCAAACTTGAACTCAAATTGATTTTTTTTTGAATTTTGAATTTTGTAGGTGTTTCAAGCACCATCTCTATTTTTGTGCTGCGTATCCTATAAGTGACAACCATGTAGGCCAGCAGTGGCATGACGCAGGAACAATAGTGAGGCAGGCCGGCAGCATGATGACAGTAGGGCGGCGGCCATGAGCCCCTTTGCAATCTTCTCCGGCGATTACATCCAAAAACAGTACGAGGCAAAAATATCATTTTACACATGGAGCGTCATTTTCGAGAATTTTTGTGTTTGTGCTGTCACAAGGCAGTTAAGCGTAAATTGGATGCTATTTCTCTATTTAGGGCTGAATTGGGTGCTACCGACCTATTTTCCCCCCTCCGTCGAATTTCTAGCTCTACCCGCATGTTGCAAGGTTACGTGGCATACTAGCAAACTAGCAAGGTTACCTGAAAACTAGATATTTATCTGTTCGAACTTCGAAGTGGTATAAGTCGGTTTCTTAGGTGAGTATGCTTAATGCTTTAAATCATCCGTGCATGAGTACTTAACTACTCGCACGTACAAATGGCATCAACGTTCTGCTCACATCCATTGACCGATGGGCCGTGTGCAAATGATGTGTGAGATGTGCTTTGTCGATGTGAAATTGTGCTTTGTGGCAGAACATTCTCCTGGATCTTCTCTTCTCATGCTTCCCAAGGGCGGATCTAGCATGTAAACAATGGGGTCATGTGATCCCAATGATTTTTTACTAAGTCTAGTACAAATTCTTTTTAGAGATAATAAATAACACTTATTTTCCTGACTTCGCCTCTATTGCTTCCTAGTTCCTAGCTAAGCTAGGGAGCGAACCTCCTGCATCTGAAGTCAAGACTCAAGAGCATCTAGTTAAAGCGGAGAGCTGTTGGGTCTTCGAAAGGCCGCGTAACATCTAAGACAACATCTAAGCATAAATCATCTTAATTAAGTATACTTCTACTAGTAACTTTTGCTACTTGGAGATATTTTGAAAAGATTAGTAGTACATGTGTACGTAAATTACACACTTTGAATACATTTTTTCTCACCATCCAGGCATCCACTAACTACTTATCCTACGAGTCGTGGTGGTGGGAATTAGAAAAATCGTGAGAGAGAAAATTTAATACTTTTTAACTAAAAGTTGTATGTACCATAGCTTAGTTCTTACATATTTTACACAGTAATTAATTAAGCAAAGATTAACCACGAAGGCCAGAGGCATGTCTACGTCCACAAGAAATATAGGTCCGTCTGGGACGCGGCCGGGAATCTCCAAATTTCTATTGAAATTTTCATCTTCGAAACATGCCGTAACAGAGACGTCGGAACAAAGTTGATATACGCGCGTCGGGGATTTGACGAATTGAATTAGTGACAAAGTAGTATGCTTTGACCTTAGCACACTTTTTTCTCCCCTTTTGCTCCCCTCCATGCATGGCCTATGTTACTACTTCTTTGGTTTTTAGATGATACTACTTCTACTTGTACTTACTATGACATGAAGGAAGACGCATGTCCCGTTGGATGTACCATTCATCAGTTCAAGTGAATCACTTTGCCAGTTTCTGCTGAACAGACCCAAAGAAGAAAAAAAATCACAAGCTCAACGAAATCGGCCCAAGCAGAATAAGGGCTGGCCCATGACATAACGAGCACGAGTCAAGCTGTACCATCAGGTGCTTTTGATCAATGGATCCCTGAAGCACCTGCTTTTCAAACGTATTTATGTCGTAATGGTAAATCATTAACAATTTATTTTTAGAAATTGAAAATTCATAATAGGTCATGATGAATCCTAAAAGATAAATAGAGCGAAAGTTCTCGCACTGAGAAGCAGGCCACATCGGCTCGATTTTTTTGCCTGTACGATCCTGCGCTGGTCATCGTCCTCGCTGCGACGATAGTTGAACAACTCTCTGATCGAGCAGCAAGGATGCCAGACTGTTGTGATTGTGCAAAAAGCTTAGGTCCGTACAGATCTCGTTGCGCAGAACAAGGGAGCTGTAGCAGCAGGACCAATAACTATTTGTTGGTCTATTTTTAAAGTAAAGGAAAAGAAGAGGATGGTTTAAATATAACAAATTCCGTTGCAAGTCACGTGGACTCACTGGATAATCCTCCGGTATAAACAAGGGAAGTTTGAGAAGAGGAGAGGCAGGTCACGTCATCATTTTTTTTTGACCGTCAGATCTCGTTTCATCCATTCCTCGGCCGTCCGATTTTCCGATGCAATCTGCTGCCTTCGAGCTCGCTCCCTCCACGTGCGGCCCCACGGGCGTGACTCAGCTTGCTTCCTCCACGCGCGGGCCCCACGCACATGTCTCGCGCATGCCCCGAATCCTTTGCCCGTTCGATCCCGCGCAGCTGGTCGTCCTCGCTGGCTCGCTCGTTTCGCGCCGTTCGATCGAAGCGGTCGACGCGCTCGCGTTCGGCTTTACGCGCGCCCAAAGGCCAGTCCGCTGTTGCTGCGCATGCACGCTCACGTTGGTTCTCGAGCGTTTGTACGTGCACAGGCCTACTGGTTTATGAATTTGCCGCAAAATCATCGAAGCTTCATTAGTGCATTATCGCAACGGTGTGAATTTTTTAAGTACGTTTCTGACGGCAAGTGGCTGTCTAGCTGACAATTCACACCAGTACGACCGGCCGCTAAAGCTCTGCACGCTGACATTTTATATAGTTCTCAGATCCCGTAATCTCCCTGCTTATGTCAGTGATTGGGCCTCTCCACCAGTGGAGGATAGGATGGTTAGTCCTTCACACCAAACAGTTTTTGCAATGAGCATTAGGAGGGTGAGTAGAACTCATCTACATAGACGGTGGAGGTAGCTGCAAGGAGGCCGGGAAACAACGAACTGTGGCGGTGAGGACGCCTCGACGACGGCGGCAATAAGGGGCGAAGAGAAGCAAATCAAGTTCCTAGGGTGAAAGATGAAGGCTAATAAGTGCTTGATGAGGAAGGAATTGACGCAAAATTCACAAGAGGAGAAATGGGGGTGGAGGCGGTGGCTTTCGGCCGGACATGGGGAAGACAATGGCGTGCGGTGCTCGTGTCGACCAAACCCGAAATTGATTGAGGGGAAATGTCGAGGACTCTCGAGAACACAATGTGACGTGAGTAAAAGTAGAAAGAGCTAACCAAATTAGACGGAACTTCGAAGTTGGGTGACGATGGCAACTCCATGGTCACCAGGGAGGACAAAGAAGACTGCGCGTTCTCGGCGGGCCAAAAGGGTGCACAACTTCTCCATGGTCATTGGCCGCGCGGGGCAGGGCGGATCTGATTTATCATGCCAGGGTCTACGGGGTAGATGGAGCGGCAGGTGGATCTGGCCTCAAGGTGGATCAGATCTAGGAGGGAGATGGGAGGAGGGAGGAAGAAGAGAGTGGAAACATGAGGAAGAGGAGGAAGAAGGGTATTTTGGTCTTTTCACAGCTCACTTAATACCCTATTTACAGAAGATGGGCTGTAGTGGCACGGAGGAAACAAAAAATCATTCTTGGTGGCATAGAAGGAAGACCAAGTTTTTTAATGGTATATTAGGGAAACAACAAACTTTAGATGACAAATTAAAAAAAAATTCTCATGAAAATAAGTAGAGTAGTTTTTTTGCTTTGGAATTTTTTAGCTAAAACTTTCTTCTTCCCTCCATCGCTTCGTTGATTCCATGATTTCCCCGGCAGGGCAAGCTAGCAAGTAGCAACTGGCTGCTCAACTGGGAGTACATATGGTATGGATATATATGGGTGTCCTTGTTGGCATTTGATTAGGTATACGTTGCCCTCAATCGTCATCGATCAGATGGGTAGTGAGTAGTGACATCCAAATCACAGATCATTATCATCGTTTTGTTTAAGTTGCGCCTCAGCATTGTTGGCCACACCGCCCGTCTTCCTTTTGACATCTTCAGCGTACTAAATGGAAGTTATGGGTCATAGCTCGCGGGTCAGTGGAGCTCGTCATTCTCATGTCCACAAAGAGCGATGTATACACGAATTTGACGAAAGCTCGGTAATGCGCTGATGCTCTTGATGACATGCAAGTTGCTTTTCGACGAGTGTATCTGAAAATCAGTGTTCCCAAATTAAACGAGCCGGCCTACATGTTTTTTGGATCCGCGCGAAGAGAAATTGCGAGAGGTTTGTTTGCAATGTAGAAATTGGCGGGAAATAGGACAATTCATCTGAGGTTTTTATGAAAATCCTCTATTCCAAACAGAGCGGTGTTTCTGGTTCGCAGATGAAGCATTTGTTGTAGATGATAAGTACACACATCATTTATTTTTTGTGAGATAAATACACATATCGAAGATCAAACATATGTGGTGTTTCTGGTTTAACTGTTTAGTGTGATAGAATTCTCCTGTAATGATTTTGGTAGTACTTGGTACATGCATCAGCATGCTATATTATTCTAGTATGCTGTATGCATGCCTTCGTTTTGAACGCTATCTTGTACTCGCATCCATCGTTCTCACTGAATGCCATTTGTCTCCACTGCTCGGCCTCTAATCTATACATATTAAACGAGTAATCTCCACTAATTCTCTCATGAAACCACATCACCCTATTGTTTACGGCCTTTAGTTGAAAATTGAGTGTCATAGATGTTCTCTCATTCACATTGTCTTCTAATTCTTTTAGGTTATACCATATTCACCTTAATTTGCTCAAACATTACAACCAACAAATTAATTTCTACAAATTTCCACTACAACCAACATTACAACCATCCTTCAGAAGCCAGCCCCCAAGCCAGCTTAGCCCCTACCTTCTCCTGGAGCGCGACGCGCCACGCCAGAGCACGCCTTGCTGCAAGACGCTACCAAGCGCCTTGCCGCCACGCCGCCCCACTGCCGCCGCCGCTCTGTCCCTTCACAGAGCCGCCCCTGCCACCACCTGCCCTGGGTGCGCGAGTCGTCGCCAGTGCGCATGCCAGCATCGCCACCGCATCAGCGCCCTTGCCTTGTCGCGTCGCTCCGTCGCCGCTTCACCTACTCGTCTTTGCCCCGGCCCTCCAAGTCATCGTCGTGCTCACCGTGACGCCAGCGCCCACCTGGTCCTATCGAGGCGCCAACGCCCCGTCACCATCGCCACACCCAGCGCCCTTGGCCGCCTCGGGACCGTGCGCCACCTATGAGCCCTCCAACGACTCCCTTGCCCACTCCCTGGCTATAAGAAGCCCCCATGCACCTCCCTTCTCCCCCTCCCCACCTTGTCTCCCTCTCTCTCGCCAAGGCACACCGAAGAGCCTGCGCTCCTGTTTTCGGCCGCACCACCTCATCGCCATTCAGCCGCTTCGGCGAGCTTCTCGCCGCGCCAACCCCGTCACCGTGTGTCCCTGAGGATGAGGAACCAATCCCCCAAGCCGATTTGAGTTTAGTCCACCGAAGCGCCCGGAATCGTCTTTCTTCCTTAGCTCTGGCCGCATTCTTCCTCGCCGCCATTCTCCTTCCTCCGTCCACCGCCAACACCCATAGCCACTACTACAAATCAACAAGTATAGCCACTAGTGCAGCACTTACTCCTGGTTGTAGGGCAAAAGTATGAATTCCTTATCGTGGTGAGCCAGCAATGAGTTCGTCATGTAATCCTCGACGAATTTTGCATTCTCCCTGATGCTTTGCAAGGAGACCAAGTGTGGGTCGAGGAAACCTACCGGTGAATTTCTTAATTCGGCTTCAGAAATCATGTCTCTCTCTCTCTCTCTCTCTCTATATATATATATATATATATATATATATATATATATATATATATATATATATATATATATATATATATATATATATATATATATATATACAACAAGGAGTTATATACAACATTTATCGGTATTACACGAACGTTGCCCATGAATGTAAACACTTATAGTTTCCAGCATCGCATGAGTGAGATGTCGAGGGCGTTGAGATTGAACAGGAAGAACAAGTCCTCGAAGGTCACCATGAAGATACCGACTTGACGGTTGTGGTTAAGATGATCCTTTTCTTGAACTTGATGTTCACACCCGAGCGCCATTGTTCATCCGTCTTGTTGGCCTATTCCATGTACCATAGATGCAATCTCATGCAAGCCATTCCTAGGGTAAGGTGGCTCTCTACCGTCTCAACTAACGGCTCGTCTAGCACAAATTTTCGGGCCAACAGCAAGATGGGAATATCATCGGGCAAGAAGGGGATATCATCGGTCTTCTTTGATTTGCCCTTGTCGCCTCGCTTTTTAGAGGTCGACCGGGCATGAGGTGTAGATGCATCCGATGCACCGGGTCCTTGCCGCATCGGTGTAGGTACATCCTGTGAAGTTGACACCGGTGCAGATAACTCCGGTGTAGATACTTCATGTGAAGTAATTGACACCGGTGCAGGTAGCTCTAGGCAGATGTTGCTCTTGGGCCATTAGATGAATGATCCAATGGCTTACCCTAAAGTCACGACCTCGTTGTTTGGGGGCATCTCCAGCTGGACAACCTCGAAATTGGCATAAACTCCGTCCACATTCAGTTTTGCGAAACTCGGCTCTAGATTTACACCGTGCAGCAAGACCCCGACACCGGATGGATACACCTAGCCCCAAGCAGCATCCAGGGCAACAGAGGCACATCTCACTTGGAGCTTGCACTACGTAGCCACCTACATAACAATACAAAATTAGCTACTCCAACAGGCCAATCAATGGATCGAGCATTCTAGAGATAATAATCATTACCAGGATGTCATCAACAGAAAATCTGTCATCACTTTCTAAGTTATGGTTGGATGCGTAGCTACTCGGACGTTTGGGGGGCTTGGCTAATAGAGTAGCGGCAGGGGCTTCCAACTGATTTCCCCTAAGCCTTTTCTCTGCGAAGGATGTACGAATCTCCTCTCGTAAGACATCTCGCATCTCCTCTATGAGGAATGCATGAATATCCTCTTGTAGCAGTGATTCGCGCTCGGCTTTAGCTTTCTTTATACTCTAGTACGCCCCGGAGTCCTTTGGGAATCCATCTTTCCATGGAACATAAAGACCAAGGTCTCTTGTGCGACCCGGATGCTCCTTGTTTCCCAGGGCTTCAGAGAGCATATCTCTCTCCCTATCTGCCTGCAATGAGCCTTCGAAAGATTGTGCAGTACTCAGTGCTTCCTGTAAGATCCCGACATGTTATTTCACTTCCTACGAAGTTATCGAGTAATTAAAAACTAGGTAGTTCGATATCTTACCCAGCGCTGGGACACTTCATCGTCTGCGGGGTTTGGAAAGGAGATGGCCTCTGAAGACACGGTAGCTAACCTCGCTCTTAGCTAGTTTCGGGTGCGCTCATGAGGGATCATGGCAAATGGCGGGGAGATGTCCCAACGGTTTGCATGCTCATCCTGATCCCTCCATTGCTAGATTTTACCTACATACCCAGCGGTGCCGAGTCTGTGGGGGTGCGTGTTTTTTCCTGGAGGGTCCTGTGTGCCGCACTTTCACACCTAAAATCATCTGTCGTCTTCTTTGCCACAAATTCTTCCTAGTACTTTACCACGAATGGATACTTTTGGAAGGGCGTCAGATTCTTCTCCATGTATTGCTTGATAAATGTGCTCTTGAAGTTCCTCCACACTTTGCACGCCTGTAGCAACGTGTGTCATTACACGGAGGCCTAGTGTTGTTTCGGTATATCGAACGATCAAAAAATATTTTGCAACAGCTCACCTTTTTGATCTTTGGTCAACTCCTTCTACGAATCGTAGGTGATCTTGACCTGTTCCCGTGCAACTATTCCGACCGTTCTCGAGAATACGGACGCTGCTCAGGGAGGATTGAGAGGGGTCCCAGACGCATCCACCTCCGTGATGGTAAATCGGCCCACGGGCCTTTTCAATATTCCTATTCTTCTATCGCGCTTGGATATTCCAAAGGACGGCACATCAGACGCATGAGGTGATGATGGCGAAGAATGAACAGAATACATCTTCACAAGAAATAGAAGTTTTGACACACATGAACAAATTAGGACCAATATAATGACATAATTGACATCATGTGAACAATTGAGATCAGCATAAAGCTAAGATTTAATATTTTGATATTGCTCTCAGATATACAGTTGCACAAGATTTAATCTTGGCCTTCTCGCTACTTTAGTCTATACTCTTCATTAATTCAATTTGATAATATTAATTTCAAACTTTGAGCTCTAAAATAGTGCTTTACTTATCTACCGACATGATCTTTAAACAAAAGACATCAGATAATTACACTTTCGGCCTGGAGGTTCACCTAATTAACCAACCAAATGTAACATACTAAATTCCAAAGATCAATCAACAGTAGTAAGCATTCCAATTAGAGCTCAAGTTCAAACCCGATTATCAAAATAATTTCAGCACAAGACTATTATCATCATAGAACATTCATCTCAAGCCCACCACACCCCATATTGCAATATATTCCACTCAGGGGAGGAGGAGGCGACGCGTGCTCGTGCTTGGGGAGGAGGTGGTGGGCTCGGGGAAGGAGTCACGCCAGGCTCGAGGAGGAGGCGGCATCGAGGACGGCGGCGACAGGCTCTAGGGAGGAATCACGCCGGGCTTGAGGAGGATGCAGCGTCGAGGACGGCAGTGACGGGCTCAGGGGAGGAGTCACGTTGAGCTCGAGGAGGAGGCGGCGTTGAGGACGGCGACAACGAGCTTGGGGGAGGAGGGTTAGTTGAGAAACTTAATCGTCTGAGTAGGGGAAGCGGGCAAACCTATAGTCCGAATATAAATAAGGTTAGACATCATAGACGGTTCTAAAGTAAAACCGTCTGTGATATATAATATCATAGATAGTTCCAATAAATAACCGTCTGTGATAGATTGTGTATCACAGATGGTTCCAATAAATAACCATCTATGATAGATTGTGTATCACAGACAGGTCAAATAAATAACTGACTATGATAGTTGTGTATCACAAACGGTTCCAAAAGTAGAACCGTCTGTGATATATAATATCACAGACGGTTCTAATAAATAACCGTCTGTGATAGATTGTGTATCACAGACGGGTCAAATAAATAATCGACTGTGATAGTTGTGTGTCACAGACGGTTCCAATAAATAACCGTCTATGATAGTTGCGTATTACAGATGGTTCCAATAAATAACCATCTGTAATTGATTATCACAGACGGTTTGTAGATGAAATATGCTGTGATATTCTTTTGTATTGGTAAATATTGTTCTGTTTATTGGCTAGCCTCATGAAATGCTAGCTATGCCCTCTGAAACAAGCAGAAACACAACAAGTACATGTATACACACTACTACAGAAAAGGCTTTCACAGACGGTTCAAAAGCGCCATCACTGCATTTGCTTTCGTGAGCCGCCTCGAGTTTATGGGTCGATGATGACATGAGGTCATCACGCACGGTTTTGAACCGCTCTGTGATGTATACTTTCATAGACGGTTTGTGGTTCAAACCGCTTATGATAAGTAATATCACGACGGTTTCATCCACAAACCGCTTGTGATAAGCACATATCACGCATTTGCGGTTTCATCCACAAACCGCTCGTGATAGCACATATCACGAGCGGTTTGACCCACAAACCGCTCGTGATAAGCACATATCACGCACGGTTTCACCACAAACCGCTCGTGATAAACACATATCACGAGCGGTTTGTGGTTGCAACCGTCAGATGACTTTTCTCTATAAAGGCCCAGCGATGGTTTGCTTGTACCATTAAATCGGCATCATATATATATTACATATATATTGTTCGCGATCTCTCGCCACTTTGGGGATCGTCCACGCAACATGAGAAGGATGAGGCAAGAGCCACGGGCAACCTCATTGAGCCCTTGCAAGTATAAAAAGTATGGATGCAAGGAGGCGTTAGGACATCCAATTACGGATTGGGCGTCGCTATGTTGAAAAGTGTCGTTGATCTTGTGATTACTCGGCGGGAAGTGGCATCATGTATTAGCAACTATCCATTCTTGAGTATGTAATCGTTTTAAACCCAACAAGAACACTAAGCAACCATTCTCATATTTCAAAAGAATTCTCAACTTGTTGCTTGGTGTTCTTGTTGGCTTTAAAGACAATTACATGCTCAAGAATTGTTGGTTGCTAATACATGATGCCACTTCCCAGTCGGAGTAGTTGCGCATCAACGTCACTTTCTGAACATAGCGACGTCCAATCTAGGTAATTGGATGTCCGACCGCTCTCTTTGCATCCATACTTTTTAAACTTACAAGGGCTCAATGAGATTGCCCGTGGATACCGCCTCATTCTTCTCATGTCATGCGGGATCTAATTTCCTAAAGTGGCCGAGGATCATTTAATAATATATATATATATATAATATATATATGATGCCGTTTTAATGGCACAAGCACCACCGCTGGAGACTTTATAGAGAAGAGATTATGAATGGAATGGTAGGACGACTGCACGCAAGAGGTAGGAGAACTTGACCGCATGAACAAGGGACTATTAATATGAACTAATTATCAATTCAATTTCAGCATAAGACTATTGACACCATTACATCACAGAGCAAGGGACTATTAATATGAACTAATTATCAATTCAATTTCAGCATAAGACTATTGACATCATTACATCACACAAGAAGAGGACTATTAATATGAACTAATTATCAATTCAATTTCAGCATAGGACTATTTACATCATTACAAGGGACTATTAATATGAACTAATTATCAATTCAATTTCAGCATAAGACTATTGACATCATTACATCACACAAAGAAGAGGACTATTAATATGAACTAATTATCAATTCAATTTCAAAGATAAGACTATTTACATCATTACATCACGAGCAAGAGGACTATTAATATGAACTAATTATCAATTCAATTTCAGCATAAGACTATTAACATCATTGAGCGGTTCATCGCAAAGAGAACAAGACCAAGGGTGTCCAAACCCACCACACAAGTAGTAGCCATCGGATCCATCGCAGAAAGCACTAGCTAGCCATTTTCATCACAGAGCAAGGGGGTAGAGACAGAGAGGGACCTTAGTACAACAAGAACCACGGTGGCGACCCCACCACCAAAGACAACCCTCATCCATTTCCTTTACCTTGCATAAATCACACAAACATCGAGACACAACTTAAGGTTCATGCATAAAAATCAAACTCAACAAAAGACATTAAGCTAACAGATCTAGAGGAGAATAGAGGAGGATGGGGAAAGCAAAGCCCGGCCAGGCCCTAGCAGGCGCAACGGGTCGGGCGGCGTCGGTGACGCAGGTCGGCGCGGCAAGGCCGAGGTGGGGAGGAACGGAGTTAGGCGGGCGCAAACCCTAGCAGAGCCGGGAGTGACGAGAGTTGACGTCATCAGAGTTAGGCACAACGGTGACGCCGCAAAAGACACTCTTATCGCACGAGTGTCTTTTGAAGTGTCACCAGATGCTACAACCGCTCGGCGACGGAAGAATGGCGGCGTCGCCAGCCGACGGGAGGAACGGACGAGAGTAAGGTCACTGGGAGTGATTTAGTTAGAGCGCAAAACCCTAGCGGCAAGTCGGGCTAGCTCCTACTTATAAAGAGATTTATCGAGACGGTTCTATTATGGAACCGCTGGTGATAATTATCACACGGTTCCATAATAGAGCCGCCTGATATAGGATATATCACGAGCGGCCCATAATGGAACCGCTCGTGAAATGGTTTTTTCTCAAGTATATATATACAATTACATGACATGAAGAAATTACATGTTTATATTAAAAAGCGTAAACTTATAATTAAACAAGGTTTTTCTAGTGGCGAAGGTAGGTCGCTATCTCCATCTCGCAATACTTCATAGGCGACGGTGTCAAGATCGGACGGTTCCTCGATCATCGAACGGCTCAAATGCGCCCACCCGCTGACGTGCTCGCTCGAGTGTCTCCCAAGACCTCGATCGTTGAACCAAGAAGAATTGAGCCCATAGGCTCTCTTCCCTTGCTTGAGGGTCTCGGCCGTCGACTCGATGCCGCCGCCGCCTCGATTACATTAGCCAAGTGACGGCAAGCCTCCGAGACGTGCAACGCCGCTTTGGAGGACTACGACGATGACGCCAGAACTCGCCGAAAGTGCGAGATCACCCGAAGACACGGCGGAGGAGGATGTCAAGACAATGGAAGGTGGCGCCACCGCTTCCGCAAATTCTCTGCCGACAGAGGAGTGAAGACACCGTTGATCAAATGTTGTTCTTCCGCAGAATCTGCTCAACTTATACCGAGAGAGGTGCTCAGACAAAGGCGGCCAGAAGGCCATCGCCGGCGACAAGGAAGAGGCAACCATTTCGCTTTTTTTATAAGTATGTGGGGATGATCATCTTGATGGCGATGATCCTTTTTATAAAACAAGGAATAAATTCGAGCGTGAGATTTAAGAGACGCGTCGGGAGCCGGCGATCGATGCGATGAAGAGACGACGGGAGCCGGGCGATGGCGATTTAATACGACGCGCCGGCGATGAAGAAATTAACTCACGCCGAGCGATATTATCACAGACGGTTATTTTAAGAACCGCTCAGGATATTATTAATATCACAGACGGTTCTTGTTCGTAACCGCTCGTGATACTTCACAAAGTGGTTGTGTTTTAAAACCGCTCAGGATATCGATTAATATCACAGCGGTTACGAATAAGAACCATCTCGTGATACTTCACGACGGTTTCAACATGAACCGTCTGTGATATTGCCTCTTCACAGACGGTTTTTTAGCGCAGCCAGTAGCACAGACGTCTCTAAACCAAAACTGTCTGTGATTGAATGTAATACCGACGGTTTCGGTCAACCGTCTGTGATGAGGCGTCCAGTATAAGCCTTTTTGTAGTAGTGACATCCAATTCACATTTATTTCAGAAACAAGCACATCTATTTCACAGTACAAATCAATTAACTCAAATGAACTAAAATTAACCATTCAGAACACATATACACACATTGTTCAATCTTTAAAAATTAGCCCTTCATGATGATCGAAGTGTATATAGCTAGTTTCATCACGTTATTCTTCCTCGACCCTTATGCCATTTCTGAAAGAAGGCAACTCGTTAAATTGATTGTATTCTTCCTCATCCACTACATTCTCAACTCCGACAATCCTCATTTTTCCATGAAGAACTACGTAGCGTTTCTTATTTGCCTGGTCGATTACATAGAAGACTTGAACAACTTGATTAGCACGTACGAATGGTTCGTCTTTGTTTCTGACACATTTGAGGTCCACGGTAGTAACACCGTACTTGTCAACCTTCACCTGTGGGAGATGGACCCAACGGCACCGAAACAAGGGGATCTTGAAAAGTACTAATCGAGCTCCCATATATCTTCTATGAGCCCATAGTAGGAGCTCATTAGCCCATCGGTACTAAACACATCTATGTGGACACCGTTGTTCTGGTTAGTGCTCTTTATATCCTGAGTCTGCGTATAGAATGTGTATCTTTTTATGTCGTATCCTTGCCATGTCACAACTATAAATGTTGGCCCTTTTGCCAACCATGTCAGCATATCACTTGACGAGCTCCTAGCGAGGAGCTCCTTCAACCATTGGTTGAACCGACTGTTATGCTGTCTCGTGATCCAAACATCTGGCCGCTCTAGATTCTGTTGCCAAAGCATGTCCTTGTGCTGGTCGATATGCGTAGCTTCAGTCATGTGTTGCAAGACCGTGAAAATGGGCTTGAGCATATGCATCCATATCTGGAGTGATTGCTTTCCTTCCGATGGTCTCGATACCCTCGAGCCTCCCCTCATGGCGATCGAGGCACACCTATCGGTTCGACCTGAGCCATGTAATCGATGCTGAACTCAATGACCTCTTCGGTTGCATAACCTTCGACGATACTACCCTCCGGCCGAGATCGATTCCGTACATAGACTTGAGAATTCCTATGAACCTCTCGAACGGGTACATGCTACGTAGGAACACGGGCCCCCACATCTTTATCTCTCTCATAATGTGAACAATGAGATGGACCATGATATCGAAAAATGATAGACGAAAATACATCTCAAGATGACATGGAGTCGTCACTACCTCTTCCTATAGAGCATCTAGTCCTTCGGGATCGATGTCCTTCTAAGAAATTGTGTTAAAGAAATAACACAGCCTCATGATTGTCTCTTGGACCTTGATCGGCAAAATACTTCTAATTGCAACAGGGAGCATATGTGTCATCAGCACATGACAATCATGAGACTTCATGCCAATTAACTTTAAATCTTCCATCAAAACAAGTTTCTTCATGTTGACGGAGTAACCGGAAGGAACTTTCACACCATGCAAGCACTAGTACAGTTCAGTTCTCTCGGTCTTGGACAGAGTGTAACAAGCAGGGGGAAGGTACGTTTGTCCTTTATCAATCTTTGTCAGTGCTAACTCAGGTCTGATGTCCATATCAACCAAGTCAAGTAGTGCGTTGACACCATGCTTTGTTTTGTCATGAATGTTCAATAAGAGACCAATCAAGCTATCACATACATTCTTCTCTACATGCATGATGTCAATGTAGTGGCAAACTTCTAAGTGCTCCCAATAAGGTAAGTCCTAAAATATTGATCTCTTCTTCTAGATGTTCTTCTCATGGGTCCTCGATTTACGCCCCTTTTCGAGCATAACATCTAAATTCTTAACCATATCATAGACCTCTTTTTCACTTAAATGCCTTGGAGTGACATGTCCTTCTTCTCTCCGTCGAATTGTTTCTTCATCCTGCGGTATGGGTGAGCCATCCGAAGGAACCTACGGTGACGCATGTACACGGTTTTATGCTGAGTGCTTTGTAACATCCCAAAATTCTATTACCAAAATAAAAATTAATAAAGTTATTATTTTATTAGATTTTCCGTTGTCAAAGATTTTCTTGATTTTCTCGTAATTTAAAAGAGTTATCTTGGTTAAAAAGATAAAAAATCAATTATTTAATCTCTTGGTTTTAAAGTTAAAAATAAAATTTATTGAATTTTCTAGGATTTAAAGTGAAAATAAAATTTTAATTAATTTTTGGAATTTTCTGGTATTTAAAAAAGGTTTTTCCTATTTTCCAGCAATCAAAAATAAATTATGTGCAAAAATAAAACCAACTTTAAGTTGGAATTATTTTTATTATAATTGAGGGAATTTCCATGAATTGTTCTAGAATTTTTGGACTCTATTTGCTATCTTCTAAAAATCTATTTGATTATTGGTTAATGTGTAATTCGAAATAAAAAATTCAAATTCCCGATGGGTCCCCTATCCAAGCGCTTCTCCCGATCCAGCACAATTAACTTCAACGCGTTACCGCATTGCCTTTAGCTTTCATTTGATTGCATCTGCTCTTTCATTTTAATATTCCTTATTTCTCTCTCTCTCCTCCATCATCTTCTTCCCAAACGCTTAATTCTTGTTTTTCTTTCTCAACCGAGCCATCAATGGTCGCTTTGCCTCGTCGGCAAGACCTCCATGGTCGACCTCGCCACGGCTCCGCCACCGCCACCGATCATGGCGCGCTTCTGGCTCGTCGCCGCCTCGCCACCTACCGCGCCTAGCCCCAACCACCAAAAGCATGAGCTCCGGCTGCCATTAATGGCCAGCTATCACCTTTCTTCTCTTTTCTCCGCACTCAATGCATTAAAATCGATTCTGTTTGAAGAGAAATGTTTGCATTAACCTCGTGCACATTACCATACCATCAATTGGACGTTTCCCTTGCTAAATGCAATCAATTTGGCAGTTTTCCTTCATTCTTCATTGCACCCAAAATTGTTGCATTTTCTCAGATGATTTACCGTTGATTCAAACACCTCCTCCCCTATATAAAAAGAGCACCAGGAGCCCCTCTCCATCCTCAACCCACCTCCAAAATCTCTCCTCCCCTCTCCCCATAGTTTGGCCGAATTTCGGAGTTGAAGCCCGTAGGCCGAACGCCGTTCATCGGTCAATTGCGCCTCCTACAGTGGAGCTCTGCTGCCATCTTCACCACCGCTAGCTTCACCTCGCGACAATCTACGCCATGCTCCCCTCGCCTTCGTCGGAGCATCGCCGCCACCGTGAGCCCGCGACGCGTCACCCATTAGTACATACAAGCTCATCATAGACGGTTCGGGACCGTCATCACAGACGAGTTTTGAACTGTCTAAATTTGTATGTCTGTGATAACAGGCGGTTATCACAGACCGTTCAAAAACCGTCTGTGATACGGCATAACACAGACGATATTTTTTTGAAACCGTTTGTGAAGGTATAGTATCACAAACGGTTTCCATTAAAAATCGCTCAGGATACGAGGATATCACAGACGGTATTATTTACAAACCGCTCAGGATTTGAGAATATCACAGACGGTTTGAAAATAGAACCATCTGTGATATCCTACGTATCACAGACAGTTTTTAATGGAAACCGTTTGTGATACTGTACCTTCATAGATGGTTTCAACAAAAAACTGACATATAGCTCCCCAAAATCAGTTCCGTTTCAAGCCAAGTGATTGCACCGGAAGCACAACACTTAACATGAAACGAAAACGATTCCGAGTGCTCGGATATGTATCTCATGTTAGCTCCTAAGGATCAATAGCTAACATGCACATATCCAAACAACATTGCATCACATTCATACTCAATTAATCAAATGAAGTCTTTCATTATTAATATAACATCAATAAATAGAACATTATGGTCCAATTTTGCATAAGAGGGGCCGACCAACCAAATTTAATCATAACATAAATAAATCACAGCGGAAGATAAACTTTGAAATAAAAGAGAAAGAGCCAAGTTGGCATGCCCAAACCCACAAGCAACCAACTGGGGTTAAAGTCGCAGCATCTGAAGTACTTAACCCAATTTGAACGACTTCTCACTTGCAATATGGACAATGCAACTGAGTACAAAAATGTACTCGCAAGACTTACGAATAACAACATATAATAAATGCATTCAAGTGTCAAAGGAAGGCTTACATGGTTTATTTTCAGCATAAAGCAAGTTTTTCCTTGCGATAAACGATATAGATTCAAATTGCCATTTGTAAAACATTTAGAAAACTTATATAATCAGTAGGTAATCCCAAATTTATGATCAACAATAGTAGATACTCCAAAAATAATCAACACACGAACTTCTCGTTCGTGAAACAATTCATTTCTTAACAAATCAACACGCGAACTTCCCATTCGTGATAACATTTCAGATCTGAACAAACTAACCCAATGACATAACATTTCCAACCATAACCCAGACCCAATTTCCCATAAGCTAACTGTGCATACTTTCCCACAAGTGATGTCCATAACCGGGGACACGGCTATTCAAATAGATTTAGTTCTCTGCAGAGTTGTACAGCTTTACCCACATGATATTCATACCTCTCAATGTCGGCCAATGCACTCTTCTTTTGGAGTGTGACTGAGATAGCATAATGAGGCCGTTACAATGTCATGTCCTAACTATCAACCCACCTGAGGATCAGAATCCCATAGCAGACTGAAGTCACCTAGCACCACAGGTGAACCCCGTTGTGTAAGTAAGTCCTTTACAAATAAGAGACCCTTAAGGGCAAGAAAGAAAATTTTAACATGCCCCCACTAGATTGACAAGAGAGCCATTACACATTAACAACACAATTGTCAATCTAATTGTGTTTTGATAGCTAACACACAACAAATTATTAAGCCAAGCCATCGCCCATAAACCCGGCGTGTGGTTATACATAAGACTTGGTTCATCACACCACAGACTGGTCCTCAAATACCCAGACGGGGCTACACGAATCCAGGACCACCTCCCTTCATCACCCTATCACCTGTCCAAGTCCAACACACAACAACAATAACCCACCCAACAAGTCTCCAACACTAGATTTGAAGATCTGGATGCAATCCTCAATATCAACATAATCCAATCCATATAATCCTCAAATTTCATCAAGATTCGATTCAATCCATCGGCCGATGGACTAGCTCCATCAACCGCTTTCGACTACAACTACTTGCTCGGCTAAGCATCGTTCTACAAATTAGCAAACATTCCCATATAACATATATCCTTAATCATTCAAGGTAAAAGGGTAATCAACATTCAAAGGAAGGCCAATTCAGCAAGGGGATATAACTAAAGCTACCCATTTGACATAAAAGTATTTGAAATTAAAGAAGTGCATAGAATACTTGAAAATCAACATAGATAGTTTTCAAAATTAATAGGAGCAACATGCATCAAAGGAAAGAACTGCTTGCCTTTTCTGTGGATGGTCCATGTGCTGCTGAGTACCACTCTCGATCACACTCGTATCTTCGAAAACTATCGAATGCATGAAAACATCGAATAAGAACAATAACACCGAAAACATCCAAAACTTCAATATCATCCAAAATGCATGAAAATTATACAGTAGGTAGGTTATTATTTTAGATGAATTTAGGTGAAAGAATTATTTTATTTGGAGTTAGTATGCAAAAGTTATAGTGGTTTGAAAATCAACATCTTGAAAATGCTGAAAAATGGAGCTCAGTTACTATTCATCCAAAATTAATTATTTGGTGAAAATTTGTAGAATAGTGGTGGGAAAAAGGATTACATGGTTAGGTAGAGAATAAAATTTTATGACCAAAATAACTTAGTTTAACTCATTTGGAGTTCAAATGCATTTTCTATGAATTTTTGAAGTTAAACCAATTTCTAGCGTAAAAATAATTCTTTTCTGGATTTTAAATTGTGTTAAATAATTTGGTCATTTCCATGACATTATCTCACTGACCTTTTCCAAACTTTTACTATTGTTCGTCCACCTTATTAAGCATTTGACTAATTAAAGTATTCTCTTGATTAATTAGACATTTGATGGCTAACTATTTATTTTGACTAACCATTCTCTAATACCTTTTTCAGATTGATTTGTTTTTGCTTATATCAAACTCTAGCCAAACAACATAATCTCTACCCACTTGTATTATTAATGTTATTAGCTCAGCAAAATTCCTAGTCTCGAATGTTTCTTTTACATTTTTAAAATGTCGCCAGTTCACTGTTTGTCTTTAACTCTTCATATCAATACATACTTTCACAATGTTTCTGCTAGGTAAATGCCAAAGGCTGAAATGAATCACTGAAATTTCTAACTACTTGCATAGGGTGTCAACGGCTTACTGTCAACTCTAATCACCGTGCAATTTCTTAACAACTTTACTAAGAAGACTTAGCTTATCTACTACTTTGATAACTATTCAATTTGCTAAAGGAGATTAACTATTTTATTTGGAATGACCAATTCTCAAAACTTGTTTTCTGATTGGGATGCTCTTTTAGATAAATCTCTATTGGCTATTAAATCCAACAAAACTTTTCCATTTTCTTGCATTCAAGATGATAGTAGCTCACAGTTGTTCCTAATTGTACTCTACACACCTTCTCTGTATAACATTTCATCAAAATGACTTTACTGTTATGTTGCTAATCTTCTCACTAATTCAATTATCCATTTGCTAATTGCCATTGAACATGCAACAGTAGAAAAATGCCATGCTTACGATGATGCACATGCACAAGTAAATATTGGAACACGGTACGCGATTTAACACTAAAGATTTACCGCGACGTGCGACTACCACCGGACGACGTCTTCTCGGCTCCACGTCCGTGTCTGCCGTAGTCGTCGCCGATCCCGCGTGCGCTCAGCCTCTCATCCACGTTCGCGTTCGTGTCCCGCTCCGCGTGCTCCACACCCTAGCGAGCCAAGCCGCATGCATGCGTACCCGCCGAGTGCATACACGCATGCGCCGCCACATGCACGGCTCCGCGCCATGCCGCGTGTATGCACGGTCGGGCTCGGCCACACTTCACCATGCCGCCTCGCACGCAAGCGTCTCCATCACCGCAGCTGCTCTGCCTCATCCTCGCCTCGACCACATAAGCCGATGCATGCATCGCCATCGCCTCGCCGAGTTCGGTCTCGCTGTCGTCGTGCCGCAGCGAGCATGCACCGTCTTTGCCGACACTGTCGCCTTGGTGCTCATGACGTCGGCCAGGACCCGTCGCTAGTTGCCTCTCCGTCTCGGCCGCCCCGGACTCGGCCACCACTGGGTCGACGTCATCGCATGCCGTGCCGCACCAGCCGCTGGCCGCCACTGCTCGCCGCGCCGATGCCGTCGCCTAGCCGCGCCGACCATCTCGCCATGCCTGACTGCTACAGCGCCTCGGCTCCCCAGGGCTCACCGCTGCTGCTCCCAGCCGGCTCCTGCTGCCATGCGCCAGTCCCAACATAGCCAGCGCCACCTCCTATGCATGCATTCATGCCAAGCAGCTGCATGTGCTGCCGACCAGTAGCAACGAGCTGCCACAGGCTGCAGCTCCATGCTGCCGGCTGCTACAGCTCCAGTCCGGTGCCATCCTAGCCGCTGCATGTGCTGCTGTAGGCTGCTGAAGTTCCTTGGATGCAGCTCCACGCTAGTGCCATCCACATGCGTGCGCCCTACTGCCTAGCTACCAGGAGCTACTGCACCTGCGTTGCATGCATGCCTGTATGCTCCCGCATGCAATGCTTCCAACCTAAACATTTCTACTTCCTCCCTTCTCTCAAACTTGCTCAAATGGACATGCATGCTAAAGATTCTTGGATGAATGAGAAGCTTGTGTGAAGAGAAACACGTTGGTATAACATGCATTGGGGGTTTCTTTGTCTTTGATTGGGATTAGGAGGAGAGAAGAAAGCATGAAGCTTTGTTCACGTTTGGGAAAGACATGGCAGAGGTGGGAGGCATTCTGTTGGGGAAGAAGAGATGGCGTGGGAGGGCTTGGGATTCAGCTGGACTAAAGAATGATGGAGTTCAGCTGGGGGTTAAGAAACAAAAAGTGTTGGGTGGTGGGAGGAGAAAGCAGTGCAATGAGTGAATACATAAACAAAAGATGGCATGGGTGGTGTTTGGCTTGGGTACAAGAAATGGCAGAGTGCAGTGAAGGAGCTGTTTGGCTGGGGCAAAACAATAGGGAGAGCAATGGGGTTAATAGAAGTGCATTTCTCCCTCATTTTTCCAACTTGCTCATATGACCTTGCATGTGAGAACCGCTTGCGAAAATGAAATGTTTGCGTGACGTCGAATGCAATGATATAACATGTGTCGCACGATTTTTGGTTTTTGGTTGTGATTACGAGGAGAGAAGTTAGGGAAAAGAATGGACATGTAGGTATTTTATCTGCTACTTCTTTTTCTCCTTTTGCAAATTCGCTCAAACTGCCATGCATGTGGAAACGAATTGCAGAATTGGGTTGGTCATACGATGACGATCATAATGGTATAACATGCATGACTTAGTTTTGAGTTTTTTTGATGAGATTTGAAGGAGAGAAGCGAAAGGAGTAAGCAGGGTCGAAAAATGGGAGAGATGATCGGAAAAGAAGGAACATGCGGGTGTTTTGCCTGTGGTCGGTCGAACTGAAAAAGAGCGGCAATATCGATGCATGCATGATGGCATGCTTTTGTGATGCATGCAAAAATATAAAATCAAAAATAATTAAATTTAATTACAGTATTTTAAACCATTCGATTTAATATTGATTATTATTACTTGATGAGAGAAGAATTGCAAAACATGCTTTAATTATTTCTCAATTTATATTTAGTAATTATGTTTGGTTAAGATTTTTAATTATCAACTTTCATTTCTATTTGTTTTATTTATCTATTAGGTTTGTGTTTTAAATTAAATTTCAAAATTGAACAAACAAATTAAATGGGAACCAAATAACCTCCAATAAATTCGAGAAAAATCCAAACAAGCATATCAGAGAATATAGAATTGAACTAAAATATTCCCACACTTGAAACCTTTTTAGTTTTACCCCAAGTTCAATTTGAACTTTTGAATTGGGGAAGGAGTATTAGAGTGCTAGGTTTTAAATCCTAGTCTTTAAAAATCAAGAGATTTTCAACACAAGGTTTACACTCCACTTTGAAATAAGTTTCAAGATCTTGACAAAATTTTAATTTTTTTTAGAAAATTTAATTCTAGGATTTGTAAAACCGGGTTTCAACCTATTTGGTTTACTACAAAAAGTTTTTTTTAAAAAAAAGTACAAAATTTACAAATGCACATTAGATGCTTAACTAATCCAACTTAGGGATTTGGGGACGTTACATGACATACCTTCACAGAGGGTTTCAATAAAAAACCGTCTGTGATAGTTCATTATACCTTACTTTTTTAAAAAAAAATTGGCTAGCCTCGGGAATTACTATCTATGCCCTCTGAAAACAAGCATGCAGAAAATAGATACATCACAGATAATCAATTGTTGACAACTCAAAGTGATCATTACTCAAAATAAATTACGTAAGAATTTGTTCAAGTATTGTCACTATAGTTACAATTGGATATTGGATTACAATTGAATCAATTATTTGAAGGTGGTTGAGAGGTGTCGACGGGGTGAAACTCTGTGTCGGCAACGGAGCGAAACTCTCCATTGGCGTTAATGATCTCTGTCTTGATGAAGGCGCGGAGCTTCCCTCGAACGTCTGCAAGCTCTTTCGCAACGAGTGCATCTAAATCTATGATCAAGTCCTGTCGCTAGCAAGAGTAAAGTGGTAAGCATATATATTTAAATTTATAATTAGGAAATAATTATTTCGAGATTGACAAACCTCGGGATCCTTCATCTTAGCACAAATGATTTGCTGCATATGATGGTAAATGTAGAATGCACATAGCTGATCTTGTTTTTGCTGGTAGCACTGCAAAAATAGAATTACATATATAGGTATAGTCAGTTCGAGTTGCATTATTACGAAGTATGATATAGCATTATTGTGTTGTAGCACGTATCAAAAATCGCGTCCTGTGTTGCAGTGTGGCGTTCGATCCCTTGTATGATCCTCCGTCGGCAACATAGACGATGAACAACCTACATGATTCCAGAAAGTTATCCTCGGCCATTTTAAATGAAGGAAGAGTACAATAGAGTTATGTATGGAGGAAATGAGCATACCTGGCGAGTATTCCTGTCACAATGCTGAAGTCGTGCTTTTTGCTGATTAGGGAATCAATGTATATTACCTTGTTCCTCTTTGGTACAATGACTAAAAGGATCCAGTGGAACCTACTCATGTTTGTCGCTATAGTCATTAAATCTAAGTTCGTGCTGCGTATAAAGTACAAATAAAATTTATATAGCAAGTAGTGAAGCACTTACTCCTGGTTGAAGGGCACCACTATGTAGTCCTTGTGGTCCTGACGAAGCAATCCCGCCGTTATGTATTTTTCGACGAAGGATGCGTCTTGTTCGATGGTTTGCATAGAGACCACGTGTGGGTCGAGGAAACCCACTGGTTCGGAAAATTCTCGGGCTTTTTTCATCATGTATCTATACATAAGCAATGAGTTGTGATATTTATCGGTATTACGTGAATGTAGAACTTGATTGTACACACTTACAGTGTCCAACATCGTAGAAGCGAGGCGTTGAGGGCACTGAGGTTAAATAGGTTGTATAAGTCATTGAAGCCCACGACGAAGTGGCCCAGCCTGTTGAAGAAATGCTCATTCTTGTATCTGACGGTGATTCCAGTATTGCACCCCTTCTCTTTGGTCTTCCGCATGTACCAGACATGCAAAGCCTGACAACCTACTCCAGCGCGGGCTAATACTATGTCGGTGGCCAACGGACTTCTGATGGAGTATTTCGAGGGCTTAGGAGGCACCTTAATGTTCATCGATTTTGATTTGGCCTTAATGACTAGCCCGGTACACGTCTTCCTGCGAGACGACTCGGGAACCGATATGACGGCACACTTTTCTTGTTCCTTTGGCGTCTTCTCCATGGGAACTGATGAGGTGGCCTTCTGAGGCGAAGGATGAGGTGGAGTCATCGAGGGTCCCGTTGGAGAGGAATGGTTGTGTCGAAATCGCGGCACTGCTGGATCCAAGGCGATGTCCTTCTTGGGCCATTGGATAAAAGTGTGCATGGCCCCTAGTGTTCTGATGTCTTCGTTCGGGCGAAATCTCCAGCGGGACGGCCATGAAATTGTCATGTACCATGTCCACCTGAACCCTGGTGTAACCCTATGCCAGCTTGGCACCGTGCTGCACTGTCCCTTCCTGGTATGAATACACCATCCCCCGCCCAGCCTCAATAGAAATGGACCCAACCATCCTCACTTGGAGCTTACAGGGCATCGGCTCCTACAAAACGATACACAATTAGCTAAGGCGTCCTATAGGTCTATCTTTGGTGCATTCCAGAGATGTACATTACCTTGATGTCGTCGATAGGTAATTGTACGTCGTCATGTTTAGAATTTGGAGTGGACGCGACGCTACTCCGATGTTGAGGAGGACTGGCTCCCAAAATAACAGGGGCGGCTTGCGACTGGCTGAGGAGTTGATTCATTTGATCCTGTAATCTTGTTATATGTCCTTGAAATTTTTGCAATAAGCACCTGTTCCAACCAGGCGTCGTGCTCGGCCTTGGATCTCTTCCTACTCCTATACGTGTCGGAGTCGTGTCGGAATCCATCACCCCTAGGTACGTAAACCCCCATGCCTCACGTACGACCCGGGTGCTCCTTGTTTTTTAGGGCTGTAGATAGTATATCTTTTCCCCTGTTTGCTTGGAAGGAGCCATGGGAAGAGTCGGTAGTCAATGTATGCTGCAAGAGATCATCATGTTATTATAGACACTATGAAGTTATGGACTTATTAACAACTAGGTAGTTTGACATATTTACCAAACTTTGGGACATTGCCTCGTCTGCCGGGTTTGTGAAAGAGATGCTGCCCAAAGACGAGACTTTTGCCCTCGCTTTTAACTAGCTTAGGGCACGCTCGTTTGTGATCCCAGCAAATGGTCCAATTGCGTTCTGGTCCTCCGTCACCCATTCTGTGGCTTTACTCGTGTACCCAGCGGTGCCGAGTCTGTGGGGGTGAGTGTTTTGTGCCTGGAGAGCTTTGTGTGCCGCACTTTGCTCCTAAAATTCGGTTATCGTCTTCATAGCCACAAAGGCGTCCCATATTTCCCGTGATAAGAATTGATACTTCATGAAGGGCGACCGACCCGTGTTCACGTATTTCGTGACAAGTGTGCTCTTGAAGGTCCTCCATGCGTGACACATCGCGAGTAACGCCTGCCGTTTCATGCGTGCTTGGTCTGCTTCTGGGATAGTGGACGAGGCTGAAAGTTCTATCCACAGCTGGCCTCTCTGTACGTCCGTCAGAGACTTCCAGCTTGGTGTGGTGATGGGGGCATGTTCCCTTGCAAGTATGTCGGGACCCAAAAATGCAATTCTGGACCCTCTGTGTATAATGCACTAGTCCAAAGATCACGCTTAGTGCACACAAAGAGCAACATCGCGAAATATCATCTCCATATACAAAGATGACTAATATATAGGCAAATAACAATAAATATCAGAGTAAAGACCTTGAGGTTGTAGGACCGGAAAGGTGACTAGAGGGGGGGGGGGGTGAATAGACGCTTTCTCTATTTTTCACCTCGATCGAACTCAACACTACTTTCACTCCAATAGCTATAAAAGCTATGAAGATCCGTATACATGCACAGCGGACGACCTGTGTTGATCTATCAAACCCCAAAGCAATAGACCAAAAACATCTCACACCTGCAAAGGAAAATGTGCAAGGAATAACTAGCTTGTTGAATATATGAGATAAACAGTAACAACACAAGATGCAAATAAAGATAAATCTAAGCACTGCATGTAAATCAATTAAAGTCCTAGCTTCTGGTCAACAACTAGTAGACAGCAACCAAGAGAATAATTTATCCTTCAGAGAAAGCAGAGATAATTACACCAAGAAACACAGTGTTCCGCTTTGTTACAATGCATCGACTCGTTTTTTCTCAGCAAATGATATCATGGTCGCTTATGTCCTCCTTGTACCGACGACACACCACGGCCGCCGCCAAGACACCTCAACCCGCCCTACTCGCCGGCGAAGCCTCAGTTGGTGATGTCGACACGCCGTTCACAAGACGCACAAAGAAAAGCCGCACGATCCACACAGAGACAGATTTGGTCATAGCATCAAGCAGCTAAGGCAGTAAACAATACAAATAGCAAAACACCAGCACAAGGATTCACAAACTTAGACGCAACATTGAGGGGCACAGCCAAGTAAAAATCTTGAAACAGGGAACAACAAGATCTACAAGATACACACATTAGGCAAAAGGAAAACCAATATAAAAACTGAACTCAATCGGATCAAGAAAAGCAAACTACTGCTTACATCTTTAGTCAAGTCAGAGGACGCCGCCTGTGCTTTGATTTTACAGACTCTCTACAACAAGATACACCGATCTCGACAAGGTGCAAAAAGTTACAGCCAAAGCTAATAGAAAAACTAAACTCAAAGCACGGCCTCTAGCAATTAAAAAAGATCTTCAGTCTCATCATAGATGGCAGACAAGCAAAAGACTGATCCAAACAGCAAATCACCACGACGCCTCACTCATAGGGAAACAACAAATTGCACGCATAAACAAAAGCGCCGGCCGCTGCACGCACAGAGGCTCCTATGCTCTGCTAGGGGACATGCCGCCGCCCACATACAGCGAAACGCATGAGGCATGAGGCAAAAAGCCGTAGATCCAAACAGCCATCAAAGCACAGATCTCGATTTTTCTGTCAAAGCCGCTGCTGAGACCTCCGGTTTTTGCTGGGGGAACAGACTCATCAAAACCAAGTAGGGACGCAAGAAAATAGCAGCCAAAAATAGGATTTATAAAGCAGCCACAGGCACTCAAATTTCTCGTGAGAGCAGGGCGCCGCCACTGGAGTTTACAAGCGCCCGGTTTCTACGGGGCAAAGACCGCCACCCAGATTCCTCATTTTTCCCAGGGCACTACAGGCGCCGCCACCGGTTGATTTTCTTTTCTCCTCAGCAGCCCCAGAATATCCCCTCTCATATTCCTTTTATATGACAGCTCTTAACCCTAAAACCCTTTTAGAATTGGAGCTAAACCTAATGGGCTTCCGTTAAGGCCCAACAACAACGGAACACACATGCACGTATCTCAAAGCGTCGTCTTCAATTCTCTTGACTTAAACCACTTCCTTTGCGCCGTCCCGCACCGTGGTTTAGCCAAAAGGTCACCAAGATGGTATTTGGTAAAATTATCAAAATACCCCTTCTCGATCCTTCTCCAAAAGACCGAGTCCACAGATCATGAAGCAATCTCATGCTTCGCCACGTGTAGGTTAATCAACGGCTCCATGTCGTCAAGTCTCTCCCGTCCGGATCCCACCGGCACCACTGAGCACTTGCAACGACTCCCGAACCGCTTGATCCAACCAACAAGACCAATCGCCTGCTCGTTCGGTCATCCATGTCCATTCTGCGCTACACTTGAGTCCATTGACCTCACCCGGCATCCTTGATCGTTCTGGACCTCAGCTCTCCAAGCTTAGTCCCGATCCTCCTCGCCGTTGACTGTCATTGACCTACAAGCCACCTGCACAGCAATAGACAAGCAAACACGAATCCGGGAACAAGTTCTTTACGACTTGACCCACGTTAGCCAAAACATGCAATATGCAACCCATATGCATTAACAAATATGGATATGACCTATCCCAAAATCAATTCACCACTTATATCAATATTTAGCACAAAAGCCGGTCAGACCGCCGCTGACCTGACAGAACTGAAACTTTGTCGAAAACACTTGAAACTTCAAACCAAAAGCACCATTGCCAATTGTTTCATCATCCTAAGATCATAAGCATATCCCCATGATATCCACAGAGGTCAAAGCTTACAATTAATGCCTTAGAAGGCAAATAACTCAATGAAGCTGCAGCGGAACGTAACTGAATAACTTCAGTGAAGCCCATCCAGATGCCCACAGGCAATCGGCTGGGGTAGCGCGACCTAGTTCTCTACGATCCTTGAAGTAGACCTTTTTGACTGACGCTTCCTTCACCTCTGCTTGATTGATTAAAGCAAGCATGAGTACACAACTGTACTAGCAAGTCATACCACAAAAATGCAATTATACATGATGGCTTATTCCAAAGGAATGGCTTCTGTGGTTATTTTGCAGAAATGCAACATTTGCAATTTGAATATGAATAACAGATTGAAAGCATAATTCAAAACAAATAGACAATAATAATTTATCAGTTAATTTCACAAAGACACATAGCCTAAACAAGTTATTCACATAGCCATATGACTTAAATCACACAGCTCCCTTCCCAAGATTTTTATGAAAATCTACCCCTCGTGTGAAATCCCCGAGCATGTCCATGACCGCGGACGCGGCTATTCGAATAGATTGATTTACACTCTGCAGAGTTTGTACACTTTACCCACAAGATGCAATCAACTTGTACGGAGCTGATCACAACAAAACCTTTCAGAGACTTCATCTCAAGTATTGATACTCCCAGTGTGCTTACAAACCGTCGTATCAAATTATACACAGTGGATAGTACAACACACACCGTTGGACAGGGAAGCGGCGAACCGTCCCGCGATGCGACTACTTGGTAGCACACACCTCCACCCTTACACATAGCCTAACCTACTACCTAAGTAATCAATGTCAAGACTCCATAACTTACTAAGTTAGGCCCATTCCATACTAGGCATGTGGTCGTACAGTAATGCTCAGTTCAATGGCGCACAAAGTTAAGTCCTTAATTGACCAAGGCAAGACTTCCAATTTCTAACTAAGACACACAGATTATTATGACACACAGATTATAACGACACACAGATTAATATTCCCATACACACAGCCACCATGTCACACAGTATCCACCACTTGCCTCAGTCTAAATCCTTTACCACCCAGTTGGTTAAGTGCAACACATGCCATCAACGAGTAATAGCACATAGTACACACAATTTTATCACATAGTTCCATAATCACTTAGTCAAGTTGATAATTGCAACTTACATGAGATGATGACTCGTGGCATGGCTAAGCAATCTACTCGTATCTAACCAACCCAGCTTGGTGCTACGATATTACCAACTAAATAAACCAATCTAGGGTGACAAAAGATTATGACATATCAAATAGACAAGGAAGTTATAACAATTTGGATAATAACTACACCCAAAAGCATTTAAATAAATACTTAAAGTAAATGCAATAATTTGAATCAAGGTAATTTTAGAAAACTGGGATTCAACATGATCAAAGGTATAACTTGCCTTGCTATAGCAATGATGATCTTATTTAATCTTTAATCTTTACTTCCTTGATCTTTAGCTCCTTCTTGATCAGCACTTCTCGCAGTATCAACGTCTACTCGCAAACAAGCAAATAAACCAAATAAATAAATAAAAGAGAGCAAACAACTCCAAAAAAATAAATAATAATCTCAGATAAATAGATCTAGAATTTAGATGAATTTAGGAATTTTCATGGACTCGATCGGACTTCGGATGCAAAAGATATGAGCTTTGAAAGATCACATGAAATGATGAAATTGATAGAGAAAAGAATATTCAGAGAATATTCCTTCAGATTAGAATAAATAAATAGAATTGGAGACTCACAAGTGGGGTTTACTGGTAAGTGAGAGAGAACAAAGGTAGTGAATGACATGTGGGACCAATTGGATAATTGAATTTCGGAAATTAAAAGAATTCCCGAACCGGACAAAGAGGATGACAGGTAGGCCATTGGTCCATAGACCAAGTCCACGATCTAGGGTTTAGGGTGCATGGCAGATTGGGTCCATGGAACAGTGCTGACAAGGGGGTCTAGATGTCATGGAGTAGGTTCGAGATGAACCGTGTCCACTTGGTTTGGTTTAGGGTTTGGATAGGTGTGCCACATGGCAGATGACCAGGGCTGATTAGGATGCCACATGGGCAAAGAGGCCTAGATGGATGATGATGTGGCACCTGAGGTGGCTTGCCATTAGGGACCAGGTGGTGATGTGGCAGCGGGTGACGAGGTGGCAAAGATGCCTACATGTCATGCACATGGCAATGACGTGGAGGCCATGGAGGATGGAATAACAACATGGCCATAAGGTGGCAGTGACAACCGTGCTGACGTGGCTCCAGGTGACATGGCATGGTCCAAGTTTGGATCTGGAGGACCCAAACTCGATCGCCACAGAGACAAGAAAGGGAGAGGGTGATGTAGGCCCACAGAACTAGCGCATGGTCAAGGTGGCTTGCCAGCGCGACATCTCTGGCGTGGCCGGCAACTGACGGAGCTCCGGCGAGTCCGATGGCAGTGGCAGCAGCACTAGACGCTGCGGCACCAGCGAGGCCGAGCAAGGGTGAACACAGCTGGGCAAGCGTGTAGAGGAGGCGGAGGAAACAGAAGCGGCCGCGCTTTGGGTTGAGGAAAGGACGACGCTCTGGCGGCGGCTCGACGACGGCGGCCACGGGTACGAGACACGGGCGGCGCGGGGACCTCGGGTGTGGCACCGACGAAGACAGAGGGCTCCAAATCAGCGACAGCGAGAATTCTGAACGGATTGGGGCAAAGGGAACTGATGAGGTCAAACGATGAAGAGAGAGGACGGCTCACCAGCACGACACACATGATGCTACTTGGGGCGGCTTCAATAGTGGAGGGAAAGCGGTGACGATCGGCACCGGTCGCGAAGAAGACGTGCGCAGGTGCGGGCGGCGACGGGTGGTGTCCCGGCCGTAGCGGCTAAGGCACAGGAGGGCGACGAATGCACACAGCGGCTTGAGACGTCTCGACGGGGCGGATGTCGTGACGTAGACGCGGTGGCTTAGGGGAGCTTGACGGTGGAGAACAGCGAGGCGAGCGCGACACCGGAGTTGAAGAAGATGGCTTCAGGGCGGCGGTTCTTGGCGGCTCTCCAAGCGGCGGCACTAGGGAACATCGGCAGCGGCGCTATTTGTAGTGCCTCGACGTGCGGGAGGCGGACTCCCAAGGCTGCGGCGGCTGCGTGAGTCGAGCACGGCATGCGCGTAAGGCGAAGGCGGTTGCGCTTTGCGCACGCAGCGCTTGCGCTAGGGTGGCGGCATATGCAAGTGGGCTCGGGCGTGCTGGCAATAGGGTTTGAAGGCAAGGGGCGGTGTGGGCGTGCGCGCAGGCAAGCGGCCTGGGGTGGCGGCTGGGAGATGGTCGGGCCGAAAGAAAAACGGGCCGACGATCGGGCCGAACTGACATGGGAAAGGTTGGGCTGGGCCAAGTGGTGGAGAATGGGGTTGGGCCGGGGAACGGGCTGGAAAGAGGAAACTGGAATGGGCCGAAGCCAATTCGGCCCACAAGGACAACCTGAGATTAATAGTAGTTTTCTTTTTAGAAAATAGCCGAAAACACAAAGGGCAAATAGAAGATAGCAAATGAACTCAGAAAAATTCTAGAAAATATATCCAAGCACATAAAATCCAAATAAAATAGTTTTGATAATAGTTGATGTTGATATTAATCATATTAAATTGTTCTTGATTTATGAAAGTCCCAATTAATCTTTATTAATTCAAATAAAATTGGTGAAATTTTCCAGAGACCTAAACTACTGAAAAGATTTTTTAAAAGCCAAATTTTGGGACGTTACAAAGTATCCCGCAGATGGTCCGGAATCTCGCCGCTGCTATCTTCGGACTCAAAGGGACCCCAGAGGCACCGACCTCCGTGATGATCAGTCGGCCCACAGGCAATTTCGATATTCCTCTGCCATCTCGCCTACGTATCACTTTCGTCGAACATCCAGACGCATTCAGTGACATCGATGCTGGTGGCGAAGACGGAGCAGACGCCATCTCGCTTACTTTCTATCTATATAAGTTACCCAACCAATTAACTAAAATTGCCTTGTAAACACATTAATTATATAAACAAATAGAAGTTACCCATTGAACTTAAATATAGAATACATAGTAAAGAAAATAGAAGTTACCTAAATAGTGAGTTGTGAGAGTGAAGGGGATAAGGGGAGGGTAGTATGGTCATGCACAGGGCAAGGCAAAGAGTCACAGCCGAAAGTGTCAACATTAACATAAAAAACGCATCAATAAATAGCATAAAGCACAGATGATTGATGATAGTGTGTGCTCTCAGAAGGAGAGTTGCAAAAGAACAAGTCTTTGCCATCTCAACCCTATTGTCTATAGTCTTCATAAAGAAAACAAGACAACACAGATTCAAAATTTGAGCTCTAAATAATACTTTACTGGACTGTCAAATGACCTCAAAATCAAAAGAACACAGAGTAAACTTTCAATCAAACAGGGAACCAATGTTGATTATACACAGAACTTCATATTACCAATAGGACTTGAAAAAGCCTTAGTGCAACTAAATACAAAGCACAAGATCAGCAAGCCTGCTACTTAGACAACAGAAGGTCTAACCAACAGAACTGCTAGTAACCACCAGAGGCAAAATGCTTTACATCTAGTTCAAGATGACAGTAGTAAGTAACAAAGTAGAGCTCAAATATGGATTGATTATCAGTTCAATTTCAGTATTTGACCATCTTCATCTTAGAGCAGAAGACCCACCATCACCCTCAATGCCCAAGAACACCCACCATGGCCATAATCTCATCATATCTAGCACAAATACCATTAATATTGAAGAATTTGCACATAATATGGAAACATATTTTATACAAAAAAAAAAATAGAAGTTACCCAACCAATTAACTAAAATTGCCTTGTAAAAATAGAAGTGCTATATATAATTAACATTCTTTTGCTCATTCAAGCAAATATAAACAACATACTTTGAATCAATGCATTAACATTCTTTTGTTCATTTAACCTTTGAAGTTGAGTTTTGAAAGAAGTTTGGACAACAACTTTTTAGTTCAGAAGATTTTTCCGTTGTCTGTTGTATGAGAAGAGAAGTGCTTTGTTAGTGAAATCAATTTGCAAAAACCTATTATCAAATGCTAACAAGCGTTATGCCAGTCCATTAGGTGTGCAGTTCAAATATTAGTAACTAGGATTAACCACTACTAGAGGATTTAAATTTGCAAATCACATGTTAATACCTAAGTCCAGCAGATAAATGATGATGGACATTGAAGATGATTAGAGACCAAATGCATTTGCTAATAAGCCTTTGTAATGACTGTTGGACCACCCAAGTACATTTGACAAAAAGATAATTGAATCAAGTGACAAAACTTATTTAACAGTACCTCAATATGGAAAATCCTTCTTATGAAATGCAATAACAGAGAAGACAATCTAAGATGGCTAGGAATGATAGTAAGCTAAAGACTTTGCTAAAACAAGTAGTTAGCAATTTTATTGATTCAATCCAGCACATAAGTATATAGCTAAAGTGATGCACAAACGTAATATAGGAATACTCACATAGAGGATTGCTGCACAAGACCTCAAACAAAGCATACATGGAATCAATGTAGTAAAGCAAAATAAGAAGCTAAAACTACAAGAAAGGTTGAAATACTCACAATGCAAGGAGGAGGCCAGTGCAGGGGAGGAGGCCGACGTGGGGAGGAGGACGGCGCGGGGGAGGAGGCTGGTGCAGGAGAGGGGGCCGTGGGGAGGAAGCCAGTGTAGGGGAGGAGGACGACACGGGGAGGAGGACGGCGCGGGGAGGAGGCCGGCAGAGGGAGGACGCCGACACGGGGAGGAGGCCACACGTCGAGGCGACGACTACGTCGTCGATGTCGGGGACAGCGGCGGTGTCGAGGCTTAAGGGGAGGTGGACAGGCGAACCCCAGAGGAGGCGAACGACCGAGAGCTTAAGGAACCGTCAAGAGCTTAAGGGGCTAAGGGCACTGGGGAGGTGAATAGGCGAGCCCTAGGGTTATGAAGGGATATCACAGACGGTTCTATTATGGAACCGTCTGTGATAAGTAATCATAGATGGTTCCATAATAGAACCGTCTGTGATAAACTCATATCACAGACGGTTCCTTAACAGAACCGTCTGTGATAACCTGATGAAAATTCCTATCCACATGAACCTAGTGACAAGTCTCTTCATTTTCCCGCGCAATGCATGTGTCTCTTCATCTCACAATCACACCAACGTCGCTACGACTCCCAAAGTATCTCTTCATCTCCCACTCCGGCTTTAGTACTTGTTTTATAAATAGATATCCCCTTCTAAAAGGGATTTCTCACGAACCACCTTGATCCCCTTTCTCCACAAACTCCAAATGGCTTTCCCTCTCGTGCGGCTGTATTGGCCTACATTGTGCTTGTTTACTCGCACCTCTCTGGTCGCAACCTGGCGCAAGCTGCGAACAAGCCTTCCGTTCGCAATGTCATCCGTTGTAGGCCCTCCGATCTACCGGAGACCATAGCGGTCATCATCTGTCGACTGGAGCCCCTCATCAGATGGACCAATGCGAGGGTCTACGGCATCCAGCGAGTAAACCTCATCGTGGAGATCGTCCTATGGAACTACTTGGTCCGCACTGAGGATGTAGCCCGGAGAGTCGAGGACAACATCCTAATTGTAGGAGAGCAGGTCGACCTCGCCGAGACAGAGGAGATTAGGGTTGATGGCCTCTGGGCTATATGGGGCTTGGTTTTGGAGTCCGAACGGCTACAAGCGTGAATTGAGCCTACAAGGTCGCAGGTGGAGGCGTTTGATCTGCGAGTCGCTAATCCCACCACCACTGAAGCCGACGAGAAGGCTTACGAAGATTTGAAGGCTAAGATAGGATCGCTAATCCTTTTTTTATCATCTGTGATGTAAAAAGGATATGGTCTTTTTATCGTCTGTTTATTACAAGTGCATAATATTATCATTCCACATTACAATGAAGTCCATATTGACATCAAAATCAGAGATGACAAGTCCATAACACATGACAATTCCACATTGACATCAAAATATATAAGAGATTACAAGTCCATAACACATGGTAAGTCCACATTGACATGTCTCATGTTATGGAATAAATTACAATGGAGTAAATTCTTAATTAAAATATAGCCCTTCATGATGATCGACGCGCATATAGCTAGCTTCCTCACTGGGTTCTTCCTCGAGCCTGATGCCGTCTTCGAAAGGAGGCAACTCGTCAAATTGATTGTACTCTTCCTCATCCACGACATTCTCAACTCCGACAATCCTTCCTTTTCTACGAAGAACTATGTGTCAGTTCTTATTTGCCGGGTCTATTACATAAGAAACTTGAACAACTTGCTTAGCTAGTACGAATGGTTTGTCCTTGTATTCGACATGTTTGAGGTCCATAGTAGTGACGCCGTACTTGTCAACCTTCACACCTTGCAGAAGTTTAACCCAATAGCATCGAAACAGGGGATCTTGAAAAGTACATAGTCGAGCTCCCAAATCTCCTCTATGAACCCATAGTAGGAGTTCAACCCACGTGGTCCGGCGGTATTGAACTGCTCGTGAAACGCATCTATGCGGACACCGCTGTTTTGGACTATGCTCTTCCTATCCTGAGCTATTGTATAAAATGTGTACCTATTTATGTCGTATCCTTGCCATGTCACAATTGTAAATTTTGGCCCTTTTGCGAACCATAGCAGCGTATCATCACTTGATGACCTCCCAGTGAATCACACCTTTAACCATTCATTGAACCGACGGTTTTGCTCTCTCATGATCCAAATCTTGAACCGACAGTTGTGCTCTCTCATGATCCAAACCTCCGACCGGTCTGGATTCTGTTGGCGTACCATGTCTTTGCACTCATCGATGTACGGGGACACTTGGGTCATATGTTGCAAGACTGTGAAATGGGCTTGAGCATACGTATACAGATCGGGAGTGATTGATTTCCTTCCGATGGTCCAGATACCCTCCAGTCTCCCCTCATGACGAGATAAAGGCACACCTATCAGCTCCACCTGAGCGATGTAGTCAACGCAGAACTCAATGACCTCTTCGGTTGCATAACCTTCGATGATGCTGCCCTCCGGTCGAGATCAATTCTGTACGTAGGACTTGAGAATTCCCATGTACCTCTCGAATCAACTGACTGGTCTAACATGTATACCCTTTTTTGAAACCCCTTCGAATCAAGTGCGCTTCGATCTGCGCTGGGTTATTAAACATCTTTAGATTACCGCAATCAATGCATAGACAATACATAAAATTTATCCCCTTCTTCAACATATCTTGCTCGGCGGCTCTTCTAAAAGCAAACACGCCATTAATGTACTCTTAACTCACACGGTTCACACCGTACATCTAGTTTCGGTCCATCTACGCTACGCATGCATATAACAAATTAGTGTCAAATTAGATTAATAAACCGCAAGTACGTACTCTTCCTATTGACCAAATATACTTAAATTGATTAGCGATTAACTTATAGCAACCATAAAGGGTTATAGACCGTTACCCTCAGAGCTCACGACGAAAATTCCAAATATCCCTCAAGAATCCACTCTTCTCCTTCCTCCCTTCCTCCTTTCCTTCTCCTCCTTCCTCCTTCCTTCCTTCCTTCTCCTCTCTCGCTTCAGCCAAGAATGGGGAGGACCCGTATGCTCAAATGGGAATGGGCGAAGTGCGTCGAGACCAGTATTTGTAATGCCGACCTATCACGACGCAGTTCTTATTATGAATCGCTCGTGATATGCACCTATCACGCACGGTTTTTAATAGAACCGTCATGATAATTCATAGACGGTCTTTGTTAAGAACCGCTCAGGATATCGAGATTATCACAGCATAGCTTCTTTGTAAGAACCGCTCAGGAATTATCGCATACGGTTCTATTAAAAAACCCGTCTATGATAGGTACGTATCACAGACGGTTCATAATAAGAACTGTCTATGATAGGCTGGCATTATAAATTCCTGGTCTCGATAGACCAACACAGACGGTTCTTTTTGAACCGTCTATGATGAGGCGTCTACTATTGCTTGTTTTGTAGTTGTGGCCCCTTCTCCCCTCGCCGCCGGCTGACCGTGCGCGTTCCACCATCACCAAGGTGAGCATTGCGTTCCCCGCGTTTCCCTTTTTGTTTCGCCGCAAACCTCACCCACTAACTCCTCTCCTTTTGCCCAGAACGCCGACGTCAATCTATCGCCTGCCGAAGGTCTTCTCCGTTAGACTCCGTCGCCATCGAAGGTCCTCTCGTCGAGCCGTCTACACCGTTGAGTTTGCCTCGACGCATTCTACATTGTGCTTCTATTCCCATCGCCCAAAAATCACCGAGTCACCACCGACCTTGTCGAGCTACGGCACTGAAACTGTTTCTTCACGTTCCCCACTTCCTCGGTAAGTTTTTCCAAAAATCTGTTCGCGTCATCATCTCCGCCTCGTCGCTAGGGTTCCATTTCGCCCGTTCACCAGCCACCTCTCCCTTTCCCCTCTGGCGCCGCCACCATGGCCGTGAAACTCCTGCTCTGTACATAATTACTTGGAAATAGTTCATGTATTTCTTGTGCATATAATAATTGGTCCCACTTGTCATTTACATCTTCCAATCCTCCATTTTATTCAGTTGTTTCTCTCTCAAGTAGACCCTCCATTTCTCACACACAAATCTCTTTCTATTTCTATTCTAAAATCAGAAACCGAAACAACCTTTCGCATGAACAATACAATTTTCGGAATTCCTATTATTTCATGTGATTTCCAACCTTTCGTAAATTCGTTCTCCCTCATACGAACTCCGATTCCATCGATTCAAATTCCTAAATTCATATAAAGTCGATATCTTCCTTCCAGTATTTATGTTATAATATTTGGACTTTATTTGGATTTGGCTCGTTTACGCGTATAAAATTCGATGACTTCGGACAACCGGATTTCGACACCATTTGAGAACATCGATTAACCAAGCAAGGAAAGTTATACCTTTGATCATATTTGAGCCTAGTATTTAAAATTATTTAAATTTTTCTTTAATTATTACTGCTTGCTTATTTATATTCAGTAATTTAAATTCCTGTTTTAAAGTTTATAGTTATGCCTAAATCCTTTGTAAGGCCAATGTTGATATTGAATCAAATATATTGTCACCCTAGATAAAACCTAGTTGATACAATAGTATAAACTGGGATCATTTTGATAAAATTATGCTTAGTCAAAGCTTAGACTAAAAATCTTGATTTGGGGGAACTTTAGCCAAAAGTTCAACTATAATTTGAAGATGATTATATGGTATTTTCTTTACCATAGAAATTTATAAAATAATTTGACTTGTTAAACAAAATAAAAATTGGTTTGGACTTGGGCGAAATGGATGTTTGGACGGTGCATGTTGATGCACGGGATCGAGTCATTTCTATGATTGAGGCCCATGGGTTTTATGGAAAGTTGCCCAAGTCAGTTAAGAACCGATCTTCAAGCCGCATCTTGCTAAGCCACATCGTACTATCATATGTCCTGAGTGGGCAGGATTTGGCTAACTAATTTGCAACATTTCACCGTGGTCGTGCCATCCGGTTGCGTGGGTGTCTTTTATGATCTACTTTTATGTATTTCCACCTGGCGCAAGAGGGTGCTTGAACCCAGTGGGTTTCTATCCAAAGTGGGCGAATCCTTAGCGAGGCGAGACTACCGTGGGATGAAGCTTTGTAAAGGCCTTGATACATACTCTAGACTACTTACCTAAGGTAGTGAGCGGTGGTATCAACGGATGCCAAACAAACTAGAGAATTCATGTCTTGTGGGTAAAGCTGTACAACCTTTGTAGAGTGTAAAACTATTTGCATAGCCGTGTCCATAGTCATAGACATGCTTAGCAAAGCTACTCAAAGTTAGAATTTGGTTTTGATTTCAAAAGATGTGGACAAATGATTTTGGATTTTTATCCAAATGAAAAATTGGGCAGGAAGCCATGTGATAGGGAGAAGGAATTCGCTATCGGTGTGGATCGTGATGACTAGGCCGCTACCCCAGTTGATTGCCTATGGCAGATCAGCTGGACTCTACTACATCTTCTTTGTCTACCACTGTATTTGTTTAATATTGGCTTGTAAGCCTTTTTTGTAATAAACTCTGTTGATTATTAATAAAGTTATGCGATTTATGGATGTTACCATATCTGTTTACTGTGTGAACTAGCTACTGATCATGGGACTAGTTCAGAAATACACAGAGAATTTGAGGGTGTTACTCCCGGGTCCGACATGCTTCAGCCACACACTCTCGGTATCATCTAAGCAGTGAGTACATACTTTGGCCCCTTTTGTACTTTGGCCCGACAGGTTAGCAAGGGCAGGATAATCATTTATGGTGTAGAACAACAAAGAGCGTAAAGTGAAGTTCTCTTGTTTGTACGCATCCCATTCCTATACCCCTTCGATCCATATTATTTTTAGATCATCCATCAATGGTGCTAGGTACACATTAATATCATTCCCAGGTTGCTTCCACTACTACAGAAAAGGCCTTCACAGACAGTTCAAAAACGCCATCACAGATGGTTTCATGAGCCGTCTGAGTCTATGGGTCAGTAATGACATGAGGTCATCACAGACGGTTTTCGAACTGCTTGTGATGCATACTTTCGCTGCATTTGTTATTAACTCGTAACCATCTGTGATATACGACTATCACGTATGGTTTGTATCTAGAACCGCTCGTGATAATTATCTATCACGAGCGGTTCTAACATCAACCGCCTGCGTGATAATCTATCTATCGCTGCACGGTTATAAACATGAACCGCTCGTGATAACTATATCACTGCACGGTTCGTGTTTAGAACCGTCTGTGATATATAAATAAAACCTCCAAGCAATGGCTGCTTGTGCCTTTAATTGGACATTCATGTATCAGCAACCAACCATTCCTTGATGTCATATCCAATTACATATCGACGACATCCAGGTAATTGTATGTCCACGGGCTTTCCCTTGCAGCCGTACTTCTTGAACTGGCTTCATGTATCAGCAACCAACCATTCCTTGATGTCATGTCCAATTACATATCAACGACATCCAGGTAATTGTATGTCCACGGGCTTTCCTTGCGGTACCGCATTTCTTGAACTTGCGTGCTTGATGAGATTGCTCGTGGCGCTTGTCTCATCCTCCTCACGACCCACCGAAAGGATGGGGACTATAATATATATATATATATATATATATATATATATAAATGATATATATATATATATATATATATATATATAAGCCGCTTTAAAGGCACAAGCGACCATTGCTTGCTTGGAGGTTTTATATAGAAGAGATGAGGAATAGAATGGTAGGACGATTCATACCGGACACAAATCTGAAAAGTTAATTGCAGCCAAGCCCCATCCGAACCACATTGATCCCATGTAAGCTAACCAAGCACAAAGAATCGGCATCAATTACCCTCAGTACCCATCAGAGAGCATTAACCAAACCCACCATTTTACCCCATTCATTTTTGTCAATCTGAACCCACAACAAGAACTAAGCAAGATGCATGTAATTAATGCACATACACCAATATCCCCGCCACATCACGAGCAAGGGACTATTCATATGAACTAATTATCAATTCAATTTCAAAGATAAGACTATTAACATCATTGAGCAGTTCAACAGCTAGCAAGGTGCCACTAGCCAACAAGCATCTGTATGATCATTGTATTCATTTATATTTATGATTTCTCTACTTCTCTCTACATGTATGTATTACACATTTACACTTCTCTCGCGATGATGCACTTCTCATCATGTATGTATGTATTGTACATTTAGCATCCGGCTCGCCAATGACCATCATCATCAAGATCAACCAACAACTGACAACATCAAGAAGACAAGAAGGGACTTACGATTAGTGGGAGAGCCGGAGAGGTTGGAGGCGCGATGGAGGTCCGAGGTAGCGAACGAGCCTGGCAAGCCCGAGGGAGGAGGAGCCGAGCTGTGGCGAGGGAGGAGGAGCCAGGCCGACGGCCAGCCGAGGGGGACTGGAGTTTGATCCGGTGGCGCAGGAGGAGGGAACTTGATCTGGAGGTGTTGGAGCCGGCGAGAGGAGGAGGAGCTTTGGTTCACATGAATACCAACAAAGACAAACCAATAGGTGATAGATCTGTCTTACCTCGACATCGCCAATGGAGAGGTAGGCCGGTCGCGACGTCGGGGAGGAGGAAGAGGGAAGAGCGGCAGCCACACAGAGTTCTGGCAGAGCGGTGACCTTTGCAAAAGACACTCTTATCGTCATTTAGTGTCTTGTGCAAAGGAACCGTGGTGTCACAACCATCGGTGACGGAAGAATGCATGGCGCGTCGGTGTGACGGGTCACTCGGGTGGGAAGGGGAACAGACGAGAGTAAGGGCGCCACTGGGGAGTGACGAGTTAGAGCGCAAACCCTAGCGGGCTCCTACTAATAAAGAGACTTATCACAGTCAGTTCTATTATGGAACCGTCAGTGATACTTATCATACATGGTTCCACAATGGAACCGTCCATGATATGGTCTCATATCACGCATAGCTTTATTATTAAAACCGCCTATGAAGTATCACAGATTTATTGTTTGTGAAACCGCTTGTGATACTTAGTAATATCACGATTTGTTCTTGTTCGTAACCGCTTGTGAACTATCACGCACGGTTTTCAACATGAATCTGCCTATGATATTACCTCTTCACTGAGCGGTTTTAAGCGCAGCCGAAGAATACGCATTTGTCTCTAAACCAAAACCGTCTATGATTGCATGTAATACAGACAGTTTTGGTCAACCGTCTATGATGAGGCGTCTAGTATTAGCCTTTTTGTAGTAGTGTTCGGCCCATGGAAAAGTATCGACAGCAAAATATACTTCCGCTTCATACACAACCAAGGAGGAAGGTTGTAGATATAGAGAGTCACGAGCCAAGTGCTATGTGGGCTGCTCATATTACCGAAAGGATTCATTGCATCTGTACTCAATCCAAACCTTATATTCCTCGGTTCCGCACCGAAGTCTGCAAACCTCCTATCAATGTTTCTCCACTGGGTGGAATCAGTAGGGTGTCTTAGCTTTCCATCCTTCTTACGCTCCTCCGAGTGCCAACGTAGCAGTTTTTTCTCCTTTGGGTTCGCAAAAAACTGCTTCAAATGCGGAATTACAGGAAGATACCCTGCCACCTTAGCAGGAAGTCCTTTCTTCACATCGATTCTCTCGCCGTCATCTGATTGATTCTTACGCTTGTATCGGGATGCGTTGCACACCGGACATACTGAGCATGTTTATGTATTTTTACTTGTAGAGGATACATCGATCGTTCGATATGTATGTATTTTTTCTACTTTCATTCCCAATGGACAAAGAAGATTCTTGGCTCTGTAGATGGTTTTGGGCAACTCATTTCCATCCGGAAGTATGTCCGCTAAGAGACCTAACAACACGTGAAACTCTTGTTAGACCAACCGTTGCTTGCCTTCAATTTCAGCAGTTTAAGCACGGATGACAACCTTATGTATTCCGGCTTACAGCCCGGGAACAAAGGATTCTCCGAGTCCTCCATCAAGCCCTTGAATTTACCAAACTCTCTCTCACCATAGTTCACTTCTGCATCGCGAAGCATCCGATCCAGGTTGTTATCATGCAGCCTATCAGAATCGGAACCATAATCGACATCATCCGGCGGCATATCGTTGACTTCGTCGACGAGGTCATTATTACTACCTTCCTGTATAATCTGCTCTACACCGTGACTGGTCCAATGTGTATACCCCTTTTTTAAACCCCTTCAAATCAAGTGTGCTTGGATATGTGCTTGGTTCTTAAATATGTTCAGATTCTCGCAGTCAATGCATGGACAATACATATATTCCGCCCCTTTATTCAACATATCCTCCTCAACAGCTCTTGTAAAAGCAGACATGTCATTAATGTACTCTTCACTCACACAGTTTTTATAGTACATCCGGCTTCGATCCATCACACGGTTCGTATTGAAAACCCGAGAAATAAATAAAAGGGTGACTTCAAAAGCATATTTTCTGAGGCTTATGCTTTCCAATAGACAAAGTGTATTTTTCTCTAAACTAAAGGTGGCTTTTCTCATTTTTACATTTTTCCAGATTTTATTAACTTATATATGGGCCCTACTTGTTAGTGACTCATTTTTTATTTTGTGATTTTATTTATAAAATCTATGGCGGTCCCACTTATTAGTTTATTAACTAAATGATTAAAAACAGTAGGATTTTTGAAGCTCAAATTGGGCTCAAGGTGCCATCGCAATGCTAATAGTCGTGGCTCGTGGCCCTATGGTCGCCTAAGGCGAGCCGACGGTGATGTCCCGTGGCAGCGCTATGGGCTTCACTAGCGATTTCAGTGTAAACGCCTGCAACTAATCAAATTAAAGGATGATTATGCTCCAGTAGCTCACCCCGATCACGAGGAAGGTGTCAATGAAGTCAGGGAAGGTCCAAGGCTGCTGGTCATCGGTGAACAGAGGCGACGGCGACAAGCTTCTCAGTGATAGGTCTTCTCAGTGGTAATAAACTGAAACAAAGCACATGCACATCTTTAGGGGGACATATAGGTAGGAAAATTGACCTTGGTGGGGTCGACGACTCACGAGAGAAGAGTTGGCATCGATGGCGGCAGCGGTGACAGAGAGGTCCACGATGACAGCACCGCGTGGGTGATGATAGTTGAAATGGACCACACGAGTGGGCTCAGTGAGGTGAGGCGATACTCAAATCGGGAACGGGGTGGCGAGGGACTCACTGAGCTTGGAGATCTCCCGTGGCTACCATAGCGCTAGAGATGGAGAAGAAGACTCTGTTAAGGAGCTACACTGCACCGGATGATCAATAAGCGAGCAAAATGACACACCGTCTGTGATGAGTATATTATCACAAACGGGTTTCAACAAAACCGTCTGTGATATATAGCAAAATCACATATAGTTATTTTTAAGAACCATCTGTGAACTATCATAGACTTTTTTTTTGAAAACCGTCTGTGATATGTAGAAATATCACAGACGGTTCTTGTTCAGAACCATCTGTGATACTTCACAAACGGTTTTCATTATGAACCATTTGTGATATTATCTCTTCACAAACGGTTTTAAGCGCAGCCTATAACACAGATGGTCTCTAAACCAAAACCGTCTGTGATTGCATGTAATACAGACGGTTTTGATCAATTGTCTGTGATGAGACGTCCAGTATTAAGCCTTTTGTAGTAGTGAGAATATCTAAATCAATTTCCCCATTGGAGTCTGTTCCAAAGTTAGTTTTCATTATGTCCTTTCTCCTTGTGTAGATGATCCCAAACTTGTTTTACCCTCTATGGGAGCCTTCATAGACGCCTTCTTCGCCAACTTTTTGAGGAAAAGATGGAATATGGAAGATCCATTAGTCTTTATTGTCCTGCCTATAACCATATGATCATCAGCTGAAAGTACTACAGGCTTCAGGAATCACAAACTGACAGTCTCCTTTCACATGTATAGCATGCATAATCTAGTTAAGGAATCACAAGTTATGGCTCAGAAGGTCTGAGCAAATAGAAAACAAACCTTTGCCTCATTCAATACAGCTGGCTTTGAAGTGAATCCCACCCTCCATGCGTTGATAATTGTATCTTCCCTAAGTATTAAAAATGGCAACCTAAAATGAGCAAGCATGCATATTTTCAATAATTTTGTACATGAGATATTAAAATTGAATGAATAGAAAGCCTAAAAGAAGAATCTAACGGGTCGACGCTTTGATTCATAAGTTTGTATTGTTGATGGTGCAGCAATACCATTCAGCAGTAAACACAATTTCCAGCCAAATTATGTGCATCCTGAACACCAGTGTTCATTCCTACAAAAAGAAATCAGCAAGTTCACATTTCTTTATACCTTTGAACTTTAGATGCATAATAGAGAAACTAAACATGCATTTCAATATCAAAATTTAAAATAAACCACTGACCACAACCACCGGCAGGAGGAAAGCGGTGAGCAACATCGCCAACAAGGATTATACGATTGTTGCAGCCAATGTACTTCTCTGCAACTTCAGCATGCATCAACCATGGTTTTATGTCTAAAACTTGAACATTTGCTGGCTCCCATCCAACCAATTTGACAATAATTTGCTTGCATACCTAGAAAAACATACAAAAAAATTAAGCAGGGATGCAATATAGCCATAAAATTTACGCTACACAATCACCTATGTATAACATACTCAATACTAAGGATAGCAATAGCAAGAAAATAGGAAGAAATTCTTTCAAGAATACTGTAGAACAACTATTTCAGAAATACAAGCCTAGACATAGTTGGGTCTAGAAAATAATCTTTTGTGGATGTACACATGTGATGAGGCAAGAAATACTAATGAATTAAAATCGAGAAAATATTTAACTGAAATCACCTTAGCACTAAAATCTTCGAACATCTGCTAAGGAGGATAAAATTAATGGAATATGAAAATAACATAGATGATAGAATTAACGGACACATAAAGCACTAGGTAATTTCACACCAATCTTCCTACTTCTTACATCGTAAAAGGGATCTGCTGGGGAGGATAAAATGGAATATGAAAATAAAATAGATGATAAAATCAGCAGACAGATAAAGCACTAGGTAATTTCACACCAATCTTCCTACTTCTTACATCATAAAAGGCACAGTAAGCACGGAAATCTGCAAATTTGAAATACCTACAATACAAATTCCCCATGCTACAGGTCATGTGCAACTAACACAACAATTGCATCAGGGTTGAAGATAAAGAACAGCATTCCAAGCCTCTTAGTAGATCGGGAGGGAGGGAAGGCTGGGAGGCTACTGCGGCGGCGAGGGAGGGAAGGCCAAGAGGCTACTACGGCGGCGAGGGAGGAGGATGGTAGCTGTAGCGGCGAGGGAGGAGGATGGCAGCTGTAGCGGCGAAGGAAGAAGGACCGAAGGATGCAGCGGGGGAGGGCATGGATGGGGGGAAGCAAAGATGAGGAGGGAGGTGAGGGAGGGAGGGGAGGCGGTGGTGGTTGTGAGGGAGGAGGGAGGCGACGGCGGCGGTGTAGGAGGAGGGAGGTGGAGGGGGAGGGCGCGTGTGGGGGGAGGGGTAGATGAAGATGAGGACTGAGGACTGAGGAAGTGAGGAGTGAGGAGGGACCATGGGATGGGAGGGGAGGAGGCGGCGACGGTGAGGGAGGAGGAACGCGGTGGCGGTGATGATGGCGAGGGTTAGGGGCGATTTGGGAGTCATGAGCAGGAGATGTGAGCGCCTGGGCGGGACTGCGAGAGCAGCCGGAGGAGGACTGGTGATTTAATTCTCTCGCTCGCTGCTCACTGTGGCCTGTGTGTTAGTCCCGATTCGGATAGCAGTTGGTTAGTTTCCGGATAGCTCTGTATTTACCAAATATCTTCTTCCCGAATCCGAATATGTATCCGGCAAAAAATATCTGGATTTGAATCCGAATTCGGCAAAAAAAATCGGATATCCGAAAATATGCTCTGAATAGTATCTGAATTTATTCGGTCGGTCGGGAACTATCCGCTCTGTTTGCACCCCTAGCTCTGCCCCTGCGTACGCTCCAAACCCTGCCTACCATGGTCCAAACCCTAACCCCTGACGGCGTGAACTGCTCCCTACTAGGAGCTGGGAGGCCCGCATCGTCATCATCAGTTGATGTGAACTGGCCGTCACCCCCACGGTCAACTGAAAGCTGCAAGATGGAACGATATTAGTACAAATAAACTGTAACACCCCAGCCCAACATGAGCCTGGAATGCTACTAAACTAACAAAGTAACAATTTAAAACCAAAGACATTATACTAAATTTCGGCAGAACCTCCTTTGTATAGCGTTCATGAACAGTGACATACACATCATTCTAGCATCTATGAATAGAGAATATACAAATAACACCAGCAAACATGAACAATCACTCTTAATTATTCTATCACTAATTGTACTTGTTTCAACCGTGCGAAGATGGAAGACGCGAAGAGGATACTGCCCTCGGAACCAAACCCCCACCTGAATAGTTTTAAAAAAAACTCTAAGGTAACAATTCTGGTCCAAACATCGCTAGAAACAAATATGTAACTCACTATGCTCCCCAGTGCAACCCAACACTAACTCCTATGAACATCGATCTGTCCCAAACAGAACAGTCACCTTCTAAAATTAATAACTTGTCACGTACTTATCCAAAAGGGTGTTATTTGATTCTCTAGAAAGATTATTAATTTATATACATAAACCTAGTTGGTGAGCTTTCCAGATTCAGCCATCTTCTATCCTTACCAATCAGATTAATAGAACTACTAAATCTCGTCAAGGGTTCTGGACAACGAGACTAAAACTCACATAGCTTTCAGTAAAATTATCCAAAATTTATATTCTCTAGCTTTCTAGAAACCTTATGGAAATACCCACAACTTTATTTTTGGTGATATCTTCTAAATAATTCATTAACTATTTGCTAATGACCGATTAACATTAACTGCTAGAATTATGCTAGAACCACAGAATAGCGACGCTACGAAAATCATATTTCCTGATCCACTCATCCAAACGACCTGATCCAAGAACCTACGGAAAGCTAATGACGCTATCTACAACTCTCTAGGAGATGGCTAGACTGGATTTCGTAGCTAACAGCCCTAAATCAAATGAACACTACAAACTGCCAGAAAACCGATCTACTACCGACATTGCCTAAATACAAGAATACACTACTAAACGAACGGAATCGGGATTAACCTTGGAGAACCGCTGATGAACACCGAAACCACCACGTGACCACTCTCCTTCCCTCCTCGTTCTTCCTCTTTCTTCTTCTTGGCCGGCCAATCACCTGGGTGTCCTTCCTTCTTCCTCCACTTGGCCTGCAGCAACAAGGGCCTTCTTCACCGGCAGCGGGGTCTTCACCGGAGGAGGAGATGCTGCTAGAGGTGCTGGGGCACAAGGGTGGCGGCCAATGGGGGTATAGGGTGGCAGCCAAAGGGAGGGGGAATAGGGGGGTGGCTAGGGTTTTGGGGAAGGGTGGCGCCTCCCCCCCCCTTATGGCCAACTCCCACAAGGCCTCTTGGGCCAAGGCCCAAGCCCAGGTTGTCTACCCTTTGCAAAAACTCCCCTCTAATTCTCTGTTAAATCGCTTTGCTAAATGATCCTTCTCCCTAATTTTAATTATTCTCTCTCGAATACATTTGGGGTATTACATTCTACCCCCCTTAAACTGAATTCGACCCCGAATTCTTACCACGCTTAACACCAAAGAATAATCACAACTAAAATTTACCAACATTATCATGTACCTGCTATGAATAATTCTGGATATTGCTCATGCATGCGAGACTCCAATTCCTAAGTGGCCTCTCTCTCAGTCTGATGTGACCATAGCACCTTGACATACTTCAATGTCTTATTCCTTAAGACTCTTTCTGACTTCTCCAGGACTTGTACCGGCTTGGATTCAAAAGATAGATCTTGCTCAATGGTTAGAGGTTCTAGCGAAATAATGTGCTCCGGATTCCTCAAGTACTTCCTCAACATGGAGACGTGAAATACATTGTGCACACCACACATGGACTCTGGAAGGTCCAAACGGTATGCAAACTTTCCAATCCATGCCAAGATCGAAAAAGACCCTACATACCTCGGGCTAAGCTTTCCTTTGGTACCGAATCGCACAACACCTTTAGTGGGAGACACCTTCAGGAGCACCTGATCCCCCACTTCAAATTCCAACTCTCGTCTCCTCAAATCAGCATAGCTTTTCTGTCTGCTCTGAGCTGCTAGCAGATTCTGCCTCACTAAGCCCACACGCTCGACAATCTTCTGTACCCAATCCAGTCCCAAGACTGCCTTCTCACCCACTACCTCTCAACAAAGTGGTGATCTGCACTTGCGTCCATACAGAACCTCGAACGGTGTGGCTTTAATACTAGAATGGTAGCTATTGTTATAAGCAAACTCTACCAATGGCAACTGATCCTCCCAACTACCTTTCCAAGACAAAAACACAGGACCGCAGCATGTCCTCTAAGGTCTGAATGGTACACTTTGACTGTCCATCTGTCTGTGGCTGAAATGCCATACTAAGACGGAGCTGAGTGCCCAGTGTGGTCTGCAAACTCTCCCAAAACATGGAGACAAACTTAGCATCCTTGTCGGAAACAATGGTCTTTGGCACACCATGCAACCTCACAATCTCACGCACGTAAATAGGAGCCAAATCGCTCGCTGAGTTGGTTGTGCGGATAGGAATAAAATGTGCAGATTTGTTGAAACGATCCACTATCACCCAAACTGCATCCTTCCCTCGCGGCGATCGAGGTAATGCAACCACAAAGTCCATGAAGATATCATCCAAGGCCATTGAGGGACCTCCAAAGGCTGCAACAACCCTGCAGGACGCTTATGTTCTGCCTTCACTTGTTGACAAACACCGCAAGAGGCTACATAATTAGCGATATCCACCTTCGTCCTTTTCCACCAGAAGTTCTATTTCAGATCATGGTACATTTTCGTCTCACCCGGATGAACAGTGTATGGGGTGCGATGTGCCTCCCTCAAGATATCATCTTTGACCTCCGCCTTTTGTGGCACACAAAGGCGACCCTTAAACCGCAACGCACCGGAACCATCCAAACTGAAATCTCCTTCTTTTCCCATATCCAGTCGTTTCCTGACACTCTGCAATAACCGGTCGCTCTGCTGTGCTTCCCGCACACAGTCTGGAATGGCTGACTCAAGGATCAACTGTGTCTTAACATGTGTCGTGCCTGCATAGCAATAAGATATCCCCATGCAGTCAAAATCAGCAATGAGGCAATCAAGGGTAGTAGGTGTCGCCTTGCGACTAAGAGCATCAGCAACCACGTTTGTCTTGCCAGGATGGTACTGAATTGAGATATCATAATCCTTAATCAGCTCCAGCCACCTGCGCTACCATAAATTCAAATCCTTTTGCGTGAAAATGTACTTAAGACTTTTGTGATCTATGAAAACATCACAAGTCTCCCCATACAAATAGTGCCTCCAGAGTTTCAAGGCAAACACTACAGCGGCCAACTCTAAATCATGTGTTTGGTAATTCTGCTCATGCTTCTTCAGTTGCCTCAATGCATAAGCTATTACTTTACCATCTTGCATGAGAACACAACCCAATCCAACTCGAGAAGCATCGGAGTAAACTGTGAAATGCTTCCCAGGCTCAGGAACAGTAAGAACAGGAGTGGTCACTAGCTTTTCTTTCAAGGTTTGGAAACTACGTTCACAATCACCATCCCACCGAAACTTCATATCCTTCTGTGTGAGCCGGAACAAAGGCTTGGCAATAATAGAGAAATCCTGCACAAATCGCCGATAATATCCTGCCATACCAAGGAAACTCCTCACTTCTTTGACGCTGGTCGGTCTTCCCCATTCTAGTACTGTGGAAATTTTTCTCGGGTCAACAAATATTCCCTTATTATTTATGATGTGCCCCAAGAATCCCACTTCTGACATCCAAAACTTGCACTTTTTCAGTTTAGCATAAAACTTGTTCTCTCTTAGTGTCTCCAATACGAGTCTCAGATGACGCCCATGATCTGCTTCAGTCTTTGAATATATCAAAATATCATCAACAAAAACTACTACAAAATCATCTAGATACTCATGCAATATCCTGTTCATTGTCTCCATAAAAGCAGTAGGAGCATTCGTTAGTCCAAAAGATGTAACCTTGAATTCAAAATGCCCATACCTTGTGGAGAACGCCATCTTCTCAATATCCTCCTTTCGGACAGGAATCTGATTGTATCCCAACTGGAGGTCAATCTTTGAAAATATCTTAGCTCCTCTCAACTGATCAAATAAGTCTTCAATGTGTGGCAGAGGATACTTATTCTTAATGGTTAACTGGTTGAGAGCATGGTAGTCAATACACATGCGCCAACTATCATCTTTCTTCTTGGTAAAAAGAACTGGAGCTCCCCAAGGAGACACACTGGGATGAATGAGATCTTTGGCTTTTAGATCATCCAACTGTCTCTTTAGTTCCTCCTAAAAAGGATGAGCCAAACGGTATGGAGTCATGGAAACCGGTCGACCACTCGGGACCAAATCAATTCTGAACTCTACTGGGTGAGGGGGGGGCATCCCAGGCAATTCCGCTGGAAAGACATCCAGAAATTCCCGAACCGTCGGAATATTTTATGCAGTCAAGGATGAACTCGGCTTTTCCACCAGAGACAAAAGAAATCCATTCTTTGCTGCTCAGCTACCAGGAAACAAACTAGCCAGCACAAAAAGTGAGTGTGATGGAGCGCTCCCCTGAAAGACTATCTCCTGCCCAGACGGAGATTGCAAGATTATTGTCTTCCAAAAACAAGAGATGACAGTACGGTAACGATGCAACCAGTCCATACCTAGAATAACATCAAATGATTCCATCTTCATAACCATCAGGTTAGCAACAAATTCTTCCCCATTTAAAGAAATCACACAACCTGGACAAACTGTGGAACTGGAAAGAATTCTCCCAGGAGAATTAACTAAAACTAACTGCGCTATGTGATGCATACTCAGCTTTGCCCTGCTAGCGAACTCTAATGATGCAAAGGAGAAAGTAGCTCCTAAATCAAAAAGAACAAAAGCTTCCACTGAATCCACTAGAAGCATATCTGTCACCACATTAGATTTACCTCACCGACTCGGCCTCGGATAGCATATGACATCGATGTTTGAGGCGGCGAAGCCCCAACACTGGTATGGTGGTGCGGCAACACTTTGGAGGTCTTGAAGGTGCCATAATCGAAATGGTGCTTTGCAGAGTGGGCGACCAAAAGTACCCTGGTGGTGGGACCCCTCTAGGAGCAAGGAGGTAAGGCTAAGGTGGCACCCAAGTCTAAGTAGGGGTGGCTGCTAGCATCTGCACTGATCCTCGAGAAGAAGCAGCTGGCGCTGGCGCTGACGCTTGAACTAGCTCCCACTTGATGATACTAGCGGGATTCCACTGACAAACCAACGCCTTGTGGCCCTCCTGACCACAGTGGCGACATGGGCCAGACCAGGCACACTCTGAAGCGTGATGGCCGTTGTCACACTTGAAACAAATCATGCCTTGCCCTGGAACTGGACGAAGCATGGGTGCACCCGCTGACGGTCGAGATGTGACTAAAGACTGCGGCTTTGAGAACTTGGACTTGAATGAATTCTAAGGGCCTTTGAACTTCTTGGAAATGGGCTTTTGAAAAGATCCACCTCCTCCACCAAAACTCCTCTTTTGACTGCCACCAGCACCATCGGGAACCGTAGAACCTCTAGCGCCATGCAACTCCTCACTGAGCTGCATCTCTATCTCCATGCCCCTGGCCTGCTCTATCAGGGAACTAAAGTCACGCAACTCCAATGCCCCCAACACATGACGGTACTCTGGCTTGAGCCCTCTGTGAAACCTCTTTGCCTTCTCCACATCATTAGTGGCCACAGTTGGTCCAAAGTGAATTAGGTTATTGAAACTTGCTTCATATTCTGAGACTAACATCTTGCCCTGCTTATAGTTGTTCAAGGAAACCTCCATCCTCTCCACAAAAGAATCTGGATAGAACTTCCACCTGAACTGCTCAACAAACAACTCCCAAGTAGCCGGTCCATGGGCAACGGTCCTGGCTGATAGGACTCCTTCCCACCAGATATTCGCCTGCTCCTTCAGTTAGAAGGCCACAAACTAAGCCCTCAACTCTGAAGTCATCCCTAGCGCTCCAAAGTACCTCTCCATATGATGCAGCCAGTTAGCAGCATCAACTGGCACGCCCATCCCATCGAAGGTATCCAATCTCAGAGCATTCCATTGATGGAGCCCCATAGCCACCACAGCAGGACCCGCCGTAGGTGCAGCCATAGGAGTGGCGGCAGGTACAGCTATAGGAAAATGTTGGGGTTGAGCCTGGTTCACATGAACCGCTGAAGCAACTTCTTCTTCTGACCCCACAGGACTACCTTCCCTAGCTACAGATTCCGAACCTCGGGCGGTGGCGTTGCTTGCCCCGACCGGCACCCTGCCGACCACGGCCACGGCATCTACCCCTTGCCATTGCTAAACACCACAAACAAGAACATTCATACGTTAAGCACAATGATCAACTATCAATTCAATCACAAGAACAACTATAATATTCAACGGAAGCGTATTTGCAATGCTAAAACCCAATCCCACCTACTATGCATAGTGTGTCAAGATTAATAATTCAAGTACCACGGAGCTATAGCTCGCGCTGATACCAACTGTAACACCCCAGCCCAACATGAACCTGGAATGCTACTAAACTAACAAAGTAACAATTTAAAACCTAAGACATTATACTAAATTTTGGCAAAACCTCCTTTGTATAGTTAACCATACCGGAGGTTCCAAAAGATAACAAAAGCAATAAACAATAATCCAAACATCCAATCTAAAACGTAATCATAAAAAAAACATCCATAAGACGCTAAACAATTCTATTACAGAGCATCATAAGCATAAGACATAAACAATAGTAATTCGCTAAGCAGTTTGCTCAATTATTAATTCATAATCTAAAAGCAATCGTTCATGAATGGTTCGTGCTTGTGTGCAACAAATCTCAATTCTAGCCCCTCCCATGCATGACGTTCGCGCATGTGGTACCTAAAAACATAAGCAACAGTAAGAGTGAGTCCAAAACTTAGCAAAATACAATAATTCAATATACAACACTATCATTATCATCCAATCACAATCCTTTATAATAAACAATTTCACATGCTCATACAATGCAAATGCCAGATGCACCTTTTCTTTTCTCTTTGCATATACCGATAATGCGGAGTATGCATCCGTCGATGCACACCCAAGCCTGTGCCTTTTAGCACAGGGACCATAACCCCACACTCCATGAGTGTGGGGATCTCAAGCCCGTCTAATGCATGACGGGAACGTCAAAATCAATGCCTGGTCACCATGTAACCAGGCCTCAAAGATGATAACATGATGCATATGAATCAATTCTTTTATCCAACATAAACATGTATTAGCCAACAGCAACATACATGAATAAAGAGCATACTCATACTTCTAGCATTCATGAACAGCGAAAAACACATCATTCTAGCATCCATGACTAGAGAATATACACATAATACCAGCAAACATGAACAATCACTCTTAATTATTCTATCACTAATTGTACTTACCTCAAATGTGCAAAGATGGCAGACATGAAGAGGGTGCTGCCCCCAGAACCAAAACCCCATCTGAATAATTTTAACAAACACTCTAAGGTAACAATTCTGATCCAAACATCGCTAGAAACAAATATGTAACTCACTATGCTCCCTAGCGCAACCCAACACTAACTCCTATGAACATCGATCTATCCCAAACAGAATAGTCCTCTTCTAAAATTCATAACTTGTCGCCTACTTATCCAAAAAGGGTGTTCTTTGATTCTCTGGAAAGATTATTAATTTATGTACATAAACCTAGTTTGCGAGCTTTCCAGATTCAGTCATCTTCTATCCTTACCAAACAGATTAATAGAGCTACTAAATCTCATCAGGGGTTCTGGACAACGAGACTAGCGGGTGGTGAGCATGCCCCCCACTTGTTGCCCGATGCACAGGATGTCGTCCGTCGAACGACCATAGCTCAAGTTCTTTATTATCTTCTTCATCTCCGACGAGATGTGCTTCAAAAAATTTTATATCACGCCGGTGTTGTGTCTGGACACGCTATGGTGGCTTCCGATGCGCTATGGACGCGCTGCGCCTGCTCCAACTATAGTGACATACATAGCAAGTTCATGAACGAAAAGTACGGATGTCGTCAATGAAATGACCAAAGGTTGTAAGTGTCTTACGGTGTTGTCACGCCGCAAAGCACTGTGACAATCGTACGTGCAACGGAGGCTCTCCAGGTGCATCTCCGATGTTAGCCGCTTCGGGCGCTCTGGTGGAGGAATGGTGAGTCTTGCGCGCGTCCGTGGCATATACCACTCCAAGTACGCACTGTACGTCTCAAGGTCGTACAGACGCCGCTAACTCTAGATATCCATGTGCGCCCAGTCCGTCCATGTCGTAGTCCACTCCTGCAGGACCGGGCGCCAGTCCTGAATATGCCCACTCACCCTCGGTTGCCTGTATTTCTGGAAGGATAGATGTTAGAAAAGACGTAAGGACTGTAAACATTACTCGGATCAAGTTTGACTCACAGGTGTACGGCTCGCTGCAGGAGCTTGCCGTCTAGCACGGGGAGGGCATGACCTGGTACACACCAAACTGTCTCATTACGCACTGCAGCGCATAAGGCTCCACCATATGTGTGAACACCAGGTGGCAGTCCATCCTCCATAACCCGATGTCCTGGGTGCATTGCACAGACAACCCGTGTGGCGCTACCGTGCGCACCAAATTTGGATACTATGGACACCAGTTGATGTTGCTCTCGTGCAACGACTCGAACTCATTGTGGTACAACGAGTAGCACCTCGCCGGCCTATCCTTGGCCCAACGTAGATAGCCAGTAGTCCACCGTGAGCTCATGGTGGGCCCGTTTATCGTGTCGATGGGGGGGGGCGTACGGGTGCACCGCTCTCTCGGTGGACAGTGCCCAACCGGGAAGTGCTCCCAACTCCACAACTACAGGAGCACGTAGCAGACGGCCAAGCTGAAGGCATCACCGAATACTATGGACACCAGTTGATGTTGCTCTCGTGCAACGACTCGGCGTGGCGGACATAGCTGGGGTAACACCGATCTCCCTATGTGGTTGGAAACAGGACTCAACCAAAGAGCTAAAGAAGGTAAGCAACGAGGTGCATCCTAACAACCTTGTCAGGTGCACCCTGCAAGCAATCACTGAACTGCCTGAACCAAGTCTAGGGGATGCCACGTGCACCCTCCGAGAGAGGTTGGCCGAACCGCTGCTCCAGTCTGGCCTTCCAGTGCACCGGCAGAGGGCCCGAAACAAGTGGCTCACCCCGGATCGGGAGACCGGTCAAGAGCGAGACGTCCTGCAGGATGATCGTCATCTCACCCCACCAAAAGTGGAAGGTGTGCGTCTCGGGCCTCCACCTATTGACAAGTGCCGACAACAAGCTGGCATCTAGGATAAACTGACGTCTGAGAGACACCAACCTCACAAGGGGCAACAAGCTCGTGTCCTAGAGGATCGGGACATAGTGATCGTCTAGCTCCCTGTAATCCCTCTTCACCCGAAGCAGCAGGGGCGAAGGGCCATCGGCGTCACTAGCGATCCACAGCTTGCACCGGTTGTCCTCATCGTAGAAGTGTTCCAGAAGGACCGATAGATACATGACTTGCAACACATGAAATAGACGGAATATTAGTGAGAAGATTGATAATGACCATGAAATAACTAGCACAAAATAATTAGTTGCATGAATAACTAGCAGTGCCTACTGTCATTATTTTTCTATTTTCTAATTGTTTAAAACTAATTAATTAAGACAAACTAATTATTTAGGACTCTAACTAATTGACTATAGAATACTGCAAATTAAATATTACGACGAAACTAACACTACAAATTAATGTGCACTAATTTGTAGGTACAAAATTTGTAGCTGACCATAGGCTAAATTCATCGGCTTAGTGCTCAAATATGTTTCTTACTCAAAAGTACAGAGCCACTCATGAGGTCTAACTTTATTATCCATGTATAGCAGTATTGGTGGAGGTGTTCTTAAGTTCCTTTACCCATGGTCTTAGATACATTACTTTGTCCATGCATTTATAGCCTGTACAACATATACAATGTATGATAATCTCAGAACGCTAATTACATTGATAGCATACGTACTGACAATTACATGGGACTCCTAAAGTCAAAAATATTTTCCCACAAAAATCTCAGAACGCTAATTACATAGGACTAACAACGTTAAACTAAATTACAACTACGTAAGTACGCATCCACCGTAAAATTACAACTAATTACTTGGTAACTAATTAACGAGCGCTCAAGAATTAAACGATGGATATACAAATTACCTACAAATGACGGTGGTCAATAGCGCTAAAATGTCCCTGAAAATATAATCGACAAAGCGAGTGTGCGAGCGAAAGAGCGAGTGAGTGAGGGAGCAAGCGAAACAACGAGTGAATGAGGGACTGTGAAATGAAATCGCGCTCGTTCGCTCGCTAATTTATAGCCGGGAGTGAATCCTTCCCCGCGCGCGATCGGTTTTATTTTGCATGCGGTAGACAAGGATTACAACGAATAGATTGATGAGATGGGATGGCAAGACAGGGGAGACAGCGAATAGATTGATGAGATGGATGACAAGAATCTTGCTTTCGGTGGAAAAGAAAAGCAGATGGAGGGAGGAGCCTCATTCGAAAAAAGCACAACACAGTACACGTTTATAAAATTGCGAGAAAAATCCTGAACGAATAAAATTATGGAAAAATTACACAAGTAAGTATACTATATCGGGAGGCTCCACGTAAAATTTCATAATTTTTTGAAGTCGTTTGTTATATTTTAAAATTCCTACGAACAACTAAAACCCTAAGCGGCAAGAACCCTAATTTAACCCTAACCCTAACCCTAACCCTAATGGACACATGGCGGGTCGTGGGCGTTACCGTATGGCGGCCGTGCGGTAACACCACCGCACGGCAGCCATGCGGACAGGGGCACATGACGGCTAGAGAAGCGCCACCGCATGGAGCCAAATTTGAAAAAAAAAAATCCCCAACGACTTTTTCTGGTAATACGGACCCGAAACGTACTAATATGGTAAAAAAAATTCTTGCCCAGATGATAACAATGGGTCAACTGTTAGCTGTACTCTATGGGCAGCTGAGCTGGGGTCCGGCTCGTACCGTGCATTCGCCAGAAACATTGATGACTCCGCAAGAAAGCAACCGCCTGGTCCTCCTCGACCAAGTCACTTGATTATCTACAAAACGACATGGATGGTTTGGTTTTGAGCTCGCGTATCGTCCTTTTTTAGTTGGTGCCTGCCTGACATGGATTCTCTATACTCCGTGGGATGCACCAAGCCATATCATTGTATGAACTTTGATGTAATACCGACGTTACCCTCTCGCATACAATGTTGTCTATTTTGTCATGGGTAAAATCTAGCTGGTTTTCTTAGATTATAAAATCTTCGCCTAGCAATTTACATAACTCTAGGTAGGTCAAAGCAGTTGTTCATGGGGATTGCTAAGTTACGGTCGTCCTTAAGGTCAGCAAGTCGCAGACACATCCCTGAGAGCGCCACGTGGAGCGGTGCATCGTCTTCCCTGCCACCCAAGGCCCCTGCTCCCTCTTCTCCCTCGATGCCCACTCTCCGCTCCATTCTCCATCTCAAAACTTCCTAATTGGATTTGAAAACTTTCAAATTGGGATCCGAAACTTACAAATCCAAAACTTCCTAATCGCATTGGAAACTTTCAAATCAGTATAAAAAAATTCAAAATCGGGATCCAAAACTTTCAAATAGAAAACTTCCTAATCGGATTGGAAAACTCACATCGGGATCGGAAACTTCCTAATAGGACAGGAAAATTTTCAAAGTAGGATAAAAAAAACTTTCAAATCGAGAGGCATAGGAGGTGCGGTAGGGTGGGCGTGGAGCGTGGCGAGGAGGCGGCATGGTCGTGTGGCACACCCAATGCACAACGCCCTCACTGGTGGCGACCAAAAGGTAGGAGTGACGAGGAGGTGCGGCGGCGTAGGTGTTGGGTGCGGTGAGAAGGAGGTGTGGTGGCGCGTGGCGACAGAGATGGGAAGTGGCGGCCTCAACGTGATGGAATAATTCGGTACCGCAGCGAGGAAAGCATGAATACAGATGGGGCAGTCATTGAGAAAGTTTGACCCATTCTCCGATTTGGGCAAAACCGTAGAACCCGCCAATGAACAACCCTAATGTCATTCCAACAAATTTTATGAATGATCGGTAATGAACACCTCTAGTGTCATCCCACCAAATTTGATGGATGATCCTATGATGGACCAATCCATCTTAGAATGATGTGATCCCTCAAACCAAACATCCTATTGGTGCAACGCTGAGCCACACAAACAAAGCAGCGCTTCCGCTTTTGTCCTCGGCGTCGGCAAGCTCGCCGCTGCCTTCGGGCACCTCGCCATGCCTAGCTTTGGCCTTTGTGCATCTCTGGCATCTTCATTGTCTCGTCATTGTGTGATGTTGAACTGTCATGGGATTCATTGCAGTTGCTGCCTCACGACTTCTTCATCCATAGAGGTGAGTTTTTTTTAATCTCGAGTTGATAAACAAAATCTTGAGCTCGAAAGTCAGATCAAACGCGGACGGATGATAAACACAATCTTGAGCTCGAAAGTGGAATCTTGAGGTAGAAGTTCGGAATTTTTAGTTAGAAAATTTTAAAACTGGAGCTTTGTAGGCGGCACCAGATTGAGATCCAACGGTAGAAGCGCATAATACCCTCTACCTTAACTTCCCTTAGCCGTCAAATCGAATACGGATGGATGAGATTAATCGCTACTTTAGATGTTTCATTGTTTCTACTGTGGTGTTGATGAGCACTGTGATTCCCTGTAGAACAGTGATTCCGACGACCCCTTTCGCATTCAACCAAAAATGGCAAAGACGGCACAAGCACGTGCTGCACGTCTACGCAATAGTGAAATAGCACACTTGTACGAAATGATTGGAGTACTATTGTTTCCACTCCACGTGACGTAATTATCACACAAAGATTTCGTACATGGCACAGGCACATACATCAGCAGCCATGCCAACATACGTATGCAAAGCGGTATAATACCCGTACGGAACGGCCAAGTAATCAAGTATCCCCGCAAGTAGAAACTTCCTTCTCAGGCACGCACGCACGCACGCACGATGAGTCGCTGACCCGACCCGGAACACCCTTTCCCCGTGTCCGCGCTATGTATAGATCCCGCTCGCCGCCGCGCCCAAACGCCACAACCAATCCCGACGAGAAACCGAACGCGCACACCTCCTCCCGCCCCCTCTCTCCCCGGATGGAGCAGCCGCGCGAAGCGGCAGCGGCGGCGGAGGAGGCCATCGCGCTGTTCGACGCCTACTGGTTCCACTGCCTCGTGCTTCTCCCGTGCTCCCCTCCTGCGCCCACACCGGCGTCTCCGCCGGCGCCGCCTCAGCGCGGGGAGGAACAGCAGGCACCGGTGGAGAGCAAGAGTAGGGAGCTGCAGCGGGCTCCGTCCGGGCTGCGGCACCGCCGGTCGCGGAGCGACGAGGTCGCGGCGGCCGCGTTCGAGGGCCTGGAGCCACTCAAGATCCCCAACAGCCACCGCGCCAGGCTCGAGACCATCCTCTCCGGGAAGGACGGGCTGGCCGCGCCGCAGCAGCTGCCGGAGCGGAGGAGGCCGGAGGTGCGGCGGCCGGGGGGGAGGCGGCGGCGGCGGCGCGGGCGGAGCATGTCGGAGCTGGAGTTCGAAGAGGTGAAGGGGCTGCGGGACCTCGGCTTCACTTTCTCCGACACCGAGGTCGACGCCGAGCTCGCGTCCATCTTCCCGGGGCTCCGGCGGCGGTGGTCGGAGGAGGAGGCCAAGAAAGTTATGGCGGCTGCGTCCGCCGAGGAGGAATTTCGTAGCGACACGGCGGCGGCGGCGGCCGCCTTGGCCTCGGCGCCGAGGAGACCGTACCTGTCGGAGGCGTGGGAGGACGAGGAGGAGGAGGTGAGGAGGATGCTGAGGAACTGGAGGATCCCGGCGGCCCGCGACGGCGCCGACCTCAAGGAGCACCTCCGGCTCTGGGCCCACACCGTGGCCTCTGCCGTCCGGTAATGGTTTTGACCATTAGAGTTGGTGACAAAATCAAGTGTAAATATTCCGCCATTTGCATGTACATCTCTTCAAGTTGATTAATTAGCTTGTTTTACTTTTTCAACAAATAAAATAAGAAGTTTACTCGTGCAGCAGGAGAGTGTCTTTTCTCCTATACACCTAGTTGGCCTCTCTCACTATTCCCAAATTTCTCATCGAGATACACTAACATGTGAATCCAATTTGACAGGGACAAAGTCTCGCCCTCCTGACTCATGAACATATCTATGCTTCCACTTCTACCACAACCACTTAAACCGTCGCCATCCCACTTCTTCACATACACATCGAAATTTGTTGTCGTACCAATCCTTCCTGTCTTGTGTCGGGACTCGCCACCTACACTCGTCTGATATTCGCTTCATATCTCAGAGATCTCGATCCCCTCTGGCACTCAGTCTGCGGGTTGCAATGACAACGTGCATGAAGATGAGGAGATCCGACTATGTAGGAGGTGATGGTGCGGGGAGGTAGCGCTGGCTACAGGAGGAGGTAGCAAGGAGAGGAGGCGGGGCCAGGGACGGGAGAACACACTGGGAGGGAAGAAAGGAGGTGGTACCTTGGAGGAGAAGCAGCGGCGTCAGGGAAGGAAGGGCTGGCAGTGACGGCAGATGAGGAAGAGGCAGCCACGAATGCGTCCTTCCCTTATCGCGTCGCCGTCTTGAGTTCATCGCACTGTGTCCTATTCATACTAATCCTCCCCTACGCCGCCGCCGCCACCTCCTGCTCCGCGCTGGTTGAGCAAGCATCATCGTCGTCTTCTCGCTTACTACCACGCCGCCGCCACCGCCTCCTCCTCCCCAGCCTCCCACCTCCTCGTCGCAATGTGGCTAGTGCGAGTTGCAAAGGTCAATGGCTGTGAGAACCGAGTCGTGGTTTGGATTCAGGGTGGAAGATGGTGGCCATCGACGCGTAGCCATCTTCCTTGTCAGCCAGCAATGGCTGAAAATAGGCAGCACGCCGGGGATGAAAGTTGGTATCAACTTCAACTTTCAAAGGTAAAAAATCTATGAGCTCAAAATTTTAAGTTTCGGGTAGTAGTGGTAGCAGGTGATGCAATAGGCGGGTTTAATTTATATGTGTGTGAAAGAAAATTGATATTTATTAGGAAGAAGTTCATTCTACCTCCTCAAGTATGGACATGCGGACAAGTAACCCCCTGTATTAAAAAATCGATCCTTTGACACCCCGAACTTGCAAAACCAGACAATCTACCCCTGAGGCTGTTTCGTGCGGTGGTATTGCACATGTGGCGTCCAAATAACCGGTTTTAGCCACATAGGTCGATGTGGACTAGGTGAAATGGCGATCGGTGATGTGTGGACTAGGTGGTAGCCGATCTTTTTATTTGTTCTTTTATGGATCTTGCGCCATGAGTCGGACCAGCACGGGCGCGTTCGGCAGTAGGTTCTTGGCATTGACGGACGAGTTCACCTCGGCGATGGTCGGCGATGGTCGGCGAGGGCGAGTTCAGCACCGTCTACCTCGCCTGCCTCTCAGGTGTCCTCGCCGCCGTCAAGATCTACCGCAGCAGCGAGTGCCTCCACTGTGTCTTCTGCCAGGAGCTTGACGCGCTCCTTCGCGTCCGCCACCCCCACATAATCCGCCTCCTCGCCTTCTGCGACCAGCAAGGTGGGTGCTTGATTCGATGCAGAGGAGGGTGTGCTGGTTTTGGAGTTCGCGGCGAACGGGAACCTGCACAAGAAGCTCCACGGTGGCGGGAAGGCCACGCGGATGATGTCGTGCGTGCGGCAGGAGGGCAGCCTCCTGACGATCGTCCTCGCACTGAGGTTGAAGGCCGGCGGCGCCCCTTGCGACGCGCGGAGGTTAGTTAATGGAGAGCAGGATGCGGTGGGACTACGCGACAAGCAAGGTGTAGGCGCCGGCGAGGGCGGGGAGGAAGGCTGTTCCCCTACCGCGACCAGAAGCTCACCACCGCCATCACCCCCATCGCCCACCAACGTCGAGGAGGCCCTCCGCATGGCCAACTCCGCCACCGGCGGAAACCTCACCACACCGGATTCCAATCGCGCCGCCGGCCACTACATCGGCCTCGGCCACGACCTCCTCCTCTTACTCGTCCCTCCATGGTCGGAGGTGGGGCCGCGCCAGACTCCGCCTCGGGCTCCGGCTCTGAGTCGCCAGCCGCACCGAGGTTGCGGTTGATGCCGCCCACCTCGGCCTGCTCCTCCCGAGAGGGCGCTAAGCAGGTTCGCCGACTCCTCAACCGATCCATGAATCAGCGATCTTGCCACGCTTCTTTGCCAAGGGTTTGAGGGAGGAGGAGAAGGGGATGGGTAAAGCCGTTATCGGAGCTTCGTGAGCTGCCAAGTAAGCTGGGTTCAGTGCGGTGAGCATGTCGACTCCATCGTGCGCACGGTCGACGGAGGCGGGATTGGGAGGCGGCATCGGGCGGGATGGGGGGTGGCGCCCGGGCGAGATGGGGAGGCAGCGTCGGGGAGGGAGAAGGGGAACTGGTAGTTGGTGCTGAGTTGAGGATATGATGGAGGGGGAGGACTGAGGAGGATGATTTGCTAAAGAACAAATAAAAAAATGCCAGCTCACCTAGTCCACATATCAGCATACGTGGTGAAACCGGGCCAACTGGACGCCACATGTGCAATACCACTGCACGAAACAGCCTCAGGGGGTAGATTGTCTGGTTTTGCATGTTCGGGGTGTCAAAGGGCCGATTTTTTAATACAGGGGTTACTTGTCTGCATGTTCATACTTGAGGGGGTATAATGGATTTCTTCCTATTTATTATGTGGTTTATGATCCCGTCTGTATATATATATATATATATATATATATCTCTCTCTCTCTCTCTCTCTCTCTCTCTCTCTCTGTGGATTTCGTTGTAACTCACGGGCACCCTACTGGTAGTTTTTTTTGAAAATGTATGTATCATTGTATGTATTTATCACAATTCTGGGTTTTGGAACATGGAACTGAAAACTTTTTGCAACCAACAAAAAGGAAATGTGAAAGAATGTGAAGATTTGATTTGAGGCACACACAGGCTGATCTGATTATTGGTTTCGTGTCAATGCCAAGAAAGCATTTCGGTTGCTTTGAAGCTAAGGATTCCATAATGCCATGAATCATGATCATGTTGACACCGTATCTTTGGGACGAACAATCTAGACTTGGGGCTGGCCGTTGATTTGTCAAAATCTAGTGCAGGGACAGAAAGGCTGCTGACCAGCTGCTTTAATTGGGGTCACGAAATGATTCCATATTAACGATCCGATGCTTCTGGCATCCTCCACAAGATTCATCTTTCATGGAGGGTAATTAACAATCATGGCGATCGATGGTACCATATGTTTTTTTATCGTGGTTAGCACGTGTGCCTGGAGCCCTAAACTATTCAGCGCAGCCGTGCAGTTATAACATGTGAACTGCAACGCACGCAACGGATATTCTCTGTAAGTGCTAGAGTTCGGCTCACAGGTGTCAGCAGAGAGCCTGGCCCTACTTGGCAAAGGGAAGTGTCTGTAGCAAAAATTACATGTTGGACCATGGTCCATCAAGATAGTTTTATAGTTGCTCGCGAGAGGAAAAAAAAAAGTTACATGGTTCCGGTGGAACCAGTCGTTGCATCAAAATTATGGTGTTTCCCGCCACCACGGTGTCATCACCAAGGTCAGAGGTGTCCAAACGGGCAACACGACGTGGCCTGACACGGGTCTATTTAGGCACAATCCAGCTGGTCCGGCAAGTTAAATGGGTTGTGTCATATTAGTCTATGGGCTCAGTCGCCGACTCAGGCATGATACGCTAAACTCATGGGCCATGCCATGCCGCCCCATGCATGCTTGGTCACACACGCCAAGAACGCTCAGGTCACATGCGCCTAAGGAACGCTCAAGTCACACGTGCTCGAGAAACGCACGGAACACACGTGTTTGAGAAATGCCAGCACCATGCTTCCTATACATAACAAGTAATAATAATCAAACTCACAGTGGCAACATCGGTGAAATTTCATTCCATATGTAAAGATAACTAAGAAATAGGCAATTAACAATAATTATCAAAGTAGCGACCTTAAGGTCGAAGCTTATAATTAATACCTTAGAAGACGAATATCTCAAATAAGCTACAACGGAAGGAAACAAAAATAACTTCAGTACAGCCCATCCATATGCCCATAGGCAATCGACTAGGGTAGCGCGACCTAGTTCTCCACGATCCTTGAAGTTGGCCTTGTTGATCAACAATGAATTGATGTAGTCTTTATCAACTGAACAACATTGTTTATAGCAAGAGTGAGTATATAGAGTACTCAGCAAGTTGTACTACATAATGCAGTTATAAATGGTGGCTTATTCCAAAGGAAATGACTACTATTGTTATGTTGCAAAAAGTAACGGTTTAAATTGAATATGAATAATAGATTGAAAGCGTAAGTTAAAACAGTAATAATAATAAGTAAACAAGAGTTTTCACAAAGTTCACATAGCTTAATCTAATTCTTTCACACAACTTCCCCTTCCACATTGTTTTTATAAAATCTACCCTTCGGGTAAATCACCAAGTAAGTCTATGACCGGGGACGCAGCTATTCAAATAGGTTATTAATACTTTGTAGAGGTTATATAACTTTACCCACAAGATACGATCACTTGATCAGAGTAAATCATAACAAAACCTTTTAGAAACTTCATCTCGACAATTGACCCTCCCGATGTGCATATAGCCGGCACTAAACTTCACCCAACTCGTTGGCCTGACGCACACCGTTGGACACGTAAACAACAAACAGTCCATAGATGTGACCCTATCAAGTAGTCCACACCTCCACCCATTACAGAGCTCTTAACCTACCCACTGAGTAGACAATATCGAGACTCCATAACTTACTAAGCTAGGCCTACCCCAAACCAGGATTGTGGTAGTACGATATGGCTCAGTTCAATAACACACAAAGTTAAGTACTTAATTGACCAAGGAGAGGCTGCCAAACTACACTAAGTCATCGAGATTCATATTTCCCAATCACAAAGTCCACCATGCCACAAATCCTTTCTACTCTCCTCAGTCTAAATATTTTTACACCCTGTTGATTAGGTGCAACACATGCCATCAATAGGTGACAACATACAACACACAACATTTTCACAAAAATGTTTGATAATCACTTAGTCAAGTATGAGCCTAATGTAACATCACAAATTTGGAGTTCTTTTGAAGCCTTTAAAAATAAAAATAACCATTTGAATTTTTCTTGCTTAAGTTAAAGCTTAATTTGAATTTTTAGAAATTAAAACCATTTAATGTGAATAATCTAAACTTCAATTAAATTCAAAACTATTTATTTGTGTTCCTTGAGTTCTATAGTATTTTCTAGAATTTTCTTGGAATTGTTGGAGTTTATTTGCTATTTCTTTCAGCTCAATTTTTATTTAATACCTTTTTTGAAATTCAAAAGCCTTTTGAATTTCGGAAATTCCCTTGGGCCGTTTTTCTTTTTCTCCCAGCCCAACTCCTTTCACCGCCAACCCGTTTTTTCGCTTGGCCCCCATCGTCTGCCGTTGTCGTTCAACCGTCGATCGCCTCGCCATCGGTGAGTCCCGAGTGCCACTGTCCACCTCCCTAGCTTTGCCTCCTCGCATTCTACGCGGTGCTCGCCTCGCTGTCTCCTGGAACCAGCCGCTTCGCTGTAGCCATAGTTGCCCGCGCCGCTCCGTTGCCTCAGTTCTCACCGCCATCGCTATGGTCACCGCTAGTGAAAACCGTTTGTGTCACCATCCTTGCTGTGTTGCCTTTGCCCAGATCCCAACCCTCGTCGTCACCGCCGTCGTGGCAAGCCACCTTGCCTCCAACCGAGTGCCACGTCAACTTCACGCCTACGTGTCATCCTCGTCAACAACCGCATGGCAATACGTGTGGCATACCCCAAACCCATCCCAATGACATGTGGGCCCCACATGTCATCCACTCAAGCCATGCACCCGGTACACTGTAGTCGGGAGCCACCTCTGTGGACTTGGTCCATAGACCATGGCCCACTTGTCAGCCTCTCAAGCCTTTTTCTGGATTTAATTTTATTTTAGAAATTCAGAAATTTCATAGGGCCCACCTGTCAGCCATAGCACCCTCTCCCCTCTTTCTTTTTCTAGAAATTTTCCAATCCGATAATCTTCGAAAGCCCCTTCTCCTTCGTCTGAACTCTGATTCAGCTTGTTCAAGTTCCTAAATTCGTCTAAAATATATCTTTTTCTTGTATAGTTGGTTTTGTTGTTTTTTATTTTATTTGATTTTCTTTTGGATTTATTTGTGTTTTGTCTATTGTCACTTTCTCGTTTAGATGACCTTTTTCAAGGAGTGGGAGCAAGGTTTGAGGACCAAAGAGTGGTAACTGAGCAAGGCCAAGGCAAGTCGTATGTATTTGATCATATTGAACCTATGTTTTTAAAAGTATATTGTTTTATATCAAATTGCATGCTACTTTTATATCAAGTGCTTTTGGGAGTAGTTAATTACCTAATTATCATTATGCCACCATTGATTGTTTGAATACCATGAATCCATTATTACCATAGGATGGTCATTACTAGTTGGACATATTTGTATCACCAACATGGGTTATCATAAAGATATAAATCATGCTTAGTTGTACGATGGGCTCATGTCACATGCTCAATAATGTTAATTTGACTTAATGGGATATGGAATTGTGGTATGATGCCACTGTGGTGTGATGCTACTGTTGTACAAGTTGTGATGCGATGTCGTTGTTATAAATTGTGTGTCATGGTAGGGGTTGTCATTGGTTTGGTTAAACAAAATGATTTCATGCTCAGGCGAGTGATTATGCAATAAAGAGGGTGCGGTTAGCACTTTTTTTGGATGAGGTAGGCTCACTTGGGTGAATTGTCGAGGACCTAATTTTGTACACCATTAAACTAGGCCATATCGTACAACCATATGTCCAGTATGGGATGGACCTGACTAATTAATTAGTAATGTCTCAGCTCTAGTTCTGTTTTTCGTGGCGTGAGTTCCGGGATGGATATTCACAAAAGCGCAAGAGGGGGGCCCTATCTGGTCGTGATGACATTTAGTGTTGAAATCTTAGCGGGCAGAACTGGGTTAAGAAGGAGCTTTGTAAAGGCCTTGTGATAATCACTTAGTCGCGCACCTACGGAAGTGTGTGAACGGACATTATAAGTTGACTTATCTCTTGTGGGTAAAGCTATACAACCTCTGCAGAGTTAAAACTATTTAAATAGTCATGTCCCTGATTATAAACAACGCCCGGGGATTTCACACAAGGGGTAGAGTTTTTATAAAAATGGTTGGAAGGTGAATGGGATGTTCACTTGGTGAATGTGATGTTTACTTGGTGGATGGGATGCTCACTTGGTGGTTTGGTTAGGAAGTGAATGGGAGGTTCACTAGTTGTTTCAAAGAAATTGTTTAGTCTATTTATTGATTATCTTTTCAATTACGTTTTGCAATCTACTTATTGTATTTACTGTCAATTCTTGCTTTCTGCAAAAGAACCATATAGCTATTCCTTTGATCAAGCCTTTTATGAATATTAGTTGCATACTGTTCCCTACGACTTGTTGAATACTTTATGTACTTATGGCTTTAAACTTTGTTGCTCAGTTGAAGAAGGTCAAGCTACTCAAGAGTTCTACAAGGAGTTCTTTGAAGACTTTACGAACTAGGATGCGTTCTCCAATCGATTTCCTATGGGCATGTCGAATGGCCACCCCAAGCTTCTTTTCCGCTGCAAGATTTTTGTTTGTTTATTTAGCCCTGCATGGCAAGTTAAGTAAATGTTGACCATAAGGTCCAGTTACTATAATTTGCTATTTTGTTACCTTTTTAGTTAATTCGTTGAATGGATGGTATTTCACGGATATTTTTACTGTGTGAGCTAGGTACTGATCATGAGACTAGTTCATAATTCACAGAGGGTTTCATATATGTAAATCCAGGTCTCGACACCTAATCTTTCAAATTGATATCAATGACCCGTTGCAAGGTTAAGCATATTAATCGTGTCTAACCATACCATGTTGGTACTATGACAATACCAACTAATAATTTAACTAAGCTAGGTTGACAAATGATCATGGAAAAACAATTCACAAGGGAGACACAGGCAAGCGGGTTGCATAACTAATCCCAAAATAAGTTACACATTTAATAATTAAATTATCGATGTAATAATTTGAATCAAAGTAGTTTAGTAAAACTGGGTGTAATATGATCAAAGCACAACTTGTCTTGCAATAACAATGATGTTGTTCTTTTATCTTCGATCTTAGACTTCCTTGACCTTCAACTCCTTCGGACACTTCCGGAATATCAACGTCTAAAGAGAGAAAAAGCGCTACAAACAAAATTCAAAAGGACAAATCCAATAAACTCCTAATTGAAATTGAATGGTACTGGAAGGTAGAACTTGCTTTTAGATTAATTTAGAAACGTGAATGTGTTCAATCGAGTTCGTATGAGGAAGAACGAGCTCTCAGAAGTTTGATCAAAAAAGAAAATCAAGAAAAAGAAAAGGGAGAGAGAATTTGAGTCACTAACAAGTGGGGCCACGGAATATTCTTGGAATCTTTATTTTCGGGATTTTTTTTTGGAAAATATTTGAGAAAATAACATGTGGGACCTACTGGATAAAATGGATTTCGGGAATTAAAAGAATTCTAGAAAAAGGAATGAGGGACTAACACGTGGGGCCATTGGTCTATGGACCATGTCCACGGAGATATTCTAGTCCGCGGTGGACCAAGCTCTTGGAGAGGCGTTGACCAAGGTTCACCTAACATGCGGGGCCTGCATGTAAGCGAAAGGTGGTTATAAGGTTATGACATGAGTGCCTAACACGTGGGGTCCACACGTTTGAGAGAGGTGGGGGTATGGTTTTAGATCTTGCCACATGAGAGATGATGAGGCGGCTTGGTGCTGAGGTGTCAGGAGGTGGCGGCTTGGTGGCAGAGGATGCTGACGGGGCGACAACGTGGTATTGATGAGGCGGCGGCGCTCTGAGCCCGATGGCTTGCCGGTGGCATCGGCCATGATGAAGGCGAAGGAGGCGCATGTTCGGATGAGGGTGTCGGGACCCAAAAATGCAATTCTGGATCCTCTGTATATAATGTACTAGTCCAGAATCACGCTAGTGCACATAGTGTCAACATAGATGAATATCGATCCACACAAGATGAATAATAGAATAAATGATTAACTTGGATAACAAATAATGGTTTTGACCTTCTGGTCGAGTTTACATTTATTAAGCCACGTAGGGCTGACAATAATTAAATAAGCAACAGCGGAACAAAGAAACTTCAGCGGAAACCCGTCGACTCACCACAGGCAACCGACTGGGATCAATACCTAATGATCAGCAACCTCGTAGAACTCCTCCTCGAAGGTAGGTGATGATTCCTCCACTTCAGCTGAATGATTGCAGCAAGCATGAGTATACAACCGTACTCAACAAGTTGTACCACAGAAATGCAATTATAGATAATGGCTTATTACAAATAAATGACTTTTGTGGTTATTTTGCAAGAAAGCAACATTTGCAATTGAATACAGATAATAGATTGAAACATAATTCAAAACAAATAAACAATAATAATTTAACAATTGTTTTCACAAAGGACACAAAGCCTAATCAATTCTTTCACATAGCCATATGAATTATTCCACACATCACCTTTCCTAATTGTTTTATAAAAATTTAACCCTCGTGTGAAATCCCCGAGCATGTCCATGACCGCAGATGTGGCTATTCGAATAGATTGATTAACACTTTGCAGAGGTTGTAGACTTTACCCACACGTTATAATCAGTGTAGCTAGCACTAATCATAACAAAACTTTTCCAAAACTTCATCTCAAACATTGACACTCTCGATGTGTTTTACCGTCATACCAATCCAAACACAGCGCTTTGGTACGACACACACCGTTGAACCTAAAGACGGCGAACCGCTCATAAATATGGTCTACATAGTAGTCCACACCTCCACCTATCACTGAGCTCCTAACCTACAACCTGAGTAGTCAATGTCGAGAATCCGTAACTTACTAAGTTACGCCCATCCCATACCAGGCATATGGTCGTATAGTAAGGCTCAGTTCAATGGCGCACAAAGTTAACTCCTTAATTGACCAAGGCGAGACTTCCAATTTCTAACTATGCCATGAAGATTATCATTCCTAATCACAAAGCTCCACCATATCACATAGTTTCCACCACTCGCCTCAGTCTAAATATTTTTTTTACCCTGTTGATTAAGTGCAACACATGCCATCAACGAGTAACGACACACAACATATAGTTTTACACGAAGTTCTATAGTCACTTAGTCAAATTTATATTTGCAACTCAAATGACAATGAATGACTCGTTGCATGGCTAAGCAAACTACTCGTATCTAACCAACCAACGTTGATGTTATGATAATACCAACTAGTAATCAACCAATCTAGGGTGACAAAATATCATGACATTACAATAGGCAAGGTGGATATAAACAATTTGGATAAATAACTAATGCCAAAGCATTTAAATAATTACTTAAGATAAATGCAATAATTGAATCAAAATAATTTTAGAAAACTAGGTTCAATATAATCAAAGGTACAACTTGCCTTGGAATAGATCTTGGTACTGGTCTTGGTCTTGGTGAACTCCTTCTTCCTCAAAATTCCCTGAATAATCAATGTCTACTCGCAAATGAAGCAAATAAACAAAATTAATATAAAACAGAGGGAAAACAAACTCCAAAAATTAAATAAAAATCTCAAGAAAATAGAGCTCGAATTTAGATGAATTTTGAAATTTGAATGTGCTCAATCGGAGTTCGTATGAGGAAGAACGGGCTTCTAAAAGATCTAAACCTAAAGAAAAAGGAATATTATATCTGATTTCTCGAATTATTTCTCTACTAGAAATTCCATATTATGACGTCATGCTGACGTCAACCATGATTTTTGGAATTAAAAGAAATCCAGAAAAAATAGGACAGAGGCTGACATGTGGGCCCAGGGTCTATAGACCTGGTCCATGGACTTGGTTCACTAGTCTACGGTTTCATGGGTTCATAGCACAGTGGATCTGACAAAGGGGACCCACTATCATAGGGATGGCTCATGGTGAACTGGGTTTACCGAGATGAATCTAGGGTTTAGGGTTTGACCGCACACGTACGCGCTGACGCGTCAGCCACATGGGCGACACGCAGGCATTGGATCTGATGTGGTGTTGAGTTGGCGGCGAGGTGGACTGCCAGGTCAGCTAAACAACGACGAGGCTCCGGCGAACATAGGTTTCAGCGAACGACGATGTTTCGACGACGGTGAAAGTGCGCATCTAGAGGAGCACGACACGAGGAACATGGTGACGCGGTCCAATCTCGCCAGCAATGACCACAATGAAGGCGGTGAGGGGGGAAGTGGTGGAGCGGCGCGGCTCAATGCGGTGATGGCGAACTAGGGCTTCTCCAGGAAAAAGAACGCGTGTAGTGTGTAGAACATGACACGGCGGTCTCGCGAGTGTACTTGATGGCGGCCGAGGCTCACCGACGGTAGAGGAATTTGTGAAGAAGACTTGGGCGGTGCTAGGGTTGCAACTTTGATTCCGGCGAAAAGGTGGCGATCTAGGGTTTCTTGCTTTGGGGAAAAGGCTGCGGAGGTTGGGGCGAATCTCGTGACGCAGGTGTGGGCTCTTAAATAGGGCCATAGTGGCGGGGCCACGTGGGAGTCCGAGATTGATACGATGGCAGAGTTTGGGACGGGCACAATTTGAAGATGATGAACAATGCCTCAGGTGGGACCCGCGTGTTAGTGACACCGGCTCAGAGGGAAACGGTTGGCAAAAGGCGACACAGAGGCTGACTAGTGGGGCCAGGCGCAACCGCGTGCGGGGGGAGAGAGAGACGAGCCACGCAGAAATGGGCCGAAAGTGAATATGAATGGGTCGAAGCAAAGGAATTCAGCCCATGGGAATTTCCTAAGTTTTAAATACATTTCCTATTTTAGAAATTACAGAAAATTCAAATAGCAATTAGAAAATAGCAAATGAACTCAACAAAATTCTAGAAATATCTAGAAAATATATCCAAGCACATAGAATCCAAATAAAATAGTTTTGACATTAATTGATGTTGAGATTAAACATATTAAACTGTTTTGCTATTGAAAGTCCATGCTAATCTTTATTAAAATTCAAATAAAACCCAGGTGAATTTTCCAACGGGCTAAACTACTCAAAAGGTTTTTAAACTTAAAAAAATTGGGATGTTAGAGAGGGCGACAAGGCGAACACGATGACGCGGTCCACATCACCGGCGACGACCTTGGGTGTGCAGCAGTGCGACAATAGTGGCGGCGGCGGCGGCTTGCACGGCGACGAGGCGCTACGGCCAAGCTCCAGCGAAGGGAAGGGGAGCACGAGGATGGAGATGGTCGAGACGATGGAGGCGGTTGCTCATTGGAGGCAGTAGAATCAGGCGATGAAGGGCGGCGGCCGGAGGTGATAGAGATGGAGTTGATCTCGGCGCACGGCGAACGAAACAAGAAATCACCGGAGGAGAAAGATAGATCGAGGAGTGGAACATCGCGTGACGCAGTTGAATTCAATAGGGACTCACTGAGGCAACAAGGAACACGACAGCATGGTTTTGGACGTCGCGGACATGACCAGACGTGAAGAATGTGAAGACAACGTCGGAGGAGTCTAGGGTGGACATGCTCGTTGGAGGCAGCGCGGCGCTCGCAAGTGGGCTGGGGCAGTGGCTAGGCTTGATGAGGGCATGACCCATATGGATACAACTAGACTACTCTACTTCCACCGATTCAGCTGCATCAAACTCTACTCCAAGAGGCCGACGAATTTGCTTCACTTATATATGGTGCTACGCCACCTCACATTCGGTCGAGGGCCTTGTATCAATTATTGGGCCCAAAGGACAGCCACCACTTTAGGTTATTTGGGCTGGCCACCTTCCTAGCCGCCCCCCTCTCTTGGGCCGTCAGTCCAAGCCCATACTGTTCACGTGGTTACTATTCATGAGTAAATAGTATCATAAACAGTACCCTCCTAGGGTTTCCTCCTCCTGGCCGCACTCCTCATATAGGAGCCACCGCCCTTTAGCAAAATTCGGATTTTGTTTAGTTAAAAGTTAACTACATTGCAACTTCATGTATTGGCTTTTGTCGATTAGACCAACCATAATACCACTTCAGAATCCCAATTTATCGAGTATTTCAATCCTATTTACAATTACAGATTTCTTGCTTGTTCTTCGATTGCATGTAGGAATAGACCTTCGTGGTCAGGTCGATCGTGCTTCTAGCAAGGTTGATAACAATCACGGAGTTGGTTCAGCGATTGTTAGGCATATTAGTTGTGTACGATTGGTAGCTGAATCGTGAGAGTTGTCTCCACCCAAATTGAATTATCCTTCTCATTGAAAGATCGGGACACTCATTGTCGCATGAAGGCTAATAGGAGGGCCTGGCGGCGAGGCGGGTGAAGCGGAGTGAAGGCGGGGCTAGGCTGGGGTTAAGGTGGAAAGGAGATGCGCCGGCGGTGAGAGAGAAAGGAATGGAGCAAGCCAATTTTGAATTTAAGAAAAGGACAAAAATTCAAATGAGCTCAAATAAATACCAAACAAACACGAAAAAAATCAAGAAAATTCCTTGGATTTAATTAAGTTTACATTAATCAAATTAAATAGTTTTAAGTTCAAAAATTTCCAATTAAGCTTTATTAAATCAAGGAAAATTGGTGAAAATTTTCAAGAGCCTAATCTACACAAAAGATTTTTGAAAGCTCGAATTTTGAGATGTTACACCTTCACTCCCGTGAAGTCCCTATCGAAGTAGGTTTTTATCTAGAGATCTCCGGATTAGTCATGTAACATTACTCACCGACTTCACTGGAATAGTTACATGACTTTCTCACCAACCTAGCTCGTGCAACTCCTGTCATGATGCATGCAAATGATGCAACATCTTTTCCATTATCCATTATCATCAGTACCATATCATGTCATCAACATATCTTGTCATAATCATTATATCATCATATCATATCGTCATTATATCATGATGTCATACCATGGCATTTAAATAAGTATAAGTATAACATAAATAAATATCATGGCAATTTATTTGTAAAGACAATGGCAAACAAACCGATGTCTACTGCTCTACTATGCACTCATGTTTTAGCCACGAAACTCGAGACAATGCAAAAACGGCACTGAACTTGAAGCAACACTCCCCGAACAAAGATCAATAATCCATCTAAAATGCACCACAACAGTACACAAACATCAAGCAACTCAATATCGTTCCTATGCTCAAACCCGATAATATTAACCCAACTTCATTGGACAACCTACCCGCTGTCCTATTGATCAAACATCTATAACTTTTACTTATGAAACCCACATATAGCAAACTCTATATTTTCTAGAACCGACACAAAATTTTCTACGATTTCCTAGTTATACAAATTCTCTGATTACGCCATCTAGTTCCCCATTTTTAACCCCAAAGGTCAATCTGGAACTTTACAAAACAACATAATTCACAATTTTATAAGTATTTTTCTACCACATGAAAACTACCAAACCATACTACTTCTAGAAACTACAGAGAATTATATAACTATACCTAGTTATAACCACAATTTAATTCCATCATCTACTGCATGTAATAAAGCAATCTACACAACTATTGTTAACGGTGACGGAGTTCTGGACAGCGGTACTCTTGAGGCCATAACTTTTCAACCGCTTAACCCAATCTAATGACCTTGAACTGTATGGAAAGCTTAAGAAATTATATACAACTTTCCTAACATGGAAAAGTTATGAAACTAGACGTAGAAACCCCAAAACTCCTCCGCAAGGTTCTGTAGTACAACTAATAAAAGTAGGGCATAACGAATTACCCGATTCCCGCAATCAATCTACTCTAAACCTTGAATAAACATCAATATAACACTAAACAAAGTTGTCCAAATCGTTTCCCCATGAAATTGGATGACGAACAAGGTTGGATCGTGAAACCCTAGTTTCCTTCTTCTTCCTTCCTCTTCTTGCTGGCTGGCCTTCCTCTTTCTTCTCCCTTGATCCTCCTTGGCTGCAGTAGCACAACCGATGCACCAGAGGCCCACGGCAGGCGTGCTGGCAGCGGCTTGGGGCAGCAGAAAGAGGTTGGGAGGCGTAGGTAGCATGGTAGGGAGGCGAATGGGGCTGGGGATGCGGCTATGACATGGCGCATAGGGGTAGTGCGGTGCGCTTGGCACAGGAGACAGCTAGGGTTAGGGCAGCAGGCCTCTCCCCTCTTCCCCCATACAATTAATTCTTAAATCCCGTAATATGATTTATAATATCATTTTCTAATTATTTTAATTAAAATAGGACATTACAAGCGGCCCCAAGATCGGATCGAAGTTTCGAGATATGACACGAGCGTGCACGATATCAAGAACAAAGTAAATGAATCTCATAGAGTGAACCTAATAACAACGATGGAATAATCACGGTGAGAGAGAAATATTCGGCAAAGTCGGTCACAAATTTCATAAGCACAACCTCAAAAGAGTACAAGGGATTGTCGCTGTCTTACAACCCTCGCGATCCTTTTAATACCCTTAGATCGTTGCCCTATATAAGAATCTAGTGCTAAAAAACAACCTAGATTCTAATCCTCTCGTGCGCCTCTTGCTTTGGCTGAGTTTGATTTGTGGCTTGTATTCTCCATGATCACCCCTCATGGTTTTGTATAGTGCCCCTAGTTCTCCTCTAAAAGGAAGTAGGAATCCTAATCCTAATAGAATTAGGATAAGAATCAGTCTAGAACACATCTCCAAGTCCTAGTATGTTAGGATATGAGTCACCCATACTCAACAATCTCCACCTTGACTCCGATCCGTTGAAGTCACCGTGCTCCTCCAAGAATTCGCTCCAAGTCGGCTCCGCTATTTTTCTTTTTCCGTTTTTTTCTTTTTCCTCCCACCTTTTGGAGTGCCCCCATCACAGGGACCCATGCACATAATTGCAATGGACATGTCGATGTCCAAGCTAGCCTACCTAGACCCTCCACCTGAGAGCTCATTTGTTGTGTAGTTTGGTTAACTACACCTCTTATTCCTACAACCCTCCATGTTATAGGTTTGTACCACCTCTGAGCTCCACCTACTCATCAGTATTGTGTGGTTGGTCCCACCGCGTCTTCCTTCTTCCAATCACTCGCACCTTCGCCTTCGCGCCTACTAGATATTGCAACCATTTTTGCAGTTCCGCACATAACTGCAGATGAGATCTGAGTACCTACTGCTAACAACACAGTTTCCTTCTCCTGATCAGAATTTTTATAAGATCTCTCATTGGTTGGTCTTCCCTGATGATTACCCATTAATCAGTATCCTCCATTGCTCCAGATACCTTTTGTGATTACTTGCCCGTTGCAAGTAACTCACATGACTCCACCTCGAAGTGATACCTCACAGCCTTCGAGTTCAAGTGACCTCATAGATACTAGATTCTTCTTTATGATGGGAACATACCGAACTTCCATCAATATGTGATGTGCTCTATTATACATCTGCAATGCAACCATTCCCACATTAGTAATTGCATACTCCTTGCAATCCGCTAAGTGACAAATTCCATGTGCCAGGCGTTAGAGATCCTTCGTCAAACATCTTCCTCGCCGAACATATATGGAAGCAACAACCTAAATCTAATATCCATCCATGAGAAGTACCTGATTGATTAATGACTAGTACGTCTGAATCATCTTTTGCTACCACCACTGAGCATGCTCCCCACATTTGCCTCAAACTTGGACAATCATGTATCATATGATCTTCCTCGTCACATAGATTGCATACACGTGTGCCCTTTGTCTTGCTCTTCTTCTTGTGACTTTTGCTTTTGCCTGCAACACCTACGCCTATCTATGCTTGATCACGAAGAATTCGATGGCTTCTTCAAAGACTCCACCTCCAACAGATACACCACTACCTCATTGAAGTTGATAGTGTTTTTACCGATGAGAATATTCATCACCAATTTCTCCCTTTATGGTGGTAGAGATGACGCCAATATGACGACCTTATCGTTTTCCTCAATTTTCTCATCCACACTAGTCAGCTGTGTGATAAGCTTGTTAAAGACATTGAGATGATCAACGAACCGTATGTCTTCCTCCGTGCGCAGCCCGAACAGATGCCACTTTAGCACCCATCAGTTTGTCAGCAACTTTGCCATATACAATTCTTCTAAGTCACTCTATAATTTCTTCGGTGAATTTTCATTAATCACCTAGTACTTTACCTCATCGGAGATACATAGACCAAGTGTACTAACACCCTTCCGTTCCATCACCTTCCATTCTTCAACGAACCTCTTTTTCGGTTTGTCCCATTCAAGAGCATCGATTAACTCTTGCTGGTCAATGACATCCTTCACCACACATTGCCACACGCTAAAATTTCATCCACCGTCAAATTTCTCCACTTGATTCTACATCGTCGACATCGATCTTGATTTTATGACACCTGACGCTTTGCTGATCTTCTCGTAAATCTGATTAATCCGACCTTGGCTCCGATACCACTTATTATACTCTGATACCCCTTCTATTTGCGCAGCAGCCCCAGATTGGATCAGAGTTGCGAGATACGGCACAAGCGTCCATGATATCAAGAACGATGTAGATGAATCCCGTAGAGAGAACCTAATAACAGCGACGAAATAATCACGATGAGAGAAAAAATTGGCGAAGCCAGCCACAAATTTCTTAAGCGCAACCTCAAAAGAGTACAAGAGATTGTTGCTCTCTCACAACCCTCTCAAACCTTTTAGGACCCATGAATCCTTGCTCTATACAAAAATCTAGTGCTAAAGAATAACCTATCCTCTAATCCTCTCGTGCGCATCTTGCTTTGGACGAGTTAATCTGTGGCTTGAGTCCTCCATGACCACCTCTCATAGCTTTATATAGTACCCCTAGTTCTTCTCCAAAAAGAAGTAAGATGATAGGAATCTTTATAGAACATATCTTCAAGTTCTAATAGGTTAGGATATAAGTCACCCATACTCAACCAGTAGGAAAAAGTTTTTAAGTGGCTTGCCAGGGAAGTGGGTATCTCTCAATGGCATATAAGGATTTTATTTATATATAAAAAAACAGAGTTGTGGACTAGTTTCTATGCTTTCTTTCCAGAGACAGCTAATTACAAACAAATAGTATCCGATGTATGAGTACATGTATGGCATGAGCAGTACATTACACTTTCTCGACATAATTATTAGCCAAACAAAGGTTGCTGTCGAAAACTACAGGACAAATAAGAAACTACGGAAGCATGGATGACCAAGAAACAGTCAGGATCCAAGTATTTACTGAGCTCCTAAAACGTGTATTTGCTGAGCTCGATTGTGATGAACGAACCTAATTTGGTCACCTGCATCTGCATGCACAGCATAAACATATATACAGCGGTGATGCCAAAAAGAACCCATGAAAAGAAAACGCAGATACTATTCTCTTTGTGTGGCCCTGAAACATGCACCGAGATGCCCTCTTTCTTATCAGCACAGCGTTGGATGCGACCAGCCGTCTTTTCCTACTCCTTTCTCGTTTCCAGCCCAGGTGGCAGATTAAGTTATTCCAAGCATGATCCCCACCACCACTGGCAGAGTTGCAGAATGCATTGCTGCCGCCAATTGCTTTGATGCAGCATTGTTTAAACTTTAAACGACCTGGATCACCCAAGTTTCAGCAGCCCCATTTTTCGCTAGTTAAAAAATGGGTGGGGATCCGTAAAGACGTGGATCCATGTCAGATAAATTAGGTCAACTTAGGAAAGGTGGTAAAATCTGGTGTATGATTGAGCTGGGGTATGCATGATTGGTTGGAGTGGCTTTGTTGCTGGTGTGATTTTGATATGAGGCCCCTAAAAATTATTTTGATAATTAATGATAATATGTGAATATAAGACTAACATATTTATTGAGTGTTTAAAAGGTTTAGTCCCGGTGACGAATATAACAACCTGGAGATGCATGCCAAATGTCAACATGAAAATCAATATGGTTTAAGTCAAGGTATAAGTAGTCTAGGATCCCTTTTGATTTTACCGGTCTTAGGAGAAAAATGATGGAAGACCAGATTTTAGATTAAATACCGTACTATTAAGAGGGATCATGACTAGTAGGTTGACAACATATTCTTGTGCCATTTGGATCAATCTAAGATCATGCATGTACTTATAATTTATTTTAAAAGCCAACCTTGCTTTTCTCAGAAAAGTCGGTAGTACCGACGTTTACTTGAAGGTACTACTGCACAGTGGTATGACCGGGAAGGTGGTGCGGTACTACCGCAACCTGATCGGACCAAAACCTAGTTGGCGATTTGTTTTTTCCAGAGAGAAACCTTTTGGATCATGTTTGCTCCCTTGGAAGGCGGTAGTATCGGGGTTCTTTTGGCGGAACTACTGCATCGCCGTATGACCGCATATACTAAGCGGAACTACCGCAACCCGATTTGACCGAAACTTAGTTGGCAGACATTATTTCCAGATAGGGCCAGTTTTGGACCTCTAAGGAAAATGGTAGTACCGCCCTTTGTGAACAGAATTACCGGAGAGCGGAACTACCGCATATTCAACGGCGGTAGTACCACGCCGCAAATTCAACGGCTAGTTCGGAGGCATTAACTAAGTCTACTATAGCCATTACTATGCAGTTGGTGGAAGTGCGGCAGTACCGGCCGATGAACGACGGTACTACCACTCGTGCTGAAATTTTTAGGATCTTGCCTCTAACGGTCGAATTTGTTGGTAGGGGGTATAAATACCCCTCCACCAGTTCAAGGACAATAGGAAGAGACCTCATTTAACATCCTTGAGCTAAGAGCATACTCTCTACACCTCATATACTCTTGTTGCATTCATTGTGAGGTTGTTAAGAAAAATTCAAGTACATTCATTTCTAGATTGATCCTTGGCGCTTGATTGCCGTCAAGCGAAGATTGTGGTTCTTTACTCTTGTTGTTTGCCAGCACCTAGACGGCTTGGCGGGAGTTAGCGCGGTGATCTCTTCAAGGAGATTGTGAAGAGGCCCGACGCCAAATTGTGAGTGGCTTGGTGTTCGCCATCTCTGGAGCAGAGGAAGAATAACTACTAGTGAAATCGAGAAGCAATGCTTAATTAGTGGAGCCGGTTCAAGTTGCTTGGACTTTCTTCAACGTAGACTAGTGAAGACCGGCAAGTCTTCGATACCACGGCAAAACATAGCGAGTCATCATTTGGTTATTTCTTTGCCTCTACTTTATGTATTTATATTTCTAGCAAATTGAGATTGTCATATTTAGTTGTGCTAGAGATATATTTGTAGAGTCTTGTCTCGTGGTGCCTTAGCTTTACTAGAATTGAGTAGGTCTTGAATTGCAATATAAATCTTGCTTAGCTCTATTTGTAGAAATTTGTCTTAGAAAGCAAGAATATTTTAGAATCTCCTATTCACCCCCCTCTAGTCGGTTATCCTTGATCCTACAAGTGATATCAGAACTTGGTCTCTCATTGATTTAGACTTAACCGTCTAAGAGAGAAAATGATGGTTAGTGAGATAATTGCTATAGGAAAGGCTCCTTTATTTGATGGCTCAAGTTATACATATTGGAAAATTAGGATGTCTATTTATTTAAAGGCCATGAGTCCGAGCATATAGAAAATTATAAATAAGGGTTACATTATGCCTCTTGATATACTACATCCCATGGAACTTGAGGGGCATAATGCTTATTTAGATGCTCAAGCAATAAATACTCTCTTTGGTGCTTTAAACGCAGATGAGTTCAATAGAGTGAGCAATTTGGAAACCGCTTATCATATTTGGATTACCCTCTCGAAAATTCATGAGAGAACATCCACGGTCAAAGAGGCCAAATTACATAGGCTTCGGATTAAGTATGAGACATTTATAATTTTGCTACATGAGGATATAAATGAAATGTACTCTCGCCTCAACAACATTGTAAATGAACTCAAAGGCCTAGGTACGTCACTAACCGATGTTGATATTGTGAGAAAAATTCTTAGGGCCTTGCCAGAGAAGTATGAGACCTTGGTGACTCTATTTCTCAATTCATCCGAATTGCCAAGAATGACGCCAATCGGTCTCTTGGGCAATCTCATCACCAATGAGTTATACAAGAAGGACAAGGAAGAGTTTTTGGAGTCATCTTCCTCAAAAAAGAAGATTACCACTTTCAAGGCAAATGCGAAATCAAGTGATGAAGTAGAGGATGAAGAAGAAGACTCCGAAGAAGAATTTGCTCTCCTTGTGAGGAGAATGAGGGAATACATAAGAAGATGCCCATATCGAAACTTTGATTTTGATAAAAGCAAGAAAAGACAATTTTCCAATGATAACAAGCGCTATAGCAATATTTGTTGCTATAAGTGCGATGAGAAGGGGCACATTGCCTCCAATTACCCCCAGCAAGAAGGATGACAAGGGCAAATCATCAAAGAAGAAGGAATACAACGGCAAGAAGAAGCTTTTCAAAAAGTTTCACAAAGATGGTAAAAATGAAGCTCATATTGGATAATGGGATCCTGATGAAGAGTATTCGGATTCCGACTCCAATTCTAATGATGAAGGGTCCTCCAAGAAAAGAGGACCTGTTGGCATCGCCATCAAGGAAGCGTCGTCGCTATTCTTCACTCCTACTTGCCTCATGGCAAAAGGAGATAAGGTAAAAATCCATTAATGATAATGAATCTTCATATGATGAATTAATAGATATGCTTAAAGAATTAAATTAATATCTTGGAAAAGAGATGTCAAAATTTGAAGTCTTAAAGAAAGAGTATATCTCTCTGAAAGACTCTTATGAGGAGCTAAAGTAAGCTAATGATTCTCTTCTTTTAAAAGATATAGAAAAATCTCATTCAAATGTTGTAATTACTTGCAATTTAATGAATGAGATGCCTAAAGTAAAAGTTGCTTCAAATGCTTTATCCATGTCTAGCACTTCTACATCATGTGATGATTTGTTATCCATGCCATGTTGCTCTAAAAATGATTCAATTGCTAATATGGCTGTAACACCCCAGCCCAATATGAGCCTAGAATGATACTAAACTAACCATATAATAAATTAAAACTAAGACATCTTACTAAATTTCGGCAAAACCTCCTTTGTATAGTTAACTATACCGAAGGTTTCAATAGTTAATTATAACATAACTAAATAATCCAACATCTAGCATAATCAAGAGACATCCAAAATTGAGCTAATTATTACTATATCATCTATAGCAAGATAAACAACTAAAGTATAATCCAAAGGCATCCATAATCATCTATTCAACTCTATTACAATTTATTCCAAGCAAATGGAGTAATCATAAAGAATACTTTAAGTAAATTACTCAACTACTAAATTATCATTCTATCAATTCAACTATGAGTAGTTCGTGCCATTGTACAACCACTCTAATCTTTATTTCCCCCCATGCATGCCATTCTTGAAATGGGTACCTAAAAACACAACAACAGCAAGAGTGAGCCCAAAGACTCAGCAAGTACAATAAATGGTAACAATAACCTAAACAACTGTATTCATCAACAACCATCCACAAGTCTCTATATCAAACATGTTATATAATCATGCTATGCAAGATGCCACTACTACAAAACAGGCTATAGTAGACGCCCCATCACAGACGGTTCCTTTGGAACCGTCCATGTTAATCTGTCCGGACTGCGGGTGGCGCGAAGCCTATCACGAGCGGTATTTTTAGAACCGTGAGCAGTTCTATTATAGTACATGACAGTTCTATTCTATTCACAAACCGTGATTGGCGGGATTATCACAGACGGTTCTTAATAAGAACCGTCTGTGATAGTATACAGACGGTTTTGAATGAGAACTGTCTGTGATATCTCGCCCCTTATAAATTGAGCTCGACACATCCCTCTGCCGCACTACCGCTATGTCCCTTTGCCCTTGCTGGCTGTGTGTCCCTTCTTGTGCCTTGCCTACTTGCCGCCTCTGCCATCGCCTACCGCTTTGGAGCAACCGGCCCCTATGGCGGCTCTAGTACTTAGATCTGCTGCTCCTCCTAGGTGCTACACTTCCTGCCTAGCTCTCCTCCAACTGCGGCTCCTCCCTAATTAAGCAGATGGAGTAATACTTATTATCCTTTATCGATCCACTCTATTGATTAATGATTTTCCCTTATTTTGCTACTCTGTACATGGACCCTAATGTTTTGTTTTCTTTGTTGTATTCCTTAATCGAAAGCATAGGGTTTAAGTTTGAATTAATACTTCTCACAAAAGCTATAAATTCTTAGAAAAAGGCAAAACATCTAGCTCTCAATTTGATGGACCCTAATTAAACCTAAACTATAGCGACCATTAGATGTTATTGAACCAAAACTATGATCTAAATTCTAGAAAATGAAAAGCAAAACATGTAGCCTTTAATCGGTGTAATTCCTTTGTGCAGCGATGAGACAAAAGCAGTAAAATGCGTACAAAGAGGTGAAAGTCTTAATCAGAACTAATTTCATGAGTTGTTTTCTACCGTGGACCTCGAACGTGTCAGATACAAAGATGAACCATTCGTACTGGCTAACCAAGTTGTTCAAGTCTTCTATGTAACCGACCCGGCAAATAAGAAGCGCCACGTAGTTCTTCATGGAAAAAGGAGGATTGTCGGAGTTGAGAATGTAGTGGACGAGGAAGAATACAATAAATTTGACGAGTTGCCTCCTTTCGAAAACAACATTAGGCTCGAGGAAGAACCTAGTGAGGAAGCTAGCTATATGCGCGTCGATCATCAGGATGGCCTATATTTTAATTAAGAATTTACTCTAATGTAATTAATTTATTCTATAACATCATGTGTTATGGACTTGTAATCTCTCATATATTTTGATGTCAATGTGAAATTGTCATGTGTTGATGTGTTATGGACTTGTCATCTTTGATATTGATAGCCGGTCATAAAGGATCTTTCTCACTATACATTTGTAATAATACATTTCAAAGTTAGTGCCAAGATTAGCGTGAATAACAAGAGGAGACCAAGCGGCCAGGCGGATAATATTATGCACTTGTAATAAGCGAGGCGATAAAAGACCATATCTTTTTTACATCACAGACGATAAAAAGGATTAGCGATCCTATCTTAGCTTTCAACATATAATTAATTAATTTGTTCCACTAAACCGTCTACGATATATATATTTCAACATATAATTAATATAGTAACCGCCTCCAAAATTTTTTTTCATTTTGGAATTTTCATATATATGGCCAAGCAATGTGGCGTTAAACATAAAAAGATTAAAAACTAGAAACCTATAAATAAAGAAAGTTTTTCTAGTGGCGGAGGTAGGCTACTATCTCCGTCTTCAATACTTCGTGGCGTCGTCGAGGCGGATGGTTCATGATCGAGCGAAGCTGAAATCGCCCTTGCATGGCGCTCGTTCGAGTGTCTCCGAAGACCCTCGGTGTTGAACCAAGAAGAATTGAGCCCATAGGCTCTCTTCTCTTGCTTGAGGGTCTCGGCACAGTCGACTTCGATCGTTCTTTGCCTCAATTAAGCGATCAAGTGGCGGCAAGCCTCACAGAGCGTGCAACGTCGTTTTGGAAGGACCACGTCGGCAACGCGATAAACTTCGCCGAAAGTGGGAGATCACCGGAAGACACGGCGGAGGAGGATGTCAAGGCGGCGGAAGGTGGCGTCACCGCTCCGGCAAATTCTCGGACGGAGGTGAAGACATTGTTGAAATAGTATTCTTCGCAAGACGGTTCAACGTCTGGCGAGAGAGGTGCGTGTACAGTCGCGGCAGTAGGCCATCAATGCGGCGACAAGGAAGCGAAGAGGCAACCATTTCTGTTTTTGTGGAGAAAGGGATCAAGGAGGTTGTGTGAAATACATTGTAGAAGGGACATCTATTTATAAAACAAGTTCTAAAGCGGAGTGGGACACGAAGAGATATTTGGGGAGGCTATGGCGGCGTTGGAAAATGAAGAGAAGCCGTGTGATCGTGAGGCGAAGAGACACCGCGGGGAAAATGAAGAGACTTGTTGTTCATTTCTCGCTAGGAGATATATCACGAGCGGTTTTCAAATAGAACAAATGCAGTGATAAGAATATCACTGACGGTTTCCTATGAGAACCATCGTGATATGGAACATATCACGAGCGGTTCTATTAGGAACCGTCTATGATAGTTTATCACGAGCAGTTCTTTAATAGAACCGTCTGTGATATACTTTTAAAGGCGGAAATGCTAGGGTTTTGCTTTCACTTGTCACTTCGCTCCGCGCCCTTAGGCTCTCGCGTGCTCGTTCACCTCACTCTAGGGTTTAGGGCTCGCCTTGGTTCACCGCCGACCTTCGACCTCGGCGCCCCTTCCCGACATTGGCGCCCAGACCTCGGCGCCCAGACCTCGGCGCCGACCTCGGTGCCCCGCCCGACCTCGGCGCCCGTTCACCTCCCGTAGTAAGCCAGGCGTCCGCCTCCAGGCCTCGGCGCCGCCGTCCTCCTCCCCCGTGTCGGCCTCCTCCTCTGCCGCCACCTTCTCCTCACATTGTCCTCCTCCCCGTGTCGGCCTCCTCCTCTGCCTGGCCTTCTCCCGCCCCCTCCTCCTCCCTGTGTCAACCTCCTCCCCCCTCCCTCCTCCGCGTCGGCCTCCTCCCTGCCGGCCTCCTCCTTGCAAGTGAGTTCTTGTGCGGCATCCTCTCTGTAGTATTGGTCCTCTGTGGCGATTCGGTTGATCTTTGCATATATATATATATATATATATTTATATATATATATATATATATTGATATATATATATATTGCGTATTATAGTTACGATTTACGAATCTATCTTGAAGATGTTACAAATTGATCGATGGGCTTTGTTGACATGCTCTATGGTGAACTCTGTCTTATCTTTGAGATTGAATGTGATAGTTAGTTCATACTTGAGCTCTATTGTATTACTTACTCTTGTCAATATGATGTACTATTAATTGGTTACTTTCGGTTGAGCTCATAGTTCTATTGCAAATTGATCGATTCTATTGACTAGTTTGTGATTCTTCTAGTAGTCTGTATGAGCTCATTCAACTTTTCATTTGCCATCTTGATCTCTGTAGTCAACCTCTGTTTGATTGGAAGTTTAATCTGTTTTAGATTAACAGATTGAGATCATTTGTGAGTTAAGCAAAGTATTGTTTAGAGCTCATAGTTTGAATTTATATTATCATATTCGTTTAATGAAGAGTATAGACAATAGGATTGAGATGGCAAAGACTTGTTCTTTAGCTACTCTCCTTTTGAGAGCACATAATATCATCAATCAATATGTTGAAATAGAGTCTGTGCACCGTGAGTTCTTGTGCGGCATCCTCTCTGTGAGTATTGCTCCTCTGTGGCGATTCGGTTGATCTTTGCATATATATATTTGCGGTGCTAGTTGATACCTTGATGCGTATTAGTTACGATTTACGAATCTATCTTGAAGATATTGCAAATTGATCGATGGGCTTTGTTGATATGCTCTGTGATGAACTACATCTTATCTTGAGATTGAATGTGATAGTTAGTTCATACTTGAGCTCTATTGTATTACTTACTCTTGTCAATATGATGTCTTTGTTAATTGGTTACTTTCGGTTGAAAGCTAGTTATTCTGATTCTTCATGTTCAGTTCTATTGAGAGTATTCAGTTTTCGTTGGTAATCTAATGACTAGTTTGTGATTCTTCTAGTAGTCTGTATGAGCTCATTCAACTTTTCATTTGCCATCTTGATCTCTATAGTCAACCTCTGTTTGACTGGAAGTTTAATCTGTTTTCGTTAACAGTTGAGATCATTTGACAGTTAAGCAAAGTATTGTTTAGAGCTCATAGTTTGAATTTATATTATCATATTCATTTAATAAAGAGTATAGACAATAGGATTGAGATGGCAAAGACTTGTGGACAGAACTTTCAGAGAAGGAAGGACCTGACGAAAGAAGCGAAAGGCGTCTTGTGGGCGAGAACTTTCGAGAGAAGTTCACTATTCCAGAAGCGGGCGTGGCACACGTCGACGGACGGCGATGCTCACGATGGATAAATCGTGGAGGACCTTCGAGCATTCTTGTCACGAAATGCGTGAACACGGGTCGAGCGCCCTTCCGTAGTATAGATTCTTGGCGGGAAGCATGGGACACCTTTGTGGCTATAAAAACGATGGCGAATTTAAGGAGCAAAGTCGGCGCACAAAGCTCTCGGACCTGAAACACTCACCCATTACAGGACTTCGGCACGGCGGATGCGTGGGTAAATCTGAGAATGAGCGGTGGAGGAAGCGAGACCCGTTTCGATGTCACGGGCCCGCGTTCCCTAAAATTTGGTTAAAAGCGAGGTAAAGTCTCGTCTTGGGCGACATCTCTTTCACAAACCCGAGACGGGAAGTGTCCCAGCGTGTGGTAAATATGTCGAACTACCTAGTTAATAAGTCCATAACTTCATAGTGTCTATAATAACATGATGACCTCTTGCGGCATGACTTGACTACCCAAGCTTCCCAAGGCTCCTTCCATGCAGACAGGGAGAAGGATATACTATCTACGGCCTTGGGAAACAAGGAGCACCTGGGTCGCACGTGAGGCCTTGGGGTTAACGTGCCTTGGAGTCATGGATTCGCGGACGACTCTTTGCGTATAGGAGTAGGAAGAGATCCAAGGCGAAACACGACGGCCGGTTGGTATAGATGGTTACTAACAAATTTGAAGAAAAGATAGCGACATTGCGGGTCAAATGGAGATACTCTGAGCGATGGTGCAAGCGCCCAGATTAATTAGGGAGGTAGTCCTCCTCGATGTCGAGTAGCGTCGCGTCGCGCATAATTACGAACATGGCGATGTCCGATTCGATAGGCGACATTCGATTCCGATAGAGCGACATCAAGGTAGCGTACATCTATGGAATGCACCAAAGATAGACCTATAGGGCGCCTTAGCTAATTGCATATCGTTTTATAGGAGCCGGCGTCGTGCAAGCTCAAGTGAGGATGGATGGGTCCCTTTGTATTGAGGTTGCGAGAGGATGGTGTATCCATACGAGGAAGGCGGTCTGACCACGGTGCCCGGTGGCGCGAGGTTACGCCAAGGTCGGTGGATATGGTACATGTCAATTTCGAGCCATCCGTGAAGATCGCCCGACGAAGAGATCATAACACTAGGGATGCCGTCCACCCTTTTATCCGATGGCTCAAGAACAACATCGTTTTGGACCCAGCAGTGCGGCGATCTGGACACAACCATTCCTCTCCAACGAGACCCTCGATGACTCCGCCTCATGTTTCGCCTCGAAGGCCACCTCTTGATTCCGTGGAGAAGGCGCCAAAGGAACGACAAAAGCATGCCGACGTGTCGGTTCGAGTCGTCTCACAAAAAACGCGCCAATCGCTAAGGCCAAATCGAAATCAACGAGCGTTAAGAGCGCCTCCCAAGTCAGGAAGTCCGCGATACCGGAACTACATCATCGGAAAACCGTTGTGCTCGAAGCGATATTAATGCCTGCCGGATATGCTTGTCGGGCTTTGCATGCAGGTACTTGGACAAGACCTAAAAGAAGGGGTGCGATCTTTGGAATCACCGTCGAATCGATGACAAGCATTTCTTCAACGGACGAGGTAATTAAATCGTGGGCTTCAACGACTTATATGAACTATTCAACCTCGTTGGCCTCAGCGTCTCGCTTCTACGATGTTGGACAACGTAAGTCGCATACAATCAAGTTCTACATTCATGTAATCTGGATAAATATCACAACTCATTGCTTATGTATAGATACATGTTGAAAAATGTCAGGAATGGAAAGAACAGGTGGGTTTCCTCGACCCACATGTGGTATCGTTGCAAACCATCCAAGAAGACTAGATCCTTCGTAGAAATACATAACGAGGTCATTGCCGTCGAGCGAACATGAAGTACATAGTGGTGCCCTACAACCGGGGGTAAGTGTCACTACTTGCTATACAAATTTCATTTGTACTTTATCTGCAACCACGAACTTAGGTTTAATGACTATAGCGACATACATGAGTAGGTACCACTGGATCCTTTTAGTTATTATACCTAAGAGGAACCATGTGATATACCTTGATTTCCTAAACCGCAACAAGCACGACTTCAGCATTCTAAGAGGAATACTCGAGAGGTATGCTCATTTCCTCCTTACATAACTCTATTGTAGTCTTCATTCATTTGAAATGGCCGAGGATAACTTTTTCGAATCATGTAGGTCGTTCATCAATTATGTTGCCAACAAAGGAATATACAATGGAAAGAACGTCCAACTAACACACAGGATGGATTTTTCGGTACGCGCTACAACATGATAATCCTATATCATACTTCATAATAACGCGTCTCGAACTGACTATACCTATATATGTAATTCTATTTTTGCAGTGCCGCTAGCAAAAAGATGATGAGTTATGTGCAATCTACGTCTAATCCTTAGAGCTAGGAAGAAGGATCCTGAGGTTTGTCAATCTCGAAATAATTATTTCCTAATTATAAATTTAAATATATATAGCTTACCACTTTACTCTTGGTAGCGGCGGTCTTGGATTTACAATGTGATTCACTCGTTGCGGAAGAGATCAAGGACATTCGAGGAAGCTCTGCACCTTTATCAACACGTAAATCATTAACAAGAATGGAGAGTTTCACTCCATCGCCAACCGAAACATCACCCGTCGACACCTCTCAACGTAAACAATTGTAATCCGATTGTAACTATAGCGACAATACTTGAACAAATCGATCTTTTGTAATTTATTTTGAGTAATGATCACTTTGAGTTGTCAACAATTGATTATCTCTAATGAATCTGTTTTTGTGCATGTTTGAATCTATTTTTGTGCATGCTTGTTTTGAGAGGGCATGGCTAGCAATTCTGAGGCTAGCGAAAAACAAAGAAAATTGTGGTCGGGGTTTGAGCTATCACGAGACGGTTTTTGTTAAAACCGTCTATGAAGGCAAAATATCACAGCGGTTTCTACTAAAACCGTCGTGATACTAAATATCCTGACATCATATAAAACAAACCGTCTGCGTGATCGCGAATATCATAGGCGGTTCTTAACAAAAGCCGTGTGATATTCACAAATCCTGACGGTTTTCTTTAGAACCGTCTATGATATTCCCATATCACGAGCGGTTTTAGTCCAAACCGCTGCGTGATACTAGCCTTCAGCAGCGGTTTTTAGTAAAACCGTGCGTGATATTGCGTATCACGAGCGGTTTTTATCATGCGTGATAATGGCTCGTTATCACAGACCAACAAACATAGACGGTTGAAACCGAAATGCGTGATGACGATTCGAACCATCTGTGATGTGGCTTCCTGTAGTAGTGTGCTCAAATGCACTTTCTCTTTCTCTTTATCTTTTGCATTTTACCGGTAATGTAGAGCATGCATCCGTCGATGCATACCCATGCCTGTGCCATCTAGCATAGGGACCATTGCCCATAAGGGTGTTCGTTCGGTTTTTTCGGTTTGTTTGGTTCGGTATATACGATATATACGATTTTGTTACTTCGGTAAATATAGTGTTTTTAAAAATACGGTTCGGTTTTGGTAAATCCCAATTTGTTTCGGTGCGGTATCGGTAAATACCATATTTACCAAAGTTGACGCGAATTGGTGAATTGCGACGACAAAAAAGCAAAGCGATCTGCTACTCTCTTGCAGCTCTTGGTAGCGCTCTTGGGCTGCTTGTTTTCTTTGGTACCTCGCTGCTGGCTTGTCGACTTCTTTGCCGCGCGTTACTGCTCTTTGGTGGTGAAATTCGAATGCTGATGGTTTTACCGCACTTACTGGTGCCATTAGCAAGCAGTCAAGACTCAAGGCTCAAGCACAAAGCGGCAGACCTGCGGCGATCTCAATGAGCGCCCAAGTGCCCGATAGTCCGGCCCTCGGTCGGCTCTGGCCGTCGGACTAATGGCTCGACTAATCTTTGGAATATCGATCATGGATCAATTGTGTAAACACTCGTTTAGGAAAGTACTAATGAGTGCAAATTGATCCTTCAAGAATGAAGATGCTACTTAGCTGAAAATCATAGAGTGGCTTTCCTTGATAATCTTACTAGTCTGGAGTGAAGGCACCAAGCACAACGCAAAGCAGCAGGCAGGAGTAGTCCAGCTCAAGGCATTCATACATCACATCAGTATTCAGTCCATGATCGATAATTCGATATTCCATTCATCCATCACAGCAATACACTACTACACCATCAATCATTAACTACTACATCAGTATTCAGTCCATTGATTCAACAGCAAGTTGGCAAGGACCAAGGATTAAGGAAATACAAAGTAATAACCATTAACTAGCAAGTGACAAAGAAATTTACATTGCACGATTCTATTGACTCCGTTGTTGGTAAAAATTGTCTTCGATTCAAAATTAACTCCTAGTTGGCGGTTGGTCGATTCCAGATTTGAGATTTCCAGACTTCCAATGCAAGCGTGCACTGTGCAACCCTAAATCCCTCGATCTACTAAAATCCGACAACCATCAGTCCATCACTCCATCTCCATCAGGATTCAGGGCTCACGCACCGCATCAAGGCATCACTGATGTTATGATTCATCAAAGATTGAAAGATCAAACCATGAAGGGGGACTGGGGGAGGTCAGAGCCTCATTAGTCATTAGTGAGTTACCTTGGAACTTGGAAGTCGAGCAAGGCGGGGAGGCCCAGGCTGTCAGCGGACTCCACTTGTCAAGTGGAGGTGGAGGGCATGACTGGAGAGGCGGACCATAGCAGAAAACCATGATGGCGCTGGGCAGTGGTATCTACTAGAGTGGAGGCAGAGCAGGGAGGCCGGGAGGGCCGAGCACGATCGAAGGTCTTGAGGCAGAGAGGTAGAGGGAGAGTCAGAGAGCCAGCGAGCCGCCGTCCGCCGCCACCCCACTCGTGAGTCGCTGCCACCCTAGTCTCCACCCTCTCTCCAGATGTTAGGGACTTAGGGTTAGCCTCTTAGCCAGGGGAAGAACCGAAGAAATGCGAGATTGCGAGGAGCCTGGTGCTGGTGGAGACTGGTGGTGTGGTGTGATTTGTGAAATGGGTTGGGCCTCACGGCATAATGCGCAAGCAAATAGAATCACTAAGCACCGAATCATTTGCGCGTCTTGAAAAAAATGACATTTCAGTTTTTTCGATTTTCAGCCAGTGTTTACCGAAAAAAACAGAAATACCAGAAACCCTTATTTTCAAAAACCGTATCGAATCTTGGCCGGTCAAACCGAGTTGACCGGTTGATTCGATGTATTGATGCAGTTTTCTGTTTGGTTTTGAAATGAACAACCCTAATTGCCCATACTCCACAAGTATGGGGACCTAAGCCCACACTCCACGAGTGTGACGACTATAAGTCCGTTATATTCATGACGGGGACCTCAACAAATACTTAATCACCACGTGACCTAGTCTTCAATATGTCAGCATGATGCATATGAACAGAACCTTAAACCTTCATAATCGTGCATTCGCAGCAACATCACATATGAATAAACTTACTCATACTTCTAGCATTCATGATCATAGACATTCATAATATTCTAGCATCCATGAATAACACATATTTTCACAATACTAATAAATATGGTCATTGACATTCATAATATTTTAGTATCTATGAATAGCACATATACTCACAATACTAGCAAACAAGATCATTCACTTATAATAAATCTATCAATCAAGGTACTTGCCTCAACCGTGTGAGAACGGAGGACGTGAAGAGGGCTTTGCCCCGGGGACCAATCCCCGCCTGGATTTATTTAATAAGCACGCTAAGACAACAATACTGGACAAAACAAACTAGAAGCAAATACGAACTCGCAATAATTTCTAGCACCACCCCAACTCCAAACTCTTAAATGTCATTCTGTCCCCTCGACAAACAGTCATAATCAAAAATTCATAACTTCCTAATTCGAGATCCAAACGACACGTTCTTAGACTTTCTGTAAATCTTATCAAATTCCCCACCTAAACCTATTTGGTGAGACTTCTTGATTCGGCCATCTAATACCCTTACCAAACTGATTAACAGAGCAGCTATTTCACGTCAAGATTTCTGGACAGCGACATTAAAACCATCATATCTTTCAGTATATTTATCCAAATTTCATGATATTTAGCTTTCTAGAAAGCTAAGCCAATTATCCACAACAGTCATTATAGCGAGCTCTTCTAAATAATCATTTAACTAACTGCTTAAGACTGATTAACAACATCTGTCCGAAATAAAACAGAACTATCGAACAGCAGCACGACAAAATTCATAACTCCTAAGCCGTTCATCCAAACGACATGATCTAATACTCTAAGGAAAGTTATCGACATCGCCTACAACTCTCTAGGAGGCATCCAGGACAAATTCCGCAGCTAACCTCATCAAAAACGTCGGCCAATCCTATCTACCCTAAACAGATCTAATACCGACATTGCCTATTTAATCAATTAAGCAACTAATCGAAAGGGGAACGGGATATACCCTTGAAGAACCGCTGATGAACACGATGAACACCAACTTCAGGCCACGATCTCTCCCTCCTTCTCCTTCCTCTTCTTGGCCAACCAAAACGCCCGGGGTGCCCTTCCTCCTTCCTCCAAGTGGCTGGCAGCAGCAAGGGCTTCCTTCACTGGTAGTAGGGGATCTCATCGGAGAGGGAAGGAGTTGCTGGAGGTAATGGCGCAGGGGAGGGAGCTCAAGGTGGCGGCCAAGAGGGAAGGGGGGGGGGAAGTGGCGCCTCCCCCCCTTGGCCGGCCACCCTAAAGGCTAGATGGGCCAAAGCCCAGGCCCAAGTTGTCCTAAAAACGCTATTTCCCCCCCTCTCTAACTGCTAAATTAAGTATTTTTCTATTTGGTCCTTCTCTTAATTCAATTAATTCTCTCTCGAACATTCTTTCGAATACTATTGGGGTATTACAATGGCTAACACATGTGATCCATTGCTCGTTGTTGAAAATCATGAATTAAAAGAGTAAGTCACCAAGCTAAGTAAGAGTTTGGAAAGATGCTTTAAGGGTAAAGCAACTCTTGACAAGATATTGAGTGAGCAAAAGTGCTCATTCAATAAGAAAGGACTTGGGTTCATTCCCAAGAAAGGTAAGAAACCAATTTACAAGCTTGCAAGGTTTGTAAAAGAGAATGTCAAATATTACAATAAATGTTGTAATATAGGACATTTGTCAAATGCATGCTCAATTATTAATACTAAGTCTTATGGCATTTACGATTCTTGCTACATGCTTAGAAAGTCTAAAGATGGCAGAGTAGTAGCAAAATTTATTGGCACTTCAATTTTAGGCGAAAAAAAATGCTATTTGGGTGTCCAAAATCTTGGTCACTAACCTCTAAGGACCCAAACAAATTTGGGTACCTAAAAGAACTTAATTCTTGTTTTGTAGGTGAACTACAAGACCGATAGAAAACATTGGGTGCTTGATAATGGATGCACTCAATATATGATCGGTGATAGAAAAATGTTCACCACATTCGAGAATGGAAAAAGAATTGACAAGATCACATTTGGTGATAATAGCAAAGTAAAGGTAATAGGATTGGATAAAATTGTTATATCAAATAATCTTTCTATTTCTAATGTATCTTTAGTTGAATCACTAAATTTTAATTCGTTATCCGTTGCTCAAATATGTGATCTTGGTTTAACTTGTTCATTATCTCAAAATGATGTTTCCATTTTAAATGAAAAAGACAATTCTTTAGCTTTCAAAAGATTTAGATTTGAAAATCTTTACTTGGTTGATTTTTCCTCAAATGATTCATACTTGAAAACTTGTTTAATTGTAAAAACCTCTTTGGGTTGGCTTTGGTATAGAAGGCTAGGTCATGTTGGGATGATTCAACTTAAAAAGTTTTTCAAACATGATTTAGTTATTGGCTAGAAGGATGTAAAGTTTGAGAAAAATAGACTTTGTAGTGCTTGTCAAGCTGGTAAACAAGTCGCAAATTCTCATCCTTCCAAAAGTATCACGTCAACTTCTAGACCATTAGAACTCTTACATATGGATTTGTTTGGGCCAACAATCTATAAGAGTATCGGAGGAAATAACTATTGTTTTGTTATCGTGGATGATTACTTTAGATATATATGGGTATTCTTCCTAGATGACAAAGCCGAAACTCCGAAATTTTCAAAAGTTTTGCAAAAAGGGCTCAAAATTTGAGTTTGATTTCAAAATTAAGAAAATTCGTAGTAATAATGGTTCCAAGTTCAAAAACACTAAAGTTAAAGATTTTTGTGATGAACTTGGAATAAAGCCTGAACTTTCCACAACCTACAATCTGGAGCAAAATGGAGCTGTAGAAGGGAAAAAATCGAACATTAATTGAAATGGTTATGACAATGCTTGATGAATATAATACTTTCAATATATTTTGGGCGGAAACAATCAATACCGTTTGTCATGCCATAAATCGTCTTTATTTGCATTGTCTTTTGAAAAAGACTTCTTATGAACTCCTTGTTGGAAGAAAACTGAACATCTCATACTTTCGCGTATTTGATTGCAAATGTTATATTTTGAAAAAGAGTGTTCATCTTTCAAAATTTACAAGTTGATGCGATGTTGGTTTCGTGCTTAGATATTCTTCAAATAGTAAAGCTTATCATGTCTTCAATCAAAATTTCAGTTTAGTTGAAGAAAAATATGATGTTCAATTTGATGAAACTAACGACTCTCACGAAGAGCAAGAGAATTTGGATAATGTAGGAAATGAAGCTTTAAGACAAGCTATGGAGAATATATAAATTTGAGATTTTAAGACAAAAGAAGATCCAAATAATTCATCATCTTCCACTCAAGTTGAACCTTCTACCTCTTCCAAAACAAGTCAAATTCAAATTGATAAAGAGGACAATAAGAAAGATGATCAACCATCCAACCTATCACCAAGAATTCATAATGCAATTACAAAAAATCATCTAATAGATCAAATATTGGGTCATGTAAGTAAAGGTGTTTAAACTCGATCTCGTGTCGCTTCTTTTTGTGAACATTACTTGTTTGTCTCTTCTTTGAGCCAAAACATGTAGATGAAGCACTTGATGATCTGAATTGAATGAATGCTATGCATGAAGAACTCAATAACTTCACCCGAAACAATGTTTGGATATTGGTGAAGAGACTAAAGGAACACAACATAATTGGTACAAAATGAGTCTTTAAAAACAAGAAAGATAAAAGCGGAATGGTTGTGAGAAACAAAACAAGATTAGTCGTTTAAGGATTCTCTCAAGTCGGAGGTTTAGATTTCAGTGAAACTTTTACTCATGTAGCTAGATTTGAATCAATTTGAATATTACTATGTAATTTAAACATTTTTCAGCTTCTTGTTTCATTTACCATACGCTCCTTGTTTCTCGGCAGTGCTTATTTATGCTCCTGTCTTGATTGCTGATGCATTGAAAGCAAGCCATGCTTGTATTGGTGATATTCTTATACTGAAAATTTGCATCTCAAACATAAGGAACTGCTAGTGCTATGTGATATTTCCATATTCCTTTTTTTCTCCTTCGGATTGTTCTTGTATGACATGGCTGAACTTCCTGTTTATCTTCTGCGGGTACGATCCATCCACAGGTATTTATGGTATGGACTTCTATGTCGTTCTTGAGCGTGCTGGGTATCGTGTTGGCCGCCGCTGCAGGTGCAAGTCCCGTGTTGGAATTCAGCACAGGGTGACCAAGGAGGATGCCATGAAGTGGGTCAAGTACAAAGGTGTCATTCTCAACAAGGCCCAGGCTAATACCTCTTAAAACCCGATGTGTATGATCAGTCGTTAGACATGTTATGTTCACTGATGAGTTCATCACTTTGCAAGGTTTAATCCCCTTTGTGCAATGTCGGAGCAGATTATTTTGCTTATTTTTATTGCTTCAGTCAGTTTTGGATCGAAGATCTTATGATCTGTGGATTACTTAAAAGCTGAAATCATGGACACACCTTTTTGTTTGGTCTACTTTGTCTTCTGCGGCTTTGGCGTCCAAGTGGCATCCCAGGTCTTGCGCACTAGTCTTGCATGATCTCTCATCTATGGTCCAACAGACCAGTTTGAATAAGGCAGCAATCTGCGTTTGCATGAATCGAAAATTCATAAAGTATTGAGATATTACCTGGAGACTGTAGCAGGCTGTAGAGACAAGTGATTACAGATGAGTCAAATTCAGCATATATGCATGGTATCTTGATTCAGCTTGTTTGTACATTAACCTGCTTCGACTGCTGGAATGGCCAAAGTATGCTGCAAGCTAGAAAACACAAACGTCACATCTGACTGTAAGAAGCAGATGCAACGGGTGCATGTCTGCGTTACAACTTACAACTGGGAAAACACCAACCTTTTTTTTGAAATAATATTATTTTTTAAAAAAATTACAAAAATAAATAGTCGATTTTTTTTACAAAACTAGGTTATTGTCGCCATTTGAAATAACAAAATTGTCCTATCACCATTCCAAATAATGACAGTAGCCTAGAACAGTGCAAAGGTCCCTGTCGTCAGTTGAAATAGCGACATAGGTCTATCGCCACTCCAAATGGCGACCGGACTCTGTCATCATTTCAACTGGCGACAGGGATTCTCCGGTTAATTTTTTTAATATTAAAATTTAGGACAATTGCCGTTTCAAATGGCGACAATGATCCCGCAAATCACTAAATTTTTTAATATTAAAATTTAGAAAAACCGTCATTTCAAATGACGATAAGAATCCCACAAATCTCTGTCGTCATTCCAAATAGCGGCACAATCTACCCTATAAATAACCCTAAGATTCTAGTATAACTCACTTTTATTCAGAAAAAGATTGAGGGGAGGGAACAGAGAGGATCTGAGAGGAGAAGAGAAGCTAGTGAAGTGCTGCTCGTCCGATCGTCCACTTTTCAGGTAAATTGTCTAACCAAATAAATTACATAGTTTTAGATGTATGGTTATATAGTATAATATGTTGTTCATAATCCTTTTCAATGGATAATTTATTTTTAGATATGTGATTAATCATGAAAATCATGTTTACAGTGCAGTACGTCAAATATGTCGGGCGTCACCTATTTCAAAATTACTACGGTCAGACTATTCTTGAGGGTCCTAAGGGGAGTGATTTGCGTTATTTTCAATCGGCGACCGGTGACCGTGACCCTAACAAGACCAGAGCAGCGTACATGGGTGCTGTGATGCGGTGGTTGTTCCACACATTTGATTTGGACCATGCTATGTATGATATGAGATTGAGCTACCTTGTTAACCGAGCACCACAGGGCACATATTGAGAGTTAGTGCAGCTCAAGGGAACAAGGTCATAGCAGTCATATATACGCAGGGCGAGGGATGAGCAGTGAGATTTGGTCCTTCTAGCTCACGCATATGCCAAGCTCGCTCCTACATCAGCGACTGAACAAGAAGAGAGTGATGATGCCGAAGAAGCAGTAGAGGACTCCAGTCACAACGCGGTGCACACACTGGCCGAAGGTCTAGGAGTTGCTGATATTGTCGATGAAGACCGTGTGGAAGGGGCTCATTCAGTAAGGCAAGCTAGTGGGCTTGCTAACAAGTGCGAGGAGTTGGAAGCCCTAGTCCAAAAGATGGATCTCGAAGACTAGGACTACATGACATTATCAGAAGATGAATGATCCGACGATGAGGATGGTGCTGAGTGGAACACATACCAGTTCAACAACCTGGTCGTTAATGAAGGCCCTCGAAGGAGTACTATGAAGACTTTATGTAATCACAACTTTAAACATTGTTGCTTAGTTGAAGAATATCAAGCTACTCAAGAGCTCTTCAAGAAGGAGTACTATGAAGACATTGCGAATTAGGATACGTTCTCCACTCGATTGCTTATGGACATGTTGATTAATCTTTTCTAAGTTTTCCGTTCCGCTGCAATAGTTTATTTGTTTCTTTAGCCCTGTATGACAAGTTAAGTAAACATTGATCGATAAATAGATGGTATTTTATTGATGTTTCACCGTGTGAGCTAGCTACTGATCTGGGACTAATTTAGAATACGCATAGGGTTTTCAGATGTGTAAATCCGAGTACCGATAAAAATTATTTATGCAACATTGTTTCTCTACTTCTTGCAAATCTACCTATTGACAAATGATAGTCGATGAAACTTAAACACAAATAGAAAATAGCCTAAATCGTAAATTGGAATTATTTTCCTTTTAAATACCTTCCTTCGGTGGACTAAGGACTGACTCGTGCCTGCCGCATGTGGCCGTTCGCTTGCCGACGGCCCCACGCTGCGCATGCGCCGCTGCCTGCCTACCCTCCCCGCCGCCATCGCGCCGCACTCAAGCTCTGCCGGCCGCCATTTGCCGCTACTCAATTGCTGTTTGCTGCCCTTGTCGCTAGCCCTTGCCCCCCAAGCACCGCCATTTGCCCGCGCCTGCCGCTCCTCATGCCAACCGCCGCCCCGCTGGCTGCCCGCCGCCACACTAGTCTGCTAGGGCTATGGTTCGATGTTTTGTAGCTTTGTGCGGTGGTGCGTGCCTGATTGGGGAATTTGGGATGAGAGAGCTGAGATAGGGCCAACCGGTTAAGTGGTTATGTGGGCTTGGCTAGTAGGCCCCTCAATGGAAAAAAAACATATGGCGCGGCCCAACTGAAGGAATTTTGGCGAAATCTCATGGGTAGCCATCTTTTACCTTCAAATAGCTCCAGTTCGTATCGAAGCTTACACTATGCCGCATGGAAGAAGGGGCTAGGGAGTACCTACAGTCTGACGAGGGGTAACAGGGGCGTCAGGCCACGCTGTCCCCCTGGTGGGTCTTCCCATGAGGGTCATCCCATGACTTAGCCCGTGTTGATGCCACGACTGGAAGAAGTACTGTGCTATCCCTCTCGTCCGCCCAATTGCTGGCTGTCCACCGCGGGCTATGGTTCTATGCTTTGTGCGGTGGTGCGTGGCTGATCGTTGATGGGGGAATTTGAGGTGAGAGAACTAACATTGGGCCAATGGGTTAAGTGGGCTTGGCCAGTAGGCCCAGAAAGGGAAAAAACATATGGCACGGCCCAACTTAAGGAATTTTGGCCTAAATCTCATGACCAGTCATCTTCTACCTCCAAATAGCTCCGGTTCGTACTGAAGCTTATGCCATGTCGCATGGAAGAAGGGGCCAAGGAGTACCAACTGTCCGACGAGGGGTAGCAGGGGTGCCAGCCCACGCTGATCCCCCGGTGGGTCCTCCGCTGGTTCAGCCCGTGCTGACGCCGCGACGGGAAGAGCTGTGCCATCGGCTACGGCGGCGCGACGGGGTGAGCAGAGACGTTTTTTAATCCGAGAAGCAATGGCGTTGCGAGGACGCGGGGCTGAAGAGTGGATCACCGGGAGGCGGCGCGGCACAGTTGCACAAGGACACGAGGTCGGAGGGGGGCCATGCAGGGAGCCAGGGAGGGTCGGTGCGGACCATCGATCGTCTTGGTGAGGCCACTGCTCCCAATCCCCGATAGGAATTTTTGGAAGGAGCAATCAATCTGTTTTGGCAGGAGGAAGAAGCGAAGAACCAGTTATTTGCATTGAGATTTGTATCTTATACGTGTCAATTTCTTATAGGAAAAGGAATAGCTAAAAGAACATGCACAGCTACTTCCGTTTCTCCCCTGTCCTGACCCATCCAAAGATCAGTTACTGTTTGATATATATTGAAACAATTTTTATGACGTCGCGGCTAGAGAAACATATGTACGTAGGACGAGGGTGCCTTTGAGCATGTCTGTTTCCATATAAAATAGCATGCAAACTAATAAATAATTTGCCACAGCATACATACTTCATAAAAATTGTTTATATGATATTAGAGTACTTTGTTCACGTATACACTGATGCACCAGGGTGCGATCTACCTTAAACTTATCTCCGCTCACATGCCGGCTGCTCCACCAAACCGTAAGTTTTCTATCTCTTCTCGTCGTCACAACTTTTTTGCTTCAAACTCCAACAGTAAGTCTAAATCCTGATCGATCCCTCTCGGTTGTTACCCCTTCCAATGCAATATTTTACCATATAGTTATCTTCTATTCCTCCTTAATTATTACTTAATAGTAGCAATTGCGACATCAACACGCATACACATACAACAGTCGTCGATCCCAGTTTGGGACACGTGTTATGCTCTCTCCTGACTCGAAAGCATATTCCCTATGGTCAGATTCATAATGACCTCAAATACTAATGAACGATAATAAGGTCTTTGTTCATAGCATCACTATTCCTTTTTGGCAAATTAGGCAACATGTTATAAACTATTTTCCCAAATTTCTATTATAAATTCCAACTTGATCAAAATTTCAAAAGGAAATACCATCCAATGTTGGTATTGTGACTGGGATATATTTTAATTGAAAATTAGATGAATTATTATGGCCAAAAATAATTTTTGTTGAATTTTTAGAAATTATTTTGATTTTCAGAAAAATAATTGTCTTTAAATAAATCCTAGTTGGTCTAAATAAATTATTTATGTATTGATAAAGAAGAAACAGTGATTTTAAAATTTTATCTGGGGAATATACCATCCCAGTAGCAATCCTGTGAAATTTCATGATTTTACAAATTTATTTGCTATTTTTAAAGTCCTAGTCAAAGGCTTTGAAGTTTTGAATTAAATCTGGTCAAATCTCTTGGTCTAGCACTGTAGCGGCTCGGCCTTATCTTGGTTGGACCCAACCCAGTGCGCACAACCGGCGCGGTCACGTCTCATGCACATGTCCAAACCCGTGGCCCATCCCACCGTCCATTCTCGCACGAACGGGCCAGATCCGTTGGTCTGTTCGGACCGCCCCAAACCCCTCTCATTTTTGGCCGTTGGATCGTGAACGTATGGTGCGCGATCTCCAGGCCAACTCTCCGTAAATGTATAAAATGGAAAAGCACTTGGACCTTTGGATCCTTAGCGTGCGGCCCAGATCGCATGTGACGTTCGGACCACTGCAGGGACCGCTTCATCCTAGCCGTCCGCTAGAGATCGCACGGCTAGTGTTTCGTGATACCGATTCAAATGCTAATTGGCCACCTCATCGTAGCTGTTCAAATCGAATCGAATGGTCCTTGTGGATTGGTGAGGTTCGGACCACCTCGGAGCTTCCCTTGATCGTGGCCGTCCGAGGTAGATCGCACGGTCCATAATCCGCAATACCGTTTCAATGTATTATCGCCTCTCCATCGCAGCGGTTCAATTACGATCGAGCGGTAGGTAGTCAGTCGTCAAGCTTCTTGCGTCTTGTTGCATGGTGCGGTTATCCACAGGGCAGTGGGGATGTCGTCATTCTTTGCCTCCTTTCTTCTTGTACTGCTAAAACACTGTTGTCGCGGAATGGAGGCGTTATCTGATGAAGATGAAGATATTTTTCTCTTGCTAATTATCTTTAGTGCCACCTCATGTATTCTAGAGAACTCTCGGATGATCTGGGAAGCTCCAACATTATATAAACCCTAGTCATGGGACTTCTGCCATTGTCGACTAAGGGAAGCTCACCATCCTTATCTTCCTCCACAGTGAAGCTCCTTGTTCTTCTACCTTTGTTCACCTACAAGCATACCTAAATCTCATACTAAGGTGGTTTTGGGTGTTTCTTGTAGATTTGGACTTAGGACTTTTGCTTCCTGTCAACTTGAGCTGTGAAGCTTCATCCTGAGAAACCTCATCTGGGTGAGTTAGGTTCCATCTTTCCTTAGCAAGAATGTACCTAATGATTTTTAGAGCTAAGTTCCATCATTTTTCTTTTGGTCAGCACAAGGAAAAGGACACTGGATCTTTTCTATTGACCAAGAATTGATCTTTTCTTCTCTAAACCCTAGCTGGTAAGTATACCTTGGCTTCTGTCACTTTAAGCTCCCTAAGAACCTCGTTAGCTCACAAGAATCACTCATCGATCATGTGATGCTCCTATCTTGATATAGCTAAAAACTTGTATTTTAACTTTTACATCTTTCATATGGTTTTCGAGGATTTAGGGTTTCTCATGATGGCTTATCATCTTGATTAGGATCTAACTAAACCCAAGCATCACCAGTGATCTTACTTTAAATTCTTAAGGTCACCAATTCACTTTTTGCTGCAAAATCCTATCTCTATAATCTATTGTAGGTGAAAACCGACAACAGCCTTCTTTTTCTTTTTCTTTCTGTAAACCGAGTAGTTAGAGTTAATAATGATAGGTGGTGATATTACTTAATCATCAGATAGTTTTAACTCCAAGATAAAGTCCTTGTTTTGTGTACTTTTACGCAACAATAGAAGACCTGTCGGGAGTTCCTTCTTTGTTTTGATCCAAAGACAAAAGCTCTGTTTGTCTTTTTCTTTAAGTGAACCGAGTCATTAGGGTAGCGATGAGTGGGTCTTGGTATTAATTACTTCCTTTTAGAGTAATTATGTGGTGTAGCATCACTAGTCGGTAGAAATAGTAAAGAGACTCCTTCTTGGTTTACGTGTTGGTCTAGCAGGCCACCACGCACAACAAAGTCCTAAATCTTAAATTGACATTAATAAGTAGTAAATGACTAGTTAGCTCACAACACTAGTTTAATACACTTAGTTATCTGTAGTATTTCATTTGTATGAAGTTGAGGTAGATAATTAAATTAATTATAAGCGCCTGTTCTAGTTCCAAAAAATCGACATCGTAGCTATAAATTAAAATTTAAATCTGGGTAGTGAGTGTCATCGGATGGTACATATGGTTTATTATCTTTGATAAATTAAATATAGTTTAAGCATATTGCTACCCATGCATTATCATTTTGATCATGCATTCTTTTTCTTTTTGTCCTTTGTCAGTTCTTGTGTTTATTGGATCTTTCTGATTTTAGATACTGGTTCCTCTGAGTTTGTTGAACCTTTTGTTGAACCACAAGAACCTGAGCAAGAGGTTATTTACTACTATTAAGGCAAGCTACCTCTCTGCACCATATTGATCCTACTCTTTTGAACTGCAGAATTATAAATACAGTGATGACTGTTGCATGCAAAGTTTTCTAAAAATTATTTGTGCCCTGTTCTAGTTAGTTATGACCTGAGCTTGTGGCTTATCTTGAATTTAATCATACACTCAACCTAAGGTAGTCTGTGATGTTATAATATTTAGTTTTAACTTTTGCTTAGCCATGCAGTCCATAGAACGGTAGAGTTTGACAAGCTTATCTTGTCAAACCTGGGAACAACAAATGAATTTTATTTATTCTGATTCTTGTTCAGTTTATTTTAAATCTGAAATGATCTTGGATCTTGTTATTAATTTGATTCAAATCTGGACAAGTGAATGCTAGTGAGGGTGCCTTTGTGCACGAGAATTGGGAAATGTGGATGTCTTGTCTAGGTTGATTAAGGACTGAACTCTGACTACCCAATTCAAGTCCCAATGTACTTCCACACGCGGTGTATGGGCACTGTTTGGTTAAGTAAAGGGTTAATACTATTGAGTTGGAAACAGGAGAGTAAGGACATGTGTATTGATTTCATATGGCATAGATGCTTACGTCTTCGGGCCGTGTCGTATGCCATGTGGAGCTTATATTGATATCAGATGTTCTTAGAAGGGTAAGGGCGTAGATGTGTTCTATCGCATGTACGCATACCTTGAGGCCCCTATCGCGGTCTAATATGTGTGGCTAACACGAGTTCGCATTTAATTGATTGGGTCGGCATTCCGGTACAACATGTGAGCCCCGTTGAATATATGCTATCGATCGTTGTTTAAGCGGGATTAGTCTCACATGGGTCATCCAACTCAATAGTGTCAACTTGTTGAAAATACCAAATCTTAGTTTATCGGCCGACACACCAAAGGCAAGTGTTATTATTAGGAGGCTTACGGGCTAACTAAGTCATGTGGGTAAAGATGTACACCCTTGCAAGGTATAAAACTATTGAATAGCCGTGTCCATTCTGATTTATACTTGAATTGATGTCACTGTATAGATTTTACTCTAAGTTTGGTTTTGGGAATAATTTTTGGCATGATAGTGTCATGTATAGTTTCATAATGTCTGTGAATTATTCTTATTCTGTTTATGTTTATATCTTCTAATATTCTTGTTTTGGTCCAAATGGAATTATTAAAATTTGCTTTGTTAAAATTTAGTCACTGTAGGTTAAGATGTATTGCTTTATGCAAACTTGAACCACTTAAGCCTTCTGTTGTCAACCTTATGCATGTAAACATTCTATTCCTTTGTATAGGCTCTATCAACACTTTCTTTTCCTAGTTTGTATAAGTCTTGCTGAGTACCTTTTGTACTCAAGGTTCATGACCTCTTGTTGCAGGTGAGGATGGATATCTGTATAAAATGCCCGTTAGCGCCGATCTGGGTGACTCTAACGAGTGATGCTAGTTCTAGTCTGCACGCAATAGCCTGCGGGATGATGGGGCCATTGGTGGTTTTACTTTTATATTTTGTTTCATTTGTTGCTTTTTTGTTAATGACCCAAGGTCATCTGTTCCTGTAGCTATTTTGGTTCTTGTAGCAGACCTGACACTGTAGCAACCGAATTTGTGATGTAATTATTAATGTATAATTATGTGAATGTATGACTTGTATGTGATTGATGCAATGTTGATTAAGGATATATGCTAATAGTCACTAATCACAGGAACTATTGCATGGCATATATCCGGGAACCTAAATGTTGGATTGTTACTTATTATGATTATGCTTCTAGTATGATTTTTATTAAGGACATTACACTGTTCCTTAATTAAGAATTATGCTACTAGTATAATTTTAATTCGGCACACTCCAATATTTGAGGGTCTCACAGTATCATCTCTACTCTAAGCTTTTTGCTCCCTACCTCTATATGCCCGCGCTTCTATTCGTACAAATGTGTGTATTTACATACGCATGCATGATGTTATACATGTTCGATGTCCTCTTCTCTCGTGTTGGTCACTCCTCTTCTTCGACATTGGCTAACTCGACGTTGTAGCTGTCAAACCCCAAGTTTGGAACTTGGGATCTACTGTGTATATTTGTGCCATTCCCTGGATCAATAGCTAGCACACACAGTTATATTGTTGGTTCAAATACATATTACGAAAATGTAAAGGTATTGCATAATATTAAACAAAGCATAAATATATCTTACGGCTTTTGACTTGCAGAATGGCTGGATAGGCCAAATACTTTCAAAGAATCAGCAGCGGAAGTAGATTAAGAGTAGAACACATGGAACCCTCACGATATGCCCACCAGCATTCGACTGTGGGCTCGCGACCTAGTTGTTGGCCTTCTTGATCTTCAGTCTTATCCAATGCTCATATTTATCCCTATAGTCTTCTTTTATGCTTACTGACTAAAAGAATATAAATAGCGAGCATGAGTACACAACCGTACTCGCGAGCCAATACACAATACAATTATTATAAATGCAAGGCTAATCAAAGGAAAGGCTCATGATTCTTTTATTTTGCACAAAGCCATTTCTTGAAATAGATTAAGTAATAGCAAATCTTGAGACTTAGCATTTTACTAACACAAGTTTTATAAACTGAGTTTTTTTTGTTTGTAAAGGACTAGTGGAGATTCCGTCTCCTATACCATTGAGTGAGTACGTCCACTCAATGCTCAGGCTATCCCGTATTTACCACTAGTCCCCGACCAGGCTTTCTTAACTCTCTGGATTCCAACCTCAACATTTCCAACTGCTGGGCTCAAACCCACCCTTCTCATTCCACACACACACACCAATGGTTTTATAAAAAAGAAAGCTATATCAAGCAAGTTCTCAGTACCGCTCTTGACCGTGAGCATGGCTATCTAGATAGTTTTCTTACTCTGCAGAGTTTATACACTTTACCCACAAGAGATAAATCAACTTATACTGCCCCGACACACTTCCGTAGGTGTGTGGCTAATGTTGTTTATCACAAGGCCTTTACAATGTCCCACCTTATCGTACTTTCACGCCGCTAGGTATCACCTCCTTAAGCTGAGCCCCCGGGAGGTCTCCCATTGGCATCGTGCAGATCGGTGACTCCCTTTGCCCTTTGTACACTCCACACATCCACCAGTGGTGAAATTGCGAGGAGACGGACAAATTAGTTAGCCAGGTCTTAGGTGTTATAGACTTGTGGTTGCACAGTTTTACATGAGAGGTCATTACCAGATTCGGTCCTTAATTGACTTGGGCGGTACATCCACATACCAACTCTCTCTCGTGCACCTGGCACCAGCCACTCTTTCCAGTCGCCCAAGTCGAAATCTGTTTTTCAGGTTTTCTTTTGTTTTCAAAATAACCTTTAATCCAACATACCAGCAAGGCTCCCAGCCTCGATTGCCCAATTTCATTTTCAAAGTGTTGATTGAAGTCGGGCAACTTAATACCCGAATGACAATGTATCTAAGTAAGGCTAGGTATGACACTTAGATACAGACTTATATCTAGTATGTTAACCATTAATTCTAGGGTGACAAGGATAGTGTCTAAATTCAAGGATTGGAAGTTTATACACAATTATTGTTAAGACATTAACTATAAGCTAGACCAATATAACTGTTTAAAACATAGCAATGCAATTTCATAATTTAAACAATATAATTGCAAACAGTAGGTGCAATATGATCAAGGTATTGACTCGCCTTGCTCAATATTATGATAACCTCGATCCTGTTTTGGCTCAAGGTTCAAATAATCATCCCGCTCAATATGCTGATAATCATCCTGTTCAATACTCGAACAATCTTGATTCCAGCCTCGTTCTTGTTGGGATTGTTGTCCCATCACAGCGTCAAAGTCTAACTACGTAGCATACGATTAAATCCAAGAGCGACTGAAAGCAACCAAATGAAATCCAATAAGTCCAAATACATACAAACAGAAAGAAATACTTCGAATTAAAGTAAACACATCTAACGGTACTTTTAAAGCCGTATTATTTCAGATGAGACCAATTCATACTCATCTAGAGTTGATAAAGGAAATACTTCAAACGAAGTATATCCGAGGAAATTGATGAAGGAAATACTACAGACAAAAGTATATCCAACGGAGTTGATGAAGGAAATACTACAGACAAAAGACATCCACAGATAATTGGAATGAAGGAAATTCTTCAGACCAAAGTAAATAATTCTAAAAGAGAGAGAGAGAGAGAGAATGTTCACAGGAACATTCCTCGCTGGTTAACTAGATGGGGGGAGATTACCTGGTCAGGTAATACTCACAGATCTACTCTCAGATCAAGAAGAGTTATGCTACTAAGAACAGATAATGACGTACGATACTGTAACGTCCCGTTTTTCTGGAGTCTTGAAAAGCTTTTAAAAAATGAACCATTTGGTTTTGTTGAGAGTTCAAAGCTTAATTTGAAGATTTCAGAAATTTGGAGATTTAACTTGAACTAATCAAACTTCAATTAATCCCTTTTTGGCTGCTCTGGAGTTATTGTTGTTCTTTGGTTTTTATCCTTCTTTCCTTGAACGCCTTGGTTGTCCTCCAGCCTAGCTTTTCCCTCTAGATCTTCCTCTCCTTCTCTAGACCTTCCTCTGGTTGGGCTTTCCCCTTGGTCCAGATCCTCCTTTCGCCGAACATCTCCTGATGTCTAGATTCTTCTTATCTTTCTGATCGTCTCCTCTTTGGAGATCTTAACCGCACAGACCTCCCCTTGATCAGATCTGGCCATTAGGACCTCCCCTCTGGAGATCTTAACCCTGCAGACCTCCCTTGATCGAGATCTGGCGTTAGGACCTCCCCTGCGGAGATCTTAACCGCAGACATCCCTTGATCGATCTCGCCGTTAGGACCTCCTCTTTGGAGATCTTAATCGCATGAGACCTCCCTTGATCTGATCGGCCGTTAGGACCTCCTCTCTGGAGATCTTAACCGCATGCACCTCCCTTGATCGAGATCTCGCCGTTAGGACCTCCCTCTGTGGAGATCTTAACCGCATGCAGACCTCCCTTGATCGATCTGGCCGTTAGGACCTCCTCTTTGGAGATCTTAACCGCACAGACCTCCCTTGATCGATCGGCCGTTAGGACCTCCCTCTGTGGAGATCTTAACCGCATGCAGACCTCCCTTGATCACATCTCGCCGTTAGGACCTCCTCTGGAGATCTTAACCGCATGCAGACCTCCCTTGATCGATCTCGGCCGTTAGGGCCTCCCTCTGTGGAGATCTTAACCGCATGCACCTCCCTTGATCGATCGGCCATTAGGACCTCCTCTTTGGAGATCTTAACCGCATGCAGACCTCCCTTGATCGATCTGCCGTTAGGACCTCCCCTCTGTGGAGATCTTAACCGCACAGACCTCCCCTTGATCAGATCTGGCCGTTAGGACCTCCCCTCTGTGGAGATCTTAACCGCACAGACCTCCCCTTGATCAGATCTGGCCGTTAGGACCTCCTCTTTGGAGATCTTAACCGCATGCACCTCCCTTGATCGATCTGGCGTTAGGACCTCCCTCTGTGGAGATCTTAACCGCATGAGACCTCCCTTGATCGATCTAGCCGTTAGGACCTCCTCTTTGGAGATCTTAACCGCATGACCTCCCTTGATCGATCTCGCCGTTAGGACCTCCTCTTTGGAGATCTTAACCTGAGACCTCCCTTGATCGAGATCGGCCGTTAGGACCTCCTCTTTGGAGATCTTAACCGTCTGAGACCTCCCTTGATCGAGATCTGGCGTTAGGACCTCCTCTTTGGAGATCTTAACCGCATGAGACCTCCCTTGATCGATCGGCCGTTAGGACCTCCCCTCTGGAGATCTTAACCGCACAGACCTCCCCTTGATCAGATCTGGCCGTTAGGACCTCCTCTCTGGAGATCTTAACCGCATGGACCTCCCCTTTGGATTTTCCTCCGTTAGATCTCCTTTTGGTTTTGGACCTCCCTTGCCCTCGCGCAGTCTGAGCCAATCCCGCGCCTTTCTCACTCGTGAACCGTCTGATCCTTTTTGGATGGCCCGATCGAGATGAAAGCTTCGGCTGGTCCGAACATTCCTTTCCTTTCTGGACCGCCCGATTCCGATCGGACGGCCCTACTTTGCTGCGCGCCTTCCTTTGTCGCCAGGACCTCTTCCTGGTTGTTTTGCAAGGACCACCTCCTCGATCCTTGCTGGTCTTTTTGTAAAGACCACCCTCCTAGTTCGGAGTATCCCTTTTGCTCAGGACCTTCTCGTTGTGTGTCCTTTGGACCTCCGTCCCAGACCTCCCTCTTGAGTGTCGTGGACCTCCCGCCTGGAGACCTCCTGCACCTTTTGATCGGGGCCGTTAAGGTTCCCTTTTGAGATCTTGACCGTCGGATCTCCTTTTGGAAATCTAGCAGTCGGGGCCTCCTCGAGTGCCATACCCCTTGTGCTTTGGACCTCTTTTGAGGTTTAGTTTTCTTGTGATCTAAACCTCCTTGGGGTCTAGATCTGTTTGTGGTTTGGATCTCCCTTTGAGGCCCAGATATCTTTAGTCTTTTGGACCTCTTGTCCACGGGACCTCTTTTGTGTTTAGACCGTTGTGGTCTAGACCTCCCGTTAATGTTTGAACCTCCTTTAGGTTCGAGACCTCCTGTGTTGTGTTTGGATCTTTGTAGTCCGGACCTCCTCTTTTGTGTTTAGACCTTGGTGGTCTAGACTTTCTCCTTGTGTTTGGACCTTTGTGGTCAAGACCACTCTGTTGTCTTCAGACCCTTTGTCCTTAAGACCTCCCTGGTTGTCTTAGGACTTAGGTCCTTAGATCTCCTCATGAGACCCCCTTCTTGGACCATTCCTTTGACCTTATGTTCACCCTTTGTTGTCTCCCTTGCCCCGGTTTCTAAGTGCGTTTGATGTGGGTTGAATCACATTAAATGCCGCCACCTACCTTTGTACTCTTCTCTACTTTTTGTCGGCCTTTCCTTGACTTTCCTTCTCTTGTCTCCTCCTTTACTGCTCTAGTCCTTTTTCGTACTTGTAGCAAAGGTACCTTTTGTACCAATACTCTGAACCTGGTCACCTCCCTGTTGTGGTGCTTCTATTCTCCTTTCTCTAAATAGAGCACCAGGGGGCGTCCACTTCCTTCCCGTTCGTCATTCTTAGCCTCCTCTTTGTTTTGGGTGTGCTCCTCACGCTCCCTGGGTCCCGAGCTCTTTGGGCTTGGACCTCTTCTCTCTTTTGCTTTAAGTAAGTTCTTTTGGTTTTCTTGGAGTTTATTTTCTTATTTGGTTTTCTTTTGCGCACGTGTAGATCTCGGTTGATTGTTGAGGAGCTCGTGGTTCAAGCTACACCAGCCAAAGCTTTTCCCTTCAACGGAGGCAAGTCGTGGACCTTGATCATCTTGAACCCATTTTGCAAAAGTATTTTAATTTGTTAAACTTGCATGGCTATCTTTATAGAAACTGGTTTGGGCAGTAGCTATATCCCTTGTTGACATTATGCCTCCTTTGTGTGCTTGAACTCAACATGTTGGCATGAACTCTTTGGACACCTTTGGATGGGTATTTTAGTTGGTATCTTCTGTTATTACCAACATGGGACCGATAGCTTAATGCTTAATATTGTCGTAGAACCGTGGGTCTTGGGAATCATGCTTCTTCAATTAATAATCTTGACTAATTGAATTATGGAACCTGTGGTTGGTGCCATTGTTAAGCAACTATGGCAGGATGCCTAAGTTGTGTTGATTGTGGTGCGAGATTACATTAATAATTGTGGTGCAGGGATCGGTGGTCTTTTAGCGGGGTTAATTACAAATTGTTTTGCTCGGGCAAGAAGGTCGGGAGTGAGTAGTGGATGCTTCATTTTGGGGTTGTGGATGTCTTGCTGAGCACAATTAAGGACTTAACTTTGTGTTCTGTTGATGCAGGCCAATCGATGCAACCACAAGATCACTTTATGGGGGTGGTGCAGGCTGAATAATTAGCAATGAGATGGCTTGGTCTTTGTTGTGGTTGGCGTGTGGCGCCGGCGTAAGAGGGGCACCCATAACCTGTGGACTTCTAGACCAAAGGGGGAATTATGAAACCTTAGCGGGCAGCCCCAGTCATTTCAAAGCTTTGTAAAGGCCTTGCGCGCTCTAGATCTGCTCACCTTCTAAGTGAGCAAGGGTGGCCGGAACCCGATCCGCTAGAGAGACCGTGGATTGTGGGTAAAGTTGTACACCTCTACAGAGTGTAAAATCTATTCGAATAGCCAAGTCCTTGGTTATGGACATGCCCGGTGAAAATGGTGTAAGGGGTAGCTTTGTGAAATTGTGTCCCTGGGCGCTTCTGCGAGAGACTGTGGCTTTGCCTCGAAGAGACCTTGGCCGGCTTTAGAGGGGTCATGGTTGGCTCAAGATGAGGTCCAGGGGCTGGTTGGGAACTTTGGAGTGGGTGCTCCAGAGTGGGTTTTGGGAGTGAGCGGGTGCTCACGACCTCCTCGAAAACAAATGTATTTATGTATTATTGTTTTAACTTGAGCATTCCAATCTACTTATATTATTTGTTGTCAAATCTTGCTTTACATAACTAACCTTCTGACTCTCTTTTGGCAAGCCTTGCATGATTACTTATTGCATACACTCCCCGGCTTCTTGAGTACACTCAATGTACTCATGGCTTTTGCCCTCTGTTTTAATCAGCGATTCTGGAAGTTCGAGGAGCTTAAAGCTCGGTGAAGACGAGGCCTTTGGAGACCTTGCGACCTAGGGGCGTCCTCCACTCGATAGCCGGTGGGGTGATCGGTTGGACCTATCGTTAATGTTTTTGCTTTCATTGTTCTTGCTCTTTTGTTGTAGCCCATGAGGCAAACTCTGTAAGAAGCTTGGCGGTTTAGTCTTTAATATTATTTGTTGTTTTGTCTCTTGCTTCTCTTAGTGTGTGTATGGACTTGATTACACTTGTGTTAGATCTGTCTTGAGCTAGCCAATCCGTTCTGGGGACTAGCTCAGTGCAAAGGCGAGATCTCGGGGAGGTCCTCACGGGACTTAGCCTCGGGAGATCCTATCGGACCTCCCCGATGATATACCTAGAGGTGCCACCTGCGGGATGTTGGCCAAGACCTCCAGGAGGTCTTGAAGACCTCCTGGGAGGTCCCGAAAGACCTCCCTCGGGAAATCTTGCAGTACTATTGCTCCTCCATGCGGTAGTACCGCAGCTCAAAAAAAAAAAATGGTCCTCCCGGACCTTTGCGGTATATCAAAGGGAGGGGTTGTCACATGTGGTATCAGAGCTCCATATCGACTGTTGGACGTAACCTTAGTTAGCATGGTCGTTTTAGTTTGTTTCAAAACTATTTTCTAAATCAAACCAACTTAAAAGCTGGCTTAGTGGTTCTCCTCTTGTCTTGTTCTACTCTAGTCTCATCTTGCTCTAGTCTTTTCTCGTCTTACTCTATTCTTTCTTATCTCCTACTCAGATTCTCGAGATCTTACCCCTTCTGGAGCTTTGTTTTGAATTTAATTTGACCTCCTTATCCCAAGAATCTCTATAGGACCGAGCCCCCGTGTCCTAGTGCTGTAAGACCGAGCAGTTGGTGCAGCTGGCGACTGCTGTTTTCTCAAGGGTTGCGCTTGCGAGAATAACCTGTGTGTTGGATGCCAAGCTGGGTAGCTTGAAAGAAGCCTTTTTGAATCTGATCACGAGAATTGAAGATTTTGGGGTTCTTTGCTAAGTGGAAGGTTTTAATGGATCCTAGGGGATGAAGGATTGTGAGTTCTCGATGGGATTATTGAAAGATTTTAGATCACCCTTGATTCTAGAGTGAATTGTATCGATTGGTTGGAAGCTTGAATCCGAGTTTGTGGGTTTTTCGGGATCTGGATGCTCTTAAGCGAATCAAGAATCAGAATTCGAAGGGAATCTTAGCCGAGCCTTACCCATCTTGATCAGAATTTGGATTTTGTGTTTGAGGTTTACCCTTGATGGTAGTATAATTATAACTTGTGCTGGATAGTTGGTGACAATAATTTGGTGGATTCAACCGAAGATTATGTGTTAAAGGAAGACTTTCGGGGAAAACCTACCTAATTATTGGATTTTAGTGAATCTGAGGAGGTGAATTTAGGTCTCTTAATCTGAAAGTGATGGTTAGATTGAGAATCCTTTTGATATGGAACAAAGGAGCATGCAATTAAAGTGCGCAATTGTGGATTTGCTTAAGCCCGACCTAGATAGAAATCAAGAATCTTGTTGATTTACTAATGTTCGGGGAGATTAATCGGTTGACTGGTTGTTCTAAATGGATGTCTTTAGGATAAGTGATTTGGTGGACCTCCTTAATCATAGGTTTAGGACCCAGCCAAGTTGGGAAGGCCAATTTCTGGCTCTCAGCTAGTACCCCGCCTTTGGTTGCGGCAAGTAACTCCTGAGAAAGAGCTGTTGGGAAGAAGTGGTAGCGTTGTCCTTGCTCTCCAAGGACATCATTGGACCTCTTGTTGTTAGGAGTTTGTTAAACATCATTAAACCCCTTTAGATGTTGTTCTTTGGTTTCATACATTTAGTGGTCCCCTCGGTTTTGCTTAGTTAGTTAGTGCAATAAGAGCTCGATGGGAGATCCTATTGTGCCTTCTGCCTCTTTTGGCCTCTTGGCCTCTTGTTTCCTCGGGTTTAACCTACCTTTCCCCGACTAGGATGCTCCATCCTGCTCCCTCGTTCTTTCTCACCTAAGTGTTTTTCCCTCTCTTCCTTGGTGCTTCTCCTTCTTATCCCTTAAACACAGGCGGGTTTGTTCCAAGATGGACCCGACGGATCCTCGGCAAGCCTTAGTGAATCGAAGGCCCCAATGCAGTATCGACCCTCTTGCACCTCCTCCTCCGTGACCCTGCGCAGATCCGAACTTGAATCAGTTTTTGGCAGCTCAGACTCAGTTGATGAGCACAGTGATGCAGAACATGAATCAAATGATGGCTCAACAGAATCAAGCTGCAGTAGCCCTAGTTAGCTTGGTGGATCAGCAGAACCAAACCATTGCTGCCCTCATGACAATGGTGAACCAGAACCCTCGATTCATGACCTGCCACCTCCTCTTCCAGCCTTTTCAGCTTTGGAAGCCAGGTCGGAGGAGCCAAGTTCCAAAGAAATTCATCCCGAAGCACTCAGCGTGGAAGCTTTTTGTGGTCAGCAGGTGTAACAGCCCAAAATTTCAAATTTGGTTAAAGTTTAAAACTTATTTGGAATTTGTGAATTTTCTGAAATTTTAAAAGCTTTTTCCTAAATGTTTTAAAGCTAAAATAATTTAATTACAAAATTTATTATCAAGTTTAAGTTGGGAATAATTTTATTAAGTCTAAAATGTCTCTAAGGATTTATGAGAATTTTTGTAGAATTTTTGGACTCTTTTGCTATTTTTCTAAGTCTAAAAGGAATTAATCAGATTATTTAAAATAGAAAATCAAAATAAAATCCTAAGCAGTGCTTGGGCGAAAGTCTCGGCCCATCTCCTCTCTCCACGCGTGCGGCCCAGCTCAACCTTTGCTCGCTTCCACCCACGCCTCCTCTCTCTCCACCCTTGATCCCCATCCGAGCGGCCGCGACGCTCCACGCCACCCGTCTTCTCCGCACCGTCGAAGCAAGATCCGAGCGGCCCGCGTCATCGTCTTCCCGCGTTCTTCTCCATGGTCAAAGCCGACTGCCGCCATTTTTTCGCTCGTGGGCGAGCTCATGCAACCGCCTCCAACCGCTTCGCTCCTCCCATGGATGCACACGCGCCCGCCTCCGCCCACGACCCCGTCCTCTCCCCTCTTCTCGCGCATCTGACGCCTACAACCGCCGCCGCAATCGCCAAGACGACCTCCACCTCCTCCACGCCGCTCTGGAGCTCCCCGGCCCCTATAAAAGGCAGCCCCGGGTGCGCCTTCCATCCCATAACTCAGCGCCGCCACCCACATCCCTCCTTCTCCCCTTTGGAGCCCGTATTTTGGAGTTCTTCGCCGGCGGGGAGCTCTCGATCCATCTCCGATTCCGGCGACACCGCTGACGCCGCGTCCTCGCCACCGCCTCCATCTCCATCGTCGTGACCCGTGATCCGGTCGCGCCTCGCCCTCATTGGAGGACCCACGGAGCTCGTCGCCGTCGACAACCCGGCTTCGCCGTCGCTTCTTCCTCGTCGCGGCCGCCTCGCGTCCTCGCCTCGGCGTGTGGGTGGCGCTCGAGATCGCCGTCTCCTCCTCTTTCCTATCGCGCCTCGCCGCCGCCATGCATGTGTGTAGCCCGGCGACCATGGGGCCCGTCTTGCCGCCGCCGCCGCCGCCCATGTCGGCGCCACCACAGCGCCACGCAGCAGCGCCGTCGCCATTTCGCCGACGTGGCGCCGCGGTGGCACGAGCCATGCCACCTCACACCCTCCTCATGCGCCAGGCCCGTGGACTAAGTCCACGTGGCCGTGTCTCGACACAAGGCCCGCTCGTCGAGAATCTTTTAATTTCTTTTAAATCCGAAAATTCTTCGCGACGTCAGCCTTGCGCATTAATAGATTTTCCTTTAGAAAAATAATTCGAGAAATTGATTTAAATATGATTTAGGATTTAATTTGTAAAATTCATAACTTTTGCATCCTAACTCCAAATTAGGTGATTTCAACTTCTAAAATTTTATAAAATTAATACCCAGATAAATAAAATATAAAAATTTGAATTGGAGTAGGTTTGAACTGTCTGTTTGAATTTGAAATAATTTAAACTACTAATTTAGGAATTAAACTTGTAAAATTCATATCTTTTGAATCATAATTCCAAATTGGATGATTTCAGTTGCTAAAATCTTAGAAAACTATTATCTAACTAAATAAAATATAGTTATTCAATTAGGAGTTCAGTTTAGTTCTGTTTTAGAATTTAGAAATTCATTCAAATCCAAATTTAGGTTAACATTTGTAAAATTCATATCCTCTGAATTCCAACTTCAAATTTAGTGAATTAAATTTCTAAAATTTTATAAAAAGATTATCTAGCTTAATAAAGTAAGATTAGTTTATTTGGAATTAGTTTAAATTGTCATTTTGAAGTTGAAACTATTTAAATTGCAAATTTAGGATTTAAACTTGCAAAATTCATGACTTTTATTTCCTGTTTCCAAATTGAGTGTTCAAATTTATAAAATCTTATAAAATTATTATCTAGCCAGATAAAATATAATTATTTTATTTGGAGTTAGTTTGAACTATTGTCTTGTTTTTATTTGAATTTCAATTGATTGTCGTATTTCCACGTTTAGATTACGACGATTCCGGGGAATTTGATTCTTCCGAAGCTTTAGAATTTCAAGACTTCAGCGAAGGCAAGTTACACTTTGACCATGTTGCACCTACTATGTTAAAGTTATTTAATTCAGTTTTTTAGAATTATTATTGCATGCATATTTTTAGTCAATTATTTTAATACCCTGTTTAAATGCTTAGCTATTCCAATTGTTATTGTATGGCCAATTTTGTATATTGAAATACCATCCCTTGTCACCATAGGTAAAACTGTTTGGAAATGCTTAGCAAATGTTTAGACCATGATTTTGAATTTGGGAGGATTTAGCCAAATCATTACAACTTGTTTAGAAATCAAATATATGGTATTGTTTTACCATAGAGAGTTTGTAAAGGTGGTTTACACAAAATAAAACTAAAATGGTTGGGACTTGGTAAACGGATGAATGGTGGGTGCGAGTTTATGCACGGGTTTAATCTGGTTAGGATTAACACCGGTGGTTTGATTTTGAATGGCGCCCAAGTCGATTAAGGACCGGTCTTGGAGCCGCATCTTGCTATGCCCTATCAGACCACCACCGTCTTGTGCAGGCAAGACTTGGCTTAATAATTTGGGATACCTCGTAGATATTAGTGCCATTTTGTATGAGTGGGTGTTGGTTAGAGCGGTAGTCCCACTGGCGCAAGAGGGGCTCCGGAGGATGGATAGTCAATGGAAGCGAAACCTTAGCGGGCATGAGTTCTTTGGGGTAGATCATTATAACGACCTCGTGATAATTGCTTTGTCACACGCCTTAGGAAGCGTGGATTGGCCGACACAAGGAGCAAATTATCTCGTGTGGGTAAAGTTGTACAAACTCTGCGAGTAGAAACTATTGAATAGCGCGTCATGATCATGGACATGCTAGCAAAGCCACTTTGAGTTAGACTTGTTTTGGTTTTAAAATGAATTCAACAGATGTTTTCGGGATGGTTAGTCTGTGGGAAAATTAGGCGGTTAGCCATTGTGATTGGAGGATATCCATCACCTTTATTGGAGGTTATCCACATTATACATGTGTCATTAAAATTATGATTTTAAATACGGTATGAAAATGGCCTTGCAATCTATTATGACTATTTAAATTCAAACCTATTTGCTCTCATAAAATAACCTGCCATTGTCCTTTGTTTACCCTATGCATGCATTACAATTCCATATTGGGTGTAACTTGCGAGCACGGTAGTTGTGCTCATGCTTGCTTATGCAACCAAATTTTAGGAGAAGACTACTATCAGGACGGTGAGGACACCGACGCCTAAACTCGCCCAGACGATTACTGTGGCGGATCGTTCTGCCTACTACTATCTTTTATTTCCATTGTGTTATTTACTTCTTTATTTGGCTTCATGCCCAATTGTATCGAACTCGATTTACTATTAATGAAATCGAGATTTGGTTATGTTATCATTTTTGTAACTGTGTACACCGGAAATCTCGGGTGGTGTATGAACACAGAGGGTTGGGATCTTTCGTTCGGGTCCGACAAAAGTGGTATCGAGCCATGTCATTCGAGGTCGTGGCCTTAGAATTGCCTTAAGGACTTATCTTCAAAAACTAAAACTATTTTGAGTCTATCGAGTCATCTCTCAACCTTTCTCTTTAAAAATGTTTACTAACTCCTCTCCTTCTCAAAATTTTAGATGGTGAAATCTGGGGCGCTACTTCCCACTTGAGCCTTTCTTTGGATCTTGGGCCGAGATACTTTGGGAAATGATCTGACACAGGTTACGAAAGAGGCCAACTTTTCAAGGATTCAAGTACCAAGTGGGAGAACAACAAGCGTGGAGAGTAGAAGTGCTCATCTACTCCAATCTACTTGGGACACCGTCTTCCACGTCTTTGGCGCTCCGTCCGTATGACACCTTTGATGAGGGCATGCGGGATGCGGCAAGAGAGGCGATCCATACCTTCGCTACACCTACAATCATCGCCTTGAGGCACACGGTTTCATTACTACCCGATGCACATTCCGACCCGACTTGATGTACTTTCAACTCTGCAGAGCGAAGATTCCCAGTGACACACGGTGGACTGGCTAAGGCTTTGGACTACGCTATGGGAACACCTTGAATGACTTGCTCACCGCTCGAATGCAGACTCTGGGAGGCGGAGGAGAAGTGAAGACCGTAGCTGAGCTAGCTAGCTACAAGGCGTGAGGCTAGCTCTAGTGAGCCGGATTATACCCCAATGACCCATAATAGTTATCTTCCTGTTAGCTCGATCTTTAGTTGCTAATTATGAGCTACTATCTTATTTGTGGTAGCCATAATCTTTGAATAAAATGACTTAATAAAGGAACTTTTTGGAAAAATCTGCTCTTTGTCTTGTGTGCTCTTTGTGTTCTTGGGCTGTTAGAATTTACCCCTTTAGAACTTCCTATCTGCTCTATCTCTCCTAAATCAGCAAAACTCCTGGATATTGCGATGGTCGGTCATCAAAATCAGCACTTTGTCCCCAATGAGATCTTCTCGTGACAATCTTAGTGGCCAAATTTCAAAAAAAAGACACCAATAGCGAGGCTCGGTGTTTTGATCTTTGAGAAGGACCCTTTGCCCAGACTGCCATGAAGCACCGGTGATTGCCGGATAACATCGAAGCCACTCGATTGCTACAATAACCCCAAAGAAGAGTAGAAGAAACAACGAAGGATTTTATCTCGGTTGTGTGCGCCTGAAGCATGGGGTTGCGGCCTCAAGAAACCGGTGTCAAGCTGACCCTCTCGGCTTGTCACTCCCCAAATCGTCCTTGAAAGCCAAGCACAAAAGTCCCCTTGTGCCTCGGATGTTACCTGTTTTCGCTGTCGGGAGAAAGGACATTTCGCCAGCGAGTGCCCGCTAAAGAAGGCTTCCTCAACAGAACCTCCGCAGATCTTCAAGTCCGGTGTGTCACGACCTGCTATTCATCAAGGACCTCCTCAGCAAGTTAAGATTTCTGCGAGACGTCAGCACCCGAGACCTCCTATCACCCTCGGAACCTCGGTGGCAACACCTCCTCCAATTGTTTCTCAGGGTGATCATACCATGGACAACAGCAGCGGCCGACAGCAACCCAAAAGCGCCAAGTCTGCCCAAGGAATCTAGTGTTTCGAATGCTAACAGTGGGGTCATTTCGCCTGCTAGTGCCCTCAATGTCACCAGAGGAAGGCAGTTCCTTCTCGAGCTTCAAGCCAAGTCCCCAGACCTCCAGGTGAACCTTGCAGTCGGTTCCTTTTGAGTTTACCGGAGCTTCTCCCTTTTCCTTGTTTTGCTTCGTGTTATCCTTTGGCCCAGTGCTTGTTCTCTGGACCACCTCCTCCTTGTTTGACTCTAGGGGCTCAAACCTCCTTTGTTGGTTTGAATCTCTTTGGTCCATTTGAATCTTTCTCTGTCCATCTAAACCTTTCCGTGTTTGTTTGGACCTCTTCTTTATTATCTTGAGCCCCCATGTTCAATTGGTTTCCCTTGCGATCAATTGAACCTCCCCTCTGTTTGAACTTGTCCTTGGTTACGACCTCTTGTCTTTTGGGTCACAACCACCCTATGGCTCTCAGCTCGGGTTTGTGTTTCAAACCCTTTTTGTTTTTCGAGAGCCCTGTTTGGCTCAATTTGTCCCTTCCTTGGACCTCCCCGTGTTCTCGTGGACCTCATACATCCTTGTGAACCTTGTTTTGAATCCTAAACCATCAGGATTCCCGTGAGGATTCGGACCTTCTCTGTGTGGGCGTTTTGCTCAACCCGGCTCTGAGTGAGTCCTCGGTCAAGACATAATAGTTTGGTTTGCCCCACTCAAAAGAGAAAGTTTCTGGAAGAGTGGGTGAAACCCGGTTCCCTAACCCATTCTCTAGCCAGCCCGAATCTCGGGGTCGAGATTCCCTTTAAGGGGAGGAGGTTTGTAACGTCCCGTTTTTCCGGAGTCTTGAAAAGCTTTTAAAAATGAACCATTTGGTTTTGTTGAGAGTTCAAAGCTTAATTTGAAGATTTCAGAAATTTGGAGATTTAACTTGAACTAATCAAACTTCAATTAATCCCTTTTGGTCGCTCTCTGGAGTTATTGTTGTTCTTTGGTTTTTATCCTTCTTTCCTTGAAGGCCTTGGTTGTCCTCCAGCCTAGCTTTTCCCTCTAGATCTTCCTCTCCTTCTCTAGACCTTCCTCTGGTTGGGCTTTCCCCTTGGTCCAGATCCTCCTTTCGTCGGACATCTCCTGATGTCTAGATTCTTCTTATCTTTCTGATCGTCTCCTCTTTGGAGATCTTAACCGCACAGACCTCCCCTTGATCAGATCTGGCCGTTAGGACCTCCCCTCTGGAGATCTTAACCGCACAGACCTCCCCTTGATCAGATCTGGCCGTTAGGACCTCCCCTCTGTGGAGATCTTAACCGCATGCACCTCCCTTGATCGAGATCTGGCGCTTAGGATCTCCTCTTTGGAGATGTTAACCGCATGAGACCTCCCTTGATCTGATCGGCCGTTAGGACCTCCCTCTGTGGAGATCTTAACCGCATGCACCTCCCTTGATCGAGATCTGGCGTTAGGACCTCCCTCTGTGGAGATCTTAACCGCACAGACCTCCCTTGATCGAGATCGGCGTTAGGACCTCCTCTTTGGAGATCTTAACCGCACAGACCTCCCCTTGATCTGATCTGGCCGTTAGGACCACCCCTCTGTGGAGATCTTAACCGCACAGACCTCCCCTTGATCAGATCTGGCCGTTAGGACCTCCCCTCTGGAGATCTTAACCGCACAGACCTCCCCTTGATCAGATCTGGCCGTTAGGACCTCCCCTCTGTGGAGATCTTAACCGCACAGACCTCCCCTTGATCAGATCTGGCCGTTAGGACCTCCTCTTTGGAGATCTTAACCGCACAGACCTCCCCTTGATCTGATCTGGCCGTTAGGACCTCCCTTGATCGATCTCGGCGTTAGGACCTCCTCTGTGGAGATCTTAACCGCCTGAGACCTCCCTTGATCGAGATCGGCCGTTAGGACCTCCTTTTGGAGATCTTAACGCCTGAGACCTCCCTTGATCTCGATCGGCCGTTAGGACCTCCTCTTTGGAGATCTTAGCCGTCTGAGACCTCCCTTGATCGAGATCGGCCATTAGGACCTCCTCTTTGGAGATCTTAACCGTCTGAGACCTCCCTTGATCAGTCCGCCGTTAGGACGTCCTTTTGGAGATCTTAACCGCACAGACCTCCCTTGATCGAGATCGGCGTTAGGACCTCCCCTCTGGAGATCTTAACCGCATGCACCTCCCTTGATCAGATCTGGCCGTTAGGACCTCCTCTCTGGAGATCTTAACCGCACGGACCTCCCCTTTGGATTTTCCTCCGTTAGATCTCCTTTTGGTTTTGGACCTCCCTTGCCCTCGCGCAGTCTGAGCCAATCCCGCGCCTTTCTCACTCGTGAACCGTCTGATCCTTTTTGGATGGCCCGATCGAGATAAGCTTGGTGGTCCGAACATTCCTTTCCTTCTGGACCGCCTTGGATTCGATCGAACGGCCCTACTTTCTTCTTGGCGCCTTCCTTTGTCGCCAGACCTCTTCTGGTTGTTTTGCAAGGACCACCTCCTCGATCCTTCTTGGTCTTTTTGTAAAGACCACCCTCCTAGTCTAGAGTATCCCTTTTGCTCAGGACCTTCTCGTTGTGTGTCCTTTGGACCTCCCGTCCAGGACCTCCCTCTTGAGTGTCGTGGACCTCCTGCCCAGGACCTCCCTGCACCTTTTTGATCAGGACCGTTAAGGTTCCCTTTTTGAGATCTTGACCGTCGGATCTCCCTTTTGGAAATCTAACCGTCAGGACCTCCCCTTTGCTTGAGATCTTGACCGTCGGATCTCCCTTTTGGAAATCTAACCGTCGGGGCCTCCTCGAGTGCCATACCCCTTGTGCTTTGGACCTCTTTTGAGGTCTAGTTTTCTTAATGATCTAAACCTCCTTGGGGTCTAGATCTGCTTGTGGTTTGGATCTCCTTTGAGGCCCAGATATCTTTAGTCTTTTGGACCTCTTGTCCACGGGACCTCTTTTGTGTTTAGGCCGTTGTGGTCTAGACCTCCACGTTATGTTTGAACCTCCTTTAGGTTCGGACCTCCTGTGTTGTGTTTGGATCTTTGTAGTCAGGACCTCCTCTTTTGTGTTTAGACCTTGGTGGTCTAGACTTTCTCCTTGTGTTTGGACCTTTGTGGTCAAGACCACTCTGTTGTCTTGAGGACCCTTTGTCCTTAAGACCTCCTGGTTGTCTTAGGACTTAGGTCCTTAGATCTCCTCATGAGACCCCCCTTCTTGGACCATTCCTTTGACCTTATGTTCACCCTTTGACCTCTCCCTTGCCCCGGTTTCTAAGTGCGTTTGATGTGGGTTGAATCACATTAAATGCCGCCACCTACCTTTTGTACTCTTCTCTACTTTTTGTCGGCCTTTCCTTGACTTTCCCTTCTCTTGTCTCCTCCTTTACCTACTCTAGTCCTTTTTAGTACTTGTAGCGATGTACCTTTTGTACCAATACTCTGAACACAGGTCACCTCCTGTTGTGGTGCTTCTATTCTCCTTTCTCTAAATAGAGCACCGGGCGTCCACTTCCTTCCGATTCGTCATTCTTAGCCTCCTCTTGGTTTTGGGTGTGCTCCTCACGCTCCACGGGTCCCGAGCTCTTTGGGCTTGGACCTCTTCTCTCTTTGCTTTAAGTAAGTTCTTTTGGTTTTCTTGGAGTTTATTTGCTTATTTGGTTTTCTTTTGCATGCGTGTAGATCTCGGTTGATTCTTTGAGGAGCTCGTGGTTCAAGCTACACCAGCCAAAGCTTTTCCCTTCAACGGAGGCAAGTCGTGGACCTTGATCATCTTGAACCCATTTTGCAAAAGTATTTTAATTTGTTAAACTTGCATGGCTATCTTTATAGAAACTGGTTTGGGCAGTAGCTATATCCCTTGTTGACATTATGCCTCCTTTGTGTGCTTGAACTCAACATGTTGGCATGAACTCTTTGGACACCTTAGGATGGGTATTTTAGTTGGTATCTTACATTATTACCAACATGGGACCGATAACTTAATGCTTAATATTGTCGAGAACCGTGGGTCTTGGGAATCATGCTTCTTCAATTAATAATCTTGACTAATTGAATTATGGAACACGTGGTTGGTGCCATTGTTAAGCAACTATGGCGGGATGCCTAAGTTGTGTTGATTGTGGTGCGAGATCACATTAATAATTGTGGTGCCAGATGGGTGGTCTTTTGGCGGGGTTAATTACAAATTATTTTGCTCGGGCAAGAAGGTCGGGAGTGAGTAGTGGATGCTTCATTTTGGGGTTGTGGATGTCTTGCTGAGCACAATTAAGGACTTAACTTTGTGTTACTGTTGATCTGGGCCAATCGGTGCAACCACAAGATCACTTTATGGGGTGATGCAGGCTGAATAATTAGCAATGAGATGGCTTGGTCTTTGTTGTGGTTGGCGTGTGGCGCCAACGGCGCAAGAGGGCACCCATAACCTGCGGACTTCTAGACCAAAAGGGGAATTATGAAACCTTAGCGGGCAGCCCCGAGTCATTTCAAAGCTTTGTAAAGGCCTTGCAAGACTCTCTAGGCTGCTCACCTTCTAAGTGAGCAAGGGTGGCCGGAACCCGATCCGCTAGAGGCCGTGGATTGTGGGTAAAGTTGTACACCTCTGAGAGTGTAAAATCTATTCAATAGCCAAGTCCTTGGTTATGGACATGCACAGTGAAAATGGTGCGGGGGTAGCTTTGTGAAATTGTGTCCTGGCGCCTGCGAGATCGTGGCTTTGCCTCGAAGAGACCTTGGCGGCTTTAGAGGGGTCATGGTTGGCTCGAGATGAGGTCGAGGCTGGTTGGGAACTTTGGAGTGGGTGCTCAGTGGGTTTTGGGAGTGGCGGGTGCTCACGACCTCCTCAGCAAATGTATTTATGTATTATTGTTTTAACTTGAGCATTCCAATCTACTTATATTATTTGTTGTCAAATCTTGCTTTCATAACTAACCTTCTGACTCTCTTTTGGCAAGCCTTGCATGATTACTTATTGCATACACTCCCCACGGCTTGCTGAGTACACTCAATGTACTCATGGCTTTTGCCCTCTGTTTTAATCGGCGATTCTTGCGGAAGTTCGAGGAGCTTAAAGCTCGGTGAAGACGAGGCCTTTGGAGACCTTGCGACCTAGGGGACGTCCTCCACTCGATAGCCGGTGGGCTGATCGGTTGGACCTATCGTTAATGTTTTTGCTTTCCGCTGTTCTTGCTCTTTTGTTGTAGCCCATGAGATAAACTGCTGTAAGAAGCTTGGCCGGTTTAGTCTTTAATATTATTTGTTGTTTTGTCTCTTGCTTCTCTTAGTGTGTGTATGGACTTGATTACACTTGTGTTAGATCTGTGCGAGCTAGCCAATCCGTTCTCGGGACTAGCTCGTGCACAAGGCGGGATCTCGGGAGGTCCTCACGGGACTTAGCCTCGGGAGATCTGTCGGACCTCCCCGATGATATACCTAGAGGTGCCACTGCATGGATGTTGGCCAAGACCTCCAGGAGGTCTTGAAGACCTCTTGGGAGGTCCCGGAAGACCTCCCTCGGGAAGTACTGCGCGGTACTACTGCTCCTCCATGCGGTAGTACCGCGGCTCAAAAAAAAATGGTCCTCCCGGACCTTTGCGGTATATCGAAGGGAGGGGTTGTCATAGGTACCTAGAGCCTAGGTGATGTTGTTTTCCTTAACAGGACACCTAGTACTCACAAACATTCTCTCCAGACATTCTATGTATATATTCACGATGATCATACAGCCAAAATCAATCCTCTTATATGTTTTCTTGATTATTTTAGTTATTACTTTCTATTTACCGAGGAAGTTCCATGATAATAGGGTGAGACCTATGCATGATTGCGGGGTTTGCCTTGGGTAGACATAAGTCTCACCGACTCATGGAACCAAGTTCGCGTAAGGATTTCTTTTATGATTTTGTATTTATCAAGGAAATTCCATGAGCCTTAGTTGGAACTTCCAAGCATTGGCTAGATATTAGCCTGATAACTTGATCAAGAGATCTAGGGGTTTGGATTCATCTACAAAGTGATCTATAATTAAGATTGACTCTAGACATGTTGTTGTTAGGTTATGGCACACAATCCTATGTTCATTTAGATACTTCTAGACATAAGGCTATATGTTAATGGTAATCGGTTATTATCTAACTATTCTATTAAATGGTTGTATGTGACATTGACATATTATCATCTATATCGTTTTCCTTGTTATAGCAATAGCCTAGGGTTTATTGTATATTGAGACAACCATATCATATAGGATCTATTACTAAATCCTTATTCTTTGAGTTTTGTAGCTAAAGGCAGACTAATTAGCCCTTAATTACCTTAACTTATCCATTAGTTGGATATGCACTTATCAAATGAATGGTTCACTCACTGATTAACCATGCAAATTAGTCAACTAACTTGGTTTAGTCATTAACGATAACTAGACATTATGCAATTGTTAATTGGAATATCCAACACAACATAACCTATGAACTCTAATCAACCTTTTTAGCAATGCATTGTTATTATTTTACTAATTGCTTATTGACTTAATGCAATTTCTAATCAACGATGTACCCTACTGCTATTGAAGTTAAATATAACTTATACTGTGATGAGATACTTAACTAATCTAGTTGTTCAATTAAACTAACTATTCTTGGTTTATGTCCAACTCTAGTTAAACTAACTTCCTTAAATAAAGGTTAATGTCATACTTCTCAGTTAGTCAAAACTAATCATTTCTACTGATCCTGATTTATTTATCGAATTATCACAATTTAAGGATGCATCTTACTTACTTGATTCATTCATTAACTAATATCATGTGAGCACATCTAATACTGAATTACTACAAATAAACCTTTAAGTCTTAGTGGGGCCTACTATCATTTCAGATTTGGTTACTACTGCTAGCTCAAAGAACAACCGACTAATTAGAGAAAGAAGACAACATTTAACTACTAGAATAAGCCATGACTTTAGTCTTCTAACAATTCCTGAAATTCTTCAGATTACTATTCATATACCTACAACAGCAAGTTCTACTGAATTATAGAGCTAAACTTCTTTACAAGCTCAAACTTGAATTCTTGCTAACTTAGTGAATGATTCAACTGACATTCAAACTTCTATTAACAATAACTTTCAGATGATCCTACTAAAGAAGCCCACCTGTAGAGAAGCAGAGACATTCTTTGAGGCATTCATACAAACAGACAGAGGGCAAGTAGGAGGAAACCGAAGGCGGCTTGGCCATGGCTTGTCACCGGTGGTCAGAAGGTCGATGGCGGCCACGGGTGGAGGAAATGGAATGTCGGCGTCGTGGTGAGCTCCTGGGTGGTGGAGGCACGCCCGGGGGTGGTCGGGATCGGCAGAGATCAAGCGCGTCTGGCACACATGAGGAGGGAGTAGTCATGGCCAGTCTTTGGAAGGGCATAGGGAAAAGGTTAGGGGGAGCACGAGCACCGGCGAGGTAAGTGGAACTCACTTGTGCAGTCGGGTGGGGAGGAGGAAGACCGAGGCGGACTAGCCAGTGGGCGTGAGTGGCGCGACGAGAAATCAGGCGCGGCGTGCTGTGGGGTGGAGAGCTTCCGTTGGAGGTTGGGGAAGGATGACCAAGTCGTGACGATGCACCAGGTGCAAGTGATCGGCTCGGGGCTCGCCGAGGATGGTGCAGTGGTCTGGCGGAATGCGTCGGTGGCGGAAGCGACAGGGAGTGGGCGGAGGTGGCGATGGGCTTGGGGCCTGGCGTGGGGAGGTGTGCTTGTGTGAGGAGGGCGACGGGCACGCTGAGGCCAGCGGCGGGTCAGACAAGGAACAGGAGGCGGTGGGAGACTGGGAGAGCATGGTGGTCCAGGAGGGGTGGTGGGCAAAAGGGGCGGCGGTGTGGAGCTCAATCGGCAGCGCGACAATTTTGCCCAATGGTGTGAGGAGGGGAGCTGGGAAAGGAGACGATGGAGGGGCAGAGAAATGGTAGGAAGGGCTCGACTGGGCTTTGTAGGAGTGGGGCGGAGGAGGCAATGTTGGCCAACGGCATGGGTAGTGGGCGCCGTGGCGGCCATGCATGGCTAGAGGGAAGGCTGCGTGGAGGGTGAGCTCTACAGTGGGCTGGTGATCAGTGAGACAAGGAAGGAGCCCAAATGATCGATTGCAACACGGAAATTGGTTTAATAAACATGGTCCCAAACAAAAGTAATGATGGTGGAGAAAATAAAAATGCTAAGGAAAAAATTGGGAAAAAGGCAAAATACCATAATTTTACAATTGTTAAAATTCTTATATTTGCTTCAAGAATTTCTAATACAATGATAGATATGTATTGATATTTTCTAATTGGGCTTTTGTTTAATCGAAGAATTAGGTTTTGACTGCGATTTTGATTTCAGGATTTCTACTATATGTAATATTTAAAAGGGCCATGCCTTAAGTTTTTTTGATTTCGCGATTTCATGTTTCTAGGGTTCATGTTTTAGGGTTTCGGATTGACATCACTTGTATACTTAGGGTTTCTGCAAATCAAATAACTCACAAAAATCCAGGAGAAAATAAGATGGCACAAATAATTATACAAAAAGTTTTAAAAATCTCGTACTTTTGCATTTAGGCATTTTTCGGATGTTACAGTAGCTTCCTCACTAACCGCGGCGACCTCCCATCTTCACTGATGTCTTCATGTTTGCTTCAGTCATTGTCTAATGATATGAAGAATCTTTTTGCCATCGTCGGTGATGACGTGCCCCTGACTAGTAATGGGACGCTCCTAGCTACTCGATGGCCCCATATCGTCTATAGCTTGTCTTTAATGCAAAGCTTCATATCCTATCTGTTAGGGCTTCTCCATCATCGAGGTTCTTTGGCCACTAACTTCTTCAACAATGCCAACGCTCATCACTTGTCATCGCAACCCTTGGCTCCAACACTGGACTTTCTCTTTAATAGCTCCGGCGAGTAGCACGGTATTGTCCTCGTTGAACGGCTAAGGTGAGCAGCACGACATTGTCCTCATCTCCATCGTCACCGCATCAGCCCTTCGCTTTCTTGTGGGTCAATGTCTTCTTGCAGGACACATCGATATCATTGTACTCTTTCATGGTTTCCTTCGACACCATTCGTGCTATCCTCATTATAACTTGTATTTTATTCAAAATTTTAGTTATTTTTTATTTTTATTCCATAGAAAGCAACAATAAAACACGTGACCTTAAGAGTGAATGTGGTGACTTCTTTTGTGTCTCCTCCAAGCCATCCTCATTATATTTTTATTTTTATTCAACATTTTAATTATTTTTATTGGAGTTAGTGTACAAATAAATTTGCTAAATTTATTTAATTTATTTTGAATTTTAGTTATTTAGGGATTTTACTTTGGAATTAGTATGGAAATCAACTTGCAAAATTTATTTATTTTTATTCCAAATTTTAGTTCTTTTTTCTTGGAATTTGTATCCTAATCGAATTGCTAAGTGTTCTTTAATTTTTTATTTCAAATTACATTTATTTAGGGATTTTACTTTGGAATTCATATTGAAACTAAATTGCTAATTTTATTTATTTATATTCCTAATTTCAATGATTTTATTATTGGATTTAGTATACAAATCTAATTAACAATTATTGTTTAATTTTTATTCTAGATTATAATTATTGGTATTCGTATCAAAATCAAATTGCTAACTTTATTTTGTTTTTGGGATTTCAGTTTTTTGTTGGATTTAGTATACAAATCTAATTGCCAATTTTTTCACTTTTTTTTGAATTATAATTATTTAGTGATTTACTTAGGAATTTGCATGGAAATTACATTGCTAATTTTATTTTATTTTTATTCCGAATTTCACTTTTATTATACTTGACATAGACTCTTTTACTTATGAACTCGTATGGAAATCAAATTGTTGGTTTTATTTTTTATTCCAAACTTCCATTTTACTGTATTTGACATGATCTCTTTCTTTTAATCTAGACTATTATAATCTGGGCCCAACATGATTGACGATGTAGATCTATCTCTTTTTCCACCGATTAACGTGAGAATTTTGAGTCTTTGAGAGCGAACACAACGGCTTTTTTTACTCTGTTTTAATGTAACATTCTCGTTTTCAAATGATGAATAGTAATTACTATTTGGTATTCGGATTTCAATTGTATTTTCAAATTAGTGTTTAAATTCAAAATCTTCTAACTTCCAACTAAGCTCGGGTTTGTGTTTCAAACCTCCTTAAAGTTCCTGAATTCAAATTCAGATTTGAATTCTCCTTTTTCGGATTTTGGTCCCCTTTTCAGTTTTTGCCCTCCTGTCTTTGTGGGCTTAGCCCCATTCCTTTTCCGGGCTCAGCCCAATTCCCCTTTGGCCCGACTCCTTCTTTTCGGCCCAGCCAGCCCCGGCCCATTTCTCTCCCCCGGCCTTTGGCCTAGCCCGCCTCCATCTAGCCTGCTTCTAGGCCTAGCTCTTCCCGACCCGGCTCCCTTACGCCTTCCTCTTCCCCACCTGGCTGAAAGCACTACCGCCAGCCACAAGCATCTCTGCGCCGCTACCGTCACCTCCCTACCACCACCATGGGCAGCCACGAGCTCCCATGTTGTTCGTCTGCCAACCACGACTTCGGCGCCCTCCTCCCTGCCAAGTCCCGTCAGTGCGTCGTCCTTGCTGCGCCGAGTGACGCCACCGCGCATGCGCCCGCGTCAGCGTCCTGGCTCCCCAACTCGTCGCCCCTCTAGCCCTCTGCCGCCCGCACTTGCCCCTTGGGACCAAGCGAGCGCCGCGTCACGCCCGTCCTCCAAAGTCATCGCGCCCGCGCCGCTCTGCACGCGCGTGCCTGCGCCTGCTGCCAATCTTGTCGCATTGCCGCATCGGAGCCACCCATGTCAGCCACCAGCGTGCCCAATGGCTCATTGACCTCCCCGAGCGCTATAAGTGAGCCCCGAGCTCCCCTTTGCTCCCCATGTCTTTCCCATTCCCCCACTCCATTCTCCTTCTCCACCAAGCACAGCTGGAGCCAAAGCCGAGGCCACCGCTCCCATTTTGGCTGGTCGCCTCGCCACCGTTAAGCCACTCGGTGGCAACCCTTGAGCCGACCTCACTAGGTGCCCATGACGCGAGAAAGCCACCCCCACCTCCCCTTGTCTTCCCCACTGTCGAGGATTTCCGCTGCCAGTGTCTCCTCTCCTCCGCCCCCGGTCGCCGCTGCCACACCACCACGGCCACCCCTGAGCCGCTCCGACACCACCACCGACTTTCTCTCCCTAGGCGCAGTCGGTGCGCGCACCGCCTACCCCTCCGTGCCACCACGCCGTCGGCTCCGCCGCATAGCCCGCATGCCCGTGATGTCTGCCGCCGCCTTTAGTCGCGTCGCCACTGTGCTAGGCCCTCTCCGGCGCCGCCACCTCTGCCCACGAGGTCGTCGTCCTTGGTGGAGCTCATTTTGCCGGCTCGCTCGCCTCCCCGCACTGCCACCCGCCGGCATTGCCTCCGCTCCCGGCCGCACAAGCGCCCTCCCTCTTTTCCCCTTTTCTCAGTGGCCGAAGTAGAAATGAACGAGGATGGGTTGATTTTTCTGTGGCCGAAGGAAGCAAATGGGATTGCTTTGCCTTGAGGGCCCTACTTGCCATTGACCCTTGGCTTTAATTTCCCCCTCCCTCTCTCTTCCAAGTGGGCTTGAGCTTGTTTATTGGCAGCCAAAGCCTGGGCTCTACGCATTTGGACTTGGTCCATGCTCCTTTTTTTCCATGAGCTGAGTCACTGCGCAGTGGGACCCGCACGTTGGGGTTCCTGTCCCCCTTTCCATTCTCTCGATTTAATTCCATTTCAACTTCGAAAGTCATGTTCTCCTTCGTTGTAACTCCGATTCAAGTAAAATTTATTTCTAAAATTTTGTAAATCCAAGATCTTGCTAATGTCATAGGTCTTGTTTAATTTGGAGTTTATTTATTATTTATTATTCTTTATTTATTTTCTTTTGCTTGTTTGTGCATTTTTGGGTACGTTCGTCCGATTAGGATTTGAAGACGCGGAGGATCTCCACTTTGATCAAGCACAGGAATATCAAGACTCTCTCACCTTTACTCTAGGCGAGTCAATGCTTTGATCATATTGAGCCTACATTTTATGTAAATTATATTCATTTAAATTATCAAAATTGCATGTCTTAATTCTTTAATCAAATGTATGTTAAAGCTTAAGGTAGTTAAATACCCATTTGATGATTAATTAATTATTATGCCATCCTTGGCAATTGAATCCATTATTCTAAGTCACCCTAGTAAGTATATGGTAAATACTAGTTATAGGTTATACTTAACCGACATGCTAGTCTTGCTTAAGTACCGGGGTATTAAATACCCACCCCAATCATCATCTTTTAAACATGAAAGTGATTTTGGGCAGTCATTGTGGGCAAATGACTGAGATGGTTGTGTTGATGTATTTTACTCCTCAAAAACCCTATAACTTCCTGTTACTATCTAGGCAGATGATATGATTAATGGTATATTAGTGGGTGCTAATGTAGCCCAAAGAATGTTGGTTGTGAATGGTATATGAAATAAACCGCCCAGATAACCCCTAAGGACTTAATCTTGTCATAACCTCTCGTGTAAAACAAGTACAACCATAAGTCTGCAAATTGCAATTTGGCTTAGTAAATTTATTGGAACCTGAAAGTCCTCTCACTAGTGGAGGAATAAAAATGTGCAAGCACATGCTATGTCCGGCTTGAATGGGACACCGGTAAAGGGTAAAGTAAGCCAATCGTTGTGGGGTACTTCAACTACTCTAGATCACCGAGACGAACATCCCGCACAACGTATGGGTGTAACCCCATATGGGTGAGATGACGGAAGGGGCGAGGTAATTTGAAAGGTTACTGTGACGGTCACTCAACTACATGACTAAGGAATCGTGTGGGGTAACGAGTATGACTATCTCTTCTGGGTACAGTGGACAACCTCTGCAGAGTCTAAACTATTTAAACAGCCGCGCCTATGGTCAAAGGCGGATATGGGAACTTTATTTGAGTTAGTTCTATTTCAAAAACCTTTGTGGGTGGTATGAAAAATATGGTGGACACACCTAGCCCCGAGATTGGATTTTCCATGGGTTTTTAGACTCAGTGGTGTTAATGAGTGGATGTAGCTTCAATCAAAAGAAGCATACGGTATAAGTTCCAACGAAGGGAACCTCTACTGAAATAAATATTGCACAATTACTCTCTTTAATAAAAAATACAATTTGGTTAAAATGCTAAGTGATAGGAATTTGTAATTATGATATTTGAAAACATTTCTTTAGCAAATAAAAAACCCAAGCCATCCTTGTTAAGCTTTGCATGTTTTATTATTGTATCTTGTGTGTTGGCTCGCGAACACGGAAGTTGTGCTCATTCTCGCTCTTTCCCCCAAAACCCTCAGAAGCAGGAAATCTTGAAGATTACGTATACTATGAGGATCCAGAAGTTGGAGGCCCAGGAGATAATGAAGAGTAGATTAGTTCTTTTAGTCTAGATCTCACCCCAGTCCAGCTGACTCCATTGGTGCTTGCGTGCATCCTATATTGCCTGAGTTTTCGAGTAATATCAGACGCACACGGTTTTCCCCAGTAGCTTGCCTATGGAGAGATGTGCTCTCACCCTATTTTGCTTCTGTTATCGCTTCCACTACTTTTGTAATGTAATCAGTTTGGCCTGTTTGGTCCTTATTGTAAAACTTGACCCAATGCGGTCTATGTAAACTCTGATGTGTTAAAATTAATGAATGGTATTGTTTCATTTACGCCATGTATAAAATGATTCAGCAATATGTCTGTGAGTACTATCTACTGATCCAAGAAATATCACAGTATTTTCACAGAAAATTCGGGATTAGAAAATCCAAGTCCGACATTTAATAAGCTAATAGATCGCACAAGCTTGCTTTGGAGACTGTTCGAGAATACATGCCACGTTAGTTTCCAAATTTGTGGCTCCCTGCTGTCGGCACAGATATGCAACGAAAAACTAGGCTGTTCGATCAGTGTTTGAGGTGTCAGGACTGAGGACAAGTATGTTGATCAGTTAGTAAGGTTGTAAGGCAGGGTGCTTGCCAGAGAGATGAGTGGAGGCTAAGGATGGGTTTGTTTCGACCAACTCTTTTTTTAAGGTGAACTTTTTATTTTCAGCTGCAAATTTGATTTAAAATTACTTTATCCACATTATCTAGTATCCAAGTACTATCCAAGAAAGAGTCACAAACATTCAGATTTCAAGGCGGAAAAACGAGCTAGCTGAGTACTGGATGACCGAGACTTTAACTCTACATTTAACATGGCAAAAAAGAGAAGAAAAAAGAAAAGAAAAGAAAAGGCAATAGTCCATAGTTACACAAAGGATCAAGATACGAGGGGTTTGATTGGGCGGTTGATGTGCTCATGTGCTGCAAGAGGGCCGAAGTTGGCAACTTGGCCTCACGCACAACTAACGACTGGATTGGAGCATGTAAATCAGGCAGTGGCTTTGAGACGCGTCTCTCTTCTTTTCATTGAGTTTCATCTATTTTCTCAGTTACGGTACTTTTTTATTTTAATTAGAGTTTGGAATTCTATCTCAAGGAGCAGTGCACATGTTAATTAGAAAATAAACTATTGCTGGCATGCTGCAAGTGCTCTGTCGCCAAACCAGTTTCATGTCAAGAGAGTAAGGTAGTTCTGATGTTGCTGCATAGTGGTTTATTTTATCGGACTACCTGTTTGTAATTGTTCGCCTTGATCATCTTGAAACAAACATCATTGTGAGGTATGATTTACCTTAATTTTACAATGTAGGTTACAAGACCTTCTGAATATTTGTATTCACAGCACTAACAATATTTATTGCAGTACAATTTTATTCCGCCACAAATCTTTCAGAATCACTGGTTTAAGTGTTGAGTACATAAGCCTTTTTCGAATTACTTTAATCCAGAAATAAGCTAGATAAAACATGGAAAATACTCTAGCTATTTTCACAAATACAAAGTAGGTATGTATGAACACTATAGGCATACTAATTTCTAGAAAAACAGAAACTAGCATATCTATCTCAACGTTCATCACAACAACAAATAGTAAAGTAAACCAAGTAACATACCCAGATTCAGTAGAAGAAGAAGTAGCGCCAGAATTTTTGATAATATCGTTGTTCGTCATGATGTAATGGACGTCGCGTAGTTGTGCAGTTGAGGTAGAACATAGCAGAGAGTCGTGTAGTCGATGTAGAACATAGCAGAGAGTTGTAGTCGTGCACTTGATGTAGACGTAGCAGCGAGCAGTCGCGCGAACGCTCCCCAAAAACCTTATTCGTCCTCGCTCGTGCAAGCCTTCAAGGACGAGGTTCCGGAGGCCTGCTCTCCCGGTGCGGCCGTACACGTGCCTCGCCGGGATGGAGATCGCCAAAGACAGCAACAAGCACTGTGGAAGTGGAAAAAACTCAGACCAGAGCCAGTCCTCTCAGTCTCCTTATATAGCTAAAAGACAAAGAGCCCAAAGGTCGCTAGAAGACCAATGACCAACAGTCACCATCAAGGCGATCGCCAGATGGTCAAAGGCCAACATCACCATCAAGGCGATCGCCCGAAGACCAAAGGCCAACAATCACCATCAAGGACCAGACTCTGTTCTTTCTAATGGCCAAAAACAAAGAGACCAGAGACCAACAATCACCCTCAATGTCGGTCGCGTTTGATTTTGAATAGATAAAGAAAATTATGCGTCTTTTGACACGCCGCATCGCCGCACCGCTTCGGCTCTGCGAGGCGGCGGCGTGTGTTGTCTCTTTCCAATTCCACAAGAGGGGCTACCACGTTCCACCTTTTAAACTGGTGTCACTCCCCTTAATTCCTCCATGTGGGACTAAACATTTTTAGCATATTCACATGGGCCTTTGAGATTTACTAGGAATTAATTAGAATATAATATTTGAGCCTAGCCCATATTAATTCCAACATTAAGGGTTGCCGATAAATTTTCTCTGTCAGAATTAGCTTTTTTTTGTACATGTATTAGATGGTCCAAAACAACCTTCCTTCTAATTCCAATTACATATACCAGCACTTATTTAAATGTCCAAATATAATAGTGTAGATTTACAAGATTATTTTATAATAATATATTTATACATTACAGTCACAACGAAACTAGCCGCGCAATTGCATAGGCTAACATGCTAGTTGTATTAATAAAGTGATAGGAAAAGAAGTTACCGCGTTCGCTCCCAAGGGCTACAAATTCCCACGTTAATCGGTGGAAAAGATAAAGATCTATACTATCGATTATGATGGGTTTAGATTATAACGGTCTAGATTAAAAGAAAGAGTCCATGTCAAATACAATTCATAAATAAATCAAATTCGGAATAAAAAACATAAAATTAGAAATTTAATTTCCATACGAAGTCCTATGTAAAATCACTTAATAAATATAATTCAGAATAAAAAATTAAACAAAATTTATCTCAAATTAGGAATAAAAATAAAATAAAATTAGTAATTTGATTTAAATCTGAGTTCGACATAAAAAACCTAAATAACTGTAATTGAATAAAAACTAAAGTAAAATTAGCGATTTGTATACAAATTCCAACAACAAATAATTGAAAATCAAAATAAATAAAATAAAATTTGCAATTTGATTTCTATACTAATTCCAAAGTAAAATCCCTAAATAACTAAAATTTGGAATCAATGTATTGCTTGAGATTAAATAGAGGTACATGTGCATATATATATTTTTGAAAAAGAGTAACTAATGGAGGAAGAATATGAGCATACAACTACACGATCCATGCACGATGGAAAGTAGTTACGTTTCTAAGAACACCAACAACTTATTATGCTCAATAATTTTCTTCCATCAAAGCTCATACTTCAATTATGTTTCCCAAGTTATATTTTCCTTCAAGCTTATATTGTTATTGTCAATGTTTATGACATCTTAAAAAATCTAAATAGCCTACAATATACACAAATATATTCTTAAGAATCTTAGTTATATCATTTGATACTATAAAATTTGAAACAAATTTTGTCGTGCAAATGTGCAGGCCACCTTACTAGTTATCTTATTAAAACAAAGAAAAAAGAAACCACCACATTTGCTCTCAAGGGTTAGAATTTCTCGTGTTAATCAAGAGAAAAAAATTAAAAAAACTAACCATCTATTTTTGTGGGCCCAGATTATAATGATTGACGTTAAATCATGTTTACATATGAGGACTGGTACAATCATATAAAGACTACAATTGTATTTCCATCATAAGCATTTGAGTTGTATTTTTTATATAACCAATATACATTGTGGTATCTAGTCACGCAGTTGCGCTAGAAATTCGGCTAGTTTTCTAACTTACATGATATATGTGGTTCAATTTGGCCCATAAACAAATTGTAGGCACCATAATTGGGGTCAAATGGACTTTTCTGCAGCAAACTCTTAGAATGAAGGGTTTCTCTCCAAGTTGGTGTGCTTGGATTGAAAATGTAACACCCTGGCTATACGAAAGCCAAGATGTTACCTAAAAGACTAACATACATCAACAATACGGAATAATTTCAACCATCTATCAGATAATAACATAAAAAAGATCAATATCTAGTAGAATGAATATAAGAATTAAATCAGAATTCGTCGACAAATCAATCTCAATCATCTAATCATAGCGAATCAATTATGATAACACTATCAAGAGTCTAGACGAAGATCATTAAGCCCTTACTAATTCAACCATATCATGAAGAATGATAATATCAATCATCAACATCTAATTAAACCATCAACCAAACATTCATTCATGAATGATATAAAACTAATATTTAACACTAGCACAATCTATAATTACTCAATAGAAGCAGATCATCTAACAATTGAACATAAATCAATTCATAAAGCCTTCTCTTTATCAACTAATCAAAAGCATTCCAACATTAATATGTTCAATCAGTCAATGATCAAATAGCAACATCTAGAGCATCAATAATCAGCAATTCAACGAGGATGATAGAATAATCAAACAAAACCTTCTAATCCATCGAAAAGAATTAAATGAACTTAACCAACGAGGAATTAAGAACATAACTGGATCGTCCATGATCATAATCAAAACATCCACCACGAAGGATGGTCACAAAACTGAAACTAAAGTAATTATCAAGAATATGAATTGTGGATAATTAGACTAGTTTATTCATTTTGGTTTGTGTTTATGTGGCGTGCACCATGTCTATCACTTCCCATGCATGTCGCTGCCTTGAGAGGTACCTAGCAAGCACAACATAGCAAGTGTGAGTCCATGACTCAGTAAAATGCAATAGCAATAAATAACATAGCATCATAATCAGCCAAAAGGAATAAGGAATAAACAATCCCATCACAAACAACAGCATTATATACCACAAATCCATCTCTTATGATAGCATCATAAGTAGTCAAAGGGAATAAACAATCCCATCATGAACAACAGCATTATATACCACAAATCCATCTCTCATGCAGAAATGCAATGAACATGTCATGAATGCACTTTCTTCAACTTCTTTGTAATTACCGGTAATGCCGAGTAATGTATCCATCGATACATACTCAAGGCCTGTGCCCTCTAGGCATAGGGATCTAATGCCCACACTCCACGAGTGTGGGGACCCAAGCCCGTCCAATGCATGACGGGGATCCGATACATACTCAAGGCCTGTGCCCTCTAGGCATAGGGATCCAATGTCCACACTCCACGAGTGTGGGGACCCAAGCCTGTCCAATGCATGACGAGGATCCAAAAGATCAAACCTTGGCTACCATGTAGACCAAGGTACAGAAATGTATGTCATGATGCAAATTGAACTCACAATATCAACACATCATGAAAAATGTAAATGCTCATCAACATTACCAAGCAGTAAGTATCATCATTAAACTATGGCATTCATGCTCATCAACATTACCAAGCAGTAAGCATCATCATTAACTATGGCATTCATGCTCATAAACATTACCAAGCAGTAAGCATCATCATTAACTATGGCATTCATGCTCATCAACATTACCAAGCAGTAAGCATCATCATTAAACTATGTCATTCATCAAGTATAAAATATAACAACTCATTAATACTACTTGCACTTGCCTCAACCATGGGACAGAAGATAAAAGGCGGAATGCTCTAGCACCGGGGTTCACCACCACCTCAGTGTTAGCCACAGCCGAATCACCACCATCAAACATGTGGATCAACCCAATCTAAAAATCAGTAAACAGTTGAGTTGTTGGATGGGAACCACAACCAACTGAATCTTGGATCTGGTTCAGCCAGCGGGGAAACAACAATCGGGGCACCAGACGAGGTTTGTTCTCGTTCAAAGAAAGCGCGCGCTGGAGCCACCGCCCGCCCTTGTGGTCAGACAAACTGTCGCTCCTTGTTATTCTATAAGCGTGCGCTGGGCTACCATGATCGAGACGATGCAGCAAAGCTCGCCGGACTCGTGGAGGTGGCAAACCTCCTCGGCGCCAAGGGAAGGAGGGGAGGTGGGAGTAGTGGATGAGCGAGGCGTAGAGGTCGAGCTCCTTGCGGAGCTGCAAGTTGAGGGAGGAGACACCGCCGCTGATGGGGGTGGCGAGCCCCCCCCTTGAGGCAGACCTTGTTGCGGCAGATGGACTCGATGACAGTGGGCGGTACGGTGGGCATGTCGCCGTGGACCTCGAATGTCTCGAAGTAGACCGGCGCGTGCATTGCCTCCATCACCAGCCGCACAGCACCGGTGACGAGGGGCCCGATATCGTCGCCCAGGATGAGTGTGACAGTGCGCGGGGTGCCGTCGCCAGGCCAGGGTAGGTAGGTCACCGTGTGGCGCGCACCGCCGCCGTGACCGGGGAGGGGAGGCGAGCGGGACAGGGAGGAGACAAGGTGGCGGAGGAGAGGGGCGGATCGCCGCCCCATGGGGAGGGATGGGGAGCTGGGTCGCGCCGCAGCAGTAGGAAAAAAAATGGGGCGACAGCTGTATAGGGCAGGAGTGCAAGGCTCGGCTAGGGTTTTGGTCCTCCCCCCTTTTCCTCTTGTATGGGCAACTCAGCTCCCCCTTTTGCCAAGTCTGAGATAGAATCGTTTTGGGCTATGGGTCGGCAGCCCATACCTCCCCAAGGTCCTCTTCCTCCTCTTAATTCTTTTCCTTTTAATCCCTTTCTATTTCATCTTCAACTATTTAATCTAATGGGTATTACAGAAAATTTCATTGCAGGGGTAGTGTGAGGATTAAGATTAATGATAGTATTGGGCCTTATTTCCAAACCAAGAAAGGTCTTAGGCAGGGGGACCCTCTGTCCCCAATCCTCTTTAATATTGTTGCGGACATGTTAGCCATTTTTATTGGAAGGGCTAAGAATGAAGGTCATGTTAGTGGGATAATTCTGTATTTAGTTGATGATGGTATTCCTATCCTTCAATATGCTAATGATACTATTCTTTTCATGGATCATAATTTTGACCAAGCAAAAAATTTGAAGCTTATTCTTTGTGCATTCAAGTAGATAGGGGGAGATCCTCGTCCGGGTCAATGCCACCAATCTAAGCCTAAGCGTACAACCACATGTGCCGGTATAGGATGGTCTTAGCTAATTAAGTCATCGAAGACTAGCCTTGTATGTTGGTAGGCCACAGTAGTGCAAGCATGACCTGATAGGCATGTTTGAAGGGGCTCCCTTCACCGAGGCGTTGGAAACAAAGATTGCCAACACAATGGTGAATGTCTGACTGAGACAGGGGTGTACCCAGGTGAAGTAAGGGAGTTCATTCACTGGGTTAGTGCAAGGCCAGAACTAGGTAATGTAAAGTGATACAGATCAACGTGTGTTGATGCGTAATGTGGCCCAATCTTTCACGGTACTTGTATTTTAATCTTGATCAAAGCAAAACCCCAGCTTTCCGCCTTCTTGGTTTCGCAAAAAGGAAGAACAAGTGTAGCACCAAAACAAGTAAAGATATTTGGTTGATGTTGAATCAATCCGAAGAGAGAAACAAAATCAAACCCGAAGAACAATACCAAACCGTGAGCAATTGAGGATGCTACGAATTGGTGAGATGATCCACAAGAAATAACGGATCTTGGAAGAAAAGCCACCCTCCAATATTCACGCAATCATAAAACCTTAGATGGGAATTTTCAAAACGCATGTATTCATTTTGCGCCACACAAACATGTGACTTTTCTGTATTTTCTTCGACTCTAACTTGCTTACAATGGGGGTCTACCCCTAAATATATAGTCTGGATGAACAGTATGTATGGATGAACAGTAATCTGAGTTCGTACTGTTCATGTGAACAGTAATCCGAACAAAAAACTCCTACTTTAATTAGATATTTAAGCTACTCTAATTGCTAAAAATAGATTAAACTATCCTATTACAAGTAATTATAAAATTAAACTCTTTTAAAGAACGATCCGAATTGGAATTGCTCCAATCCAAATCCATTTCGGATTCTTAGGTTGAAAATGCATTGATTTGGGAATTGAGTTTGAATTTGGATCCTTTGTCTTTTCTTGGCCGGATTCTCTTACAAATTTTCCAACATGCAAAGCCCTTGGTCCTTGTGTCTTCCCATGTCCGCTCAAGCTCCCCCTTCGGCCTACCTCCCTCTCCTTGCTCTTGGTCGAACCTTGTTCTTGTTTCTTTCTCCATTGATGCATAATAGGCTCAACTTGAGGTTTAGCACACACTTGCAACTTAGGGATGTTGACCATCGTAGTAGATGCACCTAGGGCCTCATCATATAGGCTTCGTTACGTGCTATAGACTGCTTACCAAAAGATCGTGAGTGGTGGTATCAATGGATGCCGGATAAACTAGAGAATTTGTATATTGTGGGAAAAGTTGTACACCTTTGCAAATTGTAAATCTATTTAAATAGCCATGCTCACGGTCATGAGCATGCTTAGTGTAGTCACATCGGGTATATTATCTGTTTTTACTAAAAGCAGTTTTGTTGGGAAATGTTGGGATGATTGATTTGTGTCAGTGTCATGTCTATGGTTGAGATTACAATATTGGTCGCAGCCGAGGAGGGCTGTGATCTTGCTATTATTTGAGTTACATATTTGTTATTTCAATATCGGTCAACTGCTTTTTACAAATTTCGCTGCAAACTATTACATATCATTATTGCAAATAAAATTTGCTTAATGCTGAAAATAACTGTTAGAGTAGAGCCTCATCCTTTGATAGCCTTGCATGTATTATTATGCTATGATATACTACAAGTCTTACTGAGTACAAAATGTACTCAATTTTGCTTAAATTGTTGATGAAAGTATGATGATGAGCCGATTCGGGACGACACCTTCTTCGCTCCCGGTACCGGAGGGTATGGGGACGGGTCTTGCTAGGGTTTGATTCTTGTTGGTTGTCTGAGGGTTGGATGGACATACCACTAGACTTTTGGATTTTAATTATTATGCCTTCGATGTTTAACTTGCTACTTCTAATACTTGTCATTTTATTTGGCTGTTCGGTCGTGTATTATACACTTGTGATGTAATCGCTTAAGTTAAGTACCATATTTGTTTCATGTTGTATGTATATTGTATATGGATGTGTATGCCAATGTTGTGAATGTGTGTACTAGCCACTGTTTATGGGACTAGTAGGTACACACACGAGGGCTTCGAGTATTCCACGTCTAGGGTCCGACAGTGTAGCTGCCAATTTCACAAGGGGATTCCTACTAAAACCTAGCAGCGCTCAAAGTATGAACATTCCCTCCAATTTTGTCTTGAAAAACTCTTTCATTTGACAGGTTTCTTGAAAAATGGTCTCATGAGCAAAATCTGGCTAGGTCAAGCAAAACTAGCTGGGTTTTTCTGGGTCAATTGCATCCCTGGTCTTGTGAGTATGCCCGGCTCGGCAAAGCCTCCGGGTCCGTGTTTTTCCGATTCCACCACAGGTCTAGTCCGGGTTTTATAACTATGGCTCCAACTCATAGTTCTACTACTATGCTGAGTCTTTCATGTACCACTATAAATATATCCATGTAAATCATAGGGAAGAGCAAAGGCTTTATTATAAACATTTCTTCATATGGTAATATGGCCTTCGCGCGTCCGTTGTTTTTTCTGAAAAGATTTTTCATGTAAAATTCATGTCTCCTGTTTCTGTTTTCTATGCATTACTGAGTATGGGCGGACCCTCAAGGGGTCATGGGTGTTGAGCCGAATACCCATTTTTTTCTTCAAAATATCTGGTATATAATAGGTATATTAGATGTATATGTTATTAGTTAGGCCAAAACTATATATTTGTGTCCGCAAATGAATTCAGCTCACACTCTCCATACCTCGCGCGTGGCCCATGTAACACATTAGGCCCATTTTTCTTCCTACTTCAGCCCACCAAACCCTAACCTCTATTCTCTCTCTCATCTTCTGGCTGTTTGTGTGTGGGGTGGGGGGGGCCTTCGACCTCCAAGTGGCGAACAAGTAGAGGCGCGGGCTACGAAGGCGAGCGACGGTCAGTGGACATGACACGACGGCAAGCAGGCGTGAGGCGGCGCATGGTGAGTGTGCGACAAACAGGAAAGAAGGGAGCGGGCGGCACCAAGGGAGCAACGCTATGGTCGGGAGGGAGCGTGGCAGCGGGAAGGGAGGAGCATATCCAGCTCTCGTCCTCTCTCTAGATTTAGGTGTGTTCCGCGCACTTGACTTCTTCTCCCTGGCTTTGCTCCACTCCAACTCCAATTCTTTCTGGAGTCTAGCCTCTTCCTCTGCTTTCTTGGTTCTTTCTAATGGATATTGTACAAAAATACAATCTTTGCCTTGGGCAATGAATAGATAGTTGGGCTCTTGTTATATATGTTCACATGCTAATTTTTTCTCTATAGAAGGAACATTCTTAGATTGGGCTCTTGCTGATGGGAAAAGAGCAACAGAGAGCGGATCAACAAGGTATGTATCTGTCAAAAAATTTGAAAAAGAAGGTAGGAGCTCTACCGATCACTATTAGAGGAAGAAAATAAGTTTTAGCAGTCTAGCTACTATAACCTAGAATAGAAAAAAGTGAGAAAACAACAACGACTAAGACCAAGCACAAGTTTTTTTTTAAAAAAAGAAGACATGATCTCTATCGATCACTATTAGAGGAAGAAAATAGGATTTAGCGGTATGGCTGCTACAGCCCATAACAGAAAAATAGAGAAAACAACAATGGCCAAGCACTAAGCACAAGTCTTGGCCGCACCCTGCAACAACATAACTCTGCAAAATAAGAAGCCTGGAGCAAAAATAACTCTATTCATAGTTTTCACCTCCTTAACTGTCATTGATATCTATAATTTGTTGTTTAATTCATGTTATTATGCTTGCCTTATATCGCCCATTTCCTCGTATGAAATCATTAATTTCTATATTTTTTTGTATTTTATTATATATACACGTATCATCGTAAAAGTATTTTGGAGGGAAAATGACATCTCACGGTATTAACGTATTGGTATCGACATATCTGGATAACTTAGTTCCGAAGTCCGAACACACATCCTAAGAATTCTGGGTCCGCCACTAAGTATATAACACAATGGACAATCTTGTACGTAATTCCATAGGCGAATGCCGACAGTACACTTCTACTTGATCTTTGAGGCTTGGCTTTATGTGACGACCCACCCCGTGATGTACCGCAAGAGGTCCGGGAGGACCATTTTTTTTGCTGCGAAGTCACCACGAAAGGATGTGGTAGCACCGCATGGAGCTTTACCGAGGAGGTGCGGGACCTCCCAGAGAGTCTTCGCGGACCTCCTGGAGGTCTTGGTCATGCATGACCTCCCAGAGGTCTTGAGGACCTCTGGAGGTCGTGGCCGCCACCGCCGCAGTAGCACCTCCAGGCACATCACCAAGAGAGGTCGGCGGGACCTCCCAAAGAAAGTCCCAGGGACCTCCTGGTGGTCCTGCCCCTGTGCATCTGAGCTAGTCCCAGGACAATCAGAGCTAGCTCGCACAAGAACACAAGCCAATACCACAACCACGAGGTCAAACAAAGATGAAGCAGACAAATTAAACTTTATATAATAGGACCTTATGGTCAAGCTTGTTAACAAGAGGTGCGCCACTTGAGGGCTTACAAAACCAACGAGGACTTACAATGGCGACAAGGAGCTCTAGGGCTCAAACACCAAAACACGCAGCCATCCAACAAGCACCACAGTCAGTCGGGTGGAGGACGTCCTAGGCATCTTAGTCGTCGAAGAATTCCTCCTCGAAGAGGTCTGCACTGCCCTGCACTTGGTCATCCTCATAATCTGCTTTGACACAGGGCTTAAGCCATGAGTACTTGGAATGTACTCGGCAAGTCACGAGAGCAAAGATGCATAATATTCATGCAAGGACTTACCAATGGAGAGTCAGTATGGTTAGTTTGCATAAAGCCAAATTTGACAATAATAGCAATAATAGATTGAAAGACAAAGACAAGGTAAAACCATAATACATAATACTTTTGATGTTTTAATAAAAGGTGGTGTGAGCACCAACTCACGGCCACAACCAAAAATTGGGGAGGTCTGATCACACGGTGGCAGTCCTCACCCAAAACCCACTCTGAACACCCATTCGGGTCCGAACCAACCTGGACCACTACCCGAGCCAACCTTGACCCCTCTGGAGCCGGCCAAGGTCTCTTCGAGGCAAAGCCAAAGCATCTCGCGGAAGTGTCCAGTGGCACAAGCTTTTGAAACATCTACCCCTTGCACCATTTCACTAAGCATGTCCATGACCAAGGACTTGGCTATTCGAATAGATCTTTTACTCTGCAGAGGTGTACAACTTTACCCACAATCCACGATCTCTCTAGCGGGATGGGTTCCGGTCACCCTTGCTCACTTCCTAAGGTGAGCAGTCTAGAGAGCGCGGCAAGGCCTTTACAAAGCTTTGAACTGACTAGGGCTGCCCGCTAAGGTTTATAATCCCTCCAAAGTGGTCTAGAAATCCCGAGGGTTATGGGGTGCCCCTCTTGCGCCAACGAATCACACGCTCAACCAAAACAGCCCCAAGCCATCTCATTGCTAATTATTCAGCCTGACCATTCCCATAAAATGATCTTGTGGTTGCACTAATTGGCCCGATTAAACAGATACAAAGTGAAGTCCTTAATTGTGCTAAGGCAAGACTTCCACAAACCAAAGTGCACAAAGACACCACTACTCACTCCCTGCCTTCTTGCCTTAGCAAAACAATTGTATTAGCCCATGCCAAAAGACCACCCAGTCTGGCACACAAATTTTAACCAAGTGGTCTCACACCACGATCGACACAGCTTAGGCATCCCGCCATAGTCGCTCAACAATGGCACCAACCACACATTTCATAACTTATTAGTCAAGATTATTGGAGATGAAGCATGATACGCTCAAACCACGTTTTCTAAGCGAGGCTATATAAGACCTACGGCCCCCATGTTGGCAAATAACAGAGAACGCCAACTAAATTATCCACCCTAAGGCTCACAAGGTGAATCATGACAACATGATGGAGACAAGGTATAAAGGAGGCATAACAGCAAGTAGGTAAGTAACTATAGCCCAAACCATTTTCTTATAAACATAGCCATGCATGATAATTTAAACCGAAATACATTTGCAAAGCTTGGTTCAAGATGATCAAAAGGAGGTCTGTGGCTTGCCTTGGTCAAGCAGTGGAGAGCCTTCTGCAGCAAGAGCCGGGTCCAAGATCTCCTCGAACTCGTGATCTACACGCCATAAGAGAACCAAATAAGCAAAACCACACTAAGCCGAGAGAACAACAAAAGAACCAAAAGGAACTCAAACCAACTCAGCCAAAAGGAAACCAAGAGGCTTAACACCGCCTCAAAGAGCTCCCAGGGAGGGTCTTGCGCAAGGAAGAACCGAGCAGAGGAGGCAGGGAAGGAAGAAATGAGCAAAAGATTACAAAGGCCTGCCCTCCCAGGCTAAATATAGCCGGAGTTGGTGGTGTGCACCACAAGGAAACCCAGAGACGTGTTGGCAATCGGGACTACTTGGCGTGGCTTGCCCAAAAGAATTGAAATAAAGTACCTCGGATGGGATTGCATTTAATGTGACCCGACACCTATTAAATGCGCACAAAGTTCTGAGGCAGGAGCAACAATTACAAGGTGAAGAGGGGCTGGCAAGTGGGGCCAGTCAAAAAGGGTGCACCACTGGTCAAAGAGGTGGCCCCACCGAAAAAGGGTCATTCCCGCCAAAGACCACCGCGAGGTCTGGGCAAGAGGTCCAAGACACTCAAAGGGAGGTCCCAGGACAGAGGTCCAAGGACTCAAGAAGAGGTCTGGTCAAGAGGTCCTCAAAGCTCTGTGAGGAGGCCACGACACTCGGACTGCACAAGGGAGGTCTAAGGGTCAAGATTTCAAGGGAGGACCTCAGCGGTCCAGATCAAAGGGCGCAGGAGGTCTGACGAGTAGATCTCCAAAAGGGAGATCTAACGGTCAAGATCTCAAAGGGGAGGACCTCAACGGTCCAGATCAAAGGGTGCGGGGAGGTCCTGACCAATAGGAATATTCAAGGTTAGGAGGGTGGTCTTTACAAAAGACCAAAGAAGGGCCGGGAGGTGGTCCTTGCAAAACAGCCAAGGAGGTCACGGGATCAAGGAAAACGCTAAGAAGAAGCGAGCCGTTCGATCGATCGAATCCAAGGTCCAGAAGGAAAGGAACGTTTGGACCATCCAAACGTCACTGCAGATTGAGCCGTCGAGATCCAGATCGGATGGCGCGAACGAGGCCGTTCGGACGAGCGAACAGAACCGGAAGGCTAGGCCGTCGATTTAGATCGGACAACCCTTAGGTGAAAAAGGCAAAGCCTTAAGCGTCTGACCACAAGAGTCAAAGAGGGTCCAAGCGCTAAGGAGGTCTTGGGCACGAGGAGGTCTGGACCTTTGGATCCCACTAAAGGAGAACACAGACGGCTAAGATCTCGTAAAGGAGGTCCTAAAGGCGAGATCCTAACAAGGGAGGTCTGAGCGGCTAGATCTCAACAAGGGAGGTCTGAGCGGCTAGATCTCAACAAGGGAGGTCTGAGATCTCAACAAGGGGAGGTCGGCTAGATCTCAACAAGGGAGGTCTGAGCGGCTAGATCTCAACAAGGGGAGGTCTGAGCGGCTAGATCTCAACAAGGGGAGGTCTGAGGCGGCTAGATCTCAACAAGGGGAGGTCTGAGCGGCTAGATCTCAACAAGGGAGGTCTGAGCTAGATCTCAACAAGGGGAGGTCTGAGCGGCTAGATCTCAACAAGGGGGAGGTCTTAAAGGACACGGAGGAGGTCCGTAGGACACAGAAAGGTCTGCAGGGACAAAGGGAGGTCTAGAAAGGTCCCAAAAGGGGCACTGGGAGGTCCAGAGGAACTCTGGAGCGCCCAAGAGAACTCAGAGGTTCCGAGAGGGCGTGGAGAGGTCCACAGGGAGGTCCAAAAGAAGCAAAGCCAAGCGTGGCTTGAAGAGACCAAAGAGGTTAGAAACACCAACCCGAGCCGAGTTCTTAACAAGAAAACCCGAAACACGGGAGGGGTCCGAACAGAGGGGAAAGATGAGAGAGAGAGAAGGGGAGGTCTAAGTCTCAAAGAGATTCAAGCCAACAAAGGAAGTTAAAAGAGAAGACAAAACCTGTGGCACACAGGAGGCTCGGGGACACAAACAACCCAAGAGCAAGAAAGACACAACAGAGAGCTACAACCGCAAGGAACACCAACTAAGAGCTTAGTTAAGGTTTGATTAATTCCAATTGAACTCTCCAGATTCAAAAATCTCAGGTTAAGCTTTGGATTCTCAATAAAGCCAAATGGTTACTTTTATTTTGAAAACTTGGCAAGGACTTTAAAAGAAAACGGGACGTTACAAACCTTCACCCCTAAGGGAATCTCGACCCGAGATTCAGCCGAGCTAGGGAATAGGTGGGGAACTCCTTCCCGAGGTCCTCTTCTCGTTCCCATGTTGCCTCGGCTTGAGTGGTTGCTCCATTGCACCTTGCACGCCTTGGTGGTCTTGCTCTGGTAACTCTCTCGACACGCCCAAAATCTTGATGGGGTGCTCTCTGTAAGTGAGGTCTTCTTGGAGGTCCACCGCTTCTAAAGGCATTTGGTCCTCTGGCATTCGCAAGCATTTCTTCAAGCTGTGACACGTGGAACACATTGTGAACTCCAAAGAAGGTGAGGAGGGAGGTCCAAGCGGTAGGCTACTTCACCCCTTCTGCAAGGATGGAAAGGGTCCAATAAATCTTGGAGCAAGCTTCCCACTAACTCTGAACATTGCATACCTTTGAGAGGTGAAACTTTGAGGTAGACACTGGTCTCTGGGACAAAAGTTAGGTCTCGACGCCTAACATCTGCGTAGCTCTTTTGCCTAGTTTGGGCCGCCTTTAACTTCTCCCTAATTGATCTCACTTGATCCTCGGCTTCTTTCAGCAGGTCCGGGCCAAGAACTTGGCCTTCACCCGATTCTGTCCAGTACAAGGGAGTCCTACACTTTCTCCCATAAATAGCTTCAAAAGGGGACATTTGGAGACTCGCTTGGTAGCTGTTATTATAGGAAAATTCCGCATATGGTAACATCTTGTCCCAACTAGATTGTCTTTCTAGAGCGCAAGCTCTCAAAGATGTCCTCAAGGACTTGGTTAACTCTCTCGGTTTGGCCATCTGCTTGAGGGTGGTATCTTTGTACTAAAGTTGAGGCCGGTGCCCAAGGCATCATGTAGCTTTTGCCAAAACTTGGAGGTGAATTGAGATCCTCTGTCGAGACTATCTTCTTTGGAACACCATGAAGGCACACCACTTTTGCCATGTAGATTTCGCTAGCTTGTCTCCGAGATAAGTAGTCTTCACAGAATAAAGTGAGCCATTTTTGTTAATCTATCCACTATGACCCAAATAGAATCAAAACCAGCTTGGGTACGAGGTAAACCAAGAATAAAATCCATGCCGATCTCTTCCCACTTCCACTCGGGTATGGGTAAGGGCACTAGAAGTCCTCCGTGTCTTTGGTGCAATCGCTTTAACCTTTGGCAAGTGTCACATTTGGCCACAAAATCTGCTATCTCCTTCTTCATTTTCGCCACCAAGACAATTCCTTGACATCTTGGTACATTTTGTAACTCTGGATGTATAGAATACAAAGCTTCATGGGCTTCTTTAAGTATTAGACCCTTGAGCTCCGTGTTATTGGGCACACAGAGCCTCTTATCAAACCAAACCGCACCTAGGTCATCCATAGAAAACCTTGCACCTTCCCTTCTCTTATGTTGGTCTTAATCTCTTGGATGCTAGCATCTCCATCTTGGGCCGCCTTGATCTGTTTTTGCAAGGTAGGTTGCACTTCAAGAGTTGCCAAAACCCTTCTTCCACTAACTCAAGTCTAAGCTTCAAGAATTCTTCATACAAGGCGGGTTGGCTCTCCTTAACCATCAAAGTATTGACATAAACTTTTACGCTCAAAGCATCTGCCACCACATTGGCCTTGCACAGGTGGTAGTGAATTCCACATTGTAGTCCTTAATAAGCTCAAGCCACCTTCTCTGCCTCAAATTCAAATCGCTTGTGTAAAGATGTACTTTAGGCTTTTGTGGTCAAGTGTAAATTTCACACCTATTACCAATGAGGTAATGGCGCCAAATTTTAAGGCATGAACCACAAGAGCCAACTCTAGGTCATGAGTAGGGTAGTTTGCTTCATGAGGCTTCAAGCTGCCTTGAAGCGTAAGCTACCACTTTTCGTCATCTGCATTAGAACACAGCCAAGTCCTTGCTTTGACGCATCACAATAAACTTCAAATCTTTCCCGACATCTAGAAGAACCAAAAGCTGGGCAGAGGTCAACTTTCTCTTGAGCTCTTGGAAGCTCTGTTCTCACAACTGAGGTCCAAAGGAACTTCTTTTCTTTCTTTAATAGCTGAGTGAGAGGTTTTGCAATCCGGAGAAGCCTTCAATAAACCTTTCAGAATAACCGCCATGCCAAGAAAACTTGAACTTGAGGCACGGTCCTAGGGGGTTCCCAATTGAGCACATCTTGAACCTTACTAGGGTTGTGAGACACTCCTTCTTTTGACAAAACATGCCCCAAAAGACCACTTCTTTTAGCCAAAACTCACACTTACTAAATTTGGCAAAGAGTCGATGAGCTCTCGGCTTTTCCAAAACCGAAAAGAGATGGCTTGTATGCTCCTCTTCACTCTTGGAGTACACTAGAATGTCGTCAATAAAGACAATGACAAACTTGTCTAGGTACTCCATGAACACTCGGTTCATCAAATTCATGAAATAGGCAGGGCATTGGTCAGCCCAAAAGACATAACAGTGAATTCAAACAACCCATACCTAGTTGAAAAGCTGTCTTAGGGATGTCTTCCTTGCGAATCTTAAGTTGGTGATATCCTCGTTCTCAAATCTATCTTGGAAAACACAATGACCCCTTCAATTGATCAAATAAATCATCAATTCTTGGCAAAGGATACTTGTTCTTGATGGTGACATCATTGAGAGCTCTATAGTCCACACACATCCTTTGAGTGCCATCCTTTTTAGGCACAAAATCACCGGGCTCCCCAAGGTGAGGAGCTAGGTCTAATAAAACCCTTGCTCGCAAGTCTTCCAACCTGCTTTTTCAACTCCACATGATCATCAACATGCAATCTGAGGGCCTTTTGGAGATGGGGAGGTCCACAGGACAAGGTTTATGACAAACTCAAGGTCTCTGCAGGGGCATTCCCAGGAGCTCATCAGGAACACATCCACAAATTCTTTAACAACAGGACATCCTCCAAAACTTGAACTTGAGCACTACAAGATAGGGCTCCTTGGAGTTTCTCCGAGGTGGCGAAAACTTCACAAAGGCACCACTAGGGCTGGTCAAAGAGATACTTTTGCCACTACAATCCAACATGGCATGGTGGTTAGCTAGCCAGTCCATGCCCAAAATCACATCTAGGGACCTGGTGTCCAAAAGGATAAGGTTGGCTAGAAATTCTACTCCTTCTATGACCATTTTCACTTGTGGACAACCCTGGTTCGTGCTTAGTTCTGAGCCGGGGGATTGAACCAACAAGGTAGACTTAAGAGCAACAACTCAAACCGGTGCTTTGCAAAGAAAACTCAGAAATAAACGAATGGGAAGCTCCAGAGTCAAATAAAACTGCAGCTGGCACTGAATTTACTAGGAACATACCTAGTACCACGTCTGAGGAGGTCTGTGCTTCTTCCACTGCCACATGGTTCACACGGCCCCTTCCAAAAGTTTGGGAGGTTCTGGCTTGAGGAGGTCCTGCGGCCTGAGGGGTCTTGGCCGAGGGAGGTCCTGAAGTAGAGGTCTTGGTGGTTGGCTCTGTCTTTAGTGGGCATTGATTAGCAAAATGCCCCACTTGGTGACACTTGAAGCGGTGATCCCAATTCTTTGTGGAGGTCGTTAGGGTTGTCTTGGTGTTTGCTAGTGATGCGGCACGAGGACAGACACCAAGGAGGTCTTGGCAGAGGTCCTAGAAGGTCCAGGAGGTCCTTGGCGCTTGGGTTGGTCTTGCACAAAAGCTTTGTGGTACTGGGAGGTCTTTGCTTGAGCACCGAGGGTGGCACCTTTCTCTTGTAGGACTCAGAGAGTTCTCTTGGGATTCCTCAATGAGCATTGCCTTGTTCACCATATCTTTGGAAATCGGGATAATCGTTGCCCACAACTTGAACTTTTAAGCCGGGATGGAGGCCTCGCTTAAAACGCAACCTGCCGCGCATCATCCGTAGCCACATCTTCGCGAGCATAACGCGACAATTGAGTGAACTTAGTGAGATACTCACTTCTTGACATCTTTGCCTTGCTTGAGCTCTCTAAACTCTTCCTTTTCATCTCAACCTTCCCATCGTGGGACATGGGAGTGGCGAAAAGTCGCAGAGAACTCTACCCAAGAGATCCTCTGGGGTCAACATGTGAGGCACAAAATGTGTCCCACCACTCACCGCAGTCCTTCCAGCTTGATGTGAGGCAAACAAAACCTTCTCCTGTCTTCACAATGAGCAATATCCAACTTCTTCTCTGTTGATCTCAGCCAATCATCTCGCATCTAAAGGCTCGGGAGAGCTCGAAAATGTAGTGGGCGTGTCTTCATGAACTCGACGGCCTTGATTGAGGGTGAGCCGGGGTGGAGGTGGTGGCTGCTTCAGCCTGACTATTACGACTCATCATGGCAAGTAAAGCATTGGTGGTCCGGCTTTGTTGAGCCATAATCTGGTTCATATTCTCGCATCATAGAGCTCATCATCGAGCTTGTCTTTGCCATAAACCGCCTAAAACCCGGGTCTTCTGTGCCATTTGGAGGAGGTGGGGGTGGAGGCAAGCTGCCAGGGGCTCACCGACTTGTGGATCGCCGAGTCTGCACCATCTGGACAAAACTCTAAAGGTTTAATAGGTAAGAAGGAAAGCATAAAGGGTAAGAGGATCTGAGAGAAATAAAGATAGGGCAACTATTAGGGGTGACTTGGTTAACCCAAGAGAGAACCAAAAAGGCCAGGAGGCCAAAAGAGGCAACAGAAGCTTCAAAACAGAGGTCTTCAAGACCCAAGCTAAGCGAGACTCGAGAATAGGACCACTAATCCTAACCTTTCTCTGATCGGCCCTATTGAAGTTATATAGGCAAGGAAGTCAAGTTAGATTCAAAATCAAGGTTCCAAAGCAGAGATAAGATAAGGAACTAAGGAGGAGTTAAGATGAGAGTAGAACAGACAAGAAAAGATTTTAAGGTGATAAGGGCAAGATAGAACCAAAGACAAGGAAAGAACTACTAAACAAATTTTAAGTTGACTTGCTTTAGAAAATAACTTTTGGATAAAAACTAAATCGACTTTTACGCCTATGGCCACGTCCTCAAACCGACCTAGGCTCGATACCAAGCGTGACGACCCACCCCGTGATGTACCGCAAGAGGTCCGGAGGACCATTTTTTTTTTGCTGAAGTCACCACGGAAGGATGTGGTAGCACCACATGGAGCTTTACCGAGGAGGTGCGGGACCTCCCAGAGGTCTTGCGGACCTCCCGAGGTCTTGGTCCGCCATCGACCTCCCAGAGGTCTTGAGGACCTCTGGAGGTCGTGGCCGCCACCGCCAGTAGCACCTCCAGCACATCACCAAGAGAGGTCCGGCAGACCTCCCAAAGAAATCCCAGGGACCTCCCAGGTGGTCCCGCCTGTGCATCTGAGCTAGTCCCGGGACAATCGAGCTAGCTCGCACAAGAACACAAGCCAATACCACAACCACGAGGTCAAACAAAGATGAAGCGCACAAATTAAACTTTATATAATAGGACCTTATGGTCAAGCTTGTTAACAAGAGGTCTCGCCATCGAGGGCTTACAAAACCAACGAGGACTTACAATCAAGCGACAAGGAGCTCTAGGGCTCAAACACCAAAACACGCAGCCATCCAACAAGCACCACAGTCGTCGGGTGGAGGGCGTCCTAGGCATCTTAGTCGTCGAAGAATTCCTCCTCGAAGAGGTCTCTTTATACTCGCACTTGGTCATCCTCATAATCTGCTTTGACACAGGGCTTAAGCCATGAGTACTTGGAATGTACTCAAGAAGTCACAGAGAGCAAAGATGCATAATATTCATGCAAGGACTTACCAATGGAGAGCTGTATGGTTAGTTTGCATAAAGCCAAATTTGACAATAATAGCAATAATAGATTGAAAGACAAACAAGGTAAAACCATAATACATAATATTTTTGATGTTTTAATAAAAGGTGGTGTGAGCACCAACTCACGGCCACAACCAAAAATTGGGGAGGTCTCGATCACACACGGGCTGGCAGTCCTCACCCAAAACCCACTCTGAACACCCATTCCAGAGGTCCGAACCAACCTGGACCACTACAGAGCCAACCTTGACCCCTCCGAGCCGCCAAGGTCTCTTGAGGCAAAGCCAAAGCATCTCGCGGAAGTGTCCATGGCACAAGCTTTTGAAACATCTACCCTTGCACCATTTCACCGAGCATGTCCATGACCAAGGACTTGGCTATTGAATAGATCTTTTACTCTGCAGAGGTGTACAACTTTACCCACAATCCACGATCTCTCTAGCGGGATGGGTTCCGGTCACCCTTGCTCACTTCCTAAGGTGAGCAGATCTAGAGAGCGCAGCAAGGCCTTTACAAAGCTTTGAACTGACTAGGGCTGCCCGCTAAGGTTTCGCAATCCCTCCAAAGGGTCTAGAAATCCACGGGGTTATGGGGTGCCCCTCTTGCGCCAACTAATCACACGCTCAACCAAAACAGCCCCAAGCCATCTCATTGCTAATTATTCAGCCTGCACCATTCCCATAAAATGATCTTGTGGTTGCACTAATTGGCCCGATTAACACAGATACAAAGTGAAGTCCTTAATTGTGCTAAGGCAAGACTTCCACAAACCAAAGTGCACAAAGACCACTACTCACTCCCCGCCTTCTTGCCTTAGCAAAACAATTGTATTAGCCCATGCCAAAAGACCACCCACCTGGCACACAAATTTTAACCAAGTGGTCTCACACCACGATCGACACAACTTAGGCATCCCGCCATAGCTTGCTCAACAATGGCACCAACCACACATTTCATAACTTATTAGTCAAGATTATTGGAGATGAAGCATGATACGCTCAAACCACGCTTTCTAAGCGAGGCTATATAAGACCTCGGCCCCCATGTTGGCAAATAACAGAGAACGCCAACTAAATTATCCACCCTAAGGCTCACAAGGTGAATCATGACAACATGATGGAGACAAGGTATAAAAGAGGCATAACGACAAGTAGGTAAGTAACTATAGCCCAAACCATTTTCTTATAAACATAGCCATGCATGATAATTTAAACCAAATACATTTGCAAAGCTTGGTTCAAGATGATCAAAAGGAGGTCTGTGGCTTGCCTTGGTCAAGCAAAGGAGAGCCTTCGCAAAGAAGAGCCGGGTCCAAGATCTCCTCGAACTCGTGATCTACACGCCGCAAGAGAACCAAATAAGCAAAACCACACTAAGCCAGAGAACAACAAAAGAACCAAAAAGGAACTCAAACCAACTCAGCCAAAAGGAAACCAAGAGGCTTAACACCGCCTCAAAGAGCTCCTGGGGAGGGTCTTGCGCAAGGAAGAACCGAAAGCGAGAGGAGGCGAGGAAGGAAGAAATGAGCAAAAGATTACAAAGGCTCGCCTCCCAAAGCTAAATATAGCGGAGTTGGTGGTGTGCACCACAAGGAAACCCAGAGACGTGTTGGCAATCGGGACTACTTGGGCGGGGCTTGCCCAAAAGAATTGAAATAAAGTACCTCGGATGGGATCAGCATTTAATGTGACCCGACACCTATTAAATGCGCACAAAGTTCTCGAGGCAAGAGCAACAATTACAAGGTGAAGAGGGCCGGCAAGTGGGCTATCAAAAGGGTGCACCATCGGTCAAAGAGGTGGCCCCACCAAAAAGGGTCATTCCCGCCAAAGACCACCGCGAGGTCTGGGCAAGAGGTCCAAGACACTCAAAGGGGAGGTCTGGACAGGAGGTCCAAGGACTCAAGAAGAGGTCCTGGTCAAGAGGTCCTCAAAGCTCACAACGAGGAGGCCCTGACACTCGGACCTGCACAAGGGAGATCTAAGGGTCAAGATTTCAAGGGAGGACCTCAACGGTCCAGATCAAAGGGCGCAGGAGGTCTGACGAGTAGATCTCAAAAGGAGATCTAACGGTCAAGATCTCAAGGGAGGACCTCAACGGTCCAGATCAAAGGGCGCGGGGAGGTCCTGACCAACAGGAATATTCAAGGTTAGGAGGGTGGTCTTTACAAAAGACCAGCAAGGGCCGGGGAGGTGGTCCTTGCAAAACAGCCAGGGGGAGGTCCTGGGATCAAGGAAAACGCAAGAAGAAAGCAGAGCCGCTCGATCGTAATCCAGGCGGTCGAGAAGGAAAGGAACGTTTGGACCATCCAAACGCTACTGCTAGCTTGAGCCGTCGATCCAGATCGGATGGCGCGAACGAGGGGCCGTTCGACCGAGCGAAACAGAACCAAAGAAGGCTAGGCCGCCTCGATTTAGATCGGACGGCCCTTAGGTGAGAAAGGCAAAGGCTTAAGCGACATGACCACAAGAGTCAAAGAGGGTCCAAGCGCTAAGGAGGTCTTGGGCTCGAGGAGGTCTGGACCTTTGGATCCCACTAAAGGAGAACACGGACGGCTAAGATCTCCGAAAGGAGGTCCTAAAGGCGAGATCCTAACAAGGGAGGTCTGAGCGGCTAGATCTCAACAAGGGAGGTCTGAGCTAGATCTCAACAAGGGAGGTCTGAGCGGCTAGATCTCAACAAGGGGAGGTCTGAGCTAGATCTCAACAAGGGGAGGTCTGAGCGGCTAGATCTCAACAAGGGGAGGTCTCGAGCGGCTAGATCTCAACAAGGGAGGTCTGAGCGGCTAGATCTCAACAAGGGGAGGTCTTAAAGGACACGGAGGAGGTCTCAGAGGGACACAGAAAGGTCTCAAGGACAAAGGGAGGTCTATTTGAACACAAGGGAGGTCCAAATAGCCACAAGGAGGTCTAGAAAGGTCCCAAAGGGGCACTGGAGGTCCAGAGGAACTCGAGCGCCCAAGAGAACTCGAGAGGTTCCGAGAGGCGTGGAGAGGTCCACAGGAGGTCCAAAGAAGCAAAGCCAAGCGTGGCTTGAAGAGACCAAAGAGGTTAGAAACACCAACCCGAGCCGAGTTCTTAACAAGAAAACCCGAAACACGGGAGGGGTCCGAACAGAGGGGAAAGATGAGAGAGAGAGAAGGGGAGGTCTAAGTCTCAAAGAGATTCAAGCCAACAAAGGAAGTTAAAAGAGAAGACAAAACCTGTGGCACACAGGAGGCTCGGGGACACAAAGAACCCAAGAGCAGTAAAGACACAACAGAGAGCTACAACCGGCAAGGAACACCAACTAAGAGCTTAGTTAAGGTTTGATTAATTCCAATTGAACTCTCCAGATTCAAAAATCTCAGGTTAAGCTTTGGATTCTCAATAAAGCCAAATGGTTACTTTTATTTTGAAAACTTGGCAAGGACTTTAAAAGAAAACGGGACGTTACACTTTACTAGCAAGAGGGGACCTTAATCACACCCTGACAGGGCTGACGAGTATAGTTACTTAAAACATGCCAGCAAGTGAAAGTACCTAGATATAACTCCATGCATGCCATAATATAAAGGGGTAATTAGCTCAGTGACATCGCGTTAGAGCGTAATCGGAGGAACGACATTCTATTCGTGATGCACTGGAAAATAACATCGCGAACACCAAGAAATTAGACGAATGACATCTTGGCCAGTTACTTCTGTTTCCAGAATTTTTTAAATATAGAAACTGAGCTTAAAAAATTATCAAATTTTTTTGTGGAGTCTCCAGACACAGTTTAATTGCTTGTGTATTTTTTTCAAAAATTTATATATTCTAATTTTTTCTCTAAAATTCATTTAAGTATATTGTTTGTAGAAATTTTCTAATATAGAAAATGAGGTCCAAACATTATTTTTTTAGGCTCCTTACACAGTAGACTTGATTATGTAATTTTTCAATTTTACAAAATTAAGTAATACAATTTCATAATGTCCACTCTATGAGGAGTCTAATATTTTATAATGTAAGAACATTATGAAATTGCATTAATTACTTTGGTAAAAATTCTAAAAAAATTACACAATCAAGTTCACTATGTAAGGAGCATGAAAAAATTTCATAATATTTGGACCTCATTTTCTATATTAGAAAATTCCTACAAATAGTATACTTAAATGAATTTTAGAGATAAAATCAGAACGTATAAAGTTTTGAAAAAAAATACACAAGCAATTAAACTATGTCGGGAGACTCTACAAAAAAATTGATAGTTTTTTTAGCTCAGTTTCTATATTTAAAAAATTCTGAAAACAGAAGTAACTGACCTAGATGTCATTTGTCTAATTTTTTGATGTTCGTGATATTATTTTCCGGTGTGTTACTAATGGAGTGTTGTTCCTCCAATTATACTCTAACACGATATCACTAGACTAATTTATCCTAATATAAACAGTACCTCAAAGTTTCTTTCTTAAGGCCATACCGCCGTATCGCCAATGTACGCATCTCCAGTTCGAGCTGTCACATTTCTGCCGCCGATCGATTGTCTTGAACAGATGGGTTTCATTTGTTCGGATCGAAAATTTGAAGGACACATGGGCAGCTAACCCAACAAAGCCACATGTTACCATTGCATGTCGATTGTAATATTACGCGTCTGCCTCATATTTTCCAAAGATTCGCTTTTGGCTCTTTTGGTCCAAACTAGTGCAAGTGATCGCTACCAATACTTTACATAATCATCCTGTACTGTACGTACTAGTATCATGCGTGAGCATCTCCATGATTCCATGCATATGCTAGCTTCGTGAAGAATTCCTTAGGAGACGCGACTTAAAATGGTCTGACAGTGTGTCAGTATCACAACACACATCTATATAATTGGCTATTGTCTCTTAGTTTAGCTGTAAACCAGATCCCTAGATCGAAACCTCATTAATACCGACCCTCGACGTGATCGAGACGCCGTGCCCGACAGAAAATGATCATGTAACTAGAGCTGGGCATTGGCCCCGGCCTTTTTTTTTCTGCCCATGGCACGACAGAAGCACGGTACGACATGAACACTATTTAGATCGTGCCGGCACGAAGCTAAGGAACGTGCTGGGTCCGGCTCCTAGGCATGATGAGCGGCATGACACAACACTTCTTTGTGGGCCATACTTGGGCTAGCACGACACGTTTGGGCCTGACGGGCCCAAAGGAGGCACAACACGTGGCAGGGCGCCTTGCCGCACCCTGCGCCCGCTGTCCTGCCACCACCACGGTCGCGCCTTGGACTCGTCCCCCCCCCTCCCCACTCTTGCTCCCTCGTGCGGACTCTGTCACTCCGTGCAGCCGCTGCCATGCCGGCCGCCTCAGGGTCGCCCCCTTGGGTGCCTCTGCCATGGGCTCGCTCTCCGCTGGCTCGTCCCTGACACCGAGTGAGCACGCTGAACGCGGCATAGACTCTGCGCGCATCGAGTGTGCCCCAACGCCGAGCAAGCGCCCTGACCGCACCACCGATGCCGCGCTAGCACCCGCCCACGCCTTCGCACAGATCTGGAGGGGAGACGAAGCGGCTGGTGGATGAGGCGTAGAGGGAGACGGAAAGGGAGGTGGGCAGGCCGTTCGGGGGAGCGGGAGGTAGACAGGAGATGGAGGCAGTGCAGGAGAGGGAATTGGAGAGGGGAGGGAGGTGGGCAGGCCTTTTGGGGAGCGGGATCGAGGTGGATGGGAGCTAGAGGCAGAGAGCCATTGGGGAGATGGAGGCAAGCCTCGGGCGGAGTGTCATGTTGGGGAGAGGGAGGCCGAGAGATGTTGGGAGGATGGAGTGTGGCAGTGGTGCAGTGCGGCAGTTGCAACTTGTCGTGCCTTTTGCAGTGACAAGACAGGGAGCATGGCTACATAGGTGAAGCAGAGAGCCAGCGGGCAAATGCTAATGTTTGCCTCTCCTCAACCTATAAATTCCCTCCCTGTCCTCATTTCTTCACCTCACAACTTTGTATTCTTCTCTCTGTGCTCTCTTCTCTCGTTGCTCTCTAAATTCTAGCTTTTTACTAATACTACTCTCTTCTCACCGCACAACAATATGTTTAGCAAGAAGAAGTTAGGAGGGGGAGTAGGAGAGGATGCCCTCAGACTCCTAGTCTTCCTCCCCAAGAGGAAGTGCAAGAGTTAGAGATTGATCCTCGCCAACTCTCCCTGGGTATGAGGGAGTATGGTATGGATGACCGTCATATGAACAGGACGAGGGGCTTCCCGGATACCCACTTCTCCCGGACGCCGCGCTCGATCCATCGGTGCAAGCAGCATATGGAGTACAATAGAAAATTGGTGGACAGGCGTCGGGTACCATATACCACTTGTAAATGTTGTCATGCTAAATTATCTGTATGATCAAGTGGAGGAATAGGTCATCTAAAGTGGCATGCAGAGGCATGTTTAAAGAAGATAGCGGCTAGGCAGATGCAAGGGGGGAGCGTCTAGACCTAGCTTAACTTTGGGGTCGATGGTTCGGTGAGTACATGGATGTACAACCCTCAGGTAGCTAGAAACGAAATTGCTAGATATATAGTTATTAAAGATCTTCCAATTAGGATGGACGAAAGCTCTAGTTTCGAAAGAATGATCCAACGTAGTTTTTGCCCACAATACCAACATGTCAGTAGGAGAACAACTATGTGTGACATAGTAGAACTCCACCAATGTAAACTATCAAGTTTAAAAGAGAACTTCCTGAAAGTTACCTTTTCTTTTGCTTTAACCTTAGATATATAGACTTCATCCCACCAAAAGGCAGGCTATCTTAGTGTTGTTGCGCATTACTTAGATGACGATTACAACTTGAACAAGCGAGTCATAGGGATCAGGCCAATCTATAAGGCATACACAAGAGTGGCCATCACGCAATGTGTATTAGATGTCATTCAATAGTTTAAAATAGAGAACAAAATTATTGCCATCACTCTTGATAATGCCTCATCTAACTCGATGGCCATGGTGTTTCTCTCACCGCATCTAGAATCCTACACTAGCGATTTTGTCCTCCACCAAAGATGCATGTGCCACATCCTTAATCTCATCATGCAAATAGGCTTGTAGGTAATGAAACCTACTTTAGACAACATACATGATACTATCCAATTCATTACATTACAGCTTCGAGCCCAAGATATGCCCAGTTCGCATAGTATTATAGGACCAACAATAAGAGGCCAAGAAGATTCAACCTGGACATGAAGGTGAGGTGGAACTCCATATATACTATGTTGGAGCAGTGCGAGAAGTATGAGTACATCACCACTCTCTTCGTCAATACTAATTCTGGTAAGCAGTTAGTTACTAAAGGGGATTGGATAGTTGCTGGTCAATTTCATGATTTTTTTGAGAGTTTTTTACAATGCAACCATAATTTTATCTGATGTTTACTATCCTACTTCTTGTTTAATCATCTAGTGGCTTTGGACTAGTGCTAATGCTTTCAAGGAAAATAGAAACAATACCCTTCTAAAACCAATGGAGCGTAAATTTAAAAATATTTTCGAGGTATCCCACATCTCTTTTGTTATGGTACTGTTTTGTATCATCAGAGAAAATTAGTAGATCTGAAGGGGTCTTATGAGGGAATTAGGGAAGCATTTGATCTTGATTTTTCTAAGGCTTACACTCACATTCATGATGAGCTTTTTCGAGTTTTCGATTTGTATTATGAAAAGTTTGTGTCGGAACCGGATTCCGAGAATCCAAATCCTCTGTGAAAACACTGTGCTATTCTCTGGATCAGTAGATAGCACTCACAGACACATTGCTGAATCAATCATACAAGTCATGAACTAACATAAATATATTACAACACAGAGTAACATAGACCTCATCGGGTCAAGTTTTACAAAAGGGGCTGCACAAGACCAACTTGATTACATTACATGAAGATAATGATATCTACAGCGAAAGAAAAAGGGGAGGTAGGGCTCATCTCACACAGGAAAGCGTCTGGGGTGACCCGTGTACGACGGATATTAACCAAGAGCTGGATAATATCGGTTGTATGCGAGTACCAACGAGTCTACTTAGACTAGGCGAGACCTAAACTACAGAACTATACTACTTCTCATCATTTCCTTGTCCATCGTCTTCTGGGCCTTCGTAGAAAGCGTAGTCTCCTTCGTCTTCATTATCTGAAGGGTTTGGGGAGAGGAGCGAGAATGAGCACTACTACCGTGCTCGCGAGCCAACACACAATGCAATATATATATATATGCAAGGTTAAACAAGGATGGCTCGGTTCTTTTATTTGCTAAAGCAATATTTTCAAATATCATACTTACAAAGTCCTATCACTTAGCATTTTAACAAATTGCAGTTTAATAAAGAGAGTAATATGCAATATTTAATAACAGTAGAGGTTCCATCCGTCGGAAACTCTACACCATGCATCTTTTTAATTGGAGCTGCCTCCAATTACCACACCCACCAAGCTCGAAGACTTAGGGAAATATTTAACACAGGGCTAGGTGAGCCCTTCCACCATTTTCATTCCACCCACCAAAGTTTTGAAATAGAACTAACTCAAGTTATGATTCCCATGTCTGCTTTTGACCGTAGGCACGACTGTTTAAATAGTTTAGACTCTGCAGAGGTTGCACACTTTACTCACAAGAGATAGTCATACCCGTTACCCCACATGATTCCGTAGTCATGTAGTTGGGTGACCGTCACAGTAACCTTTCAAACTACCTTGCCCTTTCCGTCATCTCACCTATATGGGGTTGTGCCTATACGTTGCGTGTGATCGTTGTAACCCGAGTGTTGGGTGTAGTTTTGGACTACCCACAATCATTGGCAACCTCACCCATTCAAGCTGGATGTACCCAAGCTTGCGCGTTCCATTTCTCCACCATGTGAGACACATTTAGGGTTCAATAATTTTACTAAGCCAAGTCGCACTTTGTAGACTTGTGGTTGTACTTGTTTAACATGGGAGGTACTTGTTTAACACGGGAGGTCGTGACAAGATTAAGTCCTTAGGGTTATCTGGGCGGTTCATTCCACAAATCAACCACTCTCGTGCTCCCCGAGCACCCACCGCCTCACCATTCGCCCAGATAGAACTAGAAATTAGGGTTTTTGAGGAGTAAACCAAATTATTCTAAACCTTTTGGCCAATGGACCACCAATGACTACCCAAATCATTTTATGTTTGAAGAATGATGATTGGGATATTTAATGTCCCGGTACTTGAGCAAGACTAGCATGTCACTTAAGTACAACCAATAACTAGTATTACCATATAGTTACTAGGGTGACAAGGATTAACGGATTCGAATTATCAAGGATGGCATATTAATTAATTAATCAACAAGTGGGTGTTTAACTACCTTAAGCTTTAACATACATTTGATTAAAGAATTAAAGCATGCAATTTTTGTTAATTTAAATGAATATAATTTGCATAAAATGTAGGCTCAAAATGATCAAAGCATTGACTCGCCTTGGTTAAAGGCAAGGGGATCTTGATACTCTTGGTCTTGATCAACTTGACGATCTCCGGCGTCTTCAAATCCTAAACGGGCGAAAATACCAAAAAAAGGCACAACAGCAAAGAGAGCAAATAAATACACAAGAATGCACAAAGGAACTTCAAATTAATCAAGTCCTATGCCATTAGCAAGATCTTGATTTAATAATTTTTTAGAAATTTAATTCATAATTTTTGGAGTAATAACGGAGGAGAACGGAATTAACAAAGATTAAATGAATTGAAAGAGAGAGAGAGAGAGAGAGAGAGAGGTGCAGAGAGAAGGGTCGGTGCACAAGACAAAGCCATGGGCCTAGTTCACGCCAAGACAGGCACCTGCTCACAAAGACAATGACGGAGGGGCCCACCGGCGGTGAGAGCCAAGGGAAGGGTGGTTTCTTGTCTTGCGCTGGACCCTTGGCAGTGAGAGCAAGGGGGGGGTTAGGACACAATTAATTGGCTAATCATTGATTAGGGATTAAAAACCTCCATTAAGGCTTAATGACGGAGAACAGGGCCAGTCCGAACAGGCCACGCACGGCTTTCATGGGCGGCGTCTTGGCAGCGTCAAGACGGGATCTTCGCCGGCTGCCTAGGGCGCGGCGGGCGACTTGAGCACGGGAACGGGGAGCTGGCGAGGAGGTGGTGCCGGTGACGGGGTGGCGGCACCGGAAGGATGGACGTCGCCGGCGGTGAGTGGTGCTAAGCGGCGGTGGCGGCTTGGTGATGGTGGAGAAGGCGGTCCGGTGGCGGCTTAAGCTGGGGAGGGTGAGCACCGGGTGGCTCTCGACGAGGCGAAGGCAACGGGCTCGACGGGGAGGCCGGAGGGGGTCTGTAGGTGGTGGCGCATGGTGATGAAGGCGGCGGCCGGAGGTGGGGAAGAAGCTCAAATACGGCGGCGACAGTGGCTAATCCCCGGGGGAGTTTGAGGGGAAAGACTCCTGGTGGCCGGGGGCTCACGGTGATGGGGTCGGCGGCACTGGAAGATGGCCGGAGCGGTGAGACGGCGGTGGAGGTGGTGGCGGTTGAAAACGAAAAAGGGCGGCTTTTGCTTGGTGGACTTACCGAAGCTTGGGGGCGGCGTGAGGAGTTCAAGGGGGTGCTAAGGGAGGCTTTATAGGCCGCAGGAGCAAGGGAGGCCAATGGGAGGAAGGTCTTTAGAGTCGTTGGAGTCGCGCAGTCCCGAGGCGGCGTCGGCGTGGGCGGCCTGCACACGGAGGGGACACGACGAGGGAGTAGGTGAGGAGTAGCAAAGATGAGCGGCGACTTAGGTGTCCACGCTGACGCGGGCGCGCGCATGCACTGCGCAGCGCGTGGCTCGGTCCAGGAGTGAGGACGGTGATGACGCGCGTGGTACGGGCGTTCCGAGGTGACAAGGCGAAGGCGGCTCGGGAAGGCACGGGTGGCAGCAAGGGCAGGTGCGGCGCGTAGAGGAGCTCAGGAGCGTCGGGTTGGTGAGGCAGCTAGGGCGACGACGTGCGGGCACAGACATTAGAGAGGGCACGCGAGGGTGCAGCAACGTCGTAGCGGCTCGAGGCTGGCAGGGCGTGCCAGGCGGCACGTGCGCAGGGAGCTCGAGCATGGCGCCGAAGAGACGGGGCAGGGCAGGAGTTGGTGCAAGCGGTGGCATGCGCCAGAGGGAGCGGTGCACCCACGGGAGGGAGAGAGGCAGCAGGCGCTAGGTGACCAGAAACGCCAAGGAAGGCACTGCTCAGCCAAAGAAAAGGCCGAGGGGGAGAAAGAGGTCAAGGGCAAGGTGGTCGGGTGGGCCGGAGGCAAAGTAGGATTGGCCTAGAGGGAGAATGGGCTGAGCCCGAATGAAGAAGGAGGCCCACTCAAGAAAGGCCCGGGAAGTCAAAGGAGAGGGGAAACTCCAACCCGGAATTTGAATTTCAAATGTTAAGGACATTACATTTGAAACACACACCGGAGAGAAAAGAAAGAAAGTTTTCAAAATTAGCTTGGTAATTTGAATTACGGCGAAGAACGAAAACCAGAACGGAAGATACTATGCGCCGTCCGAAAACGGACGCTATAGTTTGGCAGCGCAAGTCAATCGAGAAGAAGTGCTTCAAGAACGCAACAAGGATAGTGCAATTTAAGCGCCTCCCAAATGTGGAAGAAGCTGAAAGGCACAACATCTAGTTCATCATCTCATGCACCGCATAGGTCTCAATGGAATCAAAGAGAAGAGATCAACCACTACCTCGACACACCTTTTGAGGACATCGAGCTTGACCTCGCGGAGGGCAATGATGTCAGTCTCCTCTTGTGGTGGAAGAACCACCAGCGTATTTATCCCATGTTGTCATATTTTGCACAAGATGTACTTGTGGTTCCGGTGTCGACTGTCTCATCGGAAGCCATTTTCAGTACGGTGGGGGGATAATTGAGCAAAGGAGGTCGTCTCTCAAACCTGAGATGGTTGAGTCACTCACATACCTCAAAGACTGGGAGAGTGCAGATGAACGAACACAATATCAGCTCGAGAATCCAGAGATCATGAAGGCGATAGCTGACTTGAAGAATCTCGACGTCAACTAGTCTATGTATGTGCATGTAGTTCATGCACTCTTTTCCTTACCAGGGGCACCTCACGCTGTGGTGTAAGGTTTTTAACAAGGCAGTAACTTTAAATCTTTACCGAACACTAAATACATTTTTGTTTCCCCGCTGAATATTTGTGTCTAATGTCTATTTCAATTATGCGCAATTAATTTTATTTTTTATTTCGTGTACCATCTTTTCCTTTGTCTCATCTTCTTTTACATTCTTCCCGAATCCGTCCACTCATTTTCATTCTCCCTCCTTATTTTTTTTCCAATTCTCTTCTCTTTTTTTTATCTCATTTGCTATTCTTTTCCTCTCATTCCCGCTTCTTTTCCCTTTTCCCTCCTTTTCCCTTTTCCCTTTGCTTTTTTCCTTTTCCCCCCTTTTCTCTCTTCATTTTTTCTTTCCTCCTCTTCTTTTCCTCCTTTCTCCCCTCGAGTCCAGACAGGATAGGGCGATGGGCGCATCGTGCACGCACAGCCTCTCTACAACACTTGCCTCTTCGTTTCCACTCGCGCCTCTCCACAGCCGCCCCTGCTTCTCCGCTGTGGCCTGCGCCTCTTCGCAGCCTCCCCCGGCTCTTCGTTCTCGGTGACGACGACGGCAACTACGCGGTCATGTGGATCTAGAGGGGGTCATGGGCTCACAGCGCTAGGTTGCGACAACCACGGTCCTCGACGACGGTGGTGGGAGACCATGGCTAGGCGGTAGTCCTCCACGGCAACGACGGCCCAGTTGATCATTCTGGCATTACCACAGCCCCATTTTTATTAAATGGGATTTAGATGCATCTCATAAGCATTTCATGTTAGTTTTGGAGTATGTGCATAATTTATGCATTTGATTTTTTTTAATCAAATGTAAAACATCTAACTCAAACTAAAGCCACAAAAGAAATTTAAAATAAATGCTCATGAAGTTCTCTGGAAAAAAATTTATTTAAATACTAGAATAATTATCATGAATAAATATGATTTTTTTCCAAATTTTTAGAACTCAAATCAATCTTGAGAAAATTCAAATCCCAATTCTAAAGGCCCTACCGTAAATGATTTAAAAACAAGTAATTAAATCATGAACAGTAGTTTTAGAAAATTTATATGAGTTCTTTTTTGTCCTAGGAAACCTTTTGAAAAATTTTAGATTTTTATAAATTTATTTGCTATTTTTAAACCTTGGTCAAAGTAGAGGAGTTTGAAATCTAAATCAGTCAACTATTCAGATCTAGCCCAAACCCTATTGCACTGTAGCGACCGAGCCATTTGGCTTGACTGGACCGAACCTTTCCGACCGAACCTAAACCAGACCAGTTTGGTCTGACTGCACCACATCTCACACTACTGACCTGTGGGCCCCCTTCGTTAGGTCATCTTCTCCAAGGCTCCATGTGAGCAGTAGGGACACGTGTCGCTCCCCTCTGCGCCGCTCCCCTCTCCTCACTCCAGCACAGCTCGCCATGGCCACGCAGCTGCTTCCCAGAGTCATGGCCTCACCTCCCTTACTCCATGCCCTTCCCTCTCCATCTTGCTCTCATTCCCATGACTCAACCCGAGTTCCTAAGCCGAATGCCTTGGCCAAAGCCGCTCGGCCGCCAAGCGCAACCCCGCCGTTCTGGCCGCTCCAGCGAGCCCTAGCCATTCCCAACCGCGTCACAGTGTGCCAGTCATCATTAGCAACAAAACCCCTCCGCCAATTTGTGGCTTGAGCCACTAAAGGACTATGCATCTCCCTTCTTCCTCGACCACGGCCGCCACCACCATTTCCACCTCCCCTTCTTCTCCGATGACTCTCGTCTCAATTCTTCCCCATGGGAGCACCCTTGGGCCTCCCTCTACCTAATCCTATCACTCACTTGTGCCCTACTCCTCCCTAGGCCGCCGTCGTCGAGAGCTGCCCTACGCCGCTCTGGGTTGCCATGGCTAGCACGCTCCAACCACTCTCCGCCATCGCAGACCCCTCCAGCATGCTCCAGGTAACCCACCGGTACCCATGCTTCCCCTAAATCACCTCCTAATGCACCTGAGCGCCACCACCTTGTTTCTCCTCCATGGCTGGCCGCCGCTCGCCTTGGCCGCGCCACCACAGTGTCGCCCGAGCCCTAACGCCACCACCCCTAACTTCCTGGTACCCCGGGCAACCCGTTTTAGTGGTCGCTTTCACCTTGTCGCCACTCCTTCGTCGGTGACGATCCAGGACCCGAGCCATCGGCGACAGCTCTGTCTGCCCCCTATTGTCTGTGTCAATGCCATTAGGGCCATTAGTAAGATCATTTGATTTCAATTGCTTTTAGGTCTATTTGACTAATTATTGGATTACTCAAACTTAATTGACAAATGGATATTTGAATTCGTGAGGAGATTAGTAGACAAAAAATAGTATAGTCTGTTGGATTAACTAATGATCATAGGAGAGAAGGATTTAGAAGAAGACTTGGAATGTCAGTGTATTTGTTTGTCAAAAACCACTGCCTTTTACTATCTAATTTTATGAATGACAATTGAATCACTCAGTGGAGTTAGCAAAGAGTAAAATTTGAATTGGTAAGAAGATTGGTTAACAACTATTCAATTCAGACAATTTCCTTAAAAGGATACTTGAACAGATAAGGTTTCTGAAGATAATTAGTTTGTAAGCTAATATCATTGTCAATGCAAAAGTTATAAATGTTAGTGATTCAATCAGTTAATTGGACATTTATCTACCTAGAGCAATCAAATCTGGAAAACTAATAGGGAGGTGAGTTTTCAGAAAAACAGCAGAGAACAACCTTGTTGCAAAATAGTGGTACCACTCAAGCTGTGATTAGAAGAAAAATTGTGCTGTTAGTGTAACCTTCTTGCAAAACCATATGTCTTAAACTAATAAATTTTGTGTATGTCAACTGATCACTCAAATCTAATTGACAAATGAATGATTGATTTAGTGAGAAGTTAGCTGGCAAAGCAATGAAATTCTTTTGATGAAGTTTTGAGTAGAGAAATTTTCTAGAGATAATTAGAATTGTCAGTAAGCTAATGATCTTGTTTATGCAATAGTTAGAGTTTGTCCTAATTCCATTAGTCATTTGGTAACTATCTAACAGAAGTAACAAAATCTGAAAACCAATCTAGATGTAAAGTTTCAGAAACTAGCAGAGAATAACCAACTCCTTTTGATGAAGTAAAAATCAGTGCTAAGGACTATGTTTAGTTATTAGATCATTCCATACTTTGCTTAACAAATAGGTATGTGAATTAGTGAGAAGACTTAGCTATCCAACTCTTTTACTCAACAATTTTCCTTAACAGGCTGAATGGACAGAGGTAGTGTTGAGATGAATTCAAATGGTTTAGCAAATATAATTACTAACCTTTCACCTTTAGTCTAAAAGGGTAAAATTTATCATAAGTCAAGATTTGAGTTTTGGTTAGTTAATCAACAGTAGACCTTATGCCATTATGTCAATTTCAGTAGTTCATAACTAATTCTATTCAACTCCATTTTGAATGAAACCAACTTTGTCGGTTTTTAGTATTAATGTACTTTCACTTGGCATAGGTTTAAAACTTGATGCTACCGCAGGGAATTTCAGAATTAGAATTAATTTCAGAAAAGGATTACTTTTTCAGAATTAGAATTAATTTCAGAAAAGGATTACTTTTACACTAGAAATTGAAGTAACTTCAAAACTTCATAGAAAATTCGTATGAACTCTAATTGAACTAAAATTTTCACCTAAATACATCTAAAATCATAATATTACTAATTTGTAAATCTCATGCATTTTCGAACATTTTGGGGTTTTTCAGCTTTATCGGTGTTTATTTGCTATCGTGCTTTCTCTCTAGATTCCGAATTGGAAGAAGTGAACAATTACGGAACCGAGAGTGAACAAGTGGACTTCCCACAAGGAAAGCATCCTCTTGCATCATATTGATCCCAGTTTTGGTAATTTAGTATTTTAAATTGCAATATTAATTGCTTGCATGCTATTTTTGATATATTAATACTTTGTGAGTTTAGTTAACTATGTCCTAACTCTTGTAGGTTATCCTTGATATTGCCATACAACTATGCTTAAGTTAGTGGTCTTGTGATATTATTTATTAAATGGTTGAATGCTTAGCCATGCAAGTCAGTAGTTTGGTAGTTTTGTTAATGAGGTTATCTCATCAACTATAGGAAACATTGAACCAGTCTTAATTTTATGTTTTTGTTCAGATCTTCGAATCTGAGGCTTGAGTCAAAAATTTGTCTATTTAAACATGATTTAGATCTAGACAAGTGATTGATAGTGAGGGTGCCTTCGTGCACGAGAATTGGGTATTGTGGTAGTCTTGTTCGGATCACCAAGGACTAAACTATGTGCCTTTGTTAATCCAAGTAACACTCGTACTTCCACACGCGGGGTGGGAGCCGCTTGGTTAAGTAAGGGGAAGATTTTATTGAGTTGAAAACAGGTGGTGTGAGGACATATGTGTTTGATCATTGTTTATAGGAGCGATCTGATTGCAATTTAATATGTGCAAGGGAGCACAACTTTAAATTTATGTTCATTGGGTCAGCATTCCCAATGCAATTTGCATGCCCCACTTAGCAGGTAATTCTATCAGTAGCTTGTACTAAGCAGGATCTTGTCTCGCAAGGGTGATTCAACTCAATAAGATCGTCTTGCTGAAAATATCGAGTCATGATTTCCCTGCCCGGCATACCTAAGGAAGTGTGTCATTATACGGAGGCTTACGAGCTGATCAAGTCATGTGGGTAAAGATACACACCCATGCAGGGATAAATCAATTCGAATAGCCGTGTCCATGGTTACAGACAACCACTTGGGTTTGAGATAGCATTTGTTAGATTTCCAAACTAAAATGGACATGGGCAACAACTGGGTATCGACATGACAGGTATGTCATGCTGTTTAGTTTATCAAAGTGGGCTGCCACTTCGGTATTGTTTGATCTTTGTTTATATCTTGGTCACACAAATATCTTTTGATAAAATTTTGTTTTCTAAATGGCATTTACATAATAGGTGTAGGCTGAAAATTGGCTTTTATGCAAAACTTATGCTATTAAAGCCTCTCCTTTGGTCAACCTTTAGCATGTATAATTTCTCCTCCTTTGGATAGGTTCTATCATACACATTTCTTTTATCAGTTTGTGCAAGACTTGTGAGTACCTTTTGTACTCAATCAGATTGTCCGCTTGTTTCAGGTGAGAACATCGCACGAATCGATTACAACTATCGTGACATTTCTGGGCGAAAGCGGTAGATACATCGGCTTTAACTCCAGTTGGTTGCTTGTTGGTATAGACATGCCAACCTGGTATTCTCCTTTTATTTCCAAGTTTATCTTCCGCTGCGATTTATTTAGTTATGATTAGATTTGGCCAGTCGGCCACTTTATGATAAATCGAGCCATAAAGACCTATTTGTCGAAATTATAACATTGTTTCTAATAATTTTTGTATATTTGATTATGGTTGTGATCAATGTTGTTTGGATATGTGCATGTTAGTCGCTAATCCTTAGGAGCTAACATGAAACGCATATTTGGGAATCTTGAAATCAGTTTCGTTTCATGTTTAGGGTTGTGCCTTCTGTGCAATCACTTGACTTGAAACGGATTCGATTTTGAGATCCCACAGGCATTCCCTCCCTCCCTCTATTTCCACGGTGCGATAGGACCGGGCCTAGACCGACACAGGACAGTGTTGGCACGACATGCCACTGGGCAGTGCCAGCACGTTGCGGCGTGCTAGGCTGGCACACCATGGTCCTGGCCCATGGCCCATGGCCCATTGGGCCTGTTGTGCCGGCCCGGCACGGCCAAGTGCCCAGGTCTACACATGACACAAATCTGCAGATCCGATGACTTAGGCAAACCATGCATATACCGATATTCATGTTCATATATTTCAGTTCAGGGACGAGCCCCCACGTAACTTGACCAGGGACTTTGCCCATCCAATCCATGATCTCCACGTGGACTCCTCCCACCGTCGGAATCGTTGACTGCAACTGTTTTACATCTAGCAAGAGCTAAACTAGTCGGCACGCATCCCAAAGTCAGAACCCATACTGCAACACATGAACAGATCAACTACTATATAAGGGAGCTTATCTGGCCAAGTAATTTTAAGCACTGTTCTGTCATTGCAAGAAGCAAAAGATCATGGCTATGCTCAGAAGCCTAGCGCTAGCGCTCATCGTTAGCTTGTTCTCTTGTCACCTAACCTCCATTCCTTCGCTAGCTTCCTCCGATGACTTCCTGCAATGCCTATGGCAGAAGATACCTAGCGAGCTCATCTACACGCAGAGCTCGAGCAACTTCACCAACGTGCTGGTGTCCTCCATCCGGAACCCAAAGTTCTTCACGAACACCACGGTGAGGCCGCTCTGCATCGTCACGCCGACCGACGCCTCCCACGTCCAGGCCGCCGTGCTCTGCGGTCGCATGCACGGCGTGCGCCTCCGCGTGCGCAGCGGCGGGCACGACTACGAGGGCCTGTCGTACCGGTCCGAGCGGCCCGAGGTGTTTGGGGTGGTCGACCTCGCCAACCTCCGCGCCGTGAGCGTCAACCTGTTGGAGTCCACGGCGTGGGTTGACTCCGGCGCGACGATCGGGGAGCTCTACTACACCATCGCGAAGAACAACTCGCAGATCGCGTTCCCGGCTGGGGTGTGCCCGACCATCGGCGTGGGCGGCCACTTCAGCGGCGGCGGCATCGGCATGCTGATGCGCAAGTACGGCCTCTCCGCCGACAACGTCCTCGATGCCAAGCTGGTAAACGCCAACGGTGACCTCGTCGACAGGGTCGCCATGGGGGAAGACCTTTTCTGGGCCATCCGAGGCGGCGGCGGCGAGAGCTTCGGCATCGTGCTGTCATGGAAGATCCAGCTCGTGCAGGTCCCGCCGACAGTGACAGTGTTCAACATCGCAAAGACGCTTGACCAGGGCGCCATAGACGTCCTGACCAAATGGCAAGATCTCGCCCCATCCCTCCCCAACGAGCTCACCATAAGGGTGGTCGTGCAGCGGCAGCAAGCCCTGTTCCAGTCCCTGTACCTCGGCACGTGCAGCATGCTCGTGCCGACGATGGGCAACCTGTTCCCGGAGCTGGGCATGACGAGCGCGGACTGCAGGGAGATGAGCTGGCTCCAGTCCGCGGCCTTCATCAACTTCGGCAACACCGACACGCCGGTGGAGGCGCTCCTGAACCGGAGCACCAGCCTGAGCGTCTTCACCAAGAACAAGTCCGACTACGTCCGGCGCGCCATCTCCAAGGGCGTGTGGAAGACCATCTTCCCCTGGTTCACGAGGAACGGCGCCGGGCTCATCATCCTCGAGCCCCACGGCGGGTTCTTGAGCAGCATCCCCGCCGCAGCGACGCCGTACCCGCACCGGAGCGGCGTGCTGTACAACATCCAGTACATGACGTTCTGGCAGGGCGATGGCACGGCGGCGACGAGCTGGATCAGCAACTTCTATGATTTGATGGGGCAGTACGTGACCAAGAACCCGAGGGAGGCGTACGTGAACTACCGGGACCTGGACATCGGCGAGAACGTGGTGGTGAACGACGTCAGCACGTTTGACAGCGGTAAGGTTTGGGGCGAGAAGTACTACGTGAGTAACTTCCAGAGGCTCTCGGATGTGAAGGGGGCGGTGGATCCGACCGACTACTTCAGAAGCGAGCAGAGCATCCCGCCATCGCTCCAAAGCAAGTGAGCAGAGTGACGGATTAATTCGATGGCTGCGTGATTACAAGATATTCCGCCACCCGCCTGTAGTGTGGTCGCTTCTTCATGTGTGTTGTACTTCTGTTCGGACTCTTCCGTGGATAAGATGTTCCGGTGTAGAACCTGTCTATGAAATAATGGGTTATGGGTTTGCAGTTCTGCTTATGCCAGTTGCATTTTTCTTTTGGAAAAACAGCTTCGCACGCCATTCAACATTGTTCGTGAATTGCACATCCATTAACACTTCGATCTCAAATCATTTTGTCCTATTTTTCTGAATTAAAAAAAGCGCAGGTTGTTTTACTTGTTTGAACTTTCTCGTCCCCCATTGTTCTTCTTTTCCCCCCCAAACTGGTGACTAGTCCCGTTAGTGTGGCATCCTTATTTTTGGGCTAAATGGTAGGGTTGAAGACTTGAAGTTGCACTAACTAGGTTTCATTTCATATTAAAAAACTTGATTTCATTTTGGATTTTTTTTCCTTTTTTCGAATTGATCCCATGTCCTCTGTTTCTAAATGGACATCATTTTAGAATGCATACGAGTCACATTTTGGCAAGAAAATTATAAAACATGATTTGTTCCCATGTGTTGAACCCCAGGCGTGTAATACTCGAAGCCCTTTTGTATGTACCGTACTAGTTCCGTGATCAGTGGCGAGTACACACATCCACAACGTTAACATACACATCCATACACAAGATACATATAACATGAAACAAATATGGTACTTAACTTAGACGATTACAACACAAGTGTAGGATACACGGCCAACCGGTCAAATAAAATGATAAGTATCAGAAGTAGCGAATTAAACAGTGGAAGCATAATAGGTATAAAGTCCAAAAGTCCAGCGGCATCCCATCTAAACTCTCAGGCAACCGACAAGAAACAAGTCCTAGAAAGACCTATCAACGAACCCAACAGTACCAGGTGCAGAGATCACGTCGTCCGGTATAGGCTCATCATCTAACTCTGAACAACAATTTAAGCAAGATTGAGTACATTGCGTACTCAGCAAGACTTGTAGTGTATCGCAAAATTTATATATATGCATGGCTAACAAGGGACGAGGCTTTATGCTACAAGTTATTTTCAGCATTAAGCAAGTTTTATTTGTAATAATAATATATAGTACTTTGCAATGTAAATTTAAAGAGCAGTTAAATAGACAAAGAACAACAAGTAAGTACTTTAATAAATAACAAATCGCAACCCTCCTCGGCTACGTCAACATCTTATTTCCACCCATCGACATGGCATTCAACTCAGATAACAACAACAAAAATATTCCCACATTTTTCCAACAAGAGCGGTTTTGTTTTATAAAAACCAATTCTATACCCGGCAATGCTACACTTAGCACGCTCATCACCGCGAGCACAGATATTTAACTAGATTTACACTCTGCAGAGGTGTATAATTTTACCCACATCATATGAATTCTCTAGTTTGTTTGGTATCCATCGATACCACCGCTTACTATCCTTTGATAAGCAGTCTAGAGTACATATCGAAGCCTTTACATCACCTAGTCCTAACCTTGCACTAACCCGGCGAATGAACACCCAGGTACACCCCCGTCTCAGTGAGACATTCACCGTTGTATTGAAAGGCTTTGTTCCCAATGACTAGGTGAAGGGAGCCCCTTTGAACATACCTACACTGGTCATGCTCGCACTACCACGGTCTACCAACGTACAAAGCTAGTTTTCGATGACTTAATTAGCTAAGGCCATCTCATACCGACACATGTGGTTGTACACTTATGCTTAGGTCTAATATACTGGTGTTCGGTCTTTAATTGACCCAGGCGAGGATCTCTCCATATCTACTTGTGAGATACACCTCTAACACTCCTCATATTATAATAAAACTCGCCCGCGTCACAAACTAAGTTTTTCATTTTTATTTTTATACAAAATAATAGATGTAAACCCCTCTGGACCATCATATCAAAATCTTCCAAAATTCATGTTCAACATTTCATCCATTTTCAAATTTTACTAATTCTAGAGCCTGACTAAGCAATTGTGCGATATTCGCACTCGAAATACTCAAATCGACGTACATCATCTATTGCCTAAACCATAACCTATTGGCTACAATAGTAAGGATATCAATATTTCAATGAGGATGATGCATCGAATAGAACTATAACTACCGTTATCCCCAAATATAGCAATTTTAAGCAAATATACATGCATCCATAATAGATTTTGCAAAAATAAGTATAATAATTAAAATAGTAGGATCAACATGGTAAAAGGGGGTACTTGTCTTGCTCTGGTTGCTCTGAATAAGAGGATGAAGGATCATCGTAATTTTTTTTCGAAGTATCAACATTTATTCAAAAAGAGTCGATAGCAAATTAAATATAGAAAAATAATTTCAACAACAAACAAATTTAAAATTTTTTTGCATATTCAGATAGAGCATGATTTTAGATGAATTTAGAAAAAAAATATTTATTTGATTTGGAGTTCATAACATTTCAATTTGCTTCGGTTTTGAAATTCCAGAAATTAATAAAAGGTGACGTTGAAGGTGTATTCTCTATGGTTTACACTTTCCAACAGAGAAGGTGTATAATCCTCTGAGTTCTACTGAGGTTTACGCTTTCCAACAGAGAAAGTGTATTTTCCTCTAAACTGAAAGCGGTTTTTCTCATTTTCTGAATTTTATTAACTTACATATGGGGCCTACTTGTGAGTGACTCATAGTTTTATTCTCTGGATTTTTATTTATAAAAAAGAGGCGTTCCCACATGTCACAGACTCATTATTTATTAACTAATGATTAAACCTATTTTTATTTTAATTAATTGGTAGCTAGGATCCAAATGTTAGTCTCTCAGGTTTTAAAACGTGTTTTAAAACCAAGAATAGCGCGTAGTCCCACATGTCAGTGACACATATTCTAATTACGTTTTAAATTAGATTTCTGATAAACTTTTCGACTGGTCCCACCTATCATACTCTTATTACACTTAACCACTGTCATTAGTATTAACTTATGTAAAGACCCTAAAACACAAGCTAATTTAAACAACCGTAATCGTTGATAAGAAAATAATAATAATTAATAAAATCGATTCATCCGAACAATGATCAGTAGTAATCACAAAATAATAAGAAACACATAACAACACTGTTTAAATACAAATATTATCATCAAGACATTACAACAGGATTCTCAAATTGAAATTGCATAATCATTACAAAACTCAATTACGAGAATTCGGTACCAGCGGAAGTAACACATTAATTCAAACTCGGGATTAATTAGAACAATTAATTACATTAGATCAGAATATAAATTACAACTGTGAGTGCATTATAAAAGAAATAAAAAAAATCTTGCATTGCATGTCATCGAAGCCTTCCTTGCATCCTTGTTCGTATATCGCCAGCCATCAAACCCTTCCTCGATCCACATTTCCGTCGTTCGCCAAAAACACAAAAAACAATTAGCGAAACAAAAAGTGATAAATTAGAGTTAGAATAAAGAAAGACTCCCGTCAGAATAAATGAAGCTCATCAAGGTTCCCTGGCTGGCCTAGGTCAGTCGGCACCATCTCACTTCGATGGGTTTCATCACCCGGCAGTTTAGAAATCCGACACCCACGTCATACCGACTTACTTCCATCGTAGAAATACAACAGATAGTATTTTATGGACCATTGGACCATAGCATTTACCCAGCCAACATGTGAGAGCCAAGAGGATAGGGCATGGGCAATTTTGGAATGCACAGTGCAAGGAAAAAGAGCTAGTCGAATGCCTCCCTTTCTTAAGCCCTCTCATTCACAAGCCACGCCCACATAAACCATTCATAGACAAGAGAACTCCCACAACCAAAGGCAACCACAACAGCAAGCACTCACAAGCACCCACACCACTGCCACCACCAGAAGCAACCAAGCTTCACACCATCTTCATCACTTGCAAACACCCACAAAGAAGTAGTAGAGGGAGGAGAGGAGCAAAGGTGAAGGGGAAGACAAAGGGAGCGGGAAAGACCACATCGATGACCAAGACCACCAGTGGACGACCACGGCATTCCTGGATAGACCAAGCTCTAGAACCATCATCGACCAAGCCCAGAACCGACCCACCATTTCCCAAACCATCCGAGACATCATGGTAACCCACATTTCTCCCCACTACCTTTTGTCCAAAAATGAACCCACAGTACGAACAAGAAATGCACAGAGAGTGCCCATGCCACAATAACCCGCAATATGAACTACACACCTCCTAGAGAATTTGCACATTAACAGTAGCACCCACCATATCCATCACAGAGCAAAGGAGAGGAAGTAGTAGAGTAGTTACCTCAGTGCATAGGCAGCAACACCACCACTGGTAGCAAGCCACCCCATCACCTCCTTCATGCATACGTGAGTAACAATGTACGCACAATCAGTAAAAGCAAGCTCAAGCACTAAAACTAAAACCATAGAGTAGGAAAAGAACTGGGAAGAACAAATACTTGAGGGAAGAAGCCGCATCCTGTCCACAACCCAAAATCTAGCGGCCCTAGCACAAGGCTGAGCGCATGGGGCCGAACCTAGGTAGCATAAGCTGTGCCATGAGCAGCTGCGTGGCGAGCAGTGAGCCGAGCCGCCAACAAGATGGGCGATCGGGAAAGTAGAAGAGGCGCAGTGAGCCAGGTCAGTGAGGGAGGCATGGGCCGAGGGCCAGGCGAAGAAGCACATAATAAATGCAAAAGAATTGGTAGAGTTGAAGAAGCAGCTGGATGAACTTAAAGCTAAGGGTTTTATTAGAGAAAGTACGTCAAAATGGGGGAGCCCCAGTATTATTCGCAAAGAAGAAAGACAGAGGAGTAAGGTTATGTATGGATTACAGGGAGCTGAATAACACCACCATAAAGATTAAATATCCGTTACCCAGAATAGACGACCTCTTTGACCAACTAAAAGGAGCACAGGCATTTTCGAAGATTGACTTAAGATCTGGGTACCATCAAATCAAAGTCAACCCCAGTGACATTGATAAAACAGCTTTTGTCTCACTGTATGGGCACCATGAATACACCATAGTTCCTTTTGGAATGACCAATGTCCCTGTCATATTCATGAATCTAATGAATAAATTATTCATGAAAAATCTAGACAAATTCATCGTTGTCTTCATCGATGATATCCTTATCTACTCCAAAAGTGAGGAAGAACATTTGCAACACCTCACTATCGCCCTGGAGATTCTCCGAGAAAACCAGTTGTTTGCCAAATTCAGTAAATGTGAATTCTGGCTGGACCAAGTAGCATTTCTTGGACACATTATATCCAAGAGAGGAATCTAAGTGGATCCCTCCAAAATTGATAATTTCATCTCATGGAAGCGTCCAACTAATACCACAGGAATTCGGAGTTTCCTAGGATTCGCAGAATATTATAGGAGGTTCATAAAAGGATTTTCCCAAATCACCTCACCCCTCACAAAACTCCTGAAGAAAGACATGAAGTACGTATGGACAGACGCATGTGAGAAAAGCTTCCAGGAGTTAAAGCAGCGCTTAACCACTGCATCGGTCCTATCCTTGCCTAAAGACGAAATTGACTACGTGGTATATTGTGATGCTTAGAAATATAGATTAGGATGTGTACTAATGCATGATAAGAGAGTCATCACATATGCTTCTAGACAACTGAGGCCTCACGAGATGAATTATCCCACACATGATCTTGAATTGGGAGCCATAGTGTTTGCCCTAAAGATTTGGCGACACTATCCCTATTGATCGAAGTGTACATTGTACAACGACCATAAAAGCCTCAAATACATCTTTTACCCAGAAAGAGCTGAATATGAGGCAAATAAGATGGTTAGAATTAATCAAAGATTACGATCTAATCATAAATTACCACCCCAACAAAGCCAATGTGGTAGCTGATGCCCTTAGCAGAAAATCTCAATGCCATCACCTCTCTGCCGAAAGTCACGCATCGGATCTAATTCAAGCCTTGGCCAGAATGAGGATAGAAGTGAAGTGATGAGACCCTAGGTGCATCTATTACGGTAGTCAATATCCCAAAGTTGCAAGTGTGTACTAAACATCAAGTTGAGCCTATTATGCATCAATGGAGAAAGAAACAAGAACAATGTTTGCCCAAGTGCAAGGAGAGGGAGGTAGGCCAAATGGGGAGCTTGAGCGAGAATGGGAAGGCACAAGGACCGAGGGCTTTATATGTTGGAAAGTTTGCAAGGGAATTTGACGAAGAAAAGATAAAGGATCCAAATTCAAACTTAATTCCGAATTCAATGCATTTTTAGCCTAAGAATCCAAAATGGATTTGGATTGGAGTAATTCCAATTCGGATCTTTCTTTAAAAGAAGTTAATTTTGAAATTACTTGTAATAGGATAGTTTAATCTCTTTTCAGCAATTAGAGTAGCTTAAATTTCTAATTAAAGTAGGAGTTTGCAATAGGAGTGGGTTCGGATTACTATTCACACGCACTATTCCGACTCGGATTACTGTTGTCGACTTGGACTACTGTTCATCTGCGTGTACTGTTCATCAGGACAATATATTTAGGGGTAGACCCCTTTGTAAGCAAGTTAGAGTTAAAGAAAATACAGAAGAGTCACATGTTTGTGTGGCGCAAAATGAATATATACATTTTGGAAATTCCCATCTAGGGTTTTGTGATTACTTGAATATTGGAGGGTGGCTTTTCTTCCAAGATCCATAATTCCTTGTGGATCATCACACCGATTCGTCGCATCCTCAATTGCTCATGGTTTGGTGTTGTTCTTCAGGTTTGATCTTGTTTCTCTCTTCGGATTGATTCAACATTAACCAAATATCTTTACTTGTTTTAGATATACACTTGTTCTTCCTTTTTGCTAAACCAAGAAGGAGGAAAGCTGGGGTTTTACTTTGATCAAGATTGAAATACAAGTATCGTGACAGATTGGGCCACATTACGCATCAACACACGTTGATCCGTATCATGAAGACTACTACATCATAAGCTACAATTGTAGCCATGGTATTTCATCATACTCTCCATGACCAAATACAAGAACAACAATTATCGGACCCCTTTATTAATGAAGAAATCCAAAGAATCTAGTCAGGCCGACCCTCCGAATTCCAGATAGATGATTCCGGAGTCCTTTGGTGACAATCAAGAATCTATGTTCCTGACCACTCCAAAATTAAAGAAACCATTCTACGTGAAGCCCATGATACCCAGTACATTGTGCATCCGGGTAGCACGAAAATGTATCGGGATTTAAGGGAAAAATTTTGGTGGCCAAACATGAAAAGAACCATAGCAGAATACGTGAGTCAATGTGATACCTGTCAAAAGGTCAAAGCTGAGCACCAACGCCTAGCGGGGTTGCTAAAGCCATTGGAAATACCGGAATGGAAATGTGAAGATATCTGTATGAACTTCATAATAGGCCTTCCCCTAACGGTCAAAAAGAAGGACGTAATTTTACGTTATCGTGGACCGCCTCACCGAATCGGCCAACTTTATCGCCACCAACCAGAAATATTTAGTAAATAAACTCGCTGAACTCTACATAGAAAGAATAGTCAGTCTACACGGAGTACCAAAGACCATCACATCAGATAGAGGGACAATATTCACTTCTGGTTTCTGGAAGAGCTTATACACTGCCTTGGGCACCAAACTCAATTTCAGCACGACCTATCACCCACTAACTGATGGCCAGACTGAAAGAGTCAATCAGATCCTAGAAGACATACTACGAGCCTGTGTGCTGAATTTCGGGGACTCTTGGGAAAAACACTTGGCTTTGGCTGAATTCGCATACAATAATAGCTACCAATCCAGTATTTAGATGGCATCGTACGAAGCTCTCTATGGCAGAAAGTGTAGATCATCTATTTGTTGGTATGAAGTTAGAGAGAGACCTTTACTGGGCCCAGAACTCGTACGAGAGAATGACGAGAAAATTCAGTTAATTCGAGAACGTCTCAAGATTGCCCAATGTAGGCAAAAGAGCTACGCAGATAAACATAGAAGAGAATTAGAATTCGAAGTCGGGGATTATGAGTATTTAAAAATATCACCTAAGTGCAGGGTGCGCCTATTCGGATTAAAAGGGAAACTAAGTCCACGGTATGTCGGACCATTTCGGATCCTAGAGTGTAAAGACACTCTACCGTATAAATTGGAATTACCAAGTCAATTATCAAGAATTCACGACATATTTCATGTCTCTCAACTCAGAAAATGCTTGATGGAACCCACCCAACACGTGACCAATCTCGATATACCACTACGAGATGATCTCACGTATGACGAGCATCTGGTAAAAATCAGAGATGGAGGACCGATAGTTAAGACATCAAACTATTTATTTCTGCAAAGTACAGTGGAAGAACCACTCCGTACGAGAAGCTACGTGGGAAAAGGAACATGAGCGACGCGAAGCCTACACCAACCTGTTCAAGTGAGAATCTAATTTTGGGACAAAATTTTTCTAAGAGGGGAGGATGTAAAGAACCTAAAACTCAAGCTAATTTAAACAACCATAATCGTTGATAAGAAAACAGTAATACCGTCGAACCCTTCCTCGACCCATATTTCCGTCGTTCGCCAAAAACACAGAAAATAATTAGCAAAACTGAAAGTGATAAATTAGAGTTAGAATAAACGAAGCTCATCGAGGTTCCCTGGCTGACCTAGGTCAGTCAGCACCATCTCGCTTCAATGGGTTTCATCACCCGGCAGTTTAGAAATCTGACACCCACGTCATATCGACTTACCTACGCCGCAGAAAATCCGACAAATAGTATTTTATGGACCATTAGACCATAGCTTTTACCCAGCCATACAGTAAAATGTGAGAGCCAAGAGGATAGGGCAAGGGCAATTTTTGAATGCACAGTGCAAGGGAAAAGAGCTAGCCAAATGCCTCCCTTTCTTAAGTCTTCTCATTCACAAGCCACACCCACATAAACCATTCACAGCCAAGAGAACTCCCACAACCAAAGGCAAGCACAAGAGCAAGCACTAACAAGAACTCACATCACTGCCACCACCTAAAGAAACCAAGCTTCACACTATCTTCATCACTTGCAAACACCCACAAAGAAGTAGTAGAGAGAGGAGATGAGCAAAGGCGAAGGGGAAGACAAAGGGAGACCGGTGGACAACCACGAATCCTAGATAGACCAAGCGAACCAAGACCAAGCCGCCCACCATTTCCCACAACCACATCAAGGTAACAATCCTAGATAGACCAAGCTCACCTCCTAGAACCATAGTAGGAAAAGAAATGGGAAGAACAAATCCACCACCATTGAGGAAGAAGCGCGAGCACTAAAACTATCAAATCCTTGAGGAAGAAGCCCACAACCCAAAATCCAGTGGCCATGGCACAAGGCCGAACACACGGGGTCGAACCTAGGTAGCACGGGCTAGGCCACAGGCTGAGCCATCGATGCATGGGCGATCAGGAAAGTAGAAGAGGCGCGGCAGGGCAGGCCAGTGAGGGAGGCACGAGCCGATCGAGGAGGCGCGTGGCGCAGAGGCGGCGACGAGCCAGGCCGAGCCAAGCCAGGTGAGGAGGCATCATAGGGGGGGCATATGCAGGAGCAAGTAGCAGGAAATGGGGAAATTAGAAGAGGAATGGGGAGCCAGAGCTTCAGCCATGGCAAATAATAGAGAGAGAGAAGGTGAGATGGGGTACAAGGGAATAGGAGGAAATAAGTGGCCAAGGGCCACTTGGCCGAATGAGTGGGAGGAGAGAGAAAAGTAAAGGAAAAAGGGAAGAGAGAGAAAATAGAGAAAATAAAAGAAAGAAAAAAATAAAATAAAAATAAAGATAGGGAACACACACACAACATACCTAGAGGTTTCGAGCGAATTTCCAAAAATACGGATTTATAAATCCCATATAGATAAATAACAGTAGCCAGACTGGTAGAAAATAAAAGCGAGAGAAACATGTAAAAATTTATCTGAGACTTTATAAATAAATTAATTCGTCGATAGAACTCCCCCCAACTTAAATAAATAATCAGTTGTGTTAGAAGTAATTTAATGAGATAAAATAATTAAATTAAGCGATACCAGCATAAAATAGATTAGGCATTTATTTGCATGCGTAATTTTTTTAAATAAACCTAGTTGCACGCAAGTGCGTGTAGTAATTTTATTTTTGCCCAATAAAACATGAGTATCGGTAACCCCGATCCTAGAGCCGTCAGACGAGAACAACCGTAGTTGGAGAGTGCTAACTTAACGGGGGATTCGAAAAATATTATTAAATTAAAATCTTCTAACAAAGGAAAATCCACTAATTTATGTACGCTTAATAGCTCCCAAAAACAACTAAGTATTTATTTATTTATTATTCGCGCTGTCGTATAAATTGCAGCAAACGAACTAATGCAGGCAGGAGTAGCTGATACCGATTTTGTCAATGACGATCATTTCTATGACTACGAGGCAAGCTTATCTCTTGAACCTAAATCTAGTTATGTTAAATGTAAACTGTACTTTGTTGTGTCATATATATACATGCATTAAAACTATGTCTCAAAATCAAATCAGATAAAAGAGATAAAGAGAACAGATGAAAGATGAGAGATGAGAATATTATGGCTGGTAAAAGGGGCCCGTGACAGGAAAGAGATGAGGGAAGAGGTGGGACCCTCTACATATGGTTAATATATAAGGACCAATAAAACTCTCACCTGAATCAGGGGTCGTAAATTAAGTGCAATCTATTTTCCCATTTCGGCGGGCAGAAAATGCTACCTTGTTACGTAACTGTGCTCTCCACATCGGGTAAGTAATATGTGTGAATGTGATGGAAGAAGCAAGGCGCTATAGTGCTAGGTGGAGTGTTGGGTCGGGAGAGAGGGCCGGCCCAACCAACATTACCGGAACATGGTGGATGACAAGGTCAGCACCAATGGAAAGTAGTGGATGGAGAAATTGATGACGTAACTTGGAAAACATTCTATATTCTGATCTCGAACCCGCATCTAAGGAAATACAGGGGTCCCAGTTCAAAGAGAGCTCAGAGTGGCTATGGGTAAAGTGGTACAAGCCTGCACAGTGCTAAATAAAATCATGAATTCATGCCTGTCTCTTGGATTGGAGTCTACGAGAACCACTAGGGGGTCTATCTTCTCTCTAAGTGACAAGTAGTCTTTTCAGTATTAAAACTTGACACCTAAAGTTTTGAGGAGTTATTTATTTTTAGAAAAAGGGACGAACTAAAAAATGTAATAACGAACAGGGATGAGTCATTCAGTGCGTTTTTGCTATTAATGCTTGTTGAGTACACTAGTACTCAAGCTTGCTATTATTCTTCTTTGTTAGATTCTAGTCTGGCCAAGAACTATCTTGAGTGGGACGAAGGACTCGCAGGTGTCGATGAGGCCACAGGAGACGGGGGCGCTTACTACGAGGAGTAGGGTGAGATGGTCACCCTATTCAGCGTGTGGAACGAGTAGACAACTAGTGGAGCATGGCAGGCAAGCGAGGGGACTAGTCCCATTCTGCAGTTGTAAATTACTACATGTAATAAAGACCATAGTCTTGCATGGCTAACTATTGTAATAAAGAGTACAGTTTATATCTTATTGTTCTGCTGCATTAACTTTCATAAGGCTTACTATTCGTCAGAGCGGTGTCCTACCCGGCAAACAAATAGTAATTCGTATGTCTAAGTGTGATTACCCTCCATGGGGATAATGACACGGAGCGTCACAACTTAATCCCAAACGTGAGTGGGTCCCACCAGTTAGAGAGAGAAAGTAAGAAAGAAGCAATAGAGCTACGCGGCCGAGAGGGAAGAAGAGCTCGCCAACAGCGAGGTGGTCGCAGAAAAGCTTGAAGGAGCTCGAAAATGGAGAGAGGGTGTTACTGCGATGATAGGGAAGGTGAATATGACCGAAGAGATGGATGGAGTCAGCGGCGCGACAGTGAGAAGCGGTGGCAAGCTTCAGGTTGATGATGACTTTGATGAAAGGGGCGTTCCCGGGGGCTAAAGAAGAGGTGCACTTGACTCAGCGAGTCCAGGCGATGCTAAGGGATCGGGCGCGAGGACCTAGGGTCACCAGAGGCGAGCCGACACAACCATGGTGGTGCCATGGATGGCTAAGGAGGAATGGGCACTAGGGACTTGCCCGCGGTAAAATGATGCACACCTAAGGACCTGGCGTGGCTGGTTGACAACGAGCAGCTTTGGAGGAGCTACAACGTGTGTTGCATTAGCTCACTGATGTCTCAGAGATGGTGTAAACACAAGGAATCGGTCCGAGGCTCACCGGGCTTGGAAGGAGAACGAATATGGTGGTGACAGCTGTGAGAGAGAAAGATGGCAGCGAGGCTTGGATTCTTTGTGAATCTGCCTACATTGAGTGGGGGAATTAGATGAAGGAAGGTTGGAACATATGATGATGCACTCGGGGGGTTGTTCAAACCTGCTGGAACAATGAAAACACCGTAGCTCAAATGTGCTGCGCGCCGGAGTCAGGGATGAACACGAGCACGATCGAGCTATGAGACTCTCAGAGCTGCATTGAGTAAAGAAGAGGAATGAACGATGAACAAGGATCAAAACGACGCAAGTGTCGTGGGTGAGGAAGGTTACTAGAGCAGCAATGGTGCGGAGGCACGCTCACCGGCGTCGAAAACAATGCACACATTCCTGCGAAACCAAGGAGCGATCGATAAACTCAGGTTTGCACGAGAATGGAATGGGGGCAGGCTGAGGAAGAAGATGACACTGTGGCAAGCTTATGTACGGCTAAGTTAGTGCGAGAAGAATGGCGAGAAGGTGGTGGTCACGCGAGAAACTCGCGGGGGTGCTCTGGTCTCTTCATCCGTGCAGGAAAAGGGCACCATCAATGGGGTGGATAGCTTGGGCGAGGCAGGCGAAGGCGACAGGAGCAGGTGAAGTCGCAAAACAGTGGGCGGCAGTTGAAACCAATGGGTGGAGCAGGCGCTGGCACGGCGCAATGGCGCACATAGACGAAGGCAAGATGGACGAAGCGATCTGACGTGCGGGCCCAGCATGTCCGCGAGAGGGTGAGAGTGAGGCTGGCATGGGCTGCTGCGTGCACGAGCAAAATTGGGTCAGCGCAGATGCGACCTATTTGCCCAGTGGGAAATTCAAATAGGATTCGGATTTTCCCAGAGAAGGCTGAGAACTTGGTGAATTTTAAAATGTATCAAACGGCTTACCATGATCAATCTAAATAGTTTTTCATATATTATTAGTCAAAGTTAGATAAGTTTGACTACATGCTTGGTCAAACGTCATGTATTTAAGAACGGAGGGAGTACCTCATTGTGAGCAATACTTGTTGGAACCTCCCGAGTAGACCCCTTCCTCGAATACACAACCAGGTCTATGTGGTTTACCATATACTCATGTATCTACCTAGTCATAGTCAACCATGGACCCACATTCTGACCAGTCTATCAGTTTATCATTAATCCACGCATGCGGGAGATAGAGAACAACCAACATATCTGTGTCGCTGACAAAAACTACATGAAGAACGGTAACATCCTAAAAATCCCAATTTTGGGGGAAAATGTTAAAAATAATAAAGGGAAAATTTTCAGCATGTTTATGTATGGAAAAATAAATTGAGCATGCTTTTGAACTTTTGCATGAAGCAAATATTGAAATTATATGAAAACAACAGCTTGGAAGAATTGTAGAGAAAAACATAGAGCATATCAAATTCTTAAAAATTTACACAAGAAACCACACTATATCCGAAGCCTCCATAAAAAATTTCATAATTTTTAGAGCCGTTTGATATGTTTAAAAATTCACCAAGTTCTCAACCTTTTTTTGGAAAAATCCGAATCTCATTTGAATTTCCCGCTGGGCGAGTGGGCTGAATTTGCCTGGCTCAATTTCGCTCGTGCCCGCTCCAACCCACGCTAGTCTCCCTCTCTCCATCTCATTGACATGTCCGGTCCACACCCCAGGCTGCTTCTTCCACCTCGCGCAGCCATCGCTTCCACCCTGTAGCGCACTAGAGCTCCACGCCCATGTTGTCACTGTAGTCATCCTCGAGCGCCCATAGGGGAGGACCAAGGTTGCCCAGTCTCACCGGCTCTGCCCATCGATTTTCTCTGTCTAGGTCTTGTCACCGCGTGAGAAACTCGCAAAAACCTGAGTCGCCTGCCATTTTCCCGTCGTCGTTTCGCCCTCATCTTGCTACTTGATGCCCCTCCTTCTATGCAGAAAACCTAAACCTTCAACGCCATTTCCATTCCCCCCTTCTCGGTAAGTTTTATGCACTATATCGCCTAGAACACCTCGTCGTACCGAGTTCTAGTGCGCGCGCTCTGCCAGAGCTTGAGCATGTCCCAGTGAGCCAAGCCCTCAACATGCGTGTCAACATGCGCCATTTGGCTCACTCATTCACCACCTCACTTCCCTGATCTTCTATTGCAGTGTAGCTCCATAATCAAGCCTTCTTCCTTATCTCCAGCGCTATGGTAACCATGGGAGATCTCCACACTAGGTGAGCCCCTGGCCACTTCGTGTCTAGTTTGAACAATGCCTCACCTCACTTAACCTTCTCATGTAGTCCATTTCAGTTAGCTTCGCCCACACCGAGCCATCACCGTTAACCTCTCTGACTCTGTGGCCGCCATTGGTGCCAACCTTTCTCTAGTGAGTTCTTGACCCTACCAAGGTTAATTCCTCCATCTATGAGTCCCCCCTGAAGCTATGCATGTGCTTCATTTCAGTTGATTTCCACCAACACGACTCATCACCGTGAAGCATGCCACCACCGCCTTTGATCATCGCCGTCAAGCCGTCTTAGCACCATCAGCTTCCTCGTGATTGTAGTGAGCTACTAGAGCATAAGCTTCCTTTAATTTGGATAGCATAAGGTGTTTATGTCGTAATCGTTAGTGAAACCCATGGCGCCACCGCAGGACATCACCGTTGGCTCGCCTCAGGCGATCCTAGGGCACCAAGCCATGGTAGTTAGCCTTGTGGTAGCACCCTGAACTAATTTGAGCTTCAAGCCCGCCTTGTCTTTGCCCCTGGCACGAACGCCATGTTGACCTGAGACTTCCCGTCACCTCTTGCCGTCGTAACGCCACCTCTGGCCATCTCTGTCACCGCCGCCACCACCCATACCTTCGCCCTGCTCCCCTCTTTCCATTCTTCGCTCAACATCGTCACTCATCACGCCAATCACTAGCGGCGAGCGCGCCATGCCTTTCGGCCACACGCAGCTCTGCTCCTCTCTCTCCTTCTCTCACTGACCAGTGAGCCCAAGTGATTAAGGATTAATTAGTGCTAAATGACGATGCTTAAACACACAAAGTCAATGACAAGTGGAATCAACCAAAAAGATAATCAGAAATCTAATTTAAAACATATTTAGTAAATGATTCACTCACATGTAGGACCACTCACTATTATCGATTTTATAACATGTTTTAAAACCGAGAGGCTCATATGTGGACCTCGGCTGTTAGTAGATTAAAATCAAAATAGGTTTAATCATTTAGTTAATAATTAATGAGTCTATGACATGTGGGACAACCTCTATTTTATAAATAAAATTAAGAAAACAAAAATGAGTCATTGACAAGTAGGCCCTACATGTAAGTTAATAAAATTCGAAAAAAAAATGAGAAAAGCCACTTTTAGTTAAGAGAAAAATACACTTTCTCTGTTAGAAAGTGTAAAATTCATAAGAACTCAGAGAAAAATACGTTTTCTCTGTTAGAAAGATTAGACCTCAGAAGATACACTTTCGACGTCACCTTTTTCTTATTTTCTAGAATTTTAAAATTGAAGCAAATTAAAACGTTAATAACTTTTGTATACGAACTCCAAATTGAATGAATCTTTTTTCTAAATTCATATAAAACTATGCTCTGTCTAAATATGCAAAAATATTTGGATTTTGTTGCCAGAGCCCGAGTTTTGAATACCCAAAAATTCTCGTGTGTGTGCCATACTAGTTCCATGATCAGTGGCTAGTACACACATACACAACATTGGCATAGACATACATTCATAAATACATACAACATGAAACAAACATGGTACATAACTTAAGCGATTACAAAGTTTAGATCACAAGGGCCGACCGGCCAAATAAAAGCTCAAGTATCAGAAGTAGCAGTGGAATTATAATAACTTAGAAGCAGAAGTCCAGCGGCATGCCCATCCAAACCCTCAGGCAACCAACAAGGAATAAGACCTAGAAAGTCCCATCCCCATACCCCCGGGTACCAGGAGCGAAAAAGGCATCGTTTGGTAACTGGTCATCCTCATCCTCTGAACAACCAATTAAGCAAGATTGAGTACATTGCGTCCTCAACAAGACTTGTAGTGTATCGCTAAGTTTGTATATATATGCAAGGCTAATAAGAGATGAGGCTCTAGCTACAAGTTATTTTTAGCATTAAGAAAATTTTGTTTGCAATATCAATATGTAGTATTTTGCAACGGAAATTTCAAAGAGCAGTTAAATACTTAAGGAACAACAAGTATATAACTTAATACATAACCAATAGCAACCCTCCTTGCTGAAATTAACCTTTTATTCTCAGCCATATACATGGCACTCAATTCAAATGACAACAAACCATCCCGTTCTTTTCTTGATGAAACTACTTTTGCAAAAGAAGAGACTATACCCGATATGGCTGCACAAAGTATGCTCATGACCGCGAGCACGGTTATTTAAATAGATTTACACTCTATAGAGGTATACAACTTTACCCACAGTATACGAATTCTCTAGTTTGCTTGGCATCCATCGATATAACCACTCACTATCCTTTGGTAAGCAGTCTAGAGAATGTATCGAAGCCTTTACATCACCTAGTTCTACCTTGCACTAGCCCGGTGAATGAAAACCCTCACTTCGATCTCGGGTTTCTCCTATCAAAGTGAGGCATTCACCGTTATATCGGCAAGCTCTGTGCCCAACGCCTCGGTGAAGGGAGCCCCTTCGAGCAAGCCTACCCGGTCATACTTGTACTGCTACTGCCTACCAACATGCAAGGCTAGTGTTCGATGACTTAATGAGCTAAGGTCATCCCATATCGGCACGTGGTTGTATGCTTAGGCTTAGTTTGGTCGCACCGCGTTCAGTCCTTAATTGACCCGGGTGAGGATCTCCCCCTATCTACATGCGAGAAACCCTCTCACATTCTTCAGTTCATAGTATAACTCGTCCGCATCTCAATCTAGGTTTATCTTTTTCATTTTTATACAAAAATAACAAAGGTAACCCCTCTGGATCATTATTTCATAATCTCCCTAATTTCATATTCCATGTTCCATTCATTTCTAATTTTTATACGACTAGAGCTCGACTAAGCGTTTGTGCGATATTCGCACTCGAATTTCCCAAATTGACATTAATTATTTTAGAAACCAATACCTAATGGTTACAACAGTAAGGATAACAAAATTTCAAGGAGGATCATGCATTGAATAGGAGTATAACTACCGATATCCCTGAAAATAGCAATTTTAAGCAAACATATACGCATGCAAAATAGATTTTGCAAACAGAAGTACAATAATTGAACTAATAAGATCAACATGGTCAAAGGGGGTACTTGCCTTGCTCTTGTTGTTCTAAATAAGAAGATGGAGGATCGTTGTAAATTTCACTTGAACAATCGACGTCTAATCAAAAGAGCCGGAAGCAAATTAAATATATAAATTAATTTAAACAGCAAAAAAATCCAAATATTTTTACTTATTCATATAGAGCATGATTTTATATGAATTTATAAAAAATATTCATTTAATTTGGAGTTTGTATGCAAAGTTATTAATAATTCAATTTGCTTCGGTTTTGAAAATCTAGGAATTATTAAAAGGGTGACGTCGAAAGCGTATTTTCTAAGGTTTACACTTTCCAACAGAGAAAGTGTATTCTCCTCTGAGTTCTACTAAAGTTTACGCTTTTCAACAGAGAAAGTGTATTTTTCTCTGAGCTAAAAGCGTCTTTTCTCATTTTATCTTTATTAACTTACATATGGAGCCATTCACCAGTGACTCATGTTCTTAATTTCTTAATTTTATTCATAATCCATTGGCAGACCCACATGTCATTCACTAATTATCTACTTATTCAAATGATTATTTTCTGATTTCAATTAACCCACTGATAGCTGGGATCCACATGTTAGCCTCTCGGGTTTTAAAACATGTTTTAAAAATCGAGAATAGTGCGTGGTCCTACATGTTGGTGATACATATTCTTGTTAAATTTTCTACCGGTCCCACTTTCCATAGACTCAAAACTTTTAATCTTGATTAATTAGCGCTAAACATCTCCTAATCACATGGGCCCATTGGCAGAGAGAAGAGAGGAGAGCAGGGCGGTGCAACCGAGAGGGAAGAAGGGCTTGATGGCAGTGAATGACATTGTTAGACCATGGGGCTTGGTCGTGGTTTTTGCTGATGAATAATTGACTTTTGGGTTGCATTGGAATTTGCGGTTGTGGAAGTTTTGGTCGTTCTGTTTGGGTGGTCGGTTTACGGACTTCTAGGACCACCTAGGAGGTCTTCCAGGACCACCCAGAGGTCGTCCAGGACCACCCAGAGGTCTTCTAGAACCACCCAGGAGGTCTTCTAGGACCACCCCTGGTGAGGAGGTCTTTCGAGTCCTGTAGCTAGAGTACTATTCATTACGAGTACTATAGCTTCGAGTGCTACGGTGCGTAGTTGTAGGCTTCGAGTGCTACAATGCGTAGTTATAGGTTTCGAGTGCTACAGTGTGTAGTCCTATTGGAAGTGGTTGTAGACCTGGTGGAACTGGTCGTGGACTTCTTAGAAGTGGTCGTAGACCTGGTAGAACAAATCGTGGTTGATCTGGGTCTTGGTTATTGATGGCTAAAGGTGTGATATACGCATGTGAACTGATATTGGTCAAGTTAGAGAACTTATGCCTAGAATATGTTCTTTGGTATTTGCATGTGTAGGTTGAGCGTGAAGACGATCATGGTCGATGATGAGGAGGACCAGGACTATGATGGGGAAATCTGAGGTTCAGATGGTCGAGGATGTCACGAGGTGGTCGGGCTTACGCTGGGGCACGTGGAGATTAAAAGTGGATGCATGATGCATGGAGAAGCTTCAGGAGGTGCAATCCTGAAGGCTTACGACGCGTAAGGAGATATGGAAAGTGTTTCATATCTAAAAGGTTTAGTGATATTGGAAAACCCGTGTTTAGAAGGGTTTCGGGTCCCTTGATTCTCGGAAGAGATAGGATTTTGTATCCGTGTCGTTGCGGATACAGCTTAGGACTCTAGCCTTTAAAAGGAGGCAGAGGTTAAGAGTTTTACAGTAGCTTTTGCGAGGGATTTGAAGAGGGCTTTCGGAAGAAAGCTTTGAAGGGTGCTGTGAAGGGTGCTTTGTAGCCACAGAACAAGATTGAGAAATAAAGCTCAGATATATTCCAAATAGTCTTCACCGACGGCGTGTTTCTCTGAGCATCATCTCAGATTTGTTTTTGTTCGAACAGTGTGTGGCGAGATAGCTCTTCTTCGTCGACTTCGCTGTCTACGATCATGTGCTGTGTTGATCACCCGATTGTCGCCAACCACCTCGGGAGGTAGAGAAGATCGGCGCACGGCGAGTACGGCTGAATTGGAATGAAGAAATCGATATAATCATTCACCCCACCTCTGATTGTTGTACTAGATCCTACAAGTGGTATCAAAGCGGGTTACTATGGCGTCAAAGAGGTATGTGAATCGTTCTCTCATGCTAGATGGTACTGATTTTGCTTTTTGGAAGTGTCGTATGCGAGCTTATATTGAGGCTCATGGTAATGATGTTTGGAATCAGGTTTCTAGACCATATGTGGTTTCTGTTACTGTTACCAATCTGAATAAAACAGATGTTGATCTAAATGCTCAAGCTCATAACTTGTTGTTTCAATGAATCTCTCGCAAAGAATTTGATCGTGTAGCTCATATTAATTCCGCTCACTTAATATGGAAGACTCTTTGCGATTATCATGAGGGAACCACTAAAATCAAGAAAGTGCATAAAAATCTTTATCAAAAAGAGTATTATGATTTTGCTATGAAATATGGTGAATCTATTGATGATCTTTTTGCTCGTTTTGAGAAGATACTGAGTAGTTTGCATGGCGTTGATGTTATTCCTATTGATGAAGATAATGCATCTAAAATTTTGAGATCTTTAGATTCTGAGTGGTTGATGGTTGTCACAACGATCAATCAAATTATCGATCTAGATACATTAACCATGGATGATCTTTTCTCTAGATTGAAAACCTATGAGATGGAAGCTTTGCCATCTAAGATCAATATATCTTCACCTTTAGCACTTGTGACTAACCCCATGCAGGCTGCTTCTTCGAGCTCTTTTCTTGTATCTGCCTTGTCTTCTTTTTCAGAGGAACAGTTCGAACAACTCCCTGAAGAAGACTTGGTGTTGATCTCCTCACGAGCATACAAGGCACTCAACAACACGACGATGAAAAAGCGAGGAGGCTTCTCAAGTTCGATCAAGTGCTATGAATGTGGTGAGCCAGGTCACATTAAGGTTGAATGTCCCAAGCTCAAAGGGAAGGTGATCAGGGAAGACAAGAACTACTGTGGTCGGTCATCCAAGAACAGCAACACCAAGGGTGGCAATTTCTGTCGAAAATTTGCTAAAAAAGTTCTTTCGGCTATTGAGCAACTTTGTTTGAGTGATGTGGAATATGAGAGCTGTGATGACGATGACCATGACAATAATGATCCTAAAGATAAGAAGAATAACAACGACGACTTCATGGGCATGTGCTTTATGGCAAGAAACGACAATGACAACGAAGATGACAGTGATCCCGATGAGGTAAGACCATCCTATGATGAACTTGAAGATGGTTTGATTAAACTTGCTATTGAATTAAAAAAGACAAAAAAGAAAATGGAAAAAATAATTGTCTTGTTGAAAACTTAACTTCTGAAAATGAAAAGCTCAAGTTCAGTGTACCTACTTGTTTAGAGTCAAGTATTTCAAATGCCCAAACTAAAACTTGCTCTAATTGTGGATTGCTAGAAGTTAGACTTAATTCATCTCAAGAAACAATTCAACAGATGCTTTATCATGAGATAGCTTTTTGGTCTAACTATCCTAAACTTACAATAGAAATTGAAGCCTTGACCAGACAACTTGCTGATTTTGCTGAAAAGGAAAGGGCGGCTCAGTCTAGCACATCGAAGAAAATTGTGAATGAATCTGTCAAATGCACAGCTTGTCCTACTCTAGCTAAAGAAAATGAGTATCTTAAGGACACTTTATAGAGATTTTCTTTTGGCAAGAAAATTTTGAATATGATCCTAGACAAGTCAAAAGTGAGTGTTAAACATCATGGTCTAGGATTTAATTTTGTTGAGCATACCAAGAATAATCCTCCTAAGATTGTTAAGTTTCTTGAACCTAGAAAATTTGAAGTAGAATCTGAACTGAAACAAATTATTTTTAAATCTGCTGGTATTGCAACGAACTCATCTACCAAAGTGAGTGTTGTAAAGGCAATAGATACAACTTCTCATAAATTCAAGTATCATTGCACTCATTGTGGTGGAGAGGGTCATTTGGTTCAATTCTGTTTTCGGAAAGCAAAGGAAGAAAAGAAAGACAGGTTAAGAAAAATTTCTCATTCGGCAATGGAGTTTGGTCAAGCTCCTTATCATCGATTTGCTCCCTCTAAACAACTATCTACTGGTTTGGGAGTTTTTGCGACTAGATCGTTCAGACCGGAGTTTTTTTTGCAGTCAGAGCGACAGGCGGTAAGACCGACGTTTTACACTCGGTCATACCGGCCGGCGATCAGATCGGCATTTCAACAACGGTATGACCAGCAGTGCCCATAAAACTAAAAGTGTTTTCTCTCTGCCTGTTGTTGCTCCTGTTCATCGCGTATCTTAGTACTGGTTACCTAAATCGTTATTCTCTAACCCCAGTATTAAGATACCGACGATCATTCGTACTCTGTAGGCTCGTCGCAAGCGAAATGAGAACATATGGTTCATTGACTCCGGTTGCTCTCACCATATGCCCGGAGACTCATGATGGTTCTCCTCCCTTACTCATGTCACCGGTGATGAGATGATAACTTTTGGGGACAATGTGCAAGGACGAGTTCTTGCAAGAGGTACTATGCGGGTCAATGACAAGTTCTTTTTAAAAGATGTGGCTCATGTCAGTAAGTTGAGATATAATCTGCTTTTGGTCTCACAGTTGATTGATGACAATCTTGAGGTAAGCTTTAAAAAACATTCTTGCTGCATTTTAGATGCATTTGGTGATCTAGTATGCAAGATTACTCGAGTTGGTCGGTTGTTTAAAGGCAATTTTGCATATTCTTCCTCATCTGATCTTAGGTGTCTTGTTTCATCTGATTTTAAGGATTTGTTTCACTGGCATCGTTGATTAGGTCATATTGGTTTTGATCATCTTGCTCATATCAATAATATGAATCTTGTTAGAGGAAGACCTAATCTTAAAATTGAAAGATCAATGGATTTTGTTTGTTCACCCTATCGTCACGGTAAGATGGTTTCTGCATCACATCCTCCTCTCTCACTTGTTATGACTGATGCACCTAGTCAATTGTTGCACATGGGCACTATCGGTCCTGCTAGAGTTCAGTCAGCTGGAGGTAAATGGTATGTTCTTGTTATTGTTGATGATTACTCTAGATACTCTTGGGTCTTTCTCATGGCATCTAAGGATGAAGTTTTTGGTCACTTTAGAGAGCTTGCCCTTAGTCTTACCACTGAACTCCTAGGGGCACTTAGACCAATTAGAAGTGATAATGGAACTGAATTCAAGAACACATTATTTGCTTCTTTTTGTACTGAAAAAGGTTTAGATCATCAATTCTCTTCAACTTGTGTGCCTCAACAAAATGGTGTTGTAGAACGTAAAAATAGAACTTTGGTTGAGATGGCTAGAACGGTGTTAAATGAACATGCTACACCTAGGAAGTATTGGGCTGAAGCTATTTCTACCGATTGTTATATTTCTAATAGAGTATTTCTGCGTGCTAAATTGCATAAGACTTCCTATGAACTTCATTTTGGTCATTCTCCTAAGATTTCTCATTTGAGGGTGTTTGGGTGTTGATGTTTTATTCTTAAACATGGAAATCTTGATAAATTTGAATCTAGATCCTCAGATAGTATTTTTCTTGGATATGCAACTCACACTCGAGGTTATCGTGTACTCAACTTAGAAACTAACAAAATTACTGAGACCTGCGAGGTCACTTTTGATGAGGCTAGTCCTGGTATGAGACCCAACAATGCAGGTATTTAGGTAGATGACACATCCCAAGATATCTTCTATGATTTTGACGACAATGAAAGGATAACCCTGATTCACACTACACCAATGGAGTCTACACCTAGTGGCTCTGCTCCTACCTCCAATGAGGTAGATGCCACTACTTCTACACCTGTGTCACCAATGACTACACAGGCTCCTCTGCATATTCAACGACATCATCCTCTTGAACAAATAATTGGTGAGTTAGATAAGAGAGTTCTTCAAAACAGGTATAACTCCAATGCCTCATATGCTCATGCTGCCTTTGTATCCTCTTTTGAACCCCAAGATGTAAGTCACGCTTTATCTGATGAGTCTTGGATTAATGCCATGCATGAAGAATTAGAAAATTTTGAGTGAAATAAAGTATGTACCTTAGTCTCACCTCCTCTTGGTCGTAATGTTATTGGAACTAAATGGGTTTTTAAGAATAAAAAAAGTGAGGATGGTGTTGTTGTTCGAAATAAGGTAAGGCTTGTGGCTCAGGGTTTTACCTAGGTAGAAGGTTTTGATTTTGGTGAAACTTTTGCACCTGTTGCTCGTTTAGAAGCCATTAGAATCCTTTTAGCTTTTGCTGCATCTAAGGGTTTCAGGTTGTATCAAATGGATGTTAAGAGTGCCTTCCTTAATGCCTTTATTGAGGAAGAGGTTTACATAAGACAACCACCTGGTTTTGAAAATCCTATTCTGCCTACAAACTGTCCAAAGCTTTATATGGTTTAAAACAAGCTCCGAGAGCATGGTATGATAGGCTTAAATCATATTTTCTTAAAAATGACTTTCAAATGGGCAAGGTACATAAATCTTTGTTTACACTCAAGCATGGTAATGATCTTTTACTTGTTCAGATTTATGTGGATGATATCATCTCTGGTGGTTCCTCTCATGCTCTTGTTTCCAAGTTTTCAGATAATATGAGCAGGGAATTTGAGATGAGCATGATGGGAGAACTCACGTTCTTCCTAGGTTTTCAGATCAAGCAATCAAAGCTGGGTATTTTTGTTCATCAAACTAAATACACCAAGGATCTCCTTCGTCGCTTTGACATGGGGACAGGCAAACTAGTCTCCACACCAATGGGATCCACTGCAGTGTTAGACCCTAGTGGGGATAGAGAGTCTGTTGATCAAAAAGAGTACAGAAGCATGATTGGTTCACTTCTGTATCTCACAGCTTCAAGGCCAGACATTCACTTTGCTGTATGTCTGTGTGCTCGTTTTCAAGCTTCTCCACATGCTTCACATCATCAAGCAATTAAACGAATTTTCAGGTATTTTCAGTCAACTTTAGAATTTGGTTTTTGGTATTCTTCTTCATCATGCCTTACCCTTAGAGCTTACTTAGATGCTGATTTTGGAGGTTGTAGAATTGATAGGAAGAGTACCTCTAACACGTCATTTTTTAGGCACATCTCTTGTGTCATGGGCTTCTAGAAAACAATTGTTTGTTGCACTTTCCACAACTGAGGCTGAATATGTAGCTGCCGCTTCTTGTTGCTCTCAATTGCTTTGGATGACTACTACTCTTAAGGATTTTGGCTTAGAATTGGATAGTGTACCACTTTTCTGTGATAACACTAGTGCTATTTGTATTGCTAAAAATCATGTACAACATTCAAGAACCAAACACATTGATATTCAGTATTATTTTCTTAGAGACCATGTGAAAAAGGGAGATGTTGTTTTGCTTTTTATTGATACAGAGTCTCAAGTTGCTGATATTTTCACAAAATCGCTTGATTCTGCATGGTTTGCTCTTTTACGAAGTGAATTGGGTGTGTTGCATCTTATGGGCTTATTCTGAGGGGGAGTTTGTGTTTAAAATTTCAGAAGCTTTATTTATTATTCTTGCCAAAACACTTCATCAAGTTCAAGCCATTGGAATCGAATGAGTTGTAGAGCTTTCTTTATAATATTTATTCATGTGTTGTGTAGCTTTGATCATGACTGGTTATAATTAATTTGCTACATTAGAACTAAAGTATGATATGGCAGAATACTTTGATTAGATTGATTATTGTTATTACTTTGCGATGTTCATCGAAAGGGATTAGCTTGATTGTGAATCTTATTTTAAATCTTAAATTTGAAGCTAGTATGTCTCTCATTGCAATCCTTTTATGCTCACTCATTTTGGCATGTTATAAAAAAAGGAAAAAAAATGATGAGAAAGAGAAAATTGAAAAGATGTATGCTTCAAGCATGCCATATATATCTATGTATATTCAAAAGAAAAAATATACACACACAAAAGTGCTCAAATAAAAAGAAGTATGCTTCAAGCATGCCACCAGTGAAAAGAAGTACGCTTCAAGCATGCCACCTTGAAAAGAAGTATGCCTCAAGTATGCCACATGCATAAGATTTGATTGTGGAGCAATAGGGTGTTACATGAGACTGCTAGCTCATCTAGATTTAAAGTTTGCCTCACTATTAGGTTTTTACTTTTCATGGTGATATCTCTTTGTGGTGTTTATAATCGGTTTTGTCATTGTTGAGATGCTTGTCATTGAGTTAAAATTGCTTAATCATTCTACAGACTTGTTTTGACATTACTACATGGTATATGACTTTATATGTTCCTATTAGCTCTACTAAAAAAGATGGCTTGGTTAATCTATTAAATTGATTTGAATAATCTACACAGCTTCTTGTCTCTTACTCTCCTTACTCTTTTCTCTGAAGTTTTCTCTCTCTGAAGTTCTTGCTGAGTACATTGCCAAAGGGGGGGAAAGATGGGAGAAATTGTGCTTGTATTGAGGGGGAGTTTCTCGATTGGAGTTGCTAGTTTGCTGCTGTGGTTTGTCAAAATTCTTTGCCTTGTAGTTTTTTGAATTATTGAAACTTTCTTTTCACAAATTCTTCCCTCTATTTTGAAGTATTGTCAATGTATTCATCAAGGGGGAGATTGTTAGACCATGGGGCTTGGTCGTAGTTTTTGCTGATGAATAATTGACTTTTGGGTTGCATTGGAATTTGTGGTTGTGGAAGTTTCGGTCATTCTGTTTTGGTGGTCGGTTTACGGTCTTCCAAGACCACCCAGGAGGTCTTCTAGGACCACCAAGAGGTCTTCTAGGACCACCCAAGGGGTCTTCCAGGACCACCTCCTGGTGAGGAGGTCTTTCGAGTCCTGTAGCTCGAGTATTATTCATCCTGAGTACGGTTCATTACGAGTACTGTTGCTTCGAGTGCTATGGTGTGTAGTCGTAGGCTTCGAGTGCTACAGTGCGTAGTCGTAGGTTTCGAGTGCTACTATGCGTAGTCCTGTTGGAAGTGGTCGTAGACCTGGTGGAACTGATTGTGGACTTCTTGGAAGTGGTTGTAGACCTAGTAGAACAAATCGTGGTTGATCTGGGTCTTGGTTATTGATGGCTGAAGGTGTGAGATGCGTGTGTGAACTCATATTGGTCAATCAAGTTGGAGAACTTGTGCCTAGAATATGTTCTTTGGTCTTTGCATGTTCAGGTTGAGCGTGAAGACGATCATGGTCGATGATGAGGAGGACCGGGACTAGGATGGGGAAATCTGAGGTTCAGGCGGTCGAGGATGTCATGAGGTGGTCGGGCTTACGCTGGGGCACGTGGAGATCAAAGGTGGATGCATGATGCGCGGAGAAGCTTTGGGAGGTGCAGTCCTGAATGTTTGTGACGCGTGAGGAGATATGGAAAGTGTTTTATATCTGAAAGGTTTAGAGATATTGGAAAACCCGTGTTTGGAAGGGTTTCGGGTCCCTTGATTCTCGGAAGAGATAGGATTTTGTGTCCATGTCGTTGTGGATACGGTTTAGGACTCTAGCCTTTAAAAGGAGGCAGAGGTTAAGAGTTTTACAGTAGCTTTTGCGGGGGATTTGGAGAGGGCTTTCGGAAGAAAGATTTGAGGGGTGCTGTGAGCGGCGCTTTGTAGCCATAGAACAAGATTGAGAAATAAAGCTCAGATCTATTCCAAATAGTCTTCGCCAGCGGCGTGTTTCTCTAAGCATCGTCTCAGATTTGTTCTTGTTCGAACAATGTGTGGCGAGATAGCTCTTCTTCGTCGACTTCACAGTCTACGATCACGTGCTGTGTTGATCACCCGATTGTCGCCAACCACCTCGGGAGGTAGAGAAGATCAGTGCATGGCGAGTACGGCTGAATTGGAAGGAAGAAATCGGAATAATCATTCACCCCCCCTCTGATTGTTGTACTAGATCCTACAGACATGACAGCAAGGCTCTAGGATGGCCAAAATGGATTCCCCTCTTGACGGTGATCCCATTGGGTGGTGGTGGACACCGGAGAGATGGACGGAGGAGGCGCTACGCCAATGAGGAGCAGCAGAGTGCCTCGTGTTTGAAGTGGTTTTCGCGCTCAAGGCAAATTGGCGGCGAAAGATGGTGTGCAACAGCTCTGGGAGTTAACTACGATGCTACATGCAGCAGCTCAGGGACCACTAGTCATCGGAGCGGTGGCGACAATGCTTCCCGTGGTGGTGCCATGATCGGCTATGGCGATTCCTAGGCTACACTAGCTAATCATCCAGTTCGATGCACGTAAAAGCTCTAGGGGACTACTAGAAGCTCACCAAGGTCCTCGATGGCGTCGGAGGATGGCCAGAGTGGCTTTGTGACATTGAACAGCGGCGGCGTGGAGGACGTTCATGACGACCGCTTACCACAGCAATGGAGAAGCTCCAAGGGCTGTCATGTTAGCTCACTGTGGTGCTAGAGATCGGTCTAAGGCTCACCAGGCTTCGAGCAAGAATGAAAATCACGGCAGTGGCCGAGGATGAGGAAGAGGGGATTAGTTGATTGGGGAATGGAACACATGATTACATGATCAGAAGGGCACCAAACCTTCTAGAACGGCGAGGGTGCAGCGGCTTGGATCAAGTGCATTGACCAGAGTTGAGGAAGATGACAATGTGTCGACGCTACAGAGCTCCCAAAGCTACAACAAGCAGAGAAAGAAAGTGAGTGAGGCACAAGGCGCATGGTGATGCAGGTGGCGAAGGCAAGGAAGCTCACTCACAAGAGGTAGCGACGGTGTAGAGCTTGCTCACTGGCGTCGAGAACGACGCTCTCATTCTCTGTGATTCAGGGAGCTAGAAGCTCAAAGAAAGCGCGAGATGGAATGAGGGGCGAGATTGAGAGATGATGACACGCATGGATGCTTAAATAGCTATGAGAAATGTGCAAGATGGGCGGCGAGAAAATGTGGCCGCGGCGAGAAGTCATGGGCGTGCTTCGGTGTCTCCGCTAGTGTGGAAAAAAGGTAGGCGAGAGGCATGGGCGTGGTGACGTACGGCTTAGACAGACACAATGGGAGCAGTTGGAGTGCAAAATGGTGGGTGATGGTCTCGAACCAAGGGTAGAGCAGGCGAATACGCAGGCTCGCTAGCAGGTGGAGACGAACTCAAGGTGGATGAAGGGTCCCGACAGGTGGGGACAGCGCATCAGCGAGTGAAGGGAGCGGGAGTGCTGGCGTGGGCTAAGGTGGGCGTGAGGGAAATTGGGCTAGTGGATTCAGCCCATTGGTGCACCGAAAATTTAAAATGGCTTTTGAATTTTCCAAAACTGGCTAAATGTTGATCGAATTTTTAACCATAGTAAATGATCTTTACAATTTATGAAACTTTTTGTGGCATCTTCTAACACCATATAGTTTCTTGTATAAATTTTTAGGGATTTTATCTATTCTGTGATTTTTCTGAAAAATTCTTCAAAGTTGTTGTTTTCATATAGTTTCCATATTTGATTTATGCAAGAGTTCAAAAACATGCTCAAAATTATTTTACCGCACATAAACATGCTCAAAATTATTATCCCCTTTAATTCCATTATACTTTCCCAAAATGGGGATTTTTGGGATGTTACATTTGTTGCTGTTGAAATTATCTTTCTATAATTAATTTGCTATCGGCTCTTTTTGAATAGACATCGATACTTCAAACAAAATTTACGACGATCCTCCATCCTCATACTCTGAGATACCAGAGCAAGGCAAGAACCCCCTTTGACTTTGTTGATCCCATTACTTCAATTGTTGTACTTCTTTTTTGCAAAATATATTATGCACACGTGTATGTTTACTTAAAATTGCTATGTTTGGGTATACCGGTAGTTATATTCCTATTGTATGCACGATCTTCTTTGTAAAATTGATATCCTTATTGTTGTAGCTAGTAGGTTATGGTTTAGGCAATAAATGATGTCGAATAGGGCTTTTTCAAATGTGGATATCGCATAAATGCTTAGTCGGGCTTTAATCTTTTCTAAAATTTAAAAATGTATGGAATATTGAATATGATTTGGGATATTTTGAAATGATGGTCCAAAGGAGTTACCTTTGTTAATTTTGTATAAAAATAAAAATAAAAAACCTAGATTACGATGTGGCCGAGTTATAATATGAACTGATAAATGTGAGAGGGTTTCTCGCATGTAAATAGGGGGAGATCCTCGCCAGGGTCAATTATGGACCAAACGCTGGTAAGTCCTATCTAAGCCTAAGCGTACAACCACACATGCTAGTATGGGACGACCTTATCTAATTAAGCTATCGATGAGTAGCCTTGCATGTTGGTAGGCCGCAGTAGTGGGAGCTTGACTAGGTAGATGTGCTCGAAGGGGCTCCCTTCACCACGGTGTCAGGGACAAAGCTTGCTGACACAACGGTTAATGCCTCACTTTGACGGAAGGTACTCGGGATTGAAGTGAGGGTTTTTATTTCCAAGCTAGTGCAAGGCTAGGACTAGGTGATTGTCGATGATCGAGTAGCCGATCTTACGAAATAAAAAGAGGAAAATGGCAAAGAGTTCTTGGGAGAGAATGGGATTGCTCTTTTGCTGCTGTGAACTGGCTATTACAGGAGGTGCCTTCGACAAGGCGGTGGACTAATCCTAATTACACTGAGCGTAATGCTTGCTATATTGCAGAATCAGACTGAAAACATGAATCTAATGTCGATCGTAGTGCTCCAATTCGATCTAGTCTGATCCCCTTGTTCCTCCACGCTCCATCTTTAAGTAACCGTCGAAGAGGTTGTAGTTGCTCTTTGAAGAGGCGCTTGTTGGAAAGTGATGCGTCCGGTCGGAGGGAGGCAATAGTTGATAAAGCATCAACCGTTCGGCGGTTGTGTGTCTGTGAGATACACAACCGTAAGGTGGTTGTTGTTAGTGTCTTTGGATTATAAAACGTCGTGTGGTATGGAACAAATACGACATGTATTTCATTTATCACACGATAAGGAATATACCCGGAGTTAGATCCGGATGCTAGTTCATTGCTTTTATGAGCAGTCATCTGGTCGGGGACTGGGTACAGGATCTCATTCGACCAGGGTATCCTCAATATAACGTCTAGAATCTTTATGACCAAGGAGGTCGTGAGCCTTAGGGGTTACGACCATGAAGACATATGGTCTTTTATTATGTATTAAAGTAATACATAGATATTTTAATCCTCGTCAGCGATGTAAAGGCTTCATTACATGCTCCAGACTGCTTACTAAAAGATCGTGAGCGATGGTATCGACGGATGCTGAATAAACTAGAGAATTAGTATATTGTGGGTAAAGTTGTACACCTCTGCAGAGTGTAAATATATTTAAATAGATGTGCTCGCAGTCATGAGCGTGCTTAGTGCAGTCTTAACGGGTATAGTCTCTATTTTTACAAAACAGTTTTGTTAGAAAAGTTGGGATGGATATTTTTTTTGTGATATTTGTATTAAGTGACATGTCTATGGTTGAAAATAAGATGTTGATCACAGCCAAGGAGGGTTATGATTTGTTATTTATCAAGTTACTTACTTGTTGTTCTTTATCTACTTAACTGCACTTTAAACTTCCATTACAAAACACTATCTATTGATATTGCAAAAAAAAATTTGCTTAATGCTAGAAACAACTTGTAGCATAGAGCTTCATCCCTTGTCAGCCATGCATATATGTAAATTTTACGATACACTATAAGTTTTGCTGACTACGCAGTGTACTCAATCTTGCTTAAATTGTTTTTTAGAGGATGAGGATGGCCACATGCTGGACAATGCCTTCTTCGGTCCCGGTACTGGGGGTATGGGGACAGGTCATTCTAGGACTTATCCTTGTCGGTTGCCTGAGCGTTTGGATGGGTATGCCGCTGGAATTTTGCTTTTAATCTACTAAATTTTCGCTGCTACTTATGATACTTGACTTTTAATTTGGTCGGTCAACCCATGTATTGTAAACTATGTAATCGTTTAAGTTTATGTACCATATTTGTTTCATGTTGTATCTAATTGTGTCTGGATGTGTATGTCAATATTGTAGATGTGTGTACTAGCCACTGATCATGAGACTAGTATGATACACATACAAGGATTTTGGGTATTTAACGCCCGGGGTCCTTCAAGAACCATCCCATATTTGTGTCTAAAGGATGATTCGCTGACAGCAACTTGCCACCCATGCATCAATCCCTGGAATCGACAAGGTGCCTCTCCATGGGCTACAATTTCCACCCCTTTCGCGCTATATAAGGCTTAGTTGAATTGTCGAACGACATAGATGACATTTGCAACATTCCATGCTCATTGTTCTTGTGAACATTGAACACCCCTTGTAACACATTTTGAGCAATAAAGGTATTTTGTCCCCTTCCGTATAGTCTCTCGTTGTTGTCTTCCCTCATTTACTTTATAAGATTGACTACTAAATCATCGATAAACCAAGACCTCAACCACCACGACCTTGTGCTCTACCACTAGGCCACATGAGTATCCCCACTAGTTGGATACACTACTACAAAAAGACTAATACTGGACGCCTCATCACAAACGATTGACCAAAACCATCTGTATTACATACAATCACAAACGGTTTTGGTTTTGTGACCATTTGTGTTACTGGTTGCGCTAAAAACCATCGGTGGAGAGGTAATATCACAGACCGTTCATTATGAAAACCGTATGTGAAGTATCACAGACGGTTCTTAACAATAACCGTCTGTGATATTTCGAAATATCACAGATGGTTTTCAACAAACAACTGTTTGTGATACTTCACAGACGGTCTGAATAATGAACCATCTGTGATATGAGACCATATCACGGACGGTTCTATTGTGGAACCGTCTATGATAAGTATCACTAACGGTTCCATAATAGAACCGACTGTGATGAGTCTCTTTTATTAGTAGGAGCCCGCTAGGTTTTGCGCTCTAACTCGTCACTCCCCAACGGCCTTACTCTCGTCCGTTCTCCTTCCCACCCGAGTGACTCCGCCGCTGACGTCGCCATGCTTCCTATCGCCGACGGTTGTGATACCACGATTCACTGCACAAGACACTCGTACGATAAGAGTGTCTTTTGTAGTGTCATCAAGCAGCCACAACCACGGTGACGCCAAGGCCCTTCCCTCTTCCTCCTCCCCGGCGCGCGACCCTAGCTACCTCACCGACCTCCCCGGCTACTCTAGCTCCACCGACCTCAGCCTTGGCTACCTCACCGACCTCCCCCGGCTACCTCTAGCTCCACCGACCTCAGCCTTGGCTACCTCACCACTGACACCGACGATGTCGATCGAGGTAAGACAGATCTATTGGTTTGTGTTGTTGGTATTCATGTAAACCGAGTTGCAATGTGGGCTAAGTAGCTAGCTAGCTTGATGGTCGGTTTGGACACCCTTGGCCTTGTTGTCTTGTTGTCTTTCCCTCTATGACTGCTGGCTAGATGGATGGATCGATAGATCTGGAGGTGGGGAATGGGGTTGTGTTTGGGTGTGACTGCTGCATGGTATGTTCGTAAAGACATTTTTTGTTTTCGATACGTATGATGTAGGGTGTGCTGCTGAAAAAATACATTGATGAAACCTTAAGAAGTGCCAATCTGAGGGAGGCAATTTGGTTGCCTCCTGTAGAGGATCTTAACAAATAGCTGTCTGTTAATAGTAAGTCTGATGACCATCTATTCTTAGGATAAATAACACACTACTACAAAACATGCAATAGCAGACGCCTCATCACAGACGGTTCAAAAGGAACCATCTGTGTTGGGTCTATCGGGACCGGGCATAGCCTATCACAGACGATTCTTATTATGAACCATTGTGATACGCACCTATCACAGACGGTTTTTTAATAGAACCGTCTGTGATCACAAACGGTTCTATTAAAAAATCGTCTGTGATAATCACCATTATCATAGATAGTTTGTAACTAGAACCGTCTGTGAATGATCACAGACGGTTCTATTAAAAAATCGTCTGTGATAGTTACGTATCACGCATTTTCTTAACAAGAACCGCTCTCGATTGTTGGGCGAAACGAAAATTTGGACATAATTGGCGGGTCAAAAAACTCTTGATATAACCTTGTGCCACCGCTGCCCCGCCTCCTCACACCTCATACCTCCATCTCCTCCTCTGCCATTTCTCCTCCTCACAGCTTGCGCCCCGGCCTCCCCCAAGCTTCTTGCCCGCGGCCTCCTCCAACTCGCCCCAGCCTCATCGTCACCAGCCTCCTCTGAACTGTCACCCCCACCTCCTCCACTCGCCTGGCCTCGTCACACCGGCCTCCCACGACCTCGTCACCCTCGGCCTCCTCCACTTCCTCACCCCAGCCTCCCACGAACTCACTCTCTCTTCTCCCCCCTTTGCTCTGTGATGTGGATTACTAAGAGCTAGTGTTAGTTGTCGGGACCAAATTACAATTCAGACCTCTGTGTTTCTCGCACTAGCCGAGATCATGCTAGTGCACAGGGGTTAACAAAACTGAAATCGATCCATACAAGCTTAAATATAACATAAACGAATAACTTTGATTATTAAATAATGGTTTTGACCTTAAGGTCGAGTTTACATTTATTGAGCCACGCAGGCTAACAGAGAAAATAAACGGCGCCGAAACGAAGCGGTAGTGGCATCCCATCGATTCACCACAGCAACCGATCGATCAAGACTCGCGATTAGGCACCTTCGATGAACTCGCCCTCGTAAGTGGTGAAGACTCCTCCTCCGCTTGATTCGTCAAAACAAGCGTGAGTACACACCGCACTCGCAAGCCACACCACAGAATGCAAAGTATACATGCAAAGCTTATTACAAGAGAAAGGCATTCTCATGTTCTTTTATGTAAATGCAACTTTTGCAATTTAATACAATTAAATAGATTGAAAGCTGGTAAAACAAATAGACAATAATAATTTTAACAAGTTATTTCACAAAGACACACACACCTAAACAGGTTCTTCACATAGCTAGATGATTTAATCACATAGCTCCCTTCCCACACGCTTTTATGAAATTCTACCCCTAGTGTTAAATCCCGAGCATTGTCCATGATCATGACGCTGCTATTCAATAGATTAAGTTACACTCTGCAGAGGTTTGTACACTTTACCCACAAGATACAACCAAAGTAGCTAGCATCGATCATAATAGAGCATTTCAGATACCTTATCTTACTATGCTAGGCCTGTCTCAAAACAGTATGTGGTCGTGCAGAAGCTCAGTTCTTTAGCGCACATGGTGAGGTCCTTAATCGACCAAGGCAAGACTTCCACCTAACCCAACCACATAGACACACAGATTAATATTATCCACACAAATCCACATAGACCACCAATTCACACAAGATCCACCCTTGCCTCACCCAAATCCTTTTAACCACCCGTTGGTTTAAGTGCAACACATGCCATAAAGACACGTAGTACACACAGATTATCCAAGATTGCATATTCACTTAGTCAAATTAATCATTTGTACTTCACATGAATAAATGAGTCGTGGCATGACTAAGCAATCTAATCGTTCTAACCAACCCACGTTGGTGCTACAATATTAACCAACTAGATATCAACTAGGGTGACAAAGAACTTAGACATAGCAATTAACAAGGATGGCATAACAATTAGGAATTTACATCTACTCCCAAAATCATTTAAATAATTACTTGAATTAATAATGCAAGAATTTAAAATAAAATAATTTAGCAAACTGGGAATCAAGATGGTCAAAGGTATAGCTTGCCTTGAAAAGGATCTAGGAATTGATCTTGATCTTGGAAAGGTCCTTCTTCGTCAACTCTTTCAAAGAACGTCAAGTCTACTCGCAAACAAGGCAAACAAACAAACTAAATAAATAACAGAGGCAAATAACTCCAAAAAAAATAATTAAAAATCTCCAATAGATAGATCTGGATTTTAGATGAATTTAGAAATTTGAATGGATGGATTTGGAGTTAGGATGCAAAAGATATGGAGTTTCAAAGTTTAAATCTAAAGAAAACCCTAAAAATAGGATTTATCGAATTCCGAATTATTTTTCAATGTAAAAATCGAATATTGCGCCAAAGATGACATCAACATGGCGTCACCGGATTTTCGGAAAAGAAATAAATAAAGAAAACCCGACATGTGGGACCCACATGTTAGAGGCACTGACCACGCGGACCAAGCCCACCGAGCCACCGACCGAGAGGGGCCGAGGTGGCGAACCCGCAGCAGCGGCGGCGACGCAGCGCCACCCGGATGACACGCAGTACGAGGGTGAGGTGGCACGTGACTGGCGCCCACGCCGGCGAGGACGCCGGCGGCAGCGGGCGGCACGGGACCAATGGTCACCGGCGCTACGGTGGTCGCCATGAGGGTGGGTGCTATGGGCGTGTTGTTTGAGGCTATTGCGCACCTTCCGTGCAGCCCGGTGGTTGGGGTGGTTGTGGTGGCGGGCGGCGAGGTCGGAGCGGAGAGACCTTCGGGTTTTGTCGGACGGGGCGTCCGTGAGGTTTAGGCGACGCGATCGGTCCGGAGGTAGAGGAGGTGACGGCGAACTTGATGGTGGGCTCCACGACGACGCTTGGCTGCGGTGGCGGCGCAATCGAAGAAATCTCACCGGCGGCGAGGTTCCTTAAAGCTCGAATCGGCGGCAATGTGGAGGCTCTCGTGGAATTGAGCGAGGGTTTTGGAAAGGGGCGAAGGCGGCAGAGGGTCCTTTATAGGCACAGGCGAGCTCGAGGTGGCGTCTTGCGTGGGTAAATCGCCTCAAACGCCCCACGACGAGCAGGGGATAGAAACGAATTCAAGTTTGAAATTGAACGAGTCGGTGCGGAGGAGATAAGGATTGAGTTTGGTGCGAAAATCGGGAGTTTTGTTAGCGTAAACGGCATGGGTTGAGCTTCTAGAAGGCGATAATGGCGGCGCGGTCACGGTCATCATGAGGAAGAAGACCGGTCGGAGACGAAGACCTCAGAAGGCCCACGCGTCGAGAGAGGACGGAGATACAAGGCGCAAGGCGGAGATCCAGGCGTCAAATGACGATCCAATCAGTGGAGATTGAAGCGAGCGAGAGAGAGAGAGAGAGAGAGAGGCGCGGGATCTCCATCCAATCCAGACGGACGGCCACGAAGAGATGGGCCAGATGAATGAGAATGGGCGAGAGATTCGCCCAAATGACTGCTTGGAGATTTAAATAGCTTTTTCTTTTTAAGAAATTACCGAAATTCAAATAAGCAATGGAAAATAGCAAATGAACTTGGAAAAATTCGAGAAAATTCTAGAAAATATGTCCAAGCTCATAGAATCCAAATAAAATAGTTTTGACTATTGTTCATGTTGACTTTAGTCATATTAAATTGTTTTGTTACACAAAGTCCAATATTAAGCTTTTTAATTTAAATTCAAATAAATCCAAATGATGAATTTTCTCATTACACTATTTAAAAGGTTTTAAAGCTCAAAATTGGGATGTTACAAACCTCCCCCCCTTAAAGGAATCTCGTCCCCGAGATTCAGGCTAGCTGGAGAAAAGGCTAGGAAACTCGGCTTTCAGCTCTTCTTCACGCTCCCACGTGGCTTCACTTTCAGTGGTGGCTCCATCAACTTTGCAAAAACGAACCGTCTTGCTTCGGTCCGACGTTCTGCGACATCCAGAATCTTGACCGGTTGCTCTTTGTAGGTGAGGTCTTCTTTTAGTTCAATTGACTCCAGCGGGGTTTGTTCTTCCGGCACACGAAGACACTTCTTCAACTGAGAGACATGAAAGACATCGTGTACCCCTGCTAACGACTGCGGTAGCTCCAGCTGATAGGCTACTTCTCCACGGCGTTCTAAGATCTTGAACGGACCAACATACCGAGGGGCAAGCTTCCCTTTGGCATGGAACCTTTTCACACCTCTCAGGGGCGTAACTCGGAGATACACAAAATCTTCTGGCTCGAAACTGAGATCACGTCGACGATTATCGGCATAACTCTTCTGCCTCGACTGAGCTATCCTCAGTCTCTCCCTGATCATAGCCACTTGTTCTTCTGCTTCTTGAATAATATCTGGACCAAGATCATGACGTTCAAATTGTTTACATCCAATTCAACGGGTTACGCAAGCACGACCATACAAAGCTTCAAAAGGTGACATTTGCGGTCGGCTTGATAGTCATTGTTGTACGAGAACTCGCATATGGCAAACTCTTATCCCAACTAGTAGCATTTGCTAGGCACGTGCTCTCAACATATCTTCCAATATCTGATTAACCCTTTCAGTCTGTCCATCTGTCTGGGGATGATACGCAGTACTGAAATTCAGGTGAGTCCCTAAGGCTTCATGTAAACTCTGCCAAAATCGGGAGGTGAACTGAGATCCTCGATCTGACACTATCTTCTTGGGCACACCATGCAAACTGACAATCTTTGCCATATATAGCTCTGCTAGACGATCTCCTGAGTACGTGGTTTTGACTGGCAAGAAATGAGCAACTTTAGTCAGACGATCCACTATTACCCAAATCGAATCGTAACCCGATTGAGTCTTGGGTAAACCGTGATGAAATCCATTCCGACTTCTTCCCACTTCCACTCTGAATCTTCAAGGGTTGCAATAGACCTGCGGGCCTCGTGTGTTCGCTTTGACTTTCGACACACGCCGCACAAGGCAACGAACTCGCGACGTCTCGCTTCAAATTCGCCACCAAAACTTATTCTTAACATCCCGATACATCTTAGTACTACCAGGTGAATCGAATACTTTGAGTCATGGGCCTCCTTCAAAATTAGTCGTCTCAATCCATCAACATCTAGAACGCAGATACGTCCATTGATCCACAAGATATCCCGATCATCCACCGTGAAGTCCTTGAACTTTCATACATCATCTTCTTCTTAATGTCGGAGAACTCGAAGTCTTTCTACCGAAGCCATGAATCTGCTTCTCCAAAGTAGATCAGATTCCAAATTTGCCACGAATCCTTCAGATACTACCTCTAGCTTCAACTTCGAATTCCTCTTGAAGTTACGAACAAGGCTCTTTTACTTCCACGGCATTGCGGTGGCTCTTCTGACTCAAAGCATCTCAAGAACGACATTGGCTTTACCAGATGGTAATGGATCCCAAGATTATAATCTTTTATCAATTCTAGCCATCTTCTCATCTCATATTCAGATCCGATCGAGTGAAAATATATTTTAAGCTTTTATGATCGGTATATATCTCGCAATGATTCTGATGAGGTAATGACGCCAAATCTTCAAGGCATGCACTCTGCGGCTAATTCCAAGTCATGGGTAGGGTAATTCTCTTCATGGGGCCTTAATCGCCTTGATGCATAAGCGACGACTCTTCCTTCTTGCATCGACACACACCTAATCCTTGACGCAAGCATCACAATAGATATCAAAATCCTTACGAATATCCGGCAAAATCAAGATTTGGGTCAAGTCAAACGCTTCTTCAATTCTTGAAAACTTTCCTCACAAGCCGAGTCCAAGTAAACTTTTCTCCTTCTTCAACAATTGCGTAAGAGGTTTAGCAATTGATGAGAATCCTTCGATGAAACGACGGTAGTATCCCGCCAATCCCAAGAAACTACGAATCTGAGTGACCGTCTTGGGTTGCTCCTAGTTTAACACTGCTTTAACTTTATCAAGGTCAATCTACTCCTGCAGCTGTCATCACATGACCAAGGAAATCCACTTCCTTTTTCCAGAAATCACACTTGCTAAACTTAGCATACAACTGATGCTCTCTGAGCTTCCCTAGGATTAATCTCAAATGTTCAGCATGTTCTTCTTCTGACTTGGAGTAAACCAAAATATCGTCGATGAATACAACTACAAATTTATCCAAATATTCCATGAATACCTTATTCATCATGTTCATGAAATAGGCAGGGGCATTAGTCAGACCAAAGGACATGACTAAGAACTCATAATGTTAAATGCGTGTTGAGAAAGCGGTCTTAGGTACATCCTTAGGACAAATCTTCAATCGATGGTAACTTTGATCGCAGACGATCTTGAGAACACTCGGCTCCTTTCATCCGGTCAAACAGATCATCTATCCGGGGCAATGGGTACTTGTTCTTGATAGTGACTTCATTGAGAGCCCTAGTAGTCGATGCACATCCTCATGCTTCCATCCTTCTTCTTGACAAACAAAACCGGTGCTCCCCATGGCGATTTAACTAGGCCTCACAAAACCTTTCTCCAAAAGTTCTTCTATCTGCTTTCTTCATCTCTACCAACTCATCGGTGGCATCCGATAAGGTCTCTTCGAGATAGGGGCTGTTCTCGGCACTAGATCGATGACAAACTCGATGTCACGATCCGTGGCATCCACGTAATTCTTACGGGAACACATCTGGATACTCTTTGACGACCGCACATCTTCCAACTCAACGGTCTTGGTGTTGACTATCAAATGCCCATTACGCCCGAGGTAGCTAGGAACTCCACTTTGTTTCCTCTAGTATCCTCGATTGTAACGGCTCTTGACCACAATCTAGCACGGCTTTGTGCTTGGTTAACCAATCCATGCCAAGGATGACATCTATGGTTTGGGTGTCTAGAATAATTAGGTTAGCTAGAAACTCAACTCGACTATGAGTAACTTAGCCCTAAACAACCCACATTAGAACTTAGCTCTGCTCCAAAGTATCGGACTAACAGAGTACGCTTAAGTTGCATAACTTCCAATTTATTCTTAGTTGCAAAAACTCCGAAACAAACGAATGCTGAAGCTCCGAATCAAGCGTAATCAAGGCAGTCTTGAATTTATTAGAACTTACCCAAGACGACATCCGGTGCTTCTGGGCTCCTTCTAGAGTGACGTGATTAACACGACCTCGACAACCGATCGAGGCGCTCCTCTGGTTGATGGTTCCCGAGAAACTCCTTGATTGTTCTGCTTTGGGTCTTGGCGGTGTTGCTCCAAGGTTGAAGCGACCGAGTGATAGTTCCTTCGAGGACACCGATTAGCAAAATGTCTGGTGACGACAATTGTAACACACTCTCGGTTCATTCTCACGGTTGTTGTTCCTCGTGGGGTTGGTGGTGTAGGGTTGCGAGAGTTCGAATAAGAGGACGAGGTGTTTGAAGGCGGTCAGTGTCTGAAAGAACTCGTGGTCGGAAACGATTAAACTGTTGTGGCACTACTCTTGCCCTCTGTTGTTGTGGTGATGGCTTCCTTCTCAATCATCCTCGCTTGCGGTGGTCCTCCATTCTTTGCGTTTGTCCTCCATGACCAACGCCTTGTTAACCAACTCCCGAAAATCCGGGAAGGTATGGGCAAGTAGGTGACTTGCGATCTGAGTTCGACCCTTCAAGAAGCTCTGGCGAGACACATCATTAGCGACATCTTCCTGAGCATAGCGAGCTAGCCGAGAAAACTTATTCAGTAGTCGATCATCGACATACCCCTTGCTTGAGAGCGCTGAACTCATCCTTCTTGATCCATAATACCTTCAGTACATGATATTGGCGAAAGGTTGCGAAAATTCTTCCCATGTGATGTTCTGCGGTGCCTCATCTTGCCGCAGAAATTTTCCCACCATTCTCGCAGCTATGCCCTCCATCGATGAGTGGCATACAAAACCTTCTCATGATCGCTGCATTGGGTGATCGCAGCTTCCTCTCAATCACGCTGAAGCCAATCATCGACCTCTCGGGCGTGACATGTCCAGAGAAAGTTGGCGGACGGGTCCTCATGAATTCACCAACTTGGATGGTCCCCGATGACCATGAGCGATCGGGCTCCTCCCCGACGATTGTTGTTGATGTTGTTGTTGTTGTTGTTCATGGCACAGATCCGGTTCATCATCGTATACATCATCCGAGTTTGTCTTTGCCATGAAAGCTCAAGTTACGCAAGTCAATAGGTGGTGCTTGGGGTGGCACTACTCTGTGAGGGTTTGCTCATTGCCTTGATCCTTGGGCTCCGGATCCTTGGCGGCGGCATGGCGAGTCTGAACCATCCGTGAAGCTCCATAGGTTAGATAAGGTAGAGAGCACAAGGTGAGTTAAGATCTAGACAGGGATAGATTAAACCCAACAAACACAAACTCAAGAAACTTGAATGAAATAATCTTTATTAATATTTTAATAGCATGGCTGCAACAAATGCCTAAGGGCCTTTGCGGCTCATGCTTACACACAGAAAATAAATCGGACCTAAGCACACAAGCTACCGCCTAAAGGGCGACTCGAAAAGGAAATCGCTAAGCGACTAAGCTGGAACTCAAGCGAACTACTCGAGAAAGCCTCCAAAGCCACGGCGACGCTCCGCTGGTGTAGACTCAAGTGAGTGGCATCTCATGGCCGGTTCGATGCCCTTAACCGGTGCAGCAGAGCAGTGTCTTTGGAGTGCAGTCTGGTAGCTCTTCTGGCTGTCTTGAGCTCGGCGGATCCTCTGGAATCTCCTCTGGATCTTCTTGACTTCTTCGGATCTTCCTCTTGATCATCTTGAGCTCATCTTGACCATAGAGGGCGTGCTCTAGTCTGGCGATCCTTTCCTCGGCTTCTTCCCAGTTCGATAGGCGACCTCACTCGGTGGCGGCCATCTCCAGCTGACTCCTCTGGCAACTGTGTGAACCGTGCAAGATGCACTCTCGTGGCATTGCCTTCCCGTTTGTAGACGGAAGCGCGAGATATCTCCCCGGCGCCTGGGGTGATAGCGATAAGATGTGTTGCGGCTCTTGGCGTAGATGTGGCGGACTCGAGTATGGCGAGACGCGATGACTCTGGATTCCTTGCATGAAGGTGATCCTCCCGACCGAGATATCCAAAGGGCTACCTCTAGTGTTCCTCTGGCGTGACCGTCAGCGGCAGACTATACCACGATCCCGCCCATTGACTATGTACTCACCGCCTCGGTACATCGGGCGAATCGAAGCCTCAAGTGTCTGCAGAAGAATTTCCACTGCGGCAAGTCCTCCGTTGCAATCTCCGAAAGTCTGAAGGTAAGGCATCATCACGACGCACAAGGTGTAAGAACCACGTTAAAACAATGGGAGAGGAAAGATTTTAGCAATAGATGAGTCGAGAGATATGAGAGGAGTTAAGCAATTCATTTAATCTTGCAAGTTAAATTTTTCTTTAGAAAATAATTTGGACACTCGAACGCCAATCTACTAAGGTCTAGACCTACGGTCGATGGCTCGATACCACTTTTGTCGGGACCGAAATTACAATTCAGACCCTCTGTGTTATCTTGCACTAGCCGGATCATGCTAGTGCACACAGGTTAACAAAACCGAAATCGATCCATACAAGCTTAAATATAACATAAACGAATAACTTTGATTATTAAATAATGGTTTTGACCTTAAGGTCGAGTTTACATTTATTGAGCCACGCAGGGCTAACAGAGAAAATAAACGGCAGCGGAAACAGAAGCGGTAGTGGCATCCCATCGATTCACCACAGCAACCGATCGATCAAGACCTCGCGATTAGGCACCTTCGATGAACTCGTCCTCGTAAGCTGGTGAAGACTCCTCCTCTGCTTGATTCGTCAAAACAAGCGTGAGTACACACCGTACTCGCAAGCCACACCACAGGAATGCAAAGTATACATGCAGGCTTATTACAAGAGAAAGGCATTCTGCGGTTCTTTTGCGTAAATGCAACTTTTGCAATTTAATACAATTAAATAGATTGAAAATTTGGTAAAACAAATAGACAATAATAATTTTAACAAGTTATTTCACAAAGACACACACACCTAAATGTGTTCTTCACATAGCTAGATGATTTAATCACATAGCTCCCTTCCCACACGCTTTTATGAAATTCTACCCTAGTGTTAAATCCCGAGCATTGTCCATGATCATGACGCTGCTATTCAATAGATTAAGTTACACTCGCAGAGGTTTGTACACTTTACCCACAAGATACAACCGGTGTAGCTAGCATCGATCATAACAGAGCATTTGGATACCTTATCTTACTATGCTAGGCCTGTCTCAAAACAGGCATGTGGTCGTGCAGAAGCTCGAGTTCTTTAGCGCACATGGTGAGGTCCTTAATCGACCAAGGCAAGACTTCCATTAACCCAACCACATAGACACACAGATTAATATTATCCACACAAATCCACATAGACCACCAATTCACACAAGATCCACCCCTTGCCTCGGTCCCAAATCCTTTTTACCACCCGTTGGTTTAAGTGCAACACATGCCATAAAGACACGTAGTACACACAGATTATCCAATATTGCATATTCACTTAGTCAAATTAATCATTTGTACTTCACATGAATAAATGAGTCGTGGCATGACTAAGCAATCTAATCGTTCTAACCAACCCACGTTGGTGCTACAATATTAACCAACTAGATATCAACTAGGGTGACAAAGAACTTAGACATAGCAATTAACAAGGATGGCATAACAATTAGGAATTTACATCTACTCCCAAAATCATTTAAATAATTACTTGAATTAATAATGCAAGAATTTAAAATAAAATAATTTAGCAAACTGGGAATCAAGATGGTCAAAGGTATAGCTTGCCTTGAAAAGGATCTAGGAATTGATCTTGATCTTGGAAAGGTCCTTCTTCGTCAACTCTTTCAAAGAACGTCAAGTCTACTCGCAAACAAGGCAAACAAACAAACTAAATAAATAACAGAGGCAAATAACTCCAAAAAAATAATTAAAAATCTCCAATAGATAGATCTGGATTTTAGATGAATTTAGAAATTTGAATGGATGGATTTGGAGTTAGGATGCAAAAGATATGGAGTTTCAAAGTTTAAATCTAAAGAAAACCCTAAAAATAGGATTTATGGAATTCGAATTATTTTTCAACGAAAAATCGAATATTGCGCCAAGATGACATCAACATGGCGTCGACCAGGATTTTCGGAAAAGAAATAAATAAAAAAAACGACATGTGGGACCCACATGTTAGAGGCACTGACCACGTGGACCAAGCCCACCGAGCCACCGACCAGAGAGGGGCCGAGGTGGCGAACCAGCAGCAGGCGACGCGCGCCACCCGGATGACACGCAGTACGAGGTGAGGTGGCACGTGACTGGCGTCCCACGTCGGCGAGGACGTCGGCGGCGCGCGGCGGCACGGGACCCAATGGTCACCGCGCTACGGTGGTCGCCGGCGAGTGGGTGCTATGGGCGTGTTGTTTGAGGCTATTGCGCACCTTCAGTGCGCTCCGTGGTTGGGGTGGCTGGTGGCGGCGGCGAGGTCGGAGCGGAGGAGACCTTCGGGTTTTGTCGGACGGGCGTCCCGGCGAGGTTTAGGCGACGGCGACTGGTCCGGGAGGTAGAGGAGGTGACGGCGAACTTGATGGTGGGCTCCACGACGACGCGGCGGCTGCGGTGGCGGCGCAATCGAAGAAATCTCACCGGCGGCGAGGTTCCTTAAAGCTCGAATCGGCGGCAATGTGGAGGCTCTCGGGTGGAATTGAGCGAGGGGTTTTGGAAAGGGGGCGAAGGCGAAGCAGAGGGGTCCTTTTATAGGCACAGGGCGAGCTCGAGGTGGCGTGCCGGCGGCGGGGTAAAACTGCCCGAAACGCCCGCACGAGGAACAGGGGATAGAAACGAATTCGAAGTTTGAAATTGAACGGAGTCGGTGCGGAGGAGATAAGGATTGAGTTTGGTGCGAAAATCTGGGAGTTTTGTTAGCGTAAACGCCATGGGTTGAGCTTCTAGAAGGCGATAATGGCGGGCGCGTCACGCGCATGAGAGAAGAAGACCGGTCGGAGACGAAGACCTCAGAGCGGGCCCACGCGTCGAGAGAGGACGCGAGATACAAGGCAAGCGAGATCCAGGCGTCCAGCGACGATCCAACGGTGGAGATTGAAGCGGAGCGCGAGGAGAGAGGGAGAGAGAGAGAGAGGCGGGCGGGATCTCCATCCAATCCAGACGGACGGACCACGAAGAGATGGGCCAGATGAGCGAGGAATGGGCCGAGAGATTCGCCCAAATGATCGCTTGGAGATTTAAATAGCTTTTTCTTTTAAGAAATTACCGAAATTCAAATAAGCAATGGAAAATAGCAAATGAACTTGGAAAAATTCCGAGAAAATTCTAGAAAATATGTCCAAGCTCATAGAATCCAAATAAAATAGTTTTGACTATTGTTCATGTTGACTTTAGTCATATTAAATTGTTTTGTTACACAAAGTCCAATATTAAGCTTTTTAATTTAAATTCAAATAAATCCAAATGATGAATTTTCTCATTACACTATTTAAAAGGTTTTTAAAGCTCTGAAAATTGGGATGTTACATTAGTGCTCTATAAATGGATTGAGTTGATGCTACTGTGATGTGGGTGATGCTGTGGTTTATTGTTGGAGACTCTCTGTGCATGTATAGTTCATGCTGAGTTATTTGGTTTGGGCAAAAATATAGATGGTAGATCGCGCACTGTCTGGTAAAACCACCATAACTTTTGCATACGAACTCGGATTGCGACATTCTTTGGCTCATTGGAAAGCTAACAAAAAGCCCATATCAGATTCATTCGTGAGGCTCAGGAGACTCTAGACAAAGTGAAAACCCCCAAAAAAGGTCGTTTAGGGCCTCAAAACAGCCTCCGAAGTTTTAGCAGCCGTTTTCGGTTTTTTTTGCAACAGAAAAGGCTATCATAGACGGTTCTAAACAAGAACCGCTCAGGAAAACTTCATCACGACATGCTTACGAACAAGAACCGCTCAGTGATAATAGTTTCCTGAGCGGTTTCAACAAAAAACCGTTTGTGATAGTGCGTATCACAGACAGTTTTGAACCGTCTGTGATAACGGCCTGTTATTACAGACCAACAAATATAGACAGTTCGGAAACCGTCTGTGATGACGGTTCCGAACCGTTTGTGATGAGGCTTCCTGTAGTAGTGACACCATGTAAGTGTTTCATGGATATAAGTGAGTTTCTACAGGTTGCTGCTCTTATCTGCTTGACATGAAAACTGCAAATGTTATTAGTTATGTACACTGATGAGATATGAAATGAATCTCCAGGGACGACATTGATAAAGGTGAGTTTCTACAGGTTGCTGCACTTATCTGCTTTATAGATAGAGAGTTAACCATTAAGAAAAACTCTTTTTCGAGCCCGCCTCCCTTTCCTCTATTCTTGATCTCTTCTCTACAAAATCTCTAGCGTTAGGCGCTTTCATATATATATATATATATATATATATATATATATATATATATATATATATATATATATATATATATATATATATACATACATACATACATACATACATACATAGTTCGTAGCCTTTGTTAGCTAACTCGAGGCCTGATCAATTCAGCTAGCTAGCTCACTCCTTGGTCATTCATCCAAAACATTTAGGTGAAACACAGTCTACTTCGTCGATCCTGACACACAAGGTATGAAGCAAATCGTACACTCCAGTGTATCAGAATCGATGAAGTAGCTGATTACACACCTACTTAAATCGATCCCCACCTTTGGAGTGTACGATTTTCTAGGTATGAAGCAAATCGTACACTCCAGTGTGTCAGCTTCAATGAAGTAGGCTGTGGTTCACCTACACGTTTAGGATGAATGGCCAAGTAGCTAGTTAGCTAGCTTAATTCATGAATTCGTGCATTGGTTAGCTAACTAGGAATATATATATATATATATATATATATATATATATATATATATATATATATATATATATATATATATAAAGGCAAAAACATATATATATATATATATATCTGCTTTATTTAAAGGCAAAAACAGCCATTGCTTGGAGATTTTGTAGAGAAGAGGCTATCAAAGATGGTTCGAAATACTAACCGTTTGTGAAGAGTCTATCACAGACGGTTCCAAATACGAACTGTTTGTGAAACTTAAGCTATCCAGACGGTTTATATATAAAACTGTCTGCGATACTCAGCTATCACAAACGGTTCTGAGTTAATAACCGTCTGTGATATTGTGCATCACATACGGTTCAAAACTGCTCAGATGACCTCTTGTCATTCTTGACCCATAAACTCGCATTTACTCACGAAACCGCTCATGATGACATTTTTGAACCGTCTGTGAAGACGTTTTCTGTATTAGTGATACTCCCTCTAATCTGTCCACAATTATAAAGCATCGTAGGATCCGTGTATTAATCTTTTCAAACTTTGACCATTAATATATATTAAAATATATAAATCGATTACATGACAATCATGTTATTGGATTTTTCTTGCAAAATATTTTCATAATATATTCTTTTTGTTAGTATATTTTATACAAAACCATAGTGAAAGTCTTACGATTGGAGACCATAAAAAAACTTAGGTAATTGAGATAATGGGTTCACGTTCTTCTATCTTACGAGAAATTTATAGTTCCTACTTAATACACCCCTTCATATACATGCATGAACCATTGCAAAACTATGCAGCTTTTTTTAACCTAGAGTTTGTATTGCATTGATTTGCAATCAAATAATTACGCAGTAAAGCACGCAATAAATTTTCCCATTCTAAAATCATTTGTTATCCTTAAGGCATGTACAACAGTTTATCTTTTATAGTTGTCTCTAAAGGCTTTAATTCATCTACGGACAACTTTAGAGACAATATCTCTAATAATTTATCTATAGTTTACGTATCCCGTAAAAACGTAGAGACTTTGACTAGTTAACCTTTCTAGATATAGTTCTGTTCACCAATCGATCCGCATGAGTAGGGGCCGGAGGGGACAAAAGCCTATTCGGAGCCTCCTATATGTAGCTCGTCACCTGTCCTTACGACGACCTACGCCAGGAACACCGCAGGCTACCATGGCGAAATCTAGGGCTTTTGTGCTGGCTCTCCTCTTCTCTGCCCTGTCGTCTTCTTGTCACGTCGCCATTTCCGGCTCGCCGCCGGCCTCCAAGGATGACTTCCTCTCGTGCCTCACCAAGGATATCCCCGCCCGGCTCCTCTACGCGAAGAGCTCGCCTTCCTACACCTCCGTCCTGGTGTCCTCCATTAGGAACCTCAGGTACTTGTCGCCCAAGACGCTGAAGCCGCTCTACATCGTCACCCCCACCAGCGCCTCCCACATCCAGGCCGCCGTGGTCTGCGGCCGCCGGCACGGCGTGCGCATCCGCGTGCGGAGCGGCGGGCACGACTACGAGGGCCTGTCGTACCGGTCCGAACTCCCGGAGCCGTTCGCCGTCGTCGACCTCTCCAAGATGCGGTCGGTGCGCGTCGACGCCAAGGCCGGCATGGCGTGGGTCGAGTCCGGCGCGCAGCTCGGCGAGCTGTACTACGCCATCTCCAAGGCGAGCCCCAAGCTCGCGTTCCCGGCCGGCGTGTGCCCGACCATCGGTGTCGGGGGCCACTTCAGCGGGGGCGGGTTCGGCATGCTGCTGCGCAAGTACGGCATCGCCGCCGACAGCGTCATCGACGCGAAGCTGGTCGACGCCAACGGCAAGCTGCACGACAAGAAATCCATGGGTGACGACCACTTCTGGGCCATCAGGGGCGGCGGGGGCGAAAGCTTCGGCATCGTGGTCGCATGGCAGGTGAAGCTCGTGACGGTGCCACCCACAGTGACCGTGTTCCAGATTCACAAGACACTGAAAGAAGGCGCCATAGACCTCATCGCCAAATGGCAAGAGCTCGCGCCAGCCCTGCCCGACGACCTCATGATCCGCATCATGGCGCACGGGAAGGAAGCCATGTTTGAGTCCCTGTACCTCGGCACGTGCAGCAACCTCCTGCCGCTGATGCGCAGCAGGTTCCCGGAGCTCGGCGTGAACCGCACGCACTGCAACGAGATGTCCTGGGTCCAGTCCATCTCCTACATCCATCTCGGCAAGAACGCCACCGTGAATGACATCCTGAACCGGACGACCACCATGAAAGCCTTCGGCAAGTACAAGTCGGACTACGTCATGAAGGCCATCTCGAAGAAAGCGTGGGAGAAGATCTACGACTGGCTCGCCATGCCCGGCGCGGGGGTGATGATCATGGACCCCTACGGCGCCTCCATCAGCGCCACCGCGGAGTCGGCGACGCCGTTCCCGCACCGGAAGGGCGTCCTCTACAACATCCAGTACGTCATCTACTGGTTCAACGAGGGGAGATCGGCGCAGCCGCTGCAGTGGATCAGGGACTTGTACGCGTTCATGGAGCCGTACGTGAGCAAGAACCCCAGGGCGGCGTACGTGAACTACAGGGACCTCGATCTCGGCACCAACGAGGTGGTGGGCAACGTCTCCAGCTACAAGAGCGGCAAGGTCTGGGGCCAGAAGTACTTCAAGGGCAACTTCGAGAGGCTCGCGAGGACCAAGGGCAAGATCGATCCTGAGGACTACTTCAGGAACGAGCAGAGCATCCCGCCATTGCTCAAGTGAGGGAGATCGAGCGATCGATCGATCGATGCGTTGGGTTAATTAATTAGAGGTTCCTGCATTGCATGCGTTCAGAGATGCTTTTGCATGGAGATTTAGACATTTAGTACGTGGTTGGCGTTTCCCATGGCTTTTATAGGAGTGCTGAGACTTTTCTGCTCCAACCAATAAGGGTCTACGTATAGTCGTGTTAAATTTGTTTTCTTCGCATATGTATGGGATGGAAATTTGTCAAAAAAGAAATGATGGAATTTGTTCCGTCCTTGACTCCTTATTGTGATGCAGCGGCGTTAATTTGCCGATATATGCTGTTTGTTGACCACAGGTGTTATAAGATCAAAGATCGTGAAATACGGCTCTCTTATGCTGACCAATCATAGTAATGGGAACAACTGTTGGAAAATGTTGACCAACAATATTGAGTTGTATGTACCGGTTAGCTCACCCAAAAGCTTAATACGAAAAGGTGTGTATTATACTTTAATGCTGCCTCTCACGTCTAGCTCCTCTAGGCCTAAGGTGTGGACTAGAAGTCGATCGCAAATATTTTTAAAAAATATATTGCGTTTGTTGGGTTTTCAACTCAGGACCTCTAGGCTCTGACACCATATTGAGTCATATGCACTAGTCAGTTCACTCAAAAACTTAAGCTGACGAGAAAATATGATTGTTACTTCAACAAACAAGTTTTGATCTATCAATATCAAGCAGAAAAAGAAAAATCTCTCATCTTGACCAATCAATCATAGCCATCGAAGCAACAAGCTGCAGTGGTCACTCGAGCGGTCGCGTGTGTGACATCGTGCTTCTCTGGTGTGTACCCGGACGCAGCTAGTGGACACTGAAGTTTCTAACCAAGTAGTCGAAGATGCGATGCGAGCTACCACAATAAAAGATGCCCAGCCTCTGCCCACGGTTTTTGAGGGGGGAAAGCACTCATGAATCATGATGTTAGGCCTGTTAGTTCTAAAAAAGACCCGCTGATTTTGGGCTGGTCTCCTCCGGCCCAACAATGGTAACCAGGCATCTATTCTTTTTTTTTCCAACAAGGCACAAAGCCCCGTTTTTATGGAAGGCTAATCAAACCGATTACAAGTTCCACGAACAGTCCAAAATAAAACCTAGCAACTAAATGGGGAAACCAGCTAAACTAAGAAAAGCTCAAAACACTCACACCCTTCCACCTGAAACAAGAGACAAGAACCAAACCTATCAACCACACAGCACATAGGACCAACATCAACATCGAAACCCAATACAAACACAAAAGGCTCATTAGAAGGCCTAAGCACTAAACAAGACCAGCAGCACCGCAAGACTTCAGCCAGGTTTCAGCCACCTCCAACATCTTTTCCAACTTCAACCGATCGCCTTTTTTGAGAAGGATACACCACCGCTGCAGACAAGATGTAAAATTGAATATGACTTCAATCGGTTGTTTAGGGAAAATCTTCTCAATAGCGTCTTTATTCCTGCATTTCCAAAGAGTCCAGGATAAAGCTGCAAAACTGAAAAGGCCAATGTTATAGTCATTAGCCCCCCTCTGATCTAACCACTACTAGTGAAAATCATCTAGAGAAGTTGAAACTCTTCACCAATGAAATATCTCTTTGATGCAGCACCAAACAAACTTGGCTAAGACAACACAATTAAAAAACACATGATTGGCATTCTCAGAGACCCCACATAGAACACAGTTTATCTCCCCTTTCCAGCCTCTAATTTTAAGTTGATCAGTTGTCTGAATTCTGTTATTATAAACCTGCCATAAGAAGATCTTAACCTTCAAGGGAATCCTACTAGCCCAAAGAATCTGAACTCTGTTACAAGTAATCCCCCCACAGGACAAAAATCTGTAAAGAGAATTGACCGAAAAAAGACCATGATTACATAAACCCCATTTCAAACTATCTCTAATCCCTAGTAAGAACAACACCTTCCAAAATATTAATCAGGTCCCCCCACTGAAGCATCTCGTCAACCCCCAAGCTTCTGATAAACTCAATATTCCACACCCCATCTTTACAGCATTTACCAACAAAGATGTCAGGATTAGAACAAATCCTAAAGAGCTTATCAAACCTGACTGTAAGAGGACAATCATCAAACCACACATCCTTTCAAAAGAGGGTTGAATTCCCATCACCCAGCTTATGAACCACCCCTCGAAAAAACAAGTGCTTCACTTTATGAATGCTCTTCCAAAATTGTGACCCTTTAGCAGAATTAGTGTCATGATAATTCCCTCTAGGAAAATACTTGGCTTTCAAAATCCGAAACCAAATCTCATCTTCAGCCTTATCCATCTTCCAAAACCATTTAGAAAGCAAACAATCATTAAAAAGTCTAGTATTAACCACCCCTAACCCCCCAAAAATCTTTGGGTCTACAAACCGCCTTCCAACCCACCATATGATATTTAAACTTATCACTAGCTCCTCTCAAAAAAAAATTGAGACCTAATGGTGTCCATTACTCTATGAGCCTCCTCATTCAGCCTATAGAACCCTATAATATACGTTGAAATACTACTCAGGCAGCTATTCACTAGAACCAATCTGCCTCTAGAAGACAACAAATTGCTCTTCCAATTATCCAGCCTACTTTCTAGCTTTCTGATAATATTACCAGCTGCTTGATTCCTGACCACTTTATCACCAATTACAAAACCCAAGTAAGAAAGAGGCAATTGTCCCAATCTGCAATTCAACATATTAGCAACTCTTAGAGCTTCTGAACTATCCACCCCCACCACAAAGACCTCACTCTTATGATAGTTAATTTTGAGGCCTGATATCCATTCAAAGCAGTACAATAGGAATTTCAGATGAAGAATATACTCATCAGAGCAATCAATCATGAGGACTGTGTCATCAACATACTAAAGCAAAGAACCCCCGGATAATATCAGATAACACCCCCTTGATCAAACCTTTCCTATTTGTTTATCAATCACCACTGCTAGAGCATCAGTTGCTAGATTAAATAAAATAGGGGATAAAGGGTCACCTTGCCTTAACCCTCTATGAGTTCTGAAATAAGGACCAACAGATCCATTAACATTGATGCTCACTTTACCTCCTGTCACTGAACTCATTACCCAATTAATCCACTTAACATAAAAACCTTTGCCTCTCATCACCTCTTCAAGGAAACTCCACTGAATTTTATCATAAGTCTTTTCAAAATCCAGTTTGAGAATCACCCCTTTACCCTTGGAAACTCTCAAACCATGCAGAATTTCATGAAGAGAAACAACTCCATCTAAAATACTTCTCCCCTTAATGAAAGCAGTCTGACACTTACTAATGATCTTATGAGCAACTCTTCCCAATCTGACAGCCATTAACTTAGTTAAGATTTCGAAGCTTACATTTAATAAGCAGATAGGTCTAAACTGTCTGATATTGTGAGCCTCTTTAATTTTTGGGATCCAAGAAATCACCCTATAGTTCAATCTTTTCAAGTCAAGATTCCCCTCAAAAAAATCTGTTACCAGCTCCATAAAGTCACAGTTAATGATACCCCAAAAAGACTTAAAGATGCAAGTGGGAAAACCATCAGGTCTAGGGGCAGAGTCAATACCAAGACTTTTAATAATGTTCCAAACCTCTTCCTTTGAAAACTTCTGCACCAGAATAGCATTGTCCACTTCAGACATTAACCCATTGTCCTTCCAAAAAAATTTGTAACACTCACCTTAAGACTGCTATCCTTACCAAAAAGATCTTTATAAAATTTATAGATGTGATCTTTAATGGAGGTTTCTTCTGTTAAACTCTCCCCTCATTATCCAAACTGAAAATATAGTTTTTCCTCCTTCTCTCATTAGCACAACTATGAAAGTAACTAGTATTGGCATCCCCATGAACAATCCACTTCGCATCACCCCTTTGCTGTCAATATTTTTGCTCCATCTCATATAATTTTTCAAGATCTCTCTCTGCTTTATATCTGTCTACCCACTCTTTAGCACATAAACCAACATCTTCTGCTTTTGAATCCACTTTATCCAAATAGGCTAAAATAACCATCTGCTCTTTACGAAACTTACCATTCACATTAGCACCCCATCCTTTCAAAAATTGTCTTAAAGCTGCCAACCTCCCATTCCATTTATCCAAAGAGTAGATATCCACCGGCATCTTTTGCTCAAGTTCCCTCCACTTCTCATGAACCACCTCGAAGAAAATTTTCTAACAAAACCACTTTTTTTTTTTAAAAAAAAAGAACCTCCCATTTCTTCTTGTCACATTATCCCCAGTCTCCAGTACAATAGGACAATGGTCGGAACCCACCCTTGTCAAACTGATGGAATTACAAAGAGGAAACCTAGCCACCCAACTAGTAGAAACCAAAATTCTGTCAAGTTCCACCATAATGGGACAAGCCTGCTTATTGGTCCAAGTAAACCTCGGACCACTCCTCTTAATCTCCATCAAACCATTATCAGAAATGAAGGCATTAAAGCTTTCAATCAGATTGAGGTTGACATTACCAGAACTTTTATCATCAACAGTTCTAATCAAGTTGAAATCACCCCCCAACACAAGAGGTAGAACCGCATTTTGACATTTGCCATGAAGCTCCTCCAGGAAGACCCCACTCAAACCATGTTGGGCAGGCCCATACACCGTCAACATCTCCCATCTGAAATTACTTTTCTTATGCCTTAGAGTCATGCTGATAAAGAATCTCCCTTTGTCACCCCCTTCAAGATCCAACTCATCTGTTCTCACCCCCATTAAAATGCCACCTGAGTGCCCAATAGCAGAGGACCAGAGCCATTCAAACTCACCCTTCCCTACTAAAGCTTTCAAGTCTTTCACTAAGAAATATTTGTTAATGGTTTCTTAAACTCCTACCACATCAAACCTCTCTTTAGCAATAATATCAGTAAGTTGTCTTCTTCTCGCTAGTTTACCCAGTCCTCGAATATTCCAAAAAAAAATTCATGAGGTAGACTTTCGACCAGAAACCTTATCCTTTTTCGTCCTGTTACTAACTCGTTTATTCATCCTAAACCCTACAACACCCCTGGAAGAATTATCGATCACTTCTAAGCCAACAGCTTCCTTTTTCCTGTTTTCCATAGAATCATTATCCCCTTTCTTGCCCAAGACAACTCCTTTTCTCAATTCTGCTTGACACTACTACAAAATAGGTAATAGTAGACGCCTCATCACAGACGGTTTAAAAGGAACCGTCTGTGTTGGTTTGTCAGGACCAGGAATTTATAATGCCAGCCTGTCACAAATAGTTCTTTTAACGAACCATCTGTGATACGCACATATCATAGACGGTTTTTTAATAGAACCGACTGTGATCATTCACAGACGGTTCCATAATAGAACTGTCTGTGATAATCTTTGTTATCACAGACGGTTCTTAACAAAGACCGTCTGTGAATTATCACAGACGGTTCTATTAAAAACCGTCTGTGATAGGTGCGTATCATAGACGGTTCGTAATAAGAACCGTCTGTGATAGGCTAGCATTACAAATACCTAGTCCCGACAGATCCCCTGCCCATTCCCATTTGAGCCACCACCAGGTCCTCCCCCATTGCGCCGCCGATAGAGAGGAGAAGGAAAGGAAGGAGGAAGAGAGGAGAAGGAGAGGATTCTCGAGGGATATTTGGTATTTTCGTCGTGAGCTCCGAGGGTAACGATCTATAACCCTTTATGTTTGCTATAAGTTAATCGCTTATCAATTTAAGTATGTTTGGTCAATAGGAAGAGTGCGTACTTGCGGTTTATTAATCTAATTTGACACTAATTTGTTATATGCATGTGTAGCGTAGATGGATTGAAACTGGATGTATGGTGTGAACCGTGTGAGTCAAGAGTACATTAATGATGTGTTTGCTTTTAGAAGAGCTGCCGAGCAAGATATGTTGAAGAAGGGGATAAAATTTATGTATTGTCCATGCATTGATTGCGGTAATCTGAAGATGTTTAATAACCCGACACAGATCGAAGTGCACTTGATTCGAAGGGGTTTCAAAAAAGGGTATACATGTTGGACCAGTCACGGTGAAGAGCAGATTATACAAGAAGTTAATAATGACGACATCGCGGAGGAAGTCAATGATATGCCGGATGTGGACTGTGCTTTTGATGAGGATAGGTCGCACGATGACAATCTAGATCAGATGCTACGCGATGCAGAAGAGAATTATAGTGAGAGAGAGTTTTGTAAATTCGAGGGCTTAATGGAGGACTCGGTGAGACCTTTGTTCCCTGGTTGCAAGCCGGAATACACAAGGTTGTCGACCGTGCTTAAACTGCTAAAATTGAAGGCAAGCAATGGTTGGTCCAACAAGAGTTTCAGGGTGTTGTTAGGTCTCCTAGCGGACATCCTTCCGGAGGGAAACGTATCGCCTAGCACCACCTACCAAGCAAAGAAGGTTCTTTGTCCATTGGGAATGGAAGTAGAAAGAATACATGTATGTCTGAACGATTGTATCCTCTACCGTAAAGAGTATGTAGACATGCATGTATGTCCCATGTGCAAAGCATCCCGATACAAGAGTAAGAATACTGATAAGGTGAAGTAAGGACCTCCTACTAAGATGTTGTGGTATCTGCCTGTGATCCCACGTTTGAAGCATTTATTTGCAAACCCAAAGGAGGCAAGATTGCTGCGTTGGCACTCGGAGGAGCATAAGAAAGATAGAAAGCTAAGACACCCTACTGATTCTGCCCAGTGGAGAAACTTTGATCGGAGCTTCGAAGAGTTCTGTGCGGAACCGAGGAATATAAGGTTAGGGTTGAGTATAGATGGAATGAATCCTTTCGGTAACATAAGCAGTCGACATAGCACCTGACCCGTCAATCTATGTATGTACAACCTTCCTCCTTGGCTGTGTATGAAGCGGAAGTACATTTTGATGTCATTACTTATCCAAGGGCCGAAGCAATCTAGGAATGATATTGATGTGTACCTAGCACTATTGCTGGAAGATCTTTTGACACTATGGAACGAAGGGGTACAAGTATGAGATGCGTACAAATGAGAGAACTTCACTTTACACGTCATGTTGTTCTGCACCATCAATGATTTTTCTGACCTTGGTAGCCTATCAGGGTTCAGTACAAAAGGAGCCAAAGCCTGTCCGCACTGCTTAGATGGTACAGAGAGTGTATGGCTGAACAACTCACGCAAAACTGTATATATGCATCACCGTAGGTTCCTTCCCAGGATTCACCCATACCGCAAGATGAAGAAACAATTCGACAGAAATAAGGATGACGGTTCAGCTCCAAGGGATTTTAGAGAGAAAGAGGTCTATGATATGGTTAAGAATATCGATGTTGTGCTTGGAAAGGGAAGTAAATTAAGAACCCGTCAGATGAACATCTGGAAGACGCGGTTAATTTTTTGGGACTTGCCTTATTGGGAGCACTTAGAAGTTCGCCACTGCATCGACGTCATCCGACGGAAGTGATACGTAGGCGAGATGGCAGAGGAATATCAAAATTGCCTACGGGCCGACTGACCATCACGGAGGTCAGTGCCTCTGGGGTCCCTCTGAGTCTGAAGATAGCAGCGGCGAGATTTCGGACCATCTGCGGGATACTTGCAAGGGAACAGGTCCCCATCACCACACCAAGCTGGAAGTCTTTAACGGACGTACAGAGAGGCCAGGTGTGGATAGAACTTTCAGCCTCGTTTACTATCCCAGAAGCAGACAAGGCACACGTGCAACGATAGGCGTTGCTCGCGATGTGTCACGCGTGGAGGACCTTCAAGAGCACACTTGTCACGAAATATGTGAACACGGGTCGGACGCCTTTCACGAAGTATCAATTCTAGTCATGGGAAATATGGGACACCTTTGTGGCTATGAAGACGACGACCGAATTTCAGGAGCAAAGTGCGGTGCACAAAGCTCTCTAGGCACAAAACACTTACCCCTGTAGACTTGGCACCACTAGGTACACGGGTAAAGCCACGGAATGGGCGGCGGAGGATCAGAACACAACCGGGCCATTTGCTGGGATCACAGACGAGCGTGCCCTAAGCTGGTTAAAAGCGAGGGCAAAAGTCTAGTCTTCGAGCAACATCTCTTTCACAAACCCGGTAGATGATGTAGTGTCCCGACATCTGGTAAATATGTCGAACTACTTGATTGTTAATAAGTCCATAACTTCATAGTGTCTATAATAACATGATGACCTCTTGCAGCATACATTGACTACCGAATCTTCTCAAGGCTCCTTCCAAGCAGACAGGGAGAAAGATATACTATCTACGGCCCTGGGAAACAAGGAGCACCTGGGTCGTATGCGAGGCATGGAGGTTTACGTACCTTGGGGTGATGGATTCCTACACGACTTTGACACGTATAGGAGTGGGAAGAGATCCAAGGCCGAGCATGACGCCCGATTGGAACAGGTGCTTATTGCAAAATTTCAAGGACAGATAACAAAATTGCAGGATCAAATGAATCAACTCCTTAGCCAGTCGCAAGTCGTCCCCATTATTTTGGGAGCCAGTCCTCCTCAACATCGGAGTAGCGTCGCGTCCACTCCAAATTCTGAACATGACGACGTCCAATTACCTATCGACGACATCAAGGCAATGTACATCTCTGGAATGCACCAAAGATAGACCCATAGGACGCCTTAGCTAATTGTGTATCGTTTTGTAGGAGCCGACGCCCTGCAAGCTCCAAGTGAGGATGGTTGGGTCCATTTCTATTGAGGCTGGACGGGGGATGGTGTATCCATACCAGGAAGGGACAGTGCAGCACGGTGCCTAGTTGGCATAGGGTTACGCCAGGGTCCAGGTGGACATGGTACATAACAATTTCATGGCCGTCCCGCTAGAGATTCGCCCGAACAAAGACATCAGAACACTAGGGGATGCCATGCACACTTTTATCCAGTGGCCTAAGAAGGACATCGCTCTAGACCCAACAATGCTACGATCTCGACAAGACCATTCCTCTCCAATGGGACTCTCGATGACTCCACCCCATCCTTCGCCTCAAAAGGCCACCTCATCAGTTCTCATGGAGAAGACACCAAAGGAACAAGAAAAGCGTGCCGCCGTATCGGTTCCCGAGTCATCTCGCAGGAAGACGTGTAGCAGGCCAGTTGTTAAGGCCAAATCAAAATCAATGAACATTAAGGCGCCTCCCAAGCCCTTGAAATACTCCATCGGAAGTCCGTTGGCCACCGACACAGTATTAGCCCGTGCTGGAGTAGGTTGTCAGGCTTTGCATGTCTGGTACATGCGGAATACCAAAGAGAAGGGGTGCGATACTGGAATTACCGTCAGATACAAGGATGAGCATTTCTTCAATGGGCTGGGCCACTTCGTCGTGAGTTTCAACGACTTATACGACCTATTCAACCTCATTGCCCTCGATGCCTTGCTTCTACGATGTTAGACATTGTAAGTGTGTACAATCAAGTTCTACATTCACATAATACCGATAAATATCACAACTCATTGCTTATGTACAGATACATGATGAAAAAAGCCTGGGAATGTTCCGAACCGTTGTGTTTCCTCGACCCACACGTGGTCTCTATGCAAACCATCGAAGAAGATGCATCCTTTATTGAGAAATACATAACGGCGGGATTGCTTCGTCAGGACGACAAGGACTACATAGTGGTGCCCTTCAACCAGGAGTAAGTGCTTCACTATTTGCTATATAAATTTCATTTGTACTTTATATGTAGCACGAACTTAGGTTTAATGACTATAGCGACATACATGAGTAGGTTCCACTGGGTCCTTTTAGTCATTGTACTAAAGAAAAACAAGGTAATATACCTTGATTCCCTAATCAGCAAAAAGCACGACTTCAGCCTTATGAAAGGAATACTTGATAGGTATGCTCATTTTCTGCATACATAACTCTATTGTAGTCTTCCTTCGTTTGAAATGGCCGAGAATCATGTAGGTCGTTCATCGCCTATGTTGCCGACAGAGGATCATACAAGGGATCGAACGCCACACTACAACACAAGACGCGATTTCTAGTACGCGCTACAATACAATAATCCTATATCATACTTCATAATAATGCGTCTTGAACTGACTATACCTATATATCTAATTATATTTTTGTAGTACCGCCAGCAAAAACAAGATCACCTATGTGCATTTTACGTTTGCCATCATATGCAGCAAATCATTATTGATAAGCTGAAGGATCCCGAGGTTTGTCAATCTTGAAATAATTATTTCCTAATTATAAATTTAAATATATATGATTACCACTTTAATCTTGCTAGCGACAGGACTTGATCATAGATTTAGATGCACTCGTTGCGAAAGAGATCGCGGACGTTCGAGGGAAGCTCTGCGCCTTCATCAAGACAGAGATCATTAACACCAATGGAGAGTTTCACTCTGTTGCCAACGCAGAGTTTCACCCAGTCGACACCTCTCAACCACCTTCAAACAATTGATTCAATTGTAATCCAATTGTAACTATAGCGACAATACTTGAACAAATTCTTTTGTAATTTATTTTGAGTAATGATCACTTTGAGTTGTCAACAATTAATTATCTATGATGAATCTGTTTTCTGCATGCTTGTTTTCAGAGGGCATGGCTAGCAATTCCTAAGGCTAGCCAAAAATCAAAAAAAAATATAGTTATGTATAATGAACTATCACAGACGGTTTTTTTGTTGAAACCGTCTATGAAGGTATGTCAGTTCTATTTACAATCCGAAAAATCAGTTAGGTATAAAGACCTATCACAGACAGTTTTTTGTTGAAACCGTCTGTAAAGGTATAGTATCACAGACAAATTCCATTAAAAACCGTCTGCGATATGTAGGATATCACAGACGGTTCTATTTACTAACCGTTTGTGATATTCTTAAATCACAGACGGTTTGTAAATAGATCCGTTTGTGATATCCTACGTATCACAGACGGTTTTTAATGGAAACCGTCTGTGATACTATACCTTCACAGACGGTTTCAACAAAAAACCGTCTGTGTTATGCTATATCACAGATGGTTTTTGAACCGTCTATGATAACCACCTGCTATCACAGACATACAAATTCAGACGGTTCAAAAATCATCTGTGATGATGGTTCTGAACCGTCTGTGATAAGCATGTATGTACTAGTGTGAGCAATAGCACATCTAGCAATTTCTTGAGCTTGCATTGCAAAAATAACCTCCTCAGGACTCTTTGATTGAGATCCCAAAGTGATATCACAAGAACTAGCCACAAATTCTAAATATTTAATAGGAGCTTTATTAAGAATATTAAAAGGATTACTTTCAGAATTATCTTGAGCTTCCAGATTCTGAATGGACTTCAGGATGGCAGCTTTCTCTTGCATGGGAATCCCTTGGTCTTGAATTCTATTGCTCTTCTTTGTAGCTAGTTGAGGTTCTTTAATCTTACTTTTCCCCCCTTTTTTTCTTTGCCAAAATCCAATCTTCTGCAACATCCTCCTTAGACATCCTAAAAGAGTCCTTATCTATACTATCAAACATTAGAGAATCTTTTTCTAAAAGCTCCCTATCAACCAAGTCTTTAGAAAAAAAAACTTGTCCATAGACATTTTACACCCCATGGAAACCGAATCTTGTTTCTGAGTCTCATAATCAAGCTTATTAACCTTCTTACCCTGGCATGCCTCAGGAGCTTTACCAGAAGAATTTCCTTTAAAGGGAAGTTCCAGGCAAGGCCAGAGAGTAGCAGCCATTAAAGTAGGTCCCACATTAGTATGCACAACAATTTCTTTAGAAGTTTCCTGAAAACACTCCTTAGAATTGACTGAAACTTCCAGATCAAGGTCAACAGATAAACCCTCTCCCCCTTCCATATTAACCTCACTTTCCTTAAGACAAGGAGACTCAGAGTCATTAACAGTAATAGGATAACTGAAAGCCAAAGGCAACATTGGAAGAATTGGACTGTCACACTTAAACTCCACAATCTCCTTACCTTGGACTGACCCCTCTGAACCTGAGCCCCTTTGATGTTTGTGACTGTTTTTATTGGACTCTCCACCACTTTTGTACTCAGAAGTTTGATGAGAATCCCCACCATACTTTTCTGCCATTTTCCCATTCAGTCCTATGGGCACTACTACTGGACTCATCCTCTTCCTCATCCTCCTCTTCATCTTTTTTCTTATTATGAGTAATAGATCCTAGCTGAGGACCACCTTTCTTTTTGCCACCAAGACCTTTAGCTTCAAACCTGAGTTCATACCCAACAGCATTGATGAAAATCTCCACAAAACACATGATTTTAGTGGGATATTTGCAATTCACTTTGACCCTAACCGGGTCCAATCTCATCAAGCTGATTTCATCAACCTCAAGAGGTTCCCCAACCGTGCTTGCTAATCCTTTCACAATCTCCATGGATTTAGCAAAGATAGGAATACCAGAAACCTTCACCCAAACAGGGACTAGGACAGAAGAGGCATCTGGATCTAACTTGGATTTGTCCACTGTAGCTTTAATAGAATGTAAAGCTAATTCCACCCCTCTCACTTTAGACCAAGTTTCAAGAATAGACTTTGATGGAAAAACCACAGCATACTCAAATTCAGATAATTTTCTAACTTTCTAGTCCCAATTCTCCTGGATCAGATGTTTCAACTCCGCTTCAATTCACTGAATAGAAGCCACCCCTTCTTTAATACTAATAACATCGATGGCGACTTGTTGCTCGATACCTAATAAACCTGTAATTGAAGACTGTAAAAGCCCTGATCAGGAATGCCAAAACCGAAGAGTTTCAAACCATTTTGTTTCTTCTCGGCAGGACATCCAGAGGTCATATGCCCCATCTTTTTACATTTGTAACAAACAGGGGGATTAGTGCACCTAGCCTGGTGATGTCCCGATTGCAAGCAACGGAAGCAAGTACCTCTGTCTTCAACCCTTAACACCCCAGTATTAGGCCCAATCTCACCCCAACTTTTCTGATGATCCTCCTTTTTCCCCACATTCACATAATCCTCCCACTTTGAAGAAGATCGACCTGAATCAGACCGGAAACCACCCCCTCTAGACCTAGATCCACCTCTAGAATCGCCTCTAAATGAAACCCCCTTGTTGAAACAACTATCTCTACGATGCATTTCTCTACCACACGCATCCTCCTGCCACCCCTTGAAAGAATCCACCAGATCTCGCTCAGAAACCCCATAAAAACAAACATCCCCCTTGAGATCCCCTCTATTTTTATCTAGACTAGGACGAAATTGATTAGTACCTTGTCTCTGAAGATCCCCCTGATGTCCTTCCTGGAATCGCCTCTGCTAGCCTTGATCTCTTCATAGCTTTGCTCGCAAATCTTCCTCCATCAACAGATCACCCTCCTCCATCCACTCCTCTGGGGCGCTACGCTTCCCCCCTGTCCACTTGCGGGAGGAATCCCCAAATCGCCTTGGATATCTACCTCTACCACGATCCATTCCTCCCTCCCCCACACAACTTCAGCAAAAGATCTCAGCAATGGAGAAGTACTACGATTTCGCCGCACTACCCTAGCAGTGCCACCCCAGCATAGAACTTCACGCTCTCTGGCAATGAACCCTAACTCCCCCAAGCACGCCCCTTTCAGGATCCAGATCCACGAATGTGTTGGGATCCTTCGCCAGGAGTGAGAGTAGAGGTCTGATAAGGTAGTACCAACCTATGCGGTGGCCCAATCGGCCCATGAAGTTTGTCGGTGGCAATCCCCCACCATCCATGGCCTACAGAGTCATCCCACCCCTCAGCTCTAGTTCCACTGCCCACCTCTGGCGATCCCACTACCCACCTCTAGCGATTGAAACAACACGACGACAATCAACCACAACACTTCGAGAGGGCTCGCGACCATCCACCTCCGCCAGCGGCGGAAGGAACTCCGTTGGACCCTTTCCCTCCGCAAAACCTATCGGCTCTTCCACACACGAGGAGGAGGCCTCCCCTTCCCCAAACACGGTGAAAGTCACCGGTGTGGTGACGACTAGGGCTTGCTTCCTCGCCATCTCCAAACTCTGCTCTTGGGTGCCTTTCTTTAGTTTTGGCATTTGGGCTCAGTCGGGACCATGCTCTTCTCCATTGTACTATCTTCCATGTTCCTCTCCTCGATCAGATTTCGACATATTAGAAATGGACAGTCTACCAGGCATGTATTCTCAAAAAGAAAAAGAAAGTTGAACTCATCTATATTAGTTAAGATTTCGTTTTCTCATTTATGTACATCTCATTAGTAGCTAAGGTTACATGCGTAGCAATGTTGAGCACCGATTAGCTTATATCAGATTACAAATGCATGCTGCAACCTGAAATTACTCACGATTACAAACAGTCACTGTCAAACCAAAAAAAACAGAAGTTTTCTAGAGAGCAAAACGATAGCAACAGGGTGATAGGCCAAGCAGCGTGAGTATTTACATGTGCAGTGAAGTTCTCAAGAAACCAAGCTTTTGCCTTGTATCTTTGAAGTCCACGGAAGATCTTTTTTCTGAATCAGCTGAAAGTGACATATTGAGCACATGCAAGGAACTCGTCCATATACAAACAATATTTCAAGCATATAAATGCACATCCAAGGTCTTCCAGAGACAAGTTGCTAATCTGATAATAATGAACTTAATTTGTTGTTTGTGGCTTGGTGCTTTTGTCAACTTGGTCCAAAGCCGGCCACACATTGAGGCGAACCGGTCAAACGTTGGACTTTTATAGAGCTGTATCATGAGGTTCGTATGCCTTGCAGCCACCAGGCACAGATTTTTCACTTTCTCTATGGATGTAATGTCCCAAAATTTGGTTTTTCAAAAATCTTTTGAGTAGTTTAGGTCCCTGAAAAAATTCACCAATTTTATTTCAATTAATAAAGCTTAATTGGTACTTTCATAAATCAAAAATAATTTAACATGATTAATCTCAACATCAACTATTATTAAAAATTATTTTATTTGGATTCTATGTGCTTGGATACATTTTTTAGAATTTTTCTGAGTACATTTGCTATTTTCTATTTGCCCTTTGTGCTTTCTGCTATTTTCTAAAAAGAAAAACCTATTTAAATCTCAGTTTTCCTCGTGGGCTGAAATCCTCGCGACCCATTCCGTTTCCCCTCCTTCGGCCCGTTGCCATTCCCGTTTCTCACCCGAGCCGGCCTAGCCCGCCATCTTCTCTGCTTGGCCCACCTGGCCTTTTCTCCCTTCGACCCGATCCGCTGCTCGGTTCAAACTCCTGTTTCACGATCGCTAACCCCACTTTGGTCATTTGCGCTACTGCATTTGCTAACGATGGGCGCAACGTGTTCTCGGCCCGCCGCCGCCTCTTCTTGAAGTCCACCGCCCTCCTTACCCGTCCCGCCGCCACAATGACTCGCGCCAAACCCTAGCAAGGCCCGCCGCCGCTCCGGGCCACTTGCGGCCGCGCCGCCTTGGCTTCCACACAGACGCACACCGAGGCTATAAATAGCCTCGGTGATCCTCGATCCGCGCACTCACCACGCTGCCTCCCGAAGCCCTAGGCACCGCCACCACGTCGCACAAGTTCGCCGGTGTTGAAGCCGAGCCGCCGTCACCATGGATGAAGCCCAGAGCTCCTGCTGCTGCTGAATCGGTGCCTCTTCGTCTTCACCGGTGCCGCCCTCGAGATCCCCGTGGCACCCTCGCCTCGGATCCGTGGCCACCATCATTGAGCCGCCATCGGAGCGCCTGCCGTCTCTCTTCAACCGAGTCGCCGCCGCTTCAGTTTCCTCCCTCACATCCCGTGCGCGTGCCCGAGCCGCACTCGCCCTAGCCGACCCCTCTACCGCCGCATCTAGCGCCGCCGCCGCCGCTGCCGAACCAACCGGAGCTCCGCCACTGCCGGCCATGACCAGAGATCCCACGCCAGCGAGCCACGCCGGTTTCTTCTCCCTTCACGCCACGTCAGCACGCCACTTCACCAGCCATGCATGTGGTCACTATTCATGGCTGCGTGCGCATGTGTATCTCGGTTGGGTGGGCTGTCCTTGTTCCCTGTTCCTTGTTCATTCTTTATTTTGATTCTCTTTGTGAATCCTTCTCTAATCCTTGCAGTACCAAGCCGCCACCTCCTTACATCAAAATCGGCCTGTAGCTTCGGATCTTGTTCATGTCTAGCATCCAGTATGTGAGTATATGGCTTGTTCTCTGATCCCCTTCTGTCTCTGTTAATTATTTCCCTAATCCATGCTTTGTCAACTCAGTGCACAATCTTCGCTAGTGCCTTTTCCATACACCAAAAATCAGGTCGGTAGGCGGCAGCAGCTTCTTTGCTCATCTGTTGTTTTGCCATTAATATATTCCATGTTGTATCGTTCTGATACTTACCTTCACATGTGGTCCCTTTGCCATCCATACATATATATCAATCTGTCTCTCTTCCATGTGGGCCCAGCGCCCTCTCTCTCCCTTGTATGCCTAGGTGACGATGGGTCCTGCGTTCCAGATCTGAATCAGGGAGTGCCACCCGTAGCCACGTTGGCTTTACATCCGATATGGCAGCCACGTCATCGATCCCGTGCGTGCCACCTCGTCGCCACCTCACCGCCTTGTCACCACCATCTCTTGCCATGTCACCTCCTCCGTGCACGCATGGCCGCATTGTCAGCGCCTACATGGCATACTCCTAACCCTAACCCTAAACCACACTGCATGGACATGGTTTATGTGAACCGAGTCTATGCTGGCCGCCCCATGCGTCGGTGCACTATTCCATGAACCTACCCTATGCCTTGTGGACCCCGTACGTCAGCCAGACATATCAAACCCTAGATGTAAACCTAACCTAAGCCATACCGGTAGACTTGGCTCGCTATGAGTAGAGTCATTTATTAAATGGTCCCTCCATGTCAGACCCTATTCTGTGAATTCAGTTCACCATGCACCAAACCCTAGCCCATGGACTTGGTCTATGGACCCATGGCCCACTTGTCTTTCCCTTTTTCCTTATTTCTAGAATTATAGTAATTACAGAAATTCAATTATCCAGTGGGTCCCACCCGTCATCCACTGTTCCTTTTCGGAAATTAATTTGGTTTCTGAAATCCAATTGGTCCCACATGTCATTCACTGTCTTCGTTCGTCTTCGTTCTCTCTCACTTACCAGTGGACCCCACTTGTAAGTCTCCAATTCCGTTTATTTTAATTAATCCGAAGGAATATTCTCTGAATATTCTTTTTCATCATTTCATGTGATCTTTCAAAGCACACATCTTTTAAATTCAAACTCCGATCGAGTTCATTCAAACTCCTAAATTCATCTCAATTCAATATCTATTTATCTGAGATTATTATTTAATTTTTGGAGTTTGTGTGCTCTCTATTATTTATTTATTTGGTTTATTTACTTGTTGCGAGTAGACGTTGATACTTCGAGAAGTGCTGATCAAGAAGGAGTTGAAGATCAAGGAAGTAGAAGATTAAATAAGATCGTCATTGCTATAGCAAGGCAAGTCATACCTTTGATCATATTGAATCCCAGTTTTCAAAAGTTATATTGATTCAAATTATTACATTTACTTTAAGTATTTATTTTAATGCTTTTGGGTTTAGTTAATAATCCAATTTGTTATACCCACCTTGTCTAAATTGATATGTCATAATCTTTTGTCACCCTAGCTTGGTTATTTATTTAGTTGGTAATATCGTAGTACCAACGTGGGTTGGTTAGATACGAGTAGATTGCTTAGCCATGCCACGAATCACTTGTTCATGCAAAGTTGCAATTATCAACTTGATTAAGTGACTATAGAACTTTGTGATAATCTGTGTGTACTATGTGATATTATGGCATGTGTTGCACTTAACCAACTGGGTGGTAAAGATTTAGACTAATGCAAGTGGTGGAAACTGTGTTACATGGTGGCTTTGTGAAATGGGAATATTAATCTATGTGGCTTAGTTAGAAATTAGAAGTCTTGCCTTGGTCAATTAAGGACTGAACATTGTGCGCCATTGAACTGGGCCTCCCGTACAACCACATGCCTGTTATGGGACGGGCCTAACTTAGTAAGTTATGAATTCTTGACATTGATTGCTCAGGTAGTAGGTTAGGCTCGATGATGGGTGGAGGTGTGTGCTACCAAGTAGTCGCATCATGACGGTTCGCCGCTTCCTCGTCCAGCGGTGTGTGTCATACCATCCATCGTATAGTTTGGTATGACGGCTCGTAAACTTCTCGGGAGTGTCAATGCTTGAGATGAAGTTTCGAAAGGTTTTGTTGTGATCACCGATCCAGCTTGATTGCATCTTGTGGGTAAAGTGTACAAACTCTACATAGTGTTAAATCAATCTATTCGAATAGCCGTGTCCTCGGTCATAGACATGCTCGGGGATTTCACACGAGGGGTAGATTTTCATAAAACAGTTGGGAAGGGAGCTGTGTGATCTAAATCATATGGCTATGTGAATAATCTGTTTAGGCTATGTGTCTTTATGAAATCAAACTGTTAAAACCTATTATTGTTTATTTGTTTTACTTATGCTTTTAATCTATTATTTGTATTCAATTGCAAATGTTGCATTTCTGCAAAAGAACCACCGATTGCCATTCCTTTGGAATAAATCTGCATGTATAATTGCATTTATGTGGTGTGACTTGCGAGTATGGTCGTGTACTTATGCTTGCTTTATTAAATCAAGCAGAAGTGAAAGAATCGTCAATCAACGAGGTCTACTTCAAGGATCGTGGAGAACTAGGTTGCACACCCCAGCCGATTGCTTGTGGGCATATAGATGGGCTTCACTGAAGTTATTCTTTTCCGTTCCGCTGCAGCTTCATTGAGTACTGCCTTCTGAGGCGTTAATTGTAAGCTTTGACCTTAAGGTCTTTACTCTGATATTTATTGTTATTGCCTATTTATTAGTCGTCTTTGTATATGGAAATGATATTTCGCTGATGTTGCCACTGTGTGCACTAGAGTGATCCTGGACTAGTGCAGTATACATAGAGGGTTCAGAATTGCATTTTTGGGTCCCGGCAATGGATACCATCAAAGATAAGCAAAGATTAAACATAGACACTATGGGATCTTTACAATATGTTTGTCTTTTTTTTTGTATCATGCTTTCAGTGTAAATTCATAAATTATGAGATTGATGCGTTATGGAACCAAGATGCTATATATCGTGTTTAGCAAGCATAAATTGGCCATTGTATTTAGGATTCTAGGACAAACCATGGCCTTTAATCGCAAGGTGTTGTATATTAATCAGGTGACATTTTCGTTCTTATCCATAAGTTACTCCTTTTGAGCTATCAGATCTAGATTCAGCCAAGGAAAGGTGATTTCGCCCCCCCCCCCCTCTGAAGTATTTTCAATTCGTTCAAAAAATTTTGGAAATATTTGAATTTGTACAAATTACATCCTAAATTTGATTTTGGACAAAATTCGATCAAATTTCGTCTAGTTTAAAAACCCACCGAAATTCCAAATTTTTGTACAATTCGTTCCCCTCTGAATTTTTTTTCGAAATGAATTTGTTTTCCCTAGATTCAGCCACCATCATCCATCTTCCACAACTATATATATTCCCCTCCCTCTCTCCTCCCAATCCCGGCCCCACTCTAACTCATCCATTCTTTAGCGCCCCCTACCCCCACACCAGTGCATCAGAGCTCCGCTGCCTCACCAGTGATCCCTCACTACTACCACTACCACCTCCTGCAACGGCTGTTGGCACCGAGGGCAGCGTCGACGCTACTCGCCTCCTCCTCCACAACCCCTCTACCAACTCCATGCCATTGTCCCGCCTTCTTCCTCGTCTCGAGTGGCTCATCACTTCTGAATTATTGATTGCCGCCCAACGCCTTCCGCCCCCACCTTAACTTGCTAGTCCCACAAAGGCCGTGTTGCCCTCTACTGCTGCCCACCGTCCTACTCTGATCTCACAATAGGTGGTGCTGCCCCAAAACTGCCCCCTAATTCCATGGCCAAGTCTCCGATGAACCCGAACCCTAACCCTACCACCATCGGAGTGAAGGAAGATGGCAACCTGAAGCACAAATCGCGAGGTGGATCTGGATCCAACTATGAGCAAAATTGACTTATAGTTAAGGATTTTCCAGTCTCACGATGTTTAGCAAATATTTTCATACACAAATTCATTGTTTTTACATATGAATTTGTATGACTATGAGCAAGGGCGGAGATGGGCCTTGGGCCGGTTGGGCAACGGCCCAAGGCCCGGAAAGAATAGTGAGAGGACCTTCTACTGTACATATGTGAAATTTCTCATTTAACAGTGGCCAGGCCCGAGACCTATGACCCGGCCCGAGGCAAACACCCCTAGGCCCAGCTCCCTAACCGGCCCAGCCGAGCACCCCAAGCCCCAACGCCTCCTCTGTCTCCCTCAGATAGCAAGAAACCTTACGTAGTACGCCAAAGAAGCACACCTTGCCAGCCTTCACCTAGCGCTCCTCTCGTGCGCCTCCGCGCGCCTCCTCTCCTTGGCGCCGCCCAACGCCCCTCTCCTCAGTCCTCACTCCTCACCCAATCACCCGACTCACTCGGAGGCCAGCGCCGCCCCCTGCCTCCTTTCCATGGCTCCACCGCGGCACCGTCCATTGCCCAGCGCGGCCCCCTGCTCCGCCGCCCCCCAGCGCCTCCTCTCCCCTTGGCGCCACCCCTCCTCTCTGTCGCCCCAGCGCCTCCTCTCCTCACTGGGCGGTCGGCGCCTTGACCTCCTTTCTCTCACTGCCGCCCCCCCAGAGCCTCCCTCTCGGCCCTCGGGCTGTGCCGCCCCCGCCCCTCCTCGAGCTTGACCAGACCCTTGGCCATGCCGCGTCGCCCGCCTCCTGTGCCCCTCCCAAGATTTAGCTTATTCTCAAGATTTTCAGGTCATAGACTAATAGGTTAGTGCTTGACATTCAAACTGCTAGGAGAACAAAAATCCAAAGGATGGAGACTTGCTTGGCTCTCATTTCTTGAAAACTTGACCTTTTTACGAGGCTTTGATGTCAATGACTTCAAAAATTAAAGTATGTGACAAGTGGAGATGCGATTGACGGTGTAGAAGATGTTCAAATTGCATTGCATGCTATCCATCAACAGTAGCTCCAAGTTTTGAACCGAATGCGTGTTGATTTATAAGTCTTGATTTATCCATCAACAGTAGCTCCATCAAAATCATTTTATAAGTCTTTAGATTTGTGAATGAGTGTTCTCATATGTCATGTGATAGCTTATCCAACCACATCCTTCAGATAGGATCCTTGCTATATGATTTGCCTGCTGCATTGTTGGTCATTAGCTTATTAGCTATAGCAATTAACAAACATATTTGGTCCTTTGGAAGTCAAAGCTTAATGGGGGAATCTACACCATATTCACATGCTCTATAGCCATATATGATAGGCAAAATAATGCAAGAAAATTGTCTATATGGTAGGATTCTATTTGAAATACTATTACTATATGTCATTTGATCCATATGAATTGATTTGATTCTATTTGATGTACTAGAAATACATGATGAAGAGGATCAAGAAATTGACATCTTTAGGTGTTGTAAGGTTTCTTTTAGTGGTATGTTACATTCTTTCTTTTTTTTGGCTATGTTTTATCTATTTTGTCGTATCATTAAACATGGAATTCAAATTTTATTTTGATTATGCATTTGTGTTGTACTTTTGTTATACCTCAGTGTGGATAGTATTTGACGTTAGTTATAGACTTATAGCCACATAGTTTTTGGCCTGAGGCTTTATGAAATCCTGGCTCCGCCACTGACTATGAGACCTTGTAAAACTGATCTATCAATCGTGATAAGATTCATGGAAGAAACAAAACCATGTTGTACCACATACAAGGCCTTGTGCAAGTATGGAATCGCAAAAAAAAAAAAAAAAAAGGCCTTGTGCAAGTATTTCGTTTGTACCATGCGTCCATGCTTGCCAAGGGCTTGCCTGTAAGCCGATAAATAGAGCCAAACAACATAGACGCCTTGTCAGTTGTCTTTCACAGGACAAATGGACGAAAGATCCATTGTTGTCTTTCACAGGACAAATGAACGAAAGATCCATTTGTAGCTTCTGGTTAAAGAAAACACTCTTGCTCTCGTGTTCTCCGCTAGACATGGTCTCAAGGAGTCTCTCGAGCCAAGAAACAAATGCATGCTGTAGATCTCCCAAGTGACGGATCCATGCACTCGCTCGTGTACTCATGCATCGTTGCTTGCCTCCTCCCGTACGTGCAAGTGGGAGCAGCCGCCTTGTTGATATATACATGCTAATACTATGTCGGATCAGATTCCAAGAATCTAAATCTTCTGTGAAAGATATTGTGTTATTCTCTGGATCAAAAGATAGCACTTACAGATACATCACTTAATCATTTCATACATGGCATAGATTAAACCATACCATTCATTAATTAACACATCAGAATTTACATAGACCGCATCGGGTCAATTTTACAATAAGGGCTGAATAGGCCAAACTGATTACATTACAAAGACGGAAGCGATAACGGAAGCAAAAGGGGTGAGAGCACATCTCTCCACAGACAAGCGACTGGGGAAACCCGTGTGCGTCTGATATTACCCAAAGACTCAGATAATATAGGATACACGCAAGCACCAACGGAGTCAACTAGACTGGGGCGAGACTAGAACAACTAAAGACAAATTACGCTTCATCATCTCCTGGGCCTCCAACTTCTAGATTCTCGTAGTACGTGTAGTCTTTAGGGTTTCCTGCTTCTGAGGAATTTTGGGGAAAAGAGCGAGAATGAGCACAACTTCCGTGCTCGCGAGCCAACACACAATGCAATAATATACATATAAGGCTTAACAAAGATGGCTAAGGTTCTTTGATTTGCTAAAGCAACATTTTTAATTATCATAATTACAAAGTCCTATCACTTAGCATTTTAACCAAATTGTATTTTATTAAAGAGAGTAATTCTGCTATATTTATTTTAGTAGTGGTTCCCTCCATCGGAAACTCTACCTAATGCTTCGTTTGATTGGAGCTACCTCCATTATTAACACCGCTGAGCTCGGCAGCTCAGGTAAAATCCAAACTCAGGGCTAGGTGAGCCCTCCACATTTTTCACTCCACCCACAAAGGTTTTCAAAATAGAACTAACTCAAGTAAAGTTCTCAGGACCGCCTTTGACTGTAGGTGCGGCTGTTTAAATAGTTTAGACTCTACAGAGGTTGCACACTGTACCCACAAGAGATAGTCATACTTGTTACCCCACATAATTTCGTAGTCATGTAGTTGAGTGACCATCACAGTAACCTTTCAAATTACCTCGCCCCTTACATCATCTCACCCATATGGGCCGCGCTTGCGGTGGGTCTCATAAGTTGTGCGGGATGTCGCCCCCACGACGAGTCGTAGCAAGCACTTGACCATCGGTGTCCCTTCCCAGCTCACACTTGCATGTCTTCACTAGTGAGATGACTTTTAGGGTCCAATAAATTTACTAAGCCAAGTTGAAGTTTGCAGACTTGTGGTTGTACTTGTTTTACACGGGAGATCATGACAAGATTAAGTCCTTAGGGGTTATCTGGGCAGCTTATTTCATACACCAGTATTCCTTGGGCTGCATTAGCACCCATCAACATTGTACCATTCACCACCAACATTCCTTGGGCTACATTGGCACCCACTAATATACCATTCATCATATCATCCGCCCAGATAGGAACAGCAATTAGGATTTTTGAGGAGTAAAATACGTCAACTCACCCATCTCAGTCATTTCCCCACAATGACTGCCCAAAACCATTTTCATGTTTTAAAAGATGATGATTGGGACATTTAATGTCCCGGTACTTAAGCAAGACTAGCATCTCACTTAAGTACAACCTATAACTAGTATTTACCATATAGTTACTAGGGTGACAAGGATTAAGGGATTCAAGTTGTCAAGGATGGCATATTAATTAATTAATTAATCCTCAAATGGGTATTTAACTAACTTAAGCTTTAACATACATTTGATTAAAGAATTAAAGCATGCAATTTTGGTAATTTAAATGAATATAATTTGCATAAAATGTAGGCTCAATGTGATCAAAGTATTGACTCGCCTAGGTTATAGGTAAGAGAATCTTGATATTCTTGTACTTGATCAACTTGGAGATCTTCCGCGTCTTCAAATCCTATTAGGATGAACGTATCAAAAAAAAGGCACAAACAAGCAAAGAGAGCAAATAAATACACAAGAATAAACAAATGAACTCAAAATTGAACAAGACCTATGCCATTAGCACAATCTTGAATTTACAAATTTTTAGAAACAAACTTCATAATTTTTGGAGCTATAACGGAGGAGAATGGAATTTACGAAGATTGAATTGCAATTAAAAGAGAGAGAGAAAGAGAAATGGTTCACAGCACAGTTCATGGACTAGGCTCACGCGCATAGGGCGCTAGTCCACGAGAATAGTGCGCGGTGGGGCCCACATGTCGGTCACTGAGGCAAACAAGGGGGGTTAAGTGGCCATTACTATTTTGAGGGCCCACCGGTCGGTGAGACAAACCGGCCTTAAGACAAACACTTAAGGGCTAATGATTCCATTAGGTTTAAGACAATCATTAACGCTTAATCAATGGTGAACAGTGGCTCTGGTCTAAACGTGCCACACGCGGGGAGCTCACGGGCATGCATGGCTAGAGCTCGCTGCCGGCGAGGGCGGGTGCTGCAGCGGCGACCAAGGGCCGGAACGGGGAGCTGGTGGTGAGGGGAAAGTGATGATGGTGGTGGCAGCGCCGAAGGTTGACTGGAGCGGCAGCGTGCTGGAGTTGAGCGGCGGCGGCAGCTCGGTGATGGCGGCGGAGGAGCTACAGTGGAGGTCGGTGCGGGGGAAGGGAAGCACGGCGCGAAGCTTGGCGAGGCGGTCCTACTAGGACGAAGAAGGGGATCGGAGGAAGATGGTGGCCGGCGGTGCCTGGTGGAGAAGAGTTGACCGGAGGCGGGGAAGGAGGTGAAATCCGGCGACTGCGGTGGTCTGGAGGCGAGGGGGCTTGAGGGGAAGTGCTCCTAGAGGTTGGTGGCACACGGTGACAAGGTCGGTGGCACCGGAAGATGGCCGGAGCGGCCAGACACCGGCGGGGGCGGCGACGGCCGAAAATGGAAAAAGGGGTAGCTTTGCTTGGTGGCTTACCGAGACTTCGAGGGGCAGCGTGAGGGAGAATGAGGGGGCACAGGAGGTGCTTTATAGGCGGTCGAGGGTGGCTTGGAGCCGTTGGGGAGGCTAGTGGCGACACATGATCCTGAGGCGGCGTCGGCGAGCTTTGCACGTGGAGGCGATAAGACGAAGGGGTGGGTGAGGCATAGCGAGGGCGACGACTTTGGGGTCGTGGTGACGAAGCCAAAGACGTGGGCGCATGCATGGTCCGGACAGGCGAGGATGGCCATGGCGCTCGGCTGAGGGGACAAGGCAGAAGGAGGGCGAGGAAGTCACCGGGGGCAGCGGGAGTTGGTGGAGCACGTGGGTGCAGAGGGAGTCGGTGGCGGCAGAGTCAGGCAGAGGAGGTGGCGTTTGAGCTCGAGAGAGCTGGCGGTGGCAGGCGGCCTCGTGCGATGGCATGCGCGCGAGAAGAAAGAGAGAGGGAGCGGGCTCGGGCGCTGGTGGCCAAGGAAGAAGAAGGCGTCAGGTGGACCGAGCCAAGAAATGGCTGAAGAAATGGCCAGGGGGAAAGAAAATGGGCCGAGGCAGCTGGGCCAAGGGAAGTGGCAACCGGGCCAAAGAAAATGGCCAAGGGAAACAGACTAGGCCCAAAAAAAAGTGGGCTGAGCCCAAAAAAGAAGGAAGGCCAAAAGAGAGAACAGGCTGAAAATTCAAAAGAGAGGAATTCAAACTGAAATTTGAATTTCAGGGGTCAAGGAAGTTTGAAACTGTGGATATCATGGGGATATGCTCACGATCTTAAGATGATGTTACAATTGGCAATCGCGTTGAAGGTTTGTCGAAACACTCGTTTTCGGCGAAGTTCAATGGCTGTCAGGTTCCAAGCGGTTAGACCGGCCAATAGGTAACGGTCAGACTAGCCTATGTAGCGGTCAGACCGACCACCACTGGCGGTTAGACCGGCCAAGCCTCGGGTCAAGTGGCTGGCAGTCAGACCAGCCAATGGGCAGCGGTCTGACCGGCCATAGATGATTTTTGAGTTTGGAGCTGGGCCAAAAATAGAGGGTGTAGGCTAGAGAGGGGATTCTTCTATACTTGGTCTCATAATTTTTGCAATTTTGAGTCAAAAGTTCTATTCGTTTAAAATTTCCAGAGAGTTTCGGATTTCCAAGGAGGAAATTTTGGTTAAATCCTTCTTTGGCGGTCGATCGGCCAGTGTGGCAAGCCAAACCGCTGTATGGTCGACCGACCATGGGTGGCAGTCTAACCGGTTTTGACTTGTTCGTCGGCCATCTTGGCGGTGATGATTGTTTGGTTAGGTCAAGTTCATGGGGTTCAGTGCATATGTGTTGCATGATGCATGTTTTAACTAACGTGGGTCAAGTTGCGAAGAACTTGTTTCTGGAATCGATTTCTTTGTCCATTGTTGTGCAGAAAGCTTGGAGGTCAACGACGGTCAACGGCGAGAATTATCGGGACTAGGCTTGGAGAGATGAGGTTCAGAATGATCAAGGATATCAGGTGAAGTCAGAAGACTCAAGCATAGCACAAAATAGACAAGGATGACCGAACGGGAAGTTCGGTGTGACGGGTTGTATCAAGCGGCGCGGGGGTTAGTGCAAGTGCCATGGTGGTTACGGTGGGAGCTGGATGGGAGAGACTTGCCGACATGAAGAAAGTCGTTGATCAACCTACACGTGGCGAAGCATGGGATTGCTTCATGAAGATTGGACTCGGTCTTCGGAGAAGGATCGAGAAGGGATATTTTGGTAACTTCACCTAAATACCGCCTTGATGACCTTTTGCTAATCCGCGGCGCAAGATGGCGCAACGAGAAACGGCTTAGGTTAAGAGGAGATGAAGACGTCGCTTTAAAATACGTGCATAAGTGAAACCCATTTGTGTGTGGTCTTAACGGTGCCTATTAAGAATATCCTTCTAGAAGTTAGCCTCCACTATAAATAGGGGAGGGTGCTAGTTGTGCACCCCCCAACCCTCAAATCTAAAACTCTAGTTTGTGTTTCAGGGTTAGGAGAGAATAGTGGAGAGGTTAGGGTTCTAGGGAGTTGGATTGATTGTGTTCTCCTAGATGGAGTGGCTGTAAACCAACATCAATCTCAAATCAATCCAAGCAAGATTTCTCAAGATGAGTCTCTTTTTGTTCTTGCTCTATATTTGGTGATTTTAGGGCTTTCTTTGATCTGTTGGTTTTTCTTTGGTTTATGGCCTAGATCTTACTTGCTGTGACATATGGGAATACATCTAGGATCATCTTGATCATCTATTACCCACGAGCAAGTTTTTAGATCACCTTTTGGTTTTGACTCGGTTTTGAAGCAACCTTCACTCAAACGGAAAAAGGTCAAAACTTTGGCAACGATCTTCACAATCGTTGATTGGAATAGGTTCCTGACATCCTAAAGAAGGTATGTTTCAAGTTTCATGAAGTTTGGAGTTGTGGATCAAAAGTTGGACCAATTTGTGATTTTGAGTTCGGGCTGATTTTACTGTTCATTGGCCTGGAGGTCAGACCTCCATGTACCTAGCAGTTAGATCGCCCATGGTGAGTGGTCAGACCGCCCCTAGTGAGAGATCTGACCTCCCAACTCATTTGGATTTGAGTACTTGGTGATTTTGGTCCATTTGCTTCGGGGTTTTGATTGGATTCAATACAAATCTTCCATTGTGCTTGTATGTTGATCTTCATAGCTTTCATAGCTATTGAAGTGAAATTAGTATTGAATTCAATTCAGGAGAAAAAGAGATCGTGCTTCTATTCACACCCCCCCCCTCTAGTCGCCTTTTCGGTCCAACAAGTGGTATCAGAGCCCGGTTAGTTCAATCTTAATCTTAACCGGTCACTAAACTTGGCAATGGAGAAGTACTCCACCAAGCCACATATCTTCGATGGGCTCGACTATGCCTATTGGAAGAATCGCATGCGTGTCTTCCTTCAGAGCGAAGGTCAAGCCATATGGGAGGTTGTTCAAGCTCCGCTCGTTTTGCCCGAGGTTGCTTCACCGGCTTCAGCAGCCCTCTTGGCTAACAACCACAAGGCAAAGAACCTCCTATTTGTCGTGCTTGGTAGACAGGAGTATGATAGGATTTACAATCTTGAGACCGCGCACGAGATTTGGCACACCCTCGAAACTTACCATGAGGGTTTGTCCCAAATTAAGCAAGTACGCTAGACGGTCTTCAAGCGAGAACACAACAAGTTCGAGATGCGTCCTAGAGAGAGCATCGATGATGTATTCATTCACTTTAACAAAGTGATTAATCAGATGAGAGTAGTAGACATCGAGTATTCTTAGTCTGAGAATGTCACCCACCTCTTGGCTGCAGTCAACACCAATGAGTGGGAGATGAAGGCTACTACTATTGAGGAGAATGTCGATCTCTCTAATCTGTCTTTGGAGCTGCTCTATAGCAAGCTCAAGACTCATGAGATCAAGAGAGGTAGTTATTCTAAGAAGGAGAACATAGCTTTGGTGGCTGATCCTCTTAAAAGAACTTCTGATATTTCTTCTGAGTCTTCCTCTGGATTTTCATTTGCCTGTTTATCTGCAATCCATGAAGAGGAACTTGAGAGTATTCCTAAGGCTGAGTTAGCCCTTCTAGCCAAAAAAATTCACGCGGGCCTATAACAATATGAGAAACAAGAAGAGAGGCGGCCCTGTGACATGCTATGATTGTGGAGAGCTCTACCATATCCGGGCGAACTGCCCCAAGCTAAAAGGGAAGGGCAACCACAAGGATGAGAAGGTAGCTTGGAGGAAGCCTCAAGGGAATAAGTTCAAGTTTGATGCTGCCAAGCTCATGAAGGCTGCTCACTGGGTCCTTGCCGCTTTTGGAGAGCAATCCATGAGTGATGTGGACTCCAAGAGCGAGGAGGACAAGGAGGAGGAGCTCCCTCAAGAGAAGAAGAAAGGCAAGGAAAAAAGACTTCACCGGTATGTGCTTCATGGCCGACTCTGTCGACATCGATGAGGTACCTCCATCCTATGATGTTCTCTCTGCTAGATGCGATACTATCTTTGAGCAACTGCTTATCCAGGATAATGCATTAAAGTTCACCATGGTTAGGAACAAGGATTTAGAGTCGCAAGTTGATAATCTCATACTAGAACTTATGAATGCTAAAAATCTTGATGCTGATGAATGTTCATCTTGCCATGCTTTACACTCTGAACTTGCTAAATTGCAAACTACTCATGATGTTGCCTTGCACCAACTAGAAAATGCTAGGACTGAGTTAATTGAAGTTAAATCTGCTCCATGTGAAAAATGCTTAGAATCTAGCAAGTTGGTCGCTTCTAATAAGGCTGAGTCTAATTTTTGCTCTTTCTGCTTAGAACGTGAATATGAAGTAAAAGACATATTAGAAGCAGTTAGAGCTAAGTATGCCAAGCTTAAGGATAAAATTGATTCTGCTCCTTATGCTTCATGTGAAGCTCTTAAGCTTGAAGTTGTTATTCACAAGAAGAAGCATGCTAGATCCATTAAGGCCAAAACTTGTAAATTATGTTTTAATCTTGGAAAAGAGAATGCTTATCTTAAGGATACATTAGAAAAATTCTCTAAGGGTAAGAAATAGTTAAATATGATTCTTGACAAGTCAAAAAATCCTTATAAAAAGCAAGAGTTAGGATACAACTTTGCACAAGACAAGTCCAAGCCAAATGTTATTCAAGTCTTGGAAAATGGCTTAGTTGAGTTCAAAACCCAACCTGCAAAAACCATTTTCAAATCTACAGGTTTTGCCCAACCATATTTTGAGCCAAAAGGTGCTTCTCACAGTGGTACCAAGTACCATTGCACCTATTGCAAGAAGGATGGGTATTTTCTTGAGTTCAGTTAGCGTAGGTTGAAAAATACTAGGAGAAATCTTGCTAGAATTTTATTTCATCAACCTAGAGCCTTCATGAGACATGGTCATCTAGAAAAGCAACCTGGACTAGGATTTGTTTCACATTCTCATCATCATCATGTTCCTAGACAAGATGCTTCTCATGTTCGTGTAACCATTTCTCATGATAGAACCTCAAGTAGGATCAAGGATAGCAATTCTGCTTTGTATACTACTCGCAGACGTGTGTCTCAGTACTGGGTTCCCAAGTCATGTTTAACTAACCCCAATATTGAGACACATCGATCTTTTGTGTCTTGATTTTTAGGATCGTCGTGGAAGGGGGAAGAACACATGGTTCATCGACTCTGGCTATTCACATCACATGACCGGAGACTCAAGATGGTTCACCTCCTTCACGCGGTCGATGGGTGATGACTTCATCACCTTTGGAGATGATACGCAAGGGCGGATTGAAGGAAGAAGATCGATCAGGGTGAATGAAAAATTCATCCTGAAGGACGTCGCTCTTGTGGACAAGCTAAGGTACAACCTGCTTTCTGTCTCGCAGCTTCTTGATGATGGCTATGAGACTAGATTTAAGAAAAATGCTTGTCGTGTGCTTAATTCAGCTGGTGAGCTTGTTTTTGGGATTTCTAGAGTTGGTAGAATCTTTGGAGCTAACTTTTCTAAATCTCTTGCTGGATCTCTCAAATGTTTAATTGCATCTTCTTCTGAGTTCTGGCTTTGGCACTGTCGTTTGGGGCACATTGGTTTTGATCATCTAACGCGAGTTAGCAGCCTTGATCTCATGAGAGGTTTGCCCAAACTCAAAGCCGTTAAGGATGTTGTATGTGCGCCCTGTAGGCATGGCAAGCAAGTTGCCGCCTTACACCCTTTATTGACTATGGTCATGACTGACGGCCCGGGACAGTTGCTTCACATAGATACTGTTGGTCCTGCTAGGGTTCGGTCAGTCGGTGGCAAATGGTATATTCTTATCATAGTCGATGATTTTTCGAGATACTCTTGGGTGTTCTTTCTTGCTTCGAAGAATGAAGCTTTTGATCATTTTTATTATCTTGTTCTTCGCTTGGCTTCTGAACTCTCTGGTGTCTTGAGAGCAATTCGCAGTGACAATGGCATGAAGTTCAAGAATGCCTCATTTGCCTCTTTCTGTGCTGAGCGTGGTATTGAGCATCAGTTCTCTTCTCCACACGTCCCTCAACAAAATGGCGTGGTGGAAAGGAAGAACAGAACCTTAGTCGAGATGGCTAGGACAATGCTAGATGAGTATAGCACTCCGAGGAGGTTTTGGGTCGAAGCTATTGCTATAGCTTGCCATATTGCCAATCATGTCTTCTTGAGACCATTTTTGGGCAAGACATCATATGAGCTTCGGTTTTGTAGAAAACCCTCTATTTCTCACTTTTGGGTTTTTTGAGCTAAGTGTTTTATTCTCAAGATAGGAAACCTAAATAAATTTGAGTCAAGAACTTCTGATGGTTTATTTCTAGGTTATCCTGCACATTTGAGGGGTTTTCGGGTTTTTAATCTTGAGACTAACGTTGTCTAAGAGACATGCAATGTCACTTTTGATGAGACTAGCCCTAGTGCTAGATCAGACGTTTCGGGTGATACACAGGCGACGGAGAGCATTTTTGTAGAGGAAGATGATGATGGAGTCGATGATGCTCTCCCACCTGCTGTTGACGCTCCTATTCCAGCTCAAGAACCTGCTTTGACTACTTCACCTCCAATTGAGGCTCTTAATGCATCTTCATCATCAGCAGTACCTATGGAGGTCGAAGAGATGCTATCTCCCTCGGACGCTCCACTTCACATTTAGAGGCATCATCCACTAGATCAGATCATTGGTCATCTTCATGAGCGAGTCACTCGCTCCAGGTATCATGATCCGAGTCTCTACTCCTATTCTGCATTTATTGCTTCTTTCGAATCCCGTGATATATCACATGCTTTATCTGATTCTAACTGGGTTAATACCATGCATGAGGAGTTAGAGAACTTTGAGAGAAACAAGGTTTGGAACATAGTAGAGCCTCCTAGTGGTCATAATGTGATAGGAACCCATTGGGTATTCAAAAACAAACAAAGTGAGGATGGTTCTGTAGTTAGAAACAAGGCTAGGTTGGTAGCTCAGGGTTTTAGCCAAGTTGAGGGATTAGACTTTGATGAAACATTTGCTCCTGTTGCTAGATTATAAGCCATTCACATTCTGCTTGTATTTGCTGTATCTAAGGGTTTTAGACTGCACCAGATGGATGTCAAGAGTGTATTTCTAAATGGTTTTATATTGGAGGAAGTGTATGTTAGGCAACCTCTAGGCTTCGAGAATCAAAAGCATCCACATCATGTTTTTAAGCTATCCAAAGTCTTGTATGGTCTTAAGCAAGCCTCTAGAGCCTGGTATGATAGACTTAAGACCTTCTTACTTAAGAACAAATTTGAGATGGGTAAGGTAGACAAGACTCTATTCGTTCTTAGGCATGGCAATGACTTCTTGCTTGTTCAGATATATGTAGATGATATTATCTTTGGTAGTTCTTTTCATGCTCTTGTTTCCTGTTTTTCTGAGACCATGTCCAGAAAATTTGAGATGAGTATGATGAGAGAGTTCAACTACTTTCTGGGGCTTCAAATCAAGCAATGCAAGGAAGGGATCTTCATCCATCAAACGAAGTATACCAAGGATTTGCTCAAGCGCTTCGAGATGGGTGACTGCAAGCCGATCACCACTCCCATGGCGACTTCGACTGTTTTGGATCTAGACGAGAAAGGAGAAGCTGTGGATCAACGCGAGTACCGCAACATGATTAGCTCCCTCCTTTACCTAACAGCCTCAAGATCGGACATCCACTTCACAGTCTGCCTCTTTGCGAGATTTCAGGCGTCTCCGAGGACTTCACATCGCCAAGCCGTTAAGTGCATTTTCAGGTACCTTCACTCTACCCTCCAGTATGGCATTTGGTATTTTTGCTCTTCTTCCTTGTCCATTCGGCGGTTTTTCTGATTCTGATTTTGCGGGCTGTCGGCTAGATAGGAAGAGTACCTCAGGCACTTGTCACTTCTTAGGCACTTCTCTTATCTCTTGGCCTTCTAAGAAGCAGTCCTCTGTTGCACAATCCACTACAGAAGCTGAATATGTAGCTGCCGCTAGTTGCCGTAGTCAAATTCTATGGATGGTGTCCACCCTTAAGGACTTTGGGTTAAATTTTGCTAGTGTTCCTCTTCTCTGTGAAAACACTTCTGCCATTAATATTGCTAAGAACCCTGTACAACATTCTAGGACCAAGCACATTGACATTCGCTATCACTTCCTTAAAGACCATGTAGAGAAGGGTGATATTGTGCTATATTTTGTGGAGTCCAAGGCTCAGTTAGCTGATATCCTCACCAAACCTTTAGACCCAACTAGGTTTGCCACCTTGAGGAGTGAGTTAGGGGTAATTTATCTCTATGGGTTGGTTTGAGGGGAAGTTGGTTCTTTTCTGAGCTTTCCTTGTTCATCTGATCTTTCCTTGATCTTTTTCTGAACTTGCTGATCTTTTTGATCTTCTTCGGCTTTTTGAGCTTGTCTTGCATCTCATTGTATCATATTGCATTCATATGAAAATCACAAAAAGATGCATTATAATATATGCTTTACTGCTTGTCTTTTAATTTGATGAAGCTTTGCTTATTACCCTCTTGAGTTTTAGTATTTCAATTCTTGCTCAATGTCTTGTCTAGTTCTTTGACTTGCTAGAATTATCATGCTTTCACATATGTAGCTAAGTCTTTGCTAAATGAGCTAGAACTCTAAGCCAACTTGAACTAAAAATTGCAATCTGTGGATCTTTTAGTTAGTTGCGTAATTATTGATCCTTTTGTGACATTGGCTCTCTCAAAATTGCTTTGTTAGCTCTTGAGTCTAGGATTGAACATCTCTTGAGCTTCTTGTTCCTCTGTGAATCTAAAATTGCTCTAGTACAAAATAAAAAATCAAATTTCAAGATTCTCATGTGGTTAAATTGTGCCAAACTATTCTCACGAGACTGCATGTCAAATACATGAACTTGGAGATAGTTTGATGATCCAGACGATCTCATGGGGACTGCTTGTCAAAATTGACATGAACCTCAAGATTTATCGCCCTGGTTGAAGCTTAGGAAGAGTTTGTGGATAGCTCCTAGTCCAGGATCTTCGTCACTAAGATAGACCTTTAATCAACTTCAATATTCATTGCAAATGAAAAACTGTTGTAAAAATTGGGTGATTGAGGTATTTTGAGCAAAATGATTCAATTTAGGACTGTTTGTCTCTAGGATGGTTGTTGTTAGCTTCTTGATCTCATATTGACATTCTGACATGGCCAATATCACTTTAGGATCCCTGTTGATGAACTTGCTAATTTTTGAAGCTTTACTTAAATTGTTACAATTCGTCGCTTTATCTTGAGCCTTCTAGGTTAGCTTTGATATACATGTCTTAACATGATCTTGCTAGCGCTTCCAGGCTTGATATGTATTGAGTAATAGTAGAAATGCTAGCTTGCTCTTTTGGGTAATCTCCAAAGCTTCTTGTGCTAAAAATTGAAAATTACAAAAAAGGAAGCCACTCCATTGCATTTCATGCATGCTCTTTCTTATGCTTTTTCCTCATTTCTGCATTTGTCATCTCTAGATAAGAGGAATGCGTAATTCCTTGATGACTCTATTGTCAAAGGGGAGAAGATGTAACAAAAATGATCATCATAGTGAGGAGGAGCATTTAATTTGTATTCTTATGATCATATTGCCATTTCTAAACTTGAATTGCAATTCTTGGAACCTCACAATGATCAAAGGTCAAATTGAATAATTGTTCTTTCATTTGGACCTTAAGTGAGATTTTTGACTCTTCTCTAGAAATTGAAGCTTTCTTGTCTTCTTTTACTCGATCTCACTTTCCTATGCTAATTAGAAGCCAACATGGTCATCTCCATTGCTTTCTCTTGTATTTGGACCAAGTTGTCCCTTTACGCAAAAACGTTGAGTATTTTCATTTTCAAACCCCAAACTTACATTTTTGAGAAATTACCAATGTGTTCATCAAGGGGGGGATTGTGGATATCATGGGGATATGCTCATGATCTTATGATGATGATACAATTGGCAATGACATTGAAGGTTTGTCGAAACACTCATTTTCGGCGAAGTTCAAAGGCTATCAGGTTCTAGACGGTCAGACTGGCCAATAGGTGGCGGTCAGACCAGCCTGTGTGGCGGTCAGACCGGTCAAGCCTCGGGTCGAGTGGCTGGTGGTCAGACCGACCAATGAGCAGCGGTCTGACCGGCCATAAAGGATTTTTTGAGTTTGGTGCTGGCCAAAAATAGAGGGTGTAGGCAAGAAAGGGAATTCTTCTACACTTTGTCTCATAATTTTTGGAGCTTCGAGTCAAAAGATCTATTCGTTTAAAATTTCTAGAGAGTTTCGGATTTCTAGGGAGAAAATTCTGGCTAAGTCCCTGCTGGGCGGTCAGACCGGCCAACAGGTGGCGGTCAGACCGACTATGGGTGGCGGACTGACCGGTTTTGACTTATTTGTCGGCCATCTTAGCGGCGATGATTGTTTGGTTAGGTCAAGTTCATGGGTTTCAGTGCATATGTGTTGCATGATGCATGTTTTGACTAACGTGGGTCAAGTTGCAATGAACTTGTTCCCGGAATCGATTTCTTTATCTATTGTTGTGCGGGAAGATTACAGGTCAACGACGGTCAACGGCGAGGATGATCGGGACTAGGCTTGGAGAGCTGAGGTTCAGAACGATCAATGATGCCGGGTGAAGTCAGAAGACTCAAGCATGGCGCAAAATGGACAAGGATGACCGAACGGGAAGTTCGATGCGGCGCGGGGGTCAGTGCAAGTGCCATGGTGGTTTCGGTGGGAGCCAGATGGGAGAGACTTGTCGACATGAAGAGAGCCGTTGATCAACCTACACGTGGCGAAGCATGGGATTGCTTCATAAAGATTGGACTCGGTCTTCGGAGAAGGATCGAGAAGGGGTATTTTGGTAATTTCACCTAAATACCGCCTTGATGACCTTTTGATAACCCGTGGTGCATGATGGCGCAAGGAGAAGCGGTTTAGGTCAAGAGGAGATGAAGACGACGCTTTAAAATACGTGCGTAAATGAAACCTGTTTGTGTGTGGGCTTAATGGGTGCCCATTAGGGATATCCTTCTAGAAGCTAGCCTCAACTATAAATAGGGGAGGGTGCTGGTTGTGCACCCCTCCCCCAACCCTCATATCTAAAATCCTAGTTTGTGTTTTAGGGTTAGGAGAGAATAGTGGAGAGGTTAGGGTTCTAGGGAGTTGGATTGATTGTGTGCTCATGTGTTGAGCCTTTGTCCTCCTAGATGGAGTAGCTATAAACCAACATCAATCTGAAATCAATCCAAGCAAGATTCCTCAAGATGAGTCTCTTTTTGTTCTTGCTCTCTATTTTGTGATTTTAGAGCTTTTTTTGATCCGTTGGTTTTCCTTTGGTTTCTAGCCTGGATCTTACTTGCTGTGATATGTGGGAATACATCTAGGATCATCTTGATCATCTATTACCCACGAGCAAGTTTTTAGATCACGTTTTGGTTTTGACTCAGTTTTGAAGCAACCTTCACTCAAACAGAAAAAGGTCGGAACTTTGGTAACGATCTTCATGATCGTTGATTGGAATAGGTTCCTGACATCCTAAAAAAGGTATGTTTCAAGTTTCGTGAAGTTTGGAGTTGTGGATCAAAAGTTAGACCAATTTGTGATTTTGAGTTCGGGCTGATTTTACTGTTCATTGGCCTGGAGGTCAGACCGCCCATGGTGAGAGGTCTGACCGCCCAACTCATTTGGATTTGAGTACTTGGTGATTTTGGTCCATTAGATTCGTGGTTTTGATTAGATTCAATACAAGTCTTCCACTGTGCTTATATATTGATCTTCATAGCTTTCGTAGCTATTAGAGTGAAATTAGTATTGAATGCAATCCAGGAGAAAAAGAGATCATGCTCCTATTCACACCCCCCCCCCTCTAGTCTCCTTTTCAGTCCAACAGAAACACAAACCCGAGCTTAAAGAAGAAGGAAGATTTTCGAAAATACTTGATAATTTGAAATACGAACAAAAATGAAACCGAAATAGTAGTTACTATTTACTCGTCCGAAAACGGGACGTTACAAATCCTACCCTCCTTAAACGGAATCTCGACCCTGAGATTCGAGCTTCCCAGGTTAGATAGAGAATGTGCCTCTTATAACTCCTGAAGCTGCTTGGGCTTCTCCGGTGACGGTGACATGATTGACATGGCCTTGGCTTTGGCTTGGCGTGGAAGCGGTTCAGGTGCCTACGAGGTCTGATGACTTTTGCTTGCAGTTGAAGTCTGGCCTCGAGTTGGTGTAGCTCTCAAGTTGTACTCCCTCAGGGTGACTGGTTGAGGGCACATGTTAGCAAGGAGTCCTTTTTCTCCACAGTTAAAGTAGCGAGGAGCACGAGAAACATTCTCGCTGGAATGCGGGGTTGTGACTGGAGTTCCCTGAGACGTGGCCACTGGTGGTTGGAAGGACGAGCTGCCTTGAAATGCTGACTTCTGCGGAAAGCTACCTTGGGGCCTCTGAAATGCCATCTTTCTTTTGCGGCTGACTTCTACATTGCTTTTCTCATTTTTTGGCACGAGGGCTTTGTTGACCAAGTGGTGGAAGCTGGAAAAGTCATGGAGGATAAGCTGAACTCATATGTCTTCGCGCATGCCTTCCACGAAGCGATCAATCTTCTCCTCTTCATCTGCTACGTCACTAGGAGCGTAGCGGGCAAGCTGATTAAACCTGGTTAAGTACTCATTGACTATCATCTGATTCTGCTCGAGAGCTCTGAATTCATTTTTCTTCAGTCTCATTGTGCTAGCTGGTATGAAGTTTGTTCTGAAAGCGTCTTTGAACTCAGTCCAGGGAATTGTCTGCCAAGCTGGTTCATCTTCCTCTAGTGGTGCTTCAACAATTTCCTCTGCGGCAGCTCCGACGGCAGGGGCTGGTTGAGCTCCGGTCATAGATGCTGCGGCTTCTAGTGCTGCTGCTGGTGGTGGTACTGCTGATTCTTCTTCTTCTTCATCTGACACTAGACTATCTTTACCACGGGCAGCGAGGTAATTTTTCCACCAAGCAGCGGCAGCTCCTTTCAGTTGGTGGGTAGCAAAGTCCACCTTGTCTTCATTTGAGCAGCGGGCAAGTCGAAGCTTTCTCTCAGTATCTCTGAGCCAGTCTTCAGCTTCTAGGGGTTCATTGGCTGCAGCAAAGGTGAGGGGTCTTGTCCTAAGGAAGTCAGCAAGCTTGGAGTTGCGGCCAGCTGGTCTAGTCTGCTGATTGTTGAGCAATGCCTGAAGAATCTGAGTCTGCTGGAGCATCACATGTGCCATTGTTAGGGTTGCTGGCGGTGGGGGAGGTAGATCTTGTCCTCGGCCACGACCACAGCCAGTGCCACAGCCTCTTCCTCGGCCAGTTGCGTAAGCTCCATGGACTGGGGTGGCGGCTCTTCTTGGCGGCATCTGAAGAAACGCTGAAGCTCAGAATGAGGAGGAAAGGGGGGGGTACATATATGAGGGTTACTAGCCCTCTAGAGCACAACAAAAGAACTCCCACAAAACGAGGAAACGAATCAAGTGCAGTACAATATAAAGCCTAGAGTGGCTGCATTATTAAGGGATTAGGTGTTACATGACTCCTGAACATAGCATATAGGTCATGCTAAGCCACAACACAAGATACAAACACAACGTCTATAAAAGAAGGAAACAAAAAGTGCTTGCAACCCAAAAGACTGCTTAGCAAGCACTCCTAGCTAATCTAAACTAAGCCTGACTACTCCAACGGGGATACAGGCCACCACAAATGGTGCAGTTGCCCGGGGAGCAAGAGCGAGAACGGCTCTGACCAAAGCTCGGCGAGCGGGGACGACTGAGGCTGTGGCCACGGCTGGACTCTCCAAGGTTGATGACGGGCGGCAGACTAGGGCGTCGCATGCTCTTGCGTGCAGTCATCCTAATGCGAGGTCCTGAACGTCAGGCTGGCGCTGGGTTGCTGGGGATGGCGATGGGTGCAGTTGGAGCTGGGGATGAGATCGCAGTGGCTGTCGTGATCTGTGCTAACTCTGCAATAGCGGCGTCTCTTTCCTACTTCACTTTAGAGAGGGCTACATCCCATATGAGCAGCCGTTTGCGGAGGGTGTTGGAGAGGTTGTGGCTCCTGGTGAGATGCATCCGAAGTTGTCCAATCTCATACACAGCACCGGTGAGGGAAGCTGTCAAGGCCTGAATGAGCTGCACCTGGTGAGTCAAACGGGGGTCGTCTGCTCTGATTTTGAAGATCTCGGGGTAGCGTGATCCTTCCTACAGAGACGGATAGAAGCGAAACAGAGATCCCAGTAGGTCGTCCTTGTGCATCTGGCACAAGCGAGCTGAGGTGAAACGAGCTACATCCTGAACTGCATCAGAACAGCGGCTCCTGGAATTCTCGGCTCTAAAGGTGTGGTTGACGGACTCGCCTTCCCTTGGATAGAGGTACACCTCCATGGACCAAGATTCAAGGGCCATGATCTGAGTCTTTCGGCCCTTGAAGATGGGTTGGCGACGGTAGCCCAGGTACTATATGAGCTGGCGGAGGATATCCACGAACTCTCCGAAGCCCTATCCATGGGTGGAGAAGTCCCACGGGGCATCGGATGAAGCACCGGACATCTACAGATTTTGAAACAAGAGAAACGTCAGAACTGAGTAAAAACTCGAGTGAAGTCAAGGTAAGTAAAGAACTAAGAGTGATAAGAAGGAACAATAAATACGCTATATTTTAACAAAAGCTTTTTCTAAGTTTTTGAAAATAAGACTCAAGTCCTTAGGGCTCGACCAGTCTAGCTAAGGCTCCTACAGTCGTATGCTCCGATACCAGCTCTGTCGAACCCAGATTCCGAGAATCCAAATCCTCTGTGAAAGACACTGTGCTATTCCCTGGATCAGTAGATAGCACTCACAGATACATCACCGAATCATTTCATACATGGCGTAGATTAAACCATACCATTCCTTAATTAGCACATCAGAGTTTACATAGACCGCATCGGGTCAATTTTTACAATAAGGGCCAAACGGGCCAAATTGATTACATTACAAAGGCAGAAGCGATAACGGAAGCAAAAAGGGTGAGAGCACAGGCAAGTGACTGGGGAAAACCGTGTGCATCCGATATTACCCAAAGAATCAGAAAATATAGGATGCACACAAGCATTTTATTAAAGAGAGTAATTATGCAATATTTATTTTAGTAGAGGTTCCCTCCGTCGGAAACTCTACCTAATGCTTCATTTGATTGGAGCTACCTCCATTATTAACACCGCTGGGCTCGGCGGCTCAGGTAAAATCCAAACTCAGGGCTAGATGAGACATCCACATTTTTTACTCTACCCATAAAGGTTTTCGAAATAGAACTAACTCAAGTAAAGTTCCCATGCCCGCCTTTCACCGTAGGCGCAGCTGTTTAAATAGTTTAGACTCTAGAGAGGTTGTACACTGTACCCACAAGAGATAGTCATACTCATTACCCCACATGATTCCGTAGTCATGTAGTTGAGCGACCGTCACAGTAACCTTTCAAATTACCTCGCCCCTTCCATCATCTCACCCATATGGGCCGCGCTTGCGGTGGGTCCCATAAGTTGTGCGGGATGTCGCCCCCATGACGAGTCGTAGCAAGCACTTCACATCGGTGTCCCTTCCCATCTCACGCTTGCACGTCTTCACTAGTGAGATGACTTTTAGGGTCCAATAAATTTACTAAGCCAAGTTGCAGTTTGCAGACTTATGGTTGTACTTGTTTTACACGGGAGGTCATGACAAGATTAAGTCCTTAGGGGTTATCTGGGCGGCTTATTTCATACACCAGTATTCCTTAGGCTGCATTAGCACCCATCAACATTATACCATTCACCACCAACATTCTTTGGGCTACATTAGCACCCACTAATATACCATTCATCATATCATCTGCCTAGATAGGAATAGCAATTAGGGTTTTTGAGGAGTAAAATACATCAACTCACCCATCTCAATCATTTCCCCACAATAACTGCCCAAAACCATTTTCAAGTTTAAAAGATGATGATTGGGACATTTAATGTCCCGGTACTTAAGCAAGACTAGCATATCACTTAAGTACAACCTATAACTAGTATTTACCATATAGTTACTAGGATGACAAGGATTAAGGGATTCAAGTTGTCAAGGATGGCATATTAATTCATTAATCCTCAAATGGGTATTTAACTACCTTAAGCTTAACATACATTTGATTAAAGAATTAAAGCATGCAGTTTTGGTAATTTAAATGAATATAATTTGCATAAAATGTAGGCTCAATGTGATCAAAGTATTGACTCGCCCTGGTTATAGGTAAGAGAATCTTGATATTCTTGTGCTTGATCAACTTGGAGATCTTCCGCATCTTCAAATCCTATTCGGACAAACATATCAAAAAAAAGGCACAAACAAGCAAAGAGAGCAAATAAATACACGAGAATAAACAAATGAACTCAAAATTGAATAAGACCTATGCCATTAGCAAGATCTTGAATTTATAAATTTTTAAAAACAAACTTCATAATTTTTGGAGCTATAACGGAGGAGAACGGAATTTACGAAGATTGAATTGGAATTAAAAGAGAGAGAGAAAGAGAAATGGTTCACAGCACAGTTCATGGACTAGGCTCATGCGCATAGGGCACTGGTCCATGGGAATAGTGCACGGTGGAGCCCACATGTCGGTCACTAAGGCAAAGGGGGGGGGTTAAGTGGTCGTTACTGTTTTGAGGGCCCACCGATCGGTGAGACAAATCGGCCTTAAGACAAACACTTAAGGGCTAATGATTGCATTGGGTTTAAGACAGTCATTAACGCTTAATCAATGGTGAACAGTGGCTCTGGTCCAAATGTGCCACGCGCGGGGAGCTCACAGGCGTGCATGGCTGAGCTTCACGGCTGGCATGGTATGGCAGCAACCAAGGGCCTAACAGGAGCTAGTGGTGAGGGGAAAGTGATGACGGTGGTGGCAGTGCCAGAGGTTGACTGGAGCGGCGGCGGCGGCAGCTCGGTGATGGTGGCGGAGGAGCTCCAGTGGAGGTCGGCGCCAGGGAAGGGGAGCACGGGGTGAAGCTTGGCGAGGTGGTCCTACCGGAATGAAGAAGGGGACCGAAGGACGACGGTGGCCGGCGTGTGGTGGAGAAGAAGTTGGCTGGAGGCGGGGAAGGAGGTGAAATCCGGCGACTGCGGTGGTCTAAAGACGAGGGGTCTTGAGGGGAAGTGCTCCTAGAGGTTGGTGGCGCATGGTGACGGGGTCGGTGGTGCCGGAAGATGGCCGGAGCAGCCAGACGCCGGCGGGGGCGGCGGCGGCCGAAAATGGAAAAAGGGGCAGCTTTGCTTGGTGGCTTACCGAGACTTCGAGGGGCGGCGTGAGGGAGAATGAGGGGGCACAGAAGGTGCCTTATAGGCGGTCGAGGGCGGCTTGGAGCCGTTGGGGAGGCTAGTGGCGACACATGGTCTCGAGGCGGCGTGACAAGCTTTACATGTGGAAGCGACAAGACGAAGGGGTGGGTGAGGCGCAGCGAGGGCGACGACTTTGGGGCCACGGTGACGAAGCCAAAGACACGGGCGCATGCATGGTCCAGACAGGCGAGGACGGCCATGGCGCTCAGCTAAGGGGACAAGGCAGAAGGAGGGCGAGGAAGTCACCGAGGGCAACGAGAGTTGGTGGAGCTCGTGGGCGCAGAGGGAGTCGGTGGCAGCAGAGGCGACCAGAGGAGGTGGCGTGCGAGCTTGAGAGAGCTGGCGTTGGCAGGCGGCCTCGTGCGATGGCATGCGTGCGAGAAGAAAGAGAGAGGGAGCGGGCTCGGGCGCTAGTGGCCATGGAAGAAGAAGGCGCTGGGTAGACCGAGCCAAGAAATGGCCGGAGGGGGGGGGGAGAAAATGGGCCATGGCAGCTGGGCCAAGTGAAGTGGCGACCGGGCCAGAGAAAAGGGCCAGGGGAAACGGGCTAGGCCCAAAGAAAAGTGGGCTGAGCCCAAAAAAGAAGGAAGGCCAAAAGAGAGAATAGGCCCGAAAATTCAAAAGAGAGAAATTCAAACTGAAATTTGAATTTCAGGGGTCAGGGTGTTTGAAACACAAACCCAAGCTTAAAGAAGAAGGAAGATTTTCGAAAATACTTGATAATTTGAAATACGAACGGAAACGAAAACCGAAATAGTAGTTACTATTTACTCATCCGAAAACGGGACGTTACATACGAACAATTCATAGATCATGCATACTCCGTGACAGGGCAGACCTAAAGAAGGCATCAAGAAATAGGGTCAGACTTGGATCAAAAAATGAGCAAGAACACAAGTGAACTATCAGAACATCTCTCTGAAACCCTTACTTGTATGCTGCCACCTCGCCGCGCCACACTGGTGTAGGTGAGCCACCTCCTTGCCGTAGCCGATCCTCCCTTCCACCTACGATGCAATGCCCAACCGCTTCCTTACCACCCTCTCGCCGTCCCAGCACTGAATGTTGCCTGTCAGTGTGCCGTCAACGCCGCTGCTAGAAAAGATTATGTGACTGATTTTCAGCAAATCCTATAAAGATTAAATATTTCGTCATTGCACAAATCGTGAAGCACATCTAAAGATTAAAAATTTGACGAAAATCCCCCAAAATTTTGACTAAAGTTTTGTATAGCAAATCCGTAAAGATTTATGTTTTGACAAAACCAGCCAGAATAAGACGTAGCGGATACAACCAACAGCAAACTACTCCTACACAGGACAGGGTACACTCCTACTGGTTCTGACTTGTGAGTTTACCGGCCTAATTCCATTTCCATCCTGTGTTTATAAGTCGCAACGACGCCCTGCCTCCTCAGCCTCGAACCAAGCTACAACAAGATGGCCACGTCTCGGAGCTCCGTATTTGCACTGCTCGCCGTTTGCATCGCCGTCTCCTCGGCCATGGCCACTGCGGCGACCTACACCACCAACTTTCTAAACTGCCTCGCCGTCCACCTGCCTCCGGGGATCCTCTACACGCACGCGTCCACGTCCTACCCATCCGTCCTCGAGTCCTCCATCAAGAACCTCCGGTTCGTCACGCCGGCCACCCCGACGCCCCTCGTCATCGTCGAGGCCACCAACGCCTCCCACGTCCAGGCCGCCGTGCGCTGCGGCGCACGACACGGCGTCCGCTTGCGCGCGCGCAGCGGTGGCCATGATTACGAGGGCCTCTCCTACCGTTCCATCGACGCGGCTTGCCCATTTGCCGTCGCCGACATGGCGGCGCTGCGCGTAATCCGCGTCGACGTCCGGAGCGAGACGGCGTGGGTCGACTCCGGCGCGACTCTCGGCGAGCTGTACTACGCCATCGCCAACAAGAGCACGCGCCTCGGGTTTCCCGCCGGTGTGGGCCCGACAGTCGGCGTCGGCGGGCACCTCAGCGGCGGCGGCTTCGGCCTGATGCTGCGGAAGCACGGCCTCGCTGCTGACCACGTCCTCGACGCCGTCATGGTGGACGCCAAGGGGAGGCTCCTGGACAGGGCCGCCATGGGGGAGGACCTCTTCTGGGCCATCCGAGGCGGCGGAGGCGGGAGCTTCGGCATCGTCGTGTCCTGGAAGCTCCGGCTCGTGCGCGTGCCGGCGACCGTCACGGTGTTCACCATCCACCGCCCAAGAAACCAGTCCGCCACCGATCTCCTCACCAAGTGGCAACATGTAGCACCCGCCCTGCCGCGCGACGTCATCCTCCGCGTCGTCGTGCAGAACCAGGACGCGCAGTTCGAGTCCCTGTACCTCGGCACATGCAGCGGCCTCGTCGCAACGATGGACGAGAGGTTCCCGGAGCTCGCCGTGAAGCAGCAGGACTGCATCGAGATGACATGGATCGAATCCGTCCTCTACTTCGCGTTCTACGGCACTGGGAAGGCGATGGAGCTGCTCCTGGACAGGGGGAACAAGCCGGACAGGTACTTCAAGGCCAAGTCGGACTACGTGCAAGAACCCATCCCACGGCACGTGTGGGAGAGCACTTGGAGTTGGTTCTTGAAGGACGGGGCCGGGCTGCTCATCCTCGACCCCTACGGCGGCAGGATGGGCAGCGTCGCGCCGTCGGCGACGCCGTTCCCGCACCGGCAGGAGCTCTACAACCTCCAGTACTACGGGTTCTGGTCGGAGAACGGGACTGAGGCGGCGGAGAAGCACATGGGCTGGATCAGGGGGCTGTACAGAGAGATGGAGCCGTACGTGTCCAAGAACCCGAGGGGCGCGTACGTGAACTACAGAGACCTGGACCTCGGTGTGAACGACGACGACGATGATGGCGTGACGAGCTATGAGAAGGCGAAAGTTTGGGGGGAGACATACTTCAAGGCCAACTTTGAGAGGCTCGCGGCGGTGAAGGCTAAGGTGGATCATCTTGACTTCTTCAGGAACGAGCAGAGCATTCCTCCTCTTCGATCACCAGGTGGCATGACACAGGGTTGAAAGGGAAAGTTGGGTGTTTTGAAGGAGTTTTTATATATGACAACGAATTATAAGCAAGATACCAATTACCAAATGCTATTTGATTGCAAATATGGATGTTGGTATAAACAACATAGCAGTTTCATGTAGTTCGGAACGAGCAGAGCATTCCTCTCTGGAATGGCTTGTCACAAAGTTATGAAGCAAAGCACGGTGTTACAGAGGACAGTGAATTACTGGAAGAAAGTTTTTTTTAAAAAAAAATCACTTAACAAACGTAGTTTGATTGAACCGGTGGATGTTCTAAACATTGCATGAGTTTTTTTAGTCTGAATGATTGGTATTTTCTACTTATACTTCAGTGTTACTCCAAGTTGGATTTTAACAGCTATGACGTGACTCTCGACCTTGAGATTCTTCTTTCCATACAGATTGCTGTATCTGTTTTAAGAAGGCAGGACACCTCGAGCGCCTCCCCATTTTACCAAAATTAAGAGGTACTGTTCATCATCCGACAAAATCTACCGTAAGCCTCGGATAGCTTAGCTAAGTAGCACAAAAACAGGACATCCTGGCCTACAGCCAATACTTTCCACCAGCAACACAGGTGCAATCACTCAAACACATAAGCTCAAAGCTACTAAATCTAACAACAAATAATCTTTTTTAATGGAACAAAGAATCTAAGAACGAGAAAATCTCCATCACATCTAAGACATGATGTTGAGCCTAGGTTAGAACCTAGGTGCACTGCTATCCACTAGGCTAGGCTAGCACTTGCTGTTAGTTACATGGTTGAGAATCATTTTATCCTATCCTATAATCAAAAATTGAAATAAAAATGAATCAGTTTGACCGGTTTTTACTTTTACTTGGGGCACCAGTAAATTTGGTTTTCTCAGGTTTTCGGTGAAATCCAGCCGATAAAAAGAACCCTAGTTGAGCCTTCATAACTTGATACTAGTGACCATGAGGCCATCATCAATTGAGGTGCGTGAGCAATCTTTAGGTCTAGAAAGGAAATGAATTGATCCAAAAAGATCAACAGTTTGAAATAGCTTAAATCGTCAAAATTGTTCCAAGGGGCAGTTTGTGGTTGCTATGTTGTGTTGTACTATGCTGTGTAATCTACTTTGTTACATGAATCTTTACCAATTCCAATAAAATTTTCCTGCCATATCTCCTAAAAAGGTGATTCTAATTGATATATCAAAAAATAGAAGGAAAAGGGGGGGGGGGCTTTTGAAAAGCCGTCACAATGCCACACTGAGTCTGAATCAATCGTGAGTCCTTGTAAATATGGATAAGTTGATTTTGACTTGATGCAACAAGCCTAATTTTCTTAACTCTGGATGGTATCGTGTGCCTATTGTACAACAGCTATCACGAGTTCTACTACCAGTTTCAGACTTACACGTACGATATAGTTCCTTGCATATGAACTTCTTTACAAAATCATTTTGTACAAGGTTTAAAGCATATCGTAAATACATACAGTTTCGTAGTAATTCAGGTCAAAATGAGATACTTCTCCATACATAGGGAACGCTGCATATTGAGAACAAATTTGTGACAAATCAAGAATAAAAACACTTAACTCGCTTACAGACTTTACACCATAAAAGTAGTTATAAATAGTAGCAACAAGGAATGAACTTCCTCATGGAATCGAACTGTAGGTTTATCATAAAGAAGGTGGCGGCTGCTGTCACCAAGGCAACAATGATCGAAAATAAGACCCACGGTTCAATGGTTCTAGAAGTCACTCCACCTCCTTGAATGTGAGCTTCATTGTCTGCCGGAGAGTGCCTACCATCAGCTTGCTGAAATGATACGAGTGGGTCACCAGGAATGACTGCTCGTCGAAGGTGCCAAATTGGCCTTCTGCTGCGACAATGCCGGAGAGAAGTGGGTTGTAAGAAACATTTAACGTGCTGAGCTTGCTCAGCTGGCTTAGGCTTGACGGGAGTTCACCGGATAAGTTATTGGAAGACAAGTCAAGAATTTCGAGGCACGCGGCTTGACCGATAGTCGACAGAATTGGACCTGAAATGGAATTCCTCGAGACATTCAGGCGGCAGCCGGCCCGAGAGGGCGTTGTCATCAAGGTAAAGCATGCTGAGGTTCTGCATTGCAACAATCTCAGGCGGTATATCTCCGGACAGCATGTTCCCCGACAGAATGACGTGCCTGGAGATCATGTACGATGCCGGTGAGGACGATTTGCCTCAAATTGGAATGACTCCATACCCTTTCAAGATCTGGCCCCATAAGATGCGGCAGTTCTGCAAATTCATCACCGAGTACAAGAAGTTGAACAGAGAGTAGCCCGTCTGTGTATACCAATTTATCAGAGTGATGCACTCACCCGTCTCACCGACACCGACAAGCACGGTAGAATCATTCCAGTTCTTGGCAAAGGTTAGTCAGAGGTCACTTCCCATCTGCATCAACTCCGGTGGGATGCTCCCTGACAACCGGTTACTTTCAAGGTTCAGATAGATTAAGCTGGTGCCTGGTGCAGTTACCGATCTCAGGTGGAATCCGGCCAGAGAGACGGTTCCCAGGAACCATCAGCCCTATCAGAGAAGTGAGGCTCCGGATGCTGTCTGGGGTTCTTCCTGACATCTTCTTGTAACTTGTAAGACAGGCCCAACAAGTGGAGCTCGGTGAGCTGGCCCCACGCCGGCGGTATCCTGCCGGAGAAGTTGTTGTTCGATAAGATGAGGTACCTTAGGTTCTTCATGTTATCCGCCTCGTCAGGAAGCTCACCGGAGAACTTGTTAAAGCTGACGTCGAGCATAGCAAGCCACGGCAACAACAGGATGCCGGCGGAGGTGATTTTTAAAAAAAATAATGGAAGAGACAATATCCTCCGGTCTCTGTATCCGATAATACACACAGCTTAAAGTTTATCATAAATTTCGAAAAATTCTTAACCAAGCTAAGCAGTAGCCCTATAAATTATAATGAAGCAGCAAAACAAACACCACAAAAACATAATCCAATGGCAAAACAAAAGCTATAAAAACAACAAACAACCTTATGAAAATAAACAATGACATAAAAAAGCGTCAAATATCTCGAAGCCTATTACATAGATTCCACTCATTCTTGTTGAAAATATCCTTTGTAATGACCTCCAGTGCTTTGCTCCTAGCTACCAAGGCCTTCCTCCTTCCTTGGCATTCCAAGAGTGGATCCAATGAATATATCTGAATATAACCTACAGAGGATGGTCAATAACTTTCTTGTCGAAAACAATAGCATTATGACATAATCAGATAGACCAGCATAATGCTACCGCTTCAACCAAAATAGTTGCTTTTATATCCGAATTAAGACCTACTAACCAGTTCCCAAAGATAAATAGGTGACTCCTGAAGGTAGACTACTATTTTTCTGTGGTTGGTTGTGGTTGTTGTTGTTGAAGTGGCGGAATCCTGAAACAGCTGGACGAGGTATTGGTGCAGGGGTTGTGATACCGCTAGTGTACATGTTGCCATGCAGCACGAGGTGCCTCAAGCTTGAAAAATTGCAAAGATATTATGCACTTCGCCACCGAAAAAGTTTTTGTTGATGTCTAGGGACAAGTGAATGTATTGTATTATGTGATGGATTTAATCTGGTTGTTTTAGTAAATTCTATTAGTTTCTTTTTTCGTAAGAGTTGTTAATTTTGGTTGAAGTCCGAGTGTGACCGTTTTTGTTTCTAATTCTTTAAAACTCTGAGTATAAATAAACACAAAAGACCAAAAAAAAGGAGCAACGTTTTAGGTGCTCCCGAAACAAAAGATTGTGTTCTCTGTGATTTCGTTTTGGTTCTGCATTTCGCTTTGTCTCACTGCTTGTCTCAGCAGGAAGGAAAGGCAGGGGGGAGGCGCTGCTTTTGCCAGAGGCACAGCTTCACATGAAGAGAGCACACGCTAGAGGCACTGCTATCACGGGAAGACAAACCGAAGACATGTCTTTGCGAAAAAGCTTGCGGGACACTTTGTAACAGCCCAATGTTCTGTTACCAAAATAAAATAAATAAAGTTATTATTTTATTGGATTTTCTAAAATTTGAAAGAGTTTGATTGCTTTATTTGAATTTCTGAAGTTTTAAAAGTCAAAAGTAAAGTTTATTTGAAGTCTTTGAAGTTTTATTTGAGCTAAAGTTGAAAAATAAAAATTACTTAATTTCTGAAATTTTCTCGAATTTTAAAAGCTTTTTCTCTAATTATTTTAAAGCCAAAATAAATTATGTGCAAAAACTATTACCAATTATAAGTTGAATTATTTTATTAAGTCCAAAATAATTCTATGAATTTTTGTGAATTTTTCTAGAATTTTTGAACTCTATTTGCTATCTTATAAAATTGTCTTTGTTTATCGCTCAAATCTGAATTAATTCGAAAATAAAAAATATATATATAAAAAATTATTTTTGTTTCCCACGCGGGCAGCCAGCCACTTCCCGGCTGGTCACCCCTCCAAAGTATGCTCCACGAAGTGCACGCTTAACCTCCCCATTCTTTCCCCATGCATTGCCACCTTGCCTTTTTATTTCAACTAGAAGTTCACCCGTGCCATCTGGCACGGGCCGTAATGCAGTGGTAATGAGTTTAAATTGAGTCATATTAGATAGATCATATAATCAGTAGTATAGTATCTGTTGAAAAAAAATAGCTATTATTTGCAGTATTGACATGAAGAGGAAGAGAATGACGAAAGGGTCTGTATATATAAACTAAGTTGTAAATATGTACAAAACAGTTACATCAACAGTCAGTCACTGGCATCAAACAAATTTATTAGTTTCACATGTTGGAATTGCTATAAGGTAGGAAGGTTTATCAAGTCTAAGCTATGATCAGAATTAGAGAAACCACAAGTAAATTTGTGAAAAAAATTCGCAACTAAAAGGTTTAACCCTCCCCGTATAAAAAAGCTAAATTTGTACAAAAAAAAAACCATTTAACCATCTTGAAATTGGAAGTGCTATGTTCCCTGTTCTGCAGCCGCTTGTAGGGTCAGATGGTCTCCTCATTCTCCAGATCTGCCATTCTCCATATCTGCAGGGAGATACCGAAATCAAGAGGTATATTTAGTAAACGCCATGTTTAAGACGTTCTATGAGGTCTTTGTCAACATGTGATTTGACATTAGAATGTTAATGTCTATGGACTGTGGTGTAAGAACCTAAGAAACAAATTTATGTAACGTTGTGTATAAATTCAAATGGCGATGAGGATCTTATCGAGATGTGCTAAAGATGATGATGCTAACATACCTTTTAGTCGAGAAAAGAAGATGGGAGTTTTATCCGGTGATGACACGACTTTCTTAGTCGTGGTTTTGGGGTCTGCAAATGTAAATAGAAGAGCAATAAATGGTATTTATAAAAAGGAAAAATGGAATTTTAATGTAGTGTAAGTAAATAGGCTAAAGCTTTGGATGATAATTAATATAGAACATATATATCTATATATATATCGCTTTCACCAATGAACCTTCTATTTATGGCAACCCCTACATGAACTGGTTTACTACGTCCTTCTAGTATCAAAAAGCAAAACCTACTTTTCGGTATGTTTACTCACCTACAGAACCTTCTATTTATGGCAACCCCTACATGAGCTGGTTTACTACGCCCTTCTAATATCAGAGAGCAAAACCTACCTTTCGCTATGAATAACAGATATCAGCACGAAAATCTGAGTAACAGGGCAACTTAGTCAAGATGGCTGTAAAATCTGTATTTTTTTTGTTTATTGTACCTCTGTATTTATGGAGTGGGTTGTAGCTTCATAATCAGCAAATAGGGTCCTGCGAATAGGCTATGATGGAGTATTGGTATCTTTATTGAAACAAATAGTAAACAGATAACTTTTTACAGATAGTCAAAGGATCTTGTAAAAACCAGATGATTTTAGTGGTATAGCGGAATGGACTGTGATAAAATATAATACCCTAAGCGATGGTTTTCTCTGTTGATTGTTTAATTGTGAAATCGATGTTGTTTTGGGGTGGTCATCGTCAATCTTATGTAGTACTAAGATATTCAATAGTAAAGATGGCAAGATTAGTCAAGAGCCTAAAAAAGTAGTATTCTAAATGCTACCAAGATGTATGAATGAAAAGCACGAGTCGATCTTGATTTACGTAAAGTAGATAAGTAAATATGGTCTGTGGTGCTGCGTTGATAGATGCACAATTCGGATCAAAGCATCAGAGACCGGTCTGTTGGTATCATCTGTTTTGTGATAGAGTCGGCCTGAAGGAACCACCAACGCTGGTCGGGTGATAGGCGGTAACGCTCACGAGACACGCAAAAATAAGCGGGTCAGAAAGCGATTGTAATTATTAAACAGAGAATATGCATGTGCTGCATGTATATAGATGGTTAATCTAGTCATAGAGTCATAAGGTGTGCACCTTACAGTAAAATAGGTCAAGCTCAAGAAGTTCTCTAATAGTATTTTCCTTGATAGCTAGCTGTTTGGATGATCCAGAAACATGTTGTGTAGAAGGAACTATTACCTTTAGCAGAGTGAAGCTGGATTGTAGGCTGCAACGGAAAAGGTGAGTAGATGGAAGTGACAATTTGCATGTAGCCGAGCAGGTATAAGCAAGCGGTAATGAAGCTATTTGGTAAGCAGAACAGGACAATACCTGGCACGTAGTGCATTAATTTCTGGTATGTCTTTGTTTATGTACCATCTGCGAGGTGCGCTCCTGCTTAGGGTTGTTTGACCTAGGTATGTTGTGAACGAAACAGAAAGAGTATTAGTAGTACTCTAATAAGAAACGGAATGACAGTAGCATTGTAAGAATATATTATCTGAATTACTGTCCAATTACCTTTGAACGTTTTAGCAAGAGTCCCAATGAAGACCTGCGTTCTTTTTCACCGATTGCTTGTACAGCGTCATCTTCAAATCTTGTGGCGTATTCACCCCACATATCCAATCTGATTTTGCGGACACTACATGTGTAATGAAAGCAATATTTAAATATTTGTAGAGATCGGTAAGAGCTGCGATAGCAGATGGACATCTTAGGATAAGGAGATCATACGCATCTAACATCACGAATGAAGATTTTCCTTTTTAGTGAAGGTGTTGCACGCGTTGTAGTTTGGATCTGCTCTATATCAGAAACTGTAGAGAATATACCTAAAATATCTATTACAGAGCAAGAGTTTATATCAGGTTGTAATAATAGGTAGTGTGAGTATGATCTATAACCTATAATGGCTATCATATAGGAAGATTATATATGTATCTACAATTGTAAACAGGATAAGCATGAGCTGGCAGATTAAGATTGGAAAAGGCTGGATAAAAGTTATAGCATCGCGAAATACTGACCGATAAAGTACTCGGGTGTATTGCTAGTACCTGGATTTTTTTGTGATTGGAACCGGATCATATGTCCATATTGGGAAATCGCTACACAACTATTTTTCCTCAATAGACATATGTTGTGTAGACCAGATCATAAAGGGTGTGCGAGCAGGTTTTAACGCCTTGTTGGGTTGAGCAACGATGAAGTCATTATAGAACATGGCATGATGTAGAACTAAACTATATTATGTGGCATCTCACTGCATTGATTGTCGCAGAAAATAAAGATCATAAAAACTTTGTAATAGTAACTTAAGAAAGATCTGATTCCTAATGTAAACATACTAAACGAAGGGAGACAAATATTGAAAAAAAGTATTTACAGTACTAAATTGTCCCGTAAGATCTATACAGATGAAAGTATCGTTTACATGATTTGCCTGGCATGTTAGACGAAAATACTCTTAGGCTAGTTTCTTTGCCTTTGACCTTATCTTAAAAGGAGCAAAACTATTATTTTTTTATAAAAAAGTAGCATAAGTGTTCGAACTTCGAAAGGTTGTTCAATGAGAGATCATAACAATAAAGTGTAAAACTAATCTTGTATTGTTGGATGATACTATTAACATTTCAAAGGCAAAAATCATGCAAAAGAAGTATGGAAGCATAATTCACTAGGCTTCATACTAATCATGTAAAATCTTCCTAGATCGATCACTAAACAAATAAGGCTATTTATTTATTTCTCTATGGTGCATAAATGCCATATTCACGCTAATCATGTCGTTGGCTAAAAATTATTGGAGTTCATATTAATAGAATCCCATAGTATCAATGCTTTGACTCTAAATGTTCAAATAGTTTTTTTGGGATGTGAATGCACCTACAATTGAATGTATGGCATTCTCGGGGTACCAATACTTGACTCTTTCTAATTAATTATATGAATTACGTTTTGTGCCTTTCGAGCCAGTTTCAGGTACCAGACAACCAAAGTTTGAAACTTTTCGACCAAACTTCACAGTAAGTAGTCAATGACATCGCTTGCACACGGTAAACGATATAGATAAATGAAACATTTCGATTAACTACCCCTATAATAGCATTCATTTACAATGGAAGCTCGTAACATTTGCCTTAATGATTTCTTGGCAAAATATCACACCAACTACTGATCAAGAGACAGACTTAATATCTACCCACATTTTACAGTGAAATATAAAAATATGGTAGCACGATGAATAGGAAAAGGAATCAGCGCAAGCATGAGCACACATAATTATGCAACAGTTTCAACAAATAAAAAAAAATCATTGCGTGTCTCTTAATTCCATACCAGATCGCAAGAAGCCCCTTGACTTAGAATAATACGCAGGTAACGTGTACTGCAGGTGTAACATAAATCCAAATCGGCCCTAGCATCTGCACAAAGATTCAGCCTGTACAACACTCAATCATCAACAATATTTCAGACGAACGTCAAGAGGCCAATTCGACATCTCGAACGCAGAAACTGGCACAAGAATACTCAGATCAGCCAAGAATAAGAAGCAAGCAAGAGAAAAAAGAGTCAGACCCTACCTTGTTCTTGCAGTAGTATGTAATTTCTTGCCAAAATATCACACCAGCTACTGATCAAGAGACGGCCTCAATATCTACCCACATTTTACAGTGAAATCTAAAAATATGGTAGCACGATCAATAGGAAAAGGAATCAACGCAAGCATGAGCACACATAATTATGCAACAGTTTCAACAAATAAAAAAAAATCGTTGCCTATCTCTTAATTCCATACCAGATCGCAAGAAGATCCTTGACTTCGAATAATACGCAGGTAACGTGTACTGCAGGTGTAACGTAAATCCAAATCGGCCCTAGCATCTGCAGAAAGATTCAGCATGTACAACACTCAATCATCAACACTATTTCAGACGAACGTCAAGAGGCCAATTTGACATCTCGAACACAGAAACTGGCACAAAAATACTCAGATCAGCCAAGAATAAAAAGTAAGCAAGAAAAAAAAGTCAGACCCTACCTTGTTCTTGCAGTAGTATGTAACCTTGCTCCACCACCAATGAGTATGCATAATTCAAATGTCGATCACCAATAGAAAAAGTAATAGCAAACCTACTTGTTTTACTAAACTTTTCTCCAAAAAGAGAGAACCCTCTAATATGATATCTTTTACACCATCATCTTTGGATTTCCACAACCACTTCTATGTCATTTGTCATAGCCGCACGATGAAGTTGTGTTATCTGTTACTGAAATGGGCGGTGGAAGCTAACAGCGTCTGAAAGCCAGCAGTTGGGGATGATGACGATTTAACGTCAAGAGGCCAATTTGACATCCAGAAGCACCTAATAAATCACAAAAGTGCAAAAAATTGAAGCTCAAAATTGCAGCCAAGATCAAATTTTGCAGGGGCTGTGGGGGGTGGAGAGGGGTCTTTCTCACCTTGCCGTGGAAGTGGGCAGAGGGGGCGTCGACGCTGGTGGAGGAGGGCGCGGCCGTCTTGGCGTCGGAGGAGGAGTCATGAGCGGCGTCTTCTTGTGGAGGAGGAGGCACATGGCGTCGTCAGCGATGGTGGGGAGGGGCACATCGGTCTTGGTGGAAGAGGCATAACCATGGGGCGTCGGGGAGGAGCGCCGTGAGGAGGAAGGATTAGCACAAGGCCAGCAAGCAGACGGAGGAGCAATGAGGCTCAAAACCGCAGCCAAGATCGGATTTTGCGGTGTGTGGGGGTGGAGAGGGTCTTTCTCACCTTGCCGTGGAAGTGGGCGAGGGGTCGCCGACGGTGGAGGAGGAGGGCGGCCGTCTGGCGTCGGAGGAGGAGCCGCGGCGTCAGTCTTGCAGTGGAGGAGAAGCGGGATCATGGCGTCGTCAGCAGCCGTTGGGGGGGGGGCGTCAGCCGGTGGAGGAGAAGCCTTGACCATGTGCGTCGGAGGAGGCCGCCGTCAATGAAGGGGATTAGCGCGCAGACGGGAGGAGCAGCGAGGCGGCTATGGGCGCGGGGAGCGGGCCGGTGAAAAAGGGGATAGAGAAAGGGGATAGATAAAGGCGGAGGAAGCGTCGCGATGAAGACGCTACTGGCGAGGCGACGTGGCTGCAGCATGGCCGCATGTAGCCACCCTGCGCCGGGCCGAATCGGGCGGCCGTGAGTGAAGGCGAAGGCGATCGGACGGCTGTTGTTTTTTGGATGACGTGGCCAGGGCGAGGGAGCGCGCTTTCTTTCAGCTATTAAGTTTAGTAATTAACCATAACCCTCTTTCCTTCCTAATATTCCCTCTTTCCTTCCTCTTCTTCCCCAAAACAATTTCTTCTTGCTTTGTCCAGAGGAGATGTCCAACAGTGCCGACTGACCATTAGAGGCCAACAAAAGCTTCCCAAACCTGAATTTTCTCCACAAATCCTCCCAAATTGATGGCATTTAAATCCCGGTCATCACCTCCCCATTCCGGCCATTAAACCTTTCCATAACCACTCCAATTCACGACCACTCTGCCAGGTCCGTTCAAAGCTTCTTGCGCCCTCGCGCCTCGCCTCGCCTAGCCCTATAAATAGCAACATCGGGTGCCTCTCATCTCACTCATCCATCCCAAAATCCCAACTCCTCCCTCCTTTCTCCTCCCCACGGTTGAAGTTTTTCTACCACCGGCCGATCGCCGATCTTCGCCTCTAGCACCGCCTCGGTTGGTCTCGCCACCCTCGTCACCATCGCCGGCTTCTAGCGTCGTGATCTACCTCAGGCTCTCCTTCCCCATAATCGTCTGCCGCCGAGCGCCGTCACCCGTGCACCACCGTGAGCATGCGACGTCGCCGCCGCCACCGCCGACCGTCCCTCGCTGCGCCGCCACCTCCTACGGCCTCGTCGCAAGGTGAGCAATCCGTTTATGCCATTCGCCGGCCATCCCTCCCTTTCTCTCACCGTCGGCTACCCATTTTCCTCCATGGCCGTAGCTCCAATGCTTGCAGCTAGAAGATAATGAACAGTAGTTGATTATCTAGTCATGCATGTGTTTGTACATAGACTTTTTAATCACTTCAAAAATTTGTTCTCTCACATGCAAGCTCCAAATCCGTTGATTCCTTCACTTAAATTTATCTAAATTCATCTACTATTTTTAGTATTTATTTCATAATTTTTAGATTTAATTTAATTTCTGTTAATTATTCGGTTCATTTTGCGCGTCGCCGCCGTTGATGGCCGACCTTGCGCATTCCATGACAATCGGGGTGAGCGTTGTGTTCTCCACGGTTCCATCTTCAAATCGTCGTCAACCTCACTCGCTAAATCTTCTCCGTTTGCCCGGAACGCCGATGTTCGCCCGCCGAAGGTCTTCTCCGTCGGACTACGTCACCATCGAAGGTCATCTCGCCGAGCCAACCGTGTCGCCGCGTGCCCCTCGGCTTCCTCTTCATATCCCTGGAATTCGGCCCTCAATCTCGCCACAAGCAAAAAAATTCCGCAAGCGGTCCAACTACCTTCTGTCGCTATTTTCAGTGCCGTTTTTCCCGACGACATCGTCCACGCCATTGGCTCCGCCTCGCAACGTTCTACGCAGTGCTCCCTTCCTTTTTCCCTGAAACACCCCCGGCTCATCGGTGTTACTATTCCTCAGACACTATTTTGCGCGCCGCCGCCGCACCGGACCTTCGCCAACGACGCGACCACCACCATTAGGTCTGTCTCGCTCCCGGGATTCCATTTTTGTGCTTCGCCGGCCGCCTCTCCTTTCCCTTTTACCAGCGCCGCCATTTCTCTACGCACTGTGCTTGGTTAAGCAAGCTAGTTACTGTTCACGTGCATGGCATGAATAGTGCCATGCAAGCTACACATACTTCCCATTTTTTTTTTTTGAGATTTAAACTTCTACAAATTCGTTCTCCCTCATACGAACTCCGATTCCTTCGATTCAACTTTCTAAATTCATAGAAAGTCAATACCTTCTTAGAAGTATTTATTTTATAATTTTTGGATTTTATTTGTATTTTATTTGAACGTTATTTGAATTTGGATCGTTTACACATATAGATTTCGACGACTTCGGACAACCGGATTTCGACGCCGTATAAGAACAACAATTAATCAAGCAAGGCAAGTTACACTCTTGATCATATTGATCCCATTATTTCAAATTAATTATTCTGTTTTAAATTATTGCATGCCTATTTTTATCAAGTATTTGAATTCCTGTTTTAAATTGTAGTTATGCCTAAATCCTTTGTAATGCCAATCTTGACATTGAAATGAACCTACCTTGACACCTTAGATGAAAATCTAGTTTATGCAATAGTATGAACTAGAAAGTTTTGGGAAAAATTATGCTTAGCCATGTTTAGACCTGAAATACTTGATTTGGGGAATTTCAGCCAAAAATCAAATGTTGTTTAAAATTGTATCCATAGCATTGGTGTGCCATGGATGTTTGAAAAGGATTTTGAAAAGCAAAAGTAAAGTTGGTTTAGACCTGGGCGTGGATGCTTGGTGGGTGCAGGATTATGCACGGGATCAATCCGGGAAGGATTGAGGCCCAGGGGTTATTTGGAAAGTCGCCCAAGTCAGTTAAGGACCGGTCTCTGAGCGATCATTTGCTATGCCTATAATGGGCTATGCCTCACCGTACAACCACATGTCTCCAGAATGGGGCGTGGGATCTGGCTAATTAATTTGTGGAGTTCCATCGTAGTTTATCCTGTCTGTACGTGGGTGGTCTTTCATGGCCTGTCTTTCGTGACTATTTTATTCCCACCTAGCGCAAGAGGGGGCCCTGAACCTGCGGACGGTTAGTCCAAAGGGGGCGAAACCTTAGCGAGGCTGGACTGCGGTGGAAGGATGCATTGTAAAGGCCTTGTCATGAACTCTAGACTTCTTACCTTCGGCAGTGAGAGGTGGCATTGACGGATGCCGAACAAACTAGAGGAATCATGTCATGTGGGTAAAGTGTACAACCTCTGCAGAGTGTAAACCTATTCGAATAGCCGTGTCCACGGTCATGGACATGCTAGCAAAGCCTCTCAAAGTTAGACTTTGGTTTTTGGTTTCAAAAGACTTCATTAAATGGATTATGCAAATGAGAATTGGGCGGGAAGCCATGTGATAGGAGGGTATCCTTCACCATTCATGTGTGAATGTTATCTGACTATAAAATTGAGAATTCATAAAATGAATTTTAGTTATGTAATAACTGCTTTGGAACTTAGTACAAGTATTTAAAGAAAATGTTGTTTTATGCAAATCAACCATATTAAGCCATCCTTTGTTACATCCTTGTATGCATGTCATTCTATTATTTGACGGGTGTAACTTGCGAGCACGGTAGTTGTGCTCATACTTGCTTTATGCAAACAAATTTCAGAGGAGAAGGAGTTCACCATCGGTGTGGATCTCGACGACTAAGCCGCTACCCCAGTCGATTGCCTGTGGCAGATCAGCTGGACTCCACTACTTCTTCGTCTTCCGCTGTGTTATTTACTGTTGGCTTGTAAGCCTCTTTTCTAATAAACTCTGTTGATTATTAATAATATTGTGCGATTTATGGATGTTACCATATCTGTTTAACTGTGTGAACTAGCTACTGATCATGGGACTAGTTCAGAAATGCACAGAGGATTTGGGGTGTTAATCCCGGGTTCGACACTTCTCCAGGCGGGTCACGTCGAGACAGGGACCAGTGGGACCCACGGCAAAAGCCAAGCCGAGCGCATCGTTTCTCTAGAACGAAGTTTCCTGGACGAAGCAACAAACAGAGCGAAGGTCAAAAAAATCCAACAATTGGTATTAGAGCCCTATTAATCTTAGTGATTCTTGAAGATCATGGGCGAGAAGGCGAAAGCCCGGGATGGGCTGATCTCCCTCCAATATACTCTCCAAACGACCGATAATTACCCAGTGTGGGCAATGAAGATGAAGGCGAACATGCGCGCCCAAGGTGTTTGGGGCGCAGTTGATCCGAAGGGGAAGAAAAAGGAAGATGACAAGATAGATCAAACAACGCTTGCTACAATCTATCAGGCGGTGCCAGATTCGATGATGCGTCAGCTCATCGAAAAAGAGCTGGCACATGAAGCATGGGTGACGCTTCAGAAGATGCACGAGGGAGTTGACCTCACCTAAGCCTGTGAAGACGACGAGCCGACACTGCTTCTCTCCTTATGTGTCAAAAATGTGTGCGGTCATGGTGATGTTGAACGAGGAGAACGTAGTTCCTAAACTACGCACAGAGGGAGGCAGCCACGACCACACTGATCTGTTGTACTTGGACAATGGAGCAAGCAGTCATATGACGGGAGATCGCTCTATGTTCCATGAGCTTGGCGAGAAGATTTTGGGCAAAGTCAAGTTTGGCGACGGCTCCATGGTGCAGATAAGAGGCAAAGGTACAATGCTGCTGCAATGCAAGAACGATGATCAGAAAATGCTACCTGAAATTTATTTTATACCAAGTTTGTGCAACAACATACTCAGTCGCAGGCAGTTGGCGGAAGAAGGATGTAGGGTGGAGCTGCGGGATGAGTTCTTGTGTGTCTACGACAAAAAAAAAGATCTGTTGATGAAGGTGAAAAGATCCCCGATCCGGTTGTACAAAGTTTCCTTGAAAACTTGTATGCCGGTTTGTCTGAAGAGCAGCTTGGAGGAGCCATCGTGGTTATGGCATGCAAGACTTGGGCATATGAATTTTTAGTCTCTGAAGTGGATGGTTGATAAAGAGATGGTGACTAGGCTGCCAAATATCAACCACCCCTTACATATTTGTGAGGAGTGCCTGGTGGCAAAGCAAGCGAGGAGCCTATTTCCGGTGCAAGTGAAGGATAGGGCATCACGCCTGTTGGAGATGGTTCACATGGATTTATGTGGCCCAATCACACCTCACACTAATGCGGGTAATCAATATTTCTTTCTTTCTATGGATGATTATTCCAGGGCGATGTGGGCGTACATGTTGAAGAAGGGAGATACAAAAAGTGCATTCCAGAAATTTGTGGCGCGGGTTGAGAATGAATCTGATCACAATGTAAAAGCCATCAAATTAGATCATGGAGGGAATTCTGCCCAAGGAATTTGAGACGATATGTGAAGCAAAGGGGATCAAGCGCTATTTCACAGCTCTGTATTCACCACAGCAAAATGGAGTTGTAGAGCGACAGAATCGCACGGTGATGGCAATGGCACACAGTCTTTTGAAGACAAAGTTCCTCCTAGGAATGTTTTCAGGTGATGCGGTACGACATGTAGTCTATATCCTCAATAGAGCTGCAATGAAGGCGCTGGATGAGGTCACCCCATATGAAGTATGGTTAGGAAAGAAGCCAAGTATGGCGCACCTATGGGTATTTGGTTGTATTGCACATGCAAAAGTGAACACCTGCACCAAGAAGCTTGATGACCGGAGTAGGCAGATGATCTATCTAGGAGTGGAACCAGGCAGCAAGGCCCATCGTCTGTTTGAGCCTGAAACACAGAAAATTCAAGTCAGCAAGGATGTTGTTTTTGAAGAAGATGGGGAGTGGAACTGGGGAATCGAGCCAGGTATGAAACAAAACAAACAAAATTGGTTCTTTTTTCTGTGTTTCGCGAAGACGTAGACACAACCGCAGTTCCCACGGAGGTCTACCCGAAGAAATTCTTCATCTCCCCAGCGCAGAATGGGGCAGTGGAGCCCACACACATGCAGCAAGCGGCGCGTCGCATGCGCACGGGCCCCACGCAAATACAGGCACAACAGCTTAGTGCAAATGCTGATGCAGGGGCAGCTCGGGAGTTCCAGAACACGCGCACACAGGGCAAGGTGCCCACACGCACGCAGGGCAAGGCGCCCAGGCGGCAGGTCAATTGGCGCACAAGGTAGAGGGCCCCACAGCGGTGGACCCCACGCACAAGCCGATGCAGCAGGCGCTGCTGGCACTAGAGGCTCCCATCGGCAAGCAGGTGGCGTAGGAGGAATCGGCTGGGAAGGTCAAAGCAGCAAGTCCCATCGGCTAGAGTGATAGATGTTGGTTCCAATGCTACAACAGTTGGCTCCCACGGTACAATAAGCCAACATCAAGCCATGCAAGAGGAAGAGGTTCCAGCAGGAACATAGAAGATTTCGAAATTTAAAAGCTTGTCCAAGATTTATGATCAAACTAATCCCATATAAACAGAAGAAGAGTTGTATTTTGGCTCAGCGGAAGAACCTGGAAATTTTGAGGAAGCAAATCAGCACTTGCAGTGGCAGCAAGCCATGTAAGAGGAGATCAACACCATTGTGGACAATGATACCTGGAAACTTGCAGATTTGCCAAGCGGTTTTCAGGCTATCGGGTTGAAGTGAATCTAAAAGGTGAAAAGAGATCCTAGTGGTGCTATTGTGATGCACAAAGCACGGCTTGTGGCGAAAGGATATGTACAGAAGCAGGGGGTGGATTTAGACGATGTGTTCGCTCCAGTTGCCGGATTGGAGATCGTAAGACATCTCATTGCTTTAGAGGCTCATGAAGGTGACAAGTGCTTCATATGGATGTTAAATCAGCATTTCTTAAATTGTGAATTAGAGGAGAAAGTATATGTTGCACAACCACCTGGATTCATTGATGATGCAAACCGCATAAAGCATTGACATTAAAAAAGGCATTGTATGGGCTTCGGCAAACACCTTGGGCTTGGAACATAAAAGTTGGATCGCAGTCCTTCATCACTTGGTTTTGAAAAAAGCCAATCTAAGCATGTCGTGTACAAAAGAGGGACATGTTCGTCAAGATTAATTGTGGGTGTATATGCGGATGATCTAATTGTCGGAGGTGCACACACACAGGAGATTGCAAGATTTAAGGAGGAGGTGATGAGTCTGTTCAAGATGACAGATTTGGGCCTTGTGAAACAAACTAAAAAAGGGATCACACTGACCCAATCAGTGTATGCGGAGAAGATTCTTGATAAGTGTGGTATGGAGAGTTGCAATCCCTGCTAAGTCCCAATGGAAGCTCACCTGAAGCTAAGTAAGGTTAGTAACAGTCCACCAGTTGATGCCACATACTATAGAAGTATAGTTGGAAGCCTGAGATATTTAGTGCACACTAGACCTGATATCGCTTATTCTGTTAGGTATGTTAGTCACTTTATGGAGTCTCCTACAAGTGAGCATATGGCAGCAGTTAAGCACATACTGAGGTATGTGTGTGGCATTCTGGAGTTTGGCTGTTACTATGAAAGAGGTGAAGGAGAAGAAATCCAATTGGTCGGCTAGAGTGATAGCGACATGGCTGGAGATGTTGATAGCAGAAAAAGTACAACATGTGTACTTTTCTTGCTTGGGAAAAGCATGGTAAGTTTGCAGTCACAAAAGCAGAAAGTAGTGGCACTTTCTTCATGTGAAGCGAAGTATATTGCTGTTACCACTGCAGCATGTCAAGGGATTTGGCCGGGACGGTTACTTGGTGATCTTACACAAAAGGAGGTGAGTAGATTTGTGCTCAAGATAGATAACAAATCGGCCATATCTTTGGGCAAGAATCCAATCTATCATGACAGAAGTAAGCACATTGATACTCGCTATCACTTCATTTGGGAGTGTGTTGAAGAAGGAAAGATAATTATTGATTACATCAGAACAGAAGATCAACTTGATGATATTTTGACGAAGTTGCTAGGGCGGATCAAGTTCTTGGAAATGGGAGAGAAGATTCGTGTGATCAAGGTAAAGAAACAAGATTAAGGGGGTGATTGATGGATTTAATCTTGTTGTTTTAGTATATTTTGTTAGTTTCTTTTTTGGTAAGAGTTGTTAATTTTGGTTGGAATTCGAGTGTGTGTTGGAGTTTGTTTTTGGTATGGTTTTGCATAACATTTCCATTTCCAATTCTGTAAGCCTCTGAGTATAAATAAACACAAAAGACCAAAAAAGAGGACCTGTTTCTTTGCGCCTCGCTCAAATTTCACGCCAACAAGACCGCTCTCCTCTCGTGACACTTCGGGATCGCGTGTCGTGACCTTCTTCGACCTCGCGCCTGCCCCGTCGCCTCCACCCTGTAGCGCTACAGCGCCACTCACCCATGTGCGTGCTGGCGTCATCCTCGCATGCCCACGTGAGACGACTGGAGTCGCCTGGTCTCACCTGCTCCACCCACTGGTTTGCTTCGCCTGGGAGTCATCGCCGCACGAGATACTCGCAAAAACTCGAGCCCGGCCAGGATTTCCCATCGAGCGTCTCGTCCCCGTCTCACCTCTTGAAGACTCCCCTTCTGTCTCAAAACACTTAGCTTCCATTGTTATTTCCATTTTCTCTTTTACTGGTAAGCTTTTCCCACTATATCGGCCGAAACACATCGTTGTCCCAAGCTTTTCCTGATGAGCCAAGTTCACGCCACCTTGCTCACTTACTAAAACCCCTCACTCCTTCTTCCTTCTAGTGCGGTGTAGCTCCCCAACCACATCGTCTTCTCTAACTCCGGCACCACTGTCTCCGTTGGAGATCTCCATGCTCGGTGAGTCCCTAGCCGCTCCATGGTCGGTTTGAGCTTCACCTCACCTCCCTGAACCCACTCGCATGGTCCCTTGTAGCTATTTACGCCTACACCGAGCCGTTGTCGTAGACCTCTCTGTCGTTGCCGCGGCCATCGACGCCTTCTCTTCTCTGTTGAGTCCTTGACCACATCAAGGTCATTTTTCTCATCTATGTGATCTCCTAAAGTTGTTTTCATGCTCCATTTCATCACATTTCTTCTGAGGAGCATTGTCGCCATGTACACCGACGTCGCTGCCTTTTTTCACCGTCGACCAGCCGCCTTGGACCTTCCCCGACCTCACTGACACCCTCTACGTGATCGTGGTAAGCTACTAGAGCATAAGCCTCCTTCAATTTGGCCAAATCGAGGAGTTTACGTCGTTATCGCTAGAAGTGCCCATGGTGCCGCCGTAGAACTTCACCGCTGGTTCTCCTCAGGCGACCCTAGGGCTCCGAGCCACGACCTTTAGCTATGCGAAGGTCCCCTAAACCTATTTTGAGCAACAAGTTCCACTGCCCTCATCCCTGGGGCCAACGCCGTGTTGGACCCAAAGCGCACCACCACATCTCGCCGCCGTGAAACCATCTCCGTCCACCTCTCTAGCCATATTCACCACCCATGGCATCGCCATGACCCCATCTTCCCATTTCTGAGCTCCCTTGAACCTTTCTGCACCTGCCACACCGCCGGTGAGCTCACCTTCCCTCTTGACCGCACGTGCTCTGCTCTCTTTCCTTCTCTCTCTCAGACCTTTGGGCCCCACATGATTAGGAGTTAATTTGCACCAAATGACATAGATTAAAGTTACTAAGTCACTGACATGTGGGATCGGCTGAAAAACTAATCAAAAATTTGATTTCAAACATGTTTAGTAAATGAGTCGCTGACATGCGGGATCCAGCATTATTTTCAGTTTTAAAACTGAGAGGCTAACAAGTGGACCCCTGTAAGTTGAAGCTCCATTAATTTAGTTTTGATGATTAATGACAAATCTATATGTGAGACTAACATGTTTGTTGACTATGATATTATTTAGTCTTAGTTGGATGAAAAGGTGAAAATCATGGAGGTATGCATTCGACATCATATTCTTATATCGTCTCGCGTTCCTTGGATCCAAAATATAGGTTGAACTCCACTAAAAGTTTAACTTGAATATGTACATATGTTTTTATTACACATTCATGTATGCACACATTTAGGGGGAGTTCACTCTATGTTTTGTGGTTTCGTTAGTATTGATACATATTTTTTATCCACATACATTGAGGATCTCTACTTTAAAATATGTCCTTTGAGTAGATGAAACTTGTGTAGTTCACATATACTCATATTGCTTTATATTCAATTAATGACAACAATATGTTAAGGGACTAACGTGTGTGCTAAGATGTTTTTAAATGCTTAGTCCCAGATTATGGATGACAACATGGAAGTGGCAATGCAAAGATAATAGAGGGATCATGGCTGGTAGCTTGAGGATTTATTATGTGCTATCTTGATCAACTAAGAATCATGCATTGCATCTATAATTGCTTTTGGAAAAAAGTTCAATAAAAACGGTATGACCACATCTGAGAAACGGTAGTACCGCAGTGTGGTATGACCGAAATCTAGTTGGCGGTACGTAAATTCTAGAGAGCATATTTTTTTGGAGTTTTCCTCCTCTGGAAATCGGTAGTACCGATTGAGCCGAGCAGTACTACCACTGTGCGGTAGTACCAGACCTTGTGAGTGTCATAGTACCGTACCTTTCTGCAACGGCTAGTTCAGAAGCATCTAATATTTTCTATAAGTTGAGTAAATAGGTTATGTTCCATGATGATGGAGACTTTGGATGGCACCATGAGTTGGTCGTCATCAAGTCAAGGTTCAAGAAGATGATGCATCATGTGTTGATGCATATCAAGATCTCAAAGAGGAGATGATCATGAGTTGGTCATCAAGTCAAGAGAAGACCCATCATATGTTGATGGAGGGCACATGAAGGATGCATCATGGGTTGATGCATATCAAGACAATAACCCAGACTTGAAGTGAAGATGTGGGTCATTGTAAGACCCGAGATTAACATCCCAAATCCTCTGTGCATTTCTGAACTAGTCCCATGATCAGTAGCTAGTTCACACAGTAAACAGATATGGTAATCCATAACTCGCATAATATTATTAATAATCAACAGAGTTATTACAAAAGAGGCTTACAAGCCAACAGAAAATAACACAGCGGAAGACAAAGAAGTCGTAGTAGTAGGCCACACGACTTGCCACAAGCAATCGTCTGGGGACGTAGCCTATGCGTCTGGATCCTCACCGTCCTAGTAGAAGTCTTCTCCTGAATAATAATATTCAGCAACAGTGAGCACTACTACCGTGCTCGCAAGTTACACCCGTTAAGTAACAGATTGAATGCATGCATAAAGTAAACAATGGGTATTGGCAGGGTTTATTTGCATAATGCAGCATTTTCAAGTTTAAATAATCATATTAATTTCCAAGGCCATTTTTATACTATATCTAAAATCAGATTTTAAATGACAATTTTATAGTGTGGATAACCTCCATATTTGAATGGTGAAGGATACCCTCCTATCACAATGGCTAACCGCCCAATTTTCCCACAGGACTAACCATCCTGAAAACATCTGTTGAAATCACTTTTAAAAACCAAAAACAAGTCTAACTCAGAGTGGCTTTGCTAGCATGTCCATGACCGTGGACATGGCTATTCGAATAGTTTTACACTCTGTAGAGGTTGTACAGCTTTACCCACATGACATGATTCCTCTAGTTTGTTCGGCATCCATCAATGCCACCTCTCACTGCCGAAGGTAAGAAGTCTAGAGTTCATGACAAGGCCTTTACAATGCATCCTTCCACCGCAGTCCAGCCTCGCTAAGGTTTCGCCCCCTTTGGGCTAACCATCTGCAGGTTCAGGGCCCCCTCTTGCGCTAGGTGGGAATAAAATAGTCATGAAAGATAGGCCATGAAAAACCACCCACGTACAGACAGGATAAACTGCGATGGGACTCCACAAATTAATCAGCCAGATCCCATGCCCCATTTTGAAGACATGCGGTTGTACGGTGAGGCATAGCCCATTATAGGCATAGCAAAGGAACGCTCAGAGGCCGGTCCTCAACTGACTTGGACGACTTCCACATTAAACCCTGGGCCTCAATCCTACCCGGATTGATCCCGTGCACAAACCTGCACCCACCAAGCATTCATTTCGCCCAGGTCCAAACCAATTTTACTTTTGCTTTTCAAAATCCTTTTCAAACATCCATGGCACACCAATGCTATGGATACAATTTTAAACAACATTTGATTTTTGGCTGAAATTCCCCAAATCAAGTATTTCGAGTCTAAGCATGGCTAAGCATAATTTTTCCCAAAACTTTCTAGTTCATACTATTGCATAAACTAGATTTTCATCTAAGGTGTCAAGGTACGTTTATTTCAATGTCAAAATTTGCAGTACAAAGGATTTAGGTATAACTATAATTTAAAACAGGAATTTAAATAACTCGATAAAAATAAGCATGCAATAATAATTTAAAACAGAATAAATAATTTTAAATAATGGGTGCAATATGATCAAGAATGTAACTTGCCTTCGTTGAAGTCTTGACTCTCTAAATCCTCCGAAGGATCTAACTCTCTGGAATCATCGAAGTCTATACGCGAAAGTACGACAAATTCAAATTAAACTCAAATAAATTCAAAAGGACAATTTAAACTAACTCCAAATGAACTAATTTTATTTTATTTAGCTAGATAATAATTTTCTAAGATTTTAGCAATTTGAATCACCCAATTTGGAGCTGGGATGAAAAAGATATGGATTTTACAAGTTTTAACCTAAATCTGGAATTTAAATGGATTTCCCGAATTAATTTTCTGAAGGAAAATCCAGTTATTGCGCAAGGCTGATGTCAGCCCTGAGATTATCGGGAATTAAAGAATTTTAAAATAATTTCTGACAGGTGGGCCCCATGTGTCATAGACACGGTCCACGTGAACTGAGTCCACGGGACTTTTGGCTCAGGGGGCTACGCAGATATGGCTGTGCGAGGGTGACGTGGCGACACGCAGGCAGCCACGTCAGACCCGATACTGGCGTGGCATCTCGGTGGCGCCGAGGTGGCCAAGCCACGTAAACATATGGCCGCGGCGGCTTTCGAATCTGTCTGGCGGCAAGAAAGCGGCGGCGGCGAAGGCCGGCGAGGGCACGAGAAGAAAGAGGGAGGCGAGGCAAGTACGATGAGCTCACCCAATCGTCGAGAGGAGAACGGAGATGGCCGGCGGCGAAGAGAAGGCGGCGGCGCGTGCAGGGTTGACGACGGCGACGAGCTCCGGCGGGTCTCCAGCGAAGATGACGAGCGCACCGGGTAGTCGTGGGCGAGGCGATGCCGTTGGTGACGACGAGGGTGATAGAGCTCCTTCGAAGGCGGCGCTAGAGGCGGCGGCGTCTCTCTGCGGCCGGCGGCGAATTTCTCCAAATCCGACGAGACAAGCGCGAAGAAGGAGAAGTGAGTGAGGGGGTGAGGATGAGAATTGAATTGCGCACCCGGTGCTCCCTTTTATAGGGGCCGGGGAGGGAGAGGGGTGGAGATCGTGCGTGGGCGTCGTGGCGGCCGTGGCGGTTGGGCGCGTGGGCTAACCGGCGTGGAGAGAGGGAGAACGTGGGGGAGTGGGGGCGGTTGAGGGTGCAGGGTCGTGCGCAACCGCGCGGGGTGGGTCGAGGCGGTTGGGGGCGCCGTTATGGAGCTCCGGCTCAGGCGGTAATGGCGGCGAGGTCGTGCAGCCTGCGCGAGGAAGAAGGGGAGGTGGAAGAAGGTGGTGGGTGCGGGCCACTTGGCGATGGGGAGGAGGTCACCGGGGCTCGAATGAGAGAGAGAGAGGAGCGGTTGAGGCTTGGGCAAACAGAGAGAAGGGGCGGTCAGAAGTGAAATCAATAAAATGATTTTAAGATTTTAATTGGTTTGTGAATTTAATTAATCCTTAATTCAAAAAGGCTTTAGAAAATAGCAAATAAAATCCACAAAATTCTAGAAAAATTCACGAAATTCCTAGAGTTATTTTGGACTTAATAAAATTATCTCCAACTTAAAGTTGGCTTTTAATTTTGCAAATACATTATTTTGGTTTTAAAATATTTAGGAAAAAGCTTTTAAAATTCTAGAAAATTCTATAAATTGATTTAATTTTTATTTTTTTCAACTTAAACTCAAATAAAACTTCAAAAACTTTAATAAATTTTATTTTTGACTTTTAAAACTTCATAAATTCAAATAAAGCAATCAAACTCTTTCAAATTTCAGAAAGTCCAACAAAATAATAACTTTAATTAATTTTAAATTGGTAACAGAACTTTGGGCTATTACAGTCATCAAGCTTCAAAAGGATACTCAAGGCAAAGGTATAACTAGTTAGGGATAAGGATGTGTTCATAGTCTTTTACCGGTCTTGGTGTTTGGTTGGAAGACCGGTGATGAGGATCTAATAATCCTTATTTAATTATTTATCTGTAATTCTAATTATGGATAATGATATCGTCATATGGTTTTTTAGTATACCCCTTAATATTCATAAGGGAGAAGCTGGAGGTCGCAAGTTCTTCTACAACCACCCCATGGTCGAAAGTCCTTCTACGACTACCCCATAGTCGTAAGTCTTCCCACGACTAGCTCATGGTCGTAAGTTATTCTGTAACCATCCCCTGGTCATAACCTTTTCTACGACCACCACCTGGTCGTAAGCTCTTCTACGACTAGTCCCTAGCCGATGGGAATTACATACATGTGGGCCTAGTCGATTAGGGAATCTTCTACACCATATCTAAAGATGTGGGTAGTTAATTACGCTGTTATTCTCTAGAATAATGGCATGATTTAACTCTCGGTCCTGGTGATAACTGTCTAACAACGTGGGAACGTTACTACTCCCACAATAATCTCTAGCAACGGCTCTATCATCTGAAGCATTAAGGCGCCCTTTGAACTAGAGAAACGGTAGCCCACTTCGAGTACTGTATAAAAGGCAGAATCATCAGGAGAGGAAGAGAGAGGGCAATTAGGAGCAGAAGACATTAAATTCGAGTCTTTCTCTTGATCTGTAACCAGCATACTCAATATAGCCACACAGAAGTAGGGTTGTTATTCTCTCCGAAGAAAACCTGAACTTGTATAAAAATCCTTGTGTTATTCTCTCTGTGTGATTTGAGTCTTGGAGACCCCCGAATCAAACAATCATTACGTAAGATCGGTTCTAAAACACCAACAGTTGACACCGACTGTGGGGATCTTCTAGTCATCAGGTTTCCTTCATTTTCTCCCGACTCTAATGCTTCCATGGCAGGAGAGTGGAACGAGGAGAACTGGTTCGACTTGGCCGATTACGTAGATATCGACATGGATGCCGATTTCGACTACGAGCCGAGTATTGTATCATCCGATGTTGATGTCGTCTCCGAAGATCACTCTCCAAGAAACCATGCCATCGATGGAGTTGAGGAGGAATACTTATCCCCACAACGTTACGTCCAAACGAGGAACCAGCTTCCTCAAAGGGCAAGGGTCAATCCGACCACCATCAGGACTATACCAAGACAGGCTCACAACATGATGAGGGTTCTCCCTCCAAATGTTCAAGTCTGTCTAAGACAGTTCGACCTGGCACAGCAAGTCCTGGAAGCCATCATTCTGGACCTTCATCAGCATCTTGTGGTCGTTTCTCCGGTAATCCCCACAAAGGATGGGGACGAGCATGCTTTTCCTGCGAGTTCGACCATCCCATCGTAGAGCTCACCTGCGGACGGCGACGGTTATAACCCAGAATTCCCCTTCCTGGAGGAGTTTGCTCCAAATAGCCAGATGGTGTCTTTTGACTTCTCCTCGAGCGAGGAGGCCTCAAGCGCAAGTGGAGATCATCAACAAGTGGTCTTCGTCATTCCCTCAGATAATGATCATTCTCCTAGAGACAGGACTGAGATGCTCCCCGACGATCACACACTGCGACCCCTCGTGGTGATGACGAGGACACCCCTAGTGATGAACAGGGTCAACACTCTGATGAGCGTGAAGGAGATTCTTGAAATACTCACACTCCATTGAGGCAAACTCGAGGACCAGGTATGGACGTTCCTGAGACAACCCGACAGAGAAGAATCGTAGCTCAGAGAAATCTGCCTAGGTGCATTCACTATCAGTCGGAGGAAGCTTAAGAACTCCAGCGCATCAATGATCTTCCCAAGAACCCATCTCGGGAACTTGCTTGAAATCCCGGCTATGAACTCTTCGCTGAAGAGATCACACAAAGGCTTAGAAACACGATGGCCAGACTCAAGCAACCTCATCGGCATCGACTCAGAAGTCGTAGTGGTACAACTCCATCAGCTACCAGCTGCTCGAATAACTCACCACATGGATATCGGTACAACAATAGGTCACAACACTCTCTTGATCTTCACTCCAGTCAAAGAAGAGTTCATCGAACGCCTGATGATCAACAAGCTCTCAGGAGAGGTGATCGTTCACCACTCCAACCTAGAAATCTGTGACAGCAGATGGAATACGAGGAGCATTTCCCTCATAAGGTTGAGACCTACTACAGATTAGGTCCACCTACGACCAGGTATCGTCGTGTACAATCACTTGATGACCTCAACCCTTCTTTTTTGCAAAGTAGGCATCAAGAAGTCATTACTGGATGTCGGGCATTCACACCCGACCTCCGAGCAGTTTGCTGGCGCCTTGATCTTGACCAGTGAACATAGAGAAGTTTGATAGATCTCAAGATCCCATCGAATTTCTCCAGATCTACACAATCGCTATCCGAGCAGCAAGAGGAGGAGAGCACGTAATGTTGAATTACCTTCCTACTATACTCGATGGATCTGCTCAATCATGTTTGTTAAACCAATCACTCGAGTTGATCTATTCATGGTATTACCTTTGCGATCTGCTACTAGCTAATTTCTAGAGCACCTACCATCGCCCTGGGAAGGAGGACGACCTGCACAGGATGAGACAAAACGATCACGAGACTCTACACCAGTTCATTCGACACTTCAGTCAAGTTCGGAATTTCATTCCTGAAGTTTCTGATTCTTCTGTCCACAGAGCTTTCAAGCAGGGTGTCCTTAGTAGAAGGATCACGGAAGATATCGCTTTAAATTCTCCTGCCGCGGTCTTCAAGCTCTTTGAGATGGCCGATCGATATGCTACTGCTGCTGAAGCAGTCGAATGGAACAATACTATTGATCGAGATGATAAAATTCCTCAAGAGACGGGTGAAAATGGCAAGAAGAAGGATAAGAAGACCAAGAAATCGAAGAACAAGGCGAATGGTCAAAAGCCTCAAGCCAGCAGTTCCAAGGAAGTCCTGGCCGTAAGCGATAAAATGCCTCAAGGCTCCAAGCCATACTCCGATCGACGCAAAGGTAAGCTCCCCGAGCGGAATAACGACAAGTCTAGGTGGTGCCATTTCCATAAAAAGGAAGGATATGACCTTTGCAACTGCCGATTTTTCCAACGAAAAGTCGAGGACTACTACAACGACAAAGGACCACTTCCTACCCTCGAGGACGTAGGGTAAGCGAGTGGTCGTAAGCAGGCATATGACAATGAGGAGATGCCATTCCAAGATCCTAAGCATACCATCGAACATATATATGAGGGATCATCAGCATACGAGTCAAAGCGACAGCTTAAGACTGTCGAACATCAGGTAAACTCCATTGACCCTCCTCTTGTTAATAAACTACCGAAGTAGTCGGAAGTCACCATCTCTTTCAAGAAGAGTGACTGCCCGATCCCTTCTACTCAACCAGGTCGGTTTCCGATCCTGGTCGAACCCAACATCAACAACTGTCGTGTAAATCGAGTGTTGGTTGATGGTGGCAGCTCGTTAAACATCCTGTTTACGAGTACCCTAGATGAGATGCAAGTACTCAAGACCAAGGTAAGGCCGGTACAATACTCTTTTCATGGTATTGTACCGGGGTCTTGGGCCAAACCTATTGGCCAAGTTTCTCTTCCTTTAACATTTGGTTCTCCAAGGAATTCAGGACAAAAATGATCTCTTTTGATGTGGTCGATTTTGATACGACATATAACGTCATACTCGGACGACCAACTTTGGCAAAATTCTTAATGGCTACTCATTATGGGTATCAATGTCTTAAGATGCCAGGTCGCAAAGGAGTAATCACAATTCACTATGATAAAAAGATGGCGCATACGTGTGACCGTCTATCCCTCGAGATGGTTGGCCAAATACCAACTCGAAAAGAAAACAAGGGGCAGCCTTTGACCAAACAATCAAAGCCTAAAGCTGCACCAAAATTGAACGACCAGGTCAAAGAGGTTCCTCTGGATTCAGAGGAGTCATCGAAGACTAGCATCAGGGATACTTCCGACCCCAAATAGGAAGACGCCCTAGTCACTTTCCTCCAGGAAAACACAGATGTCTGCACGTGGCAATCATCCGACGTGCCCGGAGTCCTCGGGGAGGTGATCGAGCGACGACGAGATGCTATAAGGTCATAATTGGACAAGCTACTTAAAGCAGGCTTTAGAAGAGAAGTTGATCACCCAGAGTGGTTGGACAACACTGTAGTGGTTAGAAATTGTAATGGCAAGTGGCGAATGTGTGTAGACTCACTGATCTTAATAAAGCTTGTCCAAAAGACTATTTCCCTTTACCTCGTATCGATCAGTTGGTTGATTCTACTGCTGGTTGCGAAACATTAAGTTTTCTAGATGCATATTCTGGCTACCATCAGATTAATATGTGTCTAGAAGATGAATAAAATACCGCATTTATTACTCCCTTTAGAATATTTTGCTATGTCAAAATGCCATTTGGTCTAAAAAATTCTAGCGCTTCTTTTCAACACTTGATGCAATCAACTTTTTCACCTCAACTAGGCCGAAATTTAGAAGCCTATGTTGACGACCTAGTCGTAAAAAGCATCAAGCAACTTAATCATATTTCCGACTTGCAAGAAACATTCGATAATCTCAGGAAACACCGTTTGAAACTCAATCCTGAGAAGTGTATGTTTCGAGTCTCTTCAGGAAAATTGCTTGGATTCCTTATCTCTGCACGAGGAATTGAAGCAAATCCTGAAAAGATAAAGGCCATCATGCAAATACGCCCTCCGACCACAAAGAAAGAAGTCTAGAAACTCACAGGGTGCATGGCAGCTTTAAGTGGTTCCATCGCACGACTGGGAGAAAAAGGACTACTTTTCTTCAAACTTCTATGGAAGCACGAGGGTTTCGAGTGGTCAGAAGAGGCAAACATTGCCTTCGAGGATGTCAAGAGGTATCTTACGAGTGCTCATGTTTTGGTTTCTCTGAAACTAGAAGAGACACTCTTAATTTATCTAACTGCCACGCCACAGTGGCCTGAAGATCTTGGTCGTAGAACGTGGCGAAACGCCCAACGACGGCTTACTATGTAAGTGAAGTTTTGCATGGGCCTAAGGAGCGTTACCCTCAGGTCCAAAAACTTCTATATGCCCTCCTCATGTCTTCGAGGAAACTGCGGCATTATTTTCAAGCGCACAAGATAATTGTGCCGTCTGAGTTTCCCTTAGGAGTAATCCTCCAGAACAGGGAAGCAGCGGGACGCATGGCAAAATGATCAGTAGAACTTGGGAGTTCAGCCTCCATTTCGTGTCCTGAAAGGCCATTAAATCCCAGATCTTGGCAAACTTTGTCATCGAATGGACAAATCCTGAACCTGTTCGGAATCCCCAGTATGATACCCACGACCAGTGGACGATGTACTTTGACGGGTCGCTTACTTTAAGTGACTTGGGGGCTGGGGTGGTCCTAGAATCTCCTACTGGAGAGACCTTAAAGTATGACATTCAATTAAACTTTCAAACCACTAACAACGTGGCAGAATACAAAGGTTTGTTGGCTGGCATACGAGTTGCGAAAACGCTCACGATTCGAGGACTACTCATGAGAGGAGACTCTCAACTAGTCGTGAATCAGGTCGAAAAGAGTACCAGTGCTCTAATCCGACCATGTCTCGATACTTATCGGAAGTTCAAAAGCTTGAAAAGCATTTTTTTTGGTTTTGAGGTACAATATATCCCTTAAAAGGATAATTTCCTCACAGACCAGCTTGCTCGAATGACTTCTTCCCGATCGCAAGTACCAAAAGAAGATTTCTTGAAGTAGCTCTAGAAGTCGTCTCTGGTCGAAACACCAGAGACAACTCCTATTGAGACAGCCTCTCTGGAATACGAAGATACCTAGATGAATCCCATCTACGAATATCTTCAGACGGGTACCATACTCGATAATGATCTCAAGGCAGATCGCTTATCCCGAAAGGCCAAAATGTATACTTTGGTCGAAGGAGTCCTCTATAAACGAGGAACTCAAGGGATACTCATGTGATGTATATCGCAGAGAGAAGGATTAAACCTCCTTCACGACATACACAGGGGCATTTATGGAACTCATGCTTCCTATAGAACACTGGTCGGAAAGGCCTTTCGACAAGGTTTCTACTGGCCAACAGCCCTCTATGATACCAAAGAACTGGTTAAGAAGTGTGTACAATGCCAATTTCATAGCAGGCAAATACACCAACAGGCTTAGACATTACAAACAATTCCTCTATCTTGGCCTTTTGCGACCTAGGGTCTCGACATCCTAGAACTGTTCCCAAAATCCCTAGGTGGCTTCAAGTTCCTCTTTGTGGCAATTGATACGTTCACAAAATGGATCGAAGCAGAACCTGTGACTGGAATAACAGTGGAACCAGCAAAGCGGTTCATGATGAGAAGTGTGATTACTCGGTTTGGGGTCCCAAGACGAATAATCACAGATAATGGTAAGCAATTTTTGAGTGCAAAATTCTAAGAATTTTGTGATGAATTAGGTACCAAACTGTGTTACGCCTCTGTTGCCCATCCTCAAAGCAATGGGGTAGTCGAAAGAGTGAATGGCCAAATAATGTAGGGAATCAAAACTCGAGTCTTTGACCAGCTTGTCAAGTGCTCCAAGGCTTGGGTCCAAGAATTACCCTTAGTATTATGGGCAATTAAATGCGATCGCTAGTCAGACTCTGAGTAAACACCCTTTTTCCTAGTTTTCGGTGCCGAAACCATGCTCCCACCAGAACTAAAGATCAGGTCAACAAGGGTCAAAACTTTCAACGATTTCATTCAAGAACAACTTCGAGCAGATGACATCAACCTACTCGAAGAGAAGAGAAATCAAGCCTTAATCCGCTTCGGCCTACCCGAGAAACCAGTAAATAAGAAATACTACGATCGTAAGGTCCAACCTCACAGCCTTGCTGTAGGTGACTTGATATTGAAGAAAATTCATGTAACAGCCCAAATTTTCAAATTTTAGAGAAAATTAAAACTTATTTATTTTTGTGGATTTTCTGAAATTTTAAAGCTTTCCCTTAATTATTTTAAAGCTAAAAAAATTTAATTGTAAAAACTATTACCAAATAATAGTTGGGAATATTTTATTTAAGTCCAAAATGCCTTTGATAATTTTTGTGAATTTTCTCATAATTTTTGGAATTTATTTGCTATTTTCTAAAGCCTCTTTTAATTATCAGGATTAAAACAATTGATAAAACATTAGAAATTCTTCAAACAGTTTTGGGCCGAAACTAGTCCGGCCCATCTGCGCACGCACACACGCGTGGCCCGCATAGCTGCTCAACCCATGCTTCGTGGCCGTTGGATCCCGATCGGATGGCCAACACACACCCATCTCCTTTCCTACTTTTCTTTGCCGCCGACATGTGGGCCCGCCAGCGCCACGTCACCATCCTCTTCCTCCCCTTCGTCTCCATTTTGAACACAGACGCCTCCGCCATTAACGCTGCACTAGAGTTTCCAAACGCGGCCGAATCAACTCGGATTCTCCGGAATTTTGACACCATTTGAATTGCCAATCAATTTCGCACCCGTTGCGGGCATTACCCTTCCTTCTCTGTCACTAAATTCTGTTAATCTCGTCGGAGACCCGCGCGGACCTTCTTGCGATGCACGTAGCCTTGTCGCCGCCCTCGCCCTATAAAAGGGGGCACCAAGACCGCCGTAGCCTCCTCATCCCAACGCCTCAACGCTCCTCTCCCCAACCCCTCTCTAGAGCTCGAATTTCGAAGTTCTTCGCTGGTGGTCAAGTTCCAGTCTTTCTTCAATTCTGGTGCCACCGTTGAAGCTTCGCCCTCATCTCCGCCACCGTCGGCATCGCCGTGTCACCGCGACGCTCGTGCGCGCTCCCACTTCGCCGGAGGACCACGGGAACGCCGTCTTCACCATCAACCTAAAACCACTGCCGCTCAACATCGTCGCCGACGACCCTCCCACCGCGCATACTCGCGATCTCGGTGAGCATCATGATCAGCATTGCCTCCCCGTTCTTTTGCGACCACTCACTCTCCTCGCCTCGACGTAAATCGTCGGCGAGCTCGCCGCCGGTTGTGCGCCATCGCCGGGCTGACCAGGCCCAGCCATGCCAGCACCACCGCAGCGCCACCTAGGCGCTAATCCAACATGGCCACCCACATGGCACCACGTCATCTCGCACAGCCAGTACCGCACACCACCGTTCACTGTTCTGTACACCGGGTCCACCATGGACAATTGACCGGTCGTGGGCGTGGTCCATTGACCACGGGCCCACCTGTTAGTGACTCATCCCGGGGCGCTGACATCATGTTGCGCAATAATCTGGATTTCTCTTTAGAAAAATAATTCAGGAAATCTATTAAAATGTGATTTATGGTTTAATTTTAAATTTAAACTTCCAGGAGCTCGTATTTCTTCATACAAACTCCGATTTAGGTGATTCACATTGCTAAATTTATATAAAATCAAGACCTAGCTATCTAAGCTAAAATTATTTGATTTGGAGTTAGTTTGATTTGTCTTTTTGAATTTATCTGAATTTCAATTGAATTTATCATATTTTCGCGTATAGACTTCGACGACTCCGGAGAGTTCGATCCTTCAGAGGATTTAGAGTACCAAGACTTCAACAAAGGCAAGTTATACCATTGACCATATTGATCCCAATATTTTAAATTTATTTAATTCAGTTTTTAAGTTATTATTGCATTCATACTTTTATCAATTATTTTAATTCCCTGTTTAAATGCTTAGTTATTCCAATCCCTTTGGTATAGCCAATTTGAATATTGTTTGCCATGCCCTTGTAACCTTAGTAAAATAATTAAGAGAATTATGCTTAGCCAATGCTTAGACCATAATTGTGATTTTGGGAGGATTTAGCCAAATCTTTTCAAATTAGTTTAAATTTGAATCTATGGTATTGTTTTACCATAGAGATGGTTTTACTTAAAATAAAATCAAAAATGGTTTGGACTTGGGCGAAATGGATGAATGGTGGGTGCAGGTTTATGCACGGGCTTAATCTGGTTAAGATTAAGGCCTAGGGTTTATTTTGGAAGACGCCCAAGTCAGTTAAGGACCGGCCTTTGAGTGTTCCTTTGCTATGGCTTACCGTACCACCACATGTCCTGAGAATGGGTAGGGGACTTGGCTTATTAATTTGTGATACCTCATTGTTATTTGTGCCATGTTGTTTGTGTGGGTGTCGGTCGGACAGTAGTCCCACCTGACGCAAGAGGGGGCTCCCAGAGGACGGTCAATCCAATGGAAGTGAAACCTTAGCGGGTATAAATACTTTAAGGTAGAACATTGTAACAGCCTTGTGATAATTGCTTAGTCGCACATCTACGGAAGTGTGTATTGGCCGACATTAAAAGTAAATTATCTCGTGTGGGTAAAGCTGTACAAACTCTACAGAGTAGAAAACTATTCGAATAGCCGCGTTTGCGGTCATGGACATTCTAGCAAAGCCACTCCAAGTTAGACTTTGTTTTTGGTTTTGAAATGTTTTCAACAGATGATTTTAGGATGGACAATCCTTGTGGCAAAATTGGGCGGGTAGCCATGTGATAGGAGGTTATCCTTCACCATTCAATCATGGAGGTTATCCACACTATAAAACTGTCATTTTAAAATCTGATTTTAAATATTGTATAAAAATGGCCTTGGAAATTAATATGAGTATTTGTAACATCCCAAAGTAATAATTTTATTGGATGTTCTGAATTTGAAAGAGTTTGATTGCTTTATTTGAATTTCTGAAGTCAAAAGTAAAGTTTATTTGAAGTCTTTGAAGTTTTATTTGAGTTAAAGTTGAAAAATAAAAATTAATTAATTTCTGGAATTTTACGGAATTTTAAAAGCTTTTCCTAATTATTTTAAAGCCAAAGTAAATTATTTGCAAAAATAAAAGCCAACTTTAAGTTGGAAATAATTTTATTAAGTCCAAAATAATTCTAGGATTTTTTATGAATTTTTATAGAATTTTTGGACTGTATTTGCTATGTTTTAAAAATATTTGATTTAATGCTTAATCCTTATTTCGGAAATAAAAAAATTAAAAAAATAAAATAAAAAAATTTCTGTTCAGACTGGTCCGAACATGCGCCCTGGTTGTTCGAACCGTCCATGGTGAGAAAAAAAAAATCTTTTTTTTCTACCGCGCAGGACACCAAGTTCCCACGCGGTCACCCATCCCTGATTTCTCCCAGGCCAAGCACGCTCCACTTCTAAACCTTTCCAATGCACTACCACCTTTCCATCTTTCTTTCAAATTAATAATATCTTCCTTTTATTCTTGTATCCCTTTCTTCCCTTGCCTTTCTTCTCCAACCAGCCACTTTCTTTCTCTGGACAGCAAACACAATACCAGCGGCTGCCGCCATTAGAAGCTTTTGCAGCTCATCAAACCCACGAATTACTCCCTATTTCTTCGCATAAATGGTGGCATTCAATTCCCCGGTCAACACCTCCTCCATCTAAGGCCATTAAACCTTTCCCTAATCACCTAATTTCACAAATCGCGCCATTGACCGGCCGTGACACACGCACGCGGTCCTCCCTCCTCGGCTCCTCTCCGGTCCTATAAATAGCAGCATCGGGTGCCTCTCATCTCACTCATCCATCCCCCGAAATCCCAACTCCTCCCTCCCTTTCTTCTCCCCACAATCAAGCTTTTTCTACCACCGGCCGATCGCCGTCTTTCGCCTCTAGCGCCGCCTCCGGTGGGTCTCTGCCACCCTCGTCACCACCGCCGGCTTCGCAACGTCGTGATCTACCTCAGGCTCTCCTTCCCCGCCGTCGTCGTCGCCGGAGCGCCGTCACCCCGTGCACCACCGTGAGCATACGACCTCGCCGCCGCCACCGCCGACTGTCCCTCGCTGCTCCGCCACCACCTACGACCTCGTCACAAGGTGAGCAATCCATTTTTGCCATTCACCGGCCACCCCTCCCTTTCCCTTCACCACCAGCTGCCATTCTTTCTTTCTCTGTGCTGTTCGGCTGAACATGAAGATGAACAGTGCCCAAAATTATCTAGTCATACTTCAAGTTTGTACATACACTTTTATTCCTTCCAAAAATCCGTTCTCTCAAATGCAAACTCCAAATCCGTTGATTCCTTCACCTAAATTCATCTAAATTCATCTACTATTTTTAGTATTTATTTCATAATTTTTAGATTTTATTTAATTTCTGTTAATTATTTGGTCCATTTTGCGCGTCGTCGCCGCCGCCGGACGACCGTGCGCTTTCCACCCCAACCGAGGCAAGCGTTGTGTTCCCCACGGTTTCCTCTTCGTTTCGCCGCAAACCTCATCCACTAACTCATCTCCGTTTGCCCGCAACGCCGACGTCCGCCCGCCGCCACCAAAGGTCTTCTCCGTCGGACTACGTCACCATCGAAGGTCATCTCGCCGAGCCAACCGTGTCACGGCGTGCCCCTCGGCTTTCTCTTCATATCCCTGGAATTCGCCCCTCAATCTCGCCCCCAGCAAAAAATTTTCGCAAACGGTTGAACCACGTTCTGTTGTCGTTTCCGGTGCCGTCGTTGATCCCCCGATGACATCGTCCACGTCGTTGGCTTCACCTCGCAACATTCTACGTAGTGCTACCTTCCTTTCTCCCCGAAGCACCCTGGCTCACCGGTGCCACTATTCCTCCAACAATATTTTGCGCACCGCCGCCGCACCGGACCTTCGCCAATGACACGACCACCACCATTAGGTCCGTCTCGCTCCCGGGATTCCATTTTTGTGCTTCGCCGGCCATCTCTCCTTTCCATTTCACCAGCGCCGCCATTTCTCTATGAGCTATGCTTTTGTTTAAAGGCTAGTACTGTTCACGTGCATGGCATGAACAGTGCCATGCAAGCTACAGTACATACATCCCATTTTTTTGAGATTTAAACTTCTACAAGTTGGTTCTCCCTCATACGAACTCCGATTCCTTCGATTCAACTTTCTAAATTCATAGAAAGTCGATACCTTCCTAGAAATATTTATTTTATAATTTTTGGATTTTATTTGGATTTTATTTGAATATTATTTGAATTCGGATCGTTACGGCGTATAGATTTAAGCGACTTGAGAGTCGATTCGTATTTGTTTGAGAGCAACCAATAAAGCAAGGCAAGTTACATTCTTGACCATTTTGATCCCAGTATTTCAAAGTTAATTAATTCTGTTTTAAAGTTATTATTGCATGCATATTTTTATTCAAGTATTTTAAATTCCTGTTTTTATTCTTAGTTATGCCAATTCCTTGTATAGCCAATCTTGATGTTTGGAATGCCATGCCCTTGTCACCTTAGTAAAATAATTAAGATAGTTATGCTTAGTTATTGCTTAGACCAAAAGATGTTTTGGGGAATTTTGCCAAAATACAAAGTGTTACGAAAATAAATCTATGGTATTGTTTTACCATAGGTGATTGGAAAATGTTTTGACAAAGGAAAAATAAATGAGATTGGTTTAGACTTGGGTGAATTGGATTGTTGGTGGGTGCAAGTTCATGCACGAGCTCAATCAATGAATGGTTGAGACCTGTGGTTTGTTTTGGAAGTCGCCTACATGTAAGGACCGGTCTGCGGGCATGGATGTTAAGCCAAACTCGTACCACCACAAGTGCGAATGGGACAGACTTGGCCAAATAAGCTATATCATTTCACCATGTTTATGTCTTGGAAAGATGTGGGAGTCGTGAAGACTTATTGATAATACCCACATGGCGCAAGAGGGGGTAGTCGTTTGGTGCGAAGCCTTCGATTCTGAAACCTTAGCGGGCATAATTATGTTGAAATAATGTAGGGTAAAGGCCTCGTGATAGTCGCTTAGTCGCATGCCCTACTAAGCGTGTATTGGCCGACATAATAAGCAAACTATCTCTTGTGGGTAAAGCTGTACCAACTCTGCAGAGTATTAATCTATTCGAATAGCCGTGTCCACGGTCATGGACGTGCTTAACAGAAGCCACTCAAAGTTAGTCTCTGGTTTTGCTTGAAAAGACTTTGTCACCTGGTTTATGAAAATGGGATTGGGCAGAAGCCTGGTGTAAGGGGGGTAGTCCTTCACCATTTGTGTATGGAGGTTCATCCTACACTTTGACATTGAGAAATCGAAATATGATTTTGATCTTAATTAATTTAAAAATGGCCTTGGAAAATACTAAGAGTATTTAAACAGAAAATGATGCTTTATGCAAATAAACCATGCCAATACCCCTTGTTTACCTTATGCATGCATTCAATCTGTTACTTGATGGGTGTAACTTGCGAGCACGGTGGTTGTGCTCATACTTGCTTTATGCAAACAAATTTCAGAGGAGAAGAACTTCACCATCGGTGTGGATCTCGACGACTAGGCCGCTACCCCAGTCGATTGCCTGTGGCAGATTAACTGGACTCTACTACGTCTTCTTCGTCTTCCGCTGTGTTCTTTATTGTTGGCTTGTAAGCCTCTTTTGTAATAAACTCTGTTGATTATTAATAAAGTATTGCGATTTACGGATGTTACCATATCTGTTTAACTGTGTGAACTAGCTACTGATCATGGGACTAGTTCAGAAATGCACAGAGGATTTGGGAGTGTTAATCCCGGGTCCGACAGTATTTAAACTAAAAATGTTGTTTTATGCAAATAAACCATGCCAATCTCATTTGTTTACCTTATGCATGCATCATAATTAAATATTGGGTGTAACTTGCGAGCACGGTAATTGTGCTCACTCTTGATGAATAATCTTTATTCAGGAGAAGACTTCTATCAGGACGGTGAGGACCCAGACGCTTAGGCTACACCCCCAGACGATTGCATATGCTAAGTCGTGTGGCCTACTACTACTGCTTTACTTCCGCTATGTTTTTACTATTTGGCCCCAGGCCCATTTGTAGTAAACTCTGAATTATTATTAATAAAATGCGTGATATGTTTGTGTTATCACTTTTGTTTGACTGTGTACACTAGCTATCCTGGACTAGTGTATGAACATAGAGAATTCGAGATCCTTCGCTCCCGGGTTCGACAAAAGTGGTATCAGAGCCATATCGACTATATGTTGTGGCCTTAAAATTGCCTTAAGGACTTACTTTCAAAAACTAAAACTATTTTGAGTCTTACCAGAGTCCTCTCTCAACCCTTCTCTTTAAAATGGTTACTAACTCGGGGGAATTCATATTTTGCCCTCCTCTTAGTTGAGTTTTCATAAAATACCCTCTTTCCCAATGTAATACATTTTTTGCCCTCTTCTTCGTCTATTTCTTCGTTTTTAACCCACTTTGCATTATTTTAATCTTATTTGCCCGTTTTGCTGTTACAAGGCATGCGAAATGACCTTTTTACCCCTCACCAACAGCCCTTGCCTCATCTCTTCCCCTTCCTCCACCTTCCTCCTCCACTGTCCCCCTCCTTGCTTCCTCCACTGTCAAGTCCCCCTCGTCCATAATCCTCTCCCTCCTATCTTATCCTCTCCCTCCTATCTTATCCTCTCCCCTCTCTGCCCCCAGAACCACCAAAGAGCAGCGGCGTGCGCCGATCGAGGTGGTCATAGCCGGCCGTCGGGACGTTGGATCCAACCCTATGCTCCTAAGCGGATCTGGCCGATCGAGGTAGGGAAGGTGGAGGTGAAGTCGGGGGCTGCCAGATCTTGCGCCGGCCCAGTCGCTCCGGCAACCGGTCGTGGGGAAGAGATGGGCAGTCCTTCTCTACCCCACCGCGCTCCCGTCGCCGCCACTGCCGACCATGGGGAAGATGATGTGTTGATGACCGCTTGCTTCCTCCACTGTCACTCACGAGTCTCCTTCTTCCGCGACGGGTGGAGGCTTCATGGCGGCTGGATCTGGCCTGGGACGGCCGAGCATGGCTTCATCGTGCGCCAGATCCGCGTCACCCACCAGGAGGTGCCGCTTTGCGCCGTGGCCTCCTTCGACCGTGACACCTCCAAAGCCTTCCAGCTCTACATCGTCGAGGCGCTTGCCTTCGCCGTCAAGCGGGAAGACTTCCTCTACGGCCGCGGAGACACCGACACCAAGGTCAAATGCTGCAGAGGAGCTGGGAACCGAGCGACTCTCCCACGTCTTTGTCATGCTTTGGTTGGATGAGTGGGAAGTTTGGGGTCAAACTGAGATTAGTAGTAGTAGATGTATTCCCCTTGTTATGATTTTTGCAATTCTTGTGGTATCCAGTTTGGTAAGAAGATTTGTTGTATGCTGAAATCAGTGGATTGGACAAATCTCCCTAATGTTCATATTTATTTGCAGAGTCAAATGTGGAGGAGGAGCTGGGAGGCGGAGATGGGTGGAGGACGTGGATCATTCAAGATGATCTTCCCTGCTCTTGTTGCTGCTTTGTGCTAACTCAAGATGATCTTCTGTTTTTTACGTTGAGTAAATGCATGAGGATCATTCAGTGCGGGCGGAAACGGAACGCGTTTCGACCGAGGGGCAAGGGCGACATTTTGCGTGCGTATAACGGGGAAAACAGCCGAATATGATTAAAATAATGCAAAGAGGGCAAATAACGAAGAAATAGACTATCTGGAGGGCAAAAAAATGTATTACATCAAAAAGGGGGGCAAAAATCTGAAAACACAACTAATACGAGGGCAAATAATGAATTCCCCCTACTAACTCATCTATTCCTCAAAACTGTAGATGGCTGAAAGACGAACTGCTACTTCCCACGAAATTTTCACTGGACATTGGGCTGCGATTCTTTGGAAGATGATGCAACATCTGGTCTACAACGAAAGACCAACCTACCAAGGATACAAGTATAAAGTGGGAAGCCAATATCGCTGGAGAGTTGAAATGATCCTCTACGATAACCTACAGCCAAATACGAACTTCCACATCTTCGACGCTCCATTCAGGCGCAACACCTTCGCCGATGGCATCCAAGATGCGACGAGAGAAGCAGTCCGTCATCTACGCTACACTTATGACAATCACTTTCGAGACACCCGGTTCCATTACCACCCGATGCATGTCCCGACCCGGCTTGTCAGTACCTTTCGCTTAGCCGAGGACGAAGACTCTCTTGAGCTTACGCACCAGGTGGACCTGGCTAAGGCAATGGACTATGCCTATGGGAACACTCTTGAGGACCTGCGTACCGCTCAGGACAGTCTGCAATATGCAGAAGAAAGGCTAAAAGCTATAGAAGAAGAGCTGGCTCGCTACAAGGTAGGCGAGGGCAGCTCTAGTGAGCCAGATTATACCCCTGTTACCCCATAGTTGTTTTCCATAGTGTAATCATTAGATGTGAATTATGAGCTATCAATATCCTTGTGGTAGCCATAATCAAAGAATAAAATAAATTAATAAAGAACTATTTTGGAAAATTTGGCTCTTTGTCTTGTGCTTGTGTGTTCTTGGGCTATTTAGATTTATCCACCTTAGAGCTATCTTTCTTTCTATCTCTCTTCTAAGTCTTTGGAAGATCCAGCAGATGGTGACCACCCGTACAAGCAGTGGCAGTGTCAGGGGCCAAGGCAACGCAAATGCTGATTATCAAGAGAACCTCACCCAGCAACCACCACCACCACCAGCTAAAGGACTTGATTGGTGCCAGATGATGGCCAATCAAACCCACCTAATTGACCTACTGGCCCAATCACTCAGCAATGTTCAGAGTGTGCAGGCAGCAACTCATGCTCCACCCCTACCTCCACCTCCGCCAAGGGCGACGATGTCAAAGTTTATAAGGATGCGTCCTCCAACGTTCTCAAGCAGTATCGAACCCATGGACGCTGATGACTGGCCCTGTGCCATTGGAAAGAAGTTGGACATAGCTCAGTGCACGGATCGTAAGAGGGTCCTTTTCACCTCCCACTAGCTCAATGGTCCCGCTTCGGAATGGTGGGACAATTTCTGCATCTCCCATACCAACGCACAAACTATAACCTGGACTGAGTTTGTGCAAGCTTTCCGTCATGCACACATCTCTGCTGGGATGATGACATTGAAGAAGAAGGAGTTCCGCTCACTCCGCCAAGGCAACCGCACTGTGAGCGAGTATCTGCACAAGTTCAACCAACTTGCTCGCTATGCACCGGAGGACGTGGCCAGAGATGAAGATAGACAGGAGCGATTCCTAGAAGGACTGAATGTTGAACTTTCTGTTCGTCTGATATCCTAGGACTTCACCGACTTCCAACGGTTGGTGAACAAAGCTATTCACTAGGACGGCAAGCATCTGGAGATGGAGAACCGCAAGCGGAGGATGGCTGCTTAGAAGTTCAATGCTGGAGGATAACCCAAGCCTCACTTCACTCTGCCTTAGCCACCTCAGCGTGGAAGATTCCAGTCTTCTACATCCAGAACTCCAGCACTAGCACAGCGCCCCAACACTTCAGGCTTCCGCAGCAATTCATCCGGAGGTCAGATTCCGCAGAAGAACCCAACTTCCTCAGCAGCAATAGTGACCTATTTCCACTGCAACGAGACGGGGCATTATGCCAATAGATGCCCGAAGAGGCAGCAAGCCGCAGCACCAACTAGGCTAGCATCAGGAGTTCAAGCCACCGGCGTCACCCCAAAGCCGGCAGTCCAGTACACGAAGGGACGTGTGAACCATGTCACTGCAGAGGAAGCTCAAGTAGCACCAGAAGTCGTTCTTGGTACGTTTCTTGTTAATTCAGTACTAGCATCAGTCCTATTTGATTCCGGAGCTTCACATTCCTTTATTTCCAATAAGTTTGTGGGAAAATTGGGTTACCTATCTCCCCTTTATTTAACCCTATGATAATCCACTCCCCGGGCTTAAAAATGAGAACTACATTCCTACGCCCAAACCTTACCCTTGAAATATCCGGAGTATCCTTTCTAGCAAACTTAATAGTCTTGCACTCTCAAGTCTAGATGTGATTTTTGGAATGGACTAGCTAGCCAAGAATGAGGGACAGATAGACTGTGCCAATAGGTCTATCACCCTCACCAATGAGCAAGGAAATTTAGTAGAATTCAGACCCAAGACTTCAACCGGAGGAGGTTCCATCCTGACCAGCTTGAAGGAAGTAAAGCTTGAAGACATACCAGTGGTACAAGAATACCCAGACGTCTTTCCTGAAGATTTACCCAGCATGCCACTGGATAGGGACATAATGTTCTTAATTGCCTTAGTCCCAGGGACCGCTCCAATCTCGAAGCGACCCTACAGAATGCTGGCCAATGAGCTAGCAGAGCTGAAGAAACAGATTGAAGAACTGCCGAGCAAAGGTTATATCCAACCAAGTTCATCACCTTAGGGAGCACCTACACTATTTGTCAAAAAGAAAGATAATAGTATGAGAATGGGTGTGGATTACAGATCGCTCAATGAGGTGACGATAAAAAACAAGTATCCATTACCCAGAATTGATGATCTGTTTGATCAGCTGAAGGGAGCAAGCGCCTTCTCGAAGATTGATCTCAAATTCGGCTACCACCAACTAAAGATCAGACCAGAAGATATCCCGAAGACTGCTTTCACAACCAGATATGGACTGTATGAATTTACAGTAATGTCTTTCAGTTTGACAAACGCCCCTGCTTACTTCATGAATATGATGAACAAAATGTTCATGGAATTCTTGGATAAGTTTGTGGTTGTTTTCATCGATGACATTCTCATCTATTCAAAAGATGAAGAAGAGCATGAGAAGCACCTCAGGATAATTTTGGAGAAGCTCAGAGAGCACCAGCTTTATGCCAAATTCAGCAAGTGTGAATTCTGGCTAAGGCAAGTGGCATTTCTCGGACATATCGTGTCAGCAGGAGGAGTTGCAGTAGACCCAACCAAGGTTGAAGCAGTAATGAATTGGAAGCAACCAAGATTTGTCATAGAAGTGAGGAGTTTCCTCGGATTAACTGGTTATTACCGCAGATTTATTGAAGGTTTGTCCAAGACTGCAAGACCAATGACTCAACTTCTGAGGAAGGAGAAGAAATTTGAATAGACAAATGCCTGCGAGAGGAGTTTCCAAGAGCTGAAGAAGAGACTAGTTTCTGCACCTGTGCTAGTCTTGCCAGATATCCATAAAGACTTTGAGATCTTCTACAATGCATGTCGCCAAGGTCTTGGATGTGTACTGATGCAAGAAGGCAAAGTCGTGGCTTATGCATCCTGGCAGTTAAGGCCATACAAAGGGAATTGCCCAACCCATGATCTTGAGTTAGCAGCAATTGTGCATGCTTTGAAAATCTGGCGGCATTATCTTATTGGTAACCGCTATGAGATTTTCACGGATTATAAGAGTCTGAAGTACATCTTCACCCAGTCAAAACTTAACCCCCGACAGAGAAGATGGTTAGAGTTGATAAAGGATTACGACCTTGGAATCCATTATCATCCGGGCAAAGCAAATGTGGTTGCAGATGCCCTGAGCAGAAAGGCATATTGCAACACCATCTTAGTTCAGAAGAATCAGCCAAAATTGTATGTAGAACTGAAGCACTTGAACTTAGAGATTGTCAACCAAGGTTGTGTGAATACTTTGGAAGTTCAACCAACTCTTCAGAGTCAGATCAGAGAGATGCAGTTAGAAGATGAAGACATCAAGGAAATCAAGAAGAATATGAGAAGAGGCAAATCCCCAGGATTTTCTGAAAATGAGCAAGGAACAGTGTGGTTTGGAAACCGCATCTGTGTACCCAACCATCAGGAGATAAAACAATCGATTCTGAAAGAAGCTCATGAATTGCCCTACTCCATACATCCTGAAACTACTAAGATGTACCAGGATTTAAAGGAAAAATATTGGTGGCTCAGCATGAAGCGAGAAATCGCTGAGTTTGTCACCCGTTGTGATGTATGTAGGCGAGTCAAGGTAGAGCATCAGAGACCCGCTGGTTTGTTGCAACCATTACCAATCCCGGAATGGAAGTGGGAGAAAGTTGGTATGGATTTCATCACCGGACTTCCTAGGATCCAATCAGGATGTGATTCCATCTGGGTGATAATTGACCGGTTGACTAAGGTAGCTCACTTTATCCCAGTCAAGACCACCTACCCAAGCAGTAAGTTAGCAGAATTGTATATGGCCAATATCGTCTATCTACATGGAGTGCCCAAGAAAATCGTATCCAATAGAGGTTCCCAGTTCACTTCCCGGTTTTGGAAAAGCCTGCATGAAGCCTTGGGAACCAAACTCAACTTTAGTACCGCCTATCATCCGTAGACAGATGGCCAGACGGAACACATCAACCAAATTCTTGAAGACATGCTTCAAGCCTGTGCCATAGATTACGGAAAAAGTTGGGACAAGAATCTGCCTTATGCAGAATTCTCATATAACAATAGCTACCAAGCCAGTTTACAAATGTCTCTATTTGAAGCTTTGTACGGCAGAAAATGCAGAACTCCGCTCCTTTGGGATCAAGTTGGAGAGCATCAATTCTTTAGACCGGAGTTGATTAAAGAAGCTGAAAGTAAGGTTAAAGCAATAAAAGAATGCCTGAAAGTGGCTCAGTCTCGACAGAAGAGTTATGCTGATAACCGTTGGAAAGAGTTAACCTTTGAAATAGGAGATTTTGTTTATCTCAGAGTCACTCCACTCCGAGGAGTAAGAAGGTTTCGGACCAAGGGAAAACTCGCACCAAGATTTGTGGGACCTTACAAGATTTTGGCAAAAAGAGGTGAAGTTGCTTATCAACTAGATCTGCCAGCATCCTTGTCAGTAGTCCACGACGTCTTTCACGTCTCTCAACTAAAAAAGTGTCTCAGAGTGCCAACCGAAGAAACACCGCTTGAGAGCATCGACCTTTAGGAAGACCTCACGTATGTGGAGCAGCCAATCAAGATCCTCGATGTGGCAGAAAGAATCACTAGAAGCAAAGTCATCTGCTCATGTAAGGTCCAGTGGAGTAATCATTCAGAAGAGGAAGCCACCTGGAAGCGAGAAGAAGATTTGAAAGTCGAGTATCCCCACCTTTTTGCTAGCCAAGTCTGAATCTCGGGGATGAGATTCCCTTTAAGGGGGGTAGGTTTGTAACATCCCAAATTTTCAAATTTCAGAGAAAATTAAAACTTATTTATTTTTGTGGGTTTTCTGAAATTTTAAAAGCTTTCCCTTAATTATTTTAAAGCTAAAAAAATTTAATTGCAAAAACTATTACCAAATAATAGTTGGTAATATTTTATTTAAGTCCAAAATGCCTTTGAGAATTTCTGTGAATTTTCTCATAATTTTTGGAATTTATTTGCTATTTTCTAAAGCCTCTTTTAATTATCAGGATTAAAACAATTGATAAAACATTAGAAATTCTTCAAACAGTTTTGGGCCGAAACTAGTCTGGCCCATCTGCACACGTACAGACGTGTGGCCCGCACAGCCGCTCAACCCATGCTTCGTGGCCGTTGGATCCCGATCGGATGGCCAACACACACCCCTCTCCTGTCCTACTTTTCTTTGCCGCCGACATGTGGGCCCGCCAGCGCCACGTCACCTTCCACTTCCTCCCCTTCGTCTCTGTTTTGAACACGGACACCTCTGCCATTAACGCCGCACTGGAGTTTCCAAACGCAGCCGAATCATCTCGGATTCTCCGAAATTTTGACAGCATTTGAATTGCCAATCAATTTCGCATCTGTTGCGGGCATTACGCTTCCTTCTCCGTTAATAAATTCCGTTAATCTCGCTGGAGACCTGCGCGGACCTTCTTGCGATGCACGTAGCCTCGTCGCCGCCCTCGTCGTATAAAAGGGGGCACCAGGACCGTCGTAGCCTCCTCATCCCAATGCCTCAACGCGCCTCTCCCCAATCCCTCTCTAGAGCTCGAATTTCGAAGTTCTTCGCTGGCGGTCAAGTTTCAGTCTTTCTTCGATTCCGGTGCCACCGTTGAAGCTTCGCCCTTGTCTCTGCCATCGTCGGCATCGCCGTGTCACTGCCACGCTCGTGCGTGCTCCCACTTCACCGGAGGACCACGGGAACGCCGTCTTCACCGTCGACCTAAAACTGCCGCCGCTCAACATCGTCACCGACGACCCTGCCGCCACGCAACCTCGCGATCTTGGTGAGCATCACGATCAGCATTGCCTCCCCGTTCTTTTGCGACCACTCACTCTCCTCGCCTCAGCATAAATCGTCAGCGAGCTCGCCGCCGGTTGTGCGCCATCATCGGGCTGACGTGGCCTAGCCATGTCAGCGCCACCGCAGCGCCACCTAGGTGCTAATCCGACATGGCCGCCCACGTGGCGCCACATCATCTCGCATAGCCAGCACCACACCCCACCGTTCACTGTTCTGTACGCCGGGTCCACCATGGACCATTGACCGGTCGTAGGCGTGGTCCATTGACCACGGGCCCACCCGTCAGTGACTCATCCTGGGCGCTGACGTCATGTTGTGCAATAATCCGGATTTCTCTTTAGAAAAATAATTTAGGAAATCTATTAAAATGTGATTTAGGGTTTAATTTTAGATTTAAACTTCCAGAAGCTCGTATTTTCGCTTCTAGACTTCGACGACTCCGGAGAGTTCGATCCTTCAGAGGATTTAGAGTACCAAGACTTCAACGAAGGCAAGTTATACCATTGACCATATTGATACCAATATTTTAAAGTTATTTAATTCAGTTTTTAAATTATTATTGCATTCATACTTTTATCAATTATTTTAATTCCCTGTTTAAATGCTTAGTTATTCCAATCCCTTTGGTATAGCTAATTTGAATATTGTTTGCCATGCCCTTGTCACCTTACTAAAATAAATAAGAGAATTATGCTTAGCTAATGCTTAGACCATAATTGTGATTTTGGGAGGATTTAGCTAAATCTTTTCAAACTGGTTTAAATTTGAATCTATGGTATTGTTTTACCATAGAGATGGTTTTACTTAAAATAAAATCAAAAATGGTTTGGACTTGGGCGAAATGGATGAATGATGGGTGCAGGTTTATGCACGGGCTTAATCTGGTTAAGATTAAGGCCCAGGGTTTATTTTGGAAGACGCCCAAGTCAGTTAAGGACCGGCCTTTCAGCGTTCCTTTACTATGCCTTACCGTACCACCACATGTCCTGTGAATGGGTAGGGGACTTGGCTTAATAATTTATGATACCTCATTGTTATTTGTGCCATGTTGTTTGTGTGGGTATTGGTCAGACAGTAGTCCCACCTGACGCAAGAGGGCGCTCCAGAGGACGGTCAGTCCAATGGAAGCGAAACCTTTGCGGGCATAAATACTTTAAGGTAGAACATTGTAACGGCCTTGTGATAATTGCTTAGTTGCACGCCTACGGAAGCGTGTATTGGCCAACATTAAAAGCAAATTATCTCGTGTGGGTAAAGCTGTACAAACTCTACAGAGTATAAAACTATTCGAATAGCCGTGTCCGCGGTCATGGACATGCTAGCAAAGCCACTCTGAGTTAGACTTTGTTTTTGGTTTTGAAATGTTTTCAACAGATGATTTTAGGATGGACAATCCTTGTGGTAAAATTGGGCGAGTAGCCATGTGATAGGAGGGTATCCTTCACCATTCAATCATGGAGGTTATCCACACTATAAATCTATCATTGTAAAATCTGATTTTAAATATAGTGTAAAAATGGCCTTGGAAATTAATTTGAGTATTTAAACTGAAAATGCTGTTTTATGCAAATAAACCCTGCCAATCTCATTTGTTTACCTTATGCATGCATCATAATTCAATATTGGGTGTAACTTGCGAGCACGGTAGTTGTGCTCACTCTTGCTGAATAATCTTTATTCAGGAGAAGACTTCAATCAGGACGGTGAGGACCTAGACGCTTAGGCTACGCCCCAGACGATTGCCTGTGGCAAGTCGTGTGGCCTACTACTACTGCTTTGCTTTCGCTATGTTTTTACTATTTGGCCTGAGGCCCATTTGTAATAAACTCTGAATTATTATTAATAAAATGCTTGATATGTTTGTGTTATCACTTTTGTTTGACTGTGTACACTAGCTATCCTGGACTAGTATATGAACACAGAAAATTCGGGATCCTTCGCTCTCGGGTTCGACAATTCAATCCCAGTCTAATCAGAGCAAGCTTTCCCCCAAGTGGGAAGGTCCTTATACGGTGGTCAAAGTTACGCGACCAGGTTCGGTACGACTAGTAATGGAGGACGGCCGAATTCTCTCCAAATCTTGGAACATCGACCAGTCACGCAGATTTTATGTGTAACCGAACAACCCTACAATAAAGTATCAGGTTCTTTCTAAAATCTTTATTGTCTTACTTTGAGTAGCGCTTTGACAATTTTTCGACCATTCCCTGGTCGTAGGTTGCCCTGCGACCGGTGCCTGGTCGTAAGTTTTTCTACAACAATACCCTCGTCGTAAGTCCATCTATGACCAGTACCCAGTTTTTCTTTACACTGGTCGAAAGGATGGTAACATCACCTAGTCAAAATCTTTCCTTTCTTCACATGGTCCTGCCCACTAGAAGGAACTTCCTAGTATCGACTCGTTCCTCCCTTTTGCTACCAACACAAAGAGCTCGGGTTAAATACACATGGTCAAAATATTTCCAAAGCCAACTCTTAGTACCTTAGTTTATTTCTTCATTCATTTTGAAAAATACTCTAAGTAGAGTACACTTTTGTAATTTGCTCGACTACTTTTGGTAAACTCATTTCGTTTCAACTGGTCGGAGGAAGACACAACACATAGTCGAAGTCTTTTCTCTCTGCATGTGGTCCTGCCCACTAGAAGGAACTTCCTAGTGTCATCTTGTTTGTAACTCTTGCTACCAAAGCGAACCTACCGAGTGCACTGGAATAGGTCGAACAAATTTTTAAGGTACTCCAGACGTTTGCCTAACTCAAGTTGCCGTTCTTGATTTGATTAACCTAGTTGAAGAAGGTAACATCACCTAGTCGAAGCCTTTCCTTTCTGTACGTAGTCCTGCCCACTAGAAGGAACTTCCTAGTGTTGACTCGTTCCTACTCTTTTGACCAGTGCGTGACAATCGTGATCAAAAACTATAAGTTAGCTAAACTTCTCTCTTTTTTAAGAAAACCTATTTCACACTATTTGCTTAGTTTATCTAAATAAACTAAGCAAATAGTCAGGGGCTAGGATAAAGTTATTAATATGACTTCAATTCTTAGTCTTAATCTGTTTTTCCATTCATTATCTTATGAGTTACTAACTACTCAACAAGATGATTTTCAGGAAGAAGAAATGATTATATATATCAACAATAAAAACTTATCTTTACAAGTTTCTAGTACAAACTACTCTGATGAGGGAGACCCTATTTGCATCTCCTATGTGACTTCCTTGCTGATCGGCTACATATCTTCAATCAACCGCTCCGCTTCTACTTCAGAGCAGTCTAAGTCGGCTTTGATTGCTTACAGATCAAGATTGGGCTCATGAGCTTTAAGTTTCGCCAGAACAAAACTTATTGCGCCTTCGACCGCCTCTTTTATCGAATCAGCTTGGTTAGTCTTCAGAATGGTCACCAACTCTTGCAAAGTCCTGACTTGTTCTCCAACGGTACTCGAGTGAGCAATTATCATGTCTTCACGAGGAGTGACCTCCTCAGCACGTAGCCCACTGAGTACATTGTTCAGGAGAGAAATGTTGTCCTGAAGGTTAATCTTCATCGACTTCATCTCCTCCTGATTACGGGTCAAAGCCTCATGGAGTTGTTTTATTTCGACTGCTTGCTCTGAAAAGAATAAGACTAGTTAGATAAAAATGACCCCAAAGGAAAAACAAAACTAATCGCAGGTAAAGACTTCCTTACCTGCTAGTCAACAATCTAACTTCTTGACTTCATCGTCATGGGAGGCAATGCTCTTTGCGTATCGCTCTTCCCACGACTTGGCCTCCTTGTCTTTTTCTTTAGTGGTACGGGAAATCTCGTGAATAACCATGGTCTTTTCTTTGACCTCAGTTTTGAGCTTTCCCATTTTGACCTCTTTTTCTGAAAAGAAATAAGAGTTAGAAAAAGAAAAGAAGGTCATAAGCGGTTTTAAGTTCAGTACTTACCGTTTATTTGTCCAGGTAACTTTTGAATTGCAGAGTTTGCCTCCTGAAGCTTATTCAGAAGGTCTTCTTTCTCCTCACTTAGCTTTTTTGTCTTGACTTTCTCGTAGTTGAGCGAATCAGCCAAGGTCTTTTCGTCACTCTTGAACCTATAGAGGCAAAGAGTAGACATGAGCATATCACAAAGTGGTCATTTTATATGACCTCTTACTACTAGTCCTCTGGTCGTAAGTTTTCCTACGACCAATACCTAGTCGTAAGTTTTTCTACGATAATTCCCTAGTCGTAAGTCCTTCTACGACCAATACCTAATCGTAAGTTTTTCTACGACAACCCCCATAAACACTGTGCAAGTGATCGAAACATAAACAACTACGAGTAGCAGTTACTTACCATCTCTCTACCTGCTTGCAGAGTTCCGCTTTCTCCTGTCGCAGCTGCACAAGTTTCCAATTGTACTCTGCAATAGTGACAATTTGCTCTAGAGCCCTCTGCATAAAGAAAGATAATGAGAAGCGAGAAAAATCACATATGAATATTTTGGGCGGTAGGTACTTACGTTAATGCTCATTCGAGCAAACATGGAGAGTACTCTGGTGGGGTTCTTCAGTTAATCAATCTCTTCAACCCAATTCCACCACACCTTTTCAAGACGCTCGTCGTCGAAAACTTTCCCTCTATTTGGAATGTCCTTAGGGTGGGGAACTCGGTTACAAGATCTAAAAGCAGAAGATCCCAAAACAGAAGCTGGGCTGAAGAACTCAGAAAAGAAGTTGTTGTATTCTTCATCTTCTGATTCAGTGACGGCAGCTCCTCCATGGGGACCGGGAAGAACGTCTACGGCAACTTCCTTCCCGGCGCAGTGGCCCAAAGATCCATCGCCTTGGCCTAATGCCTCCACTGAATCATGCGCCATTTTTGCCTTAGCCTCTACAACCACTCCCGTGGTCGTAGTTGCTTCGGCAACAACGATTTCTTCCACCACTCAGACAGTGGACGAACCTTCGACTACCACCACTGTCATTTCTCTGACTACTAGAGAAATAGCAGTGGATTCCTTGACAGGAACGTCCTTGAGGGCTGGAGGAGTCAGGCTAAGATCATAAAAAGGAAAACTGGCGAGATGGTAAAAAGCAAAATGTAAATGTTGTTCTTATACTTTTGTATTTTTTGCATACCTTCATTTCCCGGATTTGATCTTGAATCTGGAAGCAACCTTCCCTAAAGAAGATTTCTTTGACTTCTTCTCTTCGACCACATCCGGTCGAAACTTGAGTTGAGGAATAGGATCATCCATGACCACGTCTAGTCGTGGGTCTTGAGTGAGCACTACCACTCCTTTAGCCTCCTGGCTCTCCGGATGGCCGAGACCTGTCTCAACCATCCCAAGGGCAGCACTGCCCTCGACCATAGGCACTGCTGGCGCAACATTTTCTTTCATAAAAGACATAAAACTCTTTCAGTTCTCCTTTTCTTATTGCTTAACAAAGCCACGAGAGACAGAAACTGCGAAAGTCTTAGTGTCGTAGTAGAAGAGTACCTTAGTCTTGGGGGCTTTGTGTTTGAGAGCTTCAGCTGCCTTCACCTTCTCTGCAGCAGCCATGTTTGCAGCGAATTTTGCGAATGGCCCGGCCGGAGCAACAGAGCATGAACCTGCGCCTCCCTTGTCGATGACTTTCATGAGCTGACACTTTTTGGCCGGAGGAGCCTCGACTTTCTCCGTCGCCGTGTCGACGACCATCAGTTCGATCTCTTCGTCGTCTTGACGATCTTCCATGCTTACTTTCTACAAAAGTTAGACAAAGAAATTTTACTAAGTAGTTGTAAGATTTTCTACAACAATTCTCTAGTCATAAGTCTTTCTATGACCAGTACCTAGTCGTAAGTTTTTCTATGATGATCCCATGGTCGTAAGTTCTTCTACGACTAGTACCTAGTCATAAGTTTTTCTACGACGATCCTGTGGTCGTAAGTTCTTCTATGACCAGTACCCAGTCGTAAATTTTTCTATGACTACAAGATCCTAAAGATGAAATCAATTCTTGATTACCTTTAGGCGATCCATCTTGTCCCCTGCGGACAAGACTGTAGGATTTGAGGATCCACCACATTGAGTAGTGGGGATTTCTCACAATTGAGCTTGACTCGAGTGTCAATTTCCACTTATGAGAGATCTGCAGGGGTAAGTAAACTTTCAATAGCTGAGTTCAAAATCAATAGAAAGAAGACTAAGATTGGAAATGTACTTACCCTTCTCATATTCTCTGGTCGGGTCTTGCGAACCCGAGTACCTCCACATGGGATGAGCCCTCCTCTTTAGAGGGCTAATACGACGCGTGATGAAATCCTTCACCATGTGCCTCCGGTAAGCCCATCTTTCTTCAAGTCTTTGATGGCTTGAATGTAAGAGGCGATCTAGCAAAGATCCTTGGGAGGTGAATCCCAGGAAGAAATCTTCTCGACGGCAAGCCCGACGAAAGATAGGCTGTCTTCACTGGTCGTCTCCTAGTATAACCACCTCTTCTTCCATCCTGGCTATGACGACCGGGTGAACATCTTAATGTACTTCTTCGACTTTCCGTCGTGGAGCTTCAGACTACAGCTACCTGCGATTCCCGCTAGCCTGGTCATCCTGTAAAAGTACTGGAATAACTCCAAGTCGACCGGAATCCCAAGGTCGGCCTCGCACAAGTAAATGAACATGCCCAACATCGTGATGGAATTGGGAACGAGGTTCACCAACTCCACCCCGAAGTGTTCGAATACGAGTGTGAGGAAATGGTGAGCAGGCAATCGAAGGCCACACTCACAGTACGCTTGGAAGACGGGAATCTGCCAATCTCCCCTGGCGGCCAATGTTGCCCAGCAACCTCAATCCACTTGACAAACTCCCTCTTCGGGATCTTCTTTGCGATAACCAAAGCCTTCAACTTGGTCACGTCCATCTCCGATTCGGCCCACTAGGAAGCAGTTCCGGCCATTTTTCTCAAGAAAGGGAGATTTGGATTTGGAAAGGCCTCGAGAGGGCGTACGATTTGGTCAGCGGTGGAGAATGCAAGAACTTGATGAACAGTAGAAACGATTTCGGGAGAGGTAAAAAACCCTAAGTCTCACCCACGGTAAGTTTTTATAACCACGCACTTGAGTTAAGGACGTGGCAACCCAACAGTTGCCACCTCTTCGGGAACCGCTCCAACAGACAGGTCCATGAGAGTCGATTGAGATTCTTTAATTTGTCTGCTCGAGGCAATCGAGTCTGTCTTCACACCTCAAGCGAAATTACCTTCTTGACCAAGTCTATTTCTGGTCAAATAAAACAACAGTCGAAAAGGTTTTACTTCCGATTACAGTACTGTGATCACCTTGTAGTCGTAAGATCTTCTATGACCACCTTGTAAGTCATAAGATTTCCAACACCTTTCTTGACCAAGTCTATTTCTGGTCAAATGAAATACCGGTCAAAGAGCTTTTCCTTCGACCACCATTCTACGACCACCTACTGGTCGTAAGATCATCTATGACTCCTTTTCTAAGTAAGTTATTTTCACTTGAAGCTGGGGGGCTAGATGACGAGGATCTAATAATTCTCATTTAATTATTTATCTGTAATTCTTATTATGGATAATGATACTGTCATATGGTTCTTGAGTATACCCCTTAATATTCATAAGGGAGAAGCTGGAGGTCATAAGTTCTTCTACGACCACCCCGTGGTCGAAAGTCCTTCTACGACTACCCCATAGTCATAAGTCTTCCCACGACTAGCTTATGGTCATAAGTTATTCTACGACCAGCCCCTGGTCGTAAGCTTTTCTACGACCACCACCTGGTCGTAAGCTCTTCTACGACCAGTCCCTAGACTATGGGACTTACAGACATGTGGGCCTAATCGATCAGGGAATCTTCTACACCATATCGAAAGATAAGTGCAATTAATTACGCTGTTATTCTCTAGAATAATAGCATGATTTAACTCTCTTTCCTGGTGATAACTATCTGGCAACGTGGGAATGTTACTACTCCCACAATAATCTCCAGTAACGGCTCCATCATCTGAAGTGTTAAGGCGCCCTTTGAACTGGAGAAACAGCAGCCCACTTCAAGTATTGTATAAAAGGCGAAATCATCAGGAGAGGAAGAGGGAGGACAATCAGGAGCAGAACACGTTACATTCGAGTCTTTCTCTTGATCTGTAACCAGCATACTCAATATATCCACACAGGAGTAGGGTTGTTATTCTCTCCAGAGAAGGCCTAAACCTGTATAAAAATCCTTGTGTCATTCTCTCTGCGTGATTTGAGTCTTGGAGACCCCCCGAATCAAATAATCATTGCGTAGAATCGGTTCTAAAACACCGACAACCAGATTGCTAGTATAGAATTTGTTGAAAGAATATTTCATCCCATTACTAGTAGGACCCACCCTACTAAGTTAACACCTGCTTAACGGATCTAGAAATGTAATTGCTTAGAAAAGACTATAATACCCCTCACATCTACTCATAGGCTAGTTATCTCACTAAGGGGTATTCCCATCATTTGTACAGGCCCAAGAGCCTATAAATACCCCATGTATCTTTCATTTGAGGGGGGAGGGCTCTCTTGAGCAATAAAGAAGCATGTTCAAACTGGTGAGCCCTTGGGGGCTCCCTCTCCGGAGGTAATCCCTGTTGGCTCACCGACAAGAGTAAGGCGGTCCTCTCCGACCCCCGAACCTGTATAAATCATTGTGTCATTTTTTTACTCTCGTGGACGATGGCTGGTCAAACGGCCGACGTTCACCCCGTCACTCATGTTTGGTTTTTACACCTACAATAGGATTATTGTATTGTTAAGAGGGGTCTTTTCTAGTAGCTTGAGTCTCATCATGTGTTGATAGCTCAATCTCACTTGCTCTAGCTCTCCATGGCATGGTGCTATTATTTGTGAAAGTGTGTTGCAAATAGTTGAGGCTTATGCATCTAATCCTTGTAACATGTGACTATACTTTGCAAATAGTTGAAGTCCATGTACCTACTCCTTGTGGCATGATATAAGTTTTTAAATGTGTTTTGCAAATTGTTGGGATTCATGAATTTTCCCTTGGCATGGTCTAAGATTGCTTATTGTTATTTCCTTGGACTTAGACTATGGTAGCGACTCTTTGGATTTCTTGTGCTTTCTGCATTGATCTAATTTGGTTGAGATCATGCAATTAGGTGGGTTGTGTAGCCCTCTGAATAAGCTTTTTACAAATTCTAAGATCACTCAATTCCAACATCGGAGTCAAAAGTTATGACCTTTTTTCGAGTATCGTATGTGCTGAAATTTGCCTGCGGTAGTACCGCATGAGAGGAGTGGTACTACCATCGAGCGGTAGTACCAGCCCCTATAAGTGTGGTAGTACCGCACTAACACTTTAACAGCTAGTTTTTGTGCATTTAATGCACCTCTTCCGACCATTGAACAGTAGGTGCGGTAGTACCGGCCATCCTATGGCGGCAGTACCACAAATGCCGATTTTTTGCTAAATTCTGCTCTCAATGGCTAGTTTTTGTGGTGGGGGCTATAAATACCCCCTTGGCTTGTTGAGAGACAATCTCTTGACACTCCATTTCATTCTCTTGTGCTAGTGTGAGTTTCTCTTCTCAATTGTGCATGTGTTGCATCTTGTGAGTAAGGAGAGAGGTCTTTAGTTGCATTTGTTGCATCTAGAGGAGGATTCCGTATCCACTTGAGCTTGTGCATTCGTTGCATGTGGTGAGAGTCAAGAAAGGGGCTTGGCTTATTATTCTTGGAGATTGCTGACTCCTAGACGGCGTTGGAGGCGTCGTGTCCGGTGATCTCTTCAAAGAATAATGTGAAGAGGCCCAGCATGTTGTGAGGTTAGAGCTCACCTACTCGGAGCGGAAAAGAGATACCACTAGTGGAATTGAGGTGTTTGGCTTAATTCGTGGAGTCGGTCCAATTCGTTTGGGCTTACCTCAACGTGGATTAGGGGAGACCGGCAAGTCTCCGAATACCATGGTAAAATATTCTTGTGTCATTGTGGTTTGTTCTCTTGTGATTTACTTTGTGCAATTTACATTCCTAAAATTAAATTGAATGCATGTCAAACTAGGATTGCAAATCTTGATTTAGACTAAGGTTGTTGGTGCACTTAAGGGAAACTAGAATATTTAGGTTTTAATTGTGCAAAACCGAATTTACTTTTGCTTCCGCATTAGAAATCGGTTATAGCCTTAAAGATTTTTAGAAAAGACTATTCAACCCCCCCCCCCCCAGTCGACCTCCTCAATCTTATAACCCCACGTGTCAGAGTATTAACTCAGGAATTAAAATCAAATTTGGTTTAATCAAATATTTAATAATTAATGAGTCTATGACATGTGGGACTATAACTATTTTTGTAAATAAAATCAAATATTAAAAAAAAAACCCAAGAAACTGACATGTAGGGCCCACATGTAAGTAAATAATTTCAGAAAAATGGAAAAAAATGGAAAAGCCACTTTCAGTATAAAGGAAATACTCATTCTCTGTTGGAAAGTGTAAATTTCATAAAATACGCTTTCGATGTCACCCTTTTTATTAATTCTAGATTTTTCAAACCGGGCAAAATTAAAATGCTGATAACTTTTGCATATGAACTCCAAATTGGATTTTTTTTCTAAATTAATCTAAAATCATTATATGTCTGAATATGAAAAAATATTTAGATTTTTTTGTTGTTTAATTTATTTTTTTCTATTTGTAATTTGTTATTGGCTCTTTTGAATAGACGTTGGAAACGCGAACGAAATATTCAACAACCCACCGTCCTCATACTCAGAGATACCAGAGCAAGGCAAGAACCTCCTTTGACTATGTTCATCCCATTTATTTCAATTATTGTATTTCATTTTGCAAAATCTATTATGCATGCATGTATGTTTGGCAAAAAATAATATATTTAGGGATAATGGTAGTTAAATTCCTATTTTATGCATGATCCTCCATGAAATGTTGATATACTTACTATTGTAGACCTTAGGACAAGGTTTAGACAATGAATGATGTCAATTTGGGTATTTTGATTAGGAATGTTGAATAGATGCTTAACCGGACTCTAGTTTCGCTAAAATTGAATAAATGTTGAAAATTTGAATATGGATTTGGGAGAATTTGAAATATGGTCCAGAGGAGTTACCTCTGTTATTTTGTATAAAAATAAAAATTAAAAACTTAGTTTGTGATGCGGGCGAGTTATATTATGAATTGAGAGGTGTGAGAGGTGTATCTCACAAGTAGATAGAGGGAGATCCTCACCCGGGTCGATTAAGAACCAAACGCCGGTGCCACCAATCTAAGCGTAAGAGTACAACCACACGGCTGAACTAGGGTGGTCTTAGCTAATTAAGTTATTTAGGTCTAGCCTTGCATGTTGGTAGGCTGTAGTAGTACGAGCATGTTCGGGTAGGTTTGCTCGAAGGGGCTCCCTTCACCAAGGCGTTAGGACCAAAGCCTTCTGATACAACGGTGAATGTCTCACTGAGACAAAGGGTACCCGGGTAAAGTGAGAGTATTTTATTCACCAGGCTAGTGCAAGATTAGGACTAGGTGATGTAAAGGCTTCGTTATGAACTTTGGACTTCTTACCAACAGATAGTGAGCGGTGGTGTCGACGGATGTCAAACAAACTAGAGAGCTCGTATCATGTGGGTAAAGTTGTACATCCCTGTAGAGTGTAAATATATTTAAATAGCCATGCTCACGGTGATGAGCGAGCTAACTACGGTCACATCCGGTATAGTCTTAATTTTTGCAAAACCGCTCTTGCTGGAAAGTGTTGGGATAGTTTTGTTGTTGTTAACTTGAGTGCCATGTCTATGGTTGAGAATGAAATGATGATCACAACCGATAAGGGTTGTGAGTTTGCTATTGTTAACTTACATACTTGTTATTTCATTGTCAATCAATTGCTCTTTAAAATTTCTGTTGCAAAGTACTACATATCGATATTGCAAATACAATTTACTCAATGCTAAAAATAACTTGTAGAGTAGAGCATCATCCTTTGTTGGCCATTTATGTATAATTATGTTGTGATACACTACAAGTCTTACTAAGTATAAAATGTACTCAATCTTGCTTAAATTGTTGATCAGAGTATGAGGATCAGACCATGCTAGACGACGCGTTCTTTGCACCCGGTACTGGAGGGTTTGGTGACGGATCTTGCTAGGTATTGTCATTGTCGGTTGCCTGAGGGTATGGATGGGCACACCCCTGGACTTTTGGGTTTTAATTATGGTGCTTCCTCTGTTTAACTTGCTACTTATGCTTTAATTTGGGCGGTCAGGCGTGTAATAAATACTTGTCATGTAAACGCTTAAGTTTATGTCCTATATTTGTTTCATGTTGTATGTATAATGTATGGATGTGATTATCGATGTTGTGGATGTGTATACTAGCCACTAATTATGGGACTAGTATGGTACATACACGAGGGCTTCGGATATTCCACGCTTGGGGTCCGACATATTTCCGATGGCCCTAGGGGGTCGGGCACTGCTACGACACGAATAATTAGTGTCTAAAGCCCAACAATGTCCCCAATCCCCGCTGGTATCAACCCACCAAAGTTGTTTCCAGAGTGACAAATACACTATTTTTGCAGTTGGCAAACAAATCTAGGAAGACTCTGTGCAATTAATTCACTATGTAGAGATCATGTGGTTTGGTCCTAGTTTAGGTGACGAATAATTGGTATCGTTGTCGAGGAGTTTGGGGGTAAATTCTTAGTTTTGCAAAAGTTGGCATGTTGTTAGGGTGTAGACGGTCTGACTGATCATGGGGGCGGTCACACAGGTGGTGCAAGTGTGCCAAATGGACACCAAACACTTGTGTGGGAGTATTTGGGGATGTGTTTGCATCAGGTGCCATTTAAAGTGGAAACTGGACGCGAAACTAGATAAAGATTAACTTAAAAGTCCAGATAGGAGTGTTTTATAGTTTTGGGAAGCGGTCTGACCGACCACAACATGGCGGTCAGATCGGTCCCCCGTTACCGGTGGGGCACGGTCAGATCGGTCATTAGTTGTTAGTCAGACCGACCAAGGGTGGCGGTTTGACTAGCCCTAGAGGTTCAGTGCACAATGAGGTGTGCTGAATTTTAGGAATTGACCTAGGGTCATGGATTTGGTGCATATGTATTGCATGATACATGTTTTGACTAACATGGGTTTGGTGAAATCAAGGACCGGAACTATCAAGAATGACAGGTGAAGTGGTTGGTCTCAAGCAAGGCGTGGTATAGACAAGAACAACAAGAACGAGAAGTTTGGTGCAACGGGTTGCATCAAATGGCTTGAGCCAGGGCAAGTGTTGAGACGGTCCAATGGGATTAGGATGAGAGAGACTTGACGGCATGAGGAAAACCATTGATGAACTTACACGTGACAAAGCATAGGATTGCTTCACAAGATTGGATTCGGTCAAGGATGAAAAGATCAAGAATGGGTATTTTGGTATCTTCACCAAAATAATGGGTTGGTGACCTTACAGAAACCGCAGCACATGATAGCGCAAAGGAGAAGCGGTTTAGGTCATGAGGAGGACAAGATCACGAAGAGACAGATTCAGAAGCGCCGGATCGTCATAGGCTTTGAGAAGCATGCGTGAGTGTTAGATTTGTTTGTGTGTGGACTTTACGGGTGCTCGTTAGGATTTTCTATCTAGACCTAGCATCCACTATATAATGAATGGGTGGTGCAGGATTTGCACACCAACCAAGCCTAGGAAACCCTAATTTGAGATTGGGGGAAAGTGGAGAGAAGATAGGAGGCTAGGGCTTTAGAGATATATTGAGAGAAAATTTAAGTGCTCATGAGTGAGGTTTTGTCTTCCATGATGGAGTGGTTGTAAACCCTCAATTCCTCAATATCAATACAATCAAATTCAAGCAAAGATGATTTGTCTCTTGTTTTTGCTCTCATTCTTGAGATTTTGGGTTCTTGTGTTCTAGGGGTTTTGCATTAGTCTTTTGCTATGATCTAGCTTGCTAGAACTTGTGGAAGTTCATCTAAGGTCATCTTGACCATCTATAATCCACGAGCAAGTTTTTGGATCAAGTTTTGGTTTTCACCTGGTTTTGAGCCCTCTTGCGCTAAAACAAGAAATTTATGGAATCTTAGCTATAATTGTCTCAATCTTCGATTGGAATAGGTTGCTAACCTTCTTGTTGAGTCATGTCTAAAATCTCAAGTAATTTGGACTTGTAGATCAAAATTTAGGTCTGTTGTGGATCCAAAATTGTGTTGACTTCTCTGTCAGCTTGAGGGAGCGGTTAGACCGTGCACTTCAGGGCAGTCAGACCGGTAGAGGGGGGTTGTTACTTGAGTTTCTTGGTTTCAACTCAATTATTTCGTTGTGATTTTGAGACCTTGATCACATATCTTCACATAGCTATTGGAGTGAAAAAGGAGTAGAATTCCTGAAGGGAAAAGGTTGGCTCCTATTCATGCCCCTCTAATCGCTAACACGGTCCAACAAGTGGTATCAGAGCCCAGTTAGTTCATACTTGATCTTAACGGCCGATGAACATGCTGAATGACAAGTAATCCACCAAACCACCTATCTTCAATGGGCTTGACTATGCCTATTGGAATAATAGGATGCGCGTCTACCTTCAGAGCAAAGGTCAATCCATATGGAAGGTCGTTGAGGATCCTTTGATTCTACCCGAGGTTCCTATGCCGGCTTCAGCAGTCGCTTTGGCTAACAACTATAGGACAAAGAAATTCTTGTATGACAGGCTTGGAAGACATGAGTATGACATAATTTTTCATCTTGACACCACGCATGAGATTTGGCACACTCTTGAGACCTATCATGATGGCTAATCTAAATCAAGCAAGTGCGTCAAATGGTCTACAAGAGAGAATATAATTAATTTAAGATGTTTTCTACAAAGAGTATCGATGACATGTTTACTCATTTCAACAAGGTGCTCAATCATTTGGGAGCTGTTGAGATTGAGTATTCTCTCTATTGTCAAAGGGGGAGAATGTGGCAAAAATGCTTGAAAAGGGCTACGCTTGTAAACAGAGGGAGAAAATGTCAAAAGTGGTAGATCTTAGTGAGAGGAAGCATTTCATATGCATTATTGTGATCTAATGATCTTTTATTGGTTTAAATTCGAAAATCCCTCAAATTTGACTTCTCATTATGATCTAATGTCAAATTGAACAATTATTCTTTCATATGGACCTCGAGTGAGTTTTTAAAGCCAACTTCTGGATTTGAAGCTTTTATGTATTTTATTTCCTCTTATATTTTGCTTCTTCATTCCTAAAGCTGACTTGGTCATTTTCATGACTTTCTGCTTCTTGAGGGCCAAGTTGAACCCTTTTTTTAATCTGAGCCTAAATTTTCGAAACAACCACCAAATTGCATTTTTTTTGTAGATTGCCAATGTGTTCATCAAGTGAGACATTGTAGAGACCATGTGATTTGGTATTAGTCCAGGCGATGAACAATTGACATCGCTGTTGAGGAGTTTGGGGTGAACTCTCTATTTTGCAAAAGTTTGCATGCTGTCAGGGTGTAAGCGATTTGACCGGCCATGGGGGGTGGTCTAACCAGCCATGGTACGGACGGTCTGATCGGCCATGGGGGATAGTCAAACCGGTGGTACAAGAATGTGCCAAATAGACACCAAACACTTGTGTGTGAGTGTTTGGGGATATGTTTGCTCCAGGTGCCATTGAAAATAGAAACTGGACATAAAACTAGATAAAGATTAACTGAAAAGTCTAAAGAAGGGTGTTTTATGGTTTTGGGAACCAGTATGATCGGCCACTACATAGAGGTCAGACCGGTGACGGTCAAAACGATCCCCTATTACCGGTGGGGGCGCGGTCAGATCAGCCTAGGGGCGGTAGTTTGACTAGCCCTAGCAGTTCAGTGCACAGTGAGGTGTGCTGAATTTTGGGAATTGACCTAGGGTCATGGATTTGGCGTATATGTGTTACATGATGCATGTTTTGGCTATCGTGAGTCAAGTTACAAGGAATTTATGCTTGGAAGTGATTTCTTGATATATTGTTATGCAGGGACCCTTTTAGTCAACTATGGTCAACGACGAGGATGATCGGGACTTGATTTGGTAAAATCAAGGTCCAGAGCGATCAAGCATACTGGGTGTAGTGGTTGGTCTCAAGCAAGGCACAAAATGGACAAGAATGACAAAAATGATAAATTTGGTGCAACGGGTTGCATCAAGTTCCTTGAGTTGGTGCAAGTGTTGAGGCGATCCGATGAGATCCAGATGGGAGAGACTTACCGGCATGAGGAAAGCAATTGATGTACCTACATGTGGCAAAGCATGTAATTGCTTCACAAGATTAGACTCGGTCAAGGATGGAAGGATCGAGAGAGTGTATTTTGGTATCTTCAACAAAATAACAGGTTGGTGACCTTGGAGAAACCGCGGCGTATGACAGCGCAAAGGATAAGCGGTTTAGGTCATGAGGAGGACAAGATCACAAAGAGACTGATTCGGGAACGCCGGATCGTCATCTGCTTTGAGAAGCGTGCATGAGTGTTAGACCCGTTTGTGTGTGGGTTTAATGGGTGTCTGTTAGGGTTTTTCTCTAGACCTAGCCTCCTATAATGGGCGGTGCAGGATTTGCACGTCAACCAAGCCTAGAAAACCCTAATTTGAGATTTGGGAGAAAGTGGAGAGAAGATAGGAGACTAGGGTTTCAGAGATGTAGTGAGAGAAAATTTGTGGGATTGAGTGCTCATGAGTGAGCTTTTGTCCTCTATAGTGGAGTGACTGTAAAGCCTTAATTTCTCAATATCAATTCAATCAAATTCGAGCAAAAATGGTTTGTCTCTTATTCTTGCTCTCTTTCTTAAGATTTTAGGTTCTTGTGTTTTAACGGTCTTACGAGGTGGCCCTGGAGTGAAGCCTTCGTGGACTCCCTTCACTCCAGGGTTTGTTGTGCCCTTTCGCTCTATGCGAGGGGATACTGTTGTGCCCTTCATCCAAGGCTGTCGCGTCAGTCTTTATATACCCTTCGCTCCGTACGAAGGGGTACCTAGTATCCTTTGACCAGGTCGAGGGGTGCCCTTGCTTAGTGTCTTTGCTAGATCGGTGGTACCCTACAACAAGTACTTCGATCACAATCCTTCGCAATGTATTTGGCTAAAATTAAATTTCTTAAGTAACTAAATAACCTAAAAATATGTTAGACGCTTAGACTAAAAAAAGTAGTACGGAAATAAATTTGATAGGAACACAAGCTCAAGATAGAGGGTTAGAAAACAAAGAAAATTTGCATGAAATACCTTTTGGATGAGACGTATAAAAAAGAATTTGTGATAATAAATTGTAAAACAAAGCTAATTAAGTCTCCGATAGCTACCTCACTCCTACGCTAATTAACAAGTGCTCAATTGTGTGTTTCGAATGGTAGAATAGTATTTAGAAAATATTTTCCCTTAAAAACGTATGAAATTCATTCGATTCAAAAGGGGTTATTAAAATGTCTATTTGTGGGGTCACCTGCTAGTTTTTATTTAATTATTAAAAAATCGACTGAAATCGAAGAGACTTGTAGTTGACAGAAGGCAAACCTTTCTTTAAGGTTGGTCGGAAGAAATACACGAAAAAAAGCTATAAACAAGCATAAAGAAAAGGAAGAGGCTAATGCTACATTTTTTACCCTTATTTCTCTCTCATGTAAGTCTCCTTGTACTTATCCCAATCTTGGACGGAAATGTTGTTCTGAGCACTTGTCCCGGTGCTGACACACAGACACCTAGATCAATCTAGCAGCAATTGTACACTAGTCTCACCATCCTTAGCAAGATAACTACAACCGATCTAAGCCCACATCTTCCAGTGATTCAGACTTCAACCAGAGTTCACTGTTCGGACTGTTCACATCGCCGTTCCGCGTGGTAGAGACAACAAAACACCAAAACATCATCAAACATGGCAAGAACACCAAGAATCTTACACCTACTCCTCATTCTTTGCACTCTCTCCTGCAGCATCTCCATCTCGTCCTCCGCTCCCACCACCACCGATGCATTCCTCCACTGCCTTGCCGCCGCCATCCCGCCTCGTCTCCTCCACACCCCGGCCTCCCCATCCTACGCCGCGCTCCTCATCTCCTCCATCCGGAACCTCCGGTTCGTCGTGCCGGGCACCCCGCGGCCGCTCGCCATCGTCGCGGCCGCCGAGGCCTGCCACGCCCAGGCCGCCGTGCGCTGCGGCCGCCGCCACGGGGTCCGCGTCCGCGCGCGCAGCGGCGGGCACGACTACGAGGGCCTCTCCTACCTCTCCCTCGATCGCAGTGAGCCCTTCGCCGTGCTCGACCTCGCGGCGCTCCGCGCCGTCCGCGTCGACGCCGCGCGCGCCGAGGCCTGGGTCGGGTCGGGCGCCACGCTCGGCGAGCTCTACTACGCTGTGGGCGACGCGAGCCGCGCGCTCGCCTTCCCCGCCGGGGTCTGCCCCACCGTCGGCGTCGGCGGCTTCGGAACGCTGATGCGTAAATACGGCCTCGCCGCGGACAACGTCCTCGACACCGTCATCGTGGACGCCCGTGGAAGACTCCTGAACAGAACCACCATGGGGGAGGACCTCTTCTGGGCCATCAGGGGCGGCGGCGGCGAGAGCTTCGGCGTCGTGCTGTCCTGGAAGTTCCGGCTGGTGCGTGTGCCGGAGACGGTCACGGTGTTCACCATCCGCCGGTCAAGAAACCAATCCGCCACCGATCTCATAACCAAATGGCAAGAAATCGCGCCCGCCCTGCCCCGCGACCTCCTCCTACGGGTCGTCGTGCAGAACCAGCACGTGCAATTCGAGTCCCTGTTTCTTGGCCGATGCGGCCGCCTCGTCCGCCTCTTGCGAGCCCACTTCCCGGATCTTGGAATGAGGCAATCAGACTGCGAGGAGATTACTTGGGTCCAATCCACCGTCTACTTCGCGTTCTACTCCAGCTCCAAGCCATTGGAGCTGCTCCTGGACAGGGGCACCAAGCCGGACAGGTACGTCAAGGCCAAGTCTGACTACGTGCAAGAGCCCATCCCAAGGCACGTGTGGGAGAGCACGTGGGCATGGCTGGAGAAACACGAGGCCGGGCTGCTCATCCTCGAGCCCTACGGCGGCAAGATGAGCAGCATCGCGCCGTCGGCGACGCCGTTCCCGCACCGGAAGGGGAACCTCTACAACCTCCAGTACTACTCGTTCTGGTTCGAGAATGGAACAGAGGCACCGGAGAAGCATATGGCCTGGGTCAGGGGGCTGTACAAGGAGATGGAGCCCTACGTGTCCAAGAACCCAAGAACTGGGTATGTGAACTACAGGGACCTGGATCTTGGCAGGAATGAACTGGAGGGCAATGTGACCAGCTATGCAAAGGCTAGAGTTTGGGGGGAGAAGTATTTCAAGGGCAATTTTGAGAGGCTGGCAGCAGTGAAGGCCATGGTTGATCCTAATGATTTCTTCAGAAATGAGCAGAGCATCCCCCGTCTTCCTGCTGCGAAGGGATGGAGCTCCATTTGATTGGAGGTTTGTTTCTTTGCATGTACAGTGTTTCTAATGCTCTATATTGATGTCCTATTTTTGGTCTGTAAAGTTGTGATTCCCATGGCTAGACCTGGCCAAATGGGCTGTCCGGCCCGGCCCGGCTAGGCACGGTCCATTCCGGCCCGTGTACTGTTCATGCCGTGCCGGGCCGGCCTATGGGCCAAGGTGGCGGCCCAGGCATGGCCCGACGCATTCGTGCCGTGCCGGGTCAGTACGAGCCCGTTTGGCCCGTCGGGCCAAATGTGGCCCGTTTGGCCTATCAGAACAAAAAAATCCAAAAAATATCCCAAAAAATAGAAAAATGTGTAGAATTCAGAAGTAAACATGAAAATTAAAAAAAATTGAGACAATCATATTGAAAATGTAATAAAGAGTTTTATTGATGTCTAACTGACTGCCTCGTTAAAACCTTTGCGAAGTAAAAACTCAAAATGAGAAAACCTTGGCAAAGAAAAAAGAGTACAGCATATAGCTCTACAATTCTACATACATGATATATCTTTATTCTATGTGTCGGTGTCATTGTCTAAATACGGATTTTCGAACACCTTTGACAATTCTGGATTTTCCACAGAGTGTTGTGTTCGTGAATCAGCTTGTTCCCAATCCTTCACAGTTAGAAGGATCTCTACCATCTCACTTGTGAGACTTGTTCTTCTCTCCTCTAATATCCTTCCAGAAAGACTAAAAGCAGACTCGGAGGAAACCGTAGAGACAGGAACAGTTAACATATCACGTGCAAGTATGGATAGCACGGAATATGTTAACTTATGGGCTTGCCACCATTGCAAGATGTCGAAACCTTCTGAGGTGAAATCCACCGTATCGCTGTCCAGATAGATGGATAGTTCCCCGCTCCTTGTGAGTCTTGGTGAAGCGGTATTGGTGCAAAAGAAGAAGAAGACGAAGACCTGGACCTGGATGAAGAGGCACCGAAGATCGTGCCCCACATACTTGTCTTCCCACTCGAGGTGGGGAGCTCTTGGAGGTCGCTATGAGCGGACTCCTCGGAACTTATTTTCATACCTTTGGTAAACCTCGATAACCGAGAACGAACTTCTACAAAATAGTTAGTATAGTCTAGCCAGTAGCATCACTAAGAAGATCAAGTCTGATTACCAAATGCACCAATTTTAGCCCTAGGATCTAAAACAAATGCAAATGCATATAGGTAAGGGATTTCTCTCCAATATTTAAGGTATTTAGATTTCATGGAAACAACAGCCTCTCGTAAAACTAAGTCATTTTCATGCATTTTCAATTGAGTAGCAATCTGTAAAATAGTATGCACAATGATAGGAGATGTTGGATAGTAGACAGCGGACAAAGCAACAGTTGCCTCGTAAAAATTTTCTAAAAATGACAATACCTTCTCAGCAACGAACCAATGTTGCTCAGTTAATAGCAAAGTACCGTCAGTGCTAGGATAGTGTGTTTGAATAAAAACAGAAAAAGTGCTCTTGTATGGTAAAAGATGTTTAAGCATGAGGTAAGTAGAGTTTCACCTTACCTTCATGTCCAAACCGAACTTTCTTGGATGTACACCCATCGCCCTGCAGAAGTTCTTATATTGTGTTATTCTTACATTAGAATTGTTCAAGAAAGAAATCGCATCGCGATAAGCTCTAATATACGGACTCAACCTCTTCAGATCACATTTGACTATAAGGTTGATAATATGACAAGCGCATCGTTGATGTAGCAAGAACGAATCAACATATGTACTCAACACTGGAGTAAGAATGTCCATGGCCTTAGAGTTTGAAGCGGCGTTGTCTAAGGTAATTGTGAATATTTTGTCTGTAAGACCAAAGTCTTCCACGACTTTGAGAATACAGTTCGCAATATTCTCCCCCGTGTGTGCTACATCAATTCATTTCAAACCTATAATTCTTTTCTCCATTACCCAGTCGTCATTAACATAATGTGCAACTACACTAAGAGAATCCTCCCTAGCCCGACCACTCCATATGTCCGAGGTCAAGGCCACCGAAAATGTGCACGTACTAAATAGTTCCTTTATTTTATTACGACGTTTATTATAGTATTTCACTAGATCCCTTGTTGTTGTCTGTCTAGAAATGGAAGAAAATCTAGGATTATGCGTAGTCCTAATGTAATTTTGAAAAGAAGCGGATTCGCCAAAGCCTAATGGTAAATCCTCAGAAGCAATTAAACGACAGAGAGATTGGAGGGCTACCTGAGGATCGTAGTCCCAGCTAGATACCGTACCGTCGGGGTTGTATTGCAGCTGCGTCTGCTTCATCGCCAATCCTTGCTTGGTTCGACACCTTGTAGCATGTCTAAGCAAGTGCCCCGTTCCACCTGTAGACTTTGCAGATAATTCATGGCGACAAATTTTACAAATAGCATATGGTACCTCATTTCCCGCTGCGTCTTGCCTAGTTGTCCTGTCGAAATTCTCCCACACTCCCGATGTAGACGGCCTCGACCTCTTTGCTCCGGTTGCCGTTGAGCCTGATGCTGATATCGAGCCTGATGACGGAACTCCAGCTTGCTCCTCCGGTGAAACCTCCGGTTCGTTTGAGGCAGCCGCAGCCGCCTCCATAGACGCAATTTCGTCCGATGAAAGTCCGAACTCACTAAGAGCAAAGCTATCGTAAGGACTGTCCATAACGAAAACTGCAAAATCGAAACTAACATTATTACTACTTTAATCTTAGCATAACAATAATTGACAATAAAAGTATTACAAAAATAGTATTGTACCTCTTTTCACGACTTGCTTAATTTAAAATTGAAATTTCCAAATTTTGGCACAAATTTTTGAATTTTGCCAAATTAGCTCAACACGGATTTGAATTTGCACAACACAATTTCAAAGAGAGAATAGAGAATGAAGGGGTGCTTAATGAGGGGGGTATGATGCCTATTTATAGAAAAAAAATTCAGAATTTTTTCAATTTTTTTTGCTATTTTTTAAGCCCCCCAACAGTAAAAAAATCACTCAACGGTCAAAAAATTCACTCAACGGTCAAAAAAACGGCCGTTTTTTGAGCCGTCTTGCGTCTTGAACACGCCCACAACCTGACACGACCCGCCGCCCTGCCGCCTTCTTCTCTTCTCCCTCGCACGTGCCGCCCCCACCCTCCGTCCTCGCCAATCGCCATCGCCAACTCGCGACCCCGCCGCCTCCTCGCCTCCCGCGGCCCGCCACCGCCTCGGCGACACCGACACACCGTCGCGCGCGCCGCCTCGACCCTCGACGACCGTCGCCTCCTCATCCGTCCGCATCCGCTCCGTGCTGCTGCGCCGCCCGCCTGCCTGCCTCCTCTCTCTCCGCTCCGCTCGGCGCGGCAGCGTGCGCCGCGAGCCCGCAAACGGCCTCCTCCTCCTCCTCCACTCCGCCCCGGACCACCATGCGCCATGAGCCCGCCTTTGCCTCGCTCCGACGTCCCAGCTGCAGTCTCCTCCTCGCCTCGCCTCGCCTCCGCTCGCTCGCCCGCCCTCCGCCTCGCCTCGCCTCGCCTCCGGCGTTCCGCTGGCACTCTGAGCTGCGGCGGGCACATCTTGCGTCTTGCGTGCCTAGCACGGCCTTCTTCGTTTCGTCTTGCGTCTTGCCGCCCACCGTCTTGAGGTGGCGGCCGAGCATGGCCCGGTCTCGTCTTGGGCCGCCGCACGGTCCATGAACAAGTCTTGGCCGTCGTTGTGCTTTGGCTTGGCCCATTTGGCCAGCTCTACCCATGGCTGACAAAATTAGCTTTCCAAGACATTGACCTTCTCGTTGGTTTACACTAGTCATCAACCCGTGCATCCGCACAGGCTACATATTTTAAACGGTGTTTCTCTATGTCACAGAAGTTTTACTCCCTTCGTTTGTTTTTTTAAGGCGCCCACACATTTCGAGAGTCGAACTTTGTAAAAAAATTTACCAATAATTAGTTTAACAATATAAAGGTTAGTACAGTCATGATTTTGTACTTATTATAAATAATTTGTAATCCCCCTATTCGAACTCTTTAGTTTCATGGTACAATGTTAAAAGACATGGATATCTCTGTAGTTGATGCAAGCCGTAGATTACAACGGTGGAAAAAACAAAAAAAAGATTGGAGTGTTTTAGTGTTTCTCACGTTCCATATGCTGAAGCGTAGCAACAATGGACTCCATATTTGTTAAGGAGAGAGAACTACATATTTGATACGGAAAGCACAACAATTAAAGGCACTCTAATAAATCTACCAGCTAAAAAAATAAATTCAAGCCGCGGGTTGTACCACATGCTAAATTGGATGGTTAGGATTTTTCCTTTTTCTCTGATTAATGTGGAAATTTTTAGTTTTTTTTCTTTTTCTCCGATTAAAATAGGAATTTCTATTTTTTTTATCTCGTATAATTAATATGAGGTTGTAGGAGAGCCTTCAGTTAGTACACATACGGATAGATAAGATGAATGTCAACTCGGCTATAGCAGCTGCCAGCTGGTAGTTTCGATAGGTAGCACAGCGGTACTTTGTTTTATAAAAAGGGCAGTAGTACTTCCAAATGATTGCTTGCTTCTTTAATTTGCCTTCCGTTTTGCCCTAAAATAGTAGTATTGTACACTTTTGTTGATATATATTTTACGTTCCTGAAAACAGAAAAGCGAAATTAACACAAACATCGTAATTCATTAGTTGTTGTAGTACGACGAACTCACAGTATATGACCCTGTAGGAGTTCATCCTTTTGTTTTCTACATTCGCACTAAGCAAAAGGAGATCTGGCTGTAGATGTGCAAATATTAGGTTTTCGTAGTCTCAAAAGTGCCTCATTAATTACACAGGGAGATTAAGGCTGCACCACCCAAATTACGATAAAGGCAGATTAAGCTAGCACACTCTAGAACTGCTCCGTCTTTTTATCCTCCATGTATGCGTATCTTTTGCTCGCTAGATCTCGATTGTCACTTGCTTCGCTCGGACTCAACCCAAAGTCCTTATACAGAACGTGCACGTAATGTCCTGTAATCGGTAGTTGTATAAGACTTGATCTAAGCCATTTATTTATGGTATTATGAGGTTTGGATGATTTAGATCTTCTCTTTGTCAGATTAATATGAAAATTTTTAGAATTTCTAATTTATATGGGAATTTCTAGCCTTTTATCCATCTAAAATTAACGTAAGGGTTTCTAGGAAGGCCTCTAATTAGTATATATAAAGATATGGGTAACTCGGCGTCATCCTTTGGAGCACATGCTTCCGCATTTTTTGAGCGCAAATCTTAATCTATATCAAAAGCCAACAAGAGATTAGAGAGGATCACGTCATCATTTTCCCCTGCCATCCGATTTGCATCTAACGGACACAAATATATTGGTGCATATCTATTATTATATCTTATTAAACTAATAAAAAAAGAAGCCACCATGTTCGCTGTCAAGGCTAGAAATTCTCACATTAATCGGTGAAAAAAAAAGATCTACACCTCAATTGTGATGGGTCTAGATTATAATGGTCTAGATTAAAAAAAAGAGTCTATGTCAAGTACAATCCAAAATATCTGAAATTAGGAATGAAAATTAAAATAAAATTAGCAATTTGATTTCTATAAGAATTCCTAAGTAAAATCCCTAAATAAATATAATTCGAATAAAAATTAAACAAAAATTATCAATTGGAATTTTATACGAATTCCAACAAAAAATAATTGAAATTCGGAATAAAATATCTTATTAAAACAATAGAAAAAGAAGCTACCATGTTCGCTCTCGAAACTAGAAATTTCCACATTAATCAGTAAAAAAAATCCACATTGTCTATTGCGATGGGTCCAGATTATAACGGTCTAGATTGAAACAAAGACTCCATGTCAAGTACAATCCAAAATATCTGAAATTCGAAATAAAAATTAAAATAAAATTAGCAATTTGATTTTTATACGAATTCTTAAGTAAAAGCCCTAAATAAAGATAATTCGGAATAGAATTAAACAAAAATTAAATATTGGATTTGCATATGAATTCCAACTAAATAACTAAAATTCGGAAAAAAAAAAGTCTTATTAAAGCAATAGAAAAAGAAGTCACCATGTTCGCTGTCAAGGCTAGAAATTCCCACGTTAATTGGATCACCAACTGATATCTAAGTTGTATAAACAATTATTTTTTGACAGAAAACTACAGGGAGGCCTGACAATGTAAATTAATTACAAATAAGGGAATAACAATGTAAATTAATTACAAATAAGGGAATAATTACAAGCAGGTTAAAGCAAGGATGTACAAACCCTCATAGAGGGTTAAGTAAAACAAGAGAGAGTAGCCATTGTGAAATAGATTTCTTGATATCCTCCTTCACTCTAAAAATAAGCAGAGCTGCTTCCTTTTTTGAACAGAGCTTTCCAAGAATAAAAGCTAGGGCGGATGCTTGAAAAATTAGGCCATTTCGCTGCTTCCATATATGCCAGGTAGCAGTGATAAAAATTTCTGTGAAGAAAGGTTACGCAAATTGTTGTTTGACCTGTTGAATCATGTGATGAAAGCCTTGAGAGGGTTGCCAATTGATATGGAGGAAGGTCCAACAAGTTCGACTAAATGGGCATTCAAAGAACAAATGCACCGTGGTTTCCTCAGAATTTTGGTTGCAAAGAACACATTGGATATCAGTACCGTTATAAATACAGCATCTCCTAAGCATACTCCTTGTATTTAACGATCAATAAACAGAAGCCAAATAAAGACTCTGTGTTTCATCACATACATAGATTTCCAAATCCATTTGAAAGTTTGTGGCACATTGTAACCCTGGGAAAGTAATTTATAGAATTTGCCTGAAGAATACATTCCATTGCCCCATATGTATGTGTATAAACAATTATTGTGGAGATCATAGGTAGAAATATTAATCTTAGTGTGTTGAACAATTGACAATAGTGTCGAGGCTGAAGGGATACAAATAGGCTACACTAGCGCCAATTCAAAAATCTACTACGTAAACTAGGAAGCCATGCAAGCAAGAAATAATAGATCGTTACCACTACACGAGCAGTACAGCAGAAGATGAATTGGAGCAGTCTGATCCAACATAAAGCGCGTCGATGAAGTGGTCGTAGTCGATCGTCCAACGTAGTCGATCGTCTAACGTAGTCGATCGTCTCCTCCAGTAACCTATCGTGTTCCTTGTGAAGTCGTGGATCGTCCTCGTCCAACACAGCAGCAATCACAACAGCGCCTCTACGGTATCCACACGTCTAGAGATGGAACACCATACGCCGGTGTGCTAGCACCAACTCGCACGATAGGGCTCTCTCGAGAAGATGGCGGCTAAGGTTTCGGTGTAGCAACTCACGTTCTGTCATGCGTGTCCCAATAGCCTCATGCATCTCCTTATATAGAGCCCATGATGGATCATATCCGAACACGTTTATTCCAACATGTAAAGTGTGTGACCCTATAGGTTCATGCGTAGTCCGTTGTGACTCAGAAACCCTTTTCGATCACAAGTCGTTAACGGTTCGTAGCAGGACATAACGATTCCCGAATACACATAAATTATATCGGACGAACCTTAATGCAATATGATCTACGACCAGGTCCTTATCACGAACAACCAGCTCGTATCTCTATACGACCAGCTCATATTTGGTCTCGACCAGTTCATAACTCCTTACGACACGGTTTCGACCACTTAGTGATTATGTTCAACCAGCCTACGACCAACTCGCATCTCCATACGACTAGTCCGTATCTGATCGAACTGAACTACATGCTTGTATATTCTCCCTTTGCCTCACGATATCTGGTTGAACTCCGGGTGAGATATTATGTCATCCATGGACTATTCAATACTTTCTCGATCAAGTGACGGATAACATCATGTGGTCGACTCTTTGACCACTAGTGGCATGGCCATGCACTTTCTTTATCCGACTACATCGAGGGCCCTAGAGATATCTCTCATGTTATGTTAGGAGGGGCAAATCCTATATTCAACCAGTCACACCCCTCCACATGTTTCATAGCATACCCGAAAGTACCTTTATAACTACCCAGTTACGGAGTAGCGTTTGGCAGCCCCTAATTGTACTATTACACATGTAGGAAACCATGCTGATCTCAGGCATAAGGATTATACATCATCATTGCTTGAGACCAACTAATGACACATAAAATTATAACAATCTCAATAGTGTCTCAAGGTGTGTCAATCCAACACCATGTTCTCTAACATGTGTTTACATTATTGATTCAATATCCGTATATCCATGATCGGTGAAATATGGTCATCAATCAATACATGTGCTGGTCAATAAGTCACTAGTATTCTGACCAATGACATCCGACCAGGGATACATTTAGAATAACATCATATAAGTTGAAGAGCTTCACCAATAAGTCACATACTTGTTAATCTTTACAACTAATAATTCATTTAAGGAACACAATAACATTTATTCAAGAACTCATAAACATAGACGTGATACAATCATCTCTATGATTACCTCTAGGGCATATCACCAACAGAGGCGTTTGGAGAAACCCTCGGTTTCGAAAAGTTTCGTACTGTTGTCAGGATGAGGAGGTCTGTCTGGCCATGGTGGTGGCCAGACCGACCATTGCCAGCAGTCTGACCAGCCTTGGACGACGATCAAACCTACCGGGGGCACGAAGGAGGCCATGCCTCGTGTGACGGACCCTTATCGATAGCTTTGCCTCCTCGAACTTTGTTACGACATGCCACCTACCTCGAGGACCATGCCTCAGAGAGGCGGCCTCGTGTCGATGACTTCGCCTTCTCGGGCCTCGCTACGACTTGTCGCCCGTCTCGAGGGTTATGCCTCAGCAGGGCAGCGCCACGTCGATGACTTCACCCCCTTGGGCCTCTCTCCGACACACCACCCTCTTCGACGGCCATGCCACGGCGTGGAGGCCTGGCGTCGACCACTTCTCCACCTCGGGCCTCTAAAAATGATTTTAGTAATTAATGACAACAATGTATTAAGGGACTAACATGTGTGTTTAAGATGTTTTAAGAAGGTTTAGTCCTAGAGTATGGATGACAATATGGAGAAGGCAATGCAAAGATAACAAAGGTTTGATGTGGCTCAAGGTAAAGAAAATGAATAGCCTAAGGATCCTTTTATAGTTTTTACCGGTCTCGGTGTTTGGAGAAAAGACCGGATTTGTAGGCTAGATGTCGTACTATAAAGAGGGGTCATGGCTAAGTAGTTTAAGGACTTATTTTGTGCCATTTTGATCAACCAAATGGCATGCATTGCATTTAGAATTGCATATGGAAACAGTTCAGTAAAATCGGTATGACCGCATTTAATGAGCGGTACTACCGCGGCGCGGTAGGACCGACGCCGCGGTAGTACCGGATTCTAGTTGGCGGTACGTATTTTCCAGATAGCATGTTTTTGAGAGTTTCTTCTCCCCTGAAGAACGGTATGACTACATCCTTTGAGCAGTACTACCGCAGTGCGGTTGGACCAGATTCTAGTTGGCGGTACGTATTATCCAGAGAGCATGTTTTTGTGATTCTTTTAAACTCTGGAAATCGGTAGTTCCGTTTTAGTCGAGCGGTGCTACTGCTCTGCGGTAGTACCGGACATTGTGTGTGTGGTAGTATCGCACCTTTATATAATGGCTAGTCCAAAAGCATTTAATGCACTCATTTTGATCGTTGAACAGTGAGTGCGGTAGTACCGGTTTTCTACAGCGGTACTACTGCATATGTTGATTTTTTTTTCTAAGATCAGCTTCAAACGGCTAGTTTTGTGGTTGGAGGTTATAAATACCCCCTCACCTGTACCAAGCTCAATGACTAGCACTTCATTGAATACATTTGAGCCTCTAGTGCACTCTCTACTACTCATTTGCTCATATTTCACATTTTGAGGCAGTTGAGAGCATTCAAGTGTATAGCATCATTGGTTGATCCTTTTGGTACTTGTTTTTCTTCAAGCAAAGCTGTGGTTTATTACTCTTGGTGCTTGCCAACACTTATACGGCTTGGAGAAGAGTTTGCGCGGTGATCTCTTCAAAGAAGTTTGTGAAGTGACCCGGCATCATTTGTGAGTGGTCTTATGCTCACTATCTCCGGAGCAACTCTAGTAATCGAGGAAAGTGCTTGTGTGAAGCCAGCTTGATTTGTTCAAGTTTTCTCAACATGGATTAGTGAAGACCGGCAAGTCTTCGATACTACGGGAAAAACATCGTTTGTCTCCATTATGGTTTCTCTTTCTTGTCTTTATTATTTCTGTATTTATATTTCTAGTAATTTATTTGTGCAAAATTGCTTAGCTAGAATTGTATTTATTATTTCTGTATTTATATTTCTAGTAATTTATTTGTACAAAATTGCTTAGCTAGAATTGTATTTAGTATTAACATAGCTTTGAAGTGTCTTAGTGAAAACTTGAAATATATCTCTTGAATTTTGTTCTAGAATTCTTTAACTAGATCATACTTGCTAAAATAGTCAATTAAAGCACAAGAATTTTATAAATCTTCTATTCACCCTCTCTAGCCAGTCATCCTTAATCCTACAGCCTCGCTACGATGTGTCGCTCGCCTCGAGGACCATGCCTCGACGTGGTGGCTCCGCGTCGACAACTTCGCCCCCTTGGGCCTCGCTCCGACGCGCCGCCCGCCTTGAGGGCCATGCCTCGATGTTGAGGCTCCGCGTCAATGACTTCGCCCCCTCGGGCCTCGCTCCAACGCGTCGCCCACCTCGAGGGGCATGCCTCGGTGTGGTGGCCCCGCGTCAATGACTTTGGCCCCTTGGGCCTCTCTACGACGCACTGCCCATCTCGAAGGCCATGCCTCATCGTGGTGGCCCCGCATCGACGACTCCGCCCCCTCGGGCCTCACTATGACGCGCCGCCCACCTCGAAGGCCATGCCTCGGCGAAACGGCCCCACGTAGACTAATTCACCTCCTGGGGCCTCGCTGTGACGCGCTGCTCATCTCAAAGGACCATGCCTCGGCAAGGCGGCCCTGCGTCAATGACTTCGCCCCCTCCGGCCTCGCTATGACACGTCGCTCGTCTCGAGGGCTATGCCTCAGTGCGGCAGCGCCGCGTTGATGACTTTGCCCCCTCGGGCCTCGCTCTGATGTGCCACTCACCTCGAAATCCATGCCTCAGCGAGGCAGCCTCACGTCGATGACTTCGCTCCCTTGGGCCTCACTATGATGCGCCGCTCGCCTCAAGGACCATGCCTCGTCGAGGTTGCCCGCGTCGACGACTTTGCCCTCTCGGACCTCGCTACGACATGTCGCCCGCCTCGAAAGCTATGCCTCGGTGTGGCGGCCGCACGTTGATGACTTTGCCCCCTCGGACCTCGCTATGATGCGCCGTCCGCCTCGAAGGCCATGCCTCGGCGTGACGACCCCGCGTCGATAGCTTCGCTTCCTTAGGCCTCACTCCGACGTGCCGCCCGCCTAGAAGGTCATGTCTCGATGTGGCGGCCCCGTGTTGACAACTTCGCCTCCTTGGGCCTCGCTCCGATGCGTCGCCCACCTCGAGGGACATGCCTCGGCGTGGCGGCTCTGCGTCGACGACTTCGCCCCCTCAGGCCTTGCTCCAACAGGTCACCCGCCTAGACGACTGTACCGGGACCGGGCTACCGTTGAGGCGTCACTGCCAAAGAAGACCCAGAGTATTCTGACTCTTGAGGGGCCGGGACGAAAACCTATTGCATCTGCTCGCCCCCTCGCGGGACCTTGGAACTGGTTGACGAGGGAGTATTGTCGTAGCCATGCCCCACCACCTAGGGTTCATCGAGAATACCTAGCGTGCCCTAGAAAATATGGACATGTACATCAGCTAGACATATATCTATACTCACTGGAATGTCCTGTAGTGCCTCTTTCATATATATATAGCCCTAAGGGCATGTACGAGAGGGGTTCATTCTCTTATTCACTCACTACTCTCTGAATACAACTAATACATTTGACTCCTCTCACTCAATCCTCTCATAACAAAGGGTATTTGCTACCCACTGTCTAGTTTTGTTGCTACGATGCATCCCACCCATGACTAGAGGAGAGAGCAAGATTTGGTTGTTGTAGGCTTGGCGATGCTTGGGCTATTGCAATGGACTCGCATACGAGAGTGTAAATAATGTGTCGCAAACGGGTTTACATGACGAGTTGACAAAGCTGTGGGCCACCTCCACTGGCGAATGGTTCCCAAAGGTAGGGGTGGGAATGTAGCGGATCAGTTCGACCCTGAAACTGATCTTGGTGTCCAGAGTTCTAGTTTCGGTTAATGGTTTGGCCCCTTTGGCATCCCTTCTCTGATCCATGGGAACCTTTGGATCATGTGGTTCGGCCCAGATGTTGCTTGCTAGGGGGAAGAAGTGCACCGAACGAACAAGCATGCACGCACGCATGAGCATAGCATCGTCATTTTGAGGTTTTACACATCACGTCCAAGAAAGCAACTGGTGGTCCTCGCAGCAGCATCAGCGGTAATGGCGATGGCGGCGGTCACCGGTTGTTCATCTCGGCGGGAGGCCAGCGGCGGCATGAGCCGAACTGCTCGAGGAACTTGGTGAGGCGGGCGTGCTTGGCGGCCCACTACCTCGCCATCTTCTGCTCCTTGAGCTCGGTGTCGCGGCGGAGGTCGGCCACCTTCTCCCAGTACTCTACCTCCACGCACTCCACCCGCGGCCTGCTCCTCTTGCAGCACGCGCATCTTCGCCTTGAACTCCTTCGCCACCTTGCGGCAGCGGCAAGCGTACTCCAACTCCAGCTGAAGCTCCACGCGCTTCACCCGCCACGCCGTCTCCTTCCAATGCGCTGCCCACGCGCGGTGCCCCTCGTCCAGCTCCCGGTAGCACTCCGCCAGCTCCTGCGCGTCGACACCCATTCCCAACGGCAACAACGCCTGCGGGCTTGCGAACCCGAACGCCGCCTGTTAGAAATCAGACCCAGATCGTTCTCTCATGCGATTCACAGTGGAAGAATAAAAAACGAGAACACAGACAACTCTGAATTTGCGCTGCAATTGCTTGCAGTCTTTTTGTTCTTTTCTGCTTTTATTGACACACAAGACAGTTACTGTTCCGGATACGGCACAGTTCAGAATCGGCAGGAACTCTGCTTCTTTCTCCTTCCCGATTCTGAGCCAACTTCACATCTAAAACAAACACAAACTCTTGATGCAAAACCATCCTAATATGTCACGCAAGACTGATTTGGTATTGCCTAAACACATTGGCAATCAATAAAGCTAAAAACAGAATTCTGAAATCAGGGAACTCTGAAATTAGTTTCTGACAAAACAGAAAACAGAAACAGACCAAAACTGATTCGACACAACTAACTTAAGTCAACACCGCTGCGGTGGCATCACGAACGACAAAGGCAGCCCCGGCGGCCCGACCACGGGCACCATGTTGGACCCCACCGTGGACGACATCCATAGCGGGAGAATGGACACGGCCATGAGCAGAGGCACGACCTGCCACTCCTTGAGACCTTGACGAGCTTCTTCGCAAAGTTCTCGAGCAGCCACTCGTACCTGCCCCTCTCGTCGGGGCTAGCCTCTGGCGGCGGCCTCCGGCTGTCCCTGAGCTCCTGCTACTGCTTCTCCTTGAACACCACCCACCACTTGCCGAGCCGCTTCGCCGTGTGCCACACACAACGAGGGGACTCGGGGTGGGGCTGTGGTGGAACCGATCGAACGGTTAAGGTCGACCCATTTGATCCAACGGAGTAAAGGATTCTGAACCTTTTGCTCCTTTTTTTTTGGGGTCGCACATTTGGCCCATCTTGACTCTTTTTTCGGGTCGGATCGGTGATCCATTGGATCAGCTGGAACCACTCCCATCCCTACCCAAAGGTAGGAGTTGAGGTGAAAACCATTTCAGCCATCGAGGGTGAGATTAGAAGGATGAGAGGGTATTTCGGGCCTTTCGGCCATTCCGATTCCCCTGTTTCATTTAAGAAGAAAAGTTTTTAATTGGACTAGGGGACGAGTAGGACGACGCGGCTTCTCGAGGGTTCAAGGAACGAAAGAAGCCCCCATCTCAAAACCAGGGCCCACATGCAGCCGCACATGACATCAGTCCCAAACACGCAACAAACTCCACAAGACGCAGTCCACGAGTCCCCCACTCCGCCCCCAGGTAGAGTAGAAAACCAGTAACCGAACCGAAAGGAAGAGTGGCGCAACACAGCACACAGCAGCAGCCGCCGCGCCGTTCTGTTCTCCGCGCTTCCCCAGAATCCAAGTCACCTTCCTTCCCTTTCTTCTCTTCTCCAACCTTTTCTTCTCCCAAGAAAGACCACACACAGGGCGCAGCAACAAACGCCGAGCTCTCACGCCACGCCCACATGGTGATGTCCCGCGCCGCCGCCTCCTCCGCGATCCGGCAACGGCGGTGGGGGCCCCTCCTGCCCGTGGCTGTAACGAGGTCCATGGCGTCGTGGTTCGGCCACGTGGAGCCGGCCGCCAAGGACCCCATCCTCGGCGTCACCGAGGCCTTCCTCGCCGACCCCTCCCCGGACAAAGTCAACGTCGGCGTCGTACGTATCGCTCTCTCTCTCTCTCTCTCTCTGTCTTCGTTCTTGCTGTGCCACGAGCCCACGACCACGATTAAACGGCTACTGATCCGATCAAACAAAATGGAAATGGTCGATTTCGAGTTGTGTCGCAGGGTGCGTATCGAGACGACAACGGGAAGCCCGTCGTGCTCGAGTGCGTGCGCGAGGCGGAGCGGTGCATCGCCGGGAACATGAACATGTGAGATCTCCCTATCCACCTTTTCCTCTCTTGTATTTTTTCCTTCAATGCGGTCGTGGGAGCAGTCTCCTTGGTCCGGAGGAATCCATTGATGACTTGATGTGGACGCAAGCTTTATGTGTGCTGCGGCCTGCATTGGAATTTTGTTTATTAATTAATCTTTTTTTTAATTTTTATCTTAAAGTTAACCTCCGACGAACTTTATTTTCAATTCTGACTTCTTTGGTCACGTCACGGGTTGTCATGCTAGCTTGTATCTTAGGGAAACTCTTGCCACGCCACCATCTGTGGCGTGATAGTGTTGTTTAGTCACGTCACGACGCCACTGGTCGTGATTAAAAGTGCTATTTAGTGGATTTATCCTATGGTGTGACAACGCTATTTTGTCACGTCACGGGTGGTGGCGTGACCAAAGAAGTCAGAAATGGAAATAAAGTTCGGCGGGTTAACTTTAAAATAAAAATTAAAAAATGGTTAATTAATAATAAAAAGTTCCCTGCATTGCTGTGCAATCTTGTCGCAGATCATGGGTGAATTCTACCTGATTTTCGCACACCTCAAATGGCTTTTCTTCAACGACGTGTATGAATACCTGTCAACCTCACGATCTTGAAATGATTGCTCCAATGATAGGGTCGTTGCACACTTTCAGTTGATCAGTACGTGCAAAGTTGAGACTTTCAGTATAAATTTTGTGACAGCTTGAGGTTTTTCCTCACAGTTTTTTAGTAGTTTTCCTCTAAAAAAGGACCCCGAGTGTGCCAGGTGGCGTAGTTAAAAGTAGCATGATACTCTGATCATGGGAAATTGGAGTTCACTTAAGTTCTAACCATTTGATTGATGGAATTTGCAAAGCAGGAGTACTTTGTCCAGCTTTTCTCTCTTGTTCTGCTTTTCCTTTGGTTCGTTTTTTATGGTAGTTTTCTTGGTCCAGAGGAATCTGTTGATGACTTGATGTGGTCACAAGTTTTATAGATGCTTCTTTGCTGTTTCTTGTGACGAGTCATGTGTAAATGACTAATTTCTACTTGTTTTGGGCACCTCCATTGACTTTTCTTCATTAAGGAAAAATGATGTCTGTCAATTTCATAATATGTGAATCCAGCGTGACTATTCCATTGGTAGAGTCATTATCCTTTCAGCTGAGTAGGATGCAAAATTCATAATTTCAGTAAAAAAAATGGCAGATTGAATTTGTTGTTTACTTAGTGTTTCTTTTTCCTCTAAGGAAATACTTCTGACTGTGGTAGGTGGTTCAGTTAAAAATAACAAAGTATTCTAATCATGGAAAACTGGAGTTCACTGGGACACCTATCCAGTTCTAGTATATGAGTGCTTAGCATGAGTTCTTTTAATCATTTAACTGATGGAATTTGCAAAATAGGGAGTACCTTCCGATGGGAGGAAGTGTCAAGATGATTGAGGAATCACTGAAGCTAGCTTATGGGGAGGATTCTGAGTTCATCAAGGACAAGAGGATTGCGGCAGTGCAGGCTCTTTCAGGGACTGGTGCATGTCGCCTCTTTGCAGATTTCCAGAAGCGTTTCTTGCTGGATTCACAGATCTATATACCTACACCTACATGGTCCAAGTGAGTTAGGATCTATTTTACTTTGACTTTTACACAATTTCATGCATGCTGTGGCACCAGTTTTTCTGTTACATACGTCCCATGGGTTACCAAAAAATTTTCAGACATACAACTGAGTGTAGTGCATTTATTTAGCAAATGGTTTAAAGGTTCTTTAAGCATCTTGTATTTTGAGCCCTTCAACAATAGCTAACCTCGTGAATTTTTTAGCCATCACAATATTTGGAGGGATGCCCAAGTACCACAAAGGACATTTACCTATTACCATCCGGAGTCAAGAGGACTTGACTTTGCAGGCCTAATGGATGATATCAAGGTAATTTTGTCAGGTCATGAATATATTTACAAATACACATTATCCGTCTTGAACCAATGACCAATCTATCTGCTGTATAGTCGGATGCCAACCCTTCTTAAATTTTATATTCAAATCATCCTTGCAATAACATCGATACAAATTTAATTTTAGTCTGCTGTAATTTGGACACAGAAAAAATCTCCCATTTTCTTTGGAGACTTCTGTCTTGTTGACAGTTTATCTATGACTAATTTCGATTTTTGTTTTCTTTGGCATCCCAGAATGCTCCAGATGGTTCGTTCTTTTTGCTTCATGCTTGTGCTCATAATCCCACTGGGGTGGATCCTTCAGAGGAACAATGGAGAGAGATATCTTATCAGTTCAAGGTACAGAAGGAGAACAAAATGGACAATGGTATTTCCCTGTATTGGCTTTTGCCAGTGACATGCTTCTGTATTTTGCCTGGTGCGTTCCAGGTGAAGAACCATTTCCCGTTCTTCGACATGGCATATCAAGGATTTGCCAGTGGTGACCCAGAGAGAGATGCCAAGGCAATTCGGATCTTTCTTGAAGATGGACACCAAATTGGATGCGCACAGTCATATGCAAAAAACATGGGACTTTATGGACAAAGAGCAGGATGCCTAAGGTACTCATTTTTCCCATGTTAAATATCCTTGTTTCTTTCATATGAGTTCTTACTTAGCTTTAGTAGTTATATCTGTTCTACCAGCTACTTTTCTTATTTCCATTTTCTCCAGGTACATGTCAGTCTTATAGTGCTTGTGTTCTGAATGGAAATCAAGTTGTTGCCCTGTCATTGCCACTGCATTGATGATGTCATTTATGTTTGTTTTCGTTAGCACTTTGTACCTCCCGTAAGTGCTTTCAGTAGACTGTCAGCATTACATGCTCTTGAATGGACTAGGGTTATCCCTTAAAATCCAGCGTTAGTTGTTGGATTTCTCAAGGCATCCATTGAAGCCATTCTAAGCATTTTCCCGGTGCCATTCATTGAAATAAAGTTTGTAACAATAAACACAACTGAGAGCTACAACTCTTCATATTTTTCCTAAGCCATGGCCTGATCTTCTTACCTGATCATGTCTTGCTTTTAACTATTTTCTGCAGTATTCTATGCGCTGATGAGATGAGAGCCACAACTCTTCATGTTTTTCCTAAGCCATGACCTGATCTCCTAACCCCGATCGTGCCTTGATTTTAACTGTTTCTGCAGTATTCTATGCGACGATGAGATGAGAGCCACAACTCTTCATCTTTTTCCTAAGCCATGGCCTGATATCCTAATCATGATCATGCCTTGATTTTAACTATTTCTGCAGTATTCTGTGTGACGATGAGATGCAAGCAGTTGCTGTGAAGAGCCAATTACAACAGATTGCCAGACCTATGTACAGCAACCCGCCTCTTCATGGTGCACTAATTGTTTCAACTATCCTTGGTGATCCAGGATTGAAAAACTTATGGCTGAAAGAGGTTAAGGTAAAGTACAGACCCTTCTTCCTAAGTCCTAATTCCTTTCGAAGTACAGAAAATTCTTGAATCCTTTGATGATTTTGAAAACTGGTGAACATTTTTTTTTACTATTGTTTGTTGTATCAGGGTATGGCTGATCGCATCATTGGAATGCGGAAAGCACTTAAGGAGAGCCTTGAAAAGTTGGGTTCACCATTGTCATGGGAACATATCACTAATCAGGTAAATGCCCATCAGGACCTTTCTGAATATCATTTTAGTGGGGCTGTGGTAGCTCACTGCCCACATGTAAATGCTAGTATACTGTACATTACAAAGCAGTTATCCCCCTAAGAATGGACTTTATGTGTTGGTTCATCAAAAAAAAACTTGTATTTTTTCTATATTATAATGGTAATTGGCGGTCCATTAAAACTGGGATGCATGTTGTTGAATACATATCCATAAATATAAACTCCGGAGGCCCTGTCAAGTTGGCTCCCCTTGTGTTGGGTATAATCGTTGGAAAGAAAGCAAGGGTGTTGTTCATAGTAGGAGCATCACTGACTTCTCACATATACCATCTGAGATGTTTCAGTGCTGGTAAATTTCGTTGTTCAAACAGCCCTTGTATTAATATTCTAGGTATTTCATTCACATTAATTTTGCTTTACTTTTACTTTTATGCTATGTATGTGACCCTACTTAATTTCATGTATGTTCTTCTGGGAGTTTTAGCATGCAACTCCATTGGCTGTTGTCAACATGCCATGTAAAAAGAATTCTTGATTTTGGTGGACAGATTGGAATGTTCTGCTACAGCGGGATGACGCCTGAACAAGTTGATCGCTTAACAAATGAATTCCATATCTACATGACTCGTAACGGGAGGATAAGGTACAAAAATATTTCAGATAATTTATAATTCTGATTTCTTAATACGTCTCTCTGCGTTTGATGGATGAATTGATCCTAACTTTATTAATGTTTCCTCCTTCAGCATGGCTGGTGTAACAACAGGAAATGTCGCCTATTTGGCTAACGCTATTCATGAGGTCACCAAGCCAAACTGAGATCCTTTTTCCTGTCATCTTGCAATAAAAGGATCAAGTTTCAAGTGGCTTGCCTTTTTTCACCTTTACTGACCGCAAAACGGTCAAATAGAGAAATAGGTTTGTTCCATCTGTTGTGAACTTTTTGGTCGAAAAATGATTTATTTGACTGGGGAGGTAGAAAGGAGCAACTTTATTTCTGAGAATTAGATGCTGATCCCGTATTACAGTTACAGCGAACATTCTGACATTGGCAATACCATCATTTGCAAAAACCTAAACATAATAAATTTGCAGGAATTGAGTTCTACGTGCTCCCTCAATCCTCATAGGCTTCTCCTATACTTTTCAGACAACTAAACAAGAGATTTATGGAACGACCAAAAGAAAAAGAAGAAAAAAACAGCTCCAGAAGTTGTTCTACTTTTGCTTGTCAATCCTAATTTGTCCTAGAGATGAAGCTTTGTTACTGCAATTGCTAGTCCTTGATGAGAACTCTACTCTAACCTGAACAGCATCAGTCGCAAACTTCAAGGGCCCAACGCAACACACAACAGATCAATCTTTGACTTCACTGGCTGCTCTCGAAGGCACACATGGCCATCATAGATCATTCTACAGGTTGCCATCACTATCCCAGTATCACTAGATAGCAACGGCCAGTTGAAATGCATAATAAATAACTGGCATATATTGGGTGAGGCAGACGTACAAATTGTCCATAATCATAGCATGCATTTGGATCAGGAACATTTACATGATTACATCAGTTGCGAACAGGACATGTGGAACTGGTACAGGTGCACTACAGAGTACAGACATGAAACATACAAACAAAAGTTGATATTATGTAACCCTCTCCATAGCTTAACAAAACACCCACCATTCCCTCCAGCCATTTGAGCCGTTCTTGGCTTGTTCTGGACACGATGGCCTCCTCATGTTTCAACATTGGATTGTAAGACCGGCTCAGAGTACAGTACCTCATTAGAGGAACCCGTGTTCAGCTTTCCAAGAAGATGGTCAGGAACTAAAACTTAAATGTGAGAAATGTGGGTTGCCCTTTGGCATACACAGGTATCAGCAGTCCAGCATAAAGGCGGACATACCATACATCCTTCCCTATGGTCCAGTGCCAAACAAAGAATTAAATCCTGAATGTCATCGAGCGTGTTCTGGCAACAACCTGCCAACAAGCTCTGGCGGTGCATTTGCTAACTGCAAAAGAACAAGGTAATATGAAGAGTTTACTGCTCAGTAACCTTTACACGGAAGCATCTCTGCTAATAAGCTAGTAAGCTGTCCAGATTATATAACAAAATCTATTGTTGCAAAAAGCAGGGGACCTATGCCAAAAAAAATGCAAATCTGTTGACTTTTGTAGTCTCCAACAACCAACATGCACCTTCAACCACTAATTTCTAGATCAATATACTGGTAAAATGCAACAAAAGTATAATATATTTAAAGTATTTTTTATAACAAATCTATTACTGTCATTTTTACATGGCCAATCTAGTTCTTCTACATATATTAATAGTCAAAAGTTTGGAATAGAGTAACAAAATAAGATTCTTAAAATCACTTACTTCCTGTTTGAAGTTGAACAATGGAGGAAATGGACGGCCGTTTGGCAGTCTCGCATGTGGTTCTCGTAACTCATCGAAGAATGAATGAGCACATGTGTCAAGCTGTAACAATAATGCTATTAGCAATGGACTCAATGAAGAGGTGAGGAGACCTTCATGACAAGTCAAATAAGTTCGCCATATATATATAAAAGTAAATTACATGGCGTGTCATTGAACTTGTGCAAGTGGTTCATGCATGTCATGGTACTTAGAAAATGCACATTTATGTCACTAAAATGTGTTAAGTGGATCAAGCCAGGTCCAAACTAGTCCTATCAGACACTGCAAGCTGACATGGCATGTTGACGGTTGCCAACATGGCAAAAATTTGCATTTAACCCCTTTTCTCTCTCTCTACTTCAAGTCTCCAACTACGATGCAAACGGTGACGATCCCGTGACCTTTGTTGATCCTGCTACCCCACCATCGTTGTCCCTGCCTGGATTTGGATTTGAGTGATCTCCCAAAGCACATCTACTTCCATCTGTGCTAGCACCTTCTTGCTCTTCATCTCCAGGGACAACACGAACACAGCAGCAGCATGGAGGCCGGCAGCTTGGTTGCTGCGGCGTGCTTGCCCTCCAATGTCTTCTCGTTCAGACCGTCCATTAATGCGAAGATGACTTGGTTGAAGCACACCAGACCAAGGGAGCTCTAGCTGCTCTACCATGGAGGACTTAGGGTTTGGAAAAAAAAATTGGTCAGAAAAGAAGAAATAAGAAAGGGGAAAATAAATTGGAGAAAAAATTTCTCAATGCGGCCGCATGGCACAAACACAGCAGTAGAATGGAGGCTTGATGGCAGCGGCTTCCCTCTGGGGACGTGCATACCCATCATTGGTGCTGCCTGGCAGTGACGCACTGCACAGGAGGCTACCGCGCTTGCACAGCAGAAGCAACAGCCGCCACAGTTGTTCGCTCGCCAGTCCACATAATTTCCAGAGGACAACGCCGCTCACCGTTGATGTGCACCTGGACGTCATCGTCACTATGGGATGTGTGCCGCCCTTGCTGGCAGGGACAGCGCCAACGGTGGTGGGTGGCGGTGCATTCGATATGGACAGGGGAGGAAGAGACGGGGGGAGAAGGTAGAGTAGGGGGTTTAATGCCAAAAGGGTGGGTCTGGGTGCCACGTCAAAGGATGGTTGATGACCCACTTAATGCACTTCAGTGACCTAGATGTGCATTTTCTAAGTACCCTGACCCAGATGAACCACCTGCACAAGTTCAATGACCTGCCCATGCAATTTACTCCATTAAAAACTTTACACTCTTAACCTGACAACCAAATGCAACAACTTAATGCATGTATACCAGATAATGTCAGCAGAGCAAATAACGAACGGGTGCTTAATCGGAAACAAGAGAAATATCAAGAAATACCATATATCTAAGAGCAAAAGTGACCAAAACTTCACACAGGATGATTATTTTATGGAAGAAGTCCATTCTACCCCCTCAAGTATCGACGTGCGGACACCTAACCCCCTGAAAAAAAAAACCGGCCCTTTGCCACCCCGAAGTTGCAAAACCGGACAACCTACCCCCTCTGGCTGTTTCGTGCGGTGGTTTTGCCCATGTGGCGTCCGGTCAGAGCGGTTTTGCCACGTCGGCTGCTAACTCGGACAAAGAATGGACTTTTTCCACGTGGGTCCAAGTGTAAGTGTCACAAAGAAGAAAGAAACGAAGAAGAAGAAGGAGAAGCAATGCAGGGAGCTCTAGGCGCACGGTCATGGAGGTGGCGCCGGCGAATAGAGGTCTGGTGACCTGCGAGGTGGCCCAAAACGCCAACGTCGGTCGACGAGGTGGATGGCGCGTGGTCACTCACGGCCGAGGATGGTGAGGTTGGCGCCGTGGAGGCGAGGCGGCGGCGAGACACCGTGGAGGAGCCGCACGCCGCCACTCCACCGCCACGAGGTCCGCGAGATGTTGAGATGGGCGCGCAATGAGCCGACGCGGAGGATAGGCGCGACACCATCATCACCACTGACCTCTGCTCCGCCGCCACGCTAGTTGGCGGCAATCTTCGAGACGGCCAGTCGCGTAAATGCCGTTGTGTGGTTGCCGTCGACTCTGGCGGCGGCGGCCTCGGATAGAAGCCGCCGCAACAAGGCTAACGAGGTTGGCGCGAGCTAGACGCGGCGACGAAAGCAAGCCGCCGACGACGAGGAGTCCGTCGGCGACCACGATACGGGCGCGGCGTAGTGGTTCACGGCGCTTCGGCGAGGTAAGCGGCGGGAAGACGCGCGATGGAGTTGAGATGTTGTATCGTCTCCCTACTCGGAGTTGGTGACCGCGGATCCGCAGCGCTCCCACCGCCTCGCCGTCGTCGTCGTCGTCGAAGCCGCTTCTCCAGCTCTGCAAGAAAAACCAGCTTCGCTTCGCCGTTCCGACCTCGCCACGGGCCCCTCGCCAGATCCGGTAGCCATGGAGGTGTGGTGGCGGCGGCGGGCGGGAAGAAAGGGCGGCGGCGGAGAGCACCACGGCGAGCAATCGGCTGGAGAAGTGGGGAAAAGAAGAGAGGTCTCTCGTGCTCTGGGCGACCTCGCCACGGCCCTCGCCACCGCCTGGCTCACATGACGGCACGGCCACCATTTGCCGCCGCAACAAGCGTCGAGGAGGTCAGCTGGTAGTCTTTGATCGCCGACATCACCATGCGTGGTGCGGTGAGAACTTCATGGTGGGGCGTGGATCCGGTCGTGGGAGGCGAGGAAGGTGAGATCCGAGCGCGGCGAGGAAGGCAAGGTTCCTCGAGGAGGTCTGACGAGGCGCGGTCGCGGGCGAGGCGGCGTGTGGACAAGGTGGGAGGCGAGGCCAAGGCGGACGAGCCGAGAGAGATGCTGGAGAGAAGAGGAAGGAACAAAGAAGAAGAGAGCTAGACAGCAAACGTAAGAGGAGCAATTTTGGAAAAGAGAGAAGCTGTGGGCTCACTTACAAATGGGTCCAAGTGCCAAAGAAGCTAGCTCACTTAGCTGACCTGGCGAAACCGCTCTGACCAGACGCCACATCAAGAAAACCATCGCATCTAAACAACCGGAGGGCACGTTGTCTGGTTTTGCAACTTCGGGGTGTCAAAGGGCCGGTTTTTTTTTCAGGGGGTTAGGTGTCCGCACGTCGATACTTGAGGGGGTAGAATGGACTTCTTCCTTGTTTTATTGACTAACTTCTATTATGTGTGTGCGAAAAAAGCATGAAATCTATGTCCTATAAATTTATGTGGTTTTTTTCCGTAAAAATTGTGTGTTGTCCCACATGACCTTCACACCCTTTATTTAAAGTCCAAGGATACAATCTAACTCCAATACAACTTCCTAATTAGATTCTAATACGAAGTCACCAACAATCCCCTTCAAGATAAGCCGAAGATATCAATCATGCCTATCTTGTTACATATTGTAATACCCTCGCTATGACCGAACCCTTTAATGAAACAGTCAGCCAACTGTTTACTAGAGTTGATATACTCCAACCTCAGCACCCTGCCATCGAGCTTCTCCTTAATGAAGAACATATCAATCTCAATGTGCTTGGTACGATCATGCCATACTGGATTATTAACAATGTTGATTACGGATTTATTGTCACAATGCAACACCAAGAAATTATTCCTCTATACTCAAAGCTCAGACAATAAACTCTTCATCCATATCATTTCACTCACTCAATGTCATTGCTCTGTACTCCGCCTCTGCAGTAGACCGAGCCACAACCTCCTGCTTCTTGTTTCTATATAACACAAGGTAACCTCCTACAAAGATGTAATATCCAGAAGTAGACCTCCTGTCATCTATACTGCTCACCCAATCAGCATCGCAATACCCTCCCACATTCAGGTGTTGATTCTTCCTGAACCAAAGGTCTTTCCAGAGCCACTCTTCAAAAACAACAGGATTCGATAGACATCCATGCGTCCTATTCTAGGATCATACATATATCGACTAACCACTCACTGTATATGAAATAGCAGGTCTTATATGGCACAAATAGATAAGACGTCCAACAAGCCTTTGGTAAGCTTCCTTGTCAATTGGATCCCCCGACTCAGCACATAGCTTGTGATTCCTATCAATAAGTGAAGCAATAGGACGACACCAAAGCATACCTGTTTCTGCCAGTAGATCAAGGACATACTTCCTCTCGGAGAGAACTATACCTTTCGAAGAACGGGCGATCTCAATCCCAAGAAATTATCAAAGAGTTCCAAGATCTTTCACCTCAAATGTCTCTCCCAGTCTTTTCTTTAAGGACTTGATTTTCTCGACATCATCTCTAGTGATCACAATATCATCAACATAGATTGCTAATATGGTGATATGTGATCCTCTCAGTGTTCCCCTAGGCGGCCGCCTAGGCGCTGGGCTCACGTCGACCACCATGACTCAGGCATAATTGCTCCCCAAGGCGCTCGGCCCGCCTGGGCGGTCAACGCTAGACCCAGGCAGAGCTAGGTGAGCAAGGCGCGATCGTCCAAGGCGGCGGAGAGGACGGGAGAGAGGGCAGAGAAGAGAACTTACCTCAGCCCCGCCGATTTTGGCTCACCACCAGTCAAATCAGCCTCTGCTGCCGCTTGATCTGCCATCCTCGCCGCCGGATCCGCCATCCCTGCTGTCAGACTCTGACGCCCTGCCGCCATGAGGAAGGGGAAGACAACGGGAGAGGGAGACTGGATCTGGGATAGGATGGTGTCGGCGTCGGCACAGAGAGCGCGAGGAGGGCAGGTGAAGAGCGAAGACGATACAGGCGAGCGTCAGCCGAACACATCGACGCATCGTGCAGTGGCCGGTTATGGGCGAGAGAGGAATCAGCGGTTATAGGCCAGCCTGTTCGTGAACAGTATGCCTTTCTTTTTTTTTCTCTTTTTATCCTTTTCTTCTCTGCTCTTCTCCACTTCCTAGTAGAGGCTCCCTCGTTGTTTCTGTTCGGCCGCCTAGGCGGGCACTAGGCGGCCACCCTCCGCCCGCCTTTTGCCTAGCGCCTAGGTGAACATTGGATCCTCTATGCCTATAAAACACAGTATGATCTCCATTGCACTGAGAATAGCCCATACTACAAACTACACATCTGAATCTATCAAACCACCCCCTTGGAGATTGCTTCAGACCGTATAAAGACTTCTTAAGCTTACATACATTCCCATTAGTCTACCTGTTCTCAAAACCTGAAGGGATCTCCATGTATACCTCCTCTTGTAAATCACTATGTAGAAAAGCATTTTTCACATCCAACTGATGTAGAGGCAATCCAAAGTTAGTTGCACAGGAAATCAACGTTCTTACTGTGCTCACCTTCGCCACTGGTGCAAAAGTTTCCTCATAGTTTATCTCGTGTTTGACTATAACCTTTTGCAACCAACCGTGTCTTGTATATTTCTATCTTGCCTTTAGGAGTTTGCTTAATCGTAAACACACATTTGCATCGTACTGTCCTCTTTCTTGATAGAAGTGGAACAAGATCTCATCTCGTGTTCTTCTGAAATGCACTAAGCTCCTCCTTCATAGCATCCTTCCACTTATGATCCTACTTAGCAGCTTGTCAATCCTTTGGAACAAGCACTGTCTGAAGAGGTGCAATGAATGCTTTGTATGCAGGTGAGATATGAGAATGAGATGAAATTTGCAATGTCATGGTCAAAGCCATACCGAACTGGAGGCTTTCCGGCATTAGCTCTAGTTTCCCTACGTTGCGCAAGCAGTAACTCCGAATAGGGATTTGGGATTGGATCAACTGGCAAGGCCTGCGCAAGTGGTAACTCCGAGGAGAGATTTGGAATTGAGTCAACTGGCAAGGCCAACTCTTTAGGCTGTGGCTGTTCTGGTTGCACCTTACGTTGTGGTTGTTCTGGTTGCACCTTTGCTAGCTCCGCTGGTGGCTAGGGTGATGACTGCTTGTCCGTCTGCTTCTCCCCCTGTTTCCCAAAGCGCCTTTACTGATAAACCTTCAATTCCTTTGGTGTTATCACGTTTCTCGCATATTCCATTAGGCTCGGGCACAAAATTGTCCCCACAATGACTTCTTCTCGTTGACTATCACTCTCTTTGTTCTCCCCTCTCGACTGTTACCCTTAGTGATAGGAGAGAACTCCAAAAACTGACCAAGAGTACCTCCACTCGTGTAGTACGGCTCAAACTCTCAGCATGTCACATCCATACTCACGAACAACCATCGCTCAACTGGGTTCCAATATCTATAGCCCTTCTGACTTAATGAATAGCCTATAAAGATACACTTCAATACCTGCGGATCCAGCTTGCCAACTGCTGGTCGGTGATCCCGTACAAAGCACACAACCAAACACCTTGAGAGGCACCTTGAATTCCCGCTAACCCAAAGGAAGTTCAATTGGAGACTTCATCCCAAGTATTCGGGATGACATACAATTGATGAGATATACTGCCATCATTACTGCCTCGCTCCACAATCCCTTTAGCACATTCATCTGAAACATAAGTGAACGTGTTACCTCCAACAAATGTTGATTCTTCCTTTCAGCCACTCCATTCTGAGGTGGGGTTCCTAAACAAGTAGTCTGATAAAATACCCCCTCTTCTAAGACATACAATACAAACTCCTTATTAACATACTCAATTCCATTGTCTGTTCGGAGAATCAGAACCTTTGCATCAAATTGAGTAGCAACTATTCTACGAAAGTCCTGAAAGCACCTAAGGACCTCGCTCTTGTGCTTCATCATATAAATCCAAGTCATACGAGTATGACAATCAATAAAGGTGACAAACCATTTAAAACCACTCACAAAAGTAACTGAGCATGGACCCCAAACATTAGAATATATTAATATAAAAGGTTCATAACTCCGGAGACCAATGCTACTATATGTAGACCGTGTATGCTTTCCAAACTCACAAGCATCATACACAAGTTTACTCTTGTCTACTTTATTGAACAAATCAGGGTATAACTGACTTAAACTCTCAAATGCCGGATGTCCTAAGCGACGATGATGTAACAAAACTTCTCCCTCAACTCCTGCAGCCACAACCAATGCTGCATCAACCTGATCAATGTACCACAAGGTTCACAACCCATTACGCCTTATTCCAGTCCCAATCCTCTTCCCGGTTCTCTTATCTCGAAAGAAACGTGAATCCTCATCAAATGTGACAGTGCATTTGGATTGGCCAATGATAGAACAAACTGAAAGAAGGTTGATTGGAAAGGAGGAAACATGCAAAATAAAGGATAAAGCAATAGATGGTATGTACTCTACAGATCCTACACCCTGAATAAGCTAGGACGTTCCATCAGCTGTTTGGCCAGTTTCAAAATGAGTGTATGGAGTGTAAGATGCTAATGCACTAAGTGAACCCGTGACATGCTTGAATGCTCTTAAATCTATGATTCAATCAATACGAGTGCTTATATGTGGATGCAAGTACATGTGCCTGAGTACCTTTGCCCACGTGGGTGTAGTTGTCAAAGTTACCAAAGGAGGTGGAATCATGAGGAGTTTCCAATGCCTTTCCCTGCTGCCACTTCTCCCACTGCATAGCTTGCACACCTGTCAGAGTAACAGACGTGCACTCCTCTGTCAAGGCCATTTTAGCCATGGGCCCAACTCAGCCCCTTCCTCGACCTCCATAATATCTAGTTTGGCCTCCACGACCTCCACCTCGGCCTCCATACAGTGGAGAAGGATAAGCACAGCTTAGATATTCTCTCACCCCACAGTTGTAGCACTCTCTATCATCGGGTATAGCATATGCGAACCTAACAGGGTTGTTGTCCCCCATTACTCGTAATCGAATGTCCTCCTGCTTCAAGGTCTCCACCTTGCCCTGGACCTCCAACATCATCATTACATTTCTTGCCCAAAAGTACATGTTGCTCGGTGTCTTCCACATTGCCGGTGGACTCTACATCATCTCTACTATCCAAGCGATGGATAAAGACATCGCAGTTAGCATCCAAGCCACCACCACATAGTTGGTGGTGTTCCACACCCTCCGATCTATACTTGCCTTGTCCGTAGGCTCAACACAAGTCTTCTGCAGGTAGTGCTCCACCCCCTTTATCCTCAAAATTAGCTAAGCCCTTCTAGACCAACTCAGATAATTCTTGCTCCATTCCAACTTTACATCATTTGGCATCAGTTCCAGCTTTAATTCAGATGACCATGCACCAGCTCTCGGACCAATCATACCCGTCGCGAAGAAGTCATATAACAAACTTCTTATATCACCTTGTGTGACCAGCGAAGTAGTCATAACAACTGCCTTCCTCTTCTCTTCTACCACCCTCGTTGGCACTTCTTCCTCCTTCCTTGCAACCTCAATCTCCTCAGGGTTCATCTTCTTAAACAACCGAAGCAATGCCAATCACTACCGAGATATGCCACGTGTATCTCCCACGATCACGACAATTCTTCACGCATCAGCGTTCTGCCAAACCTCGATGATTGCCTTCACGGTTACCCAAATCATGCAGAACAATAACATATAAAAAAATCGAGAAGAAAACTCTCTTTTTTTTCTCCCTCCTCTCACATATTTCTTCACCCACCACGCCTTTCTTCTTCTTCATAACCAACCCGAGGTGGATGGCGATGGCAACCTTCTTCCTTTGGATCAAGGCGACCGACGGTGACTGGCGATGATGATTCTATGGCGGCTTGCAGTCGGCGTGCACGAGATGATAATAAGCGGTGGCGACTGAGACGATGGATCTGTGGCAGAGGCAGCTACTTCTTCCTATCCGGCGAAGCGGTAGATCGATCCCTCCACTCGACGGCTTCAAGGCGCGCACTCCACAAGCTCGCCCAGCGGCGATGATGTGAAGAGGACCGTGACTCTTCGAGGTGGCGATGTGAAGGGACGAACGACAGCAGCAGCGGCTGAGGTACGTGAGGGCTAGGGTTCAGTCGAAGATGGGCACGGGGATGGCTGTGATACCATATAGTTTTTTGGGAAAAATTTTGTGTTGTCCTAGAGAACCACCACACCCTTTATTTGAAGTCCAAGGATACAATCCGACTCCAATACAACTTCCTAATTAGATTCTAATATGAACTCACCAACAATTTACGAGTCATTATTTTGGAAGGCTTTGACTAGAATCTTATTCAAGAGGAAAAGTCTAGTAGTAGTATTCTAGTAGTCTCGTAAAACCCCAGAAATGATATATTGTTTTGCCTTCGTCACAAGATCACAAGAAAATAGCCCCTGTTGAGTTACTAACAAGATGCACATGCAAAGAGGGAAGGTATGGTCACACCTAGACCTGGTAATGGTTTGGATTCAAATGGGTTGAGTGGGTTGGGTTCAAAGAATGGGTATAATTGGATGGATTCAACTGGGTTGAAGAGCAAAATGGATTGGATTGGGTTGGGTTTGCTTGTGAAGCGGGTTGGTTTGGATTGGTTTGGGTGGAGTATTTTCGGTTTGAACCCACGAGTTATCTGTGGTTTGAGACTTTGGGTTGGGTTTGCTTGCGATCATCGCCGCTGCCAATACTCACATTTGCCGCAGCCGCACGTGCTAGCGCCAGAGCGAGTTGCCGTGTGGCACCGCCGGAAGGTGTCTTGGGAGCCCACGACCACGCTTCTTGCGGCAAGAAGAAGCGGTCCATCATGAAGCCGCGTGTGCTCGGCTCGGCAGCGGCGGCCGCACCGGCGGGATCCGCATCTGCCGAGGCCGCCGTGCCGCAGCGATTCACGGTGAAGGACTCCGTCCGGAGGCGTGTCGAGTGCATCCGAGAACCTCTTCTTCCTCGTCGTCGTTGCCTCTTCCTTCCGTAATCTTGCAGCCCACAACAACCACATCCTCGCATCTTCACTTCCTTCTTCACTCAACCACCACCTCCACCTCTCCTCCTCCTTACGCTGCTCTGGCGACAATCGTTCGGGACCCGACGGCGATGCCATGGAACACCTCGTGACCGCGGTCCACCAGGCATTGTGGTAGGGACTCGTGTCGATCTCTTCCTCGTAGTTCTCCGACGGCGGCGGAGCCGGATACATGGGCGAACACGGGGAGTTTGTGTCGGACCGGGAGAGAGGCCTGCCTCATGGCGGTGGTGCGCCATGTGGTGATAATGGTTTGCGAGATTCCTTCTTCTGCCGGATTAGAAGGAAACAAATGAACCATCTATAGCAGCTGCTTCACATAATCACATCACACGTATATGATGGGGGTGGGAATGGATTCAAATGGGTTGAACCCATGGGTTTCAATGGGTTGAATCCACAATGAGGTAAATGGTTTGAGTTGGTTTGGATTGAAGTTATATGTGTGTTGGATTGGTTTGGTTTTTGAATATGGATTGGTGGGCTGGGTTAGGTTTAATTCATGTGCTTTATTGAAGTGTGTTGGTGTAGATTTGGGTTGGTTTCTAGACCATTAGCAGCCCTAGTCACACCAGGGTTTCATTTAAAGGATTTGGGGCAAATCCCAGAGGAAGCCAGTGACCAACTAGTAACCCCCGATTTCCTGGTAAATTCCGTGATGATGTTTTTTTTCTTTGTATCATGCTTATTAAGGCGTCGCTTAGGCGACGCTTAAGCGGTAAGGCGGTCCCGGGGTGTAAGGCGTCGCCCCGCCTTACGTCGCCCGCGCCTTGCGTCCTCTGCTCGGAGCCTCCGGTGGAGGGAGGTCGAAGGAGAGGAGAGGAGCCGGACACACTGGGTCTTGAGTTCGTCAACAAGGTACCTCACGCATGATCTGCCATTGTGGATCCTCCACCGCCAGAGCAGCACGGATCTGCGGCCGCCAGTACTCTGCTTGCCAGTGGGTGCCTTCCTCCGCCTGAGCTCGCTTGGTTGCTCGGGATCTCACGCCGCCGGATCTGCGCCACTGGGGGTAGGAAGGGCGAAGAGAAGAGGAGAGAGGAGGCGAGGTTGGGCGGCAAGAAAGAGAGGAGGCATCGGACGGGAGAGAGGCGGCAAGAAAGAGAGGAGGAGAGGAGGCGGCGGGGTTGAGGAGGCGGAGGTCCAACCGTGACCTATTCATATCCACAAGCTCTTCTTTTTTTAGGGTTGAGATGGGCTGTTTGTCACGGTTGGGCTGATGGGTCATTATGCCACCGAGTCCTTTTTTTTTCCTTTTTTGCTTTCTCTTCCCTTTTTTTCCTCCTTTTCCTCGGCTCTTCTTCCACACAATGCTTGATTGTTTCGGATCTTCCTCCGCCTTATGATGATGTAAGGCGTCGCCTCGCCTCACGCCTTACCACTTAAAAGTTGTGAGGGGGGTGGGTCGCCTCGCCTCGCCTCGCCTTACCGCCTTAATAACCATGCTTTGTATTTTCTCAATTTTGATGTTTCCTCTACCTTTAAACAACATTGGTTCTTAAATTATTTTGAACTAGCACCTAAAATAACCAAAACCGACCAATATTACAGATCCCAGTACCCACCAGGATTTACGGTCCCCAGGCCTTTACCACCGGGATTTAGATCCCTGGGTCCCACACAACAATGTGATGGAAAATAGGATTATTTGTATGGATGCACAAAATTGAACTAAACAAATGAGCACTGAGAGTCTGCAACAATTATCATTAGTACGGTTCTGTCATATGGCTTTTTCTAGCATATTGTGAGCATGAGTAATAATCAATAGAAATGCAACTGCAAATAGACTTTCAGCCAAGCAACTAGACATGAAAAAACTTACAGCAGTACATCGCAGATTTGGTGAATACTGAAGAAGACGGGACACAAGATCTATTGCTTCTGGAGGCATTCGCTTGTAGAAGATCTACAGCATAACCATTAAGAGTTTGAGGCAATTAATTCATTAGGAACTTCAGCAGGATGAGGCAAGTCATATTTCATGTAGTGCACTGAAGTTTCAAGTCTTCAATCTTCATTTATGTCCGCTCAAGACTAGTATAGTTTACATATTAGTACTTCAAATGTTCTAGTTTATTGGGATATTAATCACGAAAAATTGAGTGCTGAATGTATGGGATGATGGTGAGTATAATCAGCGGGGGACCTAAATATGGTCCTGTAGGTCACAAGGACTAACTGATATGTTGCAAAATAGCACTCAACATTGAGTAATCTACATGCAGGTCAAGCTTTTTAGGGGAAAAACTAGAGGGACCTCACTGAAGTTGTCTGAACTCTTGTAGAGGTATTATATCCAAATTTTCTCTTTAGACGGGATCTCACGGAAGATGCGCTACCACTGAATATAATTGCGCAAGTAAAATGGTGCACATACCTTGTGCCATGGGCATGCTTTTATCTGAGGAAACTTGAATTCTGTGTAATTGGGATTCATACACCGTATTTCCTCTCGTGTTGGGGTACCCAAGACCTGCAAGGAGTTAGCTTTGTTCAATTCTTGAAAGTACCAGAGTAAGTTAATAACGATTTTTTTCTTTCAAACTAATTAATTGCAGAATGCATGTAAGCCACATAAAGTACCTTGATTATCTCAACAAGCTGGTCCACAGCACTTTCACCGGGAAACAGAGGCTAATAAAATTGCAGAAATAGGATGCATTTAGTGTAAGTTCACTGCTGAGATGTTATTGTGAGTTGTAACGAATGAAGACGTAAACAGTTGTAAGCCAAATAGAAAAAGAAAACACTTACTTGACCAAGAAGCAACTCAGCAAGAACACATCCAGCAGACCATATATCAATCGATGTTGTGTATTCAGTTGCACCAAATATGAGCTCAGGGGCACGATAGTAACGTGAGCATATATATGATATATTTGCTTCACCTTTAACCTGATAAGTTGGCATGTTAAACAATGAGATTAAAAGGTAGATGTGGACAAAAAGAACATATGAAACTAACGAGATGAAAAATGTTTAAGGGTAATCAAATTAAAAATTTGGAAGCTATGCAAAGTACAGATTTCATCAATCGAAGTATCGAAAAGGTAATCAAAATTATTATTCTTGCAAAGAGTAAACAGCAAACATCACATAATATTATTTACTATTCATACATCTTATTGCATCATGCTATAAAGTTTAATGCTTTAGTATATGACATTATAGTAATATCCTTGAGAAAAATTTCAAAATTGTATATGTCTGGCATGTGGTAGAAGCATTTTCTATCTAGAGGATTGTTCAGTCAACTTCCATTTTGAGAATGCTAGAAGTATTTCATGTGATTCATTGACAAATAAATGTATGGACACCAAAAAAGATCATGCCCAATCTGAACAGAATCAACAGTAGCAGTCAACATGCCTCAATTAGTCACAATTCAAAAAATAGTTTGCTTAGAAGTTATTCAAGGAGAAAATTCAAGAGACCAGGAGTGGACGATCTTATCAATTCAAAGCTAAAACAAATATATATAAATAACATTATTTTTTTAAGTTACCACCCAATTTGATGGACCAACTATCACCATCTTGACCACTATGTGTTTATTATCTCTTGTCTGAACAAGAGAGAACACATCTTCATTTATATAGAATTTGAAGCATGATGCAACATTATATTTTTTCCAAGAATAATAACTAAACCTATGCAGTCAGTTGAAACCACAGATTCTGGGGTGCCCCTGTAAGTAAAATAAGAAAGCTAAAGGTTTCCTCAAACAAAAAACTCAAATCCGACCCCACAACCTTAAAGTATATAACTATATATAGTTTGGCCAGGCAAGGTCAAAGTAGAGGACCTAGCACTGATTATTAATGGTGTCCTTCATTGGCTAACATTAAAGCATTAACCATAGTAGAAGTAACATATTGCTTCCTAAGTTACTTTTAATAAAACAGAAATGTCATACCTAACATAATAACACCCACTCTACGGTATGTTGTATCATGGCACAAATTAAAATATGAGCATGCTATTGTAATGCATTAGCTATAGCTATTAACTTCCGTCTGTTCTGCAAGAAATAAGACCCAACATTGAACCGACAATACCATTATTAACTTAATCATTAGAGCATTTACATACCAGCGCTTTAGCACTCCCGAAGTCACAGACCTTGACTTGGTGGGTAAGAGGATCAACCTATCAAACCAATAAACACAAAACAATCAAAACTAGCAATTTCCAGTTAAATTAATGTGAACAGGTCAGGCACATGCTAAGGAGAAAAAAAGAGCATACCAAAATATTTTGAGGCTTTATATCTCGGTGACAAACTCCAGGAACAGTGTGAATGTAAGCCAATCCCCGAAATATCTGCATGAGATATGAAAACAATGCCAATAAATTAACAAAACTCTTCTAAGTGAAGCATCAAACAACACACAGCACTACCACCACAAACCTGGTACATGTGCAGTTTGACATATATAAGTGGCATCCTCTGCTTCATATCTTTGTAGTGTTTCAGGACACGATAAAGTGACTCAGGAACAAACTCCATGACTAAGTTAAGGAAAAGTTCATCTCTGCTTGTGGTAGAGAAGAAACAATGCTTCAGGGAAATGACATTGCAATGATCCATTGATCGCATTATCTGCAACTCCCTATTCTTGTATCGTTTGTCCTGTAGAACCTTCTTAATGGCAACAGTTTCACCAGTCTCGAGGCATTTAGCCTGCATGCATGCGCACAACATTAGCACGAAGAAGCTATGTAAGTCAGCGAGAAGAAAAATGATGAGGAAGCATCTCCGACCTGGAAGACAACACCAAACGATCCAGTTCCAACAACTCGTTCGGCCATATAGCTGATGGTCTGAAGGACACAAAATCAGAATAAAATTAGAATGTAATTACTCTCTTCATGTTATTCAGTTCAGTAAAGCCGTGTGGCTTTCTTTATTATAAAATAAAAACTTACCCTTTTGGGCTCATCGTTCTTTCCCCCAATAGTGGTCGAAATTATATGGCCTGTGACTGGATCACTTCCTCCGATGATAGTTGTGCCATGCTGCAATGTGATACAAACCAACAATGCGACAAGGCAAGACGTAAGGAAAATAACCAACATCAACCAGAAAAAAACGTAAACAAACAATCAAGCTCATGATGTTCATAGTTCATAAAACTTAGAACTACGCTCTTGGAAAGCTACTTTGGATCAGCAGTTGACAGCTTCATCTGGTTGAAAACAGCCACATTACCAAGTACCAACACAGCACATTATCATTGTCCTAGCCGACCAAACCGAATGCCCAGACCAAAATGAGCACCTATGCCTTTTTTATGCCACGTCACCAACAGAAGCGAGAATGCCCACTTCAAAATACCTAAAAATTAATGGGTATTTCAATAAAAGGAAATCCACGTTCACGCAACTAAATAACAATCCCAACGGCTGAAGAGGCCATTGAAACGCACCAGGCGACAATCTAACTGCTCAACTAAGCTGCCACTTCACATGAATCCTCCTCCCATCTAAACATGAAAACGGGCAACAAACTACAAGGAAACTTGTAAAGCACAAAAGTCGACAGCTTTAGCTGCCGTTACGACTACCACGAGAGTGGAAACGCTTGCATGGCGCACACGCAAAGCTCCCCCGCGCCAGAGGGAGGCCAGCACGTTTTCCTCCCGCGAAGCAAAGCTCCCACAGCTCTAACGGTCTAGCCCAACGCTAATGCGTCTCAGAATTAGCCAAAAAATGCGGGGGCAGCACAGATCGCCGAGCAGATCGGGAGCGCAACAAACTCGCCGAAACGATCGTACACAGCAACTAACAGATCTACCGCAGAGGCAGATCCAGGAGGGCGGAAATGGGAAACCCTAGCCCCTAGGCCGCCGGGGCCTCCGGCGGCGGCGTTGGAGGGGACACGCTCACCTTCTCGTCGGCGGAGGAGCGCGGCGGGTCGACCTGCATCGCGTCCCCGGGGGCGGCGAGGTGGGGCCCACCGGGCAGGGTAGCCATGTGAGGTGGTTGCGCTGCTTCGCTGCGGCTTCTCTCTCTCCTCGCTGATGGGGGAGGCGGCTGCTACCGTGACCGTGAGGAGACCATGAGTCGCCAGCAGTCCAGCACCACGCTTTTTTATTCCCTTCTACGTTTCTACGCTTGACGCTTCTACTTCTTGACTTCTTCCATTCCACCCCGAAGCAAACTTGCGGCATTGCCCGAGCGACGCCAGAAGCGGAGGCTGACGAGCCCCAAACGTCAGCCCGGTAGCGCATACAGGCCTGCGGGCCATATGGAGGACGCAAGCGCACGAACGCGTCGGTGGGCTTTCCGGCCTCCTCGCACTAAGCTGGAGGCCGGCTGGTAGTGGTACAGTGGTACTCCCTCCGTTCGGATAAGCATGACGCTCGATAGTTATAATTTGCAATATACGACGTTAGGTATTAAAAACAGGAGGTAGTACTTGTTTTCCATCGAGCCGAATCAGACGACGCTGGAGAAATGGGTTGCACTTTGCAGTGCAGGATGTGGGCAACATATCAGGTGAATATGTCTTGTTTTGTGAACATATGCACACATACAACAGCAGTCGTCTGGTCTCATCCGAGCGGCTAAGATCTATGTGGGCGCGCCTCCCCCTCTCACTTCACAGCATTTCGCGAAACCCCCCTGCAGCAGCACCAAATCTCCCCATGGCATCTCCCCAACCTCTTTCTCCTTCCCAAATCCACTTCTCCCCTCAAGTTCTCCCCATGGCGTCGCCGCTCCCCCATGGCTCCCCTCCTGGTGCTTCTTGGTCACGCGCCGCTCCTTCGCCCGGTTGCCTCTGGCTCCGCCGCCTCCGGTCGCCCCCTAGTTCACCCCCACTCCACCCGGCTCGGCCTCGGCCTCCTTCTCTCCCATTGTCGCCTCCATTCCCCTAGGCAGGCTCGGCCCCGATCATGACTCCTCCTGCCGCCACGGCTTGATCGCGTCCACCCGCCTCCATCTCTCTCGCTGGCCGTGGCGCTGGCTCTGGCTCTCGCTCGCGCCCTCTCTGCTGCGCCTCGGTGCCTCCGCCTAGCCCGACTCCATGGCGCCACCAATGACCAAGCTCGGTCCCTCACCTAGTCTTGCAAATTTGACGACTTTATTGTTTGTAATTTTGGTTTCAAGAAATGACTTTGTTGCTGTAATTTTGGTTTCAAGAAATGTAATGTACTGAAATGCTACACTGAATTCTCCACTGAATGCTGCAAGTGAATGTTAAGTGAATACCTTATACGTGATTGTCAAGTGATGAAATGTTGTTTGCAGAAATGTTGTTTGATGATGGGATGAAATGTTGTTTGCAACTGGTTCATGAAATGTGATTGTCAAGTGAATACCTGATAATGGGAAGCATATACCTCAAACCTTATGTCTTTTGCTTTTTATGAATGGATGAATGGAAGCATATACTTGTGAAATGTTGAGCTTCAGAAATCCTCAGAATTGTTAATGTTAATGTAGATTGAAACTTAGAGTTGTAAGCATGTAAAAATTCAGAGTGAGCTTGATTTGTGAGTTGTATGTAAGTTGAGCTTCAGAAAATCTGAATGGTTCTGATTGTGAAGTACTTGGTCATGTGAATTCCTGGTTGTCTCAATTGGCTTGTAGGATGCTGAAATCTGAATGTTCATGATCTACATTTGCTGAATAGTTCCTGATCTTCAATAGTTGTGTCCTTCATTTCAATCTTGTCACTTTCAACAGACTTTGTTTCATTCGATCTATAGTGACAAAAGGAACTTTAGTATCAAGAGGATCCGTATAAGACATTTTATTCTCACATAAGCTTGTAAAGGTTCATGGAGATATATTTCTGTCAACAGTATTTGTTAATAATTGGTATAATGTGTTACTTTGCAAGCAGTTTCATGCTAGTAACCTTGCTAGTAAGTGCTAAGCCCCTGCACGCTATCTGTATATAAACATAGTAGCTTATGTCTTCATGCATGGATCCAAAAATAAAGGATTATCTCTTCATGCTAATATATTCATTTGTGTTCTATGACACTCTGTTATTCTTCCATATATGCATTCCCCACAATTCAAGAGGCCAAACCTACAATTTTTCGCACTAACATCAAGGATGTAAATTTGTGAATTCAATACACTGCAAAATTGTGCATATGTTCATGAACCTGGTACAGTTCACTATTGGTATTATGAGTTGAGACTGAGCATGACACTCAAATGCATGATGTTGCTAGCTGTTGCTTGTATTAGTAGAGAGCTGAACGGAATTGTATGAGATGACTGAATACATAGGGTTCTCACTGCATGAAACAATCAGAACTAAGCTACATGAAACATTAGAAATCTGTAACCCTGGAGGAGCCCTGCATACATTTGGATAGCACAAAAAGTCCCAATTCTTGAACATACATTTGGATAGCACAAAAAATATTCAACTCCATGCTTCCATTCACTCACACAAATAAGATACATTTTGGTAAGCATACATAATATTACATTCAATATCTGAAAGCAATATCTGGAAGCAATAGACAAAAATGCAATATCTGAAAGCACATCCATACAACATAATATCTGAAAGCACATCCAAAATACTACATTCAAGCCTGGTCAGTAAACTTGTGGTTTCCACGTCCATTTTGCACAGTCTTCAAGGGGTTCTCACGACAAGCTAGCAAAGAAGCTTTGTGATCTCATGGTATCTTCAAGATGGTCTTCAACTTCACAACTAGTTTCCAGTCATCTATCGACAAATCAGCCTCCTCGGTGGGTTGAGGAGGTTCCTCGATCTCAGCAAGAAGCTTGGCAATGTCCTCATGACCTCATCGTCCACGGTAAACCCACCCTTCTTTTTCTTCTTCTTCCGCGGCTTCTTTGCAGCTGTGACTACAGCAACCACAGGCTCCTCTTCTTCCTCAGCAATGGCTGGGGGAACCGCAGCCTCATCCTCCTCTTCTTCAAGGGCTAGGCGAGCTCCCTTGTCCTTCTTTTTCTTCTTCTTGGCCTTGTTGAAGTCGAAATCGATGTCGCCGCCCTCGGTGTTGCCAAGATCATTGTTGCCCTCGAATTTGGCAGCGTCCAGCTCCTCGTCGTGGTCCTCATCAGCTACGAGGGCGTCGAAGGCACTGAAAGAGCTCACGGCGTCATCGTCCTTCTTCTTCTTCTTCTTGCTGGTGAAGACGACGTTGATCGGCTCCTCCTCCTCATCTCCGCGCGACGGAGGGGGCTCATAGTCGTTGTCGTCGGGCACGGCGGCCTTGCCGCCCTTCTTGGGCTTCTCCTTCTCCACAGCAGGCTATGGCGGCGTGGTCTCGGCGGTGACATCCAGCGATGGAGATCGATTCGATTTGATTCAATGCGAGCAGGCGGCGACGCACATTTAGGGGGAATGGAAAGCAGCGCGGGGGCGAATTGAAGACGATGTTGGTTCAGGCGGGGGGGGGGTTTCCGCAAAGTGGACTCGAGTGAGAGGCTCGCTCGCCCGGCGCCGTTCCTTTGTTGATGGACGTCTCGGATTGCTTATGTTCACATGTGCACAGATATGGCTATGTCCACCAAATATGCTGCCCAAGATGTGTGGGCGGCATATCATGTGAACAAGAGGCAATGTGTGCACATGTGGACAAACGAAATCCCGGCCCTTCATCGTGTATCCGACGACCTGCAGTGATCACGCGCAGCGCGAGTGTGAACGATGGACTTATTTATGCTCCTCCTCCCCCCCCCCCGGCTAAACACATTTGCCCCCGGCACCATGACATCCATTCCCCAATCCCACTCGAACCCTAATTTTGCTCTGGCGACCGTGGCGGCGCCAGTCCTCTAGCCCTTGTGTACCACTCCACCTCCCCCTTGACGGCTACTCCGCCTCCCCCTTGAGCTCCGTTGGCCGTTCCGCCTCCCCCTTGTGCTCCGTGCGCCGCTCCGCCTCCCCCTTGTGCTCCTTGCGCCTCCGCCTCACCCAAATTGGGCGCCTATGGTACGCCTCGAGCGCCGCTCACCTGCGCGTTGTGCACCATGGACAAGAAGAAATGTCATGTAGAGACGCACTCCGAGTGGGCAGCCACAGGCCCTAGCGGTGGGCTACCTCTCGTGCCGTGCCCAAAGTGCCAAGCCACGATGATCTGGACCGTGTCCGGGAGCTCGAAGAATCGAGGAAAGGAGTACTACAAATGCCCTAGAAACGACGGGGTAAGAAACTCCCTTTTTTGTTGAATTTGGTTTTTGATTTTGCCGGGCAGTTTATGGTTTTTGTTGCTCTAGATGTTTTCGGGTGGGTGGGACACATTCATGTGGAAAGACCAATACCTGAGCCATTTGAGTGGGATGCATCCTGTCGAACAGCAGAGAAGAGATGGAAATGAGGTGGTTTTCACAGTCGACTACCGAGTATTGGAACAACATTTTGCTGTGATGAAGAGCTCATTGGACCAGATCAAGACTTCATTGGATGAGATAAACAATTCACTTAGGAAAGCCACTTCTGGAGATGAAAAGTTAAAAATTGTTGTAGTTGCATTTGTATTCTTACTATTAGGAATTTGCATTGAGAAGATTGTCAACTGATTTTCTAATTTAGTTATCTTCAAGTCTTTTGTAATGTAATATCTAGTTTGTATAAACTCTGTCTAAAATGGGAATGTCAGTGGTATTGAAATGGTGTCTTAGTGTATATTCTGAAATATTGTTTGGATATGAAATCTGAAATGTTGTTTGGATATGAAATCTAAAAAGGTGTCTCAGTGTACATTTCAGCTGGAATGTTGATAGTTGGATGCATGGTTCTCTTGTTGCAATTGTGACTCTGAAACTATGGACAAATGGGGCTGCAGTTAAGGTTGAACCACTAGTAAACATTCAATTCTAAGCAAATCCTCAAACAATTGGGTTGTAGAACTGAAACTTGGTGGACATACTATCATGTTTCTGTTTTTTGTTATTAATGTCAGGACTATGGGCTTTCTGCTGGTGCTTGCATGTAAGAAATATTTTCATGGGCAAAAATTAGTAAGGTGCAAATGAAGATTACAACCTGAACAGTATGCAAGTACAAGTGATGTTTCCATTCCATTGGATGACAACACTTCTGAATTCTTTGCTTTCTTCCAAATCCTAGCAGAGCTTTCAGCCCAGCTGAGCAACATCACTGAATTTGGACAAAGAATAATTTCAAATTTCACCAAATGAGCTACATTCTTTGAAATTAGACAGATGTAATTTGACCGCATTTCACCTAGACGCAATTTCAAGAACTCGTAGCCCGAAATCTGAATTTGGATCAGATTTCATCTAGACCGCAATTCATCTAGTGAATTTCGAATCGAAAGCATTTCATTAGACCTCATTTCATTACGTAATTAATTTGTAATCGAAAAGCATTGAATCGAACTAATATGTCCGTAATTCCGTAAATCTAGTAGTTCAACGACACAACATACTAATTCAAAATGTATACCGACTTCAGAGGTAGATGTAGTCGCTCTCATGGTGAGTTTATAGTTCCACTAGGAACATCAAATAGGATAAGTGCAATCAGTGACAAGCCTGATACATTTCCATCACAGTGAGCTTGCCATACATCAAAGTAAGACAAAACCTGATACATTTCCATCACACATCGCATATTAGCAGAGACCTACACAGTGAACTTGCCATACATCAAACTAAGACAAAACATGATACATTTCCATCACATATTACAATTAGTGACCATTACAAGTAGCATTTCATTGAACCATTAACCATTACAAGTAGCATTTAAGATAGCATGAAAGCAAATATTATAAGTAGCATTTCACCGAACCATTGACCATTACAATTAGCATTTCACTGAACCATTAACCATTACAATTAGCATTTCAGATAGCATGAACTCCTTTGCAGCCACCTACAAAGCCACTTCCTACAAATATGAATACTGAACATCTTAGACAGTGAGTACTTAAACAAAAAAAAATGGAAGGCTAGACAGTGAGTACAAGTCATACCAGAAATTCGTATGGGCATGATTACTTTGCATGTTTCCTTAAAGGGCAGTTGCGGCTGTCATGGGTGCTGATTTCATTGCAAGTCCTGCACATGCGAGCTACCTTTGCCTTCAACTTCTTCGGTTTGCTCTCACTAGGCCGATTCCTTTTGCATTTGCCTCAGTAAGATTGTCGGTAGGCGGCAATGTATCGATGTCATGAGGGATGCCACACCCAAGATATGCTTCAACCTCCTCTACTCTACTTTGTGGTCTGGCAGGAATTTCCTGGTTTATATCTTGCATAAACTGTTTAAGTTTCCCTCTCGCATTCTGCATGTAAGGTAGTGAAGATGTAGCTCGATGTATCAATTCTTCTAAGTCCTTGCGCAACTCTGAAGCCAACTTTTTAATTTTGTGGATATCATGGGGATATGTGCACGATCTTAGGATAATGTTACAATTGGCAATGTCGTTAACGGTTTGTCGAAACACGCGTTTTCGTCAAAGTTTGAAAAGTTTGTCGAGCGTGCGGTCGACCGACATTAGGGCGCGATCGACGGTCACGGTCGACCAAGATTAGATACCGCGGTCGACCAGGCCATTCAATGGCGGCCCGACCGATCTCAGATCGTTCATCGGCCAATCATGGCGATGAGTGTTGGGTTAGGTTAAGTTCATGGGTTTCGTGGCATATGTGTTGCATGGTGCATGTTTTGACTAACGTGGGTCAAGTTGTGAAGAACTTGTTCTCGAATCGATTTCTTTGTCTATTGTTGTGCAAAGTTGCTTGGAGGTCAATGACGGTCAATCGGCGAGGATGATCGGGACTAAGCTTGGAGAGCCGAGGTCCGTAACGATCGGGATGCCAGGGTGAGGTCAATGGAGTCAAGCATGGCGCAAGAGGGACAAAGGTGACCGAATCAGGCGATTCGGTCTGACGAGTTGGATCAAGCGGCATGGGGGTCGGTGCAAGTGCCATGGTGGTTTCAGTGGAAGCCGGATGGGAGAGACTTGCCGACATGATGAGAGCCGTTGGATCAACCTACACGTGGCGAAGCATGTAAGTGCTTCACGAAAATGGGACTTGGTCTTTGCAAAAAAAATCAAGAAGGGGTATTTTGGTAATTTTACCAAATGCCGCCTTGGTGACCTTTTGCCAACCCGCGGCGCAAGACAGCGCATGATGAAGCGGATTAGGTCAAGAGGAGATGAAGATGACGCTTTAAAATACGTGCGTATGTGACCCGTTTGTGTGTAGGCCTTAACGGGAGCCCATTAGGGTTAATGCTTCTAGAAGGTCCAAGCATCCACTATAAATAGAGGAGGGAGGTGGCTGCACCCCCTTCAACCCTTTCATTATTGAAAACCCTAGTTTTGCTTTTGTGCTTAGGGAGAAGATAGTTGGAGGTTAAGGTTCTAGAGAGTTGGATTTGATTTCGTGCTCATGTATTGAGTCTTTGTCCTCCATTGATGGAGTGGCTGTAAACCAATACCATATCAAATCAATCCAAAGAAAGTTCTCTTAAAGATGAGTCTATTTGCTTTCTTTCTCTCTATTTGGTGATTTGGGGGTCTTTCTTTGATCCGTGAGTTTTTGCTTGGTTTCTTGCCTTGATCTAACTTGTTGTGACATGTGAGAACCTATCTAGGATCATCTTGATCATCATTCACCCACGAGCAAGTCTCTAGATCATATTTCGTTTTTGACTCGGTTTTGGAACCACCTTCGTTCAATCTGAAAAAGATAGAAACTTTGACATGGATCTCTGCGATCCTTGATTGGAATAGGTTTCTAATATCTTAAAGAAGGTGTGTCTCAAGTTTGGTAAGGTTTGGAGTCACAGATAAAAAATTAGACCGATTTGAGTTTTGAACTCGGGCAGTTTTTCTTATGTTCATCATCAGGTCCGGTCAGTCCGACCTTTTGCCACCGGTCAAACCGCCTCTGGTCGATCAGGATTTTGCCGATCGATCAAGACTCCGGCTCGACCGCCCATTAGGGTTTGAGCTCCTTTGGTCTTTTGCTTTGGGGATTTTGGATTGGATTCAATACTAGTTTTCCGCTGTACTGGTATATTGAGCTTCATAGCTTCCATAGCTATTGGAGTGAAATTTGTGTTGAATCGAATCAAAGTGAAAAAGTGAGCGTGCTCCTATTCACCCCCCCTCTAGTCGCCTTTTCGGTCCAACAAATTTCTTCCTCCGTGGGATCTTTTGGTTTTTCCTCTAGAACATTGTCATTCTCATCGAACACAACCTCCTTCTTACAATTTGCAGTCCACCTTTTCAAAACATAATGACTTAGAAGCTCATTCAGCAATGCACCTCATAATACGAGGATAATATGACGACAAGGAATCCCATGAGTGCCAAACAATATACATGAGCACTGAGCAATCATGATGTTAGTGTCACATGTGAATTTTCTTACCTTCTTGCCATTCTCATTGACCGATGTTATTTTAAGGTTACATACTTGCGTCGTGCTCTCAACAACACACTTGTCCCTGGCCGCAAGAACCTCCTTCTGAAATTTAGCGAACACCATATGGGTGAATACCTCACTGCCATGCTGCTCTAATGCCCATGGTGTCTTTAACTAAGGCTTAGTATGAAAGGTGGCATGGTCTTCTCTTAGCTCCTTTTACCTTTGTTCGTCCACTGCAGTGTCGAACCGGATCCAGAACTCAACCAAAGCATGTTTGTAACCAATAAAGCGATTGAAAAAAGAATTGGCGCTTTCAGACCTTGAAGTTGTTCTAAGAATTCCTGCCAAGGGTACGTCCATAAAGTAGGCTGGTACCCAAGAAGCCTGAATCCTATACCGACCAGCAAGCCACTCATTATCTTCCAAACCGAACTCACAAATAATAGCTACCCACTGTAACTCAAATTCTTCTGGAGTTTCTGAGGGATATACACATGAATTGACACGACCGTAAAACATTTGATTATCCCTCAAATATGGCCTTATCTTAGTTGGGAGTTTGTTCAATATGTGCCACATACATAACCTATGTGTGCTAGTTGGTAAGACATACTCAATTGCCTTTTCCATGGCTGCATTTTCGTCAGTTATTATAAGTCTAGGGGCAGCATCTCCCATACATCTTAAGAAAGTACGGAACAACCATTCGAACGTTTCAATCGTCTGATTGAACAGCAATGCAACCCTAAATAGAACACATCCCCCATGGTTATTCACTCCCATGAATGGTGCAAATATCATATCGTATTGGTTTGTATTATATGTCGTATCAAATGAGAGCAACTCACCAAAATGAACATAATTCTTCCTAGAGGTCGCATCTACCCAAAACACATGCACCAATCTACCCTTGTCATCAATAACATAGTCAAAGTAAAATGCAGTATTATTCTCGTTCTTTCTAGCTAGATTATCAATAAACATCTAAGCATCTGATGACTTTATACTCTCTCTCAAAGTACGATGATAATTTTGCAAGTCCCTCCTTGTGCATCCTACATTCTGAAATCCACCCTCACTAACATGACAATATCTAAATGCCCCGGAAGTGCCAATGCTAGCTTGATGGCATGCGAACAGTGTAGTCTTAGCCTTCTCAGTTACTTGTCTATTAGAACGTATCAAGTGATGCTTACTAGGTGAGACAAGACCATGGTTATGGACTTCGACAAATGTCTCTAATCTAAACTTATTGTCCTTAGTCTGTTTGATACCAAACATTTCCTTACAACCGCACCTACTCAATTTAGACTCATATGTCCTCTTCGCTTTTACCACCACCTTGTCCTTACCTCTTTCTTCCTTCCACCCACGTCTGACACAATAGTACTGTCTCTATTGCAATACCCCATTCGTAATCGTCGTCCGTTCGACATTTAACGGAGAAGCTCGCAACATGCGCCAGATACTTTGTAAAACTCTGTGGTCGTCCTCATCTTCAAAAATCATCCCCTTCGCAGGTGTCAAAGAGTCAATAACTACTAGTGTGGATGACGATCCCTGCAGCGGTAGCGACGATTTAGCCCTAGAATGATATTAATCATGCAAATTAAAAATTGTGCGCACACTCACGCAGAATAGGATGCTAGCCGCCTTCCAAGGGGTTTTACAATCCGATGTCGCAATGAGAGAGTGTGCATCAGCCATATCAGGTTCGGGTTCGGGTCTAGGTGAAGCTGGTGGCCGCATCGAGCTACTCACATCTTCCATTTTGTCCATGCGGCTGCACATCAAAACAAAGATAAACAATCCACAATCAAAGAACACTTCATATCAATTGTGAACTATCAGACAACACAATCCATAGTCATACAACAGTTCATATCTGACGAGGACATAATAATCCTCATTTAATTATTTATCTGTAATTCATATTATGGATAATAATGATGTCATATGGTTCTTAAGTACACCACTTAATATTCATAAGGGGGAAGCTGGAGGTCGTAAGTTCTTCTACGACCACACCATAGTCGTAAGTCCTTCTATGATTATCTCATAGTCATAAGTCCTTCTACGACTATATCTTGATCGTAAGCTCTTCTACGATCAGTTTATGGTCGTAAGCTATTCTACGACCACCACCTGGTCGTAAGCTTTTCTACAACCAGTCTCTAGTTGATGTGGCTTACAGACATATGGGCCTAATCGACCAGGGAATCTTTCGCACTATATTTAAGGATATGGGCAGTAAACTACGCTGTTATTCTTTGAAATAATGGCACGATTTAACTCCCTATCATGGTGATAACTGTTTCACGACGTGGAAACGTTACTACTCTCACAATAATCTCCAGTAACGGCTCCATAATCTGCAACATTAAGGCGCCCTTTGGATTGGAAGAACAGCAACACACTCCGAGTACTATAAAAGGCAGAATCATCAAAAGGATCAGGGGAGGGAAAATCAAGAGCACAAGGCACATCATTCTAGTCTTTCTCTTGATATTGTAATCTAGCATACTCAATACATACACACAGGAGTAGGGTTGTTATTCTCTCAGGAGAAAGCCCGAACCTATATAAAAATCCCCGTGTCTCCTTCTCTGCGTGATTTTGAGTCTAGGGGAACCCCCGAATCAAACAATCTTTACGTAAGTTCGGTTCTAAAACACCGACAATATCAATTGTTCATATCAGACAACACAATCAGTAAGACAACAGTTCATATGCAACAACTTACATATCAAAGAGCAGGAGGGAGGGGGTGGCGTAGGGGAGACTCAGGCGAAGGGGCAAAGTCAACAGCATGACGCGGGAGCGGCGGCGCGGCGTAGGGCGGGACTCAGACTTGAGAGGAGGGTGATACAGGGCGGGGCTCCGACTCGGGGCGATGCACGGCGGCTCAGAGTCAAGTCGACGCGAGAGCGATTGGGGCGAAATCAGTCGGCGGCGTAGTGGACGGCAACGGTGCGACGCAGTGGAGAGGAACCCTACACCATGAGTTCTCGTTCAGGAGGGGGTAGCAGTGCGATGTAGGGCGAGACTCGGACTCGAGAGGAGGGCAACGCAGGGCGGGCCTCCAACTCGAGGCGACTCGGGAGGAGGGCAACGTAGGGCGGCTCGTAGTCGGGTCGATGTGAGAGTGAATAGGGCGAAACCAGTCGGCGGCACGGCGGACGGCAGTGGCACGACGTAGTGGCGGCGCAACACTGAGGAACCCTACACCATCTACACCATGAGCTCTCGTTCGGGCGGGGGGGGCGTGGAAATGCAAAATTTGGTGCTCGTTCGAAGGCGAAGAAGGGGGGAAATGCAAAAAAACTCGGTCGCTCCAGCCTCGCGTGTGCGCGCACGACCTGGGCCGTCAAAGCCGCGATGGAGTGCCCGGATTCATTTTTTCCATATGTCCAAAGAATTGGTCTTGTGCACGTGATACGCGCCGGATGTGTGGTATCTATCGAAGAACCCACTCCAGTGTAGGACGTCCACGAGATGCTTCACTTGAATTGCTTTTAGCCGCGAGTCCCCGATTGCTTTTTGTGTGAATTTGTGAAGTTTTTCGACCGAGACAAATCCATACTCACTGAAGCTACACAATGTCCCTTTTTTAGGAAACCCATTAGAAGCACATTACTTTCAGGCTTTTAGCTGACCGGTGGCTAGCTCAACTGGTGTAGCACATATGTCTTATAACTAAAGTTCACTATTGAAGTCCCACTAACTATATGTTAGGTGGATATATTCATGGATTTTCCTACATATGGTTCTGTTATCTCTTGGCTGCTAAGTTTTAAGGATAATTGTATTAACCAAATGCAAAAAGAAAAAAATTGCACGAGACTCGGGGTCCTCTATCAAACTTACGAAAACAACAATAGCTAAGTTTTAAGGATAATTGTATTAACCAAATGCAAAAAGAAAAAAAAATTGCACGAGACTCGGGGTCCACTATCAAACTTACGAAAACAACAATACAAAGAACAATAACACATGCTGAGATTTTATTGCCATGAATAAAGAGCTTACAATGAGTACGAATGAAATCACTATATGTTTGGAGGCGTGTAGGCCCCCTATTTTATATCTATTTAAGAGTTGGTAGTTAATGTTATAATAGGCATCTCCTTCCTTCACATTTGTGTCTTCATTGTGATCTTGAACCTTGCGTCCTTTGCCAGAGCCACCATTAATTGCTCTCGAGTGTTTAATTAAACAACCACATGGTAAACCTGAAGGGATACGAGTAGGCTACACTAGCTGGTAATTCAAAAATTCTACCACGTAAACCAAAAAGCCATGCAAATATGAGATCATAGATCGTTACCACTAGACGTGCAGTGCAGTGGAAGAAAAGTTGGAGAAGCCTGATCCAACGTAGAGCACGTCGATGTAGTGGTCGTAGTCGATCGTCCAACGTTCCTGATGTCGATCAACTCCTCCAGCAACCAATCACTTTCCTTGAGAAGTCGTCGATCGTCCTTAAGCGCAACAGCAACTACAGTAGCGTCTCCACGGTATCCACACGTCCAGGGATAGAACACCGTACGCCGGTGTGCTAGCACCAACTCGCATGGTAGGGCTCTCTCAAGAAGATGGCAGCTAAGGTTTCGGTGGAGCAACTCACGTCCTCACGTGTGTCTCATGTTCCATCATAATAGCCTCAAGCATCTCCTTATATAGTGCCCATGATGGATCCTATCCGAACACGTTTGTTCCAACCCGTTAAGTGTGTGACCCATTAGGTTCATGCGTAATCGATTGTAACTCGAAAACTCTTTTTCGACCACGAATTGTTAGCGGCTCCTAGCACATAACGATTCCCGAATACACACGAATTATGTCAGACGAAACTTAATGCAATATGATCTACGAGTAGGTCCTTATCAGTTAGGACCTCGTATCGCTATACGACTAGTTCATATATAGTCATGACCAGTTTAGACCAGTTAGTGATTATGTTTGACCAGATCACGATCACCAGATTCCATACGACTAATTCAGATCCGATCGAATCGAAAACCTCGCCGTATTCTCCCTTTGCCTCATGATATCTAGTTGAACTCTAGGTGAGATATTATGTCATCTATAGACTGTTTAATACTTTCTCGATCAAGTGTCTGATAACTTCACGTAATCGACTCTTCGACCACTAGTGGCATGGCCATGCACTTTCTTTATCTGACCACATCGAGGGGCCCAGAGATATCTCTCCTGTTATGTTAGGAGGGGTAAATCCCATATCCAACCAGTCATATTCCTCCGTATGTTTCATAGCATACCTGAAAGCTACCTTTATAATTATCCAGTTACGGAGTAGCGTTTGGCAACCCCAAAGTGTACTATTACATATGTAGGAAACCATGTTGATTTCAGGTCTAAGGATTATACATCATCATTGCTTGAGACCAACTGATGACACATGAAATCATAACAATCTCAACAGTGTCTCAAGGTGGGTCAATCCAATAGTATGTTCTCTAACATGTGTTTACATTATTGATTTGATATCCCTATATCCATGACCGGTGAAACACGGTCATCAATCAATACATGTGATGGTCAATAAGTTACTAATGTTTTGACCAGTGACATCCGACCAGGGATACATTTAGAACGACAGCATATAAGTTAAAAGAGCTTCACCAACGTATCACATACTTGTTAATCTTTATAACCGATGATTCATTTAAGGAACAGAATAACACTTATTCGATAACTCATAAACATAGACGTGATACAGCCATCTCCATGATTGCCTCTAGGGCATATCACCAACAGTCTCTCACTTGCATTAGAGTCAATCATACACGTATCTAATACCCATAGCTCTTGTGTACGCCTCATGTTTAGGTTGCGGGAGAGGCTTTATCAACGGATTAACAATATTCAAATCCGTGTGCACTTTGCATATGTTCTGTAACACCCCGGTCCAACACTGAGCCTGGAATGCCACCAAAAGACCTTAACTACTAATTTTATCAGCAACTAACAATAAATTTCAGCAAGCCATAAAGTGCTAAAGCTCGTCCACGGGTCTCATTAACATGAGAGTATCGACATGGCAAGCACATATATGTAAACTGTAGATAGTAAAGCATAATAGAAATCCAAGACTTAAGCAAAATCAATCAAACGCAGTCTATCGAATGAATAAACTAGTTCCAATCAATCATCTAGAATAAATCAATGTCTATAACAGTCTAAGAGATTAAACCGTCACACTAAGGTAGAGTTTTCTCATGGCAAGTGATCAAGTAACTAAGTGTAAGCAGCGTTCCAATTGCTAATCCTTCCCAATCAAAGCATCGTCAACGATCACCTAAAAACAACAGTAAAGTAAGGGTGAGTCCACTACTCAGCAAGCACAAAAGTAAGTAATGAACAATGCTTAATCAACAATATACAATATCATCATCAATAGTTGTTCTCTTTTCTTTATTCTCATGCTCAATTATTCAATTCCCTTTCTTTATTGACATACACAATCATCAACCATCTTTCATTCCATGCATCTTTACATGTCCACATGCACTTCTTTTGCGTATACCAGTATAGCATGAGTGTTCACCCATCGATGACATAGTCTCAAGCCCGTCCTCTTTAAGGATCGGGGACTTCCTCCACTCCCGTGGAGTTGTGATCAACATGATCACCTTTTCATATGCAATGATGTTATGAATGCACAAATATTCATAGTTTCATCAACACTACCATTGTCCAAAAATATCATATCCAACAATAAGGAATAAATAATGACCATTAACATTACTTGCAATTAAATAAATAAAAGCACATCAATATAATGGTAATAAATGGTAAAGCATACAGTGTTCAACCATTGAACACCGTCTACTATGCACTTGCCCGATTACCCTGGTGACGCTGGAGAGAGAAACGGCGGCAATACACACGAGACCACACTTTCTGGATAAACAATCCAAAACACAACTTAAAATCATACATTAAAGCATTGATACTTTATTCTAGCTGCCCACACACGTCTACGCCAAACCGACTCGTTTTAACCCAAAACTACCGGACGCACTACCCGCTATCCCAATAGTAAAATGGCCATATATTACTCATATTAACTCCAAATTTGTCCATCCAAGACTTTCTGGAATCCTCACGAAACCACCCACATTTTCCTAGTTATGACAAAACTCTGACTCTGCCATTTTCTATCACATTCCTTTACCCGAAGACCATTCCAGATTATGTCAGAACAGTCCGATTCAAAATTTTATAACTTTAATTTGACAACTTGAATTGTAACCGTCTGTTAGCCCTTGTCTTCCACGAAGCCCTAATGCCCATGCTAGCCTTGCTCTCTGCCATGGCCACACGGCACAACACTTGCGCCAACGCGGCTTGCCATCCTCGGTTTCAGCCTTGCGTCCCTAGGTTCACCTCCATGCCCATGCCACTGTCCACACCTTGCCCATGCCTGCCCGTGACCGAGCCCATGCTCTGCCCGGCTTCCTGTCACGCCGCCTCTGAGAATGCCGCCACGACGCCCACGGGCTTCCTCGCGAATGCTCCGCCCTCTTCCCTATTAACGAGGATTAAAACCTCTATGTATTATCTTAATACATAATAAAAGACCATACATCTTCATGGTCGTAACCCCTAAGGCTAACGACCTCACTGGTCGTAAGGATTCCAGAGGCTACATAAGGGTACCTCGGTTTGACAAGGTCTCAGATTTAGTCTCCCACTGTAGCCGCCGGAGAAGCTATGAACTGGTATCTATAACTGATTCCAAGTATATTCTTACCGTGCGATGAATATAGCATGTGCTGTATACTTCATATCACATGGTTACATAGTCCTAAAGGCACTGACAACAACCACGATTCGGTTGAGTGTCTCTAAGACACTTAACCATAGAGCAGTTAACACAATGTTAACTAACGCCTCGCCCCGACCAGTCGCAGCGCTTCACTAGGGACGCCTTCTCCAGGAGTAACTGCCACCTCTTCGAAAGTTATTTAAGGGTGGAGCACAGAAGACCAAAGGGCAGGAGGATATCGAGAAGCACATCGACAATCACAATCTGGTTTGAGACAAGCAAGACATCATCATTAGATTAGAGCATAGCAATCTTCATATTTAGTGTAATTAGGATTAGTCCCTAGTCGGGTCGTAAGCACCTCCTGTAAATCCAGTTCATATCAATAAAGAGCGGCCCCATTCTATCCTAGAAAATATCGCGTCATTTTCCTCTTTTATTTCGTAAGATCGGCGACTCGATCGGCGACAATTGGGCGCCGTCCGTGGGGAAGAAGACGAAGTTTCTGAAGAAACTCTCCGCCATCAAATCCTCGCCACCTCGTGAATCGCCATGTGACTATGGCCGAGATTGGGACGAGGAGAATTGGTTCGACCTGGCGGACTACTCCAACCTCGACATGGAAGGATGCATCCGTGCCATGCAAGAAAACGACATGTCATCCTCCTCCTCCGCCGGTTCGCACGTCGCCGACGTTAGCGAAATTGACCGGATGGATGAGGATCCACCACTACGACAAGTGGCGTTTCCAGCCATTCCGACCAGCTCAGAATGTCCAGATTCCACTCCAAGCCCGATCCTTCCGACCAGTGAAACAGGTGAAGAAAATTCAGCACCGCCACTCGAGAATCTTTATACACTCGATGAAATCATAGTTGAAAGGTACTCGCTTACGGCTTTTGGCAATTCCAGGAGCCAACCGATATCTGGTAACGGTGTCGATGAAGCCTCCACTAGTCATAGGCCAAGTGGGGATGATAAGGCTCAGCATATGATCGGTAGTCCGCCGGATCAGGCTGAGCCCACCAAGAAGACCTTAGGAGGTGCTCATCTCCGACCACTCTCCGTCGTGGAAACTCCTAGTAGAAGCACTGGAAGGCTCTCCATTAGTTACAATGGAAGCTCGTCGGAAGATCGCTGCTGGAGGCACGAGGTCAATGCGATCGGAGATGCAAATCAAGATACCTTGCACGGTCCTACACACTCTGCCACGCCACCACGTGTTGGTGGAGATGTTACGGGCCATCAAGCACCAACTTCCGGAGGCAACGGAACTGATCGATGTCCATCAGTTAACTCGCCTGGCACTGCCCCACCAAGAGTAGCTAGTCGGACGGAACAAATCCGGAGGTCAGAGGAAGGTTCAGACCTACGTACACCTACTACCAATATGAACCCCCCGAGACCCTCAGTAACTGTACAAAACCTGCAACATGTTCAAGATATATTGAATAATTCTAACCCTGTTCTAGCAGAAACCCTAGGTTTTGTACAGCTCGTAGGCCAAGTATTGGAGATTCTGCAACAAACCATACAACGAACGGAAGCATATTGGGAACAGAGGAATTCAGGAACTCAAACCATGACTTCGTCCCAACGCTCCTCCCTTAGTAGAGGGCAGCATGGTCGTGTTGGGGAACAATCAATACCAAGGCCTCCTCAATGATTCCAACCAAGGAGTCATGAGGGAAGAAGGCTATTCCAGGTAGCCACTTCCTCACCACGTCGAGAAGAACAATTGCTTGGACCTGACGATCTCCGACATCATCTAAATCAAGCAAGCGGTCGAAGGCATCATACCAATGTCTACGACCGGATCGGCACACCGGAGCTCCAGCATTCCAACCTTAGGAACCAGTCTCCGACCAATTACAACCCGGCACCTTTCCAAAGATGGCGCCATGAATCGATCACAGGTTGTCAAGCCTTCTCCGCATGGCTCTAAGCTGTGCGTTGGCCAAACAGGTTCCGACCGGCCAACTTGGACAAGTTCAATGGGACTCAGAACCCATTAGAGTTTCTCCAAATATATACCACCGCCATCAGAGCTGCTGGTGGTGACGAAAATATGATGGCAAACTATTTTCCCACCGTGCTCAAGGGTCCGCCTTGGTGGTTACTTAACCTACCTGGCCGGATCAATCTATACTTGGAAGCAACTCACGACCTTCTAATTGCGAACTTCCAGGGTACGTACGACCGCCCTAGAAAGGAGGACAACCTCCACCGAATCCGGCAAGACTCCGATGAGACTCTCCGTCAATACATCAAGAGATTCAACCAGGTTCGTAATTCCATACCAGAGGTCACAGAGTCATCTGTTATCTAGGCTTTTAAAACAGGTCTAAGGAATCGTCGGTTTATGGAGGATATAGTAATGAACCCTCCACGAACAACCGTTGAACTTTTCGACATGGCCGATAAGTACGCCACCGCTAGCGAAGCAATAGAGTGGTGTGAGGCTATTGATCGGAAGGACAAAATCCCCCAGCCTGGCTTGGACAAACCAGAGAAAAAGAATAAGAAAGCTCTCAAGAAGAAGAAGAACTGCAGACCGACGACAAAGAAGTCCCGACTATCCTCAAAAGTTTACTTAAGGGTAAAAGGACTATACCTCGAGGCAAAGCAAAAGTCTCCGGCGGGATTCCGAAAAAGAAGTGGTGTCCACTTCACCAGCAGGTAGGGCACGATTTCCGCACCTGCCAAGCTTGGCAAAAGAAACTAGAGGACTATTATGCAGGTAAAGGACCATTTCCCGCAATACAGGAGCTCGGAGAGACGAGTTCCAAAAAGGACAAAGATGGTGACGAAGAAATGGAGTACCAGGAGCCTCAACATGCGGTCAACATGATCTTTGGAGGGTCTTCTTCGTACAAGTCGAGGCGTCATCTGAAGGCCATGGAGCGGGAGGTCAACCTCGTCGAGCCTTCGACCATCATCAAACCATCAAAGTGGTCGGACACGACAATCTCCTTCAACAAAGAAGACTGCCCCATCCCTTCAGCTCGACCAGGTAGGTTCCTTATTGTTGTTGAACCTACTATTAATAACTGTAGGGTTTATCGAGTTTTGATAGATGGTGGTAGTTCTTTAAACATCTTATTTGTGGGAACTTTAGAAGACATGCAAGTTCCCAAGTCCAAGGTGAAACCAGTGAAATATGCCTTTCACGGTATAGTCCCTAGCTTCACCGCTAAACCGATAGGACAAGTCTCCCTACCTACATGCTCGAAGACGACAACTTCAATAGAAAAGATCCCATTCGATGTGGTGGATTTTGAATCAAGATACAATGGAATCCTTAGTCGACCGTCCTTAGCAAAGTTCTTGATAGCCACGCACTACGGTTATCAAAGTTTGAAAATGCCGGGACCGAAAGGAGTCATCACGGTTTGAGGAGATCAGAAAAGGGCCTACGTGTGTGATCAGAAATCCTTAGAACTAGTCAATGAACTTTCGACTAGAGAGGCTAATCCATCTACCGTGCAGGTCAAGCACTCGAGGCCAAAGATGACGCCAAAGCCACCCGACCAGACAAAAGAGGTACCGCTCGACAAAGGCGCTTCTTCGGATAGCACCAAGTCGCCACTTGGGTCAGGAAACACTGACCCATCTACCCACAAGATACTGGTCGGGGCAAGACTCGACCCTAAATAGGAAGAGTCGCTCGTCTCCTTCCTCCGAGCAAATCAGGACGTATTTGCCTGGCAGGCGTTCGACATGCCTGGAGTCCCCCGGGAGGTGATTGAGCACAAGCTAGCTCTCCAGCCTGGCAAGAAACCGATCAAGCAGAAGCTGCGGCGTTTTGCACCTGATCGGAAGGAGGCAATCCAGTCGGAGATTGACAAGCTCCTCAAGGTTGGGTTTATTCGTGAAGTCGACCACCCTCAGCGGTTCGCCAATCCTGTAATGGTTAGAAAAATAATGGGAAATGGCGAATGTGTATTGACTTTACAAATCTTAATAAAGTTTGTCCGAAAGATGATTTTTCCCCTTCCACGCATTGACCAACTTGTAGACTCTACTTCCGGGTGTGAGTTACTAAGTTTTTTAGATGCGTATTCAGGGTACCACCAGATTAATATGTGTAAAGAAGATGAAGAGAAAACTTTCTTCATCACTCCATATGGCACTTATTGCTATGTTAAGATGCCATTTGGTCTCAAAAATGCTAGTGCAACTTTTCAAAGGTTGATGCAGAAAACCTTTAGTCCACAGATAGGTCGGAATATAGAAACCTACGTTGATGATCTGGTCGTAAAGAGCACCGATGCTAGCGATCATATTCTCGACCTACAAGAGACTTTCAACAACTTGAGAAGGCATAACCTCAAGTTGAATCTGGAGAAGTGTGTGTTCGAGTTTCACTGAAACCGCTCGGTTTCTAATCTCGGCTAGAGGTATTGAAGCAAATCTAGTAAAAATATCGCCATCGACCCGGATGCGCCCCGACCACTTAAGAAAGAGGTCCATAAACTAACCAGCTGTATGGGAGTTTCGAGTGGACTAAAGAGGCAAATGATGCCTTTGAAGGATTTAAGAAGTACCTTACGAGCCCTCGATCTTAGTTTCTCCAAGATCGGGAGAAACATTGATAATTTACGTGGCTGCAATGCTACAAACAGTTAGCGGTGTACTGGTCGTAGAACGGGATAACATCCAACGACCAGTTTATTACGTAAACGAAGTCTTACATGGACCAAAGGAAAGATACCCATAGGTACAAAAGTTGCTCTATGGTCTCCTTATGTCTTCAAGGAAACTGAGGCATTACTTTCAGGCCCACAAAGTGGTCATACCAACCAGATATCCTCTTGGTCAAGTCCTTGGAAACATGGAATCATCAGGACGAATAGCAAAATGGGTAGTTGAGCTAGGGGCGTTTGACCTCCATTTCATCTCACGAACAACAATCAAGTCCTGTGAAATAGCGTAATTCATTGCCGATGGACAAACCTCGAACCCACCCAAGGGCTCGAGTACGAACACCACGAAGAGTGGATAATGTACTTTGACTGCCTTGATGCTAAAAGGCTCAGGGTGGAGTTGTCTTAATATCTCTACCGGCGAACACATCAAGCACGCCATCCAAGAATTTTCCCGCCACAAACAACGTGGCGTAATATGAAGGTTTACTAGCAGACTCGAGCAAATTGCTCGCTTCGGTATTCACAGACATTAGTGAAAGGCGATTCTCAACTAGTAGCTTAATCAAGTAGGGAAAGAGTATCAATGCTCGAGTACCAAGATGTCATCTTATCTGGCGGAAGTACGGAAACTCGAAAAGCACTTCTTCAGTTTCCAGATCCAATATATTCCTAGAAAGGAAAACTTTCTAGCAGACCAGTTGGGACGGATGGCCTCCACAAGGTCGACCGTCCCGCCCGGAGTTTTTCTCGAGCAACTTGATTCATCCTCGGTGGTCGAGCCTTCCGAGAACATACATGATTCTCTACAGGTCGCATAAACCGACAGAAAACATGGATGCTCCACAGTCATTGACGGTTGGCGCCCACGATCAAGGTAGGATTGATGACATCGATCTACAATTATCTTCAAAGATGACATAATTCCAAAAGATGATGTAGAGGCTGATCGTCTAGCACGAAAAGCCAAATCATACACTCTGATCGAACGTATCTTGTATAAATGAGGATCTCACAGAGTGTTGATGAGATGCATATCTCAAGCAAATGGCATTAAATTGCTAACCAAAATCCATGAAGGAGTGTATGGTGCACATCATTCCTACAGAACACTGGTCAGTAAAGCCTTCACGCAAGGATACTATTGGCCAATTGTCCTTCACTATGCAAAAGAGCTCGTGACGGCGCGCATAATGTCGCTTTATAGTCGATAAGTACATCACCGGCACAAGCTTTGCGCATAATTCCTCTTTCTCGCCTTTTGCAACCTGGGATCAGACTTTCGACCTTTCCTAAGAGCACCAAGGCTTCAAATTCTCTTCATCATGATTGACACGCTTACAAAATGGATCGGCCGAGCCTATTGTTAAAACAACAACTGAGGCCACTAAGAGATTTCTCACGAAAAATGTGGTCACACAATTTGGTGTAGCCAACAGATAATCACGCATAATGGTGCCTAGTTCTCCAAATGTCAATTCCAAGAATTCTGCGATTTAACTTGGTATCAAAGTTCATTTGCTTCGCTGCTCATCCACAGAGCAACGGAGCAGTTGAGCGAGCTAATGGTATCATTATGCAGGTGATCAAACACCGAGTATTCGACCAGTTAATCAAACGGTCAGGAGCTTGGGTTTAAGAACTCCCGTCTGTATTATGGGCCGTTCGAACCACGACCAGTCGTGCGACCGGTGAAACACCATTTTTCTTGATTTATGGTGCTGAAGCCATGCTTTCTCCAGAACAAAAAATTGGCTCTACTCGAACTGATTGTTTCAACGAAAATGATCAGAATGAACGACGACTTGACGACATCAATTTCCTTGAAGAATGACGAAATCAAGCCTTGGTACGATCCGCAGTCTATCAACAAGCCATGCGAAGGTACCATAGTCGTAAGGTACATCCTCGCAGCCTCGTTGTAGGTGATCTGGTTCTCAGAAAAATTCAGAACCAAGTAAATCGCAACAAGCTTTCCCCTAAGTGGGAAGGTCCTTACACTATGGTCAAGTCACCCGACCGTTACATCAGACGACTAGCCATGTCGGACGGGCAAGTTTTGTCAAATTCTTAGAACATTGATCAATTGCGTAAGTTCTATGTCTAAATCTTTTGTACAATATTTCAATTCTTTTTCATTTCATTAGTACATTCATTCATTTCTTTTCGACGAGTGATATGGTTTATATATCTATGCCTATATTCTGGTCACCTACTATTGTTTGTTTGAGATGGTCGGAGAAGACAATTTTTCTCTCCGATATCCTTTATTAGGATCTCTCACATTTTTGCAACCAAGATTCAGGTCATATCAGATAGGTCCTAGTCGTGATCATTTCATGAATGATTCCACGCGTGACCATACAAGTAAACAGAGCATAATACAAATAACTTCGTTTAGTGCCTTATACTGTTAAGATTATGAAGATTATATTTCTTCATTTCAAAATTCTGTTCTACTCTCATTTGGCTACTGGTCGGGACACGGAAAGCGTCCTAGTCGAAGTCTCTCCTTTTTCGCACGTAGTCCTGCCCACTGGAAGGAGCTTCCTAGCAACGGTTCTTTTCTTCACGATCCTCGCTGCCGGACTTGGGCCCGAGCACGCTTTTATGAAATGTTTTTCTATATCTTCTATTCTTAGTAGTATTTTCCGACCAGTTTTGGGTTGTATATATAAATACGATCACTTATCTTTTTTTTTGCATACATTCTTGCATTTATACTTTTTTCATCCCAACAAATCTTTTTTCCGACCATCTACAGTTTTGTTTGGTATTTCGATTATGACAAACGAAGATCTATAACTAGTCGAAATCATACACTAGTTCCGACCAAAATGATTTCCTAGTATTGTTACGATCAGTTTTGTCTTATGATCAGTATATGCCTTTAAAACAATGGTTTCGACTTTTATTCTCTTTCTTGGCTAACTGCTTGTCTAGTAAGGCTCTTCTACTACAAAGCAGTCAGGGGCTAGGAAGTATACGAGAATTTTGAAAAGTCAAAAGGATAAACAAAAGACTTGCTGATGGCAAAAAGGTAAGTTTTATATATTTTATAATTCTTATATTACAATGTCCTACTCCAGAATGTCTCCAGACTAATTACTACTTGATGGAGATCCAACATCCATCTCCTCTACAACTTTGTCTCCAAGCGACTTTAGTTCTTTCATAAACTTGGTCGCCTCATCAGGCAGGTAGTTGTAGTCATCTTCAACGGCTTGGAGATCAATGGAGGGGTCAGAAGCCTTCAGTTTTGCCAGCGCAAAACTAACTCCATTGGCAATGCCTTCTTTCATAGTCTAGGCATAATTCTCTCGAGTAGACTTGAGCAGACCATGAGATCTTCTAGAAGTTGACCCAAGAAGTTCATTTTCTCTATTGGATCTCTTAAGTCAGGCACACTTGATCCTGATCCCATATCAAAGATCATTTTGTTTAAAGCATGAATCTTTTCATCAAGATTTTGCACAAGAGCTGCCTCCTTATCCCGCTCAAATTTTAGAGCCTTCTTTGCTCGTTCACGCCACGCTTGTTTCTCTACGAGTAAAACAAGTAATAAGTACAACATGATCAGAGGAGGATAATAAGTCAGGTCTACGACCTATTACCTTCAATTTTCTTGTTAAGAGTCTCATTTCTGGTCGACGCATCTGCAATCGGTCGGTCCTTAGCCTGATTTTCTTCCTCAAGCAAAGCTATTCTGGCTTTATCGGCCACGACCTCTTCTTTTGTTTTCTCCAAATCTATCGAATATGATAAAGGAGAATAATTAGAGACGGACAAAGTATTGAAGAAGAAAAAAGGTTAAGAGGAAAGTTCTTTCCAGTTCGGAGTGCTTTTTCTCCATGTCCTTAATTCGCTGGGTCAGTCCTCTGACCATAGCAAAGTTCTCGACCATATGCTACACAAATAGCATTTTCTCTTTAAGTTTCCTATAAACTTTTAAAAGGGAAACTATGAAACTGGTCATAGATACTTACCCGGATTGCCACTTCGTTATAATCGGAAAAAATAATATCAGGACCTATCTTAATTTGATAGTCCGATATTCTTCCCCATGCCTCATCAAGCTCCTTATTCTCGATAAATCAGGGAACAAAAGGGAACTTGTTAGGTTGGGAGGGATTACCAACAGGGGTCGGGACTTGTTGAGGGCCTTCAGGGCAACTACCTCCACAGAAGGAGTTAGGATCACCAATGGATCGAGCTCGACCGTTGGCTTCACCACCTGCTCAAGGGTTTTCTCGACCACTTTGTCCTCAGGAACTTTGTCTTGGGATGTACCTTGGACGAGGACTTCCACGAGTGCCTAGTCCTCAGGAAGATTCTGGTCAGAAACGACTGGAATGCCAGACGACCTATACAAGACAAAGAAGGGAAGTTCAAAACACCAAATCACCAAAAACTATTAAAGGTATGCACTCATACGACCTTTTTCATTTGTACATACCTAGTTAATTTCTTAGATTTGACTTTGAAATGCGGTAGAGTAAACTTTGTACCGCTAGCCTTCCTTTTCTTTTCAACCAATTTCGCCGGCTCCGAACCGGCAGGGTTGGTTAAACCCCTCACATCCTCTAACATTATGTCGGAAGCAATGTCCTCGATCAATTCATGAAGGTTGCATTCCTAACCATCAGGTCGGAGGGAGTGGTTTCATCAACCTCCAGATCAGTTGTTTCAGTAACAACTATAAGGTCGTGAACAACCAATCTGGAGTCTACGTCCTCTGTAGCTATGCTCTGCGGGCCTTCAGTCTTCTTCACCTAAATCAAAAAATGAGTTTGGTTAGGTGATGAAATTTTCTATCTAAAGTATATATATTCTTCTTTTAAAATGCTCTATTACCTCGGGAGATTCATCTTCTTCAAGTGTATTTGGGCACGAATCGGTCGGAACCACGGTGGGATTTTGATCCTCACCGGATTGTATGACTCGCAATCCGACCACCTACAAAAATAGAGCAAGATCAATAAACTGATCGGAGAATATGTATACATGATAAAAGAGATTTGATTATCTACCTTAAGTCTTGCCAGTCTCTCTTCAACAGAGACTATTGCTAAGATATCGGGGATTGCAGTCTTCTCACCAGGCTCCCCGGCGTAGATCATCCTGATCCGCTCTCTTATTTCCTCAGGAGAAAGGGCTTTAAAAAAACAGGAAGGAGACAAGAGCAGATTTTAAGGTGTTACGATAATCAAGTAATAAGTCATACTGGTTGGAGCTTCTTTCGAAGACTTACCACATCGTGAAATAGCTTCACCACGACCAATGGACCAGAGCAGGGAATGAGTCCAGAGCCTCAGAGGACTAATATGGCGTTTGGTGAAATCTCTCACCACATGCCAGGAAGTCAAACCCTTGATCCTCAGGTCATGGATGGCATCCACCCATCTTCCCACCACCCCCGCCTTCTCCACGGTTTCTTCCACTTAGGATTCTCGTCGCCTCTAATTCCGTGAAGTAGAGGCCATCATCCTCAGAATCGCTATGTAGAACCAGCTCATTTTCCATGATGACCACGAGGATTTTGAGTACATTTGGATGTACTCATCGGCCTTCCCGTCGTGAAGGCGCAGCGTGCATTCTCCAGGAGCCCTTGTGGATCTCCCTGATATCGCCATTTGATAGAAATACCTAAAGAGCCTCAAGTTTGGACGCACTCCCAGGTATGCCTCACATAGGTAGATGAAAATACTAATATTGGCGATGGAATTAGGGGCCAAATTCACCAATTCTACCTCGTAATACTCTAAAACGCGAGGAAGGAATTTGTGCACCTGTACCCTCAGCCCGCACTCGATGTGGGCGAGGAAGATTGGAATTTCCCCATCTTCGCGGCTCGAAAAGTGCTCCCCGGCCGCTGACCTCCATCCGATCATATTCCTGTTTGGGACCATTCCCAACTTCTCCAGCGCTTCGAGCTTCTTCTCATTCAGATATGAAGCCATCCACTTTGTGATTTGCTTTGACATGGTGAAATTTCTCAAAGGGATGAGTAGTGGTCGGAGGAGGCTTTGAGGTTGGGAAGACAATAAGAGGTCAGGAGATTTTCTTAGCAAAGAACTGAAGAGGATCAGAGGAAGATCTGGAACCATAAAACTCTAAAGCACAGCAATGGGGATTTTATAGCTTCAGGTCTTTAACTGCAATCTGGAGTTATCTAAAAAGTCCAATGGACAAAAGCCTCTTTTTGTCCAACGGACAGAAAAACTCTTAGGTTCCCAAGGCAAGTTCTCAACTTTCAAGTGAACACAGACCACTTTGTATATCACGACATTAAATGGGGTCTGCCTGATACGATTTCATCAGAAGAAAAGTGTTCACACGACCTGTTTATTTAAAGTTCGGGGGCTAGCTGACGAGGATTAAAATCTCTATGTATTATCTTAATACATAATAAAAGACCATACGTCTTCATGGTCGTAACCCCTAGGGCTAATAACCTCACTGGCCGTAAGGATTCCAGAGGTTACATAAGGGTATCCTGGTCGGACAAGGTCTTGTACCTAGTCTCCGACCAGGTAGCTGCTCGCAGTGGCGGAGCCAGGATTTTGACGATGGGGGTGCGAACTTAAGACACATCCGTTCCAACATAAGTTCAAATGACATACTACATAAGCTCAAATGTGTCAAATTACATGTTCGCATTATGACCAACATTACAAAATATTTTAGAAAATTACAACTTGATACAAATGCTCATTCATGCTTTGAAAGCGATTAATGACAAAGATCGCCACTAACTTGTAAAAAAATTCACGCCAATGTAACGTAATTCACGCAATCATTCAAATATTATTCACCCATGCTATTTTTTAGCTTGTTCTTCACATGATTCATTGCCAAAAATACCTCTCTACACTTGTAGTAGCCACAGAAGGATCAATACCAATTTAAGCAAAGAAATAAACAAGTTTATAGCGATCATGCTTCTTTGTCTCAACAAGTTTAATAGAGAGCTCATTGAGATTCTTCACTTCTAAACCTTGTATCTTGATGCATGTCGCTGATAAACATATTAAGTTGCAAAGAAAGTTGGATCAAATCTGTTCGAGAAATCTTTAGGATAAAACTTAGCAAGTTTAAGAACTTTATCCTTGTCATATGAAGCAAATGAATCAAGAAGATGCAAAGATGCCATGCAAAGAAGTAGCTCAGATTAACTTCATCAAACCCGTTATAAGAAGCAAATATATTGGTAGGAAGCAAAGATGCATTGAATTTAGAAATAAACAGCTTGTAAATAAATTTAACCAACCTCGCTATTGAGCTCTTGAAGTTGCATATCAATGACACTTAAAAACATTTCAACATGGAAGCGATGGGAATTCTTTACTTTTGCAAAGAAACGCTTTGGTCTCCCTAGAGGCACATGGAAACTATTCATGTCAGGAACTTTGACGCGATGCTTAACACAAAAACAAGTGACATCCTTGAGAAAAGTTTCCCATCCATCATCTTCCCGCAACAATTGCAACTGAAGCTTAGTCATGTATACAAGCTCAACAGCATTAACAATATCTTGATCCCTCTTTTGCAAAGCATGACATAGTTCATCTGAGTATCCCAATATGGTTAGCAATAAATGTGCCATGAAAACAAAGTCAAATGACTCAATTATCACCAAACAATTTTGAGCTTTCAAATGCTCCGATTGAGTGCGATCCTTTCCAATCATTGTGAGAACTCGATTGAGCGTAGGATACAAAGAGATAACATAATTTTTGTTTTCAGACCATTAATATCCCCTTTCATGTTACTAGCCCCATCATATCCTTGACCACGACATTTAGATAAAGACAATGAATGGTCCATAAGTAAATACTGATTGCGCTTTTAAGTGTCAAGAAGTAGTGTCAGAACATCAATAATACCAAGGAACCTTTCGCTACCCTCCTTTTTATCAACATAACGCAAGCAAAGAGCCAATTGTTCCTTTTGGCACACATCACTAGATTCATCGCCAAGTATTCCAAAGTAGTCATCACCAAGGTCTTCAATGATAAGTCGATCGGTTTCTTCCGGCACAAGAGTTGATGATTTCTTTTTGTATGCAAGGAGAAATCATTCGACAATTCGTGGAGCATTCACTAAAGTAATCTTCTTAACATCTTCAAAAGTTCACCTAGCCGCCAAGAGTTCCAAAAATTTCCTTATTGTTTGATGTCTTAGTTTCATCATGTCCACGACAAGGCAATCCTTGACGCAAAAAGAAACCGCAAGCACTTAAGCTTAATAAGTTAAGCGGACTTATATAGAGCTTTTTCTTCGTGCTATAATTGCTGAAAGACACTGCGATTGTTGATTTTTGTTGGATGAGGAAATTAAATTTCTCTTGAGCTCGGTTATGGGTACTATTAATATCATCAACATGCTTGTCAAACCCATTAGGTTTGTTCCAATGCCTAAACCCCCCCATTGACAAAAGCATCACCCCCAACATAAGTAGTTTTATCCTTGAACAAATAACAAACAAAGCAATAAGCAGCATCCTTTTCCACACTATACTCAAGCCAATCATACTTGTCAAACCAAACATCACGGAAGCAACACATACCTTTAGCAATTGAAGGCAAAATACTCTTTATCTTGCTTTCTCTATTTGAGCACGGAGTTGACGAAGAAGAGATCTTCTGTGCCTTTTCAAATTTTAGCGTATCGAGCACCCCATAAAGATGCTAGCTCTTTATTCTTCATATTTTAGTGCTCTACAAACCTACATTTACAACAGAACAACATTTGACCATAAGTCATTTTAACCCTCAAACTAGACAATAAGCAAATCATTTGACCCTAACCATACATGAATGATCAATCAACTAATCAAAGCCAAACAATACATTCAATGATCAATCAAGTAACTCACTAACTCAGCGAGCCAATCAGCCAAACAATATATGAATATAACATCAGACATCAGTACTACATCTAACATCACCCATTTCCCATTCGCCATTCTGTCGACTGGCTGCCATAATGCCATTCACAAATCACAATCACAAAGCACATCTAACATCACCCATCACCCATTTCCCATTCGCCATTCTATCGACTGGCTGCCATAATGCCATTCACAAATCACAATCATAGAGCACATCTAACATCACCCATTTCCCATTCGCCATTCTGTCGACTGGCTGCCATAATGCCATTCACATTTCACAAATCACAATCACAATCACAGAGCAGTAGAGCACTAAGTAAGTCACTAACCAAAGCAGTGAAGCACAGGAGAGCCTCGGAGAGGGAGCGGACGGCAATGAGGCCGAGCCGGCCGAGGCGGGCGGCCGAGATCGAGAGCGCTGGGCGGCGGGCGGCGGCGCGGGCGGCGCGGCAGGAGGCCGGCCAGCAGGCAGTGCCGTCGCCAGGATCACAGGACGCCGCTGCCACGAGCCGGCCGGGAGGCGGGCTGGGCGGCCGAGAGCAAGACGGGCGATCGGGCGGCGCGGCGGCACGAGGCGCGCAGGAGGCCGGGCGGTGTAGGCATGCAAGCAGGGGAGGGCGATCGACCGGCGAGGGCAACGCCTGGGCGGGGGCGCCATGGAGGCCGAGGCGACGGCACAGGAGAGGAGCCGAGAGAAGCAATGGCTTGGCTTGATGGCTTCAGATCCGATTTGGAGAGTGAAAGAGAGAAATGTAATGGGAGAGAGTTTAGAGGAGAAGCAGCCATAACGGGTCTGGCTTGGCGCCACCGATTCCTGGCCGACTCGGACTTCAGACTCGCCGACTTGGGTCGAATGGTGAATAAGAAATGGGGCTATCGGTGGTTTGTCGAAATGTGCTCACGACAACATGTATACAGTATATTAATATGTGTAGTATATACTCTATGTATTAAGGAGGGTATATATCGCTTTTTGTGTAAAATTTTGGGGTGCGATCGCACCCCATGCACTCATCAGAGCTCCGCCGTCGCTTGGAGAAGCTATGAACTGCATTCATAATCGATCCCAAGTATATTCTTACCGCATGATGAATATAGCATGTGTCAGATACTTCATATCACACGGTTACATAGTCCTAAAGACACCGACAACAACCATCACTACTACACACACCATCACGCACGGTTCGAATCGCCATCACGCATTTGCTTCCAACCGCTCAAAAAGTTCGCTTGTGATATTTAATATGTTATCACAAACGGTTCAAAAACCGCTCAGGATACGTAATATCATAGACGGTTCATAACTAAAACGCTCAGGATAGTAGTTATCACTGCATTTGTTCTACTTCCAACCGCTCGTGATTGAGATATTTTCGCATTTGCTCAACAAGAACCGCCTATGATAGTATTATCACGCATTTTTCTTGTTCGTAACCGCTCAGGATGAGTTACAGACGGTTCTTGTTTAGAACCGTATGTGATAGCGCTTTCTTGCAAAAACCAAAACGGCCGCTAAAACTTTGAGGTCGCTTTTAAGGCCCTAAACGACCTTTTTGGGGTTTTCACTTTGTCCGAGTCTCCGAGCCTCGCGAATGAATCTGACATGGACTTATGGATTTTCGATTGAACTTTTCGTTACCTTTTCCAACGAGCCAAAGAACGTCGCAATCGGAGTTCAGATGCAAAAGTTATGGCGCTTTTAATGACAAAGGCGCGATCTACCATCTATATTTTAGCCCAAACCAAATAACTCAACATGAACTAGCATCACCCACATCACAGTAGCATCAACTCAATCACAGAGCAAAGGGGGGAGTAGAGAGAGTGAGGTCGTGGGAGGCCGGGGCGAGGTGGAGGAGGCCGGGGCGATGCTTCAGAGGAGGCCGATGACGATGAAGCCGGTGACGATGAGGCCGGGGCGAGTTGGAGGAGGCCACGGGCGACAAGCTCAGGGGAGGCCGGGGCACATGGTGTGAGGAGGAGATGGAGCTATGAGAGGTGTTTCGGCAGAGGAGGAGATGGAGCTATGAGAGGTGTTTCGGCAGAGGAGGAGAGACGGTTATATAAAGCGAAGTTTCAAAGAATTCGCCCATTATTTCCAAATTTCGCTTCCGCCTAATAATCGAGAGACGGTTCTTGTTAAGAACCGTCAGGATACGTGAATTATCACGCACGGTTTGTTAATAGAACCGCTCAGGATCATTCACGACGGTTCTAGTTCCAAACCGCTCAGTGATAACGGTGATTATCACTGCACGGTTTGTTAATAGAACCGTCAGGATATTCACTGCATTTGCTTCTATTCATGAACCGCTCAGGATAGATGACTATCACGCATGCTTCTAAAAATACCGCTCGTGATAGTCGGTCCGCGCCACCCGCAGTTCGGACGATTTAATACGCACGGTTCCAAAGGAACCGTCTGTGATGGGGCGTCTACTATAGCCTGTTTTGTAGTAGTGCATGATACGGTTGAGTGTCTCTAAGACACTTAACCATAGAGCAGTTAATACATTGTTAACTGACGCATCGCCCCGACCAGTTGCAACGCTTCACTAGGGACGCCTTCTCCAGGATTAACTGCCACCTCTTCGGAAGTTATTTAAGAGTGGAGCACAGAAGACCAAAGAGCAGGAGGATATCGAGAGGGATATTGAGAAGCACATCGATAATCACAATCGGTCTGAGACAAGCAAGACAGCATTATCAGATTAGAGCATAGCAATCTTTATATTCAGTATAATTAGGATTAGTCCCTAGCCGGGTCGTAAGCACCCCCTGTAAATCCAGTTCATATCAATAAAGAGCGGCCCCATTCTATCCTAGGAAATATCGCGTCATTTTCCTCTTTTATTTTGTAAGATTGGTGACTCGATTGTCGACACCTATATAAGCCAAGCACCGAGTGCCTCATGTCTTCTTTTCCATCTCCCCCAACCTCCTTCTTCATTTCCATCCCTCACCGAGCTCCAATTCAAGCAAGGACCGAATGTCGAGCGTCGGCCATGGTGGACTTCGGACCTCATCATCATGTCCTTTCAATTCACCTTGACTTCCTATTGCTCTCCCTCATCTCCGTTATCTCTCTTTGCAGCCGGAGCACCGGAATCACGAGGCATCTTCAACGCGCCGGCGACATTCAAAGCTCAGCCGTGACCTCTCCTTCCCATTCTGACCGAACTGGTGAGTCCTTCCACTTTTGATCTACATCACCTCGTGTCCTAGCTCCATAGGATCAATAGCCCCAACATAATTTGGCCCCTAAATCGAAGAATCACCGCTCCATGGTCATCTTCATCGAAACCAACGAAAGCTGCCTCCATGTCAGACCCCAAATTTGGAACTTGGAACCTACTGTGTATATTTGTGTCATTCCCTGGATCAGTAGCTGGCATACACAGTTACATTGTTGGTTCAAACACATATCACGAAAATGTAAAGCTATTGCATGATATTAAACAAAGCGTAAATATACCTTACGACTTTTGACTTGCAAAATGGCCGAATAGGCCAAATACTTTCAGAGAATCAGCAGCGGAAGTAGAATCAAAGTATAACGTGTATAACCCTCACGATATGCCCACCAGCAATCGACTGTGGGCTCGCGACCTAGTTCTTGGCCTTCTTGATCTTCAGCCTTGTCCAATGCTCATAATTTTCCCTGAAGCCTTCTTTTGTGCTTACTAACTAAAAGAATATAAATAGTGAGCATGAGTACACAATCGTACTCGCGAGCCAATACACAATGCAATTATTATAGATGCAAGGCTAACCAAAGGGAAGGCTCATGGTTCTTTTATTTTGCACAAAGCCATTTATTGAAATAGATTAAGTAATAGCAAAATCCTAAGACTCAGCATTTTTAACCAATACAGGTTTTATAAACTGAGTTTTTGTTGTAAAGTACTAGTGGAGATCCCATCTCCTATACCATTGAGTGACTTTGTTCACTCATTGCTCAAGCTATCCTGTATTTACCACTGGTCCCCAACCAGACTTTCTCAATTCTCTGGATTCCAACTCAACATTTCCAATTGCTGGGCTCAAATCCACCCTTTTCATTCCACACACACACACACCAATGGTTTTATAAAAAGGAAAGCTATATCAAGCAAGTTCTCAGTACCACTCTTGACTATGAGCACGGCTATCTAGATAGTTTTCTTACTCTGTAGAGTTCGTACACTTTATCCACAAGAGATAAATAAACTTATACTACCCCGACACACTTCCGCAGGTGTGTGGCTAATGTTGATTATAACAAGGCCTTTACAATGCTCCACCTCATTGCAACTTCGCACCGCTAGGTATCACCTCCTTCGTGCTCTCCCTGGTCACCCGGAGGTCTCCCTTAGCGCTGCAGCTATCATCATGCTTCGTTTCTACCTCGTTTATCCGCCAAGATCCACCAACGCCGGGCCACGCCGAGGCTAAACAAATTAGTCAGCCAGGTCTTAAGTGTTACAGACTTGTGGTTGCACTGTTTTACATGAGAGTTTATTACCAGATTTGGTCCTTAATTGACTTGGGCGGTACATCCACATACCAACTCTCTCTCATGCCCCCGACACCAGCCACTCTTTCCATCTGCCCAAGTCGAAATCTATTTTTTAGGTTTTCTTTTGTTTTCAAAATAACCTTTAATCCAACATACCAGCCAGGCTCCCAGCCTCGACTGCCCAACTTCATTTTCAAAGTGTTGATTGATGTCGGGCAACTTAATGCCCGAACAACAATGTATCTAAGCAAGGCTAAGCATGACACTTAGATATAAACTTATTAACTAGTATGTTAACCATTAATTCTACGATGTCAAGGATAATGTCCAAGTTCAAGGATTGGAATTTTATACATAATTATTGTTAAGGCATTAACTATGAGCTAAACTAATATATTTGTATAAAACATAACAATGCAATTTCATAATTTAAAACAATATAATTGCAAAAATTAGGTGCAATATGATCAAAGTATTGACTCGCCTTGCTCAATACTCTGATAACCCTGATCCTGTTCTGGATCAAGGTTTTGATGATCATCCCACTCAATATGCTGATAATCATCATGTTCAATGCTCGGACAATCTTGATTCTAGCCTTGTTCTTGTTGGGATTATTGTCCTATCACAGCGTCAAAGTCTAACTACGTAGTATACGATTAAATCCAAGAGCATTTGAAAATAACCAAATGAAATTCAATAAATCCAAAGACATTCAAACCAAAGAAAATAATTCGAATAAAAGCAAACATTTCTAATGACAACTTGGAAGGACGAAGTATTCCAGGTGAAACTAATCATACCTAATAGAGTGGATGAAGGAGACACTTCAGATGAAGTATAACTAAGGAAGTTGATGAAGGAAATATTACAAACAAAATATATATCCGCTGATAATTAGAATGAAGGAAATTCTTCAAACCAAAGTAGATAATTAGAGAGAGAGAGAGAGAGAGAATGTTCACAGTAACATTCCTCACTGGCTACCTAGATTGGGGAGATTACCTGGTTAGGTAATATCCTCAGATCTGTTTTCGAATCAGGAATTGTATTGCTACTGGAAATGGATGACGACGGACGATACCTAGGGCCTAGGTGATGTTGTTTTCCTTAACAGGCCACCTAGTACTCACAAGCATTCTCTCCAGGCATTCTATGTATACATCCATGATGATCATACAGTCAAAATCAATCCTCTTATATGCTCTCATGATTATTTTAGTTATTACTTCCTATTTACCGATGAAGTTCCATGAAAGCCAGGTGAGACCTATGCGTAAGTGCGGGGTTTACTCTGGGTAGACATAAGTCTCACCGACACATGGGACCTAGCTCATTTAATAGTTTCTTTTATTATGTTATATTTATCAAGGAAATTTCATAAGCCTTAGCTGGAACTTTCGAGTACGGGCTAGACATTAGCCTAACACTAAATCAGGGGATCTATGAGTTTGGGTTCATTGCCACGACGATCTTTAGCTTGTTTCATTACTTGCGATTTGTTTAACTAACACTATTGGTCAGACTCCACCGATCTTTCAAGGTGGTGTCCTGGTTGTTAACACCTTCTTATGATGTGGTAATGAACTCAGTATTACATTTTATTAACCCTATACTTGTTGATTGCAATAATCACTAATTGATTTGTTTTCTTAATTATTTGCTGACTTGGCGGCCTATCGACAGTTAGCTACTAATGGTTACTTAATTTTCTTTTAAGTTGTTAGTCATTTGACATTCACTTAATCCTAGCCGTAGCACTTAACTAAGCAGTAGTGTTACTAATTATTGTACAGCTCCTATCTGTAATGACATATCAACATATCCTAGCTAGCCTTAAACTAGATATGGTAGGAAACTATATTTCTTTTTAATATGATTCCTTATTAAACTTGATTTTTAAACTTAACTGCTAATTGCCTACTAATAATAATTAATCATCATCTTAGTAATTAAATTTGGTTATCTTTACTACTAGTTACTCAATTTAGATTGCACTGGAAAATTAGTATAATTTCTAATTAAGTTTGTTTTTGGCAGTTTATATGGTAACGTTTCACTAAGCATTTTGAATTCATCCCTGAGTATTTTCAAGTTACTCTCTAAGTAACCTACTAATCAACTTCTAATCAAACACTCACAAATGTGGGGGTTCACTGTTAGCCACTCCTAATGGTCACCTAATTAGCATCTAACCACTAATTGCCTAACTTGCCATCTCTGATCACTAGCTAACATTTTTAAATAATGATCATTGTTGTCTTTGTAGGTTACTTGACAACAGTGCTCTAACCATTTCTATCAACTCCTAGGCCAAATACTTAGTGCTCTAATCCTTTTTGTTTAGCACCAAATATCCTTAATCTAACCTCCTGAAACTATAAATGTAATTTAAATTGTTTGCTAACAGCCACTCTACCAATTAGATTTAATTAACCATAATTATGCATATGTTAACTGGGTACTAACATGTGAGTTCTTACTGCCAGAGAGTGTAATGAGATAGCAGTAGAGGGAGCTGAGTAGAGGGCCCTACCTGTAAGTCACTTACATATAAACACACACCCACACGGTAGAGAAGACAGGGAGTCATAGTAAGCAGTACAGGGGAAAGCCATGGGTGGCTCGGGCTCACTACGCCGGTGGTGAGGAGATCAATGGCGGTGGCCACCGATAGCAAAAATGGAATCAGGGTGGAGAGGTGGTTCGAGTGGTGGTGGAGACGCAGCTAGTGATGGATAGTGGCGACCGGGAGGGTGCGAGCGGCGGCCGGCCGGAGGGGAGCAAAGGCGCGGCAGTGCTAGAGAGGGAGAGGGGAAACAAGGAAGTGTGCACGGGGTTCAGGGGCCTAGGGGAACACACCTGTGTAGTCGCTCGGGGGAGAGGAAGTCCGGGGCGGACTGGCGACGTAGGCCACCGGCGGCGTGGGTGGCTCATCGCGGGGGCGCCTCTCGGGTGGGAGATGGCTCCGGTGGAAGGTGGGGGAAGCTCAGGGAAGCCGAGGTGGTGCTCCAATAGGAGGGAATCGGTCGGAGGTGCTCCAGAGAGAGAATGGTGCTCCAGGCGGCGGTTTTGGCCGGCGGGGAAGAAGATGAAGACGCGATGTGTTCCAGTGCATAAGAAGCGAAATTAATTGAGGGCTTTTGATGGTGGGGTGGTGGGGCACAGCGTGATGCGGCTGGCCAACGTCGGAGCTCCCTGGACTACTGGGACGGTGAGCGGGCATCTTGGGTGATGCGGCGGCCGAGCGGGCGCATGCGCCATGGCTCTTGAGCTTACTTGATTCCTCCTTGGCTTTCGGTGTAGAAGAGGCAAGGGGAGGAATGTCCAGCAGGGGGGCATTGGGTGCTCGAGCTAGCCATTTATAGGCAGGGGGCGGAGGGGGCGATGGAGGTGCGATGGCATGGCCTGCCAGGGTTGGACAGGCGCACGAGCTGACTGCGTGGTGAGTGCGTGGGCGTGCGGCAATGCATGCAGGCGATGTGGCTTCGGTGATGGGGTTGTGTGTCACCCGGGGAAGCAGCTGGCTCGTCTACAGGTGCGGCATGGCGCTTACTTGGGGAAAGACAGGGCCGATGAGGGTGCACACATGGGAAATAATGAGGGGGAGAGAAGAAAGAGCCAGGTGGTTCGGTTGCACCGGCCAGGGCAAAATTGGCTCGGCCCAAGGAATAGTAAAAGAAGGTACAAGATAAAGAAACGAGGAAAGAACGAATTTTAGTAGATCAAATCCTGAAGCAAGATTTCATTTTGCATTTTTATTTCGAATAATCTACTTAGGAGATTCATGACATAGGGTATTTTAGTTAAATTTTACTTTTACAATATTTTCCTCATTTGAGGGTTTTGATTATTTCTAGGGTTTTTATGTTTAGGGTTTTTTTATTTCGGGTTTCTGTTTTACATCACTTGTGTTGGCAAAAGAAAAGCAAATCAAATAACTCACAAAAATGTAGGAGAAAATAAGATAGCATAGATAATTATACAAAAAGTTTTAAAAATCTCGTATTTTTGCATTTAGGCATTTTTGGGATGTTACACTCCACTACCACCATTAGCTCTTCAGTGATCCCCTCTTCAATTAATTGGACCTAGAGCACCCCCACACCACCCATTAGCTTCCCCCTCCACCCAATCTCTCACTCCCTCACCCAGTTGCCTTCTCCACGGCGACATGGCTGCGCCGCCGCGGGCTCGAATCGCTGGCTCACCACGGCGCCTCCCCTCCTTCGCCGACCCTTTCAACATGCTCCTAGAACCCCATGGATGCTCATGCTCTCACCAATTTTTCCCCAACACCATCTGAGCGCCATCGCGCCATCTCCACCTCACGGCCGACCGCCGCTCGCCCACTCCGGTGCACCTCCGGTCGTGACACCACCGTCCATAGGATTGCCATGCCCCTGGTTCCATTTTCACCATCCATGGCCACCGCCATAGCCCCCCCCCTCGCCGGCGACTTGCGCCGCTCTGTGCCGCCCGAGCCACCCCTGTTTAGCTCCCTTTTGCTCCCTAATTGCTTTCCTCTCTGTAAGTCTATGAAAAATAGGGCCCTCTTGCAAGTCAAACCAACTAATGCTAACAAACTTTATGAATGTCGTTTAGGTTCTTAAAATGAGTTAGTGAGATTTAAGTTTGAATTTTTGAAGGAAGTTTGTTTAGTAGCATCTCAGTTCAGAAGGATGTTCTGCTATCCGTTGAATGAACAGAGAAGGTAAAAATTGGAATTGTCAGTGAAACCCATTTGCAAAACCAACTATCAAATGCTAACGAATATTATGGATGTTATTTAGGTCACTCAAATGTATTAACAAATTTGGAAATTGATATTTGGAGGAAATTTAACCAACAACACTTCAGTGCAAAAGGTTTTGCTTTTGTAGGTTGAATGAACAGCAAAAGTAATCTAAAGATAACATATTTGTTTATAGGTAAATGACATGTATAAACAAGTAGTTAGAAATTTTATTAGCCATTGAACATTTAACTAACATCACTTCAGTAGATCTTTGCAAGATAGATGAACAAGAAAAGGTAGTATGTTGATGTTTGGATTAGGACAGTAAGCAAATGACATTACTAATACAAATAGTTTGAGTATTATGTTCATTTGGCTAGAGTTGATCTAAGCAAAAACAAATCAAACTGAAAACCAATATTGCTATGTATCCAAAAACCAACAGTGAACAACCAAATGTTTAGTGAACTAATTAATCAAAGAATGATTTGATTAGGCAAAGAATTAATAGGATTAGAAAAATATGAGAACAACAAGTAAACTACTAATGGAAGCTTCAAAATTTTAGACCACATGATAATAGCTAAGTCTAGTAGTTAAAGTTGTTGACAGAGCTTAGTAGTTATTTAACAACCAAATAAACAATAGACCATGATATGGATAAAAGAATTGGTTAGAGAGTATGAAGATTTATTAGCCATTAGCACTTAGTTTAAAAGAGTAAAACTAATTAGGGAATCAAGATTTGGCATTTGGTTAGCTAAAACAACAGTAGGCTTCATGCTCTAGTATTGATAATATCAATAGTAGCAATAGGTCAATGAGATAGTCAATAAAAAGGTTGGTAAAGCAATTGGAGAGTAAAAATCATTAGTATGAACTTAGAATAAATTCATGAGATCATGCTCCAATTTGAAAATCAAGTAAAATCACCAATGTCACCAATGTCTAGGTTAAAGTAGAGGTCAACTAGAAATAAGTGTTAACCAAAACATCTTATACCTTTAATAAAATGCAGCCATGTACGGCGAAGGTGTTTATGTGACTATCGGACCCCGGGCTGCTGATAATTACCTAAAACGGAGGGTATCTAGATGACACTCAAAGGACAAACCTAAATCATGGAATTTCCTTGATAAATAGGAAATAATAACAAAATGAATTATTAAAATGAGCTAGACCTCCTATGCAAGTCATGGTAAGGTACTCACAATAAAATAATATATAGTCAACAACAGATCAACTATAAGTCAACTCCATCTAACATGTTGGTGATATGCCCTAAAGGCAATCATAGAGATGATGATATCATGTCTATGTTTATGTGTTATTGAATAAGTGTTATTATGTTCCTTGAATGAATCATTGGTTATGAAGATTAACAAGTATGTGACTTGTTGGTGAAACACTTTTAACTTATATGATGTCATTCTAAATGAATCTCTGGTCGGATGTCACTGGTCGGAACACTAGTGACTCTATCGACCAGCACATGTATTGATTGATGACCATGTTTCACTGGTCATGGATATAGGGATATCGAATCAATAATGTAAACACATGTTAGAGAACATGGGGTTAGATTGACCCACCTTGAGACACTGCTAAGATTATTATGATTTTATGTGTCGTCAGTTGGTCTCAAGTAATTACGATGTATAATCCTTAGACCTGAGATTAGCATGGTTTCCTACATGCGTAAGAGTACACTTTGGGGTTACCAAACGCTACTCTGTAACTAGGTAGTTATAAAGGTAGCTTTCAGGTATGCTGTGAAACATGCAGAGGAATCTGACTGGTCGGATATGGGATTTGGCCCTCCTAACATAATAGAAGATATATCTCTAGGCCCCTCGATGTGGTCGGATAAAGAAAGTGCATGGCCATGCCACTAGTGGTCGGAGTGTTCGACAACATGAAGTTATCCGACACTCGATCGAGAAAGTATTGAACAGTCCATGGATGACACAACATCTCACCTAGAGTTCAACCAGATATCGTGAGGCAAAAGGAGAATACACGAGAAGGTCTTTTAGTTCAATCAAATATGGACTAGTCGTACGGAGATATGAGCTAGTCGTAAGCTGGTCGAACATGATCACTAAGTGGTCGAAACCTGGTCGTAAGGAGTTACGAACTGGTCGAGACTAAATATGAACCAGTCGTATAGAGATACGAGCTAGTCATTAGTGATATGGACCTGGTCGTAGATCATATTGCATTAAGGTTCGTCCTATATAATTCGTGAGTATTCGGGAATCGTTATGTTCTGCTAGGAGCCGCTAACGACTCGTGATCGGAAAAGAGTTTCCGAGTCACAACCAATTACGCATGAATCTAACGGGTCACACACTTAACGGGTTGGAACAAACCAGTACGGATACGATTTGTCAAATGTGTTCGGATAGGATCCGTCATGGGCACTATATAAGGAGATACTTGAGGCTGTTGGATTGAGAGAGGATACATGTGAGTTGTTCCACCGAAACTCTAACCGCCATCTTCTTGAGAGAGCCGTCCCGTGCGACTTGGTGCTAGTACACCAGCATACGATATTCCTTCCCTATGTATATCGTAGAGGTGCTACTGTAGTTGCTGTTGCGCTTGAGGACGATCTGCAATCTTCGCAAGGAACTGCAGAGGTTGCTGGAGGAGACGGTCGACTTGCAAGGACACTGAACGATCATCTATGACCACTTCATCGATGCGCTCTTCATTGACCAAAGCTTCTCAACTCTTCTTCACAGACATCAAGGCTCGTGGTAATGATCTATGATCTCTTGCTTGCATGGTATCCTGGTTTGCGTGGTAGAATTTTTGAATTGTTAGCTAGCGTAGCCTACCCGTATCCCTTCATAACATACGCCGCTAATAGCTTACAATAAGAAGAACAAATCATTCTAAATAAATGCACTCATTGTTAGAAAGCATAAAATTCAGAAAACACACTTTCAATATCATTTTTATTTAATTTCAGGATTTAACAACCAAAGCAAATCAAAACGTTAATAACTTTTACATACAAACTCAGAATTAAATGATTTTTTTGCTAAATTCATATAAAATCATTCTCTATAAGAATATGTAAAAATATTTGGATTTTATTATTGTTGAATTTATTTCTTCGTTTGTGTTTTGTTTTCGATTCTTTCAAATAGACATCGGAATTCGCGAGCAAGATTATCGACGATCAAGCGACCTCACTCTCTGAACAATATGAGCAAGATCAAGGTGATCACCTCCTTTTACCATGTTGATCCCAGTATTTTAGTTATTGTACTTTGTTTTGTAAATTCTATTATGCATGCGTGTATGTTTTGTATGAAAATGTTATTGTTGGGAAATCGGTAGTTGTAAACCCTACTTGCTGCATATACCTCCTTGAAATATTTATTCCTTGCTGTTGTAACCTTTAGAATATGGGATAGGCAATATATAATGTCATTTTGGAATTTCTGAGTGCGATTATCGCACAAATGCAACTAGAGCGATAGATTTTCTAAAAATTTGATAAAAGGACAATATGTTAATTTGAGAATTTGGGATATTTTGAATACAGTCCAGAGGAGATACCTCTGTTATTTTGTATGAAAATGAAATAAAAACTTTAGTTTTTAGACGCGGGCGTGTTATATTGTATTCTGAAAAAGTGAGGATTGTGACTCACTAGTAGCTAGGGAGGAATTCTCGCCTGTAGTCGATTAAGGATTGAAACCAGCAAATCTGGGACTAAGACCAAATTGTATAACCGTATGTGCTAGGATGGGGTAGCCGTAGCCAACTAAGTTATCGAACCATAGCCTTGCATGATTAGTAGGCAGAAGTAGTGCGAGCATGACTGGTTAGGTATGCTGTCACAACTGTGGATGCCTCACTTCGACGGGTTTCTATCTGGGCGAAGTGAGGGACTCACTCAATGGGTTTCTATCCGGGTGAGTGAGACTCCTCATTCATTGTATATTCTTTTATTATTATCTGGATGGATGAGGATAATGATTCACAGGGCTAGTGCAAGGTTAGGGCTAGATGATGTAAAAGCTGCGTCGCAAACTCTAGACTGCTTACCTTCGGTAGTGAGCAGTGATATAGAGATATTCCAGGCTACTGAAATACCGCGTACTATGGGTAAAGTTGTACACCTATGTAGAGTGAAAAATCTATTTAAATAGCCACGCTCACGGTCATGAACATGCTTAGTGTGGCTGGTATGGCTGTGGTGTTGTTTTTTTCTCACAAATTGTTTAGTTGGAAAAAGGGTAATGACATGGGGTTTTTAATTGTTGAGTTAACAACCATGTCTATGGCTGTATTGCTATGTCTATAGCGGAACTACCATTTCTATGGCTGGATTACTATGTCTATAGCAGGACTGTCATTTCTATGGTTGAACATGAACTTGTCAGTGCCATTTCTATGGTAGAATATGATTACATTTTTGCTTGCAACCGAGTAGGGTTGCAGGTATTGTTATTATTTTGTTTAGTTCTTACTTACTGTCATGTACTTATTTATACTGCTCTTTCAAATTCCATTACAAATTATTACTTATGAATATTGCAAATAAAAATGGCTTTAAGCAAAATAACTTGTAGATTAGAGCCTCTTCATTTGACAGCCTTGCATTTAATATAATTTTTGCGATACACTACAAGTCTTGCTGAGTACACAAGTACTCAATCTTGCTAATATTATTTTTCAGAGATCGAAGATACGCAGATGCCAGACGATGAGTTCTTTCCTACTGGCACCGAAGGGTTCGGTGACGGGTCTACCTAGGCCTCGTTCCTTGTCGGTTGCCTGCGGGATCGGATAGGTATACCACTGGACTTTTGCTACCAATATATGTCTTCTACTGCTATTTATTTTACTCTGATGACTGCTTTTATTTGGCCGGTCGGCCGCTGTTGTAATAATTTTGTAATAGCTTAAGTAGAGTACCCTTTTACTTACTTTAGCATGTGAATGTATGGATGTGATTGCCAAATATTTTGAATGTGTGTGCTAGCCTTTAATCCTGGGACTAGCACGGTATACACATAGGATCTTCGGGTATTCCACGCCCGGGGGTCCGATAGCGCTTGGTATCATAGCCATACTGACTGTAGGACAAGCCTAGATAGGATGGTTAATATATCTGAACTTAGAATTAAAAATGCAGCATAATCTAACCATAGGAATTGTTCTGAAATTTTAGAAGTATTTGCTAATCTTTTCCCTCTTAGCATTCTTCTCTCATCTAAAGTCTTTTTTTAAAATCATCTCTTCTCATCTTGATTCAAACTAAGTCTAGTTTTGAGAGATAGGGTGCTCTCTGAAAATAAAAGTATTTAATGACTGTTAGGACTTTAAAAACAGAACCAAAATGTTTTCCAAATATCATAAAAACATCCCACACTAAGTCCTTTTGAAGATTCCTTCTTGAACTACTAAGGATACCACTCTAGATGCCTCTTTTCCCAAAAATTTCAGAACATGTACTTGCTGAAAATTTGTGATGTAATATTCCTTTATAACCTCTCCTACTTTCATTTGGACTTAAATTGAGTGATATTATAAAGGTCTACTTATATAAAGACCAAGGGGTCGTATGACCTGAAACTTAGCAATAATTAGATTGGTTAAATAACATAGAGAATGAATAAGAAAGATGTGCTGAAATTCTTGTCTTGTCTAGTATCATTTCTTATCCATGTCTCTTATTACATGTTCACTAAACTTTCCTTATTCTCAAATTGTAGAACGAACTTAGGTATAATATTGCTATAACCTAGATGTAAGTTGCTACTTATGTTGGTTTAATTGCCTCTTTTGTAGTGTAAAGGTATCGTGCATGTGTACCATGTAAAGTTTGACCTTTAGGTTCAAATACATGTGTGCTGCCCCTAGAATTTAAAAATATACATATTTTCAGTTAGACAAGTTTAATTAGTTGAGATAATAATACTTTCTAACCCTCTTAACTTGCGCTTATTCCCCCTTCATCTTACGCACGTTTTCTTATCATGCACTCTATAAGATCAGGATACTGGTAACGCGCTTTGTTCGTCAACTTGTGGCAAGAGTAGCTGCCCCCGGATCATAACAACTGGGAAGCGAAGTTTCTACACCTTTGCAACCTAACCCACAACACTCTTCTACTCTGACGACGCCAGCTGAGCAACCTCAGCCAATGCCTATCGAAGAACTAGAAGTGTTGCCCCCGCCTCCCACCATGGCATAAGTACTTGCCATGATTGACCAAGGGCGGCAAACCAACACTCTTCTGCTCCAATAGTTGGTACAGAACACCGCAACCCTTAGCACTATTGCCGGAGGAAACGGGGTTGTTACCAACCAACCATCGTTCCATATGGGCGAGTTTATGCGAACTCGCCCATCGACATTTACATCAGTAGTCGACCTTTTCGACTCTAATGATTGGTTCCACACCGCTAAGAGCTAAGCTTTGGAGTAAACAGTTTTGTTTATCTCAAAATCTCACCATTGCTAGGTATCCGCCGTTTCCTAGTCCATGGGAAGCTGGCACTTTAGTATATTAGTCCATACCAGATTCTCGTCGGGAAAGGCGAGGTAGCATACCAATTAGAGTTGCCAACTCAACTTTCAGATGTGCATAACATCTCCCACGTATCACATCTCAACAGATGTTTTCGAACTACTACCGAATTTATTCAGTTGGAGAGCATTGATCTCCAACCAAATCTTTATTATCGGGAACACCCGATTCGACTTCTGGATGAAGCCCCGCACACACCCGTAGCCATGCGATCAAGATATTAAAAGTCCAGTGGAGCAACCACACCGAAGACAAAGCTATGTGGGAACGAGAAGATAGCCTTAGAGCCAAATTCCCCTATTTCTCTACCTTGTCAATCCTTTCTGCATCTTTGACTTACTTCCATGCAAGTCTTCTTCCTTTCATCTACTTCAAGAAAATACAGTTGTCACTCCGACGAGGAAGGGGCAATGTGCCTTTCAACTCTACCGAAATGCACCATCTATTGTCTTGATTTCCTTCAAAGATAAAGATGAGAGATCCTAACAAAGTAGCATGGTGTTGCTGACATATTTTCTTTTCCATTGCTTTGTTTAACCTTTCCTTTCTTGACTTAAATACACTTGGGAAGGCCTAGCTACAACAACCAAGCTTTTGAGCCGTGCGGGATCTCACAATGACAAGAGCCAATAAAACAACGATAAACACGTTGGCATCTCACGCTATTCCATCATTTCTTTCCCGTCCCATCTCCTTACCTTCCGTTCTACCAGAATCTCGGGGACGAGATCCTCCGTAAAGGGGGTAGGTCTGTAACAACCCAAAATTTGGGCTTATTTTCAAAAAAAAATGAAAATGTGATCTTTTTAAAACTTTTTAATGGATTTGATTGACATTTACTTTTTTGGATTTTATTGCAAGCCTTTTGTCTACTAAAGAAATTAAAGAATCAAATTCTAGAAATACAAAATTTATTAAGGATCAAAATGAATTTAAATAAAATATGATAATAAAAAATCCAAACCTAGCATAAATGTATTGTTAATAAAATGGGAGATTGATTAAAACATGTTTTACAAAAATTTCCTCAATTGAAACAATAAAAGTGCATACAATGTAAGCTTGCAATATTTTTAGAGAAATATAAGGAACAAATAAAATTCCATAAAATTACAGTTTGAAATAGACCTTTTCAGTAACCTCCCATTAAATTTTCATAATTATTAGACTTATATTTCTATGTCTAAAAATTACCTAAAACATCAGTCTCTTTTTGAAAATTCTGGAACTCAAATTCTTTCCTCCTTCCAACTAACGGGTGGGCCCCACCCATCAACCCTTCTCTTCCACAAAGCCCCAACGCCCATGCTAGCCTTGCTCTATCCAATATACGTACACAGTTCAAGATGTCAGAATTACTCCGTAAGAGAAAATTAAAAGGTCAAATTAAGGGCGTTATTGCTACTCAAATTAGTGACATGTTTCTCTAGTCAAATTAAAAGGCTAACATGTATACATGCATGGATTGGTTGCCGCCACAAACAGTAGTACGTATTTTTGTAGGTATATAAATACGTATGTGGCTCGTAGACTACAGAGGTCAGCCATAGGCTGAGGAGAGCTTGCGGCCACGAGGCCGACGATGTTGATGACGACATCGTGAGGAAGAGCGACGACGATCATCGACCTCCTCCTTTTGGTCCTCGCCGTCATGCTCCATGTGCTCACCATGGCGCGCGATGTACGGTCTGTGAGTTTTCAATACCGTAGTGGTCGAGTTTTTTTTTAACTCTACTTGTTCTTGATGGAGGGTGCGAAAGATATGATCATTCTTTTAAAACGTATTACAAACCGAGACGAAGAGACACATCGTAACGTCGGCACACGAGACGAAGAGATGCATTAAGCGAGAGTCGAAGCGGCTTGAACATATTATAGACGGTTCCAACCATAAACCGTCTATAATACATATCACAGATGGTTATATTTAAAAATAGTTTGTGATAGGTATATATCATAAATGATTCTTGTTAATAACCGTTTGTGATAATTATATATCATAGACGGTTCTTGTTAAAAAAAATATTCTGTTTTCGGCTACTAAAACCATAGACAGTAACTTAATTTCAAACTGGATTTTTTTAATCATTTTTTGTATTTACATATGGCCTAACAGCGTGACCAGCCGCTTCTGACAAAAGATTTTCTTTAAAAAGTTCAACTTATTTCCTGCGGCCCAAGTAGACCGCTATCTCTATCTTCAATTCTTCGTGGGCAATGTGGTTGGCATCCAAGGGTTCGGGGTCAGCGGAGGTTGCCCGAAACACGTCCACCCATTGACGTGCTCATTGGAGAGCTGCCTAAACACACTCCAACTCAAGCACCAAGTGGGAATGCACCCAGAGGCTCAATTCCCTCGCTTCAGGTGTCTCGGCATGGTCTACCCGATCGGCCGCCGTCTCGATGTCGGAGTCCAAGTGACGGTAATCCTCCTAAAAACATGCAACGTCTTCCTCGAGGACTACGTTGATGGCGAGGTTAGCTCGCCGGAAGAGAGAGACCACCTGAAAGACATTGTAGAGGAGGATATCAAGGCGGCGGAAGGTGGCCATCACATGCTCCGGCATAACCTCCGCCGGAGGAGGGAGGACAATACTATTTGCACAGTGTCCTTCCGTAGCTGTAACACCCCAGTCCAACAATGAGCTTGGAATGTCACTAAACTACTCTTTCAACTAATATTCATCAACATATTATAAAATTTCAGCAACCAAAGCATTAATAAAAATCTATCCACGGGTCACAATAGAACATGAATAAAGACTTGTCAAGCATGAATAAATAAGCGAGAGAAACATAGCAAGATAATAAGTCTAAAACATCACCAAACTAGTAAATCCAAAACATTAGAACAAAATAGACTAGTCCAAAACATTCATCTAAGATTATTTAATCTATCCAACAATAATGAATCAAATAGTTCTCATGGCAAATAATCATGTGTCTGAAGTATGAAACTATTCCATGTGCTCTAGTCCCTCTCAATCGTGGCACCCTTAATGATCACCTAAAAACAACAAAAGAGTAAGGGTGAGTCCACGACTCAGCAAATACATCAATATACAACGAACAATAATAAATCAACAATATTCAATAACTTTATTACCATCACATGTCCTTCTATTAATATTCTCATGCCATTCTCTTATCTTTGTTTTCACACATATTCATCTCATGTCTCAATGCAACTCTATTCTACATGTCCACATGCACTTCTTTCGCGTATACCGGTATACGTGAGTGAACGCTCGCGATAATGTTCACTCTCAAGCCCGTCCTCCTCAAGGATCAGGGACCTCCTCCACTCCCGTGGATTTGTGATCAATCATGATCACCTGCTCATATGCAAAGATGCTTATGAATGCAAAAATGCATAATTTCATCATATTCATCGTATCCAATTTTCCTCATGTTCATCAACAAGATATAGTCATACCATTCCATTGCTTGCAATTAAATAAAAATAAAAGCACAACAATAATGGTAATGAACGATAAAGAAATACAATGATCAATCATTGATCGCTGTCTACCATGTACTTGTCTTTACTAGTTGCGACGCACGGTTTGGCTAGAAGATGGCAACAAGCACGACGTCTCTCCTACATTAAACACTCAAATTTCAATACAAGCTACAACATCACAAGAACAACAATTAATTGACATCGCTCCTACACGTCCCCCAAATCCACAACGCTTCCCCAATACCGAACAGTCACCCATTGCTGTCCTGGTACTAAAAAGGGCGTAACTTTTGACTAACAAGTCCGATCATGGCAAACCACCCCATTCTGAAATCTACACAAAATTCCCCGCCTTTTATTATATTACCATGACTTCTAATTAAATCATCTAACCCCTCTTTTTTATTCCAGAAGACCAATCTGTCATCTTCTAGACAACGAGCCTTACTAAATTCATAACTTACAAATTACTCATCCGCTCGACATGATTAAAAACTTTATGGAAAGATACTAAAATTATCTACAATTAACTAGTTGATGACATTCCCAAAATTCGCCATTAAAGTACCCAAAATAATCGTACAACAAAACAGCAGACTAAACAGATCTACTAATCGGCCTCTCGACTAGAAATCTAAAACCCCTCTCTAATTAATCTCGATACAAATCTCTAATTAAATCTCTCTCTATCTACTGATCAAGACAGCATGCATCCATACAAAGCAAAGTTACACTACCAGTTAATTTCTAGTGCTAGTTGCTCTACTACAGCCGCATGCATGCATCTTATTACCTAGTCACAATACTAATTTAGCCTAAAGCAATCTTTGCTAGTAGCACTCATGCACGTGCATGCAAATCCCATTAAATAATCAACTACCGTTGCATGTAAACAAAAGATTGCACTACTAGTTAATCACCGGAGCTAGCAAGGCTTGCATGCAAGGCAACCAAACCGAGAGCAAGAATCAACTAGGCTGGCACAAACCTTCAGGCGCTAGAATTGTCAGCCGAACCAATCAACAGCAGCCAAAAAGACGACCTTGCACACAGGGGCGGACCCACCTAGATTCATGGGTGTTCAGCTGAACACCCAAAAATTTTGAGCAAAAAATCTGTGTATATATGGTATAATACATGTATATATCGGAAGTTAAGTTGAATCATCCCAGAACGCCCTCATCAAGCCACGCCTCGCAATGACTTCAAGGCCGCACCAGTGGCACCACGCGCCGCTCAGAAGCGCCAGATCCCACCCAGCCACACACCACGCTCGAGGACCGACGGACGACGCTGCTGATCAAGCAGCCACCCAACTCCCATGGCCCAAGCGCATCTCTACAAGACTACAAGGCTAAGCCCATTTCGTCCTAAGTCAAAACTCTCCAACACCCCAGTCTCAAACCTAAATCCCTAATATCCATTCTTCAATCTCAATCTCCATGATTCCATCCTCATCCCGAGCGCAATGGCCGGTGGCAAAGTGGGCGGCAAGGTGTCGTCCGTCTTGGTCGGCGGGTCAGTGGGGAGTCTTGCCACGACGGCCAGACGCGACTAGCGGGGCCGGGAGAATCGGGAAACCGAGAAGGGAGGACCGAGGAAGCGAAGGCGAGGACTGGAGGCAGAGGGGCGTTGCGCGTGGGCCGGTGGTGGCAACAGGCGGGCGGCGGCTTGCTCGCTAGCCTGCTCCGACCTCCTAGGCTCCGAGCGACGGGCGGCGGCGTGGCGTCGGCGACCCCCGAGGCCTGAGGGCGAGGCCGACTCCCCGTCTGGGGCTCTGGGCACTGGGCTCTGGCCGTCGGCCGCCACAACCTGGTGGAGTGGTGGTGTCTGGTGAGCATGTTGCTGCCTAAAAAATCTAAATAGCTAGAGATAAGAGATCAGGGGACTAAAAATCGTCTCTTCCTTTTTTTGTTTTAATATTGCTACAACTTTCTCCTTTTATTTGTGCTAGTTCAAAAGAGAGTGAATAAAATCTCAGGAAAAGAAAGGGAGAATGACTGAATATTACTTGGTTATTAGTACTTCCATTATTACTACTATGGATCTTTATGTTCTATATTGATCAATATTTTTGTAACTTCGAACACCCATCTTCAAAATCCTGGGTCCGCCACTGCTTGCACAGCAGAAGGAGATGGCTTCCTCACGTGAGCTGCTAGCGGCAGATGGCTTCGATCAGATTACCACGCAAAGATCGCAGAGAGCCTTCACGCTACAAGACGCACATGCGCCTATGCGCTGGCCAACACGCGACAGCGGCAACAACCAAATAACGATTGTCGGGCCGAACGAAACGAACCAGCAACAGATGCAATGATGCGCGGGCGAGCGAACAAACCGAAGACCCCCACGCGCTGGTGATCGCGAGAAGGAAACTGCTGGCGGCGCAAGACTGCTAGGATTTCTAGAATCCACTCTCCCCGTGATCCTTTTATTCCGGCACGAGCTAACTCCTCTTAAAAACTCCAAAATTTTCTATTTTCACGTATCCCTTTTTATCTAATGACGTATGGGTCCTCAAGAGGGTTATTTTTGGGATATTACAGCAGCATCCGCCAGTGTACGGCCAGCGAGGTGTTCATACAAAATGGCTAAGTAGGCCATCAATACCGGCGTCAGGGAAGAGAGTACCGGGGAGCCATTGTTTTTTTTTAACTCTACTAGTTGTTGATGGAGAGTGCGAAAGAGATTAAAGCGATGTGGGGATTCATCTTCGGTGGCAGATGGTCATTCTTATAAAACCGTCAACGCACGAGACAAAGAGACACATCGTACGTAATGTCGGCGCACGAGACGAAGAGACGCATCGCACCGAAGCCAAAGCGGCAGTGTTGAACATATCACAGACGGTTTGTGGTTGGAAGTGTCTGTGAATTATCATAGATGGTTCTAATTAAACACCGTCTGTGACGTCTGCAATTATCACAGAAGATTCTTATGAAGAACTGTATGTGAATTATCACAGACGGTTCTAATTAAACACCATCTGTGAAGTCTGTAATTATCACAAATGGTACTTGTGACGAACCGTCTGTGAATTATCACAGACGGTTCAAATGAAAAACTGTCTATGATAATTACGTATCACAGATGGTTCTAACCGATTCTAGCCATCGTTGCATAGCACATACAGTTCTTATTAAAAACCGTCTGTGATAATTACAACACAGACGGTTCTACATGAACCGTCTATGATGAGACGTCCAGTATAACCTGTTTTGTAGTAGTGTTTGGTGCGCACCTTGGTTCATCGACACTGGAGTTCATGGTCGCTAGATATGTATTCCACCTTGGAATTTTTTTCCTTCTTTTTCTTTTCGATTTTGATATGATATGTATTCATAGACTTCTAAATTCCATCACCGCATAAAAAATCTTCCTGTTTGTACTTGCCCGCACCATCCAAAGCACCACATGGATCACGGTTGCACCACAGCTGCACGCCGTGCTTCGGGCCGTGTTAGGCGGGCACGGCCACCTTACCGTGTCGTGCTGGCATGACTCACCTCCGGTGAGGCTCAAGCACGGCCCAAGGCACGACAAGCCGCCGTTGTGCCGTGCCGGCCTAGGCCCAACCTTGAGCGAGCGGCGGCCTTGACGATGACGATGAAGAGGCCAGGAAGATGACAACCACCGCTTCCCAGGAAGACGAAGGGGGCGAGAGGGACGGCAATGAGGCCACGTTCGTCGTCAAATCTTGATCGAGGAAGCCGACCGCCACTGGATCTCCATCGCCCGTTGCCGGATCTTGGTAGAGGAAACTCGCCGCCACCAAATCTCCACCACCCGTCGCCGGATCTTGGTGGAGGAAGCTCGATTGCCTCCAGATCTTGAGGGAGAGGGGAAGGTAAGTGTGGAAGGAAGAGAGGAGGCGGTTGGACTCTGGGGGAGGGAGGTGGCCGACGGCGCGTGGGGGAGGGAGTGCCGGAGAGGGAGGGAGGCAGCGGGCTGGAGGGAGAGGGACTAAGGGAGGAGGCGTGGGATTGGGGATTGAGAGTTGGGACCAGCCAGGGGAGAGGGGGGGTTGGGCCAGGCTAGAGGGAGAGCAATGGGATTGGGCCAGGCCGCTATGCCAGGGGTAGGGGATGGGATTGAGCCGGGGTAGGGGATGGGATTGAGCCAACTAGGTCTTTTTCGTGTCGGGCCGAACCAAGCACGGTCCAATTAGTCGTGCCGTATTGTACCATCTAACGAGCCATATTCTTAGGCACGATCCGACCCAACCGCTCGTACCAACCCAGCCTAATACGTGTTGTGCCATGCCACGCTCAGAATGTGCCACACTGACTGGCCTTACGCCCAAGTCCAGCTCTACGACACGACAGCTCGTTGGCAACTAATTGAAGGCACGCCGTCAGCTCTTAAAAAAAGAGAAATCCTTGTACGCACGGTACCACAAGTGTACTCAGCGTTCTCTTTCCCCTGTAGTACCTTTTCTTTTGCCATCCCATCAGGTCACGTCTACAGATTTTGTAGACTATCTATTTTTAAGTTTTTAAATCACAAGGTAATATATATCTTCAAGGAATAATATCTAATGGCTACTATAGTTAAGCTTAATTAGACCGACCAATCCAAGGCTAGATGTTTTAATTTTAGTGAGAATTTCTAGTATATTTTCTTTTTAGTAACATCTAGTGTCTATGGTTCAACTTTAATTATGGGTCACTCGGATGCTTTTCTTTCTTGTGAGAATTTCTAGAATATTTATCTTTTTCTTAATAGTTGTAAAACGACCGTAGATTTTCGTATATAATAGATTCAGTTCATTGCTACCCAAGCGTGTCCCTGTAGTTCGTCTTCAGAAGAGTCCGTGGATTTCGTATGTACAATCCATCCAAGGTAACTAACGTTGGACTAGTACCTTCTTGTTACAAGGGCACTTAAAAATGGTTTGGAGCTAATAGAGGGGCTAACTTACACCATATATGCTTCAAATTGAGCTTTTAAATGTTCCCAAGAGTACAGCAGCACTGGTTAATTATTTCCAAACTTCGAAACACAAGTGGGATCTAGCACTGTAGTAGTGTCATCCGGTCTATTTGCGGCCGGCTGTGTACTACACGCTACTTGTGTAGTGTCTTCAGTCCGCGAAACTTCCTCTTGTTAAGGACCTATCGTTAGCGAGTTCAGTCCGAACGATTACCTTGTAGATAAATCTAGAATCGTAAGAACAATGCAAGAACATAATAACAGAATACTAGATTGAATACAGAGATATGAGGGGACTTCTGACTTCTCTTTATTGCTCTTCTGTAAATAGTACAATAGTTAGGGGTCCCCCTCCTATATATAGGCTACTGGATGGATGAGGAGACCAATGTGGGCCAGGTTTCTTAACACTCCCCCTTGGATACTCATTCGACACGTTTATGTCTCGTTAAAACTCCATAAAAACTCAGTGAAAAAATTTGGAGAAAGAGTACATGAAACACGTTCTGTTGTACTGCACGAATTGTCTCATTAAAAACATTAGCCGACAAACTTCAGGAAAACTCGTCAAGGGAAAAAGATTACAATCCACACAATTTCATTTAATCTCCAGGATTTATTCTTTGGGTACTCGATCTTCGTAGTCAAGTTTTAACAAAGAGTTCGTGAAGATTCTCCCCCCCCCCCCGAATTCGGCACTTCTCTAAGTCTTATCATTCTAATTTCACGTATGCATCTTTCAAAGCTAGATGCTGGAAGTGACTTAGTGAATAAATCTGCTAGATTTTTACATGACTTAGTATGCAGTACTTTAATTTCATCCATCTTTTGCAATTCATGAGCATAGAGGAACTTGGGGTTGATATGCTTTGTGATAGGACTCTTCACATAACCCATCTGCACTTGTGCAACACAAGCTGCATTATCTTCATAGATAATAGTGGGGGTTTGCGCGGTATTCAATCTACACGACTACTGGATGTGATGAATCATCCGCCGAAGCCAAGAACATTCTCATGAGGCCTCGTACAACGCTATGATTTCTGAGTGGTTCGTCGAAGTTGATACAAGACTTTGCTTAGACGATTTCCATAAAATTACAGTTCCACCACACATGAATACATAGCATATTTGCGACATAGTTGTATACGGGTCTAACAGGTAACCGGCATCTACATAGCCAGTCATAGTTAGATCTTGGTTCTTTATGTAGAACAATACAAGATCTTTATTTCCTTGGAGGTATCGAAAGATGTCCTTTATTCCCTACCAATACTTTTTGGTAGGTTTTGCACTATACCTTGCTAATAGGTTCACCGCAAATACAATGTCTGGTCTAGTACAGTTTGCTAAATATATGAGTGCTCTTACTGCGCTCAAGTACGGGAATTCCGGTCTCAGGACTTCCTCCCCCTCTTCTTTAGGTCTGTACATGTCCTTGTCTTATTGCAAGGATCTCCCGACCATCGACACTTTCGAAGTATATGCCTTTTCAAAACTAAGCCTTTCTAACAGTTTTTGAGTGTAGGTTGATTGATGTACTAAAATCCCTTCAGGGGTATGCTCAAGTTGTAAGCCTAGATAATATTTGGTTTTATCCAAATCTTTCATTTCAAACTCCGACTCCAGGTAAGAGTTTGCTTTCTTAATATCTTCCAGAGTCCCGATGATATTCAGATCATCTACATATACTGAGATTATACAAAATCCATCCTGGGATCGTCGTATAAATACACAGGGATAATCCTCATTATTCGTGTAGCCTTTCTTGTAGAGAAGTCGCTTAAGCGATTATACCACATTCTGCCTGATTGCTTTAGTCCATACAGTGACTTTTTGAGTTGCACACTGTACAGATTTCTATTTGCTCTGTCTTAGTTCGAGACAGGGATGCCTTTAGGTACCTTCATATAAATGTCCGAATCCAAGTTCCCATAAAGGTATCCAGTTACCACATCCATCAATTTTATTTCCGAATTCAAGTTTATTGCCATTGAGATTAAATATCTAAAGGTAGTTCCGCCCATGACCAGGTAATAGGTTTCTTCATAATCAACTCTTGGTCGTTGAGTGAAACCTTATGCAACAAGCATTACTTTATGTCTTACAACTTCATTGTTTTCATTTCTCTTTCAAACAAATACCCATTTATACCCTACGGGGTGCACTTGGGGAGGTGTGCGGCTTACAGGCCCAGACACTTATCTTTTATTCAAAGATAATAATTTTGCTTCTATTGCCTTCTTCCAATCTTTCCAATCTGATCTTTTCTTACATTCGGCAAGCGATGCAAGCTCTGGATCAAGATAGATGATTGTGGTAATTTTCTTTGCAAAATAAATGTCTACATTGGCTGTTGTTCTATTCATAGATTCTCCCGTGGTCACATAATTTATAGCTATTTCTTCATGGAGTGATTTTTCTAACGGTTCTACTCGCAAACCGCTGCTTCAATTGCTGGGGCAAGTCCCTTTAGTTTTTCAGTTTCGATGTGTGTGCACACATCCATGCTGATGTTTCCCTTCGTGGGAATATTCAAATCCGGTATGCCTTTTACTGAAGGTTCCATACTGGTGGTAGTAATCATAAATAATTCTTTAAGCAGATTATTCAAATACTAAATCAACAATTCAATCTATTCAAATATGAATGGTTCGTGCCAATGTGTAACCACTCTTATGACTATTCCCTCCCATGCATGCCGTTCTTATAAGGAGTACCTAAAACCACAAACAACAGCAAGAGTGAGTCCACAGACTCAGCAAAGTACAAATAATAAGGCATTATAACACACAATTATAACATCAACATCCATTCTCAAATCTTTACAATATAACATATCATATGCTTATGCAATTCACAATGCATCCTTTCTCTTTGACTCTCTTTGCATTTTAACGATAATGCAGGGTATGCAATCGTCGATGCATACCCATGCATGTACTCTCAAGCACAGGGACCAAAAGCCCATACTCCGCAAGTATGGGGACCACAAGCCCACACTCCACAAGTGTGGGGACCACAAGCCCGTCATATATATGACGGGGACCTCAAAGAAATACTTGGTCACCACGTGACCAAGCCTCAAATATGATAGCATCATCCACATGAACAATTACACTATCCATCATTACCATGTATTAGCAGCAGCATCATATATGAATAAACTTACTCATACTTCTAGCATTCACAATCATTAACAAACATATCATTCTAGCATCAATGCAAAACGAATATGTACATATAACTTGCAACCATGATCAAACACTCATAGATTATCTATCAATAATGTACTTGCCTCAATCGTGCGAAAATGGAGGGCGCGAAGAGGGCACTGCCCCCGGGACCAATCCCCCACCTGAATTAAGTTAACAAGCACTCTAAGATAACAATACTGGAAAAAACAAAGCTAGAAACAATTACGAAATCACTACACTCTCTAGCGCGACCCCAACTCCAAAATCTTAAACAGCAGTCTGTTCCCTTAACAGACAGTCCCAATAAAAAAATCATAACTTTTCGACCAGAGATTCAAATGTGACGTTCTCAGACTTTCTAGAAAGCTTAACAAATTACCCACCTAAACCTAGTTGGGAAACTTTCCAGATTCGGCCATCTTCTTTCCTCACCAAACTGATTAACAGAACAGCTAATTCCTGTCAGGGGTTTTGGACAGCGACATTAGCATTATCATATCTTTCAGTACAGTTATCAAAATTTCGTGTTCTTTAGCTTTCTGGAAAGCTGATCCAAATACCTACATCTTTTGTTATAGCGAGATCTTATAAATATCCTATTTACTATTCGCTACAGACCGATTACCATTAACTGTCAGGATTACGATAGAACTGTAGAACAACAGCGCTACGAAATTCATAACTCCTAATCCGTTCATCCAAACGATGTGATCTTATACTCTATGAAAAGCTACTGACATAACCTACAACTTTCTAGGAGGCGTCCAGACCAGAATCCACACTTAACTTCATCAAAAACGTTAGCCAACAGAGACTGCACTAAACAGATCTACTACCGACATCGCCTAATTACTCAATTAAACAACTAATCGAAAGGGGAATGGGATTTACCCTTGAAGAACCGCTGATGAACGCGCACACCAGCCTGCGATCCCTCCCCTTCCTTTCTCCCTTATTCCCCTTCCTCTCCTTTTTCTTCTTGGCCGGCCAACAATCCGGGCGTCCTCCCTTCTTCCTCCACTAGGCCGGTAGTGGGGAGCGAGATCCATGGCCAGCAGCAGGGGCAATATACCATGGGAGGGGGCGCCAGGTCTAGGGGTGGCGGCCAGCAAAGTGAGAGGGGATGGGGGTGGCGGCCACAAGAGGAGGAGGGGGAAAAGTGGGAGGTGGCTAGGGTTTTGGGGGAGGAGCGCCTCCCCCCCCCCTTATTTGGCCGGCCACCTCATGGCCTAATGGGCCAAGGCCCAAGCCCAAGTTGCTGGGATTTAGCAGAAATCCCCCTCTCTCAAAGCTGATGCTTCTATTTTCTATTTAGTCCTTCTCCCCAATTTACTTATTCCCTCACAAATACGCTTTCGAATCCATTGGGGGTGTCAGCCCTTGAGCGGGGGGTGAATGTAATACCCCGGCCTACTCGTAGTGCGGCCCATGTGGCCCATGAGGAGTCATGTAGTGGGATTAGTCTCGTATTGCTTATCTAAAGTGAGTTGTAGTAGTATATATTGCCTGTTGGGTCCAAACTTAGCACCTCCGGGTTAACCCTTTTACACGAAGCGAGGACGAAAGTGTAAGTGGGGTGCTATGTGTGCGCAGGTCCGCCCCACAGTGGGCTGGGCATTGAGCGGATTTTGGACCAGGGTGTTACAATTGCGCTTCTTTTGTCCGCCTTTCTTGGCTTGAGCATTCTGCTTGGTCTTGCGACCCATGACCTTACCCTTCTTGCTTCTTTCCTTTGAGTGAGACTTTCTCACCTTGTAGCTGCTAGTGTTGACTTCATGGCCAACTTTGTTAATATGCGGTTGTGAGATGTAGTTCTTCCTTAGAACCTCATCTTAAGCTTCTGCAACTTGCATGATGTCAATCAGTTCGACATACTCCTTGTAGCCATCTTGACGGTAGTTGCGTGCGGATTGCACCGTATTCGGGTGAAAGGTTGAGAGGGTTTTCTCAATCTTCTCATCATCCGTGATTGCCTTACCACAGAGCTGAAGATTGGTACAAATTCTGTGAAAAACATAGTTATACTCCCCCATGGTCTTGTAGTTAGCAAAACGTAGTCGGTTCCATTCCTGCTCTGCACGAGGAAGAATGGTGTACTTCAGCTTCTCAAATCGCTTCTTTAGTGCAATCCATAAAGCTAGTGCGTTCTTCTCCACCATATACTCATTCTTGAGTGTTAGGCAGAGATGGTGTCTGAGGAAATGAAGTGCTTGATCATTCTCCTCAGCAATTGGAGTGACATCCTTCGAGGTGCCAATTCCGGTAGCAGCATGGATCTTCTTGGCTCGAAGTACGACCTCGACATCTGATGCCCAAGTCAAGTAATTCTGGCCATGCTGAGCCAGCTCTTCGAACTTCTGGTTCGTAATGCCAGTCATCTGCATATGCATACAAAGAATTCATAAGATTACTGCTGGTAATTTGCATAAAATGGTTGCAAAGATTCTCATAATGTTCCTATATTATTCTATGCATTTTTCATGACTTACTACTATTTTCAGTGATTAAAAGCAATATAAACAATCATAGATAACCAAAACAGTAAATACAATAAATAAATTGCATAGAAATATCAATAACAAAGTTAAATATGCTTCAAATGCAAAAATTGATTCAAAAATTGAATTCCTGAGGCCCTTTTCTGCTGGAATATGAATTTTTGGTGAATTCTGCAATTTTGAAGGGCTAAACTGCGAATTTTCAGTTTTGAGAAAAAATTTCACGTAATTTTCAAATTTCTAGGGGGTTTTCCGTAAAATGTTCTTATTCGTGAAACTTCCTTGTTATTTTTGGAATTTCGAGGGTTAATTTTTAAGTTTTCAGGATTTTCCACCGCCCCTTTTTTTTTGGTTTTCCACCCACCGGCCCTTCTCTTTCTTTCCTTGGGCCTTCTTTCATTTAGCCCATCCGGGCCCATACAAGGCCGATCAAAAAAATGCGCACGGGGTAGGGTTTCCCCTACCCTAATTCCAAGTGGCGGCGCCGAGCACAAAGCGGTGGAGCTCAAGTAGGCCGGTCAAACATGGCGCATGAGTGGTGGCGGCGGCTTGTGGGCGGCGCTTCAGTGGAGGCGGCGATCTCATCTTGGCCTCGTCCTCGTGGAGTGTCGGTCGAAGACGCGGCCAACCGGCCCGGCTTCGATGGCGGCGACGCGCGGTGGGACAAATGGTGCTTCAAGGCGCGTTGGCGCAAGATGGCGGCGGGCGGAAGCTGGTGTTGACGCCTGAGCAGTCGGAGGGAGCGGTTTGTGGCGCTGCTCGAGTTGCGAACGCGGCGGGCGTGGTGGTGGTGGTAACCAGCGGCCGTCTTGAGGCGGCGCGGCGAGATGAGGCCGTCGAGACTTCTGCCGCGGTGGCGGAGCCTCCCCTTTTTTTTTTTTTTTGCTTGATTTTGGGTGGTGTGTATGGGATCAGCGGCGTGGCTCGAGGCGAGCTGCCGACCGGAGGTGGCGCCATGCGGGGTGGCCGAGGGCGACACCGTGCGCATGCGGCGGCAGCTTCAAGCTGGCGGGTGGTGGTGCACCGTCGGTCGTGGAGGCTCCAGTCACGGTAATTTTTTCATTCTTCGTTCATGCAAAGTCGATTGCTCATGCAATTATCGTTCATGCAATTACCGATTGGCTTGGCCGGGACTTCAAGTTGGCTCACGGTAGATTAGAATGTATTTGCAATTTCCAAGCTACGGTACAATCGACATCCACTTTTCCATGCAATCTACCGATCGACATTGTGCCGACGACTTCAAATCGGCTCGCAGTAGATTAGAGCGGATTTGCACCTAGGATACCATTTAGAAAGCCAAATTTGCAGAATTGAAAGCAATCTAGAAAAAACAAATCGATCTACGTGTGTCGTGCAACGACGGTTACCTTTCGATCCGAGGAGAGTCGATCGTGCTGATAATGTGTTGAGAAACCGTCGCTGGCGAGTCCACTCCGAGTGATTACCTCGTAGACAAACTCAGAATCGTAAGAACAATGCAATAACACAAGAATAGAATAGTAGATTGAACACAGAGATATGAGGGGACTTCTGGCTTCTCTTTATTGCTCTTCTGTAAACGGTACAATGGTTGGGGTCCCCCTCCTATATATAGGCTATTGGATGGTTAAGGAGGCTAACATGGACCTTCCTGGCCTGGGCCCGATTTCTTAACACCTCTCACGCGCGTCTCAACAGTGCGAGTAGTATCCCCTGGTGGACTGATCCATGCATAGATTATTACCCCGTGATGTGCACAGCCACATGCCTTTCTTCGCATAATATTAACACCTCTCACGCGCGTCTCAACAGTGCGAGTAGTATCCCCTGGTGGACTGGTCCATGCATAGACTATTACCCTGTGACGTGCACAGTCACATGCCTTTCTTCGTATAATATTCTGAAAAAACAAACGAGCCAACACAAGAAATAATTCGGATTGAGACAAGATCGCTCTTGCTCATGACGATTAGTTAGCAGCGTGCCATGCATGGCGCGTGCCGGAACAAAGCATTGGTCAGCCAAATCCGGCTGCAGAGTTTGGCAAAGAAATTTGTACTTAGTGCAGTGCTGGAACTAAGCCGCCGTGCGTGCATGCAGGTGCAGGTGCAGGCTGGCCTAGTGGCTATGACCAATGAGCTCGAGCAGAGCACTACAAATTGGAGGCCACCATATGCATCTCGCTTCATCGAGCTCACAAGAGTTGCGTAGTGTCCTTTGCTCTCTAGCTAGCCACATTTGCCAAAATGGCAATCTTCACCAGGGAGACATTCCTTGCTCTCGCCGTCCTCTCTGTTCTCAGCTGTGCCACAAATGTGCAACAGCTCTAGAAGGAGAAGCAGATGTGTGCGTCCATCGTTCACCTCTTCTTCCACGACTGCTTCGTCAATGTAAGCAATGAAAGCCGTAGTAGCTCTGTGCTGTGCTGTGGCACCAAATGCAGTTGGTTTGTTTCTGCTGTTGCTATTGCGAACTTATGTGCTGACGTCTGTCGGACCCGAATTCTGAGAATCCAAATCCTCTATGAAAGACACTATGCTATTCCCTGGATCAGTAGATAGCACTCACAAATACATCACTGAATCAATTCATACATGGTGTTTATTAAAACCATACCATTCATTTAATCAACACATCAGAGTTTACATAGACCGCATCGGGTCAGGTTTTACAATAAGGGCTGAACAGGCCAAAGATTACATTACAAAAGTTGCGGAAGTGACAACGGAAGCAAAAGAGGTGAGAGCACATCTCTTCACAGGCAAGCGACTGGGGAAACCCGTGTGTATCCGATATTACCCAAAGACTCAGATAATATAGGATGCACGCAAGCACCGACGGAGTCAACTATACTAAGGCGAGACCTAGACTAAAGGAACTAAACTGTACTTCATCATCTCCTAGACCTCCAACTTCTGGATCCTTGTGGTATGCGTAATCTCCAAGATTTCCTGCTTCTGAGGGTTTTTGGGGGAAAGAGCGAGAATGAGCACAACTTCCATGCACGCGAGCCAACACACAATATGCAGTAATATACATGCAAGGCTTAACAAGGATGGCTCGTGTTCTTTTATTTGCTAAAGCAATGTTTTCAATTATCATAATTACAAATTCCTATCACTTAGCATTTTAACCAAATTGCATTTTATTAAAGAGAGTAATTGTGCAATAATTATTTCAGTAGAGGTTCCCTCCGTTGGAACCTATACCGCATGCTTCTTTTGATTGGAGCTACCTCTACTCACAATCACTACTGAGTTCGAAACTTAGGAAAAATCCAATCTTAGGGCTAGATGTGCCTATCTCATTTTCATTCCACCCACAAAGGTTTTTTTTTCAAATAGAACTAACTCAAGTAAAGTTCCTATGCCCGCCTTTGACCGTAGGCGCGGCTGTTTAAACAGTTCAGACTCTGCAGAGGTTGTACACTGTACCCACAAGAGATAGTCATACTCGTTACCCCACACGATTCCTTAGTCATGTAGTTGAACGACCGTCACAGTAACCTTTCGAAATGTCTTGCCCCTTCCATCATCTCACCCATATGGGCCGCGCTTGCGGTGGGTCCCATAAGTTGTGCAGAATGTCACCTCTATGACTAGTCGTAGCAGGCACTTCTCACCCTCCCTTGGTGTCCCATTCAAGCTGGTTCGTGTCCATACTTGCACAATCTCATCGCCTCTCCAGCGAGATGACTTTCAGGGTTCAACAAATTTACTAAGCCAAGTTGCAGTTTGCAGACTTGTGGTTGTACTTATTTTACACGGGAGGTCATGATAAGATTAAGTCCTTAGGGTTATCTGGGTGGTTTATATCATATACTATTATTCCTTGGGCTGCATTAGCACCCATCAACATATCATTCATCACACCATCCGCCTAGATAGTAACAGCAATTAGGGTTTTTGAAGAGTAAAATACATCAACTCAACCATCTCAGTCATTTCCCCACAATGACTGCCCAAAACCATTTTCATGTTTAAAAGATGATGATTAGGACATTTATTGTCTCGATACTTAAGCAAGACTGGCATGTCGCTTAAGTACAACCTATAACTAGTATTTACCATATAGTTACTAGGGTGCCAAAGATTCATGGATTCAATTATCAAAGGATGGCATTATAATTAATTAATCATAAAAGGGGTATTTAACTACTTTAAGATTTAATATACATTTGATTAAAGAATTAAAGCATGCAATTTTGGTAATTTAAATTAATATAATTTACATAAAATGTAGGATCAATATGATCAAAGTACTGACTCGCCTTGGTTAAAGGTAAGAGAGTCCTGACAATCTTGTGCTTGATCGAAGTGGAGATCCCCCGTGTCTTCGAATCCTATTCGGGCGAACGTATCGGAAAAAGACACAAACAAAACAAATAAATACAAAAGAGATAACAAATGAACTACAAATTAAACAATACCTATGCCATTAGCAAGATCTTGAATTTACAAAATTTTAGAAATAAATTTCATAATTTTTGGAGTTACGACGAGGGAGAACGAGACTTCCGAAGTTTGATTTTTACAAGAAAAGATGAAAATTCAGAAAATGCACTATTCTGAGAACACTGTTCTTGTATTTCACCAAATTGCCATTGTGAGCATGACATGGTGGACCCTAACTGGAAGAGAGAGGGGGGGGGGGCGGAGGGGTTTAAGCCAATGGCAGGTGGGGCCATTCAATTCATCTCATCCCCATTCTTTCCTTCGGTTCACAAAGAAGGGAGCAAAGGGGAGTGGGCGGCTCGGGAGCAGCGGCGGCGAGCGGCGGGTGAACCAGAAAAATGGGATCCCATGGGGTCGGGGTCCACAATAATGGCGCTAGAGAGGCGAGTCTTGTGGCGGCGCTGCCGAGAGGGCGAGCGGCGCCAATGAGACAAGAAGGCGGCGGCGATGCACTAGCTTGGAGGTCCGGGCAAGCCAGCAGTGTGGCGGCCAAATTATCGCACGCATGGGTGGCGCGGGAGTGTGGGGAAGCCGGAGGCAGGGTCGGAGCGGCTCGGGGCTGGCTGAGGCAGTTCGGCGGCGGTGGTTGTGGGCGGAGGAGGAAGAGTGGCGGCGGCGGGGAAGACAAGCGGAGGTGGGGAACGGCAAGAGGGCCACTAGGGACGCGTGGTGATGAAGTCGTCCAGGGGAGAAGCGCACTGGTGCGGTGGTGAGGCAGCGTAGCCAAGGCGGGAGCGGCGGCCTCGGCTTCGGCTCTGGATGTGCTTGGTGGAGAAGGAGAATAGAGTGGAGGAAGGGGAAGAAATAGGGAGCAAAGGGGGAGCTCGGGGCTCTCTCTTATAGCCGATCAAGGGGGGAGCCGTTGGAGCCACGTCCTGGTGACCGACACAGACGCGGAGGAGCGGGGATGGGCGTGCACTGGTTCATCGGTGACTTTGGTGGCAAGGTGAAGCGACGAGGCAGGTGACTTCAGTGGGCGGGTGATGCAGACGGGAGCAGAGGAGTGGCGTGGGCAGTAGTCTTTGGAAGCGCAGCGCTGGCGTCGCTTGTGAGTGAAGTGAAACACTGTGGGAGTGGCTTCACGATGGTGTCGGCGGCGGTGGTGCGGCCAAAGCGGGCGGGCGGGCGACGACGGAGAAGTAAGCACGAGGGGCGGCGTGCTTGGCGTAGGCTCTCGCGGCTGGCGGTATGGGCGGCTCAGCCAGGGAGGAGCGGGCAACAGGGGAGCAGGTGGGAGCAGCAGGGAGCTCGTGGGCTTGGCCAGGCGGTGGCGTCACTCGGTGCCTGGTGGCAGAGAGAACAAGGGGAGAGAAAAAGGGAGGTGTGGGCGTGGCGTGCCGGCTGGAGAAGATGACCGGGCGAGGCTGGCCAAGGAGCGCCAAAGAAAAGGAAGGTCGAGGATGGGCCGGGAAGGAGGCAGGCCAAAAAGGGCTTGGTGTTGGGCCGAGTGGGCCAAGAAGGGAGGAGGGCAAGCGGGCCAGCCCAAAAGGAGGATTAGGGTTCACCCAAAAAAGGAAACGCCAAGGAGAGAAAGGGGCCCAAAATCCGAAAAGAGAGAATTCAAACCCAAATTTGAATTCTGAAGTTGCGAAGAGGTTTGAAACACAAACCCGAGCTTAGCTAAAAGCTAGAGAATTTTGAAATTATATGCTAATTTGAATTACGAATGAAAATCGAAAACCAAATGTAATTACTATTCTCGTTTTCGAAAACGGGATGTTACACGTCGTTGTTTGTCTGGTTGCCTAGGGGTGTGACTGCTCAATCTTGTCCTGCTCGATGACACGTCGTCGTTTACCAGGGAGAAGAACGCTGGCCCGAACGCCAACTCGGCACGTTGGTTTGAGGTGATCGACGTCATCAAGACACAGGTGGAGGCATCCTGCAAGGCCACCATCTCCCGCGCCGACATCCTCGCGCTAGCCGCTCTCGATGGAGTCAGCCTGGTTAGTACCTAGGACATGATGAATATATAAGCATTTTTTGAATTACTTTAATCCAGAAATATGCTAGATAAATCATGGAAATTACTCTAGCCATTTTCACAAAGCTGGTAATCAAGAACACTATAGCCATACGAATTTCTAGAAGAACAAAAACTAGCATACCTATATCAGTGTTCAAGACAACAACAGATAATAAAGCTAACCAAACAACAAGTGCGAGATAGCCATACCCAGATCCAAAGGAAGAAGCAGCAGCAGCAGGAGTCTTGATGAGATCGGCGTTCGTCATGGCGTAGTGGACATCGTGGTAGTAGCCGTGCAGTTGATGTAGACGTAGCAGAGAATCGAATGAAGAGAAAGCAACGAGCAGTCGCACGAACGCTCCCCAAAAACCTTATTCGTCCTCGCTCATGCAAGCCTTCAAGGACGAGGGTTCCGGAGGCCTACTCTCCTTGTGCGGCCGTACACGCGCATCGCCGGGATGGAGATCACCAGAGACAGCAACAAAACCATAGAGTTTTGTCTTAGTCTTTCGCAGAGAGAATTCGATTAGAGTAGAACCGGTTCTCTGTTCTTTTGATAGCCAAAAAACAAAGAGGCCAGAGGCTTTTTAATTCGCCAAGGAAACGGTCGCCATTGATTCGCCATCAACCAGTGTTAACTGCAGCCATTACTCACTAGTAACTGAACCGTTACTACTAGCCATTCGTTAATGTCATTTACTACGAGTCGGTGCGTTTCGATTTTTGAATAGATAAAGAAAACGCGCGCACACTGACACCCTAGCAGCGCCTTGCCTTGTACAAGCACACACAAACACACACACCGCGTGGCACGGCATGGCACGACTCGGCTCGGCTCAGCGAGCGTGCGCGTGTATTGGCTCTCTCCAATTCCACAAGGGGGCTACCACGTTCCATCTTATATAATGATGTAACTCCCCTTTATCTCTCCATATGGGACTAAACAGTTTTAGCACGTGCACATGGGCCTTTGAGATTTTCTAGGAATTAATTAGAATTAAAATTGGGCCTAGCCCGTATTAATTCCAATAATCCCCCACTAGATCCCAAGGGCACATGTCAAATGCCTTGATCCACAATGTTGTTTTAATATACCAGTGTTTCGATGGAGACCGGTTAAGGTTGAACATCCACCTAGAACAGAAGTTACACTTATTCACAACTACACAATAGACTAAGCCTTGAATTGGCAGTTTTGTGTGAATAAGTTTCACTTAAGTCCTTAACTGATACTAGGCTACCAGGCATCCCCGCGGGTTGGAGCATATAAGTCATACTTCTGGCCTATTCACGAGCTTCCTAGAAAATACCCTATTTCATAGACTATGACTAGCAGTTGGGCTCATATGAGTGTGTTCTTTCAAGACTGCTCTGTAGGACAGCGTCTTTGCTTAAACAAGCCACAGAACACATTAAAATAAAAATTAATCTGCCATACAGATTTATGAGAGAATTGCATCTCCAATGGAGTGGGTCTATAAAGGTACTCTCCTCCCAGTTAACAAATAGCTTATTTCGCCAATCCTACTTCTTGGGATCTCCGATCACATACGATGGGTTACCACTATGGTATAACTCATGTGGGTCTCAAACCCATCTCCCTCGATGCATTGTCTATCACATTCCGTGATAAACCCTTTGTGAAGGGATCTGCCAGATTCTTAGCTGTTTGGATATAATCCAAAGCTATTACTCGAGTTTCTTATTTTCCCGATGCACTTGATCTTCTCTTCACATGTCTTGATGCCTTCATATTATCCTTAGAACTGCTTCACCTTGACGATCACAGTCTGATTGTCATAGTTCATCAGAATAGTCAGTACCGGTTTTTCAACCACCGACAAATCCATCAAGAGCTCACGAAGCCATTCGACTTCAACAGTGACAGTATATAATGCTGTGAGTTCTGCTTCCATTGTTGACCTCATTAAGATGGTCTGCTTGCAAGACTTCCATGAAACAGCGCCACCTCCAAGTATGAAGACATATCCACTTGTGGCCTTAATCTCATCAGCATCAGATATCCAGTTTGAATCGCTATAACCCTCCAGTACCCTGGGATGTCCGGTATAGCGAATGCCATAGCTCATAGCACCCTTTAGATAGCGCATTACCCTCTCAATAGCATGCCAATGATCATCTCCCAGATTGGAAACAAAATGCTTAGTTTGCTTACAGCAAACGAGATGTTAGGCCCGGTACCGCTAGCTAAATACATGAGTGAACCAATTATCTGAGAATATCTCAATTGGTCTCTGGCTATTCTTCGATTCTTCCTAAGCAACACGCTAGGATCATAAGGTGTTGGAGAGGATTTATAGTCGCTATAACCAAAACGACTCAGAACCTTTTCCACATAATGGGATTGCAACAATATAATCCCACCACCATCACCTCTCAACAGCTTGATGTTCAAGATAACATCAGCTACTCCTAGATCTTTCATCTCAAAATTCTGAGACAAGAAATCCTTTACCTCCTTAATCACATTAAGGTTGGTCCCAAAGATCAGTATGTCATCAACATACAGACATAGAATGACTCCCTCGCCCCCACCATGGCGATAATACACATATCTGTCAGCTTCATTCACAATAAAGCCTGCAGATGTTAAAGTTCTGTCAAACTTTTCATGCCACTGCTTAGGTGCTTGTTTAAGACCATACAAAGATTTCAACAACTTGCACACCTTTCCTTCTTGACCATCTACTACAAATCCATCTGGTTGTTCCATGTAAATTTCCTCGTCCAACTCTCCATTTAGGAAAGCCGTCTTAATATCCATCTGATGAACGAGAAGACTGTATGAGGTAGCCAGAGATAGTAGTACTCGAATAGTAGTCAATCTAGCCACAGGTGAATAAGTATCAAAGAAATCTTCGCCTTCCTTTTGGGTATAACCCTTGGTCACAAGCCGTGCCTTATACTTTTCGATAGTACCATCAGGCCTAAGCTTCTTTTTGAACACCCACTTACATCCTATAGGTTTACAACCATAAGGACGCTCAGTGATCTCCTAAGTTCCATTAGAGATAATAGAATCCATTTCACTATGGACTGCTTTCTTCCAGTATTCTGCATCTGGAGAAGCATATGCTTCAGAAATGGTACTTGGGGTATCATCCACAAGGTACACAATGAAATCAGGACCAAAAGACTTTGCAGTCCTTTGTCTTTTACTCTTCCTCATAGTTTCATTGTCTTCCTCCTCAGGAATTTGCTCAGGGGTTTGCTCAAAATATTCCAATGGAATGGCAGGTTCAGGAGTTGTATCAGGCTCCTGACTCGATAAACTAGGCATATCTTTCATCGAAAAAATATCCTCAAAGAATGTAGCATCTTTGAACTCCATAATTGTACTAACAAGCACGTCAGGTATTCCAGATTTCACCACTAGAAATCTATATCCAACGCTATGGTGAGCATAGCCTAGAAAGACACAATCCACGGTTTTTGGTCCAAGCTTACGCTTTTTGAGAATTGGCACATTGACTTTCGCCAAACAACCCCAAGTGCGCAAGTATGAAAGTGATAGTCTTTTCTTCTCCCATTGTTCATATGGGGTTATCTCTTTATTCTTTGTGGGAATCCTGTTTAGGACATGACATGAAGTCAATATAGCCTCCCCCCACCATGCTTTGGAAAGACCCACTGTGTCTACCATGTCGTTAACCAAATCGGTTAGAGTGCGGTTCTTTCTTTCAGCAACCCCGTTTGACTAGGGTGAATAGGGAGGCGTCCTCTCATGGATTATACCATGTTCCTCACAGAATAAATTGAACTTATTAGAAAAGTACTCGCCGCCACGATCAGACCTAACCCTTTTGATTTTCCTTTCATGTTGGTTCTCAGCTTCTGCCTTATAGATTTTAAAGTAGTGAAGAGCTTCATCTTTAGTTTTCAAATGATACATATAGCAGAACCTAGTGGAGTCATCAATCAAAGTCATGAAATATATCTTACCACCTTTTCTCAACACACCATTCATCTCACACAGATCTGAATGTATGAGTTCTAATGGTGCCAAGTTTCTTACCTCCGTGGCCTTATGAGGCTTACGAGACTGCTTTGATTGCACACAAACTTGATACTTAGAACCTTTGACAAGGGTGAACTTCGGGATTAACTCTAAACTGGCTAACCGCGTCATGCAACCAAAATTTATGTGACAAAGTTGTGAATGCCAAATAGTAGTCTCGTTACTACTGCAAACATGGTTCACAACATTATTACATAAATCTGAAAGAGATAGGTGGAACAAGCCTCCGCACACATATCCTTTACCAACAAATTGTCCACACTTGGACACTACAAATTTATTGGACTCAAATACCAGTCTAAAGCCATCTCTACACAGAAGAGGTCCGCTGATGAGATTCTTATTGATAGATGGCACATGATGCATGTTCTTTAGTTTCACAATCTTTCCCGAAGTAAACTTCAGATCGACTGTGCCAACACCATGAACAGTAGCATGTGACCCATTCCCCATTAGAACGGCTGAATCTCGAGTGACCTAGTAATAAGATAACAATGAAATATCAGCACACACATGTATATTAGCACCAGTGTCTATCTACCAATCGGTAGATTGATATACGGAAAGAACAGTAGGTAAATTACCATACCCTGATGTTCGCGTCTAAGTAGTACCAACAACAATATTAGCAGACTTGGAATTCTGCCCTTGCTGATGCTTCCCACCCTTGCGTTGGCTGCAATCCTTGGCTCAATGACCAGGTTCGCCACACACATAGCAAATGCCATCCTTTGTGTTCTTCTTCTTGAAGCTAGTTGTTTATGTAGTCTTGTTCTTGCCTTTGAACTTTTGAGCTTGGCCATTCTTCTTCTGCACCACATTGGACTAGAATGTCTCTCATTACCTCTAGTGTGTGTATCTTTTGCCCTCGCCTTCTCTTCAACATCAAGAGACCCAATGAGATTTTCAACAGAAAACTCTTGCCTCTTGTGTTTCAGAGAAGTAGCAAAATTCCTCTAAGAATGAGGAAGCTTGGTAATAATGCCTCCTGCGACAAACTTGTCCAGTAACACACACTTGAAGTACTCAAGTTCTGTGGCCATGGATTGTATCTCATGAGCCTATTCAACTACAGAACGGCCATCAACCATTCTATAGTCATGGTATTGCTCCATGAGATATAATTCACTGCCTGTATCCGAAACCCCAAACTCGGTCTCGAGTGCATCCCACATCTCTTTCCCAGCTTTAATCACCATGTATGCATCAACTAACTTCTCACCAAGAACACTAACCACGACACCTTTAAAGAGGTTATCAGCAGCCTCGAACGCTTGCTCCTGTTCAGGAATAAGTGTTCCTTCAGGCTTGCCATTTTCCACATGGAAAATGTTCATGGCAGTTAGCCAAAGCACCATCTTGGTGCGCCATCTCTTGTAATTCGCACCATCGAATTCAGAGGGTTTGAGTGCAGCAGCAAAGCCAGTTGACGAAAAATGCCTAGAATAAGGTTTTTGGATTGATGAATATATAAGCATTTTTCGAATTACTTTAATCTAGAAATATGCTAGATAAATCATGGAAATTACTCTAGCCATTTTCACAAAGCAGGTAATCAAGAATACTATAGCCATACGAATTTCTAGAAGAACAGAAACTAGCATAGCTATATCAGTGTTCAAGGCAACAACAGATAATAAAGCTAACCAAACAACAAGTGCGAGATAGCCATACTCAGATCCAGAGGAAGAAGCAGCAGCAGCAGGAGTCTTGATGAGATCGTCGTTCGTCATGGCGTAGTGGACGTCGTGGTAGTAGCCGTGCAGTTGATGTAGACGTAGCAGAGAATCGGATGAAGAGAAAACAACGAGCAGTCGCACGAACGCTCCCCAAAAACCTTATTCGTCGTCGCTCGTGCAAGCCTTCAAGGACGAGGGTTCCGGAGGCCTACTCTCCCTGTGCGGCTGTACACGCGCCTCGCCGGGATGGAGATCACCAGAGATAGCAACAAAACCGTAGAGTTTTGTCTTAGTCTTTTGCAGAGAGAATTCGATTGGAGTAGAACCAGTTCTCTGTTCTTTTGATAGCCAAAAACAAAGAGGCTAGAGGCTTTTTAATTCGCCAAGGAAACGGTCGCCATTGATTCGCCATCAACCAGTTTTAACTACAGCCATTACTCACTAGTAACTGAACCATTACTACTAGCCGTTCGTTAATGCCATTTACTACGAGTCGGTGCGTTTGATTTCGAATAGATAAAAAAAAGCGCCCACTTTTGACATACTCATGCGCCTTGTATACAAGACACACACACACACCTTTGCCGCAAGACAAAGACGACACGGCACGGCTCGGTGAGAGAGCGAGCGCGCGCGTGTATTGGCTCTCTCCAATTCCACAAGGGGGGCTACCACTTCCATCTTATATAATGATGTAACTCCCCTTCATCTCTTTATATGGAACCAAACAGTTTTAGCACGTGCACATGAGCCTTTGAGATTTTTCAGGAATTAATTAGAATTAAAATTAGGCCTAGCCCGTATTAATTCCAACAGGACACTCCAATAGTATTTTTGCTTGTTACTAAAACCATACTATATCATTTTTTAGTGAGGTGAAATAGAGAGAGGGAAGAGAGAGAAGATGCTTACTACTTACATGACTAACAAGCTAGGCACTCAAGACTAAGAAAAAGGAAGAGGGTGGGGAAGTGGGAGAGTAGAAAATAAAAAAAAAGTGAGAAAGAATGACAGTGGATCTCGTGCAACAATTAATTTATTGTGTGACCTTTTAGTAACAAGTTCTAATAACAAGTTATTAGAGTGCTTCTATCTAAAATTCCTCTATCTCCTATAGTAACAAGCTATAGTAACAAACTGTTGAGAATACCCTAAGTAGTCCCACGACTTCAACACTCTTCCCGCTTGTTCTACGCTTTTACTAGTGACTAACTCGTGTTAAAATCGATTTTACTCGCCAAGACTGGAGGATTTACATGGTGCGTGCAGCTCGGCGCAAGGACTCGCGCCTGCGGCAAGCAGTCTTGACCAACTCGAACCTCAAGGGCGTGATCGGCCTCGCCACTAGACCTGTCCATGGGTGACCTAGCTCGCCGACCGCCTGTCGAGCCGGCTTGGGATTGGAAATCGGCCGACAGGTTCTACCGGCCAAATCCTAGTAAAACAATTTAAAAGCGAAAAACTATTTATTTAATCTTTGAAATGAATTAAATATTAGTTTTTATTCGAAAAATGATTAAAATAATATTTTAAACTGAAAATTAGGTTTGGATTTGGGCGAGCTCGGCTGCTGATTGTTTGGCCGGGCTTTTTAAGCCCGGTCCAGCCCGACTCGGCATTTGAACAGGTCCACTCGCCACTCTCATCTCCATGTTCGGCAACAAGGGTCTCTCAACACATGACATGTAGCGACATGTGTTGTCGTGCCACAAGACACCATCGCCTTGATCGCGATGCTAGTTCTTCATAACCACATCTACAACGAGCGCAACATCAACGCGACCTTCGCGTCGCTGCGGCAGCAGACGTGCCTGGGGTCTTAAGAGTCCATCAAAGTGGTTGCGTTGTACCCGTGGTAGCATTGAAGAATGTTGCATTATTGGCTGGCGAGTGGTCGGGATTGTTAAGAAACCGGTCTAGGATCGGAGAGTCCTAGTTGAGTTGGGCATTTTATCCATCCAGTAGCCTATATAAAAGAGAGAGGGTCTCTCATTGTAATCAATCTTTTGGAAGAGCAATAAAGAGAAGCATAAAGTCCCCTCATATCTCTGTGTTCAATCTATTATTTTGTTCTTGTGTTCTTGCATTGTTCTTACGATTCTAAGTTTGTCTACGAGGTAATCGCTCGGACTAAACTTGCCAGCGATGGTTCCTCAACACGTTATCAGCATGATCGACTCTCCTCGGATCGAAAGATAACCGTCAATGAACGACACTCGTAAATTGAATCGTATTTTTCTAGATCGCTTTCAATTATGCAAATTCGCTTTCTAGATTGGTTTTCTACGGTGCAAATCTGCTCTAATCTACCACAAGCCGACTTGAAGTCGTCGGCATAATGTCGGTCGGTAGATTGCACGAAAGATTGGATGTCGATTGTACCTAGATTGAAAATTGCAAATTCGTTCTAAACTACCGTGAGCCGACTTGAAGTCGCTGGCCAAGGCGATCGGTAATTGTTCGGATGAACCGTAATTGCATCACATGAACCGTTTGCATGAACGATGAACGCTGACGGCCGTTGTCGTGAATGGCCGCCACGAGCCACGTGAACTGGCCGCCGCCATCACGTGAAGACCTCGTGCCGCCCTCGGCGCCGTGCCGCATAATGCCGCTTAGCCACGGCTGACTTCTTCGCGTCACTCGCCACGGTGCCATCGGCATGCACACATAGCCCGGCGAAAAAGCAAAAAAAAAAAGAAGAAGGGCGCTGCCTGAGACGAGCCCAGCCAGCCAACTTCGCGTCGCGCTGCCAAGCAGCCACCTGTAGCCGCACAAGACATCCATGCCTCGTTGAAGGCGGGCCGAGCCTCCGTGCTTGCGGGGTCTGCTGCCGCGCCGCCTTGAACCACCCGTATGCCCGCATGAAGCCGAAGCCGCCCGCGCCGCTCACAGCGCCGCCTTGAATAGCCCAGTCGCCGCATGAAGTCGGAGTCGAGCCGCTCGCCGTGCTTGGGCGAGCCGCCCACGCCGAGCCGCCGCCCTGCGTGGATCCGCACTGCTTGGAGCCCCTACCAGTAGTCGCCTTTGCGCAGCGCTCTGGCGAGCCACCCACCGCTGGCTTGAGTGCCACCGCACGCGATTGAACGCCACCGCATGGCGTCGCCTACACGCGTCGCCGGACCTCCCTTTCGACGGACCCTTTGAGCGCTATCAAGACGGTCTCCTGGGCCGTGGCCTCCTCGCGTCGCCTATACGCGCCAAACCCTCCCGCCAAGACTCCTTGGAGCCGTCGCCGCCGCCTCTAGGAACTGAGGTAGGGAATGAAACCCTACCCCTTCCCCTTCTTGAACCGACCAGCATGGGCCAAATGGGCTGGCCATGTGTGGGCCGAAAACGGGCAGGCCCGACCGAATGAAGAAAAAAACAACTTTTGCATGAAAGTCCTCGTAATTCTGAAGATTTTGACATTTTTTCTGGTTAAGGAAGTTTTGCGAAAAGGCCTTCCAAAATTCTGAAAATTACGCGAAATTTTTTCTCTGAACTGAAATTTCGCGTTTTAACCCCTGAAAATTGCAGAATTCACCGAAAATTCATTTTCCAGCAGAAAAGGGCATCGGTAATTCAATTTTTGAATCAATTTTTGCATTTGAAGCATGTTTAACTTTGTTATTATTATTTCTATGCAATTTATGTATTGTATTTACCGTTTTAATTATCCATGATTGTTTATATTACATTTAATCAATGAAAATAGCAGTAAATCATGAAAAATGCTTAGAAAAATACGGGATTATGAACCGGGAGTTTGAAGAACATTATGAGAATTTTGGCAACCTTTTATGTAAATTATCAGCAATAATCTTATGAACGCTTTGCATGAATATGAAGATGATTGGTATCACGAACCAGGAGTTTGAAGAACTGACCCAGCATAGCCAGAATTTGTATATAATTTGTATAAGTTTTCAACTCTGTGATAATGTAATCACAAATGAGCAGAAGATTGAGAATACTCTCTCTACCTTTCGCCAAATGTGGTGCAATCCGCACGCAACTATCGTCAAGACGGCTACAAGGAGTATGCTGCATTAATTGACACCATACAAGTTGCGGAAGCTCAAGATGATGTTCTACGAAAGAACTACATCTCACAGCCACCTAGTAGCAATGTTGGCCATGAAGCCAATTCTAGCAGCTACAAAGTGATAAAGCCTCTCACGAAGGAGAGGGGTAAGAAGGGTAAGGTCGTGGGTCGCACGTTATTGATGCTTTCTAGTCTAAGAAGAAGGGCAAAGGACAGCATAAGACACACCTCGCCATTACAGGCACAGAGAAACCACATCCATTAGTTGCACTCATAGATGTGGACAGCCTAGTAGCAGCCCCCATCATCCCACCTTTGGATATCGCAGCGGCCCCAGCCGTAGTTGCCCAAGAGGAGAAGATCGTCATGTAGCAGATTGAGGCAGAAGTTTATGAATACTTCGCTGACTCGACCTAGTGCACACATTGCACTTGGATCTTTCATAGTAACTTGCAGTTTGTAATTGAAGCAGAACATTGAATTATTTTATTCTTTGAATAATGGTTGTAAGCTCTAGGAGAGCAAAGCATTAAATTCTTATGATGAGTCCTGCAAGACTTATTCTCGTATTTATAATAGTAAGTTAAGTTCTGATATCTGAAGTATTTTATTTATGTGTTGCTTGTTTTTTGCTACATATTAATAAAGTACATTATATTAGAACTCGTGTGGCATCCTATGAAGGAAGTGTGTTTAGCAGGTAGCGGCACAACGGATACCATCTTGAGAGAGACGAAAATCTTTCAGTCAATCAGTAAGAATGCTGGTAGTCTTATGACAATCGCGGGCAGCGATACTTGTATAATAGGCTCAGGAAGGGCCACAATTATACTCCCGATGGGTACAACTTTGGTCATTAAAGAAGCCTTGTTATACCTAGAATCGACTAGAACTCTCAAGGATATTCGCGCTACCAGTTTCCACGTAGAAACCGAAAAAGAGTATGGTAAGGAATACCTACTTATTACAAAGCGTGAAGAAAGTAGAAAAATAGTTTTAGAACAACTTCCTTCATTTGAAACTGGGCTATACCACACTAATATTAAGGCACCTACAACCTATGCTGCCCTAAAAATCGTATTTAGAAGCTCTAAACCTTTTCTATCTCTAGCGTGATAGATTAAGCTGCCTAGGTCATAGGATGATGAGAAATATAATTAACAATTCACAGGGACATAATGTCAATGAAAATAATTTTTCAAATCAGGAAGATTTTGTGTGCCCCGCATGTGCCACCGGGAATTTAATTACTAAACCTTCTGCTCTGAAAGCGAAGGATGAAGTCCCTACATTCCTAGACTGTATCCAGAGAGACTTTTTGCGGTCCTATACAGCCCATGTAAGGGTCATTTAGGTATTTTATGGTGCTCATAAATGCTTCCTCGAAATGGTCACATGTACGTTTATTATCTACAAGAGACTACGCTTTTGCAAAGCTAAATCTCGCAGATAATTAAAATTAGAAATAATTTTCCTGATCATTATGTGAAGTCCACCAGAATGGACAACGCTGGAGAATCTTCAAAGGCATTTGATGATTATTGTCTGGTAATGGAAATTAAAGTTGAGTATTCCGTACCGCATGTCCACACCCAGAATGGACTAGCAGAGGCATTAATTATGAGGATTAAATTTATTGCCCGACCACATTTGAAGAATTGTAATTTACCAACTATATGCTAGGGACACGCAGTCCTGCTCGCAGCAACTCTCATCAATTTTAGACCGTCGGCATATAACATCTATTCACATATGCAACTAGTACAAGGGTCAGTACAGAAAATTTCTCATCTTTGAAGATTTGGTTGCAAGATTTATATACCTATACCACTACCACAGCGAACTGCAATGGGCCTTCTCCGAAAGTCTGGGATATACACTGGTTATGAGACAACATCTATAATCAGGTATTTGGACCCTATGACGAGAGATTTGCATACTGCCCGATTCGCTGATAGTATATTAGATGAGGCTAGTTTCCCGTCATTAGGGGGAGGAAATCAACCCCTTAATGAAAATATCAGGAAATAGAGAAGTGCAGAAGATAATTGAAGTCTAGAAAATAATTGAAGTCCATAAGATAATTAAAATCCAAGCACATGGCCCGCGCACTAGTGAAGCAAATAGAGAAGTCCATAAGATAATTGAAGTCTAGAAGACAATTGAAGTCTAGAAGATAATTGATTTGCAAGCATTAGCGAATCAACTGCCTGACCACTTTAGTGATTTGAAGAGTGTAACCAACTCGCATGTGCCTGCACGCAATGCACCGGAAAGAGTTGAAATACCGATGAAGTTATCTCTAATCCCGTCCTAAGGTCTCTAAAAGGACGAGAACTCCGGCCCCTCGAATCCGAAGTAACCAGGGACGCCTGGTGAAAAAGGATAAGAAGGATCGACACCTGACCGATCACCAAGTGCCTGTAACTGAAGGGGAGCCAGTTGAGACCTTGCACCAGTATGGAACCTTCAGAAAAAGACATACTAGAACTGAACATCCCCATGAAATGAGATACCGGCATGGATGTGTGCGCACACATCGGAGCTGGAAAACTAAAGGGACTTGCCCCGTAATTGGAAGCAGCGGTGAGCAAGTAGAAGAATTATAACAATCGCCCCTTGAAGAAATAGCTATAAATTTTGCGACCTCGGGAGAATCTACGAATAAGACAACAGCCAATGTCGATATTTATTTGCAAAGAAAATAGCCACAATCATCGATCTTGATCCAGAGCCTGCATCGCTCGCTGAATGTAAGAAAAGATTAGATTGGGAAGATTGGAAGAAGGCAATAGAAACTAAATTATTATCTCTGAATAAAAGAAAGATGTTTGGGCCTGTAAGCCGCACGCCTCCCCATGTACCTCGTAAGGCATAAGTGGGTATTTGTTCGAAAGAGAAATAAAAATAATAAAGTAAAGTAAGGCTTGTTGTACAAGGTTTCACTCAACATCCAGGAGTTGTTTATGAAGAAACCTATTCCTTGGTCATGAGTGGAGCCACCCTTTAGATATTTAATCTCAATGACAGTAAACTTGAAGTTAAAAGTGAAATTGATGGATGTGGTAACAGCATACCTTTATGGAATATTGGATTCGGATATTTATATGAAGATACCTGAATGTATCCCTGTCCCGAACCAAAATAGAGCAAATAGAAATCTGCATAGTGTGAAACGTAGAAAGGCACTATACGGACTCAAGCAATCAGGCAGGATGTGGTATAATCGCTTGAAGCGACTTTCTATGCAAGAAAGGCTACACGAATAATGAGAATAATCCATGTGTATTTATACGACGATCCCAGGATGGATTTTGTATAATCTCAGTGTATGAAGATGGTCTGAACATCATTGGAATCCTAGAAGGTATTAAGAAAGCAAGCTTTTACTTGGAGTCAGAGTTCGAAATGAAAGATTTGGATAGAACCAAATATTGCCTAGGCTTGCAGCTTGAGCATACCCCTAAAGGAATTTTAGTGCATCAATCAACCTACACTTAGAAGGTGTTAGAAAGGTCCGACTTTGAAAAAGCATACCCTTCGAAAGTGCCGATAGTTGGGAGATCTTTGCAGCAAGATAAAGACCCATACATACCTAAAAAGGAGGGGAAGGAAGTCCTGGGATTGGAATTCCCATACTTGAGCGTAGTAGGAGCACTCATGTATTTAGCAAACTGTACTAGATCGGGTATCGCATTTGCCGTAAACCTACTAGCAAGGTATAGTGTCGAACCTATCAAAGGCATTGGTAGGGATTGAAGGACATCTTCCGATACCTTAAAGGAAGCAAAGAACTTGGTCTGTTCTACAAAAAGAACCAAGACCTAACTATGAATGGCTATGCAAATGCTAGGTACCTGTAGAACCCACATACAGCCAAATCGTAAACATGCTATGTATTCCTCTGTGGTGGAACTGCAATTCCATAGAAATCATATAAGCAGAGTCTTGTATCGACTGCGACAAACCACTTGGAAATAATAGCATTGTACGAGGCCTGACGAGAATGTTATTGGCTTCGGCAGATGATTCATCACATCCAGCAGTCATGTGGATTGAATACCGCACAAACCCCCACTGTTATCTATGAAGATAATGCCGCTTGTATTGCACAAGTGCAGATGGGTTATGTGAAGAGTCCTCTTACTAAGCTTATCAACCCTAAGTTCTTCTATGCTCATGAATTGTAAAAGATAGATGAAATTAAAGTACTGCATACTAAGTCATATGAAAATCTTGCAGATTTATTCACTAAGTCACTTCCAACGCTTAGCTTTGAAAGATGCATACGTGGAATTGGAATGATGGGACTTAGAGAAGTGCAGAATTCAGGGGGAGAACCTTCACGAACTCTTAATTAAAGCTTGATCATGAAGATCGAGTACCCAAAGAATAAATCCTGGAGATTAAATGAAATTGGGTGGATTGTTCTCTTTTTCCTTTGACGAGTTTTCCTGAAGTTTCTTGGCTAAGGTTTTTAACGAGACAATTTGTGCAGCACAGTAGAACGCATGTCATTCACCATTTCTCTAAATTTTTCCCACTAGGTTTTTATAGAGTTTTGATGAGACATGAATATGACGGATGAGTGCCCAAAGGGGAGTGTTAAGAAACCAGGCCCAGGACCTGAGAGTCCTGGCCCAGGTGGGCACCTCATCCACCCAGTAGCCTATATAAAGGAGAGATGACCCCTTATTGTAATCAATATTTTGGAAGAGCAATAAAGAGAAGCCTGAAGTCCCCTCACATCTCTGTGTTCAATCTATTATTCTGTTTTTGCATTGTTCTTACGATTCTGAGTTTGTCTACGAGGTAATCGCTCGGACTGGACTCGCCAAATGGTTCCTCAACAGGGATAATGAAGATGAGGTAGAGGGGGAAGTAAGTTGCTAGTACTTAGAAATAAAGATCGTGTTGACCTGGCTGGCTCATAACCTGTACCTCAATGCATGAAACAATCGAAGCGGCTGACACATGAAACGTTCAACGTAAAGATACCTTCAAAATTGCTATATATCTATCAAATGATTTCTTTGGTGTAACTTATTTGAATTTTTGACCTTGCGATTTGCTTAGAGATTTGTGGTCCAGCCAGCGAGGTCATCTTCTCCAGTGGCGAGTTAGGACGGGTTCACCGAGTTAGGGATTGAATTCACTAGATTAAGGTTTGGGGTTCACCGGTGCTCGAATTTAGAGGGAGGTTGGGGTGGTGGAGGACCGGCGGTGGGTGGCGGAGGCGACAAGAATCGACTAGCATTAGGAAGCGGCAAGCGGCGGTGGCAGATCCGACGACGATAGCGCTGGAGACAGAAAAGAAGAAAAGAAGGGCGAGGCGGGGGGAGATGGAGGCCGGTGGGGAGGAGGAGGATGAGATGAGGCCGCATTGGGGAGGAGACAGTGGCAGCCGCAGTGGAGCTCTAGTGGGTCATGTTAGCGCTAGTGAGGCGCCGCGCCAGTATGAGTCAGCGGTGGCGGCCATGACTACCTGGCACGAGAGAGGAAGAGGGTGGAGAGTGGTTGGAGAGGAGGGGGGTTTTAGATCCAGATGGTTGGATATTTGCTGTTGGATCTCCATCCGTGTGTCCAAAATATGTTTTTTTTTTAATAAAAAAGAAATCTGCCGCATGATATATAAGATATATAAGCACGGGATGGTTTGTATGTTTGACCTGTTCTCCACTAAATTTACGCAATGCAATACATGGATCTCTACCTGTACGTACGGAGCATATGTACAACTTAACGGATGAATGAAAGGACTGGTTAACATTTATCTTCGATCGAACGAACAGTCCCCACACACGCAGACCTGCCGACCTCCAGTACTACAGACTAGACAGAGTCATCCCCAATCACCACCAAAGTTGGAGCACCGAGGTCGTACACTAGCCAAGTGGGCCGGCCGCTTCGCGCCGTAGCACCAATCAGGTTGGTGCGATTTCGAGTTGTGGAGCAGAAAGCCAGAAGCTCGCGCGCGCACGGCGGCTGTCTCGGCATGCACATGCGTAGTAGTGAGATGGTCGCGCTGGTGGTGGCCAGCGACACGGGCTGGACGCGCGTCGCCGCGAGTCCTGCCCGTCCACCGTGGGAAGTGCGACAAACACGGAAACACCCCGGTTAAGAGGCCGATAGATATGGGCGGAGAAATGAAAGCCTGCTTCGGTGCGGTGGCATCGATCTGCGTCACAGCTTCCCGGCCTGCCCGGTTGGCTTCCTTTGCCGCTTCGCGTCTCAACAGCTGGGGCGCAGCAACCAGCGGATATTTTTCGTTTGCATTTTTCATTCTTTTTTTTTGTTGTTGTAAAAAACAGTCAGGCTCTGAGCCCATTCTTGCATCGATGGCTAATATTTTTGTCATTTGTCCTTATTGAGCTTTGTTTTGAATCGTCATTTCTATGTCTTGGATTGTTCTTATTGGGAAATGACGCTTTAATTTCCATCTGTTTTGCTCCATGATCAAATCGGCCCTTTCTTTCAATCTGGATATTTGTCCTCCTAAGAGATAATGGGGCAACTTTTGGTTCCTTACTTTGTTACTTTGGATCGGGGTTAAGAGGTACGGTATTGATTTAACCCGCCAAACATCTATGGGTTAGGAAATGTTAACTTAATCTGATCAAAATCCTTTTTAATTTCCCTAACCTGGAATTAAGCTAACACTAAAAAAGGTGGAATAAGCTCAGCAGACCATCTTGAGTTAATGTTTTTCTATTGCTAACCCTCTTGATTTGGAAAGAGAATGACACTCGTTAGCAACATCTGAGAAAAATATTTGGTACAAACTAGACCCTTCCGTTAGGGATGCCTTTCATCACTCGTATTTTTTTTTTTAAAAAAATTGAGTGTTGAATTGCGAGTAGATTGTCTACATTTCCTTAACGACTCAATCTTTCGGATGAAGCGGTGAATACTCGAAACTCCACGCTCTTAGGTCTAGAAGACCTAATTTAGGCCAGGAGTATATGTCTTATTCAAGCGTTTTGAAACACAGTTTTTTTTTAGAAACAAAGGGTGTCTTAACCCCAGTTCCATTTATTTAAGAAACGAGGTTCAGAGTTCATGGTTTTTTGCTCCGAATTACATACTTTTTCCTTGCAACAGAACAGCATAGCAAACGGCACAGATCCACTTTATCATCAAACACTTGACCCCTACTGCATACATTTTCATTCATCTCAGCATCAACAAACTCACACAGATCCTTATTCTTGTGTCCTTTAGTGCACCTTCCAGCCAAATTGTCTGAGCTTCAGTGAGCGTCATAATCTCCAACTCCAAGTCAGCAGTTGTGGCCCTCTCATCTTGTAGTCTAATTGACAAATGCAAGCATCCATCTTCTCCATGTCATGTACTGTAATGCCTAGAGAAAGTAATGGATGCTGTGTGAGTGGACTTGGTCCATGGGTGATGGGTCCCACTGGACAGTGTAGAGTGTGGGTGGTTAAAAGACAAGTCTGGTATGCAGTTGTATCGATCAAGGAAATGAAATGAATCAAACTTTCCCCACTGGTTCTTCTCTGTTCTTCCCCTTTGTTCTTGCTGCCTACCTAATTCCAATCTATCTTGTTTGATTTTTACCAATTGCTCTCACATCACCGTGATTCTTCAATGGTGGTCAAGAGGAAACTATCTGGATGGCACTTGGGCACTCACGTCGTCGCGATTTGCTCGACGACAGCAACGGGTCATGACACTCCAGTTGTGTAACCGGCTGGGCAGATGAGTCTCCATTTCCTCAGTGACGCAGCTATTCTTCTCCACAGTACTTGCATGCCCAACCACTGTTTATTCTGAAAAAACATATCATTTCCTTGCCTCCACAAACACCACAAAGTAGCTGAGACCACCGTATTCACTATATCTATCTACATATTCCTTTCTAAGAAAAGGACTAATCGCACATCATTTTTGTAAGTAGGGAAACCAATTTGACCAGATACGGAATAAAGTGAGAAAACTGGGCAACCAAAGGCATGGCAAAGTTCAAGAATACAGTGATAGGTATTTTTGGCTATAGTTTTTATTTTTCCCATTTGGGAATACTTTACAAGCTATTTGTACCAAATAAAGATACTTTACAATACCAACCGGCCAGAATATTAAGCTGCCTTCTGTTTCCCCTAGCTAGACTCCTAGAAACCAGATCGATCGAGGGCACCCACTCACGTACTATTGCTAGCAAAAAAAAGCCGCTAAAACGCAGAGTTTTAGGCGTGCCGGCCGCTTTTTATCATGTTCCGAACCTTCGCACACCACGCAAAGTTGGGAAGAAAGAGAGGGAAAGCGATGATGCCCCCGGTCGCCCTCCGCCTTTGTTCCCCAAAAGCGAGGGCCGACCCAACCCGATGAGCTGCTCGATCGCCGGTATTGGATGCCATGCCAGGCACGATGCATGGTGCGCCGCGCACAACCGCAACCAATCACCAAGTGCGCCTTACATTACGTACGTGCAGATTGCAGTGCTAAAATGATCGTTAAGACAAGCACTACAAATACGCGAGTAGCAAGTGTGTCGTCTCACTTACTAGCTATCGATTGATCTCAACTGTTGAAGATGCATTCATATATGAGTACGGCGTACTCTGTTTAGTCGTAGTAGCCGAGCTAGATATGGGTTTCTTGTTCGCGAGGAGCTTTGCTGTTCTTGCTCTCCTCTGTGTGCTTCTTCCTTGCCATGCGAAGCTCTCGACCAAGTTCTACGCCAAGACGTGCCCCAAAGTGGCCACCGTCGTGCGGTCGGTGATGGCACAGGCCGTCGCCAAGGAGCCGCGGATGGGCGCGTCCATCATTCGACTCTTCTTCCACGACTGCTTCGTCAATGTGAGTAACTTTGATAAAGTACTGTATATTGATTGCATTCTTGGCCTTACCTAGTTGAGTGTGCATTGACGCGTGAGAATGCTTGCACAGGGGTGTGACGCGTCCATCCTCCTGGATGACACGCCGACGTTCACCGGCGAGAAGAACGCCGGCGCGAACGTCAACTCCGTCCGCGGGTACGAGGTGATCGACGCCATCAAGGCGCAGGTCGAAGCGGCCTGCAAGGGAACCGTGTCCTGCGCCGACATCGTCGCCTTGGCGTCTCGCGACGCCGTGAACTTGGTTAGTGTAGTGATATCAGAGCAGAGTGGAGTGTGCAATACATGTACACATCTCTTGACGCCACAGCAATGTAAATTTCAGCTCGGGGGCCCGACGTGGAACGTGCAACTAGGCCGGAAGGACTCGCGCACGGCGAGCCAGAGCGGGGCCAACGCCAACCTCCCAGGACCCGGCGCCAGCGCCGCATCGCTCGTCTCGGCGTTCGCGGCGAAGGGGCTCTCAGCCCGCGAAATGACGGCGCTGTCCGGCGCGCACACCGTGGGGCGCGCGCGCTGCCTTTTCTTCCGCGGCCGCATCTACACCGAACCCAACATCAACGCCACATTCGCGGCCGCGCGGCAGCAGACGTGCCCGCAGACCGGCGGCGACGGCAACCTCGCGCCGTTCGACGACCAGACGCCGGACGTGTTCGACAACGCCTACTACAAGAACCTGGTGGCGCAGCGCGGGTTGCTGCACTCCGACCAGGAGCTGTTCAACGGCGGGTCGCAGGACGCGCTCGTGAGGAAGTACAGCGGCAACGCTGGCATGTTCGCCAGCGACTTCGCCAAGGCGATGGTGAAGATGGGCGGCCTCATGCCGGCGGCAGGGACGCCGACGGAGGTCAGGTTGAACTGCAGGAAGGTGAACTAATAAGAGTGGTTACGTATGTCAAGTTTGCTTGTGGCTAAGAGCCCAAATTTAATTACAAGTGTACTTTTATGAGATTATTGGGGCACGCATGTAGGATGTGACTATTATATTTTCTTCATTTATTATGTCCTGATGATCAGGACGTGAAATTAGTTTGGCGCTTGCCCGGCAATATCAAATAGCACGTAAGTTTGGAATACAAGATTTTCCTAGGAATTTGTAGGAGCATAATTTAAAAATAGTATATGTATTTTTCTCTAGAAGTTACGTGAAAAATTCTAATTTTCCGATAGGGCCAATGTTAGCACTTTGAGTTCACGTGTCCAAAATTTAATTGAATATATATATATATATATACACACACACACACACGCAATGGGGACGATCGTCCCTCTCCCCTAACCGTGACTCACGAGCAAGTCGACCACCCACTTCTTCTGCGCCGCATTAGGTAACCATTCCCGTCCCTCTCACCTCGCCTCCATCTCGCCGCCTCTCCTCTCCTCCACCTCCCATCCGCGAACCCCCGGTTGTTGTTCCCTCTGCTACACGATCCCAATCCCCCACCTTGCCTCCTAGTCCCACGTGCGTCGTCCACCGAGCGCATCCACAAAGGAACGCGTGCCTCCCAATCTACCTGCCATTCCCCCTCCTCTCCCTCTCTTTCACCGAGGGCATCCATGAAGGAACACACTGCCTCTGCTTCGGCTGTCGCGCCTCCATCACACTACCGTTGTTCCGGCCATACCGTCGAGCTCCCCCCCCAAACCACTACGCCACGTCGCATTCCACAACCTCACGGACAAGACCCCTCCATCAATTTTGGGATTCCACCATAGGAGCCCGCGCCGCGGTCATCTTTCCCAACTCCGGCCGAATCCGCCCCTATCGATGTCGTTTCTCCTCTGGTAATCCTCTCATCGATTCCTCTCCATGGGAGCACCTCCTCACTACTCTCTACTTCTCCCCACCACTCATTCCCTCTCTTCCTCACCCAGTCGCCTCCCCCAAGGTGAGCCACCCACGCCGTCCCGGGTCGTCGCTGCCAGACCACCTCGGTCTCCCTCCGCCCACATTGTTGGCTCCGGTAGTACCCCCTCACTTTCCTCGTGCTCATGCCCCCCTATTCTTCCCTTTCTCCCTCTCCAGCGCCCCCGCCCCCTTTCCTCCCCCACAGCCGGCCGCCGCACGCTGCTACCGACCGCCTCAAGCTATGCCGCCACCACCGCTTGGACCACCTCCCCTCCCTAGTTCCATTTTTGCCACCTACGTTCGCCGCCTCCGTCTCCATCGTCGGCGACTACCACCGCCCGAGCCGCCTCCCCTACTCCTCTGTTCTGCCTCTGCTCCTTCCCTCTTCTCTCTGTGTTTGTTTCTCTCTCTCTGGCAATGTCAGGTGGACCCCCCCTCCTCTCTCTGTCTCCCTCTCATGTGCATGACAGTGGGCCCCACAACAAAATGGAAGGCTAATAGGAAGGAAAATTAGGAAGGAAAATCTGTAGGTTAGTTAGTTCATTTCAGTTAGCACTTTGCAATATCAATTGATCAATGTCAATTCAAAATGGTTAGTGTGCTAACAAGCAAATCTTATCTTATATTATCCCACGCAGCGGGGAGAATCGTCCCACCCTTCTCTCCTATTCACACGCTCCCACACATGGGTCCTTTTATTTCCTCGAACCGCTCCACCCCACATCTTCCATCTCAACCCTTCCATGCTCACGCTCCTCTCCCCTCCTGGACTTCTCCCATCCTAGACACCAACTCACTGCCCCACCGCTGGTAGGAGAAATGGACAAGGAGAATGTGGCCCACTTCCTCGGCTATGGCGTAGTGAAATCCGACCATTCTCAACGACTGGAGGGGACAAAGATGCAGATCGAGCGTGGTGGAGCCATGGAGGTCACTGTGAGACCCTCAAATATTAGAATGTACCGAATTAAAATTATACTAGTAGCATAATTCTTAATTAAGGAACAGTGCAATTCCTTCATTAAAAATCATACTAGAAGCATAATGATAACAAGTAACAATTCCAATATTCAGTTCCGGATATATGTCATGCAATAGTTCGTGATTAGTGACTATTAGCATATATCCTTTAAACAACATTGCATCATACACATACAAGACATACATTCACATAATTATACATAACAGGTTACATCTGGGTTCGGTTGCTATAGTAACCGAGTTTAGCTACAGCAACAGATGACTTTGGTCATCGCCAAAAGTGCAACAACGGAAGCAAAATAAACGATAAAAACCACCAACGGCCCCATCATCCCGCAGGATATTGTGTGGAGACTAGAACTAGCCTCACTCGTTAGCGTCATCCTGATCGGCGCTAACGGGCATCTCATAAAGATAACCATCTTCACCTGCAACAAGAGGTCATAAACCCTGAGTACGGATGGTACTCAGCAAGACTTACACAAACTAATAAAAGAAAGTGGTTGGTGGAACCTATACAAAGGAATAGAAATTTTACATGCATAAGGTTAACAACAGGAGGGTTATAAAGGTTCAATTTGCAGAAAGCGATACATCTTAATCTACCTTTGCTAAGTTTTGACAAAGCAATTTTAATAAATCAATTTGGACTAAAACAGTAAGTAATTGAGAATCATAAGCATAAATAGTAGCAATAATAAGTCACAGCTCACAATTAAACCGTGCATGACAACCATCATGCTGAATAATTACCAAACCAAACTTAGAGTAAAATCTATACAGGTGACATCAATTCAAGTGTCGTCCGTAACCATGGACACGGCTATTCGAATAGTTTTAAAACCTTGCAAGGGCGTACATCTTTACCCACATGACTTAGTTAGCCTGTAAGCCTCCGGAATAATAGCACACTGCCTTTGGTGTGCCGGCCGGGGAGACTAAGATTTGGTATTTTTCAACAAGTTGACACTATTGAGTTGGACGACCCATGTGGGGCTGATCCCGCTTAAACAACGACTGATAGCATCTATTCAACCGGAGCCCACATGTTGTGCCGAGAATGCCGACCCAATCAATTAAATGCGAACTCGTGCATAACTGCACATATTAGACCGCAGTCGGGGCCCTGAAGGTACGTACATGTGATGGAACACATCTACGCCCTCACCCTTCTAAGAACATCTGATATCGATATAAACTCCACATGGCATACGACACGGCCCGAAGACTTAAGCATCTATGCCATATGAAATCAATACACATGTCCTTACTCTCCTGTTTCCAACTCAATAGCATTAACCCTTTACTTAACCAAACAAAGGCCCATACACGCGTGTGGAAGTACGTTGGGGCTTGAGTTAGATTGTCAGAGTTCAGTCCTTAATCAATCCAGACAAGACATCCACATTTCCCAATTCTCGTGCACAAGGCACCATCACTAGCATCCACTTATCCAGATTTGAAATAAGTTAACAACAAGATTTAGAGTCATTTCAGGTTTAAATAAACTGATCAAGGAATCAAAATAAATAAAATTTATTTGTTGTTCCCAGGTTTGACAAGATAAGCTTGTCAAACACTACCGTTCTATGGACTGCATGGCTAAGCAAAAGTTAAAACTAAATATTATAATACCACAAACTACCTTAGGTTGAGTGTATGATTAAATTCAAGGTAAGCCACAAGTTCAGGTTATAACTAACTAAGAATAGAGCACAATTACTTTTTTTGAAAATTGCATGCAACAGTGTCACTGTATTTTGTAAATCTACAGTTCAAAAGATTAGGATCAACATGGTGCAGAGAGGAGGCTTGCCTTGGTAGTAATAAATAACCTCTTGCTCAGGTTCTTGCTGCTCAGCAAAAGACTCAACAATCTCAGAAGAACCAGTATCTAAAAGAAAATAAAAAATCAATGAACACAGAGAAAAACAGAGGAAAGCATGCATACAAAGAATGTATGGTCAAAGGCTTAATGCACTATTAGCAACATGTTTAAGGTACATTAATTTAATTAAGAATAGTAAATTACAACTAACTTTTATTAGTACTATTCACTATAGTTTGGAATTCAGGTTGAGCTACAGTTTCAGATTTTTGAAACTGGAACAGGACAGTTCATATTTGAGTTACTTGTCTAGCTAAGCATCATAAATGAAATATTGTACTGAAGCTAAGAGTTTTTAAACTAGTGCTGACCTAACTGATCTTTTAATAACTATTAATAGCAACTTAAGAAAATAGACCCGTGCTGTCTATGTTGTCGGTTTGACCCATAATAAAAACAGCAAAAAGCCCCTTTCCAGAGTTCGGTGTCTTAAAGAAATACACAAAATGAGAACCTTAAATGGAAGTTAAAGTTATCTGGGAGGTAATTAATATCACCACCTATTAATGCCAACCTTAACTGCCCGGTTTAAGGAAAGAAAGAAGGGTTGAGCATTTGTCGGTTGGACCGACAATAAGTAACAGAGATAGAATTGCAATAATAAATGATCTGGGGCTCTTAATAACCCAAAAGGAGGTCTACTAATGATATTAGGGTTTACCTAGGACCTAAGTAAGCTAGTACTGGTAAGAGAAACCCTAAGTTTTGAAAACGATACGAAAGACCGAAAAGTTATAAAAATAACTTTTCAGTTTAAAGAAGTTTGGAACATCACAGGAGCAGGTGAGTGATTTCAGTGAGCTAAAGATGTCCTTAGGAAGTCTAAGATGACAAGAATCAGGATTCCAACTTACTAGCTAGGGTTGGAGAAGAAGAAGAAATCAAGTTCTTGGTCAACAGTGAAGACCCAAAGTCCTTTACACTAGTCTGACCAAACAAAAATGGTAGAACTAAGGTTCTAAGGACCATTAGGTACATTCTTGATAAGAAAAGATGAAATCTAACTCACCAGGAGGAGGTTTCACCTAGGTGGTTTTCCACTGGCTCAAGTTGACAGAAAGGAAAACCCTAAGTTCAACCCTACAAAAGATGCCCAAAATCCATATTAGCATGAGATTTAGTCATGCTTAAAGTTGAACAAGGGTGAGAGCAAGAAAGCTTCACTGTGCAGGAAGACAAACTAGTGGAGCTTCTTTCGGTCAACAATGGCAGAAGGTAGACAATAGGGTTTATATAATGGTAGAGCTCCCAGATCAACCGAGAACTCTCCAGAGCTAATGAGGTGGCACTAAGGATAAATATCAAGAGAATATTCTTATTTTTACTGTGTACTACCACCACTCCGGCGAGGATGTCGGTGACGGCGCAAAATAGGAGAGGGAGGGAAGAGCTGCCACTGACACGCGGGTCCCAGAGCCGTCACAGCCATGCACAGCACGTAGCAAGCCTCAAGTTACAGCCACCGTCCGATCAGAAAAGAACGGCTGTGATGAGATGGCCAAAACACACTGAACCGGTATCAAGCAATATGGGCCACGCGATCTCAAATGGACGACCAAGATCTAGGGGAGGTCTGGGGTGGTCCGAACGTCACAATCTACGAGGACCGTCCGATTATACTTCAACGGCCCAAGATCTGGTACGCGCTGGTGAGCTTCGGCCCAAAAGGAAGTCACTATTGGATCTAAAACCAACGGCTAAGATTGATAGGAGGTGCGGATGGTCCGAAGGTCACAATGGCTATAGTCCGTCCGATCTAGATTCAACGGTGGAGATCATGTGGTGCGTCCGGATGGTCCGAACAGCCCACAAGATCTGATCCATTGGTCAAGGATCCAAGGGCTCGCATGCTTTTCAGTTTCCGCCATTTAAATGGCATGACCTGAGGATCGCGCGCCGCACATTTTGGATCCAACGGTCACTATTGGAGGGCGGTTTGGAGTGGTCCGAACGGCCCATTAGATCTGGCCCATTCGTGAGGAATTCGACGGCTTGGATTCGCTGAGAGTTTGGACGCGTCTTAACGTGATGTGGCTGAGCCACTTCAAGACCGGGTTGAACTCAATGGGTTGGGGTTGAGTCGCTACAGTACCGATGTTGGGTTTAGGCCGGAAGTATTGACCCAAACCAATTTAAACTTTCAAAAGTTTGACCGGGCCTTTAAAAATAGCAAATAAATTTGTAAAATTATGAAATTTTGCAGAACTGCTACTGGGATGGTATATTCCCAAATAAATTTTTGAAACCACTGTTTCTCCTTTTGAAATACATAAATAATTCATTTAGGCCGAATAGGTTTTATTTAAAAACAAATATTTTTCTTAAAATCAAACTAATTTCTAAAAATTCAACAAAAAATATTTTTGGCAAAAATAATTCATCTGGCCTTTGAATAAAATACTTCCCAGTCTTGATACCAACATTGAGTGGTATTTCCTTTTGAAGCTTTAATCAAATTGGAGTTTTGAGCTAGAATTTGGGGAAAATTAGATTGTAACATGTTGCCTAATTTGTCAAAATGAACAGTGATGCCATGAACAGCATCTCATTACTGTTTATTAGGGCTGAGGCTGTTACAGTCACGGGGCATGGGATCTGGATGATGTAGTAGCGGCGGTGATTCCGTATATGTGGGCGAAGGAGGCGTCGCGCCGCCACACCTGCGGATCCTCTCGATTGCTCTCCCTAGACTATTTAGGACATCTAAATAATTCACCAATCCAAAATGAGTCGAGGGTGGAATGGTTGCTAGGCAGCTGTAGAGATCGGGGAGGGAGGTGGAGGAAGAGGAGGCACTGGTGCCCGCAGCGGAGCTGCTCATAGGGGCCAAGGTGTGGCGGTGCATGACGGTGTATCGCGACTGCAAGGGCGACTACATCGGTGTCCCCGACGACCTGCACCTCACCAAGATCGGCTCCAAGCAAGGTGTCGTGCATGGATCCACATCTCTTTTCATGTCTTCAATTAGTTTAGATCAGTATACTTTGGGTTTTATGATAGCCGTGGAGGTTGTGGGGCACGGGATCTGGACGATGCTACATCGGTGGTGATTCTGTAGACGTGGGCGAAGGAGGCGTCGTGCCGCCACGCTTGCGGATCCTCTCAATTGCTCTCCCCTAGACTATTTTGGACGTCTAAATAATTCACCAATCTAAAATGAGTCGAGGGTGGAATGGCTGCTACAGCGGCTGTAGAGATCGAGGAGGGAGGCGGAGGAAGAGGAGGCACCGGCGCCCGCAGCGGAGCTGCTCATGGGGGCCGAGGTGCGGTGACGCATGACGGTGTATCGCAACTGCAAGGGCGACTACATCAGTGTCCCTAACGACCCGTGCCTCACTAATATCTTCTCCAAGCAAGGTGCCGTGTGCGGATCCTCATCTCTTTTCGTATCTTCGATTAGTTCAGATTAGTATACTTTGGGTATTATGATCTTATTGGAGATCGATTGGTTCAGTAGTTCTACACATTGTGGTGGTTCTCTAAAAGGGATCCGACATATTGCTTGTCGTCGCAAACATGTGATTTTTTTATTATAAAAAAGTAATTTGCTAAGTGCTTCTTTACGCTAAAATAAGCTATCTTGAAATTGAGGCCATTAATTAGGAAAATGTTATTGCCATTTTGACGAGGATATGATAATCCTCATTTAATTATTTATCTGAAATTCTTATTATGAATAATAATGTCATCGTATGGTTCAGCCAAAATATTCAAATATGATTTAAATCAAGTCTATGGTATTGTCTTACTATAGAGATTTTGAAAAAATGATTTTACTTGTGAAATAAATGAAAATTTGTTTGGACTTGGGCGAAATGGATGTTTGGATGGTGCACGTTGATGCATGGGATCGAGTCATTTCTATGATCGAGGCCTAGGGGTTATTTTGGAAGTCGCCCAAGTCAGTTAAGGATTGGTCTTCGAGCCGTATCTTGCTAAGCCCCATCGTACTACCACAAGTCCAGAGTAGGGAGAACTAGGCTAAATAATTTGTAACATTTTATCGTGGTTGTGCCTGGTTGCGTGGGTGTCAGAATGACCTACTTTTATCTATTCCCACATGGTGCAAGAGGGGGCTTAAATCCGGTGGATGGTTCAATCCAAAGGAAGCAAAACCTTAGCGAGGCATAACTACATTGGGATGGTGCACTATAAAGTCCTTGTGATAATCACTTAGTTGCACACCTTCGGAAGTGTGTTAGACGAACATTAAAAGTTGATTATCTCTTATGGGTAAAGTTGTACAACCTCTGCAGAGTGTAAAATTATTTGAATAGCCGTGTCCACGGTCATGGACATGCTGAGCAAAGCCACTCAAAGTTGGACTTTGGTTTTGATTTCAAATGGTTTTGACAAATGATTTTGGATAGTTTATCCAATTGGGAAATTGGACGGTTAGCCATGTGATAGGAGGGTATCCATCACCATATTTCATATGGAGGTTATGCTACTATAAAACTTGAGAGTTTATAAAATGAATTTTAGTTATAGAATAACTGCTTAGGAACTTAGTACTAATATTTAAAGAAAACATTACTTTATGCAAATTCAACCAATAAGCCTTCCTTTGATAAATCCTTACATGCATTATAATCTATTATTGGGTGTAACTTGCGGAGCACAGGAGTTGTGTTCATCCTTGCTTAATGCAATAAATTTCAGAGGAGAAGGACTTCACTATCAGTGTGGATTGCGACGACTAGGCCGCTACCCTAGTCGATTGCCTGTGGCAGATCAGTTGGACTCTACTACGTCTTCTTCATCTTCAGCTGTGTTTGTTTATTGTTGGCTTGTAAGCCTTTCTTGTAATAAACTCTGTTGATTATTAATAAAGTTGTGCGATTTTTGGATGTTACCATATTTGTCTACTGTGTGAACTAGCTACTGATCATGGGACTAGTTCAGAAATACACAGAGGATTTGGGGGTGTTACTCCCGGGTCCAACATAATCGGAACAAAGTTTCCCCTAACTGGAAAGGTCCTTACACTGTGGTCGAAGTTACGCGACCAGGTTCAGTACGACTAGTAATAGAAGATGACCGAGTTAATCTCTCTAATTCTTGGAATATCGACCAGTTACGCAAATTTTATGTGTGACCAACCATCCCGACACTAAAGTATCAGGTTCTTTCTATCTTTATTGTCTTATTTTGAGTAGCGCTTTGATAATTTTTCGATCATTTTTATTAAACACCTAGTCTTTCTTTACACTGGTCGAAAGGACGGTAACATCACCTAGTCGAAGTCTTTCCTCTCTGTACGTGGTCTTGCCCACTAGAAGGAACTTCCTAGTGTCGATTCGTTCCTCACTTTTGCTACCAACACAAAGAGCTCGGGTTCAACAAACATTGTCGAAATATTTTCAAGCCAACTCTTTTCACCTTAGTTTATTTCTTCATTCATTAAAAAAAATACTCTAAGTAGAGTACACTTTTGTAATTTGTTTGACTACTTTTGGTAAACTCAGTTCGTTACTACTGGTCGGAGAAAGACACAACACCTTGTTGAAGTTTTTTCTCTCTGCACGTGGTCTTGCCCACTAGAAGGAACTTCCTAGCGTTGTCTTATTTCTAACTCTTGCTACCAGAGCAAACCTACCAAGTCCACTGGAAAAGGTCGAAGGAATTTTTAAGGTACTCTAGACGTTTGTCTAACTCAAGTTGCCGCTCTTGATTTGATTTATCTGGTCGGAGAGGGTAACATCACCTAGTCGAAGCCTTTCCTTTCTGCACGTGGTCCTGCCCACTAGAAGAAACTTCCTAGTGTCGACTCGTTCCTACTCTTACGACCAGTGCATGATAATCGTGATTGAAAACTATAAGTTAACCAAACTTCTCTTTTTTTTAAGAAAATCCTTTTTAACACTATTTACTTAGTTTATCTAAATAAACTAAGCAAATAGTCGGAGGATAGGATAAAGTTATTAATATGACTTCAATTCTTAGTCTTAATTTCCTTTTTCTTTTCTTTGTCTTATGAGTTACTAACTACTCGATGAGACAATTTGCAAGAAAAAGAAAGGATTATATACATCAACAAAAACTTATCTTTACAGGTTTCTATTACAAACTACTCTGACGAGGGAGATCCTATTTGCATCTCCTCCATGACCTTCTTGCTAACCGACTGCATTTCTTCAATCAATCGCTCCACTTTTGCTTCAGAGCAGTCGAAGTCGGCTTTGATTGGCTGCAGACTAAGATTGGGGTCATAAACTTTAAGTTTTGCTAGAACATAACTTACTGTGCCTTCGACCACCTCTTTTATCGAATCAACTTGGTTTGTTTTCAGAGTGGTCACCAACTCTTGCAAAGTCCTGACTTGTTCTCCAATGATACTCATGTGAGCAATTACCATGTCTTCACGAGGAGTTACCTCCTCAACACGTAGCCCACTAAGTACATTGTTCAAGAGGGAAATGTTGTCCTGAAGGTTAATCTTCATCGACTTCATCTCCTCTTAATTACGAGTCGAAGCTCCACGGAGTTGTTTTATTTAGACTGCTTGCTCTGAAAAGAGTAAGACTAATCAGACAAAATAACCCTTAAAGTACTGGAAAACTGGTGGCAGGTAAAGAGTTGCTTACCTGCTAGTTGATAGTCTAACTTCTTGACTTCATCGTTATGGGAAGTAGTGCTCTTTACATATCGCTCTTCCCACGACTTTATCTCATGATCTTTTTCTTTGGCGATACGAGAAATCTCATGAACAATCAAGGTATTTGTGAGAACCCGGGGTATTTAACTTGTAATACTTAACCATTAAGATGATTCAAGCATTACAAATCAAATATCATGACTCTCGGCGTATATGTATTTCCCAGAAGTGCAGTACACATACCCCATACAAAAATTATGCATCAATTCCATTCAACACATAGAATCCAAAGATACAACTAAGCAATCCAAAAGACATACAATATAAAGTTATTACAAAAGGGGCCAACCGACCAAATGACAACTAAAGAGTCTTAAATAACAGCGGAAGCAAGGTGCCATAAGATGGCGATAAACAAAAGCCAAGTAGTGTGCCTTAAATCCACAAGGCAACCAACCGGGCCACCAACCTAGTCGTTGAAACCACCGCACATCTCGCAAAAGTGGAACCCTTGGGGTTCAACTTCCTCCTCTGCAACAATTTATTAAGCAAATCAAATGAGTACAAAAATGTACTCGCAAGACTTACGTGTAGAGTAACAGGCCTATATAAATAGCTACATGCAAGCTTATTTAAGTGGAGTAGGCTCTAGACTCATTTTCAGCATAAAGCAAGTTTTCATTTGCAATAATTTAATAGATTGAAAGCAGTTTTATAATCTAATTTTTTTTATAACAACAGCGGTAAATAAGTAACAAATAATAACATGACATCCTGGAAGTGGCTAACCCAATAGCCACCACAACAATAGCATGAATTCCCCATTCATACCACCCACATCAAGTTTTAATTAAATGTTATAGTCTAGTTCTTGCACGACCTTACCAAGCATGTCCATAACCTAGGACGAGGCTATTCGAATAGTTTGAACCCTGCAGGGGTGTACCAATGTACCCACATGTCAGACCGCCTTTTTGCCTCCGGAATGAGCACACTTCCTTTGGTATGCCGGCACGGCTAAGTCCTATGAGATATTTCCAATATTGTGCATTAACTACGAGTCGCCCATATGGGAGGAAGCCCCATATGTTGATGCGGAGTCATCAAAGATGCTCATCTCCTTATAAAGGACGATGCTCCTTGCAGTGGATAACCTCCACCACTACTCACCCAAACACACACAAGTTTCTTTTTCAACACAACGCACACATTCACCATGCGACCCGGAGCTAACACACGCCAAAGTACTAAGTCAAGAGAGGTCCCATATCCCTCTCATGTGGTTAGCACGCAAAGCACTTGGCTTAGTGACATAAGTAACTCGGTCCTTGGGGACTTAGGCACCATTCAATTCACACCCAACAGATCACACCAACATCCATTGTGCCCAAGTCATGAAACAATTTTATTTTCAGTTTTTGACTTTACAAAGTAACAAAGCACAAGGTGCTGAGCATAGTGATAATAATAATTTTGTGTGATCAAGGTTATCGACTAAGTCGATAACCGCCCAATTCTACCGGTAGCTAAGCATTTCTAAGTATGACACCGCAAAGATAATCAAAGAGCATAATTAAATCACCGGGCTCTAATTCACCAGTGATATTAATAACTTATGTTTTGTGGCAAGGGATGACAATTTAAGGGCAACCATGCAATAGGAATAGCTACCTCTAATCGGGAAAATTACTTTGACACAAAAGCATGCATACATACAATTTGTAAACAAAGTATTAGACTTGAAAGTAATAGAACATTTATGATCAAACTGCTTGCCTTGCTGAAGATTACTTTCTTGCTGCAGAGGATCACTCACGGTTTCAATATAATCGTCGGAACCTACCGAAAGAATCGGAAGCACAATAAGAAACGAATAAAACCGAAAAGACCCAAAAATTCAAAGTCATCCAAAAATCATGAAAAATTTACATAAGCTAGAGCATGATTTTAGGTGAATTTAGCAACAATAATCAATTGATTTGGATGTTCTATGCAAAAGTTATGGCAGTTTGAAAGTCAGTTTTCCATAAAATTCAATTTAATTGCTGCCGGTTACTGTTCATCCGATTAATTGTTTTGGTTAAAATTTCCAGCGGGGTGGTGTACTTGAAATTTTTATGGTAGGTAGAGCACCACATGAGATGAACAATGGAATTTGATTCACCTCATTTGGAGCTAAGATGAATTTCCTATGATTTTTCAAAGTCATGAAAGTAGTGCACATGTTACATGTAAAATAAGATTTTTAGTAATAGTATCATGCTCACAACCTATTTTACAATAAACTACACTAACAGAGGAATCCAACAAAATTGGGTTTACTCAATTTGCAGTTACAGAGAAATACTTATGCATTTTTGAAGTTAAAGCAATTTGTAATGCAACAATATTACTAATCCTAAAGTAATTTTGCCAAAAGTGTTTCCTGTAACAGTAACATGTTCCAAACTTATGCCAAGTTAAAGTACATTAAAAATCAAAACCAACAAAATTGGTTTCACTCGAATTGGAGTTAAAATGAATTAGTTATAATTTCTTTGAAATTGACACTATAGCATAAGGTCTACTGTGCATTACGAATAAACCTTTTTCCGCACAGGTTCTTAGATTTGTTCCCTTATTTAACCTAGATTCTAATAACTACAGCAAAATTTCTAATCTCAAATATTTCCCAACATATTAATTTTGCCAAAACAAAGCATTCTCAGTTTGTTAAGGACATCCATAAATGCTTATTTTTCAGATTTGCTTGCCTTCTAAATAATTTTACTCTTTTAGATTAAATACTAATGGCTAGACAATAAAATGTTTACTTTACTGATTTTTGACTTGGGGTATTATCTAATGAATTTCTCTAAATCCATCTTGATGAGTTGGTATCATAATCACTGTACTTACTTTGATTAACCTTCTCGACCAACATTGCAATAACAAGGATTTTGCTATTATTCGATAGATGTTCAAAAGTTAAAAGAATCAAGAAAACTCTAACTACTTGAGTTAGTTATGTTATTACGCACTGCCAATATCAATTTTTGACCTAAACACATTCTCTGTTCATGCATTCAATTAGATGAATTTTCTTAGTATGAGTGTTTGTTATCTAGATCATCTTACTACAACATATACTCATTTATTAATCAAAGCCTTTAGTGATCTAATTGCTAAACATAGCTCTAAGCACTAAACTCCCTTTTTTGCTCATACACTTCATTAGAAGGAGTTTGCTACTATGAAGTTTTGTTGATTAATCTCCTCACTTCATTCAAATTTCCATTTACTAATTACATTTAACATGCAACAGTAGAAACAATGCCATGCTTATGATGATGCAACATGCATAAATAAATATCGAAATCTTGATAGCATAATAGGACTAAATATTTTACCGTCAGACGCACTAGGCATGCGACTACCACCGACGACGTCTTCTTGGCTCCGTGTCCGCGTTGTCGTCGCCGAACTTCGTCTCACACGCTTCTCATCGGCTCGCCTCTCGTCTTTGTGCCGGGCTGCAGCCGCCGCGGCGCCGTCCACCGATCCGCTCACACGCCGCCCACCGCTTGCATGCATCGCCGTCGGCGATGCTGCTGCCTAGCCGCTTGCATGTCTTCTTGATCGCAATTGCAATGATTGTTGCCGCCAAGAAGACGCGAGCTGCCACAACTGCACTCCACGCCACCTGCTCCTCCACGCTTGCGGCACCACCTCCGGGCCACCTTGCCGAGCTGCCCTCACCACGCCCTTGGCCACTATGCTCTACCACCGCCGCCACCTTGCACTACATGCTTGCAATGCTTGTCTTTGCCGTCGATAGTGCATCAATCACATTCTGATCGTGTTTCTTCCTCCTTTCTTGCAAAACTCTCAAACAAACTTGCATGCGAAAAGTACTAGTATGGATGGGAAGCTTAAGCGATGAGGAACGCGATGGCGTGACATGCATAGATTGATTTTGTGTTCTTGGAAGTGATTGGAAGGAGAGAAGGCTTAAGATGGACATGTGTTCTTGCTTGGGGGAGAAAGCAATGACTAGAAGTTCTACTCTATTGGGAAGAAACAATGGCGTGGAGGGGATGTCTCTTGGCTGTGCTAGGAGGGATAAAAGAAAAGAATAGCATGGGAGAGACGATGTTTCGGTTGTGGCAAAAGAATGGCAGACCATGTAATGCTTCGGCTGGAAAAGTGGATGGAGAGTGAAGCAAGAAATGGCAAGGAGAAAAAGGGGTTCGGCTGGGATGAGTGAAGAAAATTGCTGTGTAGTGGAGGTGGCAGTAGGGAGTGAAAAAGAAATGGTAGTGAATATAGCAGTGTATTTTTCCCTCATTTTTTTTAACTTGCGCAAACGACCTTGCATGTGGAAACCGCTTGCGAAAATGGAATGCTTGCGCGACAACGAACACAACGGTATAACATGCGTCGCACGATTTTAGGTTTTTAGTTGTGATTGCGAGGAGAGAAGTTAGGGAAAAGAGTGAACGCGCAGGCGTTTCATCTGCTACCTATTCTCCCTTTTTGCGAACTCGCTCAAACTGCCATGCATGCGAAAACAAATTGTGGAAATGGGTTGGTCGTGCGATGACGATCGCGGTGGTATAACATGCATGGCTTGGTTTAGAATTTTTGGATGAGATTTGAAGGAGAGAAGCAAAAGGAGTTAGCAGGGAAGGGAAAAAAAAGGGATGACCGGAAAAGAAAGGACACGCGGGCGTTTCGCCTGCGGTCGGTCGAACCAGAAAAGAAAGCGAAGCTACTGATGCATGCATGATGACATGATTTTTGTGATGCATGTGAAAACATAAAATCAAAATGATGATGATTGTTATTTTATTGCAGTTCTTCAAACAATTCGATTTAATATTAATTATTATTACTTGATGTGAGAAAATTGGAAGCATGCTTTGGTTAATTCCTCAAATTATATTTAGAACAATTATGTTGTGTTTAGATTTTTATTTATCAACTTTCATTCCCATTTGTTTTATTTACCTATTAGGTTTGTGTTTTAAATTCACATTCCAAATTGAACAAGCAAATTAATTAAGGAACCAAATAATCTCCAAAAAATTCCAGAAAATTCAAACAAGCATATCAAAGAATATAGAATCCAACTAAAATATTCCCACATTTGAAACCTATTTGCTGCAACAAAAGTTTTAAAAGGTCCAAAATTTCACAAATACACATTAGATGCTTAACTAATCCAACTTAGGGATTTTGGGCTGTTACAGTATTTTCTTTGTCCTTGATTTCGAGCTTGCCCATTTTGACCTTTTTTTCTGAAAAGGAATAAGAGTTAGAAAAAGAAAAGAATGTCATTATCATAAGCGGTCTTAAGTTTAGAACTTACCGTTTAGTCGTCCCTGTAACTTTTGAGTTGCAGAGTTTGCCTCCTGAAGCTTCTTCAGAAGGTTCTCTTTCTCTTCCCTTAGCTTTTTTTGTTTCAACCTTCTCGTAGTCGAGCAAATCAGCCAAGAACTTTTTGTCGCTCTTAAACCTACAAGAGGTTAAAAGAAGACATGAGCATTGTATAAGTGGTCGAAACATAAATGACTAAAAGTAGCTGTGACTTACCATCTCTCTGCCTACTCGCAGTGTTCCGCTTTCTGATGCTGTAGCAGCTCGAGTTGTCGGTGGTATTCACCAACAGTGAAAATTTCTTCAAAAGCTTTCTATAAAAAGAAAGATAGTGAGAAGCGAGAAAAAACCACATATGTGAATGTCATCAGATGCTTACATTAATGCTCGTTCAAGCAAAGGTGGAGAATACTCGTTGAATCCTTCAGCTCATCGATCTCCTGAATTCAGTTCCACCACACCTTTTCAAGATGCTTGTCATTGAAAACATTCCCCCTGTTAGGAATGTCCTTAGGGTGAGAAACCCGATCACGAGATCTGAATGCATGAGATCCCACAACAGATGCGGGGCCAAAAAACCTGAAGAAACGGTCGAAGAAATCAGACCCTTCTTCTTCTTCGGTGATGGTAGCATCAGTAGCTTAACCTTGGGGGCCGGGGGAACGTCTACAACGACTTCCTTCTCGACGCGGTGGTCGAAGGCTTCACCGCCATGGCCGGATGCTTCCGCCGCTACCTCCGTCGTTTTCGCTTCTGGCTCCGCGACCACCTCAGTGGTTGTAGCCGCTTCAGAAATAACAGCCTCTTCCACCACATGGACAGTGGACGACCCTTCGACCACCTACACCGTCATCTCTCCGACTGCCAAAGAAATAGCAGTGGTTTTCTCGACAGGAACCTCCTTGGAGGTTGGAGGAGTCGGGCTAAGATTACAAAAAAGGAAAACACGTTAAATTGTAGAAAGCAAAAGGTAAATGCTGTTCTTATACTTTTTTCTTTTTACATACCTTCGTTTCCTGGACTTGATCTTGAATCCAGAAGAAGCCTTCCCTAAACAAGATTTCTTCGACTTCTTCTCTTCGACTACATCTGGTCGAAATTCGAGTTGAGGAATAGGGTCAGCCATGACTACGTCTGGTTGTGGGTCTTGAGCGGGAACTACCGCCCTTGAGCCTCCTGACTCTCTGGATGGCTGAGACTTGTCTCGACCACCCCAAGAGCAGCACTTCCCATGACCATGGGCCCTACTAGCACAGCAGCTTCGTTCACAAAAGACATAGAGCTCCTCTAGTTCTCCTTTTCTAGTTGCTTGAAAAAGCCACGAGAGGCAGAAACTACGAAAGTCTTGTTGTCATGGCATAAGGGTACCTTGGTCTTGGGAGCTTTGTGTTTGAAAGCTTTGGTCGCTTTGACTGCCTTGGCTTTCTCTGCACCAGCCATATTCGCAGCAAATTTCTCAAAAGGCCTAGTCGAAGCAGCAGAGCTTGATCTTGTGCTTCCCTTATTAGCGACCCTCACAAGTTGACGATTTTTAGTGGAGGAGTTTTGGCTTGCTCTACATCCATGCCAATGACCACCAGTCCAACCTCTTGGTCGTTCCGACGGTCTTCCATGCCTACTTTCTGCAGGAGTCAGAAAAAGAAATATTACTAAGTGGTTGTTTTCTGCGACCATCCCTTGGTCGTAAGTCCTTTTACGACCAGTACCTAGTCGTAAGTTTTTCTACGATAATCCCCTGGTTGTAAGTCCTTCTACGACTAGTACCTAGTCATAAGTTTTTCTACGACAATCCCCTGGTCATAAGTCCTTCTATGACTAGTACCTAGTCGTAAGTTTTTCTACGACAATCCCCTGATCGTAAGTATTTCTACAACTATGAGATCCTAAAGGTGATATCAGTCTTTGATTACCTTTAGGTGTTCCATCTTATCTTCCGTGGACAAGACCACCAGGATTTTAGGAACCACTACACAAGGTGGCGGAGTTTTCTCACAAGTGAACTTGACTCGGATGTCAATCTTCGTTTATAAGAGATCTGCGCAAACAAATAAGATACTCAATTGATAGGCTTGAGATTAACCAAAAAGGAGCTAAGTTGAAAAATTTACTTACCCCTCTCGTAATCTCTGGTCGAGTCTTTGGGCCCCGAGTAGCTCCATATGGGATGTGCTTGTTTCTTTAGAGGGCTAATGCGGCGCGTGATGAAATCTTTCACCACGTGCCATCCGGTGTGCCCTTCTTCCTTCAAGTCTTTGATGGCTTGAATATAGGGGAAGATTCAGCCAAGATCCTTGGGAGTCAAATCTTAGGAAGAAATCTTCTCGGTAGCATTCCCAACGAAAGAAAGACTGTCTTCACTGATCGTCTCCCAATAGAAACACTTCTTCTTCCACCCCGGCCATGAGGACCGGGTGAACATCTGAATGTACTCCTTCGACTTCCCGTTGTGGAGTTTCAAACCACAGCTACCAGCGACTCCCGCTATTATGGTCATCCCCTAAAAATATTGGAGTAGCTCCAAGGCGGCCGGAATTCCTAGGTAAGCCTCACACAAGTATACGAGCATGCTCAACATCGTGAAGGAAATTAGAAACAAGGTTCACCAACTCCACCCCAAAGTGCTCGAGTACGAGTGTGAGAAAAAGGTGAGCAGGCAATTAAAGGCCACACTCAGAGTACACACGGAAGTCGAAATTTGGCTAATATCCCCTGATGGCCAATGTTGTCCCGAAGCTTCAAACTAGTTCACAAGCTCTTTCTTCGGGATCTTCTCGGCGGCGACCAAAGCCTTCATCTTAGCCTCATCCATCTCCGATTCAGCCCATTGGGAAGCGGTTCTGACCATCTTTCTCAAGAGAGGGAGATTTGGATTTGGAAAGGTCTCTAGAGGGAGCCATTGCACTAGCTAAGGATCCTAGATCGCATCAAAAGTCCAAGCACATACTTCGACGATATCACCTCATTCGTGAGATCGTTGAGAGAGGTGATGTGAAGGTATGTAAAGTGCACACTAATTTGAATATTTCTGATCCGTTGACAAAGTCTCTCCCGCAGCCTAAGCATGAGGCGCATACAAGAGCAATGGGTATAAGATACCTATATGATTGACTCTAGTGCAAGTGGGAGACTGTTGGTGATATGCCCTAGAGGCAATCATGGAGATAATGATATCACATCTATGTTTATGTGTTATTGAATAAGTGTTATTCTGTTCCTTGAATGAATTATTGGTTATAAAGATTAACAAGTATGTGACTTATTGGTGAAACTCTTTTAACTTATATGATGTCGTTCTAAATGAATCCCTGGTCGGATGTCACTGGTCGGAACACTAGTGACTCTATCGACCAACACATGTATTGATTGATGACCATGTTTCACCGGTCATGGATATAGGGATATCGAATCAATAATGTGAACACATGTTAGAGAACATGGGGTTGGATTGACCCACCTTGAGACACTGTTGAGATTGTTATGATTTTATGTATGGTCAGTTGGTCTCAAGCAATGATGATGTATAATCCTTAGACCTGAGATCAGCGTGGTTTCCTACATGCGTAAGAGTACACTTTGGAGTTACCAAATGCTACTCCGTAACTGGGTAGATATAAAGGTAGCTTTCAGGTATACTGTGAAACATGCGGAGGAATGTGACTCGTTGAATATGGGATTTGCCCCTCCTAACATAATAGGAGAGATATCTCTGGGCCCCTCGATGTGGTAGGATAAAGAAAGTGTATAGCCATACCACTAGTGGTCGAAGTGTTCAACCACGTGAAGTTATCCGACACTCGATCGAGAAAGTATTGAACAGTCCATGGATGACACAACATCTCACTTGGAGTTCAACCAAATATTGTGAGGCAAAGGTAGAATACACGAGAAGGTCTTTTAGTTCGATCAGACACAGACTAGTTGTATGGAGATATGAGCTAGTCGTAGGCTAGTCGAACATGATCACTAAATAGTCGAAACCTGATCGTAAGGAGTTACGAACTGGTCGATACTAAATATGAATTGGTTGTATAGAGATACGAGCATATCATTAGTGATATGGAGCTGGTCATAGATCATATTGCATTAAGGTTCGTCCGATATAATTCGTGTGTATTCGGGAATCGTTATGTTCTGCTAGGAGCCGCTGACGACTCATGATCGGAAAGGAGTTTTCAAGTCACAACTAATTACGCATGAACCTAACGGGTCACACACTTAACGGGTTGGAACAAACCAGTACGGATACGATTCGTCAAACGTGTTCAGATAGGATCTGTCACAGGCACTATATAAGGAGATGCTTGAGGCTGTTGGAAAGATAGAAGATACACGTGAGTTGTTCCACTGAAACCCTAGCTGCCATCTTTTTGAGAGTGCCTTCTGTGCGACTTGGTGCTAGCACACCGGCGTACGGTGCTCCTTCCCTGGACATGTGGATACTGTAGAGGCACTATTGTGGTTACTGTTGCGCTTGACGACGATCCACAATCTTCATAAGGAACTACAGAGGTTGCTAGAGGAGACGATCGACTTGCGAAGACACTAGACGATCGTCTACGACCACTTCATCGACGCGCACTTTGTTGGACTAGGCTGCTCCAACTCTTCTTTCGCTGCACTGCGCGTCTGGTGGTAACGATGTATGATCTCTTGCTTGTATGGCATCCTGGTTTACGTGGTAGATTTTTTGAATTGTTAGCTAGCGTAGCCTACCCGTATCCCTTCAAATATAACGTAGGCACAACTTTAGAAGTTGAACCTTATATATTTGTGTTACCTATAAAAAAAGAAGAAAGGAACTTGGCAAGATACCAGATATTGATACTCCTATACATGTTAAACTATCCATTGATATCTGTTTTCAGTATAACTAAATAAATTCATTACAACTCGATGAAGTTACTAATTGATTCCTTCTTTTTTCAGGCTCTTTGAACGTGTCCTCAAAGTTAAAATAGTACTACATTAACAATGGGATTAACAATGGGACAACTAAAATGCAAGGAGATAAATCTTGTGGTTATTATACTGAGTGATCTTTGTATAAAATTTTCGTGATTGCTCAAGGTTAATTGTTCCTACTTTATCCCTTTGGTATTGAAAAACTGAATAACTGATTACATTTTGTACACCACTTTTTAGGTTTCTAAGCTGCATTTGGATGCATCTATTTTCTACCAGGCTGCATCACTTGGGTAAGAAATACTTGATATTTACTGCAAGGTGTGCTATTGAGATTGTTATGATTCTATTTGTTGTTAGTTGGTCTCAAGCAATGATGATGTATAATCCTTAGACCTGAGATCAGCATGGTTTCCTATATGTGTCATAGCACTCTTAGGGGTTGCCAATCGCTATTCATAACTGGGTAGTTATAAAGGTAGTTTTCGGGTATGCTATGAAACATGCGGAGGAATGTGACTAGTCGGATATGGGATTTGCCCCTCCTAACATAATAGGAGAGATGTCTCTGGGCCCCTCGTTGTGGTCGGATAAAGAAAGTGCATGGCCATGCCACTAGTAGTCGAAGTGTTCGACCACATGAAGTAATCCGACACTCGATCGAGAAAGTATTGAACAGTCCATGGATGACATAACATCTCACCTGGAGTTCAACCAGACATCGTGAGGCAAAGGGAGTATACACGAGTAGGTCGCTTAGTTCAACGATTCTGGATGGTCGTATGGAATCTGAGCTGGTCGTATCGGTCGAACGTAGTCCTGAGGTGGTCGTAATAGCGTGGTCATAAGGAATTACTGAACTGGTCGTGACCAAATCTGAACCTGATGCATTATAGAGATAGGACCTGGTCATAAGTGATGAGGACCTGGTCGTAGATCATATTGCATTAAGGTTAGTCCCATATAATTTGTGTGTATTCGGAATCGTTATGTTACGCTAGGAGCCGCTATGACTCGTGATCGGAAAGGGTTTCAGTCACAACCGATTCGCATGAACCTATAGGGTCACACACTTAGCAGGTTGGAACAAACCGATCTGAATCTGATTCGACAAAGCGTGTTCGATTAGGATCCGTCATGAGCACTATATAAGGAGATGCATGAAATTTGTTGGGAGCGTGGCATGAATCACCACCAAACCCTAGCCGCCATCTTCTGAGAGCTCTACTGTGCGACTTGGTGCTAGCACACCTCACGCACGTTGTTCCTTCCTGGGCGTGTGGATCCGTAGAGGTGCTACTATGATCATTGCACTTGAGGATGATCCGCGATCTTCACAAGCTGCAGCGTTCTTTGGAGGAGCGATCGACTCGTGAGGGCGCTAAGCGATCGACTCGACTACTACATCGACGCGCTCTATGTTGGACCAGGCTGCTCCAACCCTTCTTCTGCTGCTCTGCGCGTCTGTTGGTAACGATCTGTGATCATCTACTTGCTTGGCTTCCTGGTTTGCGTGGTAGAAATTTTTGATTTGTAGCTATCGTAGCTTACCCCGTGGCCCAACACTTGTGTGTATACCGTGCTAGTCCCAGGATTAAAGGCTAGCACACACATTCGCATCATTTGGTATCATATCCATACAATCACATTCCAAAGTAAAGCAAAAGAGATATTCTACTTAAGCTATTACAATAGTTATTACAACAACGGCCGACCGGCCAAGTAAAAGCAGTCATCAGAGAAAGTAAATAGCAGCGGAAGACATATTTGTAGCAAAAGTGCAGCGGCTTGCCCATCCGATCCCGTAGGAAACCGACAAGGCAACAAGGCCTAAGTAGACCCATCACCGAACCCCTCAGTGCCAGGTGCAAGGAACTCATCGTCAGGCGTCGGCTCATCTGCAAATTCTAAACCAACAACAATAGCAAGATTGAGTACTTGTGTACTCAGCAAGACTTGTAGTGTATCACAAATGTTATATTAGATGCAAGGCTGTCAAATGTATGGCTCTATTCTACAAGTTCTTTTGCTCAAAGCCAAGTTTATTTGCAATAATCATAAGTAATAATTTGCAACAGAATTTGAAAGAGCAGTTTAAGAAAAAGTAAGTACATGACAGTAAGTAAAGTAACTGAACAAGTAACAACAACACCCACAACCCTAATCGGCTGTAAGCAAAAATATAATCAATATTCCACCATAGAAATGGCACTAACAAATTCATATTTAACCATAGAAATGGCAGTCCTGCTATAGAAATAGCAAATCAGTCATAGAAATAACAGTTTCGCTATAGACATAGCAACAAAACCATAGAAATGGCAGTTAACTCAACAAATGAAAAACCCGATGTCATTATCCCGATCATTTGTAACAAAACAGTTTTGAAAAGCAAAGCTACCGCCATACCAGCCGCACTAAGTATGCTCATGATCGCGAGCGCGGCTATTCGAATAGTTTATCACTTTGCAGAAGGGTACAACTTTACCCATAGTACGCGGTATTCCAGTTGCCTGGAATATCTCCAGTTTGTTCGGCATCCGTCGATGCCACTGCTCACTACCGAAGGTAAGTAGTCTAGAGTTCGCGACGCAGCCTTTACATTATCTAGTCCTAACCTTGTACTAGCCCTGCGAACGATTATCCCCAATTACTCGGATAGAAACCCGTAGTATGAGGAGTCCTCACTTACTGGATAGAAACCCGATAAGGAGTCCCTCACTTGACGGATAGAAACCCGTCAGGTGAGTTAGTTTTTCACTACACCCAGATAGAAACCCGTAGGAGTGAGCCATTCGCAGTTGTGTTGACAATAGAAATTGCGCGCACCACTCCTGCCTACTATCATGCAAGGCTAAGATTTCAATAACTTAGTTAGCTACGGCTATCCCATACTAGCACATACAGTTGTACGGTTAGGTCTTAGTCCCGGATTTGCTGGCTTCAGTCCTTAATTGACTACGGGTGAAAACTCCACCCTATCGACTAGTGAGTCACAAATCCTCACTTTTTCTAAATACATTATAACTCGCATGTGTCTAAAGACTAAAGTTTTCATGTCATTTTCATATAAAATTGTAATACCTCGTTTTCGGTTAGAAAGTTTTCGGTTCGAATTCAAATTTAAAATTCGCATTTCCGATGATTCGTCGATACTTCTAGTTTTGGGCCTGGGCCTTTGGCCAGCAGGCCCAAGAGGAGGCCTTGTGGGCCAAGGGGGGCTGACTTGGAGCCAAAGGGGGGAGGCAGCCGTGGGGCCCAAGCCCACCAAGGGGCCGGCCAAAAAGCCTTAGGGGGGGGGCAGCCAAAAAGCCCTAGGCTCCCACCCTTCCACCTCTTCCCCTCCCTGCAGCCGCCACACACCTCTTCCCCTCCTTGTGCGCCATCTCCAGCAGTGGCGCCGCCCCTCCTCCACCCATTGGTGCCACCCCAAGGTCCTGGTGTTGCGCCCCATCTCCTAGAGCTTTTCCCTGGTGCCGATCTCCTCGTTGTCAGTCTCCCGCAACAGATTGGTGGAGTTTTCGCAAGGATTCAGATCAAGACAGCAGGGGACTTTCCCACGGTTCGATCTTCATGTTCCTGGGCGCACCAAGGGTAATGTCACTCGATTGTTGTTGGTTGTTTAGTCGTAGAGGAGAAGTTGAATAGATTTGATCGGATCAGTGTCAGTCTGCTGTAAACATCACTCTGTCCAGATTGTTGCGTAGGTGTTTTCGCGATCTTAGAGGCCGAACCAGTAGTTTTGATCTCCTAGAGATATCTAGAGGTTGTTCTTAACTTTCTGTGGCCATCGAGTTCACTTGATTCCGATGTTTGAGTCAAAAGATATGACCGTTTTAGTATCTGCTATCCAGATTCCTGACGAGATTAAACTGTTGTGTTAATTCGTAATTTATGAAATGGTAATTGGAAGAATCTGGGTTGTCTCCCAACTAGGTTATTGTAGGTAATTTGATAACCTTTCCAGATTGAGAAAGAATGATCAATTCGGAGTTATAGATTAAAAGTTATGATCGTTTTAGTGCTGCCGTTTATTCTGTTAGACAGTTTTCGTGCTGAAAGTTCATCTATTTGTTATCATACTAAATTGGCCAAATTAAATTATCTTGTCAACTAGAGTATTGTAGATTTGTCAGTTAAGAGTCCACAGAAACTGGGTTCACCTCATTCGGAGTTCCAGATCAAGAGTTATACTGATTACCATGCTGCTGCCCAGGGGCGGTTTAGGGCTGATTGCGTTGGTTTCCATTTTAGAGCTTCTAGTTGAATATTGAATCGCCGAAGAAGCGTTGTAGAACATTATTTAGTAATGTCGTGTTCATCGTATCCTTATTTCAGTTATTTATTTGTTAGGAGGTGAAGCTTCAGGTTTGGGAGCACCGCAATTGCCTACTAACGTGTCGCAGCACGGAAGGCAAGTACCTTAGTGTTCCTATGATTATGACATGTTGTATGCTTGTGGTTGGTATTGTATTTCTAAGTACCATGTTAATACTTAAATGTTCGTATTCAATCCATGTGGTTACCTCCATGACAAAGAGCATGTTGTTTTTGTTCAGTATTCATATGTCATACCCAGCATCCACATTTCATGTTTCATCCACGGGAGTGGATCAATATATAAGACCCATCAATTCCAGTATGGGCACGTAAGACCCACCATTCCAATGTGGACAGTTTGGGACACCCGTACGAAACGTTCTTCGTACGGGGCTTGGATCCCCGCATTTTGTTAAATGCGGGCTTAGGTGAACACCGACGGGTGTGTCACCAGCAATACCGGTATATGCATGTGTGTAGTCCCTACATTTCATCCAAATCATACATCCCATACATTCAAGTGTTCGTTCTATGCTTATTTCATACTCCTTAATGATGTTCACATGATCATGGTTGTTATATGTATTATTCATTTACTGTACTTGCTGAGTCTCGGACTCACTCTTGCGTTGTTTGTTGTTTTTTTAGGTGATCCTTGATGTTGGCTCCATGGGGAGGGAATAGACACACACTACCCTTTCGCTTCACCTTAATCAAGTCCATGATTTCATTTTAGTTCGATTTAATCATTCATTATTGATGAACTGTAATAATGCCTGTTGGCTGTGGCTGATAACCCTTCTCCGTTAAGATTGGTTAAGTACTGTGCGTGAACTTAGTTCATCCTTTGATATAGTTACTTGAGATCAGATTATACTCTGTGATGATTATGATATTTGTTGATTTCACTATTGTCTTGATATTTATGTTGCTGGAACCTCCGGTATAGCTAACTATACAGGGGAGGTTATGCCGAAATTTAGAATTTATTTTGTCTTCCATTTTAACTTTGTTAACCTGCTAGTTTAGTAGCGTTCCAGGCCCTTGTAGGACTGGGGTGTTACAAAAATATCAGAGGTAACTCCTCTGGATATTTTTCAAAATAATCCCAAACTCACAAATTAACATATTGTCCATTAATTAGTTTTCAGAAATTCTATTGCTTTAGTTGCATTTTGTACGACAATCGTACTAAAAAATTCCCATTTGACATTATCTATTGTCTAACCCATATTCTAAAGGTTACAACAGTAAGGGATCAATATTTCAAAAAGACATATGCAGCAAGTAAGATTTACAACTAACAATTTCCCGATAATAGCATTTTCATACAAGAAATACACGCATGCATAATAGGATTTGCAAAACAAAGTACAATAATTAAAATACTGGGATCAATATGATCAAAGGGGGTGCTTGCCTTGCTCTTGATTATATCGTTCAGAGGATGAGGTTGCTTGATTGTCGATAATCTTGCTCACGAATTCCAACATCTATTCGAAAGAACCAAAAACAAAACACAAATGGAGAAATAAATCCAACAGAAATAAGATTCAAATATTTTTGTATATTATTACAGAGAAGGGTTTTAGATGAATTTAGCAAAAAGATTCAATTAATTCTGAGTTCGTATGTAAAAGTTATTAGCGTTTTGATTTGCATTGATTTGTTGTCGAATTGTTACTGTTTTATTAAGAGTACCTTACCATGATTTGCATAGAAGGTCCAGCTCATGTTAATAGTTCATTTTGTTATTATTTCCTATTTATCAAGGAAATTCCACGTCCTAAGTGTGTCCTTCACATAGTCATTATCATGACTAAGCTTATACTAGGGTGCACTTGTTACACAAGGTTAACTTTTAACTAAAATATGTATTAAAGGCTATTTCTAGTTGATTTCAATTTTTATCCTAAGCATTAGGTTTATTGACAGGATTTACTTGATTTTTAACTTGGGGCATCACTATCTATTTTCAGATTAGGTTGCCTCTATTAGCTTAATGTCCAAAGCTTAACTGACTTAATAAACTTTCTAACTAGTTGTATTAGCAAAGTCATTTGCCTATTGTTATTTCTAACTATTTTTAGATTGCCTTCCCTGTTCATCTATCTTGAAATCAAGATTTCTAACTAAAGTGTTGTTGTTAGCTAAAGGTTCAATGGTTAATTGAGTCATGGAAATTTTCTAACTACTTGTTTTGAACAATGTTATTAGCCTACTATCAATCCTTATTATTTCCAGACTTCCTTCTCTATCCAATCATTTTTAAGAGAGTTGGTTAACTAATCTTCTTACAAATTCACTTATCCATTTGTTAAATAATTTTTAAGTGATCAATTAGTTCATCACAACTCTAAGCTGAAAGGGCTAATTGAATCAGTGATTTCCTAAATACTGACAACAACTTACTATTCTTTGATTAACGTCTTACTGTGATATTTTTTCATACTTTCTCCTACATGACTTTTGAAGTATTGTTTACCTAGAGCTCTTTGATAATGCAAACTTCAAATTTTGTTGACTCATCTGAGTTGGTTCAGTTGCCAGTCATAGGATTAGTTAGCAGTTTGTTTTACAAGTGGGTTCTTTTGATATTTCTAAACATCTTCAGATTTTTCATCTTTGAGTATTTGGCTGTTAAGGTTACTAAGCATTGTCAAACATGCTTAACAACTGGACTTTAGCTAACACCATTTGAGTGGTTCCAGCAACCAGTTGAAAGGGTTATTAGCACTTGCATTTAGCAATGTCACTAGTTCTCTACTATTGTGATCACTATGGCATCCATAGTTTTGCTTCTCTGTTCATGTATTCCAAAGGAGGAGTTATTATGAGAATGAGTATTTGCTAACCATACTTCTCTCTTAATTTCAACTATCCTTTTGGTCAAACATTTTTGAGTAATTTAATAGTCATTACAAAGGCTTATTAGCCTACCGTCTTTTCAGATTCTTATATGAACACTTCTCTGATCATTATTTCATAAAACAGGATTTGTTGTTTAACTGATCTTCTTACTAGCCTAGAATTTCAATTTGCTAAATATATTGCTCACTTGACTAATTAGCTTATTAACTATTTGTATTAAAGAGTTATTAACCTACTGCCAACTCAAACTTTCATCTACACTCCTTCCCTGTTCAATCTGCAACTAACAGAAAGCATTTAAGAACCGGAAGGCTACTATCTAAACTTCTCTCAAATTTCAACATTCAGTTTTGCTAATTCATTAGAATGGTCTAAATAATAGCCATAAGATTAGCAGGAGTTGGTTTACTTTTGTTAGCTTAATGTCCAATGGTGAACTAAATCATTACACTTTATAAGTACTTGTATAAGTTGTATTAGTCTACTGTCATTTTGATTTCTCATCTACACTTCTCTATCTAACAATTTGCAAAGATCTACTGAAGTGATGTTAGTTAAATGTTCAATGGCTAATAAAATTTCTAACTACTGGTTTAGACATGTCATTGGCCTATTGAAAACTCTGATTAGCTTCAAATTTCTTTCACTATTCACTCAACCTACAAAAACAAAACCATATGTACTTAAGTGCTGTTGGTTAACTTTCCTCCAAGTCTCAACTTCCAACTTTGTTAAAACATTTGAGTGAACTAAAAAACATCCATAAAAGTTGTTAGTATTAGACAGTTAGCTTTGCAAATGAATTCTCCTGACAATCCAAGTTTTCACCATTCTCTGTTCAATCAACAGACAACACACAATATTTTCTGAAATGCAGTGCTGCTATTCAAACCTTTCTCAATTTCAATCTTAAATTTTGTTAATCCATTAGAGTGGTCTAATTAACAGTTATAGTATTTGTTAGCAGTAAAAGAGATTTGATGTATAAGCAAGGAGCTTAAATGACAGACAGAGAAGGGCTTCACAGAGACAATGAACAAGGGGGAAGGCTCGGGCCGGTTTGGAGCGACGGTTGTCACCGGTGAGGGAACAGCGGCATGGCGGTGGTGACGGCTGAAATGGAACCGGGGAGGTGAGGTGAACCGATTGGCGGGGGTGGCTTGACCGGAGCTGGTCGGCGGCGGCCGGCCATGGAGGCGAAATGGCACCGACGGCGTAGAGTGGAGTTGGGACCGAATTAGGGGAAGCATGAGAATACCTGGGCTTCTAGGAGCATGATGGAGTGGTCGGAGGGAGCCAAGGTGGCTGGAGTGGGTCTAGCAGTTTGGTTGAATGGCGGCGCGGGTGCTCCACTGTGGCGACAACCCTGGAGAGGAAGAAGGCACAAGTGAGTGCTAGGGGGAGGTAGAGGGAAACTAGAGGGTACTCCCATGCGGAGGAATTGAAGGGAGGACGGTTGAATCAATGGTGGCGACGGTGGAGGTGGTTGCAGCCGAAACCGAAGAAGAAAGGGTGCGCGCGGCTCCTCAGTGGTGTAACCTCCAAATCGATCGAGGGGTTCAGCTCTTCGTGGTGCATGGTGCGGCACGACGCGATCGGCGGTGGATGGAGATCACCGGAATGGCTAGGGAGCTCGGAGGCAGCACGTTGAGGCCGAAATGGCATTCGGGGCTTGCTCAATTGGTGCTCCGAGATGGATAGGAATTGGGGAGGGAAGTAGGGGGGAGTGGCAACAGGGATAGAGCAAGCTCGAGAGCTCCCTATTTATAGGTGAAGGAGACGGAGAGGCCGAGGGTGGTTCGGCCAATCATGGGCACGACGGTCATGGCCACGACGACATGGGTGTGGCGAGTTGGCGCTAGGCTGGGGGCAGTGCGGCTGCATGAGCTCAACGTGGCAGGCGGGACGACGAGCTGGTGAAACCACGGGCGGCGTGGCCCAAACCGGGCCGATGAGGTGCGTTGGCGTGAGGCACCGTGTTGCATCGCCTGCATGGCCAAAGTTGGCTCGGTGAGGTGGAGGAAGAAGACTGCCCGTGGGACCGGGTGGTCAGTTGGAGAAGAAAAGGAATTAGTTTCCCAGATTTTTCAGAAAAAGGCTGAACTTTTAGATAATTATTTGACCAAGAATATAGATCTAAAAATTATGAAAATTTTAGGGTAGCCTTCTGACATGATGTAGATTTTTTTAGTATTTGTTTCAAAATTTTATGTGCTCTGGATAATTCTCTAAAATTCTGTTAAGCTTCTCCTGTTTGTATGTATTGTTATCATTCAAATTGAGAAAAGTTTGTAAAAACATGTTTTAATTATTTCCCATTTTGTTTATAGAATCATTATACCAAGTTTGGATTTTTGTTTATCCTATTTTGTTTCAACTTATTTTGATCCTTAATAAATTTTGTAAAGCTAGAATTTGATTCTCAAATTCTTTTTATTAGATAGAAAGTCTTTCAAATAAATTCAGGAAAACAAATGTCAATAAAATCCATCAAAAGTTTTAAAAAGTTCACATTTTTATATTTTTGAAAATAAGCCCAATTTTGGGCTGTTACAGTCATAGCCTGTCTAAATCGTCTGTTAGTTTGATACAAAAGATTTCATTTGTTGGGTACATTGGCATTCTAGATTTACCACTCTTTTGTAATTCTTTTAGGCATGGAAGTCCCCAATGGCAGTGCAGTCTTTTCTCTAAAGAGGAAAACAAAGGTGCACCAACCAACCATGGCTTACTTAAGTTTAGTTTTATAGCTAATTTGCTAGATGCCTAATTGTCCTTCACTGTGTTTTCTCTATTTATTTCATAAGATCGACGACTTGATCGTAGACAGCTGGCGCCGATCGTGGGGAGAAAGGCTGTGAGGACCTCCCCAGGATTGTACCCATTTCAAGCTAAGTGATTACGCCAAAAGCGCAACACTTAACAAGAGACGAAAACGATTTCGAGTGCCCGGATATGTGTCTCATGTTAGCTCCCAAGGATCAGTGGCTAACATGCACATATCCTAACACAACATTGCATTCACATCCATACACAATGTACAAGAATAACATAATCATATTTACAACATCATTGAATAGAAACATAAGGTATGAGTTTGTATAAGAGGGCCGATCGACCAACTCTAAACAACACAAATAAATTGCAGCGGAAGATAAACTTAGAAATAAAAGAGAAAGAGCCGAGTTGGCATGCCCAAACCCACAAACAACCAACTGGAGTTAAAGCCGATGCACCCGTCGTTCTCACCTGAACAAATGGATAATATGTTAAAGTACAAAGTTGTACTCGTGAGACTTTTCAAGAAAAATAATGATGCATGTAAGTATCAAAGGAAGGCCACTACTCTAGGAAAATTTTTAGCGTAAAGCAATAATTTTCATTGAGATAATCGATATAGATTCAAATTGCCATTTTTAAAACATTTAGAAAACATTGTATAACAGTAAGTAATGATCAACAACAGTATAATCTCCAAATATAATCAACACATGAACATCCCATTCGTGACACAATTCATTCCATATCAAATTAAAACGCGAACTTCGCGTTCATGATAACATTTCAGATCTGAACAAACTAATATAATGACATAATATTTTCAACCATAACCCAAACAAATGTTCCCACAAGCTAACTATGCATGCTTTCCCACAAGCGATGTCCATGATCGGGGAAACGGCTATTCGAATAGATTTAGTTCTTTGCAGAGTTGTACAGTTTTACCCACACGATATGCATACCTCTCAATGTCGGCCAATGCACTCTTCCTTTGGAGTGTGACTGAGATAGTATAACAAGGCCGTTACAATGTCATGTCCTAACTATCAACCCACCCGAGGATTAGAATCCCATAGCAGACTGAAGTCGCCTAGAACCACAGGTGAACCCCGTTGTGTAAGTAAGTCCCTTGCACAGCAATCCGGCATACGCAAAATACCCTTAAGGGCAAGTAAGGTGAAACTTAACATGCCCCCACTAGATTGACAACACAACAATATATTAAACAGTAACAATAAAAGTTGTCCACCCAATTGTGTTTTGATAGCTAACACACAACAAATTATTTAGCCAAGCCATCACTCATAAACCCGGCGTGTGGTTGTACGTAAGACTTGGTTCATCACACCACAGACCGGTCCTTAATCACTCAGATGGGGCTACAAAATTCTGGAACAACACTTCATCATCGCATTCACCCGTCCAAGTTATAAATAAAGTAAACCCATTCCGAACAAGTCTATAATAACAAGATTTGAAGATCTGGATATAATCCTCAAATTCAACATAATTCAATCCATATATTCCTCAGATTTCATCAAGATTCGATTCAATCCATCGATCGATGGACTAGCTCCATCAACCGCTTTCGACTACAACTACTAGCATGGCTAAGCATCGATCTATCCTACAACAGAAAATTCCCATACATATATAGATATCCTAGGCATCAACTGAACATGGGATTATCAATATTCAAGGAAGGCAATGCAACAATTAGGAATTAACTATTTCTGCCCATGAACATACTTTTCAAAATAGCATGCAATGGCGAGGTTAAAATCCATACAAAACTTTTTAAAACAGTAGGAGCAATATGATCAAGAGGAGGGTGCTTGCACCTTTTCTGTACCACTTATTCAATCTCAGGCTACACTCATGAATACGTTCGTATCGTCGAGAAATCTATCGAAAGAACGATATTGCAATTAACACCCCAAATAAACCGAACACTAAAAATACTCAAAAATGCATGAAAATTATACAGTGGGTAGATCATGATTTTAGATGAATTTAAGTGAAATAATTATTCCATTTGGATTCAGTATGTGAAAGTTATAGTAGTTTGATTTTCAGATTCCTAGAAAATCCAATTTGTCACTATTCACCTAATTTAATTATTTGGTTAAAATTTTTAGAACAGTGGGGAGGCAAAGGTTTACATATGTAAATAGATAATAATTTTGTAGGTCCAAAATATCTTGGTTCAACTCATTTGGAGTTTTTATGAATTAGTTATGAATTTTCAAAGTTAATGGTCTTTTCTAGTTCAAAAATAACTCAGTTTTGGATCACTCTCCACAAACTATATTTTATGGAATAGTGAAAGGTTGAAACCTATTTTAAAATAAATTTCATCTAAAATTAAAAATAACAAAACTGGTTTCACTCATTTTGGAGTTAAGATGAATTAGTTATGCATTTTTGAATTTAATTGCATTTTCAGTGTACAAATAAATGTATTCCGAAATTTCTTAAGGATTAAATACCTTTTCTACCGAAAGAAACCTAGCCACAGAGTATGACAGGTGGGGTCCAGAGCATAGTGTCCAATTTCGTTTTCCTTTTTAAATTTTTTTTGGTTAAAACTGAGGTGGGCCCTACATGTCATAGACTCCGTTCACGTGCATAGTGCATGTACCGAGAGTCCATGAGCCCAGTCCATGGTCCACCACTCAATGCACTGTGCACTTAAAGTGTGGGACCCGCAAGTCATAGAGACAAGCCGCAATTAATCAACAGCTAAAGAATGTTTTGCCGACAAAGATCATGCATTAAATATTAATGATTGCAATTAATCACTAATGAATGTGCCACACGCTCTCGCGCACACATGCGCGGCGGGCGAACCTCACCGCCGGCGTGGCAGTAGAGCTCCAGGCTCGACGTCGACACGAACGAATACGCAAGGAGAAGGCGAGCTCACCTAGGATGGTGCGGGCTCCGATGGTGACCGGTGTCGCACGTGCAGTGGTCGGAGGCGGAGACGATGGGGCGACACTCGTGGAGAATATGCTTCGGATGAAGAGGGAGCTTGGGGAAGGGCGCGTCAGTGTCGCCTCGACACCAGGAGCATGAACCCGAGCTCGATGAAGGTGGAACAACAATATGGCGGTCGGGACAGGGACGGTGGCGCGGCCATGGAGCTTCATGGCGACAAGCTTGACCTTACAATTAGAAGGAGCAGAGAGCTCAGAGGAGGGAGTGAATGATCTCTGGAAGCTAATAGAAACATCGATTAGGGAGGAGGCTCACCGGAGTTGACGAATTGCTCGGCAGCGGCGAGGTACCGCATTTGGAGAAGAAGAGACTGGTCTCCCTCGGGGCTACACTAGAAGGTGATTAACTTGGTAGAAAAACTCAGCGCGACGAGCGAAATCTCCCAGACAAGGTGGCTCAGCTAGTAGCTCACCGGGTTCCGATAAGACGTGGTGACGATGCTTGGGTGCGCTTCGGAGTCGGCGACGACACGTTCATGTTTCGAGCGCTACACAACAAAGGAATGGCTCGGGTTAGCCAAAACGGGAACGGCGTCGAAGGAGGAAGAGAATGCACTGTCATGGTGGTGCTTACCAGGACGGGGAAGGGAGTTTTGCTTCCTTCTTTCCCACGGCCGAGAAGGGAAGTGAGCAAAATGGGAGAGGTAGAGATGGCTTTGTTCAAGCTTGAAGACGGAGAAAGAGGCGGCGTGAAGAGGCCTAGCTCTGGGATAGGCTGTCGCAGGTGGTGGGGCTACGGTGTCACTCGCACTAATGGAGCTCGCAGCAGAGCACGTCTTGCGCATGGCGCGTAGCTTCTGCCCGAGGTAGAAGATGACCCTGGCACGGTGGGGCCTGCTGGCAGCGACCGCGAGTGAATGGTGCGGGCGAAGACAGTTGGGCTGGACCACGCGGTGCATCGGGCTCAAGCCAGATGCGGTGGGGGTCTGACTCAGGTCCGGGTGTGGCTAGGGGATTTGGTTGAACCGAGTCAACAGGGTCAGGTTCGGTCAAACTAGTCTAACAATTGACTAGGAATTAATTCCAACTACTCTACTTTGACTAAACCACTAAATATAGCAGATAAAATCCTAAAATTCAGAAATTAATCAGAGGTGTTCCTGGGAAGGTCCATTACTTATAAGAATTAAAATTATTAAATCTCACTGTTCATGACTTATTTGCTTAATTTAGTTTCAAACCTAACTTAGGTTATTGATTTGAGTTTGAATTTTCTGTGGGTCAAAGTGAGTTCCAAATTTTTTTTAAAAATTATATTAATTCATGATAAATATTATAGTATTTTAATAAATTATTTCTAGAGAATCTTTAATAGCATTTGTTTGAGTTTTCTTTTGGAGTTTAAATTTGAGTTGTAGGTTTAGACTTTATTTGGGATTTTCCAAGTGCAATAAATGATGCAAATATTTCCAAAATGTCATACAAGCTGATAATATGCATACTAATTATCATTAATTAACTTGGGGATGTTACAAAGGCGTTGAGTTCTTGAAGTATTCATGCGATCATGGTAGGGACATAGGATGAGAAAAACTGGTTCGACTTGGCGGACTACTCCAACCTCAATATGGACGCATGCATTCACACCATGAAAGAAAATAGAATGTCGTCATCATCCTCTTCTGTCGCCGGCTTGCCACTCGCTGAATCCAGCAAGATCGACCGCATGGATGATGATACACCACCACCATCCGTGACGCAGCCAAAGGAATCGGTTGTCCTGACTAGCTTGGAATGTCTGAATGTTTCTACAAGCCCGGTCTCTCTGATTGGCAATAATGGCGACAAAAGTCCAATGTTGCTATCAGAGGGTCAATGTACTCTTGATACGGTCATGGGCAACCAGTATTCACCAACGGCTCCTACTTATTTCGGGGGCCAACTAACATCTAGTGAGGGTGTCAATGAAGTTACCACCGGTCGAAGGCCAACTGGGAATGATAAAGCTCAGCATACGGTTGGCAATCCACAGGATCAGGCTGAGTCCACCACAAGGCCCACCGGAGGTGGTAATCTCCAACCACTCCCCACCGTGGAGGCTCTTTGCCGATGCACTGGAAGGCTCTCCCTTAGTTATGATGAGAGCTCGTCGGAGGATTGCTATTGGAGGCACGAAGCTAATGCAATTGGAGATACTAATCAAGATGTCATGCACAATCCTCCACAGCTTATCCCGCCACCACCTATTGGTGGAAATAGTGCGGGCGCTCAAGTTGATGGACATCGATCAGTTGATTCACCTGTTTCTACCCTACAGCACATGAGGGGTCGAACAGGACAAACCAGAGGGTCGGAGGGGAATTCGAGTCATCGAACACCCATTGCTAGTAGCAATCCACCAAGACCTTCGGTAACAATTCAAAACCTGCAACGAGTTCGTGACATTCTGAATAACCTAGATCCTGCTCTGGCAGAGACTTTAGGTTATGTCCAACTTGCAGGGCAGGTATCGGAGATCCTCTAACAAACCATACAACGTACATAAATGTACTGGGAGCAAAGGAACCTACAAAGTCACACTATGACTTCTTCCTAGCGCTCCTCCCTCAACAGAGGACAACATGATCGGATGGTGGACCAACCAATACCAAGACCTCCTCGAAGATTTCGACCAAGGAGTCACGAGGGAAGATGTCTCTTTCAAGCAGCCACTCCTCCCCCTCGTCAAAAGGAACGACCACTTGGTTCGAATGACCTTCGGCATCATCTAAACCAGGCAGGTGGTCAGAGGCATTATACTTACATCCACGATCGGATTGGGACACTGGATACTAGATATGCTAATATGAGGAATTGGTCCCCAATAGACTACAATCCGGCTCCTTTTCAAAGAAGGCGCCACGACTCAATTACAGGTTATCGAGCATTCTTGGCAGGGCTCCAAGCTGTTCGTTGGCCGGATAGGTTCCGACTAGCCAACATACAGAAGTTCAATGAGACTCAAAACTTGTTAGAATTTCTCCAGATCTATACTACTGCCATCAAAGGTGCTGGTGGTAATGACAACGTGATGGCAAACTACTTGCTGACTGTCCTTGATGGATATGCCCAGTCTTGGTTGCTCAACCTACCCGCCGGATGAATTTACACTTGGGAGCAGCTCTGCGATCCTTTGATCACCAACTTTCAAGGGACGTACGACCGCTGTCGAACCCGGGAACGAAGGATCCCGGAATTTCTGTGTTTCATACACTAGTCCAGGAATAGCTAGTGTACACAGTCAAAGTGATAGAAAATTCATATTACATATTTATTAAATGATAATCAGAGTTTATTATAAAATTGGGCACAAGGCCAAATATAAAGGAACAGCGGAAGCAAAATAAATAGATAGGCCGCACGATTCGCCACAGGCAATCGCCTGGGGGCGTAGCCTATTTGTCCTGATCCTCACTGTCTTGATAATAATCTTCACCTGAATAAATTTTATTCAGTAAGAGTGAGCACAACTTCCGTGCTCGCAAGTTACCCCTAATAACAGAATATAATACATGCAAGTGTAATCAAGTGAGGCTAATAGGGTTCATTTTGTATAAAGCAACATTTTCAGTTTTAAATACCCATACTAAGTTTTAAGGCAATTTTTAATCTATAACTAAAATCAAAATTTAAATTGACAGTTTTATAGTGAATAACCTCCATAAATGAATGGTGAAGGATACTCTCCTATCACATGGCTGACTGCCCAATTTTACCATAAGGATTAACCATCCTAAAATTATTTGCTAAAACTATTTAAAATCAAAACCAAATTCTAACTTGGGGTGGCTTTGCTCAGCATGTCCATGACCGTGGACACGGCTATTCGAATAGTTTCTACTCTACAGAGTGTGTACATCTTTACTGTCAGACCCGGTCAGACCCGGGAGTAACACCCCAAATCCTCTGTGTATTTCTGAACTAGTCCCATAATCAGTAGCTAGTTCACACAGTAAACAGACATGGTAACATCCATAAACCACACAACTTTATTAATAATCAACAGAGTTTATTATAAGAAAGGCTTACAAGCCAACAATAAATAAACACAGCGGAACACGAAGCAGACGTGGTAGAGTCCAGCTGATCTGCCACACGCAATCGACTGGGGTAGCGGCCTAGTCGTTGAGATCCACACCGGTAGTGAAGTCCTTCTCCTCTAAAATTTATTTGCATCAAGAAAGGATGAGCACAACTTCCGTGCTCGCAAGCTATACCCAACAACAGATTATAATGCATGCAATGATATATCAAAGGAAGGCTTATTGGTTGAATTTGCATAAAGCAGTATTTTCTTTAAATATTTGTACTAAGTTCTAAAGCAGTTATTCTATAACTAAAATTCACACAAGAGTGGTGAAGGATACTCTCCTATCACATGGCTTCCTGCCCAATTTCCTATTTCGATAAACCATTTGATAAAGTATTTTGAAAACAAAATCAAAGTCTAACTTTGAGTGGCTTTGCTCAGCATGTCCATGACCGTGGACATGGCTATTCAAATAGTTCTTAACACTCTACAGAGGTTGTACAACTTTACCCATATGACATGAATTCTCTAGTTTGTTTGTCATCCATCGATACGACTGCTCACTACCTTAGGTAAGCAATCTAGAGCACGTGTCAAGGCCTCTTCAAAGCTTCATCCCACTGTAGTCCCGCCTCGCTAAGGATTCATCCCCTTTGAATAGAAACCCACCGGATTCAGACCCCCTCTTGCGCTAGGTGGGAATACATAAAAGTAGGTCATAAAAGAGACCCACGCAACCGGATGACACGACCAATATGAGACGTTGCAAATTAGTTAGCCAGATCCCGCCCACACAGGACATGTGGTAGTATGATGTGGCTTAGCAAGATGCGGCTCGAAGACCAATTCTTAACTGACTAGGGCAACTTTCCATAAACCCATGGACCTCAATCGTAGAAATGACTCGATTCCGTGCATCAACATGCACCATCCAAACATCCATTTCGCCCAAGTCCAGACCAATTTTCATTTTTTTCAACAAGTCAAATTGTTTTATAAATTTCTATGGTAAAGACAATACCGTAGAATCATCTTCAAATCATAGTTGAACTTTTGGCTAAAGTCCCCCCAAATCAAGATTTTTGGTATAAGCTTTGACTAAGCATAATTTTCTCAAACTGATCCTAGTTCATACTATCATATCAACTAGGTTTTATCTAGGGTGGCAATAAGTTTGATTCAATATCAACATTAACCTTACAAAGGATTTAGGCATAACTGTAAATTTAAAACCGGAATTTAAATTACCGAATATAAATAAGTATGCAGTAATAATTTAAACAAAATTTAAATAATTTTAAATACTGGGCTCGAATATGATCAAAGGTATAACTTGCCTTGCTTGTTTAGTTGTTGTTCTTAAACGGCGTCGAAATCCAGTTGTCTGAAGTCGTCGAAATTTATACGTGTAAACGATCCAAATTCAAATAACATTCAAATAAAATCCAAAAATCATAAAATAAATACTGCAAGGAAGGGATCAACTTTATATGAATTTAAGAATTTGAATCGACGGAATCGGAGTTCGTATGAGAGAGAACGAATTTCCGGAAGGTTGAAAATCACATGAAATAATGAATTCTGAAATTCACTATTCACTGGAAATGGCTCATTTGGTTTCTGATTTCAGAATAGAAATAGAAAAGACTTGTGTGTGATATATGGAGGGTCCGCATGCTAGTGAGAGAGAGAAGTGAAGTGAGGGAAAAGGAAAATGACATTGACATGTGGGGCCACCTTGTAAGGGACTTAACGAAAAGAATTGAAGACTAGAAAATGGTGGGGTTCTCAGGATTTGAACTCAAGACCTTTGGTCTAAGGGAGGACTAACTTTCCTCATTTAACGAACTGACCAAAGCTCGCGTCGGTGATGTCGGACTCTACACACGCGAATTGGACCAAATAAATAATAGAAATTAAGTAAAATCGAAAAATTATAAAATAAATACTAAAAGTAGAGGATGAATTTAGATGAATTTAGGAGAAAGAATCAATGGATTTGGAGTTTGTATGAGAGAGAACGAATTTCTGAAAAATAAATTCTCATGAAAATGGACATGTACAAAGGAGGGAGCTAGACTAGATAATTTGGTACTGTTCATTGCCATTCCAGCTGAACAAAGAGCAACAATTCAGCAAGCATGCGCTCAAGGCCGGCGGCTTGGACATGGTGCTGGCGGTGCTCGGGCGGCGGCATCGGCGAGGAAAGGAGAGCATCACGTAGAACGCGACATCGCGATGCCGGTGGTGGAGACGACGTCATCGGAGCTAGTTCGACGGCGGCACAACTCACAGTGGGAGGAGTCTCGGCCTACGGCTCGGATGGCAGTGTTGCCGGCGAACGGCGGTGTTCTGGCGGCCGGCGAGGGGTGGAATGGAGAGAGGGGAGGATGGGGATGACGGTGTTCACCTTGGTGGTGGTGGAACGCGCATGGTCGGCCGGTGGTGAGGGAAGAAGCGGCGACGTGTCGCGGGCTCATAGTGGTGGCGGTGCTCCGGCAATGCTCCGGTGAAGGCAAGGGGAGCACGGTGTAGAACATCGTGAGGTGAAGCAAGCGGTGGTGGAGATGGCAGCGGAGCTCCACTATAGGAGGCGCAATTGACCGACGAACGGCGTTCGGCCGACGGGCTTCAACTCCAAAATTTGGCCAAACTATGGGGAGAGAGGAGAGATTTTGGGGGTGGGTTGAGGGTGTAGAGGGGCTCTTGGTGCTCACTTTATATAGGGGAGGAGGTGTTCAAATCAACGGGAATTCTCCTGAGAAAACGCGACAGTTTTGGGTGCAATGAAGAACGAAGAAAAACTACCAAATTGATTGCATTTAGTGGGGGGAACGTCTAATTGATTGTATGGTAATATGCGCGAGGTTAATGTGGACGTTTCTCTTCAAACGGAATTGTTTTTAATGCATTGAGTGAGGAGAAAGAAGGAGAGAGGTGGAGTTCGGCCATTGTTGGCATCTGGAGCTCGGGTGCTCGGGCTGCATGGCGCCGGCGTGGAGAGGGAGCAAGGGGAGGGGCGGCATGGCCAGGGAAGGGGGCGGCACGGCGAGGGGCGGCCGGCGGCGATGTTGGCACTGGCCGGTGAGGCTGGGTAGTGGTGGTGCTACCATGGCTGCTCTCGGGAGGAAACAGCCAACATAGAAAACGCTTCGTTGAAGAAGAAGATAGGAGAGAGAAATAACTAAAGAAAGGAATAAAAGTGAAGTTTTAGTCAATTGAAAGAAAAAGGGAAGCTGGCAATCCCTTGGAAGTTAATGTTGGAAATATGCCCTAGTGGCAATCATAGAGATGATTATATTTCATTATATTCATAATATTGGATAATGTGTTATCTTGTTCCTTGAATGAATCATTGGTTATGAAGATTAACAAGTATGTGACTTGTTGGTGAAACTCTTAACTTATATGATGCCATTCTAAATGTATCCCTGGTCGAATGTCAATGGTTGGAACACTATTGACTCTATCGACCAACACATTGTATTGATTGATGACCATGTTTCAACGGTCATGGATATATGGATATCGAATCAATAATGTGAAGACATGTTAGAGAACATGGGGTTGGATTGACCCACCTTGAGACACTATTGAGATTATTATGATTCTATGTGTTGTTAGTTGGTCTCAAGCAATGATGATGTATAATCCTTAGGCCTGAGATCAGCATGGTTTCCTACATGTGTCGTAGCACTCTTAGGGGTTGCCAATCGCTATTCATAAATGGGTAGTTATAAAGTTAGTTTTCGGGTATGCTATGAAACATACAAAGGAATGTGACTGGTCGGATATGGGATTTACCCCTCCTTACATAACAGGAGAGATATCTGTGGGCCCCTCGTTGTGGTCTGATAAAGAAAGTGCATGGCCATGCCACTAGTGGTCGAAGTGTTCGACCACATGAAGCTATCCGACACTCGATCGAGAAAGTATTGAATAGTCCATGGATGACACAACATCTCACCTAGAGTTCAACCAGACATCGTGAGGCAAAGGGAGAATACACGAGTAGGTCGCTTAGTTCAATCAGTTACGAACTGGTCGTATGGAGATACAAGCTGGTCGTAGACTGGTCGAACAAAATCACAGAGTGGTCGAAACTTGGTCATAAGAAGTTACGAACTGGTCGTGACCAAATATGAACTGGTCGTATAAAGATAGGACCTGGTCATAGATCATGTTGCACTAAGGTTCGTCCGATATTATTTGTGTGTATTCGGGAATCGTTATGTCATGCTAGGAACCGCTAACGACTTGTGATCGGAAAGGGTTTCCGAGTCACAACCGATTACGCACGAACCTACAGGGTCACACACTTAATGGGTTGGAACAAACCAGTATGGATACGATTTGTCAAACGTGTTTGGATAGGATCTGTCACGAGCACTATATAAGGAGATGCATGAGGCTGTTGGGAAGAGAGTTGAACGTAACAAACGAGACACACGAAAGTCATGAGTTGAGTTATCCCACCGAAACCCTAGCCACCATCTTCTAGATAGCTCTACCGTGCGACTTGGTGCTAGTACACCGGCGCATGGTTGTTCCCTCCCTGGACGTGTGGATATCGTAGAGGCGCTACTGCGGTTGCTGTTGTGCTTGAGGACGATCCGCGATCTTCACAAGGAACTGCAGAGGTCGCTAGAGGAGATGATCAACTACGACCACTACATCGACGCGCTCTTCGTTGGACCAGGCTGCTCCAACCCTTCTTCCGCTACTCTGTGCGTTTGGTGGTAACGATTTGTGATCATCTACTTGCTTGGCTTCCTGGTTTACGTGGTAGAAAATTTTGATTTGTTGCTATCGTAGCCTACCCTTGACCCAACAGTTAAGTGTGCTGGCGATGGGGAAGGATTTCGATGGGTGACCCGCCGGGAATTTGAATTTATTATAATTATTATTTTAATTTTGAATTACAGATTAAGCAATAATCAAATATATTTTTAGCAGATAGCAAATAGAGTCAAAAAATTCTATACAAATTCACAAAAATTCCTTGAATTATTTTTAACTTAAGAAAAAAATTCTAACTTAAAGTTGGCTTTTATTTTTGCACATAATTTATTTTTGATTTTTGGAAAATAGGAAAAACCTTTTAAATACCGTAAAATTTCAGAAATTAATTAAGTTTTCCTTTTCACTTTAAATCCAATAAAAACTCATAAAACTCAATATATATATATATATATATATATATATATATATATATAACTAAGATAACTCTTTTAAATTACATCAAATCAAGAAAACTTTGACAGCCAGAAAATCCAATAAAATAATAACTTTATTAATTTTATTTTGGTAACAGAACTTTGGGTTGTTACTTTTACCCACAAGTGATAATCATCTTATAATGTCAGACATGACACGCTTCCAAAAGCGTGCGACTAAGTGATTATCATGAGGCTTTTACAATGTTCTACCCCAAAGTTAATATGCTCGCTAAGGTTTCATACATTGGGCTAACCACCGCTAGAAGCCCTCTTGCGCCAAGTGGGACTCTTGTCTAACCAACACCGCACATCAACATGGCATAAACAACAATAAGGTATTAAAATTAATAAGCCTAATCTGTCTCATTCGAGACATGTGGTAGTACGGTGGAGCTTAGAAAGATGCGGCTCGAAGACCGGTCCTTAACTAACTTGGGCAACATTCCACAACCTTGGACTCGATCATTGAAATGAATCAATCATGTGCATTGACTTGCACCATACCAACATCCATTATGCCCAAGTCTAAACCATTTTAATTTATTTCACAAGTAAAAGCATTTTCCAAAATTTCTATAGTAAGACAATACCATAGACTCAATTTGAATCAAATTTGGATACTTTGGCTAAACTCCTGAATTCAAGATTTTGGTCTAAGCATTGTCTAAGCAGATAATACTTTCAAATTTTATTTTATTATGACTATGGTAACAAGGGAATGACAATTCAAACATCAACATTGGCCATACAAAGGAAATAGCGTAACTACGAATTTAAAACAACTGAATAGAATTATGCATGCAACAATAATTTAAAATAGAATTAAATAATTCCAAATAATAGGCTCATCATGGTAAACTTGCCTTGTTCAAATTCTTCTTCAACTACCTCAAATTCCCCGGAGTCATCGAAATCTAGACGTGAAAATAAGCCAAATTCAAATAAACACAAATAAATTGAAATTAACTCTAAATTAAATAATTTTGGTTTGGTTGGCTAGATCTTGAATTTATATGAATTTAGAAATTTGAATCGTCAAAATTGGAGTTCGTATGAAGGAGAACGAACCCTTGAAAGTTTAAACCCTAAAAAAAAAAATCTAAAATTCAGATTTTTTTTTGAATTACCGATGAATTTTTCTAAAGAAAATTCTATTTATTGCACGTACTGATGTCACCGGCTGGGATTTGATTTTCAGCTGGAATTATTTTTCTAGGAAAACTCTTTGTATCACTAACATGTGGGCTCTCTAGTCAAAGACTAGGTCCACGAATCGATCAATGTCTATCGTGAACTCGGTCCACCGCACAGTATAAAGATGGTGCGGTGCTGACGTCGATTGCCATGTAGGCGTCCACGTGTATGCTGACTCGGCTCTAGGGCCTAAGTGGCGCCTAGGTGGCAGCGATGTGGCTACGACGTGGCTATGCCACGTCAGCCCAAAATCGATGGCGCTACCACGATGCGCTCGCTGGCACTTCATGCCACAGTGAGCCACGCTGGGGTGCGCAAACACTAGAGGTGGTTACGGTGAACTTGGTGCTTACCAAATTGGCAGCGGAGCGGGACAAGGTGGCTGTTGGCGAGGATTTGTGCAGTGGCGGGTTCTAGGGTTCCGGTGAAGTTGTGCTTCGGTGGTCTTCGACGCAAGATGAAGCGTGCACGAGGTAGGAGGTGATGAGGCGGTGTTGAGGGTGGGGTCGAAGTGGTCGGAGTGTCATCGACGGCGAGGAATTCGGCAGCAGTAGGAGCTTCGTGCTTCATGGTTCAACTCCAAAATCTGGGCGCTTGAGGAGGGGAGATGGGCGGTATTTTGCGGTTGCGAGGTGAGGAGGTCAAGGTGGAGCCGGGGCGTGCTTAAATAGGGTGAGGACAGGGCAGGAACAACGTAGGGCACAAGTTGGCCGCGCGGCATCGTCGGCGGTTCGAAGGGAATTAGGGCGAGAGAAAGGAAAGCGATGGCCGAATCGAGCATGGTGATGATGGGGCCTTAAAGATTCGGTGAGATATTGGGCAATGCAATTGATTTGGTCGAGTTTTGGAAGGTTCAGGATGGGCATTAATGGCGGACTCGGACCAGACCACAACGGAGAAGAAAAGGAAAGGAGAGGGAAAGAGGTGACAGGCGGGTCCCAATGGCAGAGAGAGGGAGAGGCGTGAGAGAGAGGTGCGGCTGACACGCGGTTGTCGGACCCGGGAGTAACACCCCCAAATCCACTGTGTATTTCTGAACTAGTCCGATGATCAGTAGCTAGTTCACACAGTAAACAGATATGGTAACATCCATAAATTGCCCAACTTTATTTATAATCAACAGAGTTTATTACAAGAAAGGCTTACAAGCCGACAATAAACAAACATAACCAAAGATGAAGAAGACGTAGTAGAGTCCAGCTGATCTGCCACAGGCAATCGACTGGGGTAGCGGCCTAGTCGTCACAATACAAACTGATAGCAAAGTCCTTCTCCTCTAAATTTTTTTTTGCATTAAGCAAGGGTGAGCACAACTTCCGTACTCGCAAGTTACACCCAATAACATATTATAATGCATGCAAGGATATATCAAAGGAAGGTTTATTGGTTGAATTTGCATAAAGCAATGTTTTCATTAAATATTTATACTAAGTTCCAAAGCGGTTATTCTATAACTAAAATTCATTTTATAAATTCTCAAGTTTTATAGGAGGATAACCTCCATATGAAATATGGTGATGGATACCCTCCTATCACATGGCTAACCGCCCAATTTTCCAATGGGATAAACTATCCAAAATTATTTGTCAAAATCTTTTGAAATCAAAACCAAAGTCTAACTTTGAGTGGCTTTGCTCAGCATGTCCATCACTGTGGATACGGCTATTCGAATAGTTTTATACTTTGTAGAGATTGTACAATTTTACCCACAAAACACGACTTCTCTATTTTGTTTGGCATCCATCGATACCACCACTTACTACCTTAGGTAAGCAGTTTAGAGCATGTGTCAAGGCCTTTACAAAGCATCATCCCACCGTAGTCCCGCCTCGCTAAGGTTTCGATTCCTATAGATTAACCATCCGTCGGATTTAAGCCCCCTTTTGCGCCAGGTGGGGATACATAAAAGTAGGTCGTAAAGACACCCACGCACCCGGATGGCACGACCACGGTGAAACGTTGCAAATTAGTTAGCCAGGTCCTGTCCACTAAGAGCATGTAGTAGTATGATGGGGCTTAGCAAGATGCGGCTCGAAGACTGGTCTTTAACTAACTTAGGCGACCTCCAAAATAACCTTTGGCCTCAACCCTACCCGGATTGAGCCCGTGCATAAACCTGCACCCACCAACTATCCATTTTTCCCAAGTACAAACCAACTTTTCCTTTTTACTTTTCAAAATCTTCCATGACAAACCAATGCCATAGACTTTTAAATAATAGTTGATTATTTGGCTAAAATTCCCCAAACTAAACATTTTTGGTCTAAGCATGTCTTTTCATAATATTTTCAAATGGTCCTAGTTCATACTATCATATCAACTAGGTTTTATCTAGGGGGATAATATATTCGATTCAAATATCAACATTGGCCATACAAAGGATTTAGGCATATCTATAAATTTAAAACAGGAATTTAAATAACTGAATATAAATAAGCATGCAGTAAAAATTTAAAACAGAATAAATAATTTGAAATAATAGGGTCAAACATGATCAAAGATGTAACTTGCCTTGCTCAATTAGTCGTTGTTCTTAAACGGCGTCGGAATCCAGTTCTCCGAAGTCGTCGAAATCTATACGCGTAAACGAGCCAAATTTAAATAACATTCAAATAAAATCCAAAAATTATAAAATAAATACTGCAAGGAATATATCGACTTTATATGAATTTAGGAATTTGAATTGACGTAATCGGAATTCTTATGAGGGAGAATGAATTTCTGGATGTTTTGATGTCACATGAAATAGTAGAATTCTGAAAATGGACTATTCATGAATACATTGTTTCGGTTTGACTGAGCATTCAATAGTTGACTGCACATGTGAGATGCTAGTGGAAGAAATATAGAAAAAGAAGAAAGGATTGACAAGTGGGCCCTTCTTGTAATAGACTTCAAGCAAAAGAAAGAAGAGAAGAACCAGAGCGCCTTACAGTGGATGTAGCAGTGCATGGAGATGGCCATGGTGCCGGCGTGGGGCTGCACAACGGCGCTGGCCAAAGGCCAAAATGGAATGGCACATGCTTGGGGATGATGTAGGACGTGGCGGCACGGCGGACGATCGCCGGTGGCGGCGGCGGCGGCGGCCGTAGAGGCACAAGGTGGTGGTGGGCACACAAGGTGGCGGCGCTCTGGCGACGATGCCAGCGAGGAGAGGGGAGCACGGCGTAGAACGCTGTAAGGTGAAGCTAGGGGTGGTGGAGATGGTAGCGGAGCTCCACTGTAGGCGGCGTAATCGTCCGAGGAACAGAGTTCGGCCGACGACGGAAAACCTTCGATTGCATCGTGGAGGAAGGGAGGGAGGAGGAGAGACCTTAGGAGTGGAATGAAGATGGAGAGGGGCACCGAGGTCTCTCCTTTATAGGGGTCAAGGAGGACCGAGGGAGGAGATCAAGGCGGCATGTCGTCGGTGGACATGGCGTCATTCCGAGCGAAATTGAGCAAAAGAACAACAAAGGTGGGCGGGAATGGAGGTGTCGTTATGAGGGGGAGTTAATGCACGTGATTTTGTGAGAAACAAATAGAAGGGATGATGGGGATTGAGAGCTTCATTTGGGGCATCAATGGCGTGCGTGTTTTGTTTCGGTTCTGGACATGGAGCAAAAAACGTTTCACAACAAGAAGAAGGAGGAGAGAGAAAAGAGGGAAAAGAAGGAAAGAAAGAAAAGGGACAGAAGAAAAAGAAAAAGGGAAAGAAGGAAAAGAAGGAAAAGGAAAGAAAAGATTTTCGACTAGAATTTGAAATGAAATTTTAATATTAACATTTCGGAGAAAATTCAAATACAAATTTGAATTTTTAAATTCGGCTCACAAGAATTCGAATCTAGAATTGGCCGCAAAGATATTTGATTTTGGAACAAGGTTTTGAATTGAAACTCAGATTTTGGATAGGTGAACGGGATCAACCCATCTGGGATGAACTCATCCAACGAATGGGAATATTCGCCCGAGATGCGGCATCGCTTGGGGAGTTCGGCAGAGATGTTTCAAGGATAAAATAGAGAATAAAATTATAAGACCAAAATAACTTGGTTCAACTCATTTGGAGTTCAGAAATATTTTCTATGAAGTTTCAAAGTTAAAAGCATTTTCTAGTGTGAAAATAATTCGGTTTAAGGATCAATTTCCAAAAACTATATTTTCTGGGTTAGAGACAAGTTTGAAACCAATTGTAACATAAAGTCAATTTAAAATGAAAAATATCAAAATTAGTTTCACTTGATTTGGAGTTGAGATGAATTAGATATGAATTTTTGAAGAAAAAGAGAATTTTTAGTAGAAAAATAAAAAAAAAGAAAAGGTTCGAACGGTCCGAACGAAATTTTGATTTTCGAATTTCAGAAAAAAAAGTAATAAATCAAATAGATTTTTAGAAAATAGCAAATAGAGTCCCAAAATTCTTTAAAAAAATCACAAAAATAATTCCAACTTAAAGTTAGCTTTTACTTTTGTACAAGAATTTTTTTATATTTTCTAAAAATAGGAAAAACCTTTTAAATACCAAAAATTCCAGAAATTAATTAAAATTTTATTTTTCACTTTAAATCCAATAAAATCCCAAAAACTCAATAAATTTTCTTTTTGACTTTAAAACCAAGAAATTAAATAATTGATTTTTTTTATTTTAACAAAGAAAACTCTTTTTAAATTACAGAAAATGAAGAAAAATCTTTAACAGGCAGAAAATCCATTAAAGTAATAAATTTATTAATTTTTATTTTGGTAACAGAACTTTGGGATGTTACACGCGGGCCCCGCATGTCAGCAAGAGAAAGGAAGAGGAGCGCGGGGTGGGCTAAGATAGGCCAAAGGCGAGAAAAAGGGCCACACACGCGAGAAAAGAAGATGGGTCGAGGAGGTTTAGGCCCGAAGGTGATTTTCAGATTTCTTTAATTGATTTAACAATTTCAGATGAAGAGTTAATTCATTTAGGCTTTAGAAAATAGCAAATAAGGTCCAAAAATTATGAAAAAATTCACAAAAATTCCCTGAGATATTTTATACTTATACAAGATATTTTCAACTTATAATTGGTTTTTAATTTTGCAGATAATTTTATTTTGGCTTTAAAATAATTAAGGAAAAGCTTTTAAAAATTCAGAAAATTCCAGGAAATAACTAAATTTTATTTTTAACTGGAAAATGAAAATTGGGCTGTTACAATCGCTCCGAAAAGGAGGATGATCTTCATTAGATGAGGCAGGAACCTAATGAGACGCTTCACCAATACATAAAAAGGTTCATCCAGGTCTGTAACTCTATTCCAGAGGTCGCAGACTCTTTCGTTATCCAGGCTTTCAAAGTAGGGTTAAGAAACCGAAGGTTTATGAAGGATATTGTAATGAATCCACCACGAACGACTATCGAACTATTCGAAATGGCTGATAAATATGCAGCCGCTAGTGAGGCAATTGAGTGGAGTAAAGCCATCGATCGAAAAGAGAACATCCCTCAACCAGGCCTAGACAAACCGAACAAGAAGCACAAGAAGGCTCTCAAGGATAAGAAGAATCATAAGCCCGACAACAAGGAGGTCCTTGCAATTCCGAAAAAAATTACCAAGGGAAAGAAAGAGTTTTCCGGTCGAAACAAGGCAAAAGTCCCGACCGACGAATACAAAAAGAACAAGAAGTGTTGTCCACTTCATCAGGTAGCCGGGCATGATCTACGCACCTGCCGAGCCTGGCAAAAGAAGCTGGAGGACTATTACTCAAGTAAAGGTCCCTTCCCTTCCATACAAGAACTTGGAGAACCAAGCTCCAAGAAGGACAAGGATGACGACGAAGAAATGGAGTATCAGGAGCCGCAGCATACAATTGATATGATCTTCGATGGATCCTCCTCGTACGAATCAAGATGCACTACTACAAAAAGGCTAATACTGGACGCCTCATCACAGACGGTTGACCAAAACCGCTCAGATTATGCAATCACGAGCGGTTTTGGTTTAGAGACCGCCTCGTATTACTAGTCGTGCTAAAACCGTCTGTGAAGGTAATATCACAATGGGTTCATGTTGAAAACCGTCGTGATACTTCACGAGCGGTTCTTGTTAATAACCGTCGTGATAATTCTACATATCACGAGGCGGTTTTAATAAAGAACCGTTTATGAAACATCACAAGCAGCTTCTTAACAATAACCGTCGTGATATTACCACATATCACGAGCGGTTTTTGTTATAATTGTTCTGTGATAATATCGCTATAGCCCGTCGCGCCTCTTAAATGCCATCCGCCCGGCTCCCGATCGTCTCTTCGTCGATCGATCCGCTTCGGCTCCCGATGCGTCTCTCTTCGCCTCACGCTCAATTTATACCATGTTTTATAAAAGGATCATCGCCGCCATCGAAGATGATCATCCCCACATACTTATAAAAAAGCGAAATGGCTGCCTCTTCCTTGTCGCCGCATTGATGGCCTACTGGTACCTTTGTGACGAGCACCTCTCTCTAAGACGTTGAACTGTCTTCTTGGAAGAACACTGCTTCAACGGTGTCTTGACTCCTATGTCGGCCGAGAATTTGCGGAGCAGGTGACGGCCTCCTTCCGCCGTCTTGACATCCTCCTCCGCCGCGTCTTCCGGGTGATCTCCCACTTTCGGTGAGTTTACCGCGTCATCGACGTGGTCCTCCAAAATGATGTTGCACGTCTCTAGGAAGCTTGCCGTCACTTGGACTACGTAATCGAGGCGGCAGATGCATCGAGTCGACTGTGCCGAGACCCCTCAAGCAAGGGAAGAGAGCCTATGGGTTCAATTCTTCTTGGTTCAATGGTGCGAAGGTCTTGGAGACACTTTCGAACGAGTCGTCGGTGGTGGGCGATTTCAAGCTTCGTTCACGATGATCGAGAACAGATTCGATCTTAACGCGCCGTTTATGAAGTATTGAAGATCGAGATAGCGACCTACCTCCGCCACTAGAAAAACTTTGTTTATTTATAGGTTTCTACTTTTTTAAATCTTTTTAGTTTAACGCCACGTTGTTTGGCCATCTGAAAAATTCAAAATGAAAAAAAAAGTTTGGAGGTGAAGTTACTATATTAATTATATGTTGAATTATTACTATACATACATACATACATACATATATATATATATATATATATATATATATATATATATATATAAATATAAATTTTAAAGCTCTTTAAATATTTAAATGACAAAATTGACATATAAACATGTAATTTCTTCATGTCATGTAAGTGTATATTCAAGATAAATATACTTGAGAAAAGCCATTTCACGCAGCGGTTCCATTATGGAACCGCTCGTGATATGGGACATATCATGGATGGTTCGATTATGGAACCGTCAGGATAATTATCACCGACGGTTCCATAATAGAACCGTCTGTGATAAGTCTTTATCGATGAGGAGCCCGATCGCTAGGGTTTGCGCCCCTAACTCTTGTCACTCAAAGTCTTTGCTAGGGTTTGCGCCCTAACTCGCACTCCCCAACAGATTTACTCTCGTTTGTTCCTCCCCACCTCGACCTTGCCGAACCCCGTCGCCGCCGCCGCCGACCTGTCACCGTCTGTTGCCACGGTTGTGACACCACTCTGCACTGCACAAGACACTCGTACGATAGTAGTGTCTTGTGCAGTGTTAGGGTCGTGCCACAACTACGATGACGCCGCCAACCCGCGTGTCGCCTACACCGCCATGGCTTGGTTCTCTTGCTCAGCCTCCTGCGCTCGAGCCCTGGTGGGGCTTTGCTTTTCCCCATCCTCCCTCTATTCTCCTCTAGATCTGTTAGCTTAATGTCTTTTGTTGAGTTTGATTTTTATGCTTGAGCCTTAAGTTGTGTCCTGATGTTTGTGTGATTTATGCAACAAGGTGAAGGAGATGGATGAGGGTTGTGCTGATGGTGGGGTCGCCGCCGTGGTTGCGCTGTACTGAGGTATCACCCTACCTTACTCCCTCTCTGTCTCTACCCCCTTGCTCTGTGATGAAAATGGCTAGTGCTCTGCGATGGATGCCGAGGGCTACTACTGGTGTGGTGGGTTTGGAAACCCTTGGTCTTGTTGTCTTCCTGTTAAACTGCTCAATGATGTTAATAGTCTTATGCTGAAATTGAATTGATAATTAGTTCATATTAATGATGTTAATAGTTTTATGTTGTCTCTCGCCATTCATTTCAAACTTTGTCTATGTAACTGTGTTCATACCGGTCAAGTTCTCCTACCTTTTGCGTCCCAGGTACGTCCTACCATTCCATTCATAATCTCTTCTCTATAAAGTCTCCAAGCAGTGGCTGCTTATGCCATTAAAACCGGCATCATATATATTATATATATATATATATATATATATATATATATATATATATATATATATATATATATATATATATTGTTCAGTAGTCCCTGACCACTTTAGGGGTCGCCCACGACATGAGAAGGATGAGGCAGTATCCATGGGCAACCTCATTGAGCCCCTGCAAGTTTAAAAAGCATGGATGCAAGGAGAGCGTCAGGACATCTAATTACCTTGATGTTGTCGATAGGTAATTGGACGTCGCTATGTTCAAAAAGTGACGTTGATGTGCAGGTACTCCGACTGGGAAGTGGCATCATCTATCAGCAACCAACAATTCTTAAGCATCTAATTGTCTTTAAACCTAACAAGAACACCAAGCAACAAGTTGAAAATTCTTTTGAAATGTGAGAATGGTTGTTTGGTGTTCTTGTTGGGTTTAAAGATGATTACATGCTCAAGAATGGTTAGTTGCTGATACATGATACCACTTCCCAGTCGGAGTACCCCTGCGCGTCCACATCACTTTCTGAACCTAGGTGCAATTACCTATCGACAACATCTAGGTAATTGGATGACCTGACGCTCTCTTGGCATCCATACTTTTTAAACATGCAGTGGCTTAATGAGGTTGCCCGTGGCTACTGTCTCATCCTTCTCATGTCATGGATGGACGATCCCCAAAGTGGTCCGAGAGACATACTATAATATATATATATATATATATATATATATATATATATATATATATATATATATATATATATATATATAATATGATGTCGGATTTAATGGCACAAGCTACCAACGCATGGGGCTTTATAGAGAAAAGTCATCATGCATTTGTTTTAGCCACAAACCGCTGCGTGATAAGTACTTATCACGCATATTGAAAACCATCTGTGATGACCTCATGTCATCATCGACCACAAACTCAGACGGCTCAGAAACCGCTCGTGATGACGGCGTTTTTGAACCATCTGTGAATACCTTTTCTGTAGTAGTGATGTTATCTGAACGCCGTGGAGCGAGAAGTGAACCTCGCCAAATCTCCGATCGCCAGCAAGCCATCGAGGTGGTCAGAGATAGTTATCTCCTTCAGCAAAGAAGACAGCCCCATCCCGTCGACTCGACCAGATATGTTCCCTATTGTTGTTGAACCTACTATTAATAATTGCAAAGTTAATTGAGTTTTGATAAATGGTGGTAGTTCTTTGAACATCTTGTTTACGAGAGCATTGGAAGAAATGCAAATTCCCAGGTCAAAAGTAAAGCCTATAAAATATACCTTCCATAGAATAGTTCTAAGATCTACTACAAAATCAATAGGGCAACTTTCCCTACTAGTTACGTTCGGAAGACCTGACAACTTCTGAACAGAAAAGATCCCATTTGATGTAATGGATTTTGAAACTGCATACAATGGAATCCTTGGTTGTTCAGCATTGGCAAAATTCCTGATAGCTACGTATTACAGCTATCAGAGTTTAAAGGTGCTAGGACCAAAAGGGGTAATCACGATTTGAGGGGATAGAAAGATGCCATACGCATGCGATCAAAAATCCCTAGAACTGGTCGACTGTCGGGACCCAAAAATACGATTCAGGAACCCTTTGTGTATTCTGAACTAGTCCCAGATCACTAGTTAGCTCACACACGAAATAGTGATGAAATACCATCCATTTATTCAATTTAACTAAAAAGATCTCAAATAACACATAGTAATAATAACTGAACCTTATGGTAAACGTTTACTTAACTTGCCATGCAGGGGTAAAGAAATAAATAAACTCTTGTAGTGGAACAAAAATCTTGAAATGGCCAATCAACGTGCCCACAGGCAATCGAATGGAGAACGCATCCTAATCCGCAAAGCCTTCATGGTACTTTTGGGCGAAGAACTCTTGAGCAGCTTGATATTCTTCAACTGAGCAACAATGGCGTAAACCTGTGAGTATATAAAGCACTCAGCAAGTCATGGGGAAATGTATGCAAATAGTATTCATGCAAGGCTTGAACAAAGGTTAGTTGTATGGTTCCTTTGCGTAAAGCAATATTGACGATAAATACAATAAATAGATTGAAATACGTAATTAAAAAGAATAATAAATAAGTAAACAATTTCTTTGAAACAACCAGTGAACTACCCATTCACTTCCCAAGACAAACCCCCAAGTGAATTAGCCATTCGCCAAATAAACATTATATTCATCAAGTAAACTTCTCATTCACACTCCGACTCATTTTATAAAGAAACTCTATCTCTCGTGTGAAATCCCCGGACATATCCATAACCGAGGACGCTGCTATTCGAATAGATCAATTAACACTCTGCAGAGGTTGTACACTTTACCCATAAGATATAATCAGTGTAGCGATCATCAATCATAACAAAACCTTTCAGGAGTTTCATCTAGACAATTGACTCTCCCGTTGTGCATACTGTCACCCCAACCACACTGTTGGTTTGATGCACCATTGAACCTGGAGACGATAAACCTCGCCCATAGATGTGACGGTAGAAAGTGTACACACCTCCACCCATATGCTACCTGAGTAGTCAATGTCGAAACTCCATAACTTACTAAGTTAGGCCCGTCCCATTAGGCATGTGGTTGTACGATAGGCCCAGTTCAATGGCGCATAAGATTAAGTCCTTGACAAGTTACTCAAGCGAGTCTACCACAAACCCACAACATGCTAAATCCACACCCTCAATACACAACCGCTCGTCCGAGCGAAAATCATTTTGTTTAACCAAGACCAACGATATACCCTATCATGGTACACAAATTTTAACAACAGTAGCTAACCACCACGATTCCATATTTCATTAAGTCAAGATTAATCATTATAACACATGTGATAATGAACCCATCGTAACTAAGCATTTGAACGATACCCATGTTGGTGATATAAATATGTCCAATTAAAATTATACATGCTAGGGTGACAAATGATTCATGGCATTCAAATAATGAAAGAAGGCATAATGACAACAGGTAATAGCTAATCCCAAAAAAATTCGTATAAAGATAGCATGTACTCCCTCCGTTCATAAATACACGACGTTTGACCAAGCGTGCAGTCAAACTTATCTAACTTTGACTAATAATATATGAAAAACTATTTAGATTGATCATGAGTGAATAGTATCATTAGATTTGTCATGATAAATATTTTCATAATATAATAATTTTGTAATTTTTACTAACAAAATCATATGAAAAGTAATGGTCAAAGTTATATACGTTTGACAGCACGCTTGGTCAAACGTCATGTATTTATGAACGAAGGGAGTAGTTGTATAAAACAATATACTTTTGAAACCAAAGGATCAATATGATCAAAGGATCATGACTTGCCTTGGAATAAATCCTGGGATTGATCTTGATCTTGGTGCTCTCCTCCTTGCACAAAATTCCCCGAAGTATCAACATCTACTCGCAAACAAAGTAAATAAACTAAATAAATAAATAACAGCAATAAAACAAACTCCAAAAATTAAATACCAATCTCACATAAATATATCTTGAATTTAGAAATTTGAATGGGCTCAATCGGAGTTCGGATGAAGAAGATATGGGCTCTGGAAGATCAAAACCCTAAGAAATACCCAAAATTGGATTTTCTGGAATTTCTGAATTATTTCTCTACCGAGAATTCCGGATTACGACGCAAGCATGACATCAGCTCTGATTTTTGGAATTAAAACAAATCCCAGGAAAATCCCACTAACACTGACAGTGGGCCCTCGGTCCATGGACCAAGTCCACTCAAGGGGTTCATGGGCCTACGGGTGCACGCATCTACGGGACAGTCAACTGACAAAAGGGGCCCACAAGACACTGATTGGGTTTCCAGTAGACTAGATCTATTTGGGAGTGGATCTGAGGTTTGAGTTGAGGTGGCATGCGGGCTGACTGAGTGGCTGATATGAATGCCACGTAGGCGACACGTAGGCTTGAGAGCTGATGTGGCTGGTGACGGGGACAACCACGTCGACTCGACAGTGACAACGGCTCGGAACTCGATGGTCTTCGGTGATCCACGGTGTTTCACCAGCGGTGAAAGACACCAACATGTAGAGAATGCTATTGCGAACTTATTGATGCACTTGCTGATGCTCAAGACCTATTGTGGTGGCCGACGACGAAGGTTAAGTGGCGGAGGGCTTCGGCTATTGTTGGAATTGGGCTCCGGTGATGCTCCAGCAACCCAAAGGGTGCTGGAGGTAGGTCTTGCAATGGTGAAGACGACGGTGCAGCCGACGTCGGCGGAGCGACCAAAGTGGCGGCGCAATTCGAGAAATACGACTTCGGTTGAAAACCCTAGAACTCCAAATTGCGGTGGCGCTAGGGTTCTAGAGGTGGAGAGGTTTGAGGGTTCGGGATGAGGAGGACAGGGCGAACCCTAGGGGGCCTTTTATACCCTAGAGGCATGCCGGAATTGGAAATCCCCAAATCAAGTTAGATCATGATACGGGATATGATTTTAACATATTTAGATGCGGAAGGATAAGAGATTGAGTTTGACACGCAAACCTGAGATCTTCTAGTTGGAAATTCGATTTTGTCAAACGAGCTTGAGCTCTGGCTATGGCGGTGAGGTCTTGAAGCCTTGCGGGAAGATGACCCAAGGAGGACAAGGGTGCGGACCCTCCCGCCACGTGGAAAGGCCTCCATGAGGACAAAGCCGAGAAAAGGAGTGGGTTGGAAATTGGGCCAGACTACAGGAATAGAAACGGGCTTTAGTGGAGATTCAGCCCAAAACTTTTCTGAGATTTATAATAGTTTTTCTTTTTTAGAAAATATTGAAAATGCAATTGACAATTAGAAAATAGCAAATGCACTCGAAAAAATTCTAGAAAATATATCCAAGCACATAGAATCCAAATAAAATAATTTTGACAATAGTTTATGTTGACATTAATCATATTAAATTGTTTATGATTCATGAAAATTCATATTAAGTTTTAACTTTAACAAAAAAATTCAAATGGTTATTTTTATTTTTAAAACTTCAAAAACAGACCAAATTTTGGGATGTTACATCGACGAACTTCCGATAAGGGAAACTAATCCACCTTCCATGCAAGTCAAATACTCGAGACCAAAGATGGCCCCAAAACATTTCGACTAGACCAAGGAGGTTCTGCTCGACAAAGTCGCTTCTCTGGAAAGCGTCAAAATATCATCTGGGTTAGGAAATGCTAACGCGTCTACCCACAAGATACTTGTCGGGGCAGGACTCGACCCTAAATAGGAAGAGTCGCTCGTCTCCTTACTCCGAGCAAACTTGGATGTATTCACTTGGCAAGCATCCGACATGCCCGGAGTCCCTAGGGAGGTGATCGAGCACATGCTAGCTCTCTAGCCTGACAAAAAACTGGTCAAGCAGAAGCTAAGGCGCTTCGCACCGGATCGGAAGGAGGCAATCCAGTTGGAGATCGACGAGCTTCTTAAGGATAGATTTATTCGTGAAGTCGATCACCCCAAATGGCTCACCAATCATGTGATGGTTAGAAAAAGCAACGGGAAATGGCGAATGTGTATTAATTTCACAGATCTTAATAAAGCTTGTCCGAAGGGTGACTTTCCCCTTCCACACATTGATCAACTTGTAAACTCTACTTCAGGGTGTGAGTTGTTGAGTTTTTTGGGTGCGTATTCAGGCTACCACCAGATTAATATGAGTAAAGATGATGAAAAGAAAACTTCCTTCATCACTCCATATGGCACTTACTGTTATGTTAAAATATCATTTGGTCTCAAAAACACTGGTGCAACTTTTCAGAGGTTAATGCAAAAAAAAACCTTTAATCCTCACATAGGTCAAAATCAAGAAGCCTACATTGATGACTTGGTTGTGAAAAGCATCAACACTCGTGATCATATTTCCGACCTACACGGAACTTTTAATAACTTAAGAAGACATAACCTTAAGTTAAATCCGGAAAAGTGTGTATTCGGAGTTTCCTCTGGAAAGCTTCTCGCATTCCTAGTTTCGGCTAGATGAATTGAAGCATACCAAGCAAAAATATCGACTATCGATCAGATGCACCCTTTGACCAAAAAGAAAGAAGTCCAAAAACTAACCGGCTATGTATGGCAGCGCTAAGTTGTTTCATAGCACTGTTAGGAGAAAAATGATTACCTTTCTTTAAACTTCTTCAGAAACATGGAAGTTTCGAATGGACTAAGAGGCAAACGATGCTTTTGAAGAGCTTAAGATGTACCTTATGAGTACTCCGATCTTAGTGTCTCCAAGATCAGGAGAAACATTGCTGATATACATGGCTACGACGCCGCAAGCGGTCAGTGTTGTACTGGTCGTTATGCATGACAACATCCAACAGCCAATATATTACGTAAGCGAAGTCTTACATGCACCAAAGAAACTTTACCCATAGGTACAAAAGTTGTTATACGGTCTCCTTATGGCTTCAAAAAAACTAAGGCATTACTTTCAGGCCCACAGAGTGATCGTACCTGCTAGATATCCCCTTGGTCAAGTTCTCGAAAACAGGAAATCATCAGGATGAATAGCAAAATGGGCGGTCGAGCTTGGGGCGTTCGACCTCCATTTCATTTCATGAACAGCAATCAAGTCTCAGGCTTTAGCAGAATTCATTGCCAAATAGGCGAACCCTGAACCCACCCAAGGGCTCGAGTATGAACACCACAAAGAGTGGATAATGTACTTTGACAGTTCCTTGATGCTCAAAGGCACAGGGGTTGGAGTTGTCTTGGTATCCCCTTCTAGAGAACACATCAAATACGCCATTCAGTTAAACTTTCCTGCTACAAACAATATGGCAGAGTACGAAGGTTTACTGGTAGAACTTCGAGCAGCCAGAGCGCTCGGGATTCGCAGATTACTAGTGAAAGGAGATTCACAACTAGTAGCAAATCAAGTCAGGAAAGAGTACCAATGCTCAAGTACCAAGATGTCAACTTATTTGGCGGAAGTACAGAAACATGAAGAGCACTTCTTCGGTTTCCAGATCCAACATATTCCTAGAAAGGAAAACTTTTTGGCAAACCAGTTGGCATAGATGATCTCAACAAGGTCACCTATCCCGTCCGGAGTTTTTTCTCGAGTAACTTGATTCACCCTCGGTAGTCGAACATTCCGAGGACATAGATGCTCCACTAGAGGTCGTACAGCTCGATCCCAGTAGTGATTGGATGATATCGATCTACAATTATCTTTAGTGTGGCATAATACCTGAAGACGATGTAGAGGCCAATCATACAGCTTAAAAAGCCAAATCATACACTCTGATCGAAAATACTCTTTATAAACGGGGATATCACGGAGTGTTGATGATATGCATATCTCAAACGGATGGTATTAAGTTATTATCCGATATACATGGAGGAGTCTGTAGAGCACATCATTTCTACATAACTCTGGTCCGTAAAGCCTTCGAGTAAGGATACTACTGGCCAACTGCCCTTCATGATGCAAAAGAACTTGTGACGAAGTGTGTAAAATGTTAATTTTATAGTCGACAAGTACATTAGCCGGCACAAGCATTGCAAACATTACCTCTTTCTTGGCCTTTTGCAACCTGGGCACTAGACATTCTGGGACCTTTCCCAAGAACACCCAGGGGCTTTGAATTCCTCTTTGTAATGATTGATACTGACGAGGATATAACAATCCTCATTTTATTATTTATCTATAATTCATATTATGGATAATAATGACGTCATATAACTCTTGAGTATACCCCTTAATATTCATATAGGAGAAGCTAGAAGTCGTAAGTTCTCCTATGACCACCCTGTAGTCGTGGGTCTTCCTACGACTACCCCATAGTTGTAAGCCCTTCTACGACTATCCCGTGATCGTAAGCTCTACTACGATCGATCTGTGGTTGTAGGCTTTCCTACAACCACCACCTGGTCGTAAGCTCTTCTATGATCAGTCCTCAGTCGACAAGACTCACAGACATGTGGGTCTAATCAATCAGGGAGTCTCATGTACCGTATCCAAGGAAATGAGCAATCAATTACGCTGCTATTCCCTGAAATAATAGCACGACTTAACTCTCTGTTATGGTGATAATTGCCTGGCAACGTGGGAACGTTACAACTCCCGTAATGACCTCCGGTAACGGCTCCATGATCTGGTACGTTAATGAGACCTTTATGCTGAAGATCCAACAACGCACCCCAGGAATAGTATAAAAGGCAAGGATCATCAGAAAGGGAGGGAGAGGCAAAAAAGAAGATTAGAAGGACAATACTCTAGTCTCTGATTCCATCTTGTAATCCAGTATACTCAATACATATACACAGGAGTAGGGTTGTTATTCTCCCAGGAGAAGGCCCGAACCTGTATAAAAATCCCCGTGTCTCCATCTCTGTGTGATTTTGAGCCTAGAGGAACCCCCGAATCAAATAATCTTTACGTAAGTTCGGTTCTAAAACACCGACAGTTGGCACCGTCCGTGGGGAGCTTCTTTGAGTCATTAGCTTTCCTTTGTCTTTCCGATTCTCATGCTCTCATGGCAGGAGAGTGGAACGAGGAGAACTGGTTCGACTTGGCCGATTATGTAGATATCGACATGGATGCCGGTTTCGACTATGAGCCGAGCGATGTATCATCCGATGGTGATGTCGCCTCCAGAGATCTTTCTCCAGGAGACCTTACCATCGATGGAGTTGAGGAGGGATCCTTATCCCCTACAACTATACGTCCAGATGGGGAACCAGCTTCCTCAGAGGACAAGGGTCAATCCGACAACAATGAGGGTTGTCCCAAGGCAGACTCGCGACATGGTGAGGGTTCCCTCTCCAAATGTCCAAGTCCACCTAAAACAGTCCGACCTGGCGTGACAACTCCTGGAAGTCGTAATTTCGGATCTTCATCAACATCTGGTGATTATCTCTCGCCAGTTAGCCCAGCCAAGAATGCGATCCAACATGCTCTTCCTGCAAGTTCGACCATCCCAACGCAGGACTCGCTTGCCGATAGAGACGGTTATAACCCGGAATTCCCCTTCCTGGAGGGGTTTACTCAAAGTCGCCAGATGGTGTCATTCGACAACTCCTCAAGCGAGGAGGCCTCTAGCGCAAGTGGAGATCATCAACGGGAGGTCTTCGTCCTGCCCTCAGGTAGCAATAACTCTCCTAGAGACGAGGCTATAGATGCTCCCCGAAGATCACACCCTACGACCGCTCGTGACAATGACAGACACCAACGACGACGACCAGAGTCAATACTCCGATGAGCGTACGGGAAATTCTCGAGATCATCGCACTCCATTAAGGCAAGCTCAAGGATTAGGTATGAATGATTCTGAAATAAACCGACGAAAATGAGTCACAGCTCAGAGAAAATTGCCTAGGCGTACTCAATACCAGTCGGAAGAAGCTCACGAACTTCAGCATATCAACGACCTGCTCGAGAACCCATCTCGAGAACTTGCCCGAGCACCTAGCTACGACCTCTTCGCCGAAGAGATCGCACGAAGGCTGCGGAGTACGATGAGCAAGCTCGAATGACCCCGCCGGCGTCATTCCAGGAGTCGCGGCAGTATGACTCCATCAGCTTCCAGTCAATTGAATAACTCGCCGCATGGAGATCACTACAAGGCGCGTCGCTCCCCAATCCAGAAAAGAGTTCCTCGAATGCCTGACGATCATAAATCTCCTAGGAGAGGTGATCATTCACCACTCCGACCGAGAGGTTTGCAACAGCATACAAGATACGAGGAGTATTACCCTCGTAGGATCGAGACTTGCTATAAGTCAGATTCACCCCTTGCTGGATATCGTTGAGTACGATCACCTGGCGACGTCAACCCCTCTTTTCTGCAAAGGAGGTGTTACGACGTGATTACTAGATGTCGGGCATTCTCGCCTGACCTCCGAGCAGTTCACTGACCGCCGTGACTTCGACCAGGGAACATGGAGAAATTTGATGGGTCTCAAAATCCCATCGAATTCCTTTAGATCTACACAACCGCTGTCCGAGCAGCAGGAGGAGGAGAGCGCGTCATGGCGCATTACCTTCCGACTGTGCTCGAAGGGTCTGCTCGATCGTGTTTATTAAACCAACCAGTCGAGTCGATCTACTCGTGGCAACACCTCTGTGATCTATTGCTGGCTAATTTTCAGGGCACCTACCATCACCCCGGAAAGGAGGACGACCTACATAGGATGCGACAAAATGACCACGAAACACTACGCCAATTCATCAGGCGTTTTAGTCAGGTTCGCAATTCTATTCCTAAGGTTTCTGACGCATCTGTTATCAGAGCCTTCAAGCAGGGAGTCCGTAGCAGAAGGATCACGGAGGACATCGCTTTGAACCCTCCGCTCTTCAGGTTGAACTCTTGAGATGGCCGATCGATGCGCTACTCTTGACGGCGGTTAGTGGACCAAAATCATCGATCGAGATGACCAGCGCCCTCAGGAGACTGGCGAAGGTAGCAAAAAGAAGGATAAGAAGGCCAAGAAATCCAAGAACAAGGCAAAGGGACAAAAACTTCAAGCCAATGCTTCTAAGGAGATCCTGGCCGTAAGCGATAAGGAGCCACGAACTGACAAGCAATACCCCGATCGAGGCAAAGGTAAGCGCTCTAAATGGAAGAACGATAAGCCTAGGTGGTGCCCTTTCCACAAAAAAGAAGGGCATGACCTCTGCAACTGCCGAGTTTTCCAACAAAAACTCGAAGACTATTACAACGGTAAAGGGCCACTTCCTACCCTCGAAGAAGTAGGGCAAGCCAGTGGTCGTACACATTCGGATGACAACGAGGACATGCTATTTCAAGATCCTGAGCACACCATCGAGCACATCTTTGGAGGATCATCGGCGTACGAGTCAAGACGACAACTTAAGGCAGTTGAACGCGAGGTAAACTCCATTGACTCTCCTCTTGTCAATAAAGTACCGAGGTGGTCGAAAGTCACCATCTCTTTCAAGAAGGGTGACTGCCCGATCCCTTCAACCTGACCTGGTCGTTTTTCGATCGTGGTCGAACCCACCATCAACAACTGTCGAGTAAATCGAGTGTTGATTGATGGTGGTAGCTCGTTAAACATTCTGTTTACGAGCACCCTGGACGAAATGCAAGTACCCAGGACCAAGGTAAGACCGGTAAGATATTCATTTCATGGTATTGTACCAGGGTCTTCGGCCAAACCCATTGGCCAAGTTTCTCTTCCTTTAACATTTGGTTCACCAAGTAATTTCAGGATGGAGAAAATCTCCTTTAATGTGGTCGATTTCGATACGGCACATAACGCCATACTCGGACGACCAGCTTTGGCAAAATTCTTAATGGCAACTCATTATGGGTATCAATGTCTTAAGATGCTAGGTCCCAAAGGAGTAATCACAATTCATTGTGATAAGAAGATGGCGCACACGTGTGATCGTCGATCCCTCAAGATGGTGGGTCAGATACCAGCTCGGGAAGAAAAAGGGCAGCCTTCGACCAAGAGCTCGAAGTCTAAAGCTGCGCCCAAGCCGAACGACCAAGTCAAAGAAGTTCCCCTAGATCAGAACCTTCGAAGACTGTTCGCATCGGGGATACTTCCGACCCCAAGTAGGAAAACGCTCTCATCACTTTCCTCCGAGCAAACACAGATGTCTTCGCGTGGCAAGCATCCGACATGCCCGGAGTCTCCAGAGAAGTGATCGAGCACATGCTAGCTTTACGGCCTGACAAAGTACCCGTAAAACAAAAATACGGAGATTTGCCCCTAATCGACGAGATGCTATAAGGTCAGAATTGGACATGCTACTTAAAGCAGGCTTTATAAGAGAAGTCGACCACCCAGAGTGGTTGGCCAACCCTGTAATGGTAAGGAAGTCTAACAGCAAGTGGCGGACGTGCGTAGACTTCACTGATCTTAATAAAGCTTGTCCAAAAGATGATTTCCCTTTACCTCGTATCGATCAGTTGGTCGACTCTACTGCTGCTTGCGAAATATTAAGTTTTCTAGATGCATATTCTGGCTACCATCAGATTAATATGTGTCTAGAAGATGAAGAAAAGACCGCATTTATTACTCCATTTGGTATATTTTGCTATGTCAAAATGCCATTTGGTCTAAAAAATGCTGGCGCTTCTTCTCAACGTTTGATGCAATCGACTTTTTCACCTCAGCTAGGCCGAAATTTGGAAGCCTATGTTGACGATCTAGTCATAAAATGCATCAAATGGCTTGATCATGTTTCGAACTTGCAGGAGACGTTCGACAACCTTAGAAAACACCACTTGAAACTCAATCCTGAGAAGTGTGTGTTTGGAGCCTCTTTGGGAAAATTGCTTAGATTCCTGGTCTCCGTACGAGGGATCGAAGCAAATACCGAAAAGATAAAAGCCATTGTTCAAATGCGCTCTCCAACCATGAAGAAAGAAGTCCAAAAGCTCACAGGATGTATGGCGGCTTTTAGTCGTTTCATAGCACGACTGGGGGGAAAAAGACTACCTTTCTTCAAACTTCTAAGGTTGCACGAGGGTTTCGAGTAGTCGGAAGAGGCAAACGCTGCCTTCGAGGATGTCAAGATATATCTTTCGAGTGCTCCTATTTTGGTTTCCCCGAAATCAGAAGAGACGCTCTTAATTTATCTAGCTGCCACGCCACAGGCAGTGAGCGCAGTACTAGTTGTAGAACGTGAAAACGTTCAACGACCGGTGTACTACGTAAGTGAAGTTTTGCACGGACCTAAGGAGCGTTACCCTCATGTCCAAAAGCTTCTCTATGCCCTCCTCATGTCTTCGAGGAAACTGAGGCATTATTTTCAGGCGCACAAGATAATTGTGTCGTCTGAGTTTCCCTTAGTAGTGATCCTCCAAAATAGGGAAGCAGCGGGATGCATGTCTAAATGGTCAGTAGAACTTGGGGAGTTTGACCTCCATTTTATGTCCCGAACAGCCATTAAATCCCAGATCTTGGCAGACTCTGTCGCTGAATGGACAAATCCTGAACCTGTTCAGGATCCCAGTACGATACCCACGACATGTGGACGATGTACTTTGACGGGTCACTTACTTTAAGTGGCTCGGGGGCTCGGGTGGTCCTGGAATCTCCTAACGGAGAGACCTTAAAGTATGCCATACAGTTAAACTTTCAGGCCACTAACAACGTAGCAGAATACGAAGGTTTACTAGCCGACATACGAGCTGCGAAAGCACTCGCGATTCGACGACTATTCGTGAGAGGAGACTCTCAACTAGTTGTGAATCAAGTCAGAAAAGAGTACCAGTGCTCTAATCCGACCATGTCTCGGTACTTATCGGAGGTTCGAAAGCTTGAAAAGCATTTTTTTCGATTTCGAGGTACAATTTATCCCTCGAAAGGATAATTTCCTCGCAGACCAGCTTGCTCGGATAGCTTCTTCCCGATCACAAGTGCCAAAAGGGGTCTTCTTGGAGCAACTCCAGAAGCCGTCTCTGGTGGACACACCAGAGACATCTCCTATTGAGACAACATCTCTAGATTACGAGGACACTTGGATGGATCCCATCTACAAGTATCTTCAGACGGGTTTCGTACCCGATGACGATCTCGAAGCAGATCGTTTATCCCGAAAGGCCAAAATGTATACTTTAGTCAAATGAGTCCTCTATAAACGAGGTACTCAAGGGCAGGGACGGAGCTTAGTGTAGACTAAGGCTTGGCGTGCTTGGCGTTTTGAAATTTTTTGAATACCATGTATCCATACTTAATATATATTTATCGTATACACGTATACTCTCGATGATGGCTACACTCACCGTGTTCGTGTATAAATATATATCTATCGCATACACATATACTCTCGATGAATCTATATCGTAATTCACATGATGGCTCGCTATATATAAGGTTGTAGACACTAGCGGAGCTTAATTAGTGCAATTTAGATTGGATGAGGACCCTATTGTACTTTGCTAAACTCTAAGAAAATTATGCTACTAATATGCGCTCTCTATCGTATTCAGTTTGCAATTCTCGAGGCTAGCCCCCCCTCTAATTTGTTTGAAGCTCCATCACTGCTCAAGGGGTACTCATGCGATGCATACCACAGAGAGGACTAAACCTCCTTTATGACATACACGGGGGCATTTGTGGAACTCATGCTTCCTACAGAACGTTGGTCGGAAAAGCCTTTCGACAAGGATTTTCTTGCCCATGACCCTCTATGATGCCAAAGAGTTGGTTAAGAAATGTGTACAATGCAGTTTCATAGCGAGCAAATACACCAACCAAATCGGGCATTACAAACAATCCTTTATCTTGGCCTTTTGCGACACAGGGGTCTCGACTTCCTAGGACCGTTCCCAAGGGCTCTAGGAGGCTTCGAGTTCCTTTTGTGGCTATTGATACGTTCACAAAATGGATCGAAGCGAACTCGTGGATCGATAACAACGGAAGCCGCAAAAGCAGTTCACGATGAGAAGCGTGATTACTTGGTTTGGTGTCCCAAGTCGAATAATCACAGATAATGGTAAACAATTTTCAAGTGCAAAATTTCAGGAATTTTGCGACGAGTTGGGTACCAAGCTCAGTTACGCCTCTGTCGCCCATCCCCAAAGCAATGGGGCGGTCGAGCAGCGAATGGCCAAATAATGCAGAAATTAAAACTCGAGTCTTGACCCGGCTTGTCAGCGCTCGGGGCTTGGGTACAAAATTACCCTCAGTATTATGGGCAGTTCGCACGACCGCTAGTCAGGCAATAGGCGAAACACCTTTCTTCCTAGTTTTTGGTGCCGAAGCCATGCTTCCGCCAGAACTAAAGATCAGGTCTACAAGGGTCAAGAGTTTCAATGATTCAGCCCAAGAACAACTTCGAGCGGATGACATTAACCTGCTCGAAGAAAAGAGGAATCAAGCCTTAATCCATTCAGCAATCTACCAGCAAGCCCTGCGCAAATACTACGATCGTAAGGTCCAACCTCGCAGCCTTGCTGTAGGTGACTTGGTATTGAGGAAAATTCAATCACAGTCTAATCGGAATAAGCTTTCTCCCAAGTGGGAAGGTCCTTACACAGTGGTCGAAGTTATGCGACCGAGTTGATCTGACCGGCAATGGAAGGCGGCGAATTCTTTCAAATTCTTGGAATATCGGCGATTCATAAATTCTCGTGTAAACGGCCAACCGTTCAATAAAGCATCAGGTTCTTTCTATCTTTATTGTATTACTTCGAGTAGCGCTTTGACAATTCTTTTAACCATACCTTGGTCAGAGGTCTGCCCTCGATCAGTTACTTAGTCGTGCACTCTTCCACGATAATGCACTGGTCGTAAGACATTCTACGACCAGTACCCAGTTCATCTTTACACTGGTCGAAAGGATGGTAACGTTACCAAGTCGAAGCCTTTTCCTCTCTGCACGTGGTCCCACCCACTAGAAGGAACTTCCTAGAGTCGACTCATTCCCCCCGTTTTTACCAACACAAAGAGCTTGGGTTCGAAACATGGTTGAAATAATGTCAAGCCAACTCTTAGTACCTTAGTTTATTTCTTCATCCATCTTTTGAAAAATAAATTAAGCGAGTACACTTTCAAATTTGCTCGACTACTTTTGATAAACTCGATTTGTTTTAAGCGGTGGGAGGAAGTTGCAACACCTAGTCGAAGACTTTCCTCTCTGCGTGGTCCTACCCACTAGAAGGAACTTCCTAAGCGTCGTTACATTTCTAACTCTTGCTACCAGAGCGAATATCTTGAGTGCATTAAGATAAGTTGGACAAATTTTTTAAGGAACTCCAAACATTTATCTAACTCAAGTTGATCGTTCTAGATTTGATTAATCTGGTCGGAGATGGTAACATCACCTAGTCGAAGCCTGTCCTCTCTGCATGTGGTTCTGCCCACTAGAAGGACCTTCCTAGTGTCAACTCGTTCCTACTCTTACGACCAGTGCAAGATTATCGTGATCGAAAAACTACAAGTTAGCTAAACCTCTCTCTTTTTCAGAAAACCCATTAAACACTATTTACTCGGTTTATCTAAATAAACCAAGCAAATAGTCGGGGGCTAGGATAAAGTTATTAACTTGACTTCAATTCTTAGTCTTGCTCTTTCTCCATTCATTATCTTATGAGTTACTAACTACTCGACAAGGTGATTTTCAAGAAGAAGGAAGGATTATATATCAACATCAACAAAAAAACTTGTCTTTACAAGAATCTAGTACAGACTACTTAGGCAGAGGAGAACTGATTTGCATACCCTCCGTGACTAACTCAGCGATCGGCTACATTGTCACTATTAACTGCTCCACTTCTGCTTTAGGGCAGGCGAAGTCATCTACGACAGGCTGCAGATTAAGGGTGGGATCATGAGATTTAAGTTTTGCTAAGACAAATCTTATTCCCTCTTGGATCGCATCCTTTATCGAGTCAAATTGGTTAGCTCTCAATGTAGTCACCAACTCTTGTAAAGCTCCGACTTGTTCACCAATGGCACTCAATTGGGCAGACAACGTGTTGTCACGAGGAGTAATCCCCTCAGCATGAAGCCCACCGAGTACATTGTTCAGGAGTGAAATATTGTCTTTAAGATTGATCTTCAAAGCCTTCATTTCCTCCTGATTGTGAGTCGAAGCCTCGTAAAGTCGTTTTACTTGTACTACTTGTTCTGAAAAGAATAAGGTCAGTCAAACAAAATGACCTCAAGAGGAAAACACAACCAATTGCAGTGAAAGATTTGCTTACCAACTAGTTGAGAATCTAACTTCTTGACTTCTTCAGTGTGGGTAGCGGTGTCCTTAAGATAACGTTTCTCCCACATCTGGACCTCTTGGTCTTTGTCTGAAAGAGAATGAGATTCAGAAAAAGAAAAGGAGGTCGACGGCGGTCCTAAGTTCAGCACTTACCGCTTAGTCGTCCCTGCAACTTTTGGTTTGCAGATTTTGCCCTCTGAAGCCTCTTCCAGAGGTCTTCAACCTTCTCTCTTAGCTTTTTATTCTTGGCTCTCTCAAAGTCGAGAGAATCAGCTAAGGACTTCTCGTCACTCTTGAGCCTAAAAAAGGAAAGGGTAGACGTCAGCAAAGAACCTAGTCGTAAGTTTTTCTGCGACTAGTTTCTCGTCGTAAGTTTTTCTACGACAATACCCTGATCGTAAGTCCTCCTACAACCAGTACCAAGTCGTAAGATCTTCTACAACAAACCCCCGCAAGTATTGTGTAAGTGGTCAAAACATGAAAGGCTACAAAAAGCAGTTACTTACAACCTCTTCGCTTTGCTTTCATGAGTAGCGCTTTGTCTTAATAAGTAGTGGACAAGTTGCACTGTTATATTCAAACCTTGGTGACAATTTGTTTGATGTGTTACGCACACAAAAAAGACGATAAGAAAGCGTGAAAAAGTATAGATGTAAATACCAAATTTCAGGTATTTACATTCATAGCTGTCCGAGCGAACGAAGATACCACCCTTGTAGGGTCCCTCAGTTCATCAATCTCATCAACTCGGTTCCACCAAACCCTTTCAAGACGCTCGTCATCGAAGACATCCCCTCTGTTAGGAATGTCCTTAGGGTGAGAACACGATCACGAGATCTGAACACACGGAGCCCTAGCAATGGCGAGGCGAAGAACCCAAAGGTGCGGTCGAAGAGCTCGAACTCTTCTTCTCCTTCGGTGGTGGTGGCACGGTGGCAGGCCTTGGGAGCTGGGAGGATCAACGCGACAACCTCCTTCCCAAAGACGGTGAATTGATGTTTCACCCCCATGGCCGGATTTGTCCACCGTTACCATCTTCACCCCTGCATCTACGACCGCCCCAGCGGTCGTAGCCGCCTCTGACCCTACGACCACTCCAATAGTCGTAGCCAAGCCAGCTGCAACGGCATCTTCGGTCACTCGAATGGCGGACGATCCTTCGACCACCACCACTATTGTTCCTTTGCCTGCCGAACAAACTGTAGTGGGTTCCTTGGCAGGAATGTCCTTAATGATAAAAGGAGCCAAGCTAGGATCATAAAAAGGGAAAACATGATCAGGTGGTAAAAAGCAAATGGTAAAATATTGTTCTTACACTTTTGTCTCTTTTATGTACCTCCGAGTGTCGGATTTGATCTTAAGTTTGCAAACAACCCTCCCTAAGGAAGGTTTCTTCGACTTTTTCTCAACCACGTCTAGTCGAGACTCAAGTTGAGGAACAGTCACGACCACGTCTGATCGTGGAGCTTGATCGAGCACCATTGCTCCTTGAGCCTCTTGGCTCTCCGGTTGGCCGAGACCTGTCTCGACCACCTCAACAGCGACACTGTCCTCGACCACGGGCACTGCTGGCGCAGCAGTCTCCTTCACAAAAGACATGAAACTCTTTCTGTTCTCCTTTTCTAAACGCTTGATAAAGCCACGAGAGACAGAAACTGCGAAGGTTTTACTATCATAATAGAAGGATACCTTCGTCTTGGGGGCCCTGGGTTTGAATACTTTAGCTATTCCTACCGCGATTGCTTCCTTTACAGCAATTATTTCCACAGCAAGATTAGCCAAAGGTGTAGACGGAGTAGCGGAGCTCGAGCTTACACCGTCCTCATCAACGACTTCTTGAGTTTCCTCCCACAGTGCGAGGAGCATCTGCTTGCCTTGATGGGGCTCGAGCTCGAGCCTCCCTTGTCGGCGGCCTTAACAAGTCAGCGTCTCTTAGCCGGGGGAGAAACAAACTGCTCTACGGCCGCACCAATGACCATCAGTTTGACTTTTTTGTTGTCCTGACAGTCCTCCTTGCCTACTTTCTACAGAAATCAAAAAGAGAGATGTTATAAAGCCGTTGTAAGTTCTTTTACAACTATCACTATGTCATAAGCCTTTCTACGACAACCCCACAGTGCGTAAGTTTTCTCTGACGAGAACCTAATAAATAAGCCTTCTATGATCGGTACCAGTCATAAGTTCTTCTATGACTACAAAGTCCTAAAGACGAAATCGACTCTTGATTACCTTTAGGCGCTCCACCTTGTCCTCTGGAGACAAGTCAGCCAGAATTGGAGGCGCCACAACATGGGCTGGGGTCTTCTCACAAATGAGCTTGACCCGAGCGTCAATCTCCTCTAGTGAGAGGTCTACAGGGATAAGAACCTTCAGTAAGCCTAATTTAAAAACTAACAGAAAGAGGGCTAAAGCTCAAGGTTTACTTACCCTCCGTGTAGTCCCTCATCGGGTTCGTCGGGCCCGAGTACCTCCACATCTGATGAGCCCTCTTCTTCGGAGGGCTGATGTGGCGCATGATGAAATCCTTCACCACGGGCCAACCGGTAAACCCCTCTTCTTTCAAGTCTGCAATAGCTTGAATGAAAGGGGCGATCCGGCCAAGATCCTTGGGAATTGAATCCCAAGCGGGAACCTTCTCGGTAGGCTTCCCGGCGAAGGAGAGGCTGTCCTCGTTGGTGATCTCCCAATAGAACCACCTCTTCTTCCACCCCGATCACGACAACCGGGTAAACATCTGAATATACTCCCTTGATTTCCCGTCGTGGAGCTTCAGACTACAACTACCGGCGATTCCGCTTAATCGGGTCATTCTGTAGTAATACCGGAACAACTCCAGATCAACCGGAATTCCCAAGTAGGCCTCACACAGGTACACGAACACCCTCAATATTGTGATAGAATTGGGGACAAGGTTCACCAACTCCACTTGGAAATATTCAAGTACCAATGTGAGAAAAGGATGAGCGGGTAATCGAAGACCACACTCACAGAATGCTTGGAAAACAGGGATTTGGCCAATCTCCTCTGACGGCCAATGCTGCCCGACGGCCTCAGTTCTCATAGTCGACCAAAGCCTGGATTCTGGTCGCATCCATCTCTGATTCGGCCCACTGGGAAGCGGCTCCGGCCATTTCTCCCAAAAGTCGAAGATTTGAATGTGGAAATATTGAAGAAGAAAGCTTGATTTGGTCGGCGGCGGAGAACTCGGGAGTTCGAACAGCAAGAACAACTTGGGGGAAGGTAAAGGACCTTATCCTCACCCACTGTCAAAATTTATAACCACACACCCGAAGTCCAAAAAACGTGGCTACTAGCGATGCATGGCAGCTTCGAAGCTCGCCCCAACAGACAAGGGTAAGGGAGTCGATTGGGACTCTCAAATTTGTCTGCTCGAGGAAGTCAGGTCTATTTCTACACCTCAAGTGAAATTACCTCCTTGACCAAGTCTTTTTCTAGTCAAAAGCATAGCAATGGAAATATCATGCTTCGACCCGATCTGCGACCACTCATTGGATGACCGTTAGATCTCCCGACCACCTTGTAAGTCATAAGATTATTTCACAACTTTCTTGACCAAGTAATTTTACGGTCAAATGAAACACCGATCGAAGAGTTCTTCCTTGACCATCTCCCTCGACCACTTCTTGGCGTAAGACCATCTCTTGCTCCTTTTCCAAGTAAGTTATTTTAAGCTTAAGTTGGGGGGCTAGATGACGAGGATATAACAATCCTCATTTTATTATTTATCTATAATTCATATTATGGATAATAATGACGTCATATAACTCTTGAGTATACCCCTTAATATTCATAAGGGAGAAGCTGAAAGTCGTAAGTTCTCCTATGACCACCTTGTAGTCGTGGGTCTTCCTACGACTACCCCATAGTCATAAGCTCTTCTACGACTATCCCGTGATCGTAAACTCTACTACGATCGATCTGTGGTTGTAGGCTCTCCTACAACCACCACTTGGTCGTAAGCTCTTCTATGACCAGTCCTCAGTCGACAAGACTCACAGACATGTCGGCCTAGTCGATCAGGGAGTCTCATGTACCGTATCTAAGGATATGAGCAATCAATTACGCTATTATTCCCTGAAATAACAACACGACTTAACTCTCTGTTATGGTGATAATTGCCTAGCAATGTGGGAACGTTACAACTCACGTAATGACCTCCGGTAACGGCTCTACGATCTAGTGCGTTAATGAAACCTTTATGCTGAAGATCCAACGGCGCACCCCGGGAACAGTATAAAAGGCAAGGATCATCAGAAAGGGAGGGAGAGGCAAAAAAGAAGATTAGAAGGACAATACTCTAGTCTCTGATTCCATCTTGTAATCCAGTATACTCAATACATACACACAAGAGTAGGGTTGTTATTCTCCCAGGAGAATGCCCGAACCTGTATAAAAATCCATGTGCATCCATCTCTGTGTGATTTTGAGCCTAGAGGAACCCCCGAATCAAATAATCTTTACGTAAGTTCGGTTCTAAAACATCGACAGATACATTTACAAAATAGATAGAAGTCGAACCAGTTGTTAAAACTACAACTGAGGCTGCCAAGAGGTTCCTCACAGAAAACGTGATCACACGATTTGGCATACTCAATTCTCAAGCGGAAATTATTAGGAATTCTGCAAAAATCTAGGTATCAAGATACATTTCACTTCCATCGCTCATCTGCAGAGCAACGGAGCAGTCGAGCGAGCTAATGGCATAATAATGCAAGGAGTGAAACACTGAGTGTTCACCAATGAACAAAACGGTCAGGAGCTTAGGTTCAAGAACTTCCTTATGTGTTATAGGCCGTTTGAACCATGACCAGTTGTGCGACCGGTGAAATGCTATTTTTTCTGGTTTACGGTGCTGAAGCCATGCTTCCTCTAGAACAAAAAAATGGCTCTGCTCAAACTGATTGTTTCATTGACAGCGATCAGACAGAATGAAGACTCGACAACATCATTTTCCTTGAAGAACAACGAAATCAAGCCTGATATGATTGGCGGTTTACCAGCCAGTCATGAGAAGGTACCACAGTTATAAGGTGCAACTTCGCAGCCTAGCTGTAGGTGATTTGGTTCTCAGAAAAATTCAGAGCCAAGCAAACCGCAACAAACTTTTGCCGAAATGAGAAGGTCCATACACTATGGTCGAAGTCACCAAACCTGGTTCGGTACGACTAGGCATGTCAGCAGGACGTGTTTTGTCAAATTCTTGGAATATTCATCAATTGTGTAAGTTCTTTGTATAATTTTTGATTATTTCAATTTCAATAAAGATTCATTTTTTCTTTCCTTTCTAATGAGTGATATTGTTTATATGTCTGTTATCCATTATCTGGTCACATACTATTGTTGTTTAACTGGTCAGAGAAGAACCAATTCTCTCTGATATCCTTCTAAAGGGTCTATTTTACTTTTTTTGGCCTTGACATAGTTGTCACAAGCAATAAGGGTCCTAATCATGAACATCACAGCGATGGTTCTCACGAGCAACCATACACTCTTTTTTTAAATAAACAAGCAAGTAAAGGAGCATAATACAGACAACTTGATATAGTTACTTACATGCTTACGAATTCAAAGACTAACTTTCTTCATTTCAACATTATGTTCTACTCTTGTTTGGCTACTGGTCAAGACACGAAAAGCATCCTAGTCGAAATCCCTGCTCTCTGCATGTGGTCCTGCCCATTGGAAGGAGTTTCCTAGCGACGGTCATTTTCTTACGATCTTCGCTACCAGTCGAAACTTGAGAACGAATATGTTTCGCGAAGTGTTTATCATGTCTTTGGTTCTTAGCAACCTTCACGACCAGTTTGGATAATGTGTATAAATGAGACCACATATCGTTTATGCATACATTTTTGCATGATTTCTTTTTATCAATACAAGTCTCATAACATCTTCCGACCACACAATGTACTATACAATATTTTCAATTATGGAAATAGATCTAAAGCTAGTCAAAATCATACACTCGTTTCGACCAAATTAATTTTCTAGTGTTAATTAGATCATTTTAAGTAACATAATCAGCATATACTTTGTACTTTGGTTCTAGCTTTTGCTCTTTTTCTTGGTCTACTAATTCTTTCATAAGTTCTTCTACTAACACAAGCAATCGGGGCTAGCAAATATATGAGTATTCAACAAAGTTAAAAAGATAAACAAAGACTTTACTGATGACAAAAGGTAAGTTTTTACATTTACAATTCTAGTATTACATTAATCTACTCCTTGGGACCACGGTGGTAAGCTCTGAGGTGGAGACCCGACACAGATCTCCTCGGCAACCTTCATTCCGAAGGGTCTTACTCCTTTGAAGATCTTGGCTGCATCATCCTTCGAGCAGTTGAAGTCCACTTCAAGAGCTTGGAAGTTGATGGAGGGGTCGGATAATCAGCATATACTTTGTACTTTGGTTGTAGCTTTTGCTCTTTTTCTTGGTCTACTGCTTCTTTCGTAAGTTTTTCTACTAACACAAGCAATCGGGGCTAGGAAATATATGAGTATTCAGCAAAGTTAAAAAGATAAACAAAGACTTTACTGATGACAAAAGGTAAGTTTTTACATTTACAATTCTAATATTACATTAATCTACTCCTTGGGACCACTAGACTGGTCGCTACGGGATGGAGACCAGACCTGCATCTCCTCAGCAACCTTCATTCCGAAGGGTCTTACTCCTTTGAAGATCTTGGTTGTATCATCCTCCGAGCAGTTGAAGTCCACTTCAAGAGCTTGGAAGTTGATGGAGGGGTCGGAGGCCTTAAGCTTTGCCAGAGAAAATGTAACTCCATCTGCAATGACATTCTTCTGTTGGAAATATGCCCTAGAGGCAATCATAGAGATGATTATATTTCATTATGTTCATAATATTGGATAATATATTATCCTATTCCTTGAATGAATCATTAGTTATGAAGATTAACAAGTATGTGACTTGTTGGTGAAGATCTTTTAACTTATGATGATGTCATTCTAAATGTATCCCTGGTCGAAACACTAGTGACTCTACGACTAGCACATGTATTGATTGATGACCATGTTTCACCGGTCATGGATATAGGGATATCGAATCAATAATGTGAACACATGTTAGAGAACATGGGATTGGATCGACCCACCTTGAGACACTATTGAGATTGTTATGATTCTATGTGTCATTAGTTGGACTCAAGCAATGATGATGTATAATCCTTAGACCTGAGATCAACATGGTTTCCTATATGTGTAATAGCACTCTTAGGGGTTGCCAATCGCTACTCGTAACTGGGTAGTTATAAAGGTAGCTTTCGGGTATGCTATGAAACATGCAGAGGAATGTGACTGGTCGGATATTGGATTTGCCCCTCCGAACATAACAGGAGAGATGTCTCTGGGCCCCTCGTTATGGTCGGATAAAGTAAGTGCATGGCCATGCCACTAGTGGTCGAAGTGTTCGACCACGTGAAGTTATCTGACACTCGATCGAGAAAGTATTGAACAATCCATGGATAACAAAACATCTCACCTAGAGTTCAACCAGACATCGTGAGGCAAAGGGAGAATACATGAGTAGGTCACTTAGCTTGATTAGTTACGGACTGGTCGTATGGAAATACGAGCTGGTCGTAGACTAGTTGAACGTAATCACAAAGTGGTCGTAACTTGGTCGTAAGGAGTTACGAACTGGTCGTGACTAAATACGAACTGGTCGTATAGAGATAGTACCTGGTCGTAAGTGATGAGGACCTGGTCGTAGATCATATTACATTAAGGTTCGTCCGATATAATTTGTGTGTATTCGGGAATCACTATGTTTTGCTGGGAACCGCTAACGACTCATGGCCGAAAAGGGTTTCCGAGTCACAACTGATTACGCATAAACCTAACGGGTCACACACTTAACGGGTTGGAACAAAATGTGTTCGGATAGGATCCATCATGGGCACAATATAAGGAGGTTCATGAAGCTGTTGGGAAGGGCGGTGAACGTAACAGACAAGACACACGAAATTCATGAGTTGAGTTGTTCCACCGAAACCCTAGCCGCCATCTTCCTGAGAGCTCTGCCGTGTAACTTGGTGCTAGCACACCGGCGTACGGTTGTTCCTTTCCTGAACGTGTGGATACCGTAGAGGCGCTATTGCAGTTGCTGTTGCGCTTGAGGACGATCTGCGATCTTCATAAGGAACTGCAGAGATCGCTGGAGGAGACAATCGACAACAACCACTACATCGACACGCTCCACGTTGGACCAGGCATCTCCAACCCTTCTTCCGCTGCTCTACGTGTCTGGTGGTAACGATTTGTGATCATCTACTTGCTTGGCTTCCTGGTTTACGTGGTAGAAATTTTGATTTGTTGCTATCGTAGCCTACCCGTACCCCTACATCTTCATGGTCTGCGCGTGGTTATTCCAAGTTGTTTCGAGCAGACTTTTGAGATTATCCAGTTGTTGACCAAGATAATTTATCTTCTCCATCGGATTTCTTAAAAAGGGCAGGCATAATCCCGATCCCATGTCGAAGAGCATTTTGTTGAGAGCCTTGACTTTCTCTTCAAGACTCCGCCCGAGTTCTGCCTCCTTGTCATGCTCGAATTCAAGAGCTTTTTCTAATTTTTGAACTTGCTCTGCACGAGCGGATTGAAAGTTAAAGAAATATAATTATGACACACAATAATCTGGTCGGATTTAGGACTAGTTACCTCAAGTTTTCTTCTTGGAAGCCTCGATGACTTCTTTGTGCTTGAGGGAGGCTTCATTGAACCTGGTCGACCAGTCTTCAATCAACCGATTTTTTGCCTGGCATCTCTCCTCAAGTGAGGCTATAATGGCTTCCATAGCCTTAGTTTCTTTTTCAAAATTTTCCAGATCTGTCAAGTACGACAAAAGGGGAAAATTTAGAAAAGAACAAAATAGCAAGAAGGGGAGAAGTCAAGAGGTTCTTACTTTTTAGTTCTGAGTTTTTCTTCTCCAGACCAGTTATTCGCTGGGTCAGTCCTCCGACTACAATAAAATTCTCCACCATATGCTACAAAAATAGCAAACTTCTTTAAGTTTTTTTAATAAACTTTGAAGAAAGGACTATAAGAGTGGTCATAGATCGCCATGTCCGTATATTCGAACTATATAGCATTCGGACCCGTGTCTAACTGATGATCTGGAATTCTCCTCCAAGCCTCATCGAGCTTCTCGTCATTGAAGATCCGAGGGCAATTGGGAAAGTTGCTAGGATGAGGGGACTTCTTTAACACCGAAGAAATCATTTCTCCTTGAACGGTCCCAGCAGTGGTCAGAACCTGCTGGGACTCTTCTTGGACCTCTACCCCTAAAGGCACGGTCGGAGCCGCCACAGGTTCCTGAGCAGGCGCTGGTATCACCACCTTCTCAGGGACGGGCTCGACCACTCTTTCCTTAGGAGTCTCCTTCTGAGGGTTGCTCTGATCGGAGGAAACTGGAACACTGGAAGATATATTAAAATGAAGGAAAGGAAAATCAAGATTTTGGAATATCAAAATCATTAAAGGTATGTATTTACATATGTTTATTTCGTGTGCACATACCTGGACTTCTTGGTTTTGATCTTGAAACACCCTGGAGCAAAGTCCAGGGCACTTGCCTTCCTTTTCTTCTCAACCGATTTCACCGATTCCGAACCGGTAGGGCTGGTTAAACCCCTCACATCCATGGACCAGAAGTCAAAAGAAATCTCTCTGACCACTTGGTCGGAGAGAAGTTCCTTGATCATCTAGTCAGAGGTTGTAATTTCGTTGACCTCCAGAACAGTTACTTCGAGAGCAACTGTCGGGTCGTGAATGACCACTCTAGAGCCTACGACCTCCACAACTTCGGACTGTGAGTCCTCCTTCTTTTCCGCCTGAATAACAAATCAAACTTGTTTAGGTGACGAAATTTTCCATCTAAAATATTTACTCCTATTTCAATGTTGTTTTTACCTCTGGGAGATCATCATCTTGTGTGGTCATCGAAGAGGAATCGGTTGGAACAACAGTTGGGGTAGAGCCTTCATCGGACTCTTTTATCCTCAACCCGACCGCCTATATATTAGAGAAGACTTATATACCAACTGGAGAATATATATAAATGATGAAGAAAAGGTTATTATTTACCTTGAGTCTTTCTATTCTCTCTTCTGCAGAGACAATAGCCAAAATTTAGAGAAATTCAGCCTTGTCATCAGGCTCCCCAGTGTAGATCATTCTGATATGCTCTCTGATTTTATCGAGAAAAGGGCTTCAAAAGAATAAAGAGATTTCAAGACTACAAAATAAACCATACTGGTCGGGATTTTTCAGAACTTACATTCTCTAGAATCCCTGGTCGCGTCGTCACGACCAATGTACCAGAGCATGGAGCTCACTCGGAGCTTTAGGGGACTTATCCAGTGCATGGAAAAATCCCTCACCACGTAGCCGACGAAGCAGAGGCTGACATCATTCGTGACCGTCAAGTAGAACCAACTCTTCTTCCATGATGACCATGAAGACTTTGAATACATTAGAATGTACTCATTAGCTTTTCCGTCGTGGAGGCACAGCAAGCACTCACCAGGTCCAGCCGCTGACTTCCCCGACCTCGCCATCTTGTAAAAATACCTGAAGACCTTCAGATTAGGCGGGATCCACATGTACGCCTCGTAGAGGTAGATAAAGATGCTGATGTTGGCAATCGAATTGGGGGCTAGGTTCAGCAATTCAACTCCGTAATACTGAAGAACCCGAGGGAGGAATCGGTGTACTGGTAGCCTGAGCCCGCATTCGATGTTTGAAAAGAAAACAAGGAATTCCCCTTCTTCACAGCTCGGGAAGTGTTCTCCGACCGCTGATCTACAAGAAATCAAATCCTTGTCAAGGAACATCCCGGTCTTCTCCAAAGCCTTGAGCTTCTTCTCGCTCAAGTCAAAAACCAACCATTTGGTGATCGAGTCTGACATTGTTGATCTTCTGCGAGAGGATAAGAAGAGGTCGGAGGAGTTTTTTTTGCAAGAAGACGAAAGGGGGTTCAAGGAATTCTGAGAGCATAAAAACCCTAAAGCAAGGCGTTGCGGGGATTTTATAGCCACAACTCCTTAACTGCAATCGGGAGTTACCCAAAGTCCAACAGACAGAAAACCTCTTTGGTTTTCTAGACGGTTCCTCAACTTTAAAGTGAATACAGACCACCTCATTTTTTCATCATTAAATGAGGGCCTGCTCGATACGATTTCATCGGAGAAGGGGTTCACACTACAAATTCATTTAAAGTTCGAAGGCTAGCTGACATGATTAAATCTCTTGGTATTACTTTATTTAATTAAAGACCACACGTCCTTCGTGCTCGTAACCCCTAACGCTAACGACCCCCTAGTCATGAGGATTCTAGAGGTTACATTGTGGTACCCTGATCGAACGAGGTCATGTACATTATCCCCGACCAGGTAACTACTCGTAGTAGAAGTGGACTAGCACTTAGATTTGATTCCAAGTATATTCCTTATCGTGTGACGAATGGAACACATGCCATATTTGTTCTAAACCAAGCTACGTTTCTGGCACTATGTCATTGACAATAACCACCATATGGTTATTATCTCTACTAACATCAACTGCTCATCAGTTGATATCTTACTAACTGCCACCTTTTCTCCGACCAGACGTGACACTTCCAGTGGTAACTGCCACCACTTCGTCAGTTATTTAAAGGAGAAGACAACCGGAGTACACAACAACTGATTGGATCAAGCCCAAGGCATCTGCATCAAGACAATTAGATCCAAGCAATACATTCTCCGTGTAATTAGGACTAGTCCACAGCCTTGTACAAGGGCACCCCCTGTAAAGGATCCAGTTCATTGCAATAAAGAGCAGTCCCCATTCTCATCCAAGAACTCTTAGCCATTTTCCTCTATTTATTTCGTAAGATTGGTGACTTGATCGTCGACAGCAGTATTCATTATGGATACTATAGTTTGTGTGGTATCCCTTCAGAATATGTAGAATCCTTTCCGGATATGAATAGTCGTTTGCTCTTAGTAAAAGGGCACCCCTGTAATCAGATTTTGTGAACAAGAACAATAGAGTAAGAGAAAAATCAGAAAAATTGTTGTTGTTCTGGCGGCACTAAAATCTTTTTTGTGTTCTTGTGTTCGCGTGTGTTTGTTCTCAGTTTGGACCAACAACCACTGCTTCACCCGCTCAAATCCAGCCATGGCAGGAAGGGCTTGTGGACCACAGTAACGAATGACAGTGTAGGGCCCATAACGGGGGCAGAAGGTGTGGGATTTGGTGGAGAAGCGTGCCTCAAAAATGTGCCTACAGTGGAGGAGCTTCTGGACAATGCACTAGTAAGGTGGACAGTAAGCTTGCAGCGAGAAGCATGGATTGTACTGGGTGGGTTGTAAGGGAGGAGAGGAGATAGCGCAAGAAGCCATGGTAGGCTTGGACAGGGAGCTTTGATGAGGAGAGAGAGAGGGGGGAGGAGAGGGAGTGAAAGGAGTAATGGGGTGGAGGAAGAAGTGGTATTGTTTAGGGGAGTAGTGGGTGCCTGCAATACAACCTTATAACATTGTTTTTATGAAATCTTCTTAATGAAGAAAATATGAACGGAGAAGATGGATACAACATTTCATTCAAGCCACCGAGGTGTTTGAAACATACAAATTTCAAATTGTTGGCATCAACATTTTGTTTATTCAGTCGCTCTAAGAACCAGGTGTGTTCTAAGGAGTAATTGTTTTAACTTTTACAACATATGTTTCGATCAACTCTTTTTAAGGTGAACACCCATTATGCCTCAGAAGGGGCTAGGTTCTGGTTATATTCGTACAAAAGTAAGTACATCACCCCTTTTTACATGCAGGACCTCCATGAAGAAAGGAAATTACAATCAAGTCATTCAGAGAGCTCGATAAGGACAATGCACAACACTGATGTTGATGTTCTTCGACACGCCGTCTAAGGGCAGTCACGCTAGAGCTATATCGCAACAGGACTACTCGGCTATGCTCAACAACAACTAGCATGACTCCCTTGAAATATGGCTTACCTATTGAATTTCATGAATCAACTAGTTCACACAAAAGCTTAAACGGAGGAGGAATGTGGTAATATACTTCAACACTCTCCCTCACATCTAGGCTTTGTAGACCTAAGATGTGGGCTCAAAGTAGGCCAAACTTATTTTTATTAATATTGTGTTAGCCAGGTCTTGAACTTAGGACATCTTGGCTCTGATACCATATTGAGTTTCATACACCAACCAGTTCACCTAAAATCTTGAACTGACGAGGAAAGATGGGCAATATACTTCAACGTTACCTTGCTCCAAATCTCTTTGGAATTAGAGGTTGATGATGCTTCAATCCACCTCAAAAGATGACCGGTGACGAGTATGAATCTCACCGGGGAATTGGTCGGTGTGGACTAAAGCTGGTGAGGACCTTTGGATAGTTAGTGATCTACAACCTCTTGTTGTGTCTAGAGTTTCCACTTTGGTGATTTGGATTGACTTGATAATGAACCAAAGCTGCCTCCTATTTGTCGACCATATAGGCAAAGCCCATCGACGACTAAGGAGGCGGATTGAGATGGAGGACAAGAGGAGGGAAAAATACATTGCACCTTAGACCACACAAGGAATCTATATAGGGGGGAACAAGTTTCTCCGCGAGAAATCCTAATACAACTACTTTTATTAAAGGGGTGGGACCGCACCCTGCTTAATGCTGGTGGCTCGCTGGAGAAGTTAAGAAGGGGCTGAAACTAGAGCTTGAAAGGATGAGGTTTGTGGAGAAGAAGAGGGGCCGTGGAGAACGAGATGAGAGTGTCCTTCTCAACTCGGGAAGTTGAGAAAGTTTAGTCAGAGGCAAGGTTGAGGATTAACCTTATTGAAGATATGAAGCGCGTTAAGATGTAGGGCTCTTCGAGAAGTGCATATTTCTCTTCATAAAGTACTTACAGATAGAAGATGCAAGGACCTTGCAAAAAAAAGTAAGTTGTTGGAGCCGGTGACAACCCTTAGCGCGAGAGAACAATCACAACAAGCACATAAGAGGCACAATGATTTGTTTACAAGGTTCAGCAAAGCCTACATCCCTAGGAGCTGAATCATGATGGCTCCTTCCATATGAGGAGCTTTTTTTCATGATTAGGGTTGCAAGAGATCGGCAGTATATATTTATATCCGGTTACATGTTCGACTCGGACCTATAGTGCAAGGCCTTTTTTCACCTTGTCATATATAAGCCATACACAACAAAATTGCAAGGCTATGAAGGAGGTGTAAACATGTCCCTACGGCGAGACGGCGAGCAGTGCCTTGATCGGCACCTTACAATTGGTAGGGCCCTACCCTTTATATCGTCAACCAGTGCTAATGAGGAGCAACTGTAGCCTATAGGAGTACTTCATTTCTTGAGCTTTGCTCAGACCCTAAGAGGAGGTTTGGCACTTGGCAGGGAGTAGATTCTTCAGGTAAATAATGCAGAAGGGCTCAATTTGTTGGTGATATGCCCTAGAGACAATCATAGATATGATTGTATCACGTCTATGTTTATGAGTTATAGAATAAATGTTCTTATGTTCCTTGAATGAATTATCAGTTATAAAGATTAACATGTGATTTGTTGGTGAAGCTCTTTAACTTATATGATGACATTCTAAATGTATCCATGGTCAGATGTCACTGCTCGGAACACTAGTGACTTATCAACCAACACATGTATTGATTGATGACCATGTTTCACCGGTCATGGATATAGGGATATCGAATTAATAATGTGAACACATGTTAGAGAATATGGTGTTAGATTGACTCGCCTTGAGATAATATTAAGATTGTTATGATTTTATGTGTCATCAATTGGTCTCAAGCAGTGATGATGTATAATCCTTTGACCTGAGATCAGTATTGTTTCCTACATGTGTGATAGTACACTTAGGGGTTGTCAAACGCTACTCCGTTACTGGGTAGTTATAAATGTAGATTTCGGGTATACTATGAAACATGCGGAGGGATGTGACTAATCGGATATGAAATTTGCTACTCCTAACATACCAGAAGATATATCTCTGGGCCCCTCGATGTGGTCGGATAAAGAAAGTGCATGGCCATGCCACTAGTGGTCGAAGAGTTGACCACATGAAGTTATCCGTCACTTGACTAAGAAAGTATTGAACAGTCCATAGATGACAAAATATCTCACCTGAAATTCAACCAGATATCATGAGGCAAAGGGAGAATACACAAGTAGGTCGTTCAGTTCGACCAGATACGGACTGGTCGTATGGAGATACGAGCTTGTCATAGACTAATCGAACATAATCACTAACTGATCGTATAGAGATACGAATTAGTCGTAAGTGACAAGGACCTAGTCATAGATCATATCGCATTAAGGTTCGTCCGATATAATTTATGCGTTTTTCGGGAATCGTTATGTCCTGCTAGGAACCGCTAACGACTCATGGACGAAAAAGAGTTTCTGAGTCGCAACCGATTACGCATGAACCTACAGGGTCACACACTTAACGGGTTGGAACAAACGAGTTCGGATAGGATCCGTCATGGGCTCTTTATAAGGATATGCATGAGGCTGTTGGGACAGACAATGTAAGTTGCATCACCGAAACCCTAGCCGCCATCTTCTCGAGTGCCCTACCCTGCGAGTTGGTGCTAGCATACTGGTGTACGGTGTTCCGTCTCTGAATGTGCGGATACCGTAGAGACATTACTGCGATTGCTGCTATGCTAAACGAGGATGATACACGACCTTCGCAAGGAACGCGATAGGTTGCTAGAAGAGAGGATCGGTATCAGAGGACGCTGGACGATCAACTACGACCACTACATCCACGCGCTCAACGTTGGATCAGGCTGCTCCAACTCTTCTTCCGTTGCACTGCGCGTCTAATGGTAATGTTCTATGATCTCTTGCTTGCATAGCTTCCTGGTTTACGTAGTAGAATTTTTGAATTACCAGCTAGTGTAGCATACCCGTATCGCTTCTCAATTAAATGCAACTTAACACTTCCACAGTAAGTTTGTATGCGTAAGTTTCATTGGCATACCAGTTTAGTACTGACAAGCGTACCAAACTAACATATTGCATCTAGGATGCAAATGCAACTTAACACTTCCACAGTAAGTTTGTAAGCGTAAGTTTCATTGGCATACCAGTTTAGTACTGACAAGCGTACCAACTAACATATTGCATCTAGGATGCAAATGCAACTAAACACTTCTACAGTAAGTTTGTATGCGTAAGTTTCATTGGCATACCAGTTTTGTACTGGCGCGTACCAAACTAACAGCTCATCAGCAGAAGCAAAATGTACTATTATATTGCGAGTAGGTAACGAAGCATAATTGTGATAGGACTGCAAGTAAACCAAACGTTGATAGGCTGGACTTGCAGCTTGATTAGTTTGTCTCAGAAGATGAGCAAAGCTGGGCTCTGCAGCTCTGACGCAGCCAACTCTTTTTAAAAAGAGAAATAGAGTGGCTCGTGCTCAGTTCGCGCCTAACTTATAAGCTCAAGACAAATGCTCATAATATAAAATGTTCAAAGTGTTCCAACTCAAGGCGCTGACTAGATTGATCTATTTACACTGGTGAACTTTTTACTGAGATAACTGCAAATTAAACTACAAGACTAAACAAAAAAAAATGCTCCTACATATATACCTCCTTTGCACGAGATGAACACCGTATATTCGATCTTAAGCAAATGGCGAGTTGAGAGGCTGGTACATGCATTTTGATTCATTTATCATGCTAGTCATGCTCCAGGAATTGTGAAATTTTACGAGCATACGTAACAAGAGTCAGAGCCGTCCCTGCATATACCCTTCATCTCCAAGACTCGTCCACACTTCGTCTTCATGTACATTGTATACCCTCCAATGCGTCAACCACTCCAATATATTCTGCACCCCCAAGTTGCAATTTACAAACACGATTTCGCGAACATGCGCGAAACCAAACCATCGTCCTCTACATGGATCTGATCTTGGTTTGCTTTGTTTTAGCTAGCGAACAGTACGGTCCAACCTTAATCTGCCCACCGTCATCTTCCCGCCAGGCCACAGCATGCAAATTAGTCAACTAATCCCACGAAATTTTCTTCCCGGGGCGTCTGCGCCCATATGGGCCATGCCGCCATGCAAGCACGAGCTAGCCGGAGACGCACACTATATATACGCGCCTACTTCGTTCTTCCCTTCCCATCAACCAGCAGTACAATCATCTGAAAGTATCACCGCTAGTCCGCTACTCACTAGCTTATACTGTACTTGAAAGCTAACTTGTTAGCTATATATGGCCACTGTAGTAAGGTGCTTCCTCATGGTTGCTGTTGTGTTGGCGCCGCTTTGCGCCGGCGCTGTGGGCGGGCCATTGTCGTCGAGGTTCTACGACAAGAAGTGCCCGAACTTGCAGAGCATCGTGCGGTCGGTGATGGTGCAGGCTGTCGCGGCGGAGCCGCGGATGGGCGCGTCCATCCTCCGCATGTTCTTCCACGACTGCTTCGTCAATGTGAGACACTGTTGCTGCCATTTTGTCAGTTGCAATGTGTGTTCGTACTCGCTATGGTTGCTCATCTGAAGTGTGTGGTGTGTTCTTCGGATGCAGGGCTGCGACGCGTCGATCTTGCTCGACGATACCGCGAACTTCACCGGCGAGAAGAATGCCGGGCCGAACGCCAACTCGGTGCGCGGGTACGAGGTGATTGACACCATCAAGACCCAAGTCGAGGCGTCCTGCAACGCCGCCGTCTCCTGCGCCGACATCCTCGCCCTCGCCGCACGGGACGGCGTCAACCTGGTAATTATGTTTCATCCACGCATCATTGCATCAACCAAAGCTTATGAGTAAGCTGATACAATGCAATGCAACACTTGGCAAGTTACTGATTTGACGTCCCGCATCATTGCAGCTCGGCGGGCCGACGTGGACGGTGCAGCTTGGCCGCCGCGACGCGCTGAATGCGAGCCAGGGCGCGGCCAACTCCAACCTCCCGGGGTCGGGTTCCAGCCTCGCCACCCTCATCACCATGTTCGGCAACAAGGGGCTCTCGCCGCGCGACATGACGGCGCTGTCGGGCGCGCACACCATCGGCCAGGCCCGGTGCACCACATTCCGCGACCGCATCTACAACGACGCCAGCATCAACGCGTCGTTCGCGGTGCTCCGGCAGCAGACGTGCCCGCAGTCCGGCGGCGACGGCACGCTCGCTCCCATGGACGTGCAGAGCCCGGAGAAGTTCGACAACGCCTACTACCAGAACCTGGTGAGCAAACAGGGCCTGCTCCACTCCGACCAGGAGCTGTTCAACGGTGGGTCGCAGGATGCGCTCGTGAGGAAGTACAGCGGCAACGACGGCATGTTCGCTGCCGACTTCGCCAAGGCGATGGTGAGGATGGGCGGCCTCATGCCGGCGGCCGGGACGCCGACGGAGGTCAGGTTGAACTGCAGGAAGGTCAACTAAAGTCAACTGTATGCTGAACGTGTGCTGGGGTACTAGTCTGGTCGATTGAACTCGATAAGATGGGTTCTGATTGGTGAACAGTCAAATTGGCTGTTTGTCTAATTATTGGTTGCCGATATTCCTACGTGGAATTAATAATCCCGCTGTTGTTTTCTTTTTTCTGTTGCTAATTGTAATGATGAATTAATAAACAATGTTTTTTCGGAACATTGCTTCGCTTATGGATAAATTTAACAGTTAGGGATTCTTTTTTATCATTTTGAGTGCTAGACCACTGAGTCCATTAATTTCACATCAACGGCAGCCGTCAAATTATTAGTTTTTTCTCTCGAAAAGACAGGCGTCGAAACTAAAGTCAAACTCGGAGCGTAAGATCTGAAATCTATGTATACAGTATATAGCGTCTGAACTAAATATCAGCGCCGGCAAAACAGTGTTGAGAAACCGTCGCTGACGAGTTCAGTTCGAACGATTATCTCGTAGATAAATTTAGAATTGTAAGAATAATGCAATAATACAAGAACAAAATAGTAGATTAAACACAAAGATATGAGAGGACTTCAGGCTTCTTTTTATTGCTCTTCTGAAAACTGTTTACAATGTTGGGGTCCTCCTTTTATGTAGGTTACTGGATGGATGAGGAGGCCAATATGAGTCCAGGGCTACTGGCTTGGGCCCGGTTTCGTAACACTCCTCCTTGGGCACTCATCCGTCAAGTTCATGTCTGTAGGACCGGAAAGGCGACTAGAGGGGGGTGAATAGATGTTTTCTCTATTTTTCCCTTCGATCAAACTCAACACTAGTTTCACTCCAATAGCTATAAAAGCTATGAAGATCTGTATACAAGCACAACGGATGACCTGTGTTGAATCTGATCAAACCCCGAAGCAAAAGACTACAAACATCTCAAGACCGCACGCACACGCACAGCAAACAGAGATTCAGTTGAATCATGAAGGCAGCCCAAGCTAATAAATAAATGTAAACAGCAAACTGCCAGCAAGTCGCATCATTAGGCAGCCAAAGCAGCAATAAAAAACTAAACTCAAACTGCTACAAACAAGTCTATCTTGTCTACAGAACAGAGCAAGCTCAGGTGCCAAACCTCCTTCTTGTCTCAGGCCGTGCTACTATGCAAACTACTGCTGCCGGCCAGAGGCTCCTTGCTGGCCATCAAACTCAGTCAGACCAATTGATAGCAGCGCAGCAATAAAGAAAATTGAAGGCAACCACCGAAAGAATCACAACCACAAACGAAACGGCATTCAAAGCAATAAAAAAAACTCGGTCACAGTAGCAACAAGAAACAGCCCAAGGCAATCAAAACTAATCCGACACAGCCATCCCATCTCAGAGCAGTCGCCGCCCTTAGGCTCCTATTTCTGCGGTAGCACTACAGACTGCTATCAGAGACTCTGCTTTTCTGCCGGGGGCCGCCAAAAGACACTGGTTTCTCCCAGGACGAACAAGGCGCCCCAGAGGCTTCGGTTTTTACGGGCACAGCAGGCCGCCGCCAAGATCTGGTTCTTGTGGGGAGGACTCAGCCGCCGCCACCAGCTCTAGTTTTTGCGGGCGCTACTCATGCATGAGGAAAGAGGCCAGCAACCAATTGCATCAAGATGGCGACCAAGATAGACAAATCAATATGCAAAAAGCAAGATCGGCCATAACTACAGCCGCCGCAAGCTCTTTCTTTTGTCTGCCGATAACCCTGCAAGCTACAGCACAGAGCTTCTACTCTCTACTGATGAGGCTCAATGCGCCGCCCAGGGAATCCGTCTCAGCGGAAGAACAGGCTGCCGCCACCGGCCTCTCTTTTTAAGGACAGCAAGGCGCCGCCACAGATGCGGTTTCTACAGGGGGGCCAACGAGCACACACCGGGAGCAGCAGCCCAAGCATTAAAAAACACTAAAACCAAAGCAAAGGATTCATCGAATCGCAACAGGGCAGCTCAAGACAATAATCAAATCCAAACAGCCAGGATCAGCTCCATGCAAATTTAATGCACCTCATACCAAACAGGGAGCTTGTCCTCTTACACGCAGAGCCAAAAAGAACGGCAATAACAAATCAACAAGCACAGTCGCCGCATGTTTTCTGGCGCTCGGTATTGCCGGGCTCCTCATTCTACAGATCTGAGTACCGCCTAGCTCCTAATTTTTCTTCCAGGTTTTTCTGGCCGCCACCAAGTCTCCTCTTTCTCTACCAGAGTAGCAGCCCTACAGATGTCCCATCTCAATCCTTATATATGACAGCCACCAACCCTAAAACCCTTTTAGAATTGGGGCTTCTAGAAGATTAAACCTAATGGGCTTCCGTGAAGGCCCAACAACAACGGAACACATACGCACGTATTTTAAAGTGCCGTCTTCACTTCTCTTGACCTAATCCACTTCTTGACGCACCGTCTTGCACCGCGGATTGGTATTAGGTCACCAAGGCGATATTTGATAAAATTACCAAAATACCCTTCTCGATCTTTTCCAAGACCGAGTCCAATCCATCGAAGCAATCGCCGCTTGCACGTAGGTTGATCCAATGGCTCTCATCGTGTCGGCAAGTCTCTCCCATCCGGTTCCCACCGCACCACCTTGGCACTTGCACCGACCTCGCACCGCTTGATCAAACCAATTGCAATCAATCGTCTGCTTGGTCATCCTTGTTCATTCTCAGGCCACGCTTGAGTCACTTGACCTCACCCGCATCCATGATCGTTACGGACTTCACTCTCCAAGCTTAGTCCCGATCCTCCTCGCCGCTGATTGCCGTTGACACGCAAGCCACCGCACAAAGAATAGACAAGAAAACACGAATCCGGAAACAAATTCTTTACAACTTGACCCACGTTAGTGAAAACATGCAACATGCAACACATATGCACTATAGCCTATGAACTCAATCTATCCCAAAGCCAAATTCCCAAAATGGCTAAAGATCAACCTTTTAACTTTACCGAAAACGCGTGAAACTTCAAACCAAAAGCAACATTGTCAATTGTTTCATCATCCTAAGATCATGGGCATATCCCTATGATATCCACAATGTCTCATCAAAACTCCATAAAAACCTAGTGGAAATTTTTTTTGAAGAAAGAGTACATGATACACGTTTTGCTGTGCTGTATGAATTGCCTCGTTAAAAACCTTAGCCAAGAAACTTCAAAAAACTCGTCAAGGGAAAAAGAGTACAATCCACCCAATTTCATTTAATCTCTAGGATTTACTCTTTGAGTACTCGATCTTCGTAATCAAGTTTCAATAATGAGTTCGTGAAGATTCTCCCCCTGATTTGTACATTTCTCTAAGTCTCATCATTTCAATTCCACGTATGCACTTTTCAAAGCTAAATGCTGGAAGTCATTTAGTGAATAAATCTGCAAGATTTTCACATGACTTAGTATGCAGTACTTTAATTTCATCCATCTTTTGCAATTCATGAGCATAGAAGAACTTAGGGTTGAAATGTGACGAGAATATAATAATCCTCATTTTATCATTTATCTATAATTCATATTATAGATAATAATGACGTCGTATAACTCATGAGTATACCCCTTAATAGCCATAAGGGAGAAGCTGGAGGTTGTAAGTTCTTCTACGACCACTTAGTAGTCGTAAGTCCTCTTACGACTACCCCATAGTCGTAAGTCCTTCTACGACTACCCCATAGTCGTAGTCTATCCTATGATCGTAAGTTCTTCTACGATCAGTCTGTGGTTGTAAGATCTTCTACGACCACTACCTAGTCGTAAGCTCTTCTACGACCAGTCCCTAATCGATAGGGCTTACAGACATGTGGGCCTAGTCGAATAGGGAATCTTTTGCACCATATTCAAGATATGGGCAGTAAACTACGCGGTTATTCTCTGGAATAATGGCATGATTTTAACTCCTTTGTTATGGTGGTAACTGCCTGGCAGCGTGGGAACTTTATTACTCCCACAATAACCTCCAGTAACGGCTCAATGATCTGGTACATTAAGGCAGCCTTTACACTGGAGATACAACGGTATACCTTGAAGACTGTATAAAAGGCGGAATCAGCAGGACAATCGGGGCGATCCGACGAGCCTTAGAAGTCTTTGGCTCCATCTTGTAATCCAGTATACTCAATACATACACACAGGAGTAGGGTTGTTATTCTCCTAGGAGAAGGCCCGAACTTGTATAAAAATCCCCGTGTCTCCATCTCTGTGTGATTTTGAGCCTAGAGGAACCCTCGAATCAAACAATCTTTACGCAAGTTCGGTCCTAAAACACCGATAGTTGGCGTCGACCGTGGGAATCTTCGAGTCATCAGCTTTCCTTTGTCTTTCCAATTCTCCTAGGAGGAACGATAAGCCTAGGTAGTGTCCTTTCCATAAAAAGGAAGGACATGACCTTCGCAACTGCCGAGTTTTTCAACGAAAACTCGAGGACTACTACAATGGTAAAGGACCACTTCCTACTCTCGAAGAGGTAGGGCAAACTAGTGGTTATACACAGTCGGACGACAACGAAGAGATGTCATTTCAAGATCCTGAGCACACCATCGAGCACATCTTTGGGGGATCGTTGGCATACGAGTCAAAGCGATAGCTCAAGGCGGTCGAACGCGAGGTAAACTCCATTGACCCTCCTCTTGTCAATAAAGTACCGAAGTGGTCGGAAGTTACCATCTATTTCGAGAAGGTTGACTGCCCGATCCCTTCGACTCGACCAGGTCGTTTTCCGATCGTGGTCGAACCCACCATCAACAACTGTCGAGTAAATCGAGTGTTGATTGATGGTGGTAGTTCGTTGAACATTTTGTTCACGAACACCCTGTACGAAATGCAAGTACCCAGGATCAAGGTAAGACCGATAAGATATTCATTTCATGGTATTATACCAGGGTTTTCGGTCAAACCCATTGGTCAAGTTTCTCTTCCTTTAACATTTGGTTCACCAAGTAATTTTAGGACAGAGAAGATCTCCTTTGATGTAGTCGATTTCGATACGGCATATAACGCCATACTCGGACAACCAGCTTTGGCAAAATTCTTAATGGCAACTCATTATGGGTATCAATGTCTTAAGATGCTAGGTCCCAAAGGAGTAATCACAATTTATTGTGATAAGAAGATGGCGCATACGTGTGACCGTTGATCCCTCAAGATGGTGGGTCAGATACCAACTCGAGAAGAAAAAGGGAAGCCTTCGACCAAGCACTCGAAGCCTAAAGCTGCGCCTAAGCCGAACGACCACGTCAAAGAAGTTCCCCTGAATCAGGAGGAGCCCTCTAAGACTGTTCGCATCGGGGATATTTCCGACCCGAGGAAGGCGGCCTCATCGCTCTAAGACTGTTCGCATCGGGGATACTTCCGACCCGAGGAAGGCGGCCTCATCGCTTTCCTCCGGGCAAATGCAGATGTCTTCGCGTGGCAAGCATCTGACATGCCCGGAGTCCCTAGGGAAGTGATTGAGCACAGGCTAGCTCTACGGCCTGACAAAGTACCCGTAAAACAAAAATTACAGAGATTTGCCCTTGATCGACGAGATGCAATAAGATTAGAATTGGACAAGCTACTTAAAGCAGGATTGATAAGAGAAGTCGACCACCTAGAGTAGTTGGCCAACCCTGTAATGGTTAGGAAGTCTAACGGCAAGTAGCGAATGTGCGTAGACTTCACTGATCTTAATAAAGCTTGTCCAAAAGATGATTTCCCTTTACCTCGTATCGATCAGTTGGTTGACTCTCTCTTTGGTTCTTAAACATTAAGTTTTCTATATGCATAATCTGGCTACCATCAGATTAATATGTGTCTAGAAGATGAAGAAAAGACCGCGTTTATTACTCCATTTGGTATATTTTGCTATGTCGAAATACCATTTGGTCTAAAAAATGCTAGCGCTTCTTTTCAACGCTTGATGCAATCGACTTTTTCACCTCAGCTAGGCCGAAATTTGGAAGCCTATGTTGATGATCTAGTCGTAAAAAGCATTAAACGGCTTGATTATATTTCGGACTTGCAGGAGACGTTCGACAACCTCAGAAAACACCGCCTGAAACTCAATCCAGAGAAGTGTGTGTTCAGAGTCTCTTCGGGGAAATTGCATGGATTTCTGGTGTCTGTACGAGGGATCGAAGCAAACCCCGAAAATATAAAGGCCACTGTACAGATGCGTCCTCCAACCACGAAGAAAGAAGTCCAAAAACTCACAGGGTGTATGGCGGCTTTAAGTCGTTTCATCGCACGACTGAGAGAAAAAGGACTACCTTTTTTTCAAACTTCTAAGGAGGCACGAGAGTTTTGAGTGGTCAGAAGAGGCAAACGCTGCCATTGAGGATGTCAAGAGATATCTTACAAGTGCTCCTGTTTTGGTTTCTCCGAAACCAGAAGAGACGCTCTTAATTTATCTAGCTGCCAAGCCACAAGCAGTGAGCGCAGTACTAGTCGTAGAACGTGAAAACATCCAACGACTAGTGTACTACGTAAGTGAAGTTCTGCACGGACCTAAGGAGCATTACCCTCAGGTCTAAAAGCTTCTATATGCCCTCCTCATGTCTTCGAGGAAATTGTGGCATTATTTTCAAATGCACAAGATAATTGTGTCGTCTGAGTTTTCCTTGGGAGTGATCCTCCAGAATAGGGAAGTAGCGGGATGCATGTCTAAATTGTCAGTAGAACTTGGAGAGTTTGACCACCATTTTGTGTCCCGAACGGCCATTAAATCCCAGATCTTGGCGGACTTTGTCGCCAAATGGACAAATCATGAACCTGTTCAGGATCCCCAGTATGATACCCACGACCAGTGGACTATGTACTTTAACGGGTCACTTACTTTAAGTGGCTCGGGAGCTGGGGTAGTCCTAGAATCTCCTAACGAAGAGACCTTAAAGTATGCCATACAATTGAACTTTCAGGCCACTAATAACGTGGCAGGATATGAAGGTTTGCTAGTTGGCATATGAGCTGCGAAAGCACTCGCGATTCGACGACTACTCGTGAGAGTAGACTCTCAACTAGTCGTGAATCAGGTCAGAAAAGAGTACTGGTGCTCTAATCCGACCATGTCTTGGTACTTATCAGAAGTTCAAAAGCTCGAAAAGCATTTTTTTCAGTTTTGAGGTACAATTCATCCTTCGAAAGGATAATTTCCTCGCAGACCAGCTTGCTCGGATAGCTTCTTCCTGATCACAAGTACTAAAAGGAGTCTTCTTGGAGTAGCTCCAGAAGCCGTCTCTGGTGGAAACACCAGAGACATCTCCTATTGAGGCAGCCTCTCTAGAATACGAGGATACTTGGATGAATCCCATCTCTAAGTATCTTCACACGAGTTCCGCACCTGATGACGATCTCGAGGCAGATCGTTTATCCTAAAAGGCCAAAATATATACTTTGATCGAAGGAGTCCTCTATAAACGAGGCACTCAAGGGGTACTCATGTGATGCATACCGCAGAGAGAAGGACTAAACATCCTTCACGACATACACGGGGGCATCTGTGGAACTCATGCTTCCTACAGAACGCTGGTAGGAAAAGCCTTTCGACAAGGATTTTATTGGCCAACAGCTCTCTACGATGCCAAAGAGCTGGTTAGGAAATGAGTACAATGCCAGTTTCATAGCAAGCAAATACACCAACCAGATCAGGCATTGCAAACCATTCCTCTATCTTAGCCTTTTGCGACCTGGCGTCTCGATATCTTAGGATCGTTCCCAAGGGCTCCAGGAGGCTTCGAGTTCCTTTTTGTGGCTTTTGATACGTTCACAAAATGGATCGAAGTCGAACCTGTGACTGGGATATCAACGGAAGCTGCAAAATGGTTCATGATGAGAAGCGTGATCACTCAGTTTGGAGTCTCAAGTCGAATAATCACAGATAATGGTAAACAATTTTCGAGCGCAAAATTTCAGGAATTTTACAACGAGTTGGGTACCAAGCTCTGTTACACCTCTGTCGCCCATCCCCAAAGCAATGGGGCAGTCGAATGAGCGAATGGCCAAATAATGTAGGGAATTAAAACTCGAGTCTTCGACCAGTTTGTTAAGCGCTCGGGGGCTTGGGTACAAGAATTACCCTTAGTATTATGGGCAGTTCGCACGACCGCTAGTCGGGCAACAAGTGAAACACATTTTTCCTAGTTTTCGGTGCTGAAGCCATGCTTCCGCCAGAACTAAAGATCAGGTCTACAGGGGTCAAGAGTTTCAATGACTCAGCCCAAGAACAACTTCGAGCGGATGACATTAACCTGCTCGAAGAAAGGAGAAATCAAGCCTTAATCCGTTCAGCAGTCTATCAGCAAGCCCTGCACAAATACTACGATCGTAAGGTCCAACCTCGCAGCCTTGCTGTAGGTGACTTAGCATTGAGGAAAATTCAATTCCAGTCTAATCAGAACAAACTTTCCCCAAGTGGGAAGGTCCTTACACAGTGGTCGAAGTTATGCATCTAGGTTCGATACGACTGGCAGTGGAAGATGGCCGGATACTATCTAATTCTTAGAATATCGACCATTTATGCAAATTCTATGTGTAAACGATCAACCGTTCAATAAAGCATCAGGTTCTTTCTATCTTTATTGTCTTACTTTGAGTACTGCTTTGACATTTCTTTCAACCACAACCTGGTAGAAAGTCCGCTTTCGATCAGTTCCTAGTCGTGAGCTTTTCCACGACAATATACTGGTCGTAAGATATTCTACGACCAGTACCCAGTTCATCTTTACACTGGTCGAAAGGATGGTAACATCACCTAGTCAAAACCTTTCCTCTATGCACGTGATCCCACCCACTAGAAGGAACTTCCTAGTGCCGACTCGTTCCTCCCTTTTTGCTGCCAACACAAAGAGCTTGGGTTCAAAACATGGTTAAAATAATGTCATGCCGACTCTTAGTATCTTAGTTTATTTCTTCATTCATTTTTGAAAAATAAATTAAGCCGAGTACACTTTTCAAATTTGTTCGGCTACTTTGGTAAACTCGCTTCGTTTTAACTGGTCGGAGGAAGTTGTAACACCTAGTCGAAGACTTTCCTCTCTGCACGTGGTCCTGCCCACTAGAAGGAACTTTCTAGCGTCATTCTGTTTCTAACTCTTGCTACCAGAGCGAACCTACTGAGTGTATTGAAACAAGTTGAACGAATTTTTAAGGAACACCAGACGGTTATCTAACTCAATGACCGCTCTTGATTTTATTAATCAGGTCGGAGATGGTAACATCACCTAGTCGAAGCTTTTCCTCTCTGCACGTGGTCCTGCCCACTAGAAGGAACTTCCTAGTGTCGACTCGTCCCTACTCTTTTGACCAGTGCATGATAATCGTGATCGAAAACTACAAGTTAGTTAAACCTCTCTTTTTTAAAGAAAACCCATTTCGCACTATTTACTCGGTTTATCTAAATAAACTAAGCAAATAGTCGGGGGCTAGGATAAAGTTATTAACTTGACTTCAATTCTTAGTCTTACGCTTTTTCCATTCATTATCTTATGAGTTACTAACTACTCGACAAGATGATTTTCAGGAAGAAGGAAGGATTATATATCAACATCAACAAAAAAACTTGTCTTTATAGGACTCAGGATTCTGGTACAAACTACTCTGGTGAAGGAGATCTTATTTGCATATCCTCCGTGACTGCCTCAGCGATCGACTGCATTGTTGTCATTAACTGCTCCACCTCTACTTTAGGGCAAACGAAGTCGTCTATGACAGGCTGTAGATTAAGGCTGGGATCATGAGCTTTAAGTTTTGCTAAAACAAATCTTACTCCCTCTTGGATCCCATCCTTTATCGAATCGAATTGGTTAGCCTTCAGAGTGGTCACCAACTCTTGCAATGTCCCGACTTGATCGCCATTGGCACTCGAGTAGGCAGATAGCATGTCTTCACGAGGGGTGATCCCCTCAGCATGAAGCCCACCGAGTACGTTGTTCAGAAGTGAAATGTTGTCTTGGAGGTTTCCCTTCACAGACTTCAGTTCATCCTGATTGCGAGTCGAAGCCTCGTGGAGTCGTTTTATTTGTACTACTTGTTCTGAAAAAGAATAAGACCAGTCAGATAAAATGACCTCGAGAGGAAAACACAACCAATCACAGGTAAAGATTTGCTTACCAACTAGTTCAGAGTCTAACTTCTTGACTTCTTCAGTGTGAGAAGCAGTGTCCTTGAGGTAGCGCTGCTCCCACGTCTGGACCTCTTGGCCTTTTTCTGAAAGGAAATGAGAATCAGAGAAAGAAAAGAAGGTCGTAAACGGTCTTAAGTTCAGCACTTACCATTCAATCGTCCCTGCAACCTTTGATTTGCAGAGTTTGCCTCCTGAAGCTTATTCAGGAGGTCTTTTTTCTCCTCCCTTAGCTTCTTCGGCTCGGCTTTCTCATAGTCGAGAGAATCAGCTAAGGTCTTCTCATCGCTCTTGAACCTGCAAAGGGAAAGAGTAGACATTAGCACCAAACAAGCGGTCGTAAGTTCTTCTACGACCAAGATCTAGTCGTAAGTCTTTCTACGACAATACCTTGGTCATAAGACCTTCTACGACCAGTACCTAGTCGTAAGATCTTCTATGACAACCCCAGTAAGTACTGTGTAAGTGGTCGAAACATAAAAGGCCACGAAAAGCAGTTACTTACCACCTCTTTGCCTGCTCGCAAAGTTCTGCTTTTTCCTGTCGCAGTTGGGCAAGTTGCCTGTTGTATTCAACAACAGTAACAATTTGTTCCAACGCGTTCTACATAAATAAAGACAGTTAGAAGCAAGAAAAGATATGAGTGCAAATACCAAACAACAGGTACTTACATTCATTGTCCTTCGTGCAAACGAAGACACTACTCTCGTGGGATTCTTCAGTTTATCAATCTCTCGGACTCGGTCCCACCACACCTCTTCGAGATGCGCATCATCGAAAACATCCCCTCCATCGGGAATATTTTTAGGGTGAGCTATACGAGCACGAGGTCTAAGGGCATGTACAATGGTATATACAGCTGCTGTCTATAGCAACTCTCCATATCACCTGTAGACAACACTAAAGACAGCTCATACAATGGTACAGATGGCCGCTGTCTTTTTTTGTTGTCTTTATAGAACACACAATCTTTTAATGCTTCTCTTGTTTCTTGTGCTATAGTCGGCTATAGGATAGTAAACAATATCTTTCTCTCTCTTCATTCCCTTTCATCCACGTCAGCAAAAATCCTATGTGGCAATGACTATAGACGGCTGACATAAGCCCATTGTACATGCTCTAAGAGCCGAAGATCCCACAATGGAAGACGGCCCGAAGAACTCAGAGGCAAAGTTGGCATATTCCTCATCCTCTGATTCGGTAACCCAGCACCTCCTTGAGGACCTAGAGGAACGTCTACAATGACTTCCTTCCCAGTGCGATGGCCTGATGCCTCTGCGGTATCAGACGTCGCCTTTGCCTTGATCCCTACAACCACTCCTGTGATCGTAGCCGCTTCTGACTCTACGACCGCTCCAGTGGTTGTAGCCACATCAACAACAACGGCACCATCCACCGCTCGGATAGTGGACGATCCTTTGACCACCGCCACTGTCGTTCCCTCGTCTGTCGGAGGAACAGCAGTGGCTTCCTTGACAAGAACATCCTTGATGGTGCGAGAAGTCGGGCTAAGACCATAGAAAGGAAAGCACGATTAGGTAGTAAAAAGCAAAAGGTAAATGTTGTTCTTACACTTTTGTCTCTTTTACATACCTTCTAGTGCCAGACTTGATCTTGATTTTGGAAATAGCCCTCCCTAAGGAAGGTTTCTTCGATTTTTTCTCAACCATGTCAGGTCGAGACTCAAGTTGAGGAACGGCCACGACCACGTCTGGTCATGGGTCTTCATTGAGCACCATCGCTCCTTGAGCCTCTTGGTTCTCCGGACGGTCAAGAACAATTTTGACCACCTCAAGGATATCGCTCCCCTCGACTACAGGCACTTCTGGCGTAGCAGTTTCTTACACAAAAGACATAAAACTCTTCCAGTTCTCCTTTTCTAATTGCCTCACAAAGCCATGGGAAGCAGAAACTGCGAAAGTCCTATTGTCGTAATAGAAGGATACCTTGGTCTTGGGGGCTTTGCGCTTGAGAGGTTCAACCGCTCTGGCCGCAATCTCTGTTGCAACAGCCAGATCCGCAGCAAATTTTGCGAAGGGTCTAGTCAGATCAAAGGAACTCGAGCTTGATCCTCCCTTGTCGGCGACTTGAGCGAGCCAACGCCTCTTGGCTGGGGGAGAAACAAGCTGCTCTACGTTCGCATCGACAACCATCAGTTCGACTTCTTCGTCGTCCCGACGGTTCTCTGTGCCTACTTTCTGCAAAAATCAAAAAGAGAGATATTATAAAGCAGTCGTAAGTTCTTCTATGACCATCACCATGTCGTAAGCTTTTCTACGACAATCCCCTGGTCGTAAGCTTTTCTACGACCGGAACTTGATCTTAAGCCTTCCTATGATCAGTACCCAGTCATAAGTTCTTCTATGACTACAAAGTCCTAATGACGAAATCAGTTCTTGATTACCTTTAGGCGCTCCACCTTATCCTCTGAGGATAGGTCAGCCAGAATTGGAGGTGCCACCACATGGGCTGGCGCTTTCTCACAGATGAGCTTGACTCAAGTGTCAATCTCCTCTTGTGAAAGGTCTGCAAGGATAAGAGAACTTTTCATAAGCCAATTTCGAAATTAACAGAAAGAAGGCTGAGCTTAAAGTTTACTTACCCTCCTTATAATCCCTGGTTTGGTCTCTCGACCCAGAGTACCTCCACATTGGATAAGCCCTCTTCTTCAGAGGACTTATGCGGCGCGTGATGAAATCTCTCACCACGTGCCATCCAGTAAGCCCCTCATCCTTCAAGTCTGCAATAGCTTGAATGAAGGGGGCAATCCGACCAAGATCCTTGGGAGTCAAATCCCAGGTAGAGATCTTCTTGGCCAACTTCCCAGCGAATGAGAGGTTGTCCTCATTGGTGATCTCCCAATAGAACCACCTCTTCTTCCACCCCGGCCATGACGACCGGGTAAACATCTGAATATACTCCTTCGACTTACCGTCGTAGAGCTTTAGACTTCAACTACCGAAGACCCCAGACAATCTAGTCATTCCATAGAAGTACTGGAACAACTCCAAGTCGGCCGGAATCCCCAGGTAGGCCTCGCACAAGTACACGAACACTCCAAGCATCATAATGGAGTTGGGAACAAGGTTCACCAACTCCACACCGAAGTGTTCGAGCACGAGCGTGAGGAAAGGGTGAGCGGACAATCGAAAACCACACTCACAGAATACCTGTAAGATGGGGATTTACCCAATCTCTCTCGACAGCCAATTCTGCCCAGCGGCCTCGATCCACTTCACAAATTCCTCCTTCGGGATCTTCTCGGAGTCGACCAAAGCTCCGATTTTGGCCGCATCCATCAACGATTCGGCCCACTGGGAAGCGGTTCCAGCCATTTCTCCCAAAAGCCAAAGGTTTGGATTTGGAAAGATTGGGGAAGAAGGCTCGATTTGGTCGGCAACGCAGAACTCAAAAGTTTGAACAATATGAACTTGGGGTTGATATGTGACGAGAATATAATAATCCTCATTTTATCATTTATCTATAATTCATATTATGGATAATAATGACATCGTATAACTCATGAGCATACCCCTTAATAGCCATAAGGGAGAAGCTGGAGGTTGTAAGTTCTTCTACGACCACTTAGTAGTTGTAAGTCCTCTTACGACTACCCTATAGTCGTAAGTCCTTCTACGACTATCATATGATTGTAAGTTCTTCTACGATCAGTCTGTGGTCGTAAGATCTTGTACGACCACCACCTGGTCGTAAGCTTTTCTACGACCAGTCCCTAATCGACAGGGCTTACAGACATGTGGGCCTAGTCGAACAGGGAATCTTTCGCACCATATTCAAGATATGGGCAGTAAACTATGCGGTTATTCTCTAGAATAATGGCATGATTTTAACTCCTTTGTTATGGTGGTAACTACCTGGCAGTGTGGGAACGTTACTACTCCCACAATAACCTCCAGTAATAGCTCAATAATCTGGTACGTTAAGGCAGCCTTTACACTGGAGATACAACGGTACATCTTGAAGACTGTATAAAAGGCGGAATCACCAGGACAATCGGGCCTATCCGAGGAGCATTAGAAGCATAATACTCTAGTCTTTGGCTCTATTTTGTAATCCAGCATACTCAATACATACACACAGGAACAGGGTTGTTATTCTCCCAGAAGAAGGCCCGAACCTATGTAAAAATCCCTGTGTCTCCATCTCTGTGTGATTTTGAGCCTAGAGGAACCCCCGAATCAAATAATCTTTATGTAAGTTCGGTCCTAAAACACCGACAATATGCTTTGTGAAATGATTCTCCACATAACCTATCTTCACTTGTGCAACACAAGCTGTATTATCTTCATAGATAATAGTGGGGGTTTGCGCCGTATTCAATCCACATGACTGCTAGATGTGGTGAATCATCCGCCGAAACCAAGAACATTCTCGTGAGGCCTCGTACAGCGCTATAATTTTCGAGTGGTTCGTCGAAGTTGATATAATACTCTGATTAGACGATTTCTATGAAATTGCAATTCCACCACATAGGAATACATAGCATGTTTGTGACTTAGCTGTATGCGGGTCTGACAAATACCCGGCATCTGCATAGCAAGTCATAGTTAGGTCTTGGTTCTTTCTGTAGAACAGACCAAGATCTTTGCTTCCTTGGAGGTATCGGAAGATATCATTTATTCTCTGCCAATGCCTTTGGTAGGTTATATACTATACCTTACTAGTAGGTTTACGGCAAATGTAATGTCCGATCTAGTACAGTTTACTAAATACATGAGTGCTTCGATTGCACATAAGTATGGGAATTCCAGTCCCAGGATCCCCCCCCCTCCTCTTCTCTAAGTCTGTATAGGTCCTTGTCTTTCTGCAAGGATCTTTCGACCATCGGCACTTTCGAATGATATGCCTTTCAAAGACGAATCTTTCTAACACCTTCTGAGCGTAAGTTGACTGATACACTAAAATTCCTTCAGGGGCATGCTCAAGTTGTAAGCCTAGGCAATATTTGGTTCTACCCAAATCTTTCCTTTCGAACTCTGACTCCAGGTAAGAGCTTGCTTTTTTAATACCTTCCAGGGTTCCAATGATATTCAGATCATCTTCATACACCGAGATTATACAAAATCCATCCTGAGATAGTCGTATAAATACACAAGAATTATTCTCATTGTCCGTGTAGCCTTTCTTGCATAGAAAGTCGCTTCAAGCGATTAAACCACATCCTGTCTGATTACGTAAGTCCGTACAATGACTTTCTGAGTTTCACACTGTATATATTTCTATTTGCTCTGTCATGGTTTGGGACAGAGATACATTCATGTATCTTCATATAAATGTCCGGATCCAAATTTCCATAAAGGTATGCAGTTACCACATCCATCGATTTCATTTCTAAATTCAAGTTTACTGCCATCGAGATTAAATATCTAAAGGGTGGTTTCGCCTATGACCGGGGAATAGGTTTCTTCACAATCAACTCCTGGTCATTGAGTGAAACCTTGTGCAACGAGCCTTGCTTTATGTCTTACAACTTCATTGTTTTCATTTCTCTTTCGAACAAATACACACTTATGCCTTACGGGGTGCACATGGGGAGGCGTGCGATTTACAAGCCCAAACACCTCTCTTTTATTCAGAAAAAACAATTCTGTTTCTATTGCCTTCTTCCAATCTTCTCAATCTAATCTTTTCTTATATTCAGCGAGCGATGCAGGCTCTGGATCAAGATCGATGATTGTAGCAATTTTCTTTAGGAAAAAGTCTATTTTACAACCTTGAACTATTTGAAAAGTCTGGATTTCAACCATAAACTACAAAACCGGATATCCTACACCCCCCAACTATCAAAACCGTTCATTTTACCCCCCCCCCTCAACCCAAACAAGGGTGGTTTTGGGTGATGTGGCGCTAATGTGTCAATAGTTTTGACATGTAAGATTCTTTTCGATGACATGGTAGCCACGTAGCAAATAAAATATAAAAAAAATCTATTTATGGGGGTCCACATGTCATCCTCTCATTCCTTTCTTTCCACTCACGGCCGAACAGCCAGGCTTGGTCTCGACGCCGCTCCGGCCACCGACTACGGTGCCCTTGCCTTGGCCCGCCCATTGCTTGGCTCGGTCTCAACCCCACACCTCTCTCTGGTGCAGACTTTGCTCCCTCTAAGCTTTGTCGCGTGCTCAGCCCATCGAGCGTCGGCCCGGTCGGCTCGGCCTCCCCCTCTCCCCCGTGCGCCATCTTCTCCCAGAGCCGTGCTACCACCTCGGCGGATGAGAGTGGATAGAGGAGCGTGGAGGCGATGAGGTGGAGCACGCGCATGTCGGTGGTGACGACGAGCTCATTGGGGCAGTGCTCCCAAAGCTGTGCCGCCACCTCCATGGATGAGAGCCCCTACACAGTGGAGACGGCGAGGCATGCCTCACCCTCCTAGACAGTGCGTGTCCATGCTGGGAACTACTGGCCAGCCTCACCCATCCTCAGAAGAAGGCGCATGGCAGAGTTATTGTTGGCGATGACGCCGTAGAGGTAGTAGACGTGGGGGCTGTCGGCGACCATGGCGTGGAGAATGAGAAAACAGAGGATAAGTAAAGCGTGCAGGGACCGTGCTTCTTCTCCCCCAAATCTTCAAATCCCCCAAATCGAGCCGAAACCACCGATCCTGCCACCGCCATCGCCCCCTTCCTGTACTCATTCACCTCTACCGGCACCGCCACCTGGGGCCTCCTCCATAGGCTTGGCGTTGGCCTCGACGACCTCCTCCGAGACGCTGGACATGACCGCCAGGAAGGAGGTCACCACGGTGGTGCAAGGGAGGGACGCGTAGGGCATTGTATGCATGATGGCGAGCTCCAACAACGGGGAGGGAAAGGTGACGCACACACGAGCACGGCCTCGGCACGGTGAAACTGGTGGTCGCCTCGGCTTGGCCCAAGGTGGCCTGAGGCGTGCTAGCACCAGTGGTGGCCATGGCGTGGAGGTGGAGGTCAGCGACGATGGTCTCTAGCAAAGGAACATGGCGTGGAGGTGGAGCTCGGCGACGCTTGGCACAAGGTTGGCGAGGTTGTAAGTGGCCTGGGTCGGCTGGAGGCATGGAGAGGGAGGGAAGAGGAGGCGGTGGTGGGCAACGCGGTGGAGGCATAGAGAGGGAGGGAGGATGAGGGGGTAGAGGCATGTAGAGGGGGGCGGAGGAGGCGGCGGGGGCGGCTCGGGGGCATGGAGAGGGGGTGGAGGAGGCGGCTCGGGAGAGGCATGGAGAGGGAGGGAGGAGGAGGTGGCGAGGGGCGATGTAGTGGAGAGGGAGACAGGGAGGGAGGGGGCAGCGCTGTGAAGGCACGGAGAGGGGAGAGAGAGAAAAAAAAAGGGAAAGAAAGGAAAAGTAGGACTGACATGTGGGCCCCATCTTACCCAGCAAAAACCACCATCATGTTAGCAAAAACCGCCTCCACGTTAGCGAAAACCGGAGGTGGGAAGGGGCGAAGGGTGAAAATAGAACGGTTTTGAGAGTTGGAGGTTGTGTTTTAGACAATTTTGGAGTTGGAGGTTGATTTTCGGACTTTTCGAAAAGTTCAGGGTTGTAAAATAGACTTTTTTCTTTTCTTTACAAAGTAAATGTCGACATTGGTTATTGTCTTATTCATAGATTTTCCCGAGGTCACAAAGTTTATAGCTATTTCTTCGAGAGGCGATTCTTCTAATGCTTCTATTTGCTCACCGCTGCTTTCGATTACGGGGGCAAGTCCCTTTAGTTTTTCAGCTCCGATGTGTGCGCACACATCCATACTGATGTCTCCCTTCACGCGGATGTTCAATTCTGGTATGCCTTTTTTGAAGGTGCCATACTAGTGCCAGGCCTCAACTGGCTCCCCATCTGGTTCTGGAGAACTTCGGAGATCGGCTGTGTCGAGTCCTTCTTATCCTTTTTCACCAGGCATTCTCAGTTATATCGAATTCGAGGGGTTCTTGTCTGTTCTGAGGCCTTAGGACGGGATTAGGGATGCCTTCATTCGTATTTCAACCCTCTTCGGTGCATTGTGTACAGGCATATGGGACTTGGTCATGCTCTTCAAATCACTAAAGTGGTCAGGCAGTTGATTTGCTAATGCTTGCAAATCAATTATCTTCTGAACTACAATTGTCTTCTAGACTTCAATTGTCTTTTAAACTTCAATTATAAGCTGGACTTTTCTATTTGCTTCCCTAGTGCGCGGGTCATGTGTATGGATTTCAATTATCTTCTGGACTTCAATTATCTAATGGACTTCTCTATTTCTCGACATTTTCATTAAGGGGTTGATTTCCTCCCCCCTAATGACAGGAAACTATCCTAATCTAATATACTATCAACGAATCGGGCAGTATGCAAATCTCTCGTCATAGGGTCCAAATACCTGATTATGGATACTTTCTCATAACCAACGTATATCCCAAACTTTCGGAGAAGGCCCATTGCAGTTCGCTGTGGTGGTGGTATAGGTACATAAATCTTGCAACCAAATCTTCAAAGATGAGAAATTTTCGGTGCTAACCCTTGCACTAGTTGCATAGGTGAATGGATGTTATATGCCAACGGTCTAAAATTGATGAGAGTTGCAGCGAGCAGGTCTGCATGTCCCCAACATGTAGTTGATAAATTACAATTCTTCAAAGTGGCCAGGCAAAAAATTAATCCTTTTAATTAATGTCTCTGCTAGTCCATTCTTGGTGTGGACATGCGGTACGAAATGCTCAACTTTAATTCTCATTACCATACAATAATCATCAAATGCCTTTGAAGTAAATTCTCTGGTGTTGTCCATTCTAGTGGACTTCACATGATGACCAGGAAAATTATTTCTAATTTTTATTATCTGCGAGATTAGCTCTGCAAAAGCTTAGTTTCTCGTAGACAATAAACATACGTGCGACCATTTTGAGGAAGCATCAATGAGCACCATAAAATACCTAAATAGCCCTGACAGGGGCTGTATAGGACCGCAAATGTCTCCATGGATACGGTCCAGGAATGTAGGGACTTCATCCTTCGCTTGAAGAGCAGAAGGTCTAGTAATTAATTTCCCGGTGGTACATACGGGGCACACAAAATCTTTCTGATTCAGGAAAGTCTTTGCATTGATATTATATCCCTGTGAATTGTTAATTATATTTTCCATCATCTTAAGACCTAGGCGGCATAATCTATCATGCAAAGATAGAAAAGTTCAGAGCTTCTAAATACAATTTTCAGGGCAGTATAGGCTGTGGGTGCCTTAATATTAGTGTAATATAGCCCAGTTTCAAATGAAGGAAGTCATTTTGATACCATTTTTCTACTTTCTTCATGCTTTGTAATGAGTAGGTATTTCTTACTTTACTCTTTTTCAGTCTCTACGTGGAAACCGTTAGCACGAATATCCTTGAGAGTTCTAGTCGACTCTGGGTACAACAATGCTTCTTTAATGATCAAAGTTGTGCCCATCAGGAGTATAATTGTGGCCCTTCCTGAGTCTATTATACAAGTATCGTTGCCTGCGATTGTTATAAGACTACCAGCATTCTTATTGATCGACTAAAAAGTTTTGTCTCTCTCAAGATGTATTCATTGTGCCACTACCTACTAAGCACACTCCCTCCATAGGGCGCCACACACATTCTAATATAATATACTTTATTAATATGTAGCAGAAATCAAGCAACATATAAATAAAATACTACAAATATCATAACATAACTTGCTATTATAAATACGGGAAAATAAGCCTTGCGTGACTTATCATAAGAATTTAATGCTTTGCTCTCCTAGAGCTTACAACCATTATTCAAAGTTCCATCACAATCACAAACTGTAAGTGACTGTAAAAAGATCTAAGTGCAATGCGTGCACCAGATTAAGTCGGTGAAGTATGTAGAAACTTCTGTCTGAATCCGCTCCTTGGCGATCTTGTCCTCTTGGGCAACTACAGCTGTGGCCGCTGCAATGTCCAAAGGAGGGGTGATGAGGGCTGCTACAGGGCTGTCCACATCCATGAGTGCTACTAATGGTTGTGGATCCTTAGTGCCTGCAATGGCGAGGTATGCCATATGCTGTCCTTTGCCCTTCTTCTTAGACTGGAAAGCATCAATAACGTGCGACCCACGACCTTACCCTTCTTTCCCTTCTCCTTTGTGAAAGGTTTCCTCGTCTTGTAGCTGCTAACATTGGCTTTATGACCAATATTGCTACTAGGCGGCTGTGAGATGCAGTTCTTTCTTAGAACATCATCTTGAGTTTCTACAACTTGCATAATGCAATCAATTTGGCATACTTCGTGTAGCCGTCTTGACGATAGTTGCGTGCGGATTGCACCGTATTTGGGTGAAAGGTAGAGAGAGTCTTCTCAATCTTCTGTTCATTCATGGTTACCTTACCACAGAATTGAAGACTGGTACAAATTCTGTACATACTGGGTCAGTTCTTCGAACTCCTGGTTTGTGGTGCCAATCATCTTCATATTCATGCAAAGAGTTCATAAGATTACTATTGGTAATTTACATAAAATGGTTGCAAAAATCTCATAATGCTCTTCGAACTCCTAGTTCATGATCCCATATTTTTCTATGCATTTTTCATGATTTACTGCTATTTTCAGTGATTAAAAGTAATATAAACAATCATAGATAATCAAAACATTAAATACAATATATAAATTGCATAGGAATAACAATAACAAAGTTAAACATGCTTCAAAAGTTCAAAATTTGAATTCATGATGCCCTATTTTGCAGGAATATGAATTTTCGGCAAATTCTGCAAGTTTTAAGGGTTAAATCGTGATATTTCAGTTACGACAAAAAATTTCGCGCAATTTTCCAATTTCCAGGGGGTTTTCTGCAAATTCTCTTTTTCTTTTCGGTTTTCCTCCTTTTTTTCTTTTTACCGAATTTCTTCTCAGCCCGGTTTTCTTTTCTGGCCTAGCCTTCTTTCGGCCCATGTAGGTCCAGCCGGCAGCTAGGGTTAAGTGTGCTCCTCACACCACACAAAAATGGCAGCGACTACGGGCGCTCAAACCGGAGGCAGCACATCGGGCGGTCGCAAGGCGTCAGGCGTGGCGCTCGCGGCGCTTCGCGCCCGGCAATACAGCAATGCATGCGAGCACAAGGGCAGCAGCGGAGCGGCTGGTGGCGGCAGCCGCGCTGGGCGAACTAAGCTGGGAGGACCCGTCGGGGCGGCTTCAAAGGGTGCCGAACGGAGGCGGCCGACGCGTCTGGCGTCATCTTGCTATGTCGCTAACGTAGGCGGGCGCGCCGACGATGCGGTGGTAGGCATGCGGTCGGGCGGCACGCGCGGCGCGGGCGGTTTCGCGGAGCTTCAACGCGTGTGGCGGCGCTGCTGGTGACCGGAGGTGCAACGCGATGGGCGAGGCCGGCAGCCATACGACGGTGCGCTTGGAGGCGGCCGGCAGCGCGAGCGCATCCCGTGCAACGCTGGCGCTATTAATCCTCCCCCTTTCTTTGCTCTTGGGAGGTGCGGAACCGGCGGCTTCAAGCCGGTGGCGACGCTGTGCGGCGGGGAGGCCAGGTGGCAGGCTTCAAGCCAGTGGCACTTTGGGATGCGTGGAGCGGCGCGACTCGGAGCGGGCTGCCGGTGCATGTGGCTCCATGCTGGTGGTAGCCCGGTTGCCGGCCGGAGGCAGTGGGGGAGCTTGTCGCGCCCCCAAGTAGCACCCTAGGGACCCTCTGTGCAAACTGGACTAGTCCCACAATCAGTTGCTAGTCCGCACAGTTCAACAATGATGTGATCACAGCCATACAACAAACTATAGATGAAGCAGACAAATTAACAATAATAAAAGCAAAAGACATTATGGTCAAGGTTGTTACAAAAGTCTACCACGCCGGGCTAACAACAAAAGAACTCACAGCGGAAAGCAAAGTAACACGTGGAGACCATTCGACATGCCCACAGGCAATCGAGTGGAGGACGTCCCCTAGCACGAGAGGTCTTCGAAGACCTCTTCTTCAAAGAGCTCGGAGCACCCTGGGTGGTCTTCTTCAGCTGCTGATCAACCAGAGGGCACAAGCCATGAGTACTTTGAATGTACTCAGCAAGCTGTAGGGAAATGTATGCAAATATTATTCATGCAAGTCTCAACAAGGATAACTTTATGGTTACTTTGCAGAAAGCAATATTGACATGAAAATACAGTAAGTAGATTGCAAAGCACAAGTTGAAAGATTAATGCATAAGTAAACAAGTTTCTTTGAAAACAACACATGACCACTTTGGTCACTACCCAAACCTCTCGTGACCACCCTGGTCACTGCCCAAACCACTCAGAGCCAATCAAGACCAATAATTTTGAGAAAGTCCACCTCTTGCGTGAAATCACAAGGCATGTCCATAACCGGGGACACGGCTATTCGAATAGATTTACACTCTACAGATGTTGTACAGCTTTACCCACAAGACACGACCTCTCTAGTTTGTTTAGCACCCGTCGATGCCCCTGCTCACGACCTTAGGTAAGCAGGCTAGAGCACATGACAAGGCCTTTACAAGGTTCTTCCTTGACTCGGTTCCGCTCACTAAGGTTTCGCCTTCCTGGCCCCCTCTTGCGCCAAGTGTGCGTATATATCCCAGGTCTTACACACTTCCACCAAAACGAAACTGAATCAAAGCATTGCCAATTAGTTGGCTAGGTCCACCCCAGTATGGACTTGTGGTCATACGGTATGGCCCGGATCAATGGCTTACAAGGTTATATCCTTAGTGGATGCTCAGGTGAGACCTCCTCATCCTAATGTGCTTCTTACACCCTTTTTACTGCACGATCACTCACTCGAGTAAAAATATTTTGGGTTTAACCCGGCCAAATGATCACCCTGGTCATGGCACAACGAGTTTTTATTAACGGCAACACATGCCAGGGCAACACATGCCAAGACAACGCATGCCGCAATTCCATAATCTTTTAGTCAAATTTAATCATCATTAAAACAAGTGATTGAGAGACAACGCATAACTAAGCAGGTTTAAGCAATATACGCACCCTTGTTGGATATTGTAATAAGGATGTCCAACTAAGATTATCCAACCTACGGTGGTCCAAAGGTACATGTCAACATGTCAATCACAAGTGTTCAAGGAGTCATACTGTCGAGTAGGTATTTAGCTAATTCTCAAACCATTTTTATACAATTAGCCATCCATGTTGATATAAAACAATATAATTTCACAAACTTGGTTCAACATGATCAAAGGTCTATGACTTGCCTTCGTTGAAGAGCTGAGGTTCTTCGGTAGAGGTCGTCGGGTCCAAGAACTCTTCGAAGAAGCCGGAATTTACACATGCGAAAAGAGCCAAATAAGTACAACAAATCCAAATGAAAACCAAAAGAAATGCACAGAAATAGAAACGGGCTCTCAGGAGGAGGTCCAAAGGAGAAGGTCCTAAGGAGGCCTTAAGGAGGAGGTCCTGAGGATACGACTACTCAACATGGTCGTAAAAAGGGATACAAGAAGGATACGACTACGCAACGTGGTTGTAAGAGAGATACAACTACACAACGTGGTCGTGAGAGCAAAAGGAGAACAGGTCACGGAGAAACTCACCCGGACAGAGAGAGAGGGAAAAGAGAGGAGGATAGCAAACGGCGCGGGCGATCCGGTGAACTCTTCAGCGGTGAGGTGGTCGAAGATGACGCAGCTCCAGTAGACTCTTTCGGCGACGAGGAGGCGACGACGCAGCTCCAGCAGGCTCCTCGGTGAAGCTTCAAGTATGGAGAAACAGGATGCGAGCAAGAGAGCAGGGTGAGAAAAATGTGATGAAAGATGACTGCTTAGGCTTTTATAGCCTGGAGGAAACGAGGAGAGCCACTGAGAGACTCAGAAATACACATTTTCAAGGGTAGGTGAAGGAGGATATGGGAGCAGGTCGGGGAGGAGATAAGAGGGGAACAGTATCGCAAAAAGTAGCAAATATGCAATCGACACAACAAAGATTTATCGCTCAAGGCCCTTTGCATCAGCAATGACGCAACGGGAGGAAGGAGAAGGTGAACAGAGCTGACAGGTGGGGCCGGTCAAAACTCTGGAGGGTGGTCCAACCGAAGGAGAGGTCATGACCAGAGGGGAGGTCGCGGCCCAAGGGGTGGTCGTGACCCAAGGGGTAGTCTTTGCAAAAAGACCAAGAGAGTGGTCTCGACACAAGTGGGTGGTCGCCAGGACCAACCGGGAGGTCTTCCAGGACCACCCGAAAGTCTTGGACAAAGGGGAGGTCCAAACGAGAAGGAGGTCTGGACTGAGAGGGAGGTCCAAACGAGAGGGAGGTCTAGATTGACAGGGAGGTCCAAACGAGATGGAGGTCTGGACTGAGAGGGATGTCCAAACGAGAGGGAGATAGGAGCGAACAGAGAAAGGAAATTCAACACCAGAGAGCTCCAGCAACTCTAGAAAACCAATCTCGAATTAGTTGAAGTTGGATTAATTTATATTAAATCGCTGCAAATTTCTAAAATCTCCAAGTTAAGCTTGAGCAATTCAACAAAACCAAATGGTTATTTTTATTTTCGAAAATATCAAAAACTCCGAAACAATAGGACGTTATAGAGCTCGTGCGGCTATAGGTCGTTAGCCAAAAAAAATTTGTTACTGTTCATGCAATTACTGATCGGCTTGGCCGGCGACTTCAAGTCAGCTCGCGGTAAATTAGAACGTATTTGCAATTTCCAATCTACGATACAGTCGACATCCATTTTTCTGTGCAATCTACCAATCGGTATTGGACGGCGACTTCAAGTCAGCTCGCGGTAGATTAGAGCGGATTTGCACCGTATGGTACAATCTAAAAAGCCAAATTTGCTGAATTGAAAGCAATTTAGAAAAAACGATTCGATCTACGAGTGTCATTCTTCGACGGTTACCTTTCGATCCGAGAAGAGTCCATCGTGCTGATAACGTGTTGAGAAACCGTCGTTGGCAAGTCCAGTCCGAACGATTACCTCGTAGACAAACTCAGAATCGTAAGAACAATGCATGAACACAAGAATAGAATAGTAGATTGAACATAGAGATATGAGGGGACTTCAGATTTCTCTTTATTTTTATTTCTGAAAACTGTTTATAATGTTGAACTCCCTCTTTCTTTATATAGGCTACTCGATACGTAAGGAGATCAGACCCGGTTTCTTAACAAATATCACGTACCGCTAGAGAGCTAGCAGCCCCTCCAATAATTTAGTGCAAGTTGTGGCACACGGATCGAACATGAGCATGCATGGCCGCATCGGCTGGGCACAGCCCCTAGTTTTGCGCGGAGCAAACATGCACAACGACACGGTGACATGACAACGGCCAGGCCACTAGCCGGTAATGCCTGCTGGGAGATGCCCACCGCCTCGGGTCGTCACATGGGAGGCGCCGTGCCGCGCATCGATCGGCGCATGCATACACGGGCACAGCCCGACGATATCTTCCGGCCCAGGCGCAGGCGGAGCCACACCACATGCTTATCTTGAGGCGCCGTTTCTTCCCTTGCCTGGCCGGCCGTTCCGCGCGCGCAGCCGCGCACGAAGAATCTTGGCTGGTCGATCGGAGCGCGCGTGTTCTTTGGCCGCGTCCGCCGTGCCATTGCGCGTGTACCATGCAGTCCTGTATTTCTGTTTGGAATTCGGCGGTGCTCGCTACAGCCATCCTATCCTGAACTAGAGGTGGCATGATGGCACGCACAGTACTGAACTGTGTCAGGCATAGCACAAGCCCGGCACGGCATGCCGGCCCGGCTACGAAGAGGGTGAGGAGGAGAGGGCAGGGCATGCGAGACCGGCGCCGACGGCGAGGAGGAGGCCGGGGCGGGCGCACGGTCGACGAGGTTACGGCGGCGCGAGGCCATTACCATGGGCGGATCCAATGTCCCTCCAGCCTTGGCAGTTGACCAGGCTTGCCAGTGATGCGCCATGGTAGTCTCGATGAAGTTCCACTGCGACCACGATCGAAAAATAGCATTCTGCCCAGGTAAAACAACACGACCGATGCTTAGCTTGTGGCTTGTTCAGGCTTTGAAAAATTCCTGGCTCCGCCACTTCCTAACACCGAGGAGGGGGAGGCCGGTGCGAGAAGGGAGAAGAGGGGCTGGGAGGAGGAGGTCGGCGCATGGCAGCATGAGTGGAGCGAGAAGAGGGACTAGGAGGAGGAGGCCGACGCATGGCAGCATGTGTGGATGTCAAGGCAGAGGGTGGTAGCGATGGCGGCGGCGGAGCTGAGGCCGAACAGTGGTGCTGCGGCGGCACCAACGCAACGGCAGGCGACGGTGGAGCGGCGGCATCGAGACGAGCGTGACGGCAGTGGAGGTGTTGCTGGTGGAGGGAAGAAGAGAGGAAGAGAAAGAGAGAAGAAGAAAGAAGAAACAAAAAAGGAGAACGAAGGCAGTCGTGTGGCCGTGCGGGAGAAAGAAGAAAAAAGGGAAAAGGAAAGGAGAAAAGGAAAAGAAGGAAAGGAGGAAAAAGGAAAAGAAAAGAGAAAGAAGAGAAAAGAAAAGGGAAGAAAAAGAGAAGAAAATGCATTCATATGTATTTCTGAATTCTGCACGAGTTTCTGGTTTTTTGGAAAAAAAATTTATTTTTAAATTTTTCTGATTTTTTTAAAAATTTTCGAGCTAAGTGGGCCATAAACAACCCGTCAGGCCAAACGGGCTCTGGCCGACACGACATGAGTGGCCTTCGGGCCGTGCTTGGGCCGCCACCCAGGCACGTGGATTGGCACAATACGACCCGTTTCATTTACGAGCTAGAACGGGCCGTGCCGAGATGGGTCATGCCTGGTCGTGCTCGTGCTAGGCCGAACCGTGCCACCCATTTGGCCATGTCTATCCTGAACCTTGAATCTGTGAATCCTCTCTACGCGGATCTTTTGTCACTCATCCTGTGTCCTATTCTGTATTTTTTTCGGAGTCAGAGTCGGACATGGATAGTATCGGATATCCATTTCTCCATCCCTTATTCGCTTCGTGAGCCTTCGATTGGTTGGACGGAAACTATTTGCTTTTTTGCCCCCCCTATACAGGACATTGGATAGTAAAGGTACAATCAGAGCGAACACTAAGAGACTAATCACTAAGATATCAAAGGAAAAACACTCAGTTTTCCCTGTCTCAGATGCAGCAACCCGTCTACCTGTTATCTTGTTCTTAAGTGAAATCACAAGAGGCTTTTTTCATACCACCTGATATACAGATACTTACGGATATCGCTCGTCCCGTATCCTATTCTATAATTTTTTTTTTCTCAGAATCGGATACGAATAGTACCGGATATCTATTTATCCCTTCTGTATTTGCTCCACAAACATTCAATCAATCGAAAATTATCCGCTCGGCTTGCATCTCTGGTGGGCACGGATTGATTCCGCCATCAGTTTCCCGTTTATACCACTTGGATCATGTCTAAAGGTTCAAACCAAATAAAATGCCTGTGTTAGCAAATACGGCTGGCTAAAGAGTGACCACAGTCCACAGCTGCGATCGGGTTTAGGCATTTACGGACGGGCCACGCTGGGCCTGGTTTTTTCGGCCCACATGCAACAAGTCTGCCATGTCGGTAAAAGCTGAAGAATTTTTTTTATTAATTAACCTTTTTTTGAATTTTATTTGGCGCACTTTATTTCCAATTCTGATATCTTTGGTCACGCCACCACCCATGGTGTGACAAAACAACACTGTCACGCCAGTCTATTTCTGGTCAAACTCTTATCACACCATTGGAAGTGGCGTGACAGTGTTATTTGGTCACGCCACAACCAGTGGCGTGACAAAAAGTACTATTTTGAGAATTTATCCTGGCACGTGACAGTGTTGTTTTGTCACGTCACTACCCGTGGCGTGACCAAAGGGGTCAGAATTGGAAATAAAGTGCGTCGAGGGTTAACTTTAAAATAAAATTTTAAAAAAGGTTAATTAATAAAAAAAAGTTCAAAGCTGAATGTCCAAATGGTCTAATAAAGTATATGTCCCAGTCTTATGTGTAGTCTGAAATTTTGCTTACTGATCTTTTTTTTTAATGAATAGTTGGCAGTTTTATGTATGTTTTTTTTTCAAGGAAAGGAGAAATGTTTTGTTAAGAACTCTGGTAGGTAGCCAGGGTTACTGTCACTACAAACAATAGGCACGACAAAATCTGGCCCTTATGCGATCCACACTGGCATCTTCTTTTTGCATCTTGTGCTAACTCATCATGCGCTGCTCTATTTTCTTCTCTCCCGATCTTTCCTATCTCCAGTACCTCATCCTCACGGAGCTCTTCCATGAATTGCTTTGATTCCTGAACCAGGGCAGAAAGCTTCGACCGTCTATCTCGAAGATGACCAGCTGTTTGGAAGTGTTCTTGGTACTTCTTACACCCTCGTAGTCCCAATTACTCTAGTAAAAAAAGAGTGCTGTCTCTTGCAGACCTTTTCTCAAGATCCTGGAAATCTAGTTGAGCTTGACCAGAATTTTCCTATCACTTGAATGAGAACGACTGATTAACAAAATGGATTTCATTACTCGCCTCTCAAAAGTAAAGGATAATGGCACAGTCAGGGCAACATATGGTGATAATCTACAGCCACTATGACAACTACCTGTAGACGCAACTGGTCAAAAAGATGAGAAATTGCAGCAAACTGCCAACTTCTAGTAATCAAATAGGATACGAGCTTAGCAGCTGACTGCTGATCAGGGTTTAAAAAACCGGTTTGTCATTTTTAACGGGCCGGTAGAGCCGATAATCGGAAAATTTCGGCCAAAATTTTCAAATCAAAATTTTAATTTTTCGAAGTTTAACGGAAAATACTAAAAAAATAGCTTGGTTTTTGAGAGTTTGAACCTAAGACCTCCTTTTTCTAGGCTAAAAACCTAACCACCGAGCTGCATGCACACATAAATTTAGACATGATTTCATATTTCTTTTATATTGGGAAAAATTCATCGAAACTTTTTTTTTGACCGATTTGGATTTCTACCGCGGGCGGCCGGCCGGTAAGGCCGATAACACCGGCCGATTTTTTGAACCATGCTGCTGATGTGATATAGTGAAAACTAAAACCAACGGACGCGTACGAGAGAATATGTGATGGAGGAGAGGATCGAACAAGACAAACTGGAAATATGCGAGACCAATAACCTGTCATACGTCGCCTCGTAGTAATCTTGCGCATTTTTTCGTTGCTGGCAGCATATGCACGTACACTGAGGTGTGGACTGGTATCACGTGTACTTGGGCAACTAATATTCAGACCTTGATTCTTCTATTACCCTAATCAAGTGAACAAAAGTAAGTATACTAGTGCGAATTATTGGACTTTCTTAAGAGGAGATTGTGCACGGTTAAACTCTGGTACCCTCTTTATGCACAGCAACTCCCGTATCAGATCAGAGTTGCGGGATACGATACGAGTGTGCACGATATAAAGAACGAAGTAAATGAATCTCGTAGAGAGAACCAAAAGTACGAAAGAGAAAGATTTGGCAAAACCGACTGTAAATTCTTTAAGCACAATATTAAAAGAGTACAAAAAATTATGGCTCTTTCACAACCCGCTTGAACCTTTTAGGATCTTCGGATCCTTACTCTATATAAGAATCTAATGCTAAAGAATAACCTAGCATCTAATCCTCTTATGCGCCTCCTGCTTTGGATAAATTGGTTTAGGCTTGAGTTCCGTATGACCATCCCTTATGGTTTTATATAATGTCCTTAGTTCTCCTCCAAAGAGAAGTAGGAATCCTAATCCTGCTATGATTCATGTAGAAATCCTTGTAGCTTAGGATTCACCTCTTGTTGGGGAGGGTCCCCGCGCTACCTCGAGCTGACGGTAACATTGTGAAGGCATGACATCCCGGACGGATCCACCCCGGACGAAGTTCGAAGGCCAACCCTGGACGGGGTTCGGAAAACAACCCCGGACAGGGTCTGAGGACCAACCTCAATGAAACACGACACCTCGATGAGCCCACCCCGGACCCGGTCCAGGATAGCCACACAGTGAGGTCCCGTCAACACCCACATACGTGGCAGGGCCGCTTGACACGATGGACGAAACTTCTCAGAGCAAACTAAACCCCGAAGGCAACACTGTAACTTCACTGATCTTCACTCCTCTATAAATAGAACCCCTCGTAAATAGGGAGGGGAGAGGTCACTTATAACTCTTTCCACACATATACAATATAATGGTACAGACCCTCTTGTGTGATTCTCGTTGAGGTCTCCTTCACACTTCCAATGATCGATGCGTCTGACCGGAGGTGCTACAAGTTTACTATCCGATCTCGTATCGACGACACCTCTCGACACACATCCTAATCGAGAACTTTGCACCGCTAGTTATGTCACTGAGGTTCGTTTGGCGTTGCGGGTGTTTTTCAAAAGCAGTTGTATTTGGATATAATAATTTAAACTAGAGCGGAGACAACTGATATAAATGTACACGGTCCTCTGTTAAGCTGTCTTTGCTGAGCATTACATGGGATGATGGGGAGCAGGGAGACTGTCCTTGGCGCGTTCGTTTTTCACTCTGCAGCTGAAAGCAACAGCCAACACCAAGTACAGATATGCTCATACAGCAACGACGACGTCAATAGGTTGCAAGTAGGCACATGGGGATAAACTTTGTGGGCATGAAGTCCACACAAGGAGACGCAGGATGACTTAAATGAGTGATGTGAATATGGGAGACCAATCCAAGGAACAGGACACTCAAATTAATAGCCAGCTCTAATACGTACGCAGGACAAATTACTGTTCTGTATATTCCACCAACGCCTTGGAATATTAGCTCTAGAGTCTCTTCTCATTCTCACGTAGCCATCGGCTGCGCGTGACTGAAGAAAATTTACGTGTGGAGAGATCGAATAGCTAGACGAGTAGACGTACGGGCCGATCTCCGACCGTTCACTCGTGAATCGTGATCGATTGCTCAACGTCCGCGAGCCAGTCCCTCCACAACAAGGGCTCCAGCGTCTCCACCATGTTCGGCAACCAGGGGCTCTCGGCGACGGCGCTGTCCGGAGCGCACACCGTCGGGCTCGCTCGCGCAGTGACAGTTCTTCCGCGGCCGCATCTACGGTGACACCAACATCGACGCGTTCTTCACGGCGCTGCGCGCGGCAGCAGACGTGCCCGCGGTCCGGCGGGAACAGCAGCCTCGCGCCCATCGAGTGAATAGAATAAGTGATGAAACGCACAAAAAATGATCAGTGTCACTATGTATGTGCTGGTTTCCGAAGCGAGTCACCAGAAATGTTGTATTTCGAAGTACACTGAACCAGAACGGCGTTTAGAGTGGGTTAAATAGGAGCACTATTATTTTTCGATCCTAATCGATTTTAACTTCTTCTCCTATGTACTCATGAGATCTATGTAAATAAGAGAACACAAGTACAACATAAGTCTTACGTTGAAACCCTGACACAAGGGCCAAACCACCAAAATAGATCAGGGCTGGTCTGACCGCCTGTGATGGCTGGTCTGGCCGGGCTCCGACCAGTCTTACAGCTCCAGTGAGAGGTCTGACTACCTATGATCTAGGAGTAGCCCGAGATGATCACCAAATGACCTAACTTTTACTCCGGTATTCCAAATTCCCTTAAACTTCAACTATAGCTCATTAAGAATGCTAGGAACCTATTCCTATCGACAATTGGAGAGATCGAAGCTAAGGCTCCACGAATTTCTTGGATGAGGTCAAGAGGGCACAAGAACAGAGAAAATTCAAACTTTGAACTAAAAACTTGCTTGTTGATCAATGATGATCAAGATGACCCTAGATAGATTCTCACATGTCCTAGTAAAGCTAGATCACAGCATGAACACAACGAAAACCAAAGGAACAAGAAAAATCTCAAAAGACGTCAAAGAGAGGGCAAGAACAAGAGGAAACTCACCTTGAAGGAAATTTTGCTTAGATTGATTTAAGAGATATTGGTTTATAATCACTCTACCATAGAGGACAAAAGTTTGACACTAGAACAGTCAATCAATCCATCTCTCTTAAACCCTAGCTTCGTCTACTCCACTTTTCCCAAATCACAAATTAGGGTTTCACTTTGGGAAGACTCAAGAGGCTCCAAATCTGCATCTCTCCCTTTTATAGTGGAGACTAGGTTAAAAGAGAAAACCTTATCACACACGCTTCTCAAAGATGATGACGAACTGGGCTTCTCGAATTCGTCTATTCGTGATCTTCATCTTCACTTGACATAAACCGCCTGTCCTTGCACTGTCTTGCGCCGCGGTTTCACCAAAGGTCTCCAACTCAATATTTTGGTGAAGATACCAAAATACCCCTTCTTGATCCTTCTCCTAAGACCGAGTCCAATCGTTGTGAAGCAATTCCATGCTTCGCCACGTGTAGGTTGATTATCGGCTCTCTTCATATCGGCAAGTCTCTCCCATTCGACTCCCATCGAAACTAATATAACACTTGCACCGATCCCCACGCTGCTTGATGTAACCCGTCGCACCGAATTTATCATTCGGTTATCCTTGTCCATCTTGCACCATGCTTGAGTCCAATGACATCACCTGACATCATTGATCGTTCTAGACCTCAGCTCTCCAAGCCTAGTCCTGATCTTCCTCGCTGTTGACCGTCGTTGACCTCCAAGCCTCCTACACAACAATAGACTAAGAAATCGATTCCGGACACAAGTTCTTTACAACTTGAACGACGTTAGTCCAAATATGCATCATACAACACATATGCACTAAAAAACATGACTATGACCTAACCCACGATCATCGCCGCTTACCCGATACATGATCAGTGCATGGCCGGTCTGACCGCTGGCCATCCGATCTAACCGCCGCCGGTCTGACCGTCAACTAATGATCAGTCAAACCGCTCTGGGACTTAGCCAAATTTTCGAGGCTGAAAATCTACAACCTCTCTGGAAACGTGAAACTCTATATAGTTTTGAATCGATGCTCTAAAAATTATGGCACCAAGTGCAGACGAATCCTTTCACTTTCTTACACCCTCTATTTTTGGCCAATTTAAAAAATTCCACTTTTGAACTTTTGGCCGGTCAAATCGTCGCCCATGGTCGTTCTGACCGCCGGTTCTTCGGCCAAAGACACAACCGGTATGACCACCACATGTGGCCGGTGAAACTGTCGACCAGCAGGTCAGACCGCCACTATGGCCGATCTAACCTCCTTAGGTCTGACAACCAGTTGATTTTCCTAAAAAAAACAAGGGCTTCGATAAATGCCTCAACGCTATTGTCAATTATTCATCACATTGAGATTATGAGCATATCCACATGACATCTACAAAATACTTACTATAGAATATTTGCAGGCCGCTGTGATTTTTGTGTGATGGTTGTATTGAGTAAATCATATACAACACTCAATTAAAATATTTCTTGATTAGTCAAATTTCTAACCTTTGGGTGTGCTGGGAGATTCACATGCTACCCCTGCTCCAACTTCTTCGGTGTAGCTAGATCTAGCTCCAGCTCAATTGTTGCCTCCTCGCGTCGTGCCTCTGACGAAGTTGGTACCGTCTCGCCAGCGCCATAGTGCCCTCCACCGAATGCCACCCTCTGTCGAATTCCCCCTTTTTCGTTGATAGATTAATTTTTATGGGTTGTTTATTGGGGAGATGGTGGTGGGAGAAAATGTAGATGAGGCAACGGCGACGACAGAGACGAAAGAGGTGGGCCTTACTGGGGGCGAGGTGGTGTCGACAATGTGGTGTGCCAAAGTTGGAGCGTAGTAGGGTGGTAGTGAATGCTTATGAGACACATTTGAATTAGGGAAAAATCGGTTTGGTACCATCATGAATACGGTGGTTCACTTTAATACCACTGCATTCTCCCGATTCAGTTTAATACCATCGCACATTCTCTCCGTTCTGTGAAATGCTACGCCCGTCACCTCTCTGTTATCTCTGGCCAATCTAACCTGTTGCCTCTATCTATCATCCCCTTTTCCTCGTCGCGGGTGGCATGCTCCCGCTCCCGGCGCTCCATGGCCGTCGCCCGTGCGCTCTCCAAGGTCCACTGTGAGATCCGCGCTCCCGACGGGGCCACCAAGGCTGCCACGCTCCAGAAGCTGACCTAAATCTCCTTCCTCCACTTCGCCCCCGTCGCGTCCCACCCACTCGCCTTCCCCGCCATCGAGCTCCTCGCCTCGTCGCACCTCCCCCACAAGCGCCTCGCCTACCTCGCCGCCTCGCTCTCGCTCCACTCAGCCTCACTCTCCAGTTCCTCGCCTCCCCCGCCGCGGCCGTCACGCCCGACCTCATCGTCCAACTCGTGCATGACCTCGTGCTCCACCTCTCCCCGGTATCCCCCGCGCTCTCGTGGCCACTGCGTGCGTCATAGCCGCCTCACCGTCTGTGGCCGTGCCGGTCCTCTTCAAGCTGCTGGCCGCGTGCTTTGCATCTCTAGACCCACGAGCGTCAACTGCCACAGTCTCTGCCTTCTGTGAGCTCTTGGCGCCGCAAGCTGACACGTCCCCTTTCCCGCCTCTCGCGCCCGACCTCTACAATCTACTCACCATGTCCCTCTCCAACTGGGCGCTCATCAAGGTGCTCAAGGTGTTTGCCCCGCTAACTACGGCGTCGACGATGCGGCCAACGAGCGCGTCCATGAGCCGTCGCTGCTCGCCAAGATGCCAGAGTGCCATCTCCATGCGCATCCGATGCGTCTCCCTCGCCATCTCCATCCTCCTGTGCTACGCCTGCAGGAACCCCTCTCTAGTCGCCCTCAGTGCCTTCACCACGCCACTTATCTCTGCCTTCGACATCACCGCTCCTCTTCTTGGTGCGGGATGGTGGGGGTGGGGTGGCGGTGGTGGTGGTGGGGATGGGGACGGAAAGGGAAGGGAAGAGCCGCTGGCGAGATCTATGGCATCGAGGAGGGGGCAAGGCCTGCGGCGTTTGGAGCGGAGGCGGCGATGGAGCTTCTCGACCATTTGGTGGCACTCCCTGGCCAACGTCTCCAACGTGTTCACCTGTGGTGGAGCTTGTAGTTGCCACCCCCCACGGAGGCGGCGGCGGCATTGTCGTCGCCCTTCTTGAAGTAATTGGCCGCCGCAGTCGGCGCCGACAATTCCGACGTTGCCGCCTTCTCCTTCCCCGCCACTCTCTTGCTGGTGCTGGTGCTGGTGCTTGTTCTCCTTACTCCGCCACGGTGGCCAGCCAGCGGACTGCCGCTCCTCTCCACCTCTGTCTTCCTTCTTCCCTTAGCGTCCTTAACACAGCAAGTTTGCAAGCGAAAACTTTGGGAGGACTCGACTCGAGAGTTGGGAGTAGTGGTCGTGCCGAGGAGTGCTCGACTCAACTGTTGTGTCACGCGGTGGGCTCGGGCGGGCAGGGGCAGAGATAAACCATGATAGTCAAGAGAACAAGGGGTAATTTGGTCATTTCATATGGGAGCTAATGGCAAAGTCAGGAGAGATGACGGGCGTGGTATTTCGCGGAACGGAACGAAGGGACGGTGGTATTAAAATGAACCTGAAGAATGCGATGGTATTAAACTGAACTGCTGTGTTCGTGGTGGTACCAACCCAATTATGCCTTGAATTAGCGGGGAAGGACATTTGTAAGCCATCAGAGTGTAGGTGAGATTTGATCCTTTGACCAATTCGACTGAAATCCCAAAAATTTGTAGTTGAGTGATATATAGACAATCTTTTTTTGCTAGCCATTGACAATCCAACCGGTAAAATTTCCAATCTACTCTCAGAAATTCCTCTATAAAGAGTAGGGTACGGGACCAACATATGCATGTATAAGATTAGAAAGGTAATCTACATGTCAAAAACTTAGGTTTTATATGTTATCATAGATGTTTTTTTGTATAATTGTAGTATACGACTTATTTAGTATTATTGTTAAATTTACAAGCTTTTTGTAAGGTAAACCTAAAATGCACTTAATGATATTTAAATTTAGATCATCATTTTCCTCAAAATCCCTGATGAGGGACGTTAACAGGAGCAAAAACATAGTCTCGCCTAGCTAAATGGTGATGGAGATATGATGACTACAATAAAACCCCTTTTAGAGACGTTTTTCAATTTATCTCTAAAATAAGGAGTTGTATGGTCTAGAGGCGCTTTTACACTTCAAAAATCATCTCAAAATTATGTATACTATTGATAGTTTTGAGACGTTTTCGAGACACAACAAAATTTTATCTTGTAGAGACATTTTTGAGACACTTTTTAATTTGCCTAAAGGTTATGTTGTATAAAGATATTATTTTGAGACACCTTCCAACTCTCTAGAGATGTTTTTAGTGGTTGATATGTGTTAAAAGAACTACATATAAATAGGGAGTGTCTATGTTTCAGGTGACTGAAATTTTTTTATCCACCAGTCACATTTTCTCACCGTTGGATCAACATTCTATGGTCCAGATTGTCTCTTTCTAAAATAGACAAAAGTATTACAAGAAAAATGCAAAAAAAATACAAAAAATACAAAACTAGACAAAAGTAAATCTAAGTGAATCCTACAACCCTACAAATACAAAAAAAAAAATACAAAAACAAACAGAACTAAAAGTTACAGTAGAGTTGTACTAAAATTGCATATTACTTAGTACTGCAATTCTAGACTTAGTACTGTGCAACCGTAGGTGACTGATGGATAAGAAAATTTCAGGCAACTGAAAATTAGCAAATCCGATATAAATATTGCAACATGCAACTAAACACGTGAGGTTGTGAGGTCGAGGTGGCTAGTGTGAAAAGTCTAAGAGAAGTATTTCCCATGGGGTCTAGAGTTCGAGTACTGAGTACCAACCTTTGTAAGGGTCCACACATTTTTTTATATTTTATTTGCTAAGGCGTAGTGCAACGTCTCTATATAACGCCACATATTCTATAGAGACACTTTTAAAAAACACCACTATTGTCACAACGATAATACATGAGAGGGTGTTTATGAGGCGTTTTCGAAAACGCCTCTACAACTGCTTAGGGGTGGAAAAAAGCACCTATATTATACAAAGTATTGGACCGAAACGACCGCCGGGGGGGGGGGGTTGAATGAGAGCACTACTTCTTTTTCACCTAGACAAGATTTAATTCCATTCTTACTCTAATAACCATGGAAGCTATGAAGATTGAATGTACAAGCACAGTGAAAGTCTTGAATTGAATCCAATCAAAATATTGAGATATAACAACCAATTTCACCAAAAACTCAAAATGAAAAGAGTTGGGCAGTCAGACCTCTAAGGATAGGCGGTCTGACCGATGGCCTAACAGTCTGACCTCTCACATGAATGAATAGAGCAATCAGCACAAGATCAAAATCACAAATCGACTCAACTTTTGATCTGGTGATGCAAATCCCCTTAAATTTCAACCATAGTTCATCAAGAAGGCCAGGAATCTATCACAATCAATGATCTGGAAGATCGAGGTCAAGAATCCACCAATTTCATAGATGAGGACAAAAGGGCTCAAGAACTGAGTAGATTCAAACTTTGATCCAAAGACTTGCTGATGGGTAGATGATGATCAAGATGTTCTTAGATATATTCTCACATATTACAACAAGAAAACAAAGGAAACCCAATGGATCACAAAAATCCCAAAAGTCACTAAAGAGAGCAAGAACAAGAACAAGAAGAGACTATTCTTGAAGATATCTTGGTTGGATTGATTTAAGATAGATGTTGGTTTACAACCACTCCATCATGTAGGACAAAAGCTCATCACTTGAGCACACAATCAATCCATCTCTCACAAATCCTAGCCTCTACTACTTCACAATCCCCAAATCATAAATTATGGTTTTTCTCTTGGAATAACTTGAGAACTCCACATCTAGATATTCTCCTTTTATATTGGAGGTTAGGCTGAGATAGAAGACCCTAATGAGCACTCGTAAAGCCCACACATAAACGGGTCTACACTCACGTACGCTTCTCAAAGCAGATGACAAATCGGACTTCCCGAATCTATTTCTTCATGATCTTTATCTTCACTTGACCTAAACCACCTCCCCTTGCGTCGTCTTGTGCCGCGGTTCAGCAGGCGATATTTTGGTGAAGTTACCAAAATACCCCTTCTCAATCCTTCTCCAAAGACCGAGTCGACCGAGTCAAATCTTCATGAAGCAATCCTATGCTTCGTCACGTGCAAGTTGATCAAGGGCCCTCTCTTCAAATTGGCAAGTCTCTCCCATCTAGCTCCCACCGAAATCACCATGGCACTTGCACTGACCCGCGCGCCTCTTGATTCATCCCGTCGCACCGAACTTCTTGTTCGGTCATCTTTGTCCATTTTGCACCATGCTTGAGTCCAATAACTTCACATAGCATCCTCGATCGTTTTGGACCTCAACTCTCCAAGCCTAGTCCTGATCATCCTTGCCATTAATTGTCGTTGATCTCCAAGCCTCCTGCACAACAATAGACCAAGAAATTGATCTCGAACACAAGTTCTTCACAACTTGACCCACGTTAATCAAAACATGCATCATGAATTTGACCTAACCAACGATCATCACCGTCTTGCTGGTCAACGAATAGGGCAAAACCGGTTAGACCGCCACCCATAGCTGGTCTGACCCCCCAGCTTGGCCGGTCTGACCACTAGCACAAGCACTTAGCCAGATTTTCTTCTTGAAAATCCGAACTCTCTCTAATTCAAAATGAATATAACTTTTTGCTCGAAGCTCCAAAATTTATGAGGCCAAGTGCAGAATAATCCTCTCTCTTGCCTACACCCTCTATTTTTAGCCCGGCCTTAAACTGGAAAAATACCTTTTTGGCCGGTCAGCCCTTTGGCCTGCCCCTAGGCCGATCCGACCGCCAGAGGTGGCCGGTCAAACCGTCAACAAGGCCGGTCTGACCGTTTGAAGTCTGACAACATCTGAATTTTACTGAAAACGCGTGTTTCGAGAAACCCTCACCATCATTGCCAATTATATCACTATCCTAAGATCATGAGTATATCCCCATGATATCCACACAAAGAAGAAGTTGTCTCTACGAGTCAGTTCTGTTGTAGTGGACATTCTAGGCTCCCGGTTTTGTACCCGGCCCCATTGCTGTTCCTAGCTAGTAAACTTCGTTTTTCATATTCCACATCTCAAATTTTTAAGGATTGTCAAAGTTATTCAAGAAGCATAATTGTTAACCGTAGGATGTGCTTAAAGAGTCGCGCGCCTACACCTCCTTCTCCACTGAGCACGCGAGCAACATTGTGTCCAGCAAAGCCGGCTCCAACTTTGGTTCGTGGGTGCGTCTTGCGAAGTTGACTGGGCACCTTCCTTCGCTGAATGCCCCCTCTCCCTCTATATATATTAGGTTTATTTTAGTTGTCACCGACATCAGAGACGATGGTGGCTGTCCAGGAGGTAGCGAGCAGGCGCATGGCGTGGGAGGAGTTGCGAGGAAGGCAGCGGAGGTCCAGTAGCTCCTTGACGCCACGAGGCGATGCGTAGGGAGCGATCTGGGACGTCCATTTCAGATTCAACAACGGTTAAAAAACAGTGATATTTCTTAGAAAATCAATTGAATGTCATATAGACATTCCACAAAAAAAAAAAGAATAAAACTCCGTGTACCCCTCAACCGTATATTCCTTCCCTTCAGAAGCACAGAATGATGTAACTAAGAATTGCCCCGAGAATATCAAATTTATTTCGACACTTTCCGGCAGTCGTTTTTGACTACAACGCAGGCCACAAATTAAATTGGCATGCATGCAACTCTGCCCGGAAGCACTATAAATAGGGCCATGTATGCATCCTCGCTCTCAACTAAACCAGGAACTACACTGCTTGAGTACCATGGCTGCTCCTACCTTACTGCAATGCCTGCTTGCCATCTCTCTCCTCTCCTGCGCGGCCCAAGCTCAGCTCTCGACGACGTTCTACGCCTCCAGCTGCCCCAGCCTGCAGACTATCGTGGGCACGGCGATGAACCAGGCCGTCAGCGGCGAGCGTCGGATCGGCGCCTCACTGCTCAGGCTCTTCTTCCACGACTGCTTTGTTCAAGTACTACAATTACTAAACGATGTTAGCTAAATAAATACTATATAGTCTATATTGCTACGAACGAAGTCGATCATGCGTGTCTCCGGTGACCGTAACTGGATTCCTGACATGGTGGTAGGGTTGTGACGGCTCGGTTCTCCTCGACGCGGGAGGCGAGAAGTCCGCCTTCCCCAACGCGAACTCCCTGCGCGGCTTCGATGTCATCGACACCATCAAGACTAACGTGGAGGCCGCGTGCCCCGGCGTCGTCTCCTGCGCCGACATCCTCGCGCTCGCCGCGCGAGACGGAACGTTTCTGGTACGTGCCAAACTTGGCCGACTCGGTACCAGCTACTTACATTTGCTACTTTGATTGATGCATTTAGTGAAACTTTGTTTTTCGTTGTGCGTACGTAGCTCGGCGGGCCGACCTGGAACGTGCCGCTCGGCCGGCGGGACTCGACGACGGCGAGCCAGTCCCTCGCCAACAGCAACCTCCCTCCGCCGGGCTCCAGCCTCTCCACGCTCATCTCCCTGTTCGGCAACCAGGGGCTCTCGCCGACCGACATGACGGCGCTCTCCGGCGCACACACCATCGGGCTCGCGCGGTGCACCACCTTCCGCAACCGCATCTACAACGACAACAACATCAACGCGTCCTTCGCGGCGCTGCGGCAGCAGACGTGCCCGCAGTCGGGCGGGGACAGCAACCTGGCGCCCATCGACGTGCAGACCCCGACGGCGTTCGACACCGCCTACTACCAGAACCTGCTGACGCAGCGTGGCTTGTTCCACTCCGACCAGGAGCTCTTCAACGGCGGGTCGCAGGACTCGCTGGTGAGGCAGTACAGCGCCAACCCCTCGCTCTTCCGGAGCGACTTCGTGACGGCGATGATAAAGATGGGCAACATAAACCCGCTCACCGGCACCGCCGGCCAGATCAGGGCCAAATGCCGGGTCGTCAACAGCTAGCTGATCGAGACCATCGATCAACTGCTAATAGCTCGTGTCGGAAGTCGGAACTCTCGAGTGTAGCAGCGGTGAGTAGAATAAGTGGTGAACCACACAAGAAGTGATGCAGTGTCAGTGTGTCACTATTGCGGCATGGCCTGGTTATCGAAATGAGTCATCAAGCCTACTATATTAATGGTACTTCCTCTGTGGCTCTATCCTCCAATAGTGTATTTATTGTCGTTTCTTAGCTACATTACGTCAACAAAATTCTACGTGAAGGAGAGAGGGGGAGGAGAGAGATCACATGTCGTCTCTTCCTGAAGAGACTGTCGTACACACGAAGCAAGATATGATACATTAATCTACTCAAGTTGATATGTAAACCGTTTCAAAGAAAAATTATAAAATATAAATATTGAAGATTGTGCTAGAGACTATTTATTGGAGATGTTGTCTCTAAAGATGATGTAGCATATGTTAGATATAAGGTTATCTCTAACTATTGGAGATGTTCTAATGTAAATCGCTTATGACTTTTCACGTTCTTCAATGTAAGATTTTAACTATGACCTTATACCATAATATACTAGCAAAAATAATAAAATTATGTAACCGTGCAGATCCCTTGGTGACTTACATTTGTGGACAGAAGGAGTAGATTTTGATATATCCTATGTAGGGTATTTGTGCATATTCACATATACAATCATAAATTAATTGTCCTTCCTAGCAATATTTCAAAGATCTGCAACTTACTTCATGTACGTTTTCCACTTGTACGCGAAATACTGTGCAGCTAAGGATCAGTTTGCCTTTGTCGTGTTGTTGTGCTTCGCTGCGCAGTGGAATCTTTACGGTGACATTAATCTAACGAATTCTAGTAATGTTGTACTATTGCAATTCCAAAAATACGGTTGCTGATATTAGTCAAATATCGAAAGATAACAAAACAAAAGGAAAAAAATCAACACCACATGTGTATGCACCGCATACACTATGGTGGCCGTCCATTGTGCTCTGGGATTCGTGCACTTCCCTCCCACCGAGATTTTTGATAAATAACCCTCCTGCATTTTTTAATTCAAGGATTTGGTTCAAATATTTCTCTCCTTCATATTCAAACATTTCCAGATCCAAACATTTCCAAAACAATTCGCTACATTTTCGTAGCATCTGTTTATAATGGAAGGATGAGGTCCTCATCTGTCACAAGAATCTCAAGAAAAAATTCACCAGAAAATTTAAAAAAAAAAAACAGAAAAAAATGGAAGAAGAAGCCTCGATCGGATCTGGACATCGACACCAGGGACTGGGCGGCACCATGGCCGACGACCTCTCCTACTGCCTCGCCGTTGCCCCGTGCCTCCCCATCACCAGCCACTGTGGTCGTCTGCGCCTAGGCCGGATTTGAGCTCTTCGGCCACCAAAGGGGAGGGAGATGTCAGAGCCGGCGGCCGAAGGCGACGGGGAGGTGCAGACGGCTGAGGCTGGGAGAGAAGAGAGAGGGAGGGAGGGGAGAGAGAAACAGGGGAGAGATGAGAGATCGAGAGATTGAGAGAGACCGTGAGGAAAGAGAGAGGACTGAGGAGGATGAGGAAAGATGAGCGAGAGCCCTTTTGTAAAAAGGGATCGGCAGATTTGCCACAACAGTTGATATGTAATTGTTATTTTGTCTCTATGTGATCTACATGTCAGTGAGATATGGAGTGGCAATGTAACATCCCAAAATCTACATTTTGGGAATATATAATAGGAATACATTAGGAAAAAAGTCATTTTAATCATTTTACATATGAAAATCCAATCATGCATGAATTTTGATTTTTTTTTTAGAAGCAAATAATGAAATACAAACAAACATGCACTTAAAGGAAATTTAGATAAAAAAAATAAAAATAGTTGAGAGAATTATTTTGGGCACAATTCCTTAGGGAAAAATCTACTAAACAACTTATATGAATTTTTCCTTAAGTGTGACAATACATTTACATAAAAACAAAAAATTATAAGATTTTTCAAGAAAATCACAGAAGAGATAAACTTCTATAAATTTTACATAAGGAACTACATTAGGTCAGGAGCCATCACAAAAAGTTCTGTTTGCTCGGTGTAAAAATTCAACAAACATCTTAGCATTTAAATCCAAAACCAAACCTAATCCTCTCTCTCTCTCTCGCTGGCAAGTGGGCCCCACTGCTAGGCTCCATCGTCCACGCAGTCGCGCCAAAGCCAGCTCGCCGAGTGCCATGGCCAACTCCGCCCACGCGCTTGCGCCAGCGCGCCAACCACCGCGTCCACCGTTTTGCCGCACACCCCTAGGTTCGCCTCCCTCGCTCGCATCGCCCGTTGCCATGCTCCTCGCCTATCCCTGCCCGTTGTCTCGTCACCGCAACCGAGCGTGTCGCCGCCATTGCCCACGGGCATTCTCCTCCCTCGCGAGTTTCTCTGCTCCCATCGTCTATAAGAAGGACGCTAGAGCCTCCTCTCTTCCTTTCCTCGCCATTCCCCACCTTCTCCCCTCCTCCACCAAGCTTGAGCACAAGGAGAGCTCGAGCTCCATTTCGGCCGCCGCGCCACCACCACCATTCCCGCCACCCCGATGGGTTTTTCTTCGCTCCACTCACATCACCATATGTTCCAGAGCACTAGGATCATTTCCCCTCATTTGATTTTGCTTTTCATTCATAGGAGCTCGCTGAAGCCCCTTTCTTCTTCATCTCTGACCAAAAGCAACCCTCCTGTCGCCGTAACCTCTCAGGTCTGCCCCGAGCCAATTCTCTGCGCTAAGAGCACTCTGAGGACTTCACCAAGTTTCCCCAAGCCTCGTTGTGCTTTCCCATCCTCTCTAGCAAGCTCCCCACGTGAAGCTCCTCGTCGTCGCCTCGGTCACCGTCGCCAGCCTTCTCCAAGCTTCCCCAAACCCTTCCTTTGCTTCTAGTGAGATCCTAATGACATGTAGTAGCTCATGCACATGTTTGTTTGTCAAAAGCATTATCGGAACACGTAAGTCACCGTAGCCCGTAGCACCGTCGCCGCTCAACGCTGTAGCGCCATTGCTACCGGCCACCCTAGCCCTCGCCGCCGTACCATTGGGTGCGCAAGGGCACAGGGAACCCATTTTGGGCTTTCCCCAGTGTAGCCATGCGCCACCGCGCCGATGACAAGCTCGGCCGTGAGAGCCCAAGCGCTGCTCTGCACTGTTCGAACGGGACATGCACTACGACGACGTCATTAAGAACTAAATCACGGTCGTTAGGGCAAAGCAATGATTAGTTGTCGGTTTATTTAATGTCTTTGAGTCATTGGCGCGTAGGCCCCAAAAAACAGTAAACGAGATTCATTAAAACCTGAGTTTCGCTTTGAGTCACTAACACGTGGGTCCCATCGCCATAAGTACACAGTGAATGCCTCAGTGAACGTGTGCGCTGTGCTCATAGACCCTTGGTCTACGTACTATTCCCTTGAACCAAGCCACTGACAAATGGACCCTACATGTTGGAACAATGAAAATCAAAAGAAAATGGAAAGTACGCTTTTAGTCTTGAGGAAATACGCTTTCTCTGTTGGGAAAGTGTAAACCTCAGTAAGTTCAGAGGAGAATACGTTTTCCTTACTGGAAAGTGTAAACCTCAATAGAACATATGAGAGAATACACTTTCTCTGCTGGAAATCGTGAAACTCGGAAATACGCTTTCGACGTCACCTTTTCTTTTTCTTTGGAATTTTCAAACCGAACCAAATTGAAACATTAATAACTTTTGCATAAAAACTCCAAATTAAATTATTCTTGTTTCTAAATTTATCTAAAATAATGCTCTACCAGAATATGTAAAAATATTTAGAATTGGTTACTGTTGAATTTATTTGATATTATTTAATTTGTTTCCGGCTCTTTTTGGATTAGACATTGATTGCTTAAGCCAATATTTCGACGACCAACCATCCTCATATTCAGAACAACAAGAGCAAGGCAAGTACCTCCTTTGATCATGTTGATCCCACTATTTTACTTATTGTACTTTGTTTAAAAAAATCTATTATGCATGCGTGTATGTTTGGTATGAAAATGATGTGTTTGGGAAGTTAGTAGTTATAAATCCTATTCGATGCATATATCTTTTTGAAATATTGATCGCCTTACTGTTGTAACCATTAGGTTATGGGTTAGATAATATATAATGTTATTTGGGAGTTTTGAGTGCGATTATCGCACAACTGCTATTAGAGCGATAGATTTTCCTGAAAAGTTATAAAATGACAATATGATAAACATGAATTTGGGATATTTATGATAAATATCCAGAGGGGTGTACCACTGTTATTTTGTATAAAAATAAAAATGTAAAACCTAGATTTGGACGCAGGCGAGTTATAATATATTCTGAGAAGAGTGGGGGTGTACCTCACTAGTGGATAGAGTGAGATTCTCGCCCGGGTCAATTAAGGACCAGATGCCAGCAACTCCAATATAAGCCAAATGTACAACCATATGTGCTGGTATGGGACGGTCATAGCTAATTAAGTCATTGAAAACTAGCCTTGCACGTAGGTAGGTCGTAGAATGCCGATATGACCAGTGTAGACATGTTCGAAGGGGCTCCCTTCACCACGGTGTTGGGCACAAAACTTGCTGACACAACTATGAATGTCTCATTGAGACGGTGGTGTCCTTGGGTGAAGTGAGGATAAACATTTGCTGGGCTAGTGCAAGTGTAGGACTAGATGATGTAAAGGCTTCGACGTGTGCTCTAGACTGCTTACCTACGGTAGTGAGCGGTGGCATCGATGAATGCCAAATAAACTAAAGAATTCGTGTACTATGGGTAAAGTTGTACACCTTTGCAGAGTGTAAATCTATTTAAATAGCCGTGCTCGCGTTCATGAGCGTGCTTAGTGCAGACGGTATGGATTTAGTTTTGATTTTCAAAAAGGAATAAGTACACTTTACACCCCTGAACTTTTTCGAGAGTCCAAAAAACACCTTCAACTACAAAACCGTTCACTTTACACCCCCCCCCTAATTATTGAAACCGGAGAAAGTCACCCCCTCATCCTAAACCACCCCGGTTTTGGATGATGTGGCATCCACGTGTATATGTTCTGCTGATGTGGCGTACTCATGACGTGTAACCCTTTCTTCTCTAGCCGAAATCCCTTATCCTCTTCTTGCTTCTTCTTCCTCCAACCATTCCTTACTTCACCTCACCTGTCCCTCCCCCATCCTTGGCGTCGCCTCTCCCTCTCCCATCCTTGGCGCCGCCTCCTCTCCCTCGACTGTCTGTCGGATCGACCACGGGCGCCCGGCTCCGTCAGTACCTCGCTCCGGCTCTTCCTCTCCAGCCTTTGGTTCCCCTCGCCCCCGGCCCAGTTGTTGCCGCCGCCCCGATGGCTTTCCCCTGGCCTCCCACCACCGTGACCTCCCTGCCCAAACCACCAAACGCAGCCATGCTCGAGCCGGGCGACGACCAGACATGGACGCCATGGCACCAACTCCAACGTCGACTCATGAAAGCGATGGCGATAGCACGGCCAGGTTGCCACTCCTCCACCTTCTCCCTCGACTCGACCGTGACCCCATTGTGAGGACCCCGTCTTATTTGGCTTGTGATGCTTAGTCTACCATTGACCCTAGCATCACAAACAAAATAACACGTGTCTTCGAGACATGTATACTTCCCAGAAATGCAGTATACACACCCCTTTACAAAATCATGCATCAATTTCATTCAAGACATAGAACCAAAGCACGAACAGGATTAAACAAAGGCATACATAATAGAGAGTTATTACAAAAGGGGCCGACCGGCCAATTACAACTAAGGGAATTAAATAAACAGCGGAAGCAAAAGCCATAAGATGACGATAAACAAAAGCCAATTAGTGTGCCTTTAACCCACAAGGCAACCAACAGGCCGCCAACCTAGTCACAAATCCAACGCACATCTCACAAAAGTGATACCCTGGGGGATCAACCTCCTCTGCAACAAATTAATTAAGCAAAGCAAATGAGTACAAAATGTACTCGCAAGACTTACATGTAGTGTAATGCACCTATACATATGCTACATGCAAGCTTATTTAAGTGGAGGTCAGAGGTTGTTTTCAAAGATAAAGCAAGTTTTTATTTGCAATAATTAAATAGATTCAAAGCAGCTTTTACAATTCATTTTTAATTTGCAAATAACAAATGAGACAACAACATAATAACAACAGATAGATGACAACAACAATCCTGGAAGTGACTAACCCAATAGTCACCACAACAATAGCATGAATTACCCATTCATACCACCCACATCAAGTTTTAATTAGAAGGTTATAGTCTAACTCTCGAAAGACCTCCCCAAGCGTGTCCATAACCTAGGACAAGGCTATTCGAATAGTTTGAACCCTGCAGAGGTGTACCAATGTACCCACACGTCAGACCGCCTTTTCGCCAAGCTATTTAGCACACTTCCTTTGGTATGCCGGCACGGCTAAGTCCTACGAGACATTTCCAATGAATGATGCTAATTAAGAGTCGCGACAACCCAAAGGGTAGGATACACCGGCCCAGCCTAAGCAACTGCCGGTGCTCCCAATCCCTATAAAAACATTTTAACCACCATCGACTCATAATTAACACCCCCCAAAGTACTTAGTCGAGAGAGGTCCCATATCCCCCTCGTGTGGTTAGCACGCAAAATTGCTTGGTTTAGTGTAACAAGATGTTCGGTCCTTGTTGACTTAGGCACCATTCCACATACCAACAAATCACATCATCATCCATTGTGCCCAAGTCCAAATAGTTTTTATTTTCAGTTTTGTTTTGACTTTACAAATTAACAAAGCACTAGTGCTGGACATAATGGAATAATAATTAGATTTGTGTGATCAAGATCATCGACTAAGTCGACGACCGCCCAATTCTACCGTAAACTAAGCATTTCTAAGCAATACCAACACGTGATCGATCTACTAAGTGACAAGAGCTCATCCAACGAACTCTAAATCACAGCAAGATATTCCTAGGCTTAGTAGTAGAGATTGAACATTTACCTACAGAGTATGCATCTATATGATCAACTAATCGATGATCATTTAACAACAAAATAGAGCATGCATACATACACTTTGCAAACAATATATTAGACTTTGAAAGTAATGGGATTAAACATGATCAAACTGCTTGCCTTGCTGGAGATGCTCACTATGCTGCAAAGGGTCACTCACGGGATCAACGCACTCGTCGGCACCTAACGAAAAAGCGAAAAAGAACCGATAAGAACGAAGAAAACCGAAAAGACTCCACAGCAAACTTTTGCCAAATGCACTGAAATTTTTACAGCAGCAAGAGCATGATTTTTAAGGAATTTAGCAACAAGAACCAATTGATTTGGATTCTCAATGCAAACGTTATGGCCAAAACAAATCTGCTCAGCCTGAAAAATGCTGGGAAATTCAAATCGGTTACTGTTCATCCGAAGTAAATTCTTTAGCACAAATTTCCAAAGATGTGTTGCACCTGAGATTTTTATGGTAAGCAAATCACCTTATGAGATGAACAACACAATTGGATTCACCTCATTTGGAGCTAGAATGCATTTTCTATGATTTTTCAAAGACATGCACAGGAGCACAAAACAAAATGCACCCATAAAGATTTTAAAAATAGTGACATGCCTAAAACCTATTCCACCATTTAGTACACTAACAAAGGAAGCCAACACAATTGGATTCACTTAAAAAGGATCTATAGAGAATTACTTATGCAATTTACAAGTTAAATGCAATTTTAGAACAACAATTAAAGCCTATTTCTAAACCCATTTATCAAATCATTTTTTGGAGCCGAACCAAGCTTCCAACCATTTTTAGATTAAAGCTCAGTTCAAACCAGATCTAAAAAAATTTGAATCAACTCAATTGAAGCAAAAATGAAATAGTTATGCAATTTTGAAGTTTATTACCTTTTTCAGTTCACAAATAAATCTCTCAGAAAATTCCCAAATTTGAATTGACGTGGAAAAACGTGGGCCGTCGATATCGAATCGGACGGTCCAGCCCACGGGACAAACGCGCGCTCGCGCTCACGCCCGCGCGGAACCAACGAACATGGGCCGTTGATCTTGAATCCAACGGCCCAGCTTGAATCGCGCGCGGCGCGTTTGAACCCACGCGCGCGAAGGGTTCGGCGAATCGCAGCCGTTGATCCAGAAATGGACGGCGCAGATTGCATCGCACGCTGCGCACGCACAGCGGCGGTTTAAGGCGCGAGGCCCACTCGTCAGCGACTCATTAAGCCGTTTAAGGACATATAATTGCTAACACTGATTTAAACGACGATTAGCAGTTAATGATCGGATCTTTGTCCTAATCCGACATGCTACAGTGCAGCTCGCGTCCGGCACGCACCCGACGGCGAAAAATTGGTCACCGCCAGCGATGTGGACCACGGCGACGCAAACGGGCGATGGTCTAAGGTGCGCAATAGCTGTGCGCACCTAATGGTGGTGGTGGCGACCCCGAAGGAGGACCACACCGGCGGCTAGCTGGCGAGGGGCGGCGCTGCCACGCACGGCTAAAAGCAAAACAGCAATAGAGCTCCGCAGCGATTCAACCAAGCGGTGCCTAAGCATCTATGGGCCACTAAGGAGTTACCTGAAGGACGCGGAGGGACAGAGGAGGATGGAGCAGCTCCGGCGACGAAAACCCTTGCCGGCGCCGAAGAAGAAACCGAAGAGGTGACGGTCTGAGCAAAAAGGAGCCCAAAGGAGGGTAAGGTTAGCTCCACCATAGCTCACAGAGGGTACAAGAGCGAGCAATCGGAAAATAGAGGTCTTACCGGAGTTAAAGATGAAAAGGGGTGAACCTCGGCCGAAAAGGGGGAACTCCAAATTCAGCTGCTCCCTGAAGAGGCAAACCAAAATTGAGTTAGGGGTTTTACTCCCGGTGATGAGTGGCACAAAAGGACGTGAAGGGATTTGAAGAAGAACAACTGGAACCCTGTCTTCACCGGAGAGTTCAAGCTCAACAATGGCGCCCGAGATTGCTTCGGGTGAATTGAGCTCACTTGAGCAACGAGAGGGCTAGCTAGAGTTGGGGAGTGTTTAAAGGAAGCAACAGGAGAGCTTGGGGGGCTTAAGTAGCCGAGGGAGCGAAGGAGGGAGCTAGGGCAGCTCCACGGTCAAGCCCGCTGCCATGGGCACGCCGAGCGCAATGGGAGCAGGTGAGGGCAGAGGAAGGCGACTTCGGGGGCGAACGCACGTTGGGCATTTAATGCGCGTAGAAGGACCCGTTGGCGAGGACGAGGAGGTGACCCGCTGCAGATCGCTAACGCCAGCACTGTGAGCAGTTATGGCGACCGCTTCATGCGAGCGCGAGGAAGAGGATGACAAGGCCGTCGTTGGATTTTGATCATGTGGCTCATGCGCACGCGGGCGAACACGAATCCGCGCCAGCATGGACCGTGCGATGGAAATCAAACGGCTCACCGCGAGCGTGCCCATGCGTCCGCGCCGGTACAGTTAGTGGGCTCGACCGAATCAAGTGGCTCGAGCCCGAGGAACAGTACAGACCAGTTTGAGTTTGAATTTAAAAGTTGAGTTTGAAAGAATTTTTAGAGGTAGCAAACTAACTCCAAAAATTCTGAAATTTTGACTGGAGTTTCCTCACTCCAGGATCAACCTTACATAAAATTTTTAGAGGTTTTTATGCACATAATTTTTCTCCAAAAATTCTGTAAGGTTATGTTCTAGGGTTTGACCAATTGACAAATTGGTTTGACTTGGCTCCAAAAATTATCAAATAATTTCTAAAAATTATGAAATTTTTCAGAGGGGTCACACATCATCCCTAGAACTAAGGAAAAATATTTCCAAAGGTTGAATACCATATTCTTGACAAAGTTGAATAAGGGTTTGACTTTAGTCAACAGGAGGTTTAGGTTTTTGAATTCCACAACTCTTGACAAGAATTATAGAAAAGTTCAAGAGTTTCAAGATGTTAGAAAATTTTTAATTTCTACTCATTTAATTACATTTGAAACACACACCTAGATTTGGTTACATTTGAAACACACACCTAGGTTTGGTTACATTTGAAACACAAACCCTGGTTTGGTTATATTTGAAACACACACCCTATATTTGGGATGTTACACCCATCGTCCTCCCCACCGCGGCCGCATCGTGCTGGCGACGTGGCCTAGGCGCCCATCCGTGCCGCCGTGGCGCCGCTCGACCTGCAGGACATTACCCTTGTCCGCCGCGTTGGCGCGGGGGACATCGGCACCGTCTACCTCTTGCCCCCTCAAAGCGGAGGGGGACCACTCGTGCGCGTACGCCATGAAGGTGGTGGAGAAGCGTGCACTCGCCAAGAAGGGCAAGCTAGGCCGCGCCACTGCCGAGAAGCGCATCCTGCGGCGGCTCGACCACCTGTTCCTGCCCACCATGTTCGCCGAGATGGAGCAAGCTCCATTGAAAAGCAACAGGGAGAGAAGAAGAACGAGGAAGACACACACACACACTCTCTCTCTCTCTCTCTCTCTCTCTCTCTCATTTGTGTCTGACCAGTGGGCCTAAGTTAATAAGTGATGCCACGTAGGTGATAAACCGGGTGGTTTTGGCCCGAGGGGGTTGGGTGATCTGGTATTAGCAGTTCGAGGGTGTAAACCAAATGGTATTAGAGTTCAGGGGGTTTTTTGGACTATCGCCAAAGTTCAGGGGTGTAATATGGACTTAGTTCTTTCAAAAATAAAACTGTTTTATTGGAAAAACATGGGCAATGACTTGTGGGTTTAAATTTGAGTTAACTGCTATGTTATGGCTGAAAATAAAATATGGCTCACAACCGATGAGGGTTGCGAGTTGTTGTTAAAATGAAATGTTGCTCGCAGCCGAGGAGGGTTACAAGTTGTTGTTGTTATTATTTGTTTTTCATTCAATTACTTACTTACTATCCTGTATCTATTTAACTGCTTTTAAACTTTCATTGCAAATTACTATATATTGATATTGCAAATAAAAATGGCTTTAAGCAAAATAACTTGCAGAGTAGAGCATCATCCTTTGATAGCCTTGAATTTATATAAATTTTGTGATACACTACAAGTCTTGTTGAGTACGCATTGTACTCAATCTTGCTTATATTGTTGTTCAGAGTTCGAAGATGAGCCAACACCCGATGATACGTTCTTCGCACCCGGAACCGGAGGGTTCGGTGACTGGTCTATCTAGGCCTTGTTTCTTGTCGGTTGCCTGAGGGTTGGATGGCTATGCCGCTGGATATTCTTTACTTTTATTACTTCTTCCGCTGCTACTTTTACTCTGTTAATACCTGCTTTTATTTGGCTAGTCGACCGTTGATGTAATAACTTGTAATCGCTTAAGTTAAGTACCATTTTGCTTTACTTTGTATATGCGAATGTATGGACGCGAATGTCAAATGTTGTGAATGTGTGTACTAGCCACTGATCATGTGACTAGTACGGTACACACATAGGGTTTTTGGGTATTCCACGCTCAGAGGTCCAATAGGCAAAACAGCAATTGCACATAAACTTAATGGCAAATCATCAATAATCCCATTGTAAAATGGACGGTGAAGAAAGTGCACGAATCTCATAGCAGAATGGACGACATCCCACGGATACCCGTGGGTGCCGTCCGGTCCAACCTTTGATCAACACACTAGCTATCGGATCCAGCATGTCAATATCAATTTTACTCAGCTTCAACAGTTTGATTGTGCACCTGCGCTCCAACAAGGACTGAGGAGAGATGGGGCAGCGGCTTGCCTCCCCAAAACACTAGCAGCTACTGTCCCGAGCGCGGCCCAACTCTCTTCATCGGCGATCACATCCACCACCTCCAGGTGTGCTCTCGGCAGGCGGCGTGTGCCGTCGAAGTTTTAGGCTAATATAGCATTGTTGATGCGCGGATTAGCAATTCTAGCTTTCTTTTCGTCTCAAATGCAAAAATATCGCTGAATTCGTGCACCAGAGGACCGGAGCCACCATGCGAGCGACACATTGGCGAGTCTGACCCCCAGGGGCACAACAATGCATTTGGCCGGCCGTTTTTAAATAGCATAAACAGTATTTTAACACTATTTGGCACTATTTGAAACACAATTTAATACTATTTGAAACACTATGTACAACATTATTTAATACTTTAAAAAAATTCAACTGAGAGCACTTTTTTCTTTGAATTCTTTTCTTCATGTTTTTTACCTCACACTCGCAACTTCAAATGTATTATCATATGTACAACCACAATTTTTTTTCAAATGAAATCATGACTAGGGCTGAAAAAATAGCTCTAGACACATGAGCTAGCTCGTCTCGAGCTCGTGACGTTTTCGAGCCAAGCCGAGCCTCCTCTCCTGCTTGCTAAATTTTCGAGACAAGCCTGAGCCGCTCGTTCGGCTCGAGCTGATTGCCAGCCCGCAAAGGTCAAAGCCCCACAGGCCAAAGCCTAGCCCAGCTCAGGAGTAAATAGACACACCTCCCGATGCACACCAAGTCACCAACACACAAGAGTGACACCAAGACACGCCTCCCTCGTCGACTGCCCCAAATGGCCAAATCCCATTACAGATCGACCCCGCCCTGGTGCCCCGCTCGTCGCTCTATCCTTTGGCCCGCCATCGCCCCCGTCCTCTATGCTGCCACCTCGTCCTCTGGCCCGCCGCCACCCCCATCCTCCACACCGCCGCCCCGTCCTCCGTGTCACCGCCGCCCCTCCTCCTTCCACAACGCTCACGTCCTTCAGCCCACCGTCGCTCCGTCCTTCACGCTGCTGCCCTGTCATCCATCCACTGCGCCCTCCTCCACCCGCCGCTCTACTCGTCACCAGCTTGCTCTTGTGCCTTGTGTCATGTGGCCCATGAGCCTAGCTCGAGCCGGCTCGGCTCGCTTCCAGCCCTAATCATGACTCATCACGGCACACACAGCTTCAAACTTGGGTGTCAGCCGTTGCCATCACCACCCTTCGCTGCTCTCGATGGCTCGACGAGTCGATGGACGGTGCATGTGAAACATTGTTTGACAAGGTGACGGCGGGAAGTAGTACACCGTCACCGATCGCGGCAATGGGGGTGCATGTGCACCCATGCTTGGTGCAGGAGCACTGGCAACCCTTCCCATGCTTAGTGTTGGATTTGGTACATGTGATAATATATAGAAAATCCAGCATAAAAGGAATGTGTGTGATTTCATGTGCCTGATTTCATGCGGTCTATTTGGAATGCAACCTATTCTATGAGCGTATCAAGTAGACACTACCAGGGATGCCATTCTTCATTAATTTGTCGGTTTGATGTGGATGACATTTTTAATGATGTATTGTACCACATGCTAGATAAGCTTGTCTATGAACCAACTAAGGGAAATGCTTGGCATGCAGATCATATAATACCGTAACCATACCCTTCGACTCGTGTGCGAATGTGCGAGAGCGAGTCTAAGACGGCGAGGGGTGCTAGCGCTTTCGCACCAAGTATGGGTGCACATGCACCCCCACTGGCGCAGCCGGTTATGGTGTACTACTACCCGCCGCCGCCTCGTCAAATAGTGTTTCACATGCATTGTCTATCGACTCACCGAGTCACCGAGGGCAGCAAAGGGTGGCGATGGCGACGGTTAACACCCAAGTTTAAAGTTGTGTGTGCTATGTTACGTCGTGATTTCATATGAAAAAATTTATGAATTTTTTTGTGTGGTACATGTGATAATACATTTGAAACTACAACTGTGTGGTAAAAAAACATGAAAAAAATTCAAAGAAAAGAAAAGTGCTCTAGGTTGAATCTTTTAAAGTGTTAAATAGTGTCAAATAGTATCACATGCTATTTTAAAATGGCCAACCGAATGCAATGTCGTGCCCCTGGAGCTGGACTCGCCTAGTTCGTGCCCACAGGGGCCGAATTCGCCGATGTGTCGTCCGCACAGTGGCTCCGGTCCTCTGGTGTACAAACTCGGTGACATTTTTGTATTTGACGCGAAGAGGGAGCTAGAATTGCTAATTACCACGCCAACAGTGTTGTGTTAGCCAAAAACTTGTGCCGTCGCACTTGTGGCCACACTGCCTTAGAGCTTTGCCACCCCCACACCATGACCGGCCACAGCAATGGATTGCCACATTGCCCTACTGCCACCACTCCATGTGAAGGTTCAAACTTACATTTTTGAAATTTTCAAAAATATTAGTTGAAAGTTCAAAATCCAGTTGAAAGTTTGTCAAAATTGCGGTTGGAAGTTCATGTTTCCCATTGAAAGTTTTTTTTTAAAAAAAAATATCAATTAAATTTTTTTTGAAAACGAGGAGATGGTGGAGGGGATGACACCCGCTAATTAGCATCTCCCAAATAAAATTGCTTTTAAAAACCCGCAGAGATTATGTCACTACCATTAGTGCGAAACAAATTTGCAGAGTAAAAACGGGACATGTTCAAAGTGCACTCAGTTGGTAGTTGCTACATCCCCAGATAAAGAAAATTCAGGCACAACGGCACAGACCAAAGCTGCACGGATGGGCCAACGGGACATCAGGCACACGCCGAAGTTCCCGTTTCAAGCACACTTCCCTTTTTTGTCTCTAGTAAGCACTGATGCTGGCCCATCAGGTAAGCAGACATGCGAGTTGCCGTCTGCTTTGAAAAGACCCCCCAACTATGAAAAGACCCCCAAACAGCCAACAAGGCAACAGAGCTGTCAAAATCTGTTGACCGCTACTACAGAAGTGCCAATGAGGCATGAGACAACCTTTCTATTTTTCCACGTGCAAAGTTACATGAGATGACTGGAACAAACATGCTGAGATAACTATCCTAAGGGACAAAAACAGTCGATTGCTACTTGCTAAGGAGTGCACTGCATCGTCCCACTGAAGCCATTCTCGAGTGAAGACCTAGCCCCTAAATATATGCCAGGCTCTTTGATTCAAGTCCCAATGTTTAAAAAAATAAAAGAAAACAGGATCCAGGCCCTCATTTCTTATTCTATCTGAAAATAAGAATGCCCTAAATGCTACAATGTGTTTAGTAATGGAGTCAAAATTACATTTCATACAACAAATTGCAGAGGATGACACAAGCCGACAGACGGGCCAGGAAAAGCAATCACATAGTTGCAATGACCCGAAGACAAACTCAACATCTCGAATGAAATGTCAAGAGATTTAACAAGTTAATGTTTGCTGAAAGTCTTTCGTCCACGAAAAAAATGACCCGAATACCAAAACAGTCATTCATTCAACTGTGCTCCACTGCCACACAAGCCACCACTTGCAAGGCCTACTGTTCGCCTAGTGGGAAAAAAAGAAGTTTTCTCTTGATATTATCATATTGATTTAGCTGACTTGCACCTTGTTATAATGATCAGCGGCCGCGGATAATGAAGGTATGGTAACAGGAAATCCAGGTCCCATCTGCAAGAAAGTTCCCCCAGTAAGAGAGAAAAGATAAGAGCAATTTAAATACAAGCACCGGAAATAATTTGTCACGCAGTACATATCGCGACTGAAAATGGCAAATCCTAGAGGTTATTTGCGCCTGAGATTACTCAGGCCCATGCATGCAAATATCACAAGTAGCTCAACGTTTACTTCAGCTCACAGACTCTGTAGCGTGAGAACCCCTCTACCAATCTTACACTAGTGGTGACATGATCCAGTAGGCAGCCAGAGCAACTTTCTAGACATCAGTTATTGCAGTTTGATACTACGACCATGGTATCATATTGGTCCAACTGCACTGGCGCACTATAGAGATTTGGTTGCAGTCTTTCAAAAGACATCTCATTAGACAGTACAGACTACAGACCACCCATGCTTGAATCATTTCAAGACAACTTAGGTAGCACTTCTGGTCCCAACAAGCAAATAGCAACATTCCGAAAAAACCACCACCGCTTCCACCTTTCTCCCCCACCTTTATGGACTGTAGTATTAACTTATAGGGATATATAGAATAATAGAAACGAAACCACTCTCCTCAAACCTTTTATCTGTCTTAATTCTCCTCAAACCCTTGAAATACTGCTCAAAATTTACCCCGAAATCTACTTCCTTAAAAGCAAACATCCTTGAACCTAATAGTCAATTCATGACAGACTGAACGAGAATTATTGCAGGTTGGAATAACTAGCTTTGCTCCTGTTACTTTTCTATACCATAAAACAAAACAAGGTTGTGCAGAGTCATGCTCCTAACTGTAAACAATCAGAAGGTCCTGTTTTAAAATCAAGCAACTACAAACATGCCAAGCAAGCTACAATCAGTAGCTAAAATGCCAATTCTGGCACTCATGCTAATATATTGTTTAAGAATATTTTTCATATCACCGAATACTTCCGAATGCGATTATGGAGACCGGAAGAGTTCCAAATTTTTAATACCCAGCATCAAGACAAACTTAATATCAAGATACAAAATGTGACTTTGCGAAAAGATGAAAAATCCACTTAAAGATTTCAGTAATTCCTTATTTTGAGTGAAGTACATTCCATGACATCCCTAGAAAATGGAAAGCTGCATGCAGTGTTCGTCGGTCTTCACAGTATGAGAAAGAGAACTTACTGTGCTGCTCAACGTGAACTTCTTCACATATCCAACATATTTTGAAGCTGCAAGGAAGGGAGAACGTTAACAGCTTGGGTTTGATAGCTTCATGGCTATTACAAGAGAAACAACACAGAACTATTAAAGTGTGCACGGAAAGAAATATTAATACCCATTTGGAATGAGTTAATGCTAATTTCCATCCAAATCACATAGTTCAGATGGCTCTCACGCATAAAAATTAGATTGTGCTTGCACGTTGAACACTTTACATTACATTAATGAGGTGGTAAATGAAGATTGCAGCACGCCAGCACTGGTGCTTCAAGCGCTAAAATGATTCATGATAATATGATAATCCACTGATATTAGTTGACAGAGAAGGGTCAAAAGAAAACCAACCATTGGCGCTGAAACTACCACACAAGAATTACATAACAATCATGTTCAGAGTTCAAATATTATCCGAGTAATATTGATTCCTAAGGTACAATGTCATGTTTTTCGCTAAATGAGGGAAGCAACAGAATAAAACTAGACAACAGTCGACAAGAGAAGGGTCAAAGGAAAACCAGCCTTTTGTTAGCATTACCACTGAATATACCACACACAAGAACTACTCTGATATAACAATGAGTTCGTATATCTTATGAGTAATATTCACTCCTAAGGTACGACATACAACCAAAATTCTGATATAAACAATAATAGCATATTGCTTACTTTTCTTTAGGCCCACTGGCTTAGCAAGTAAAAGCGCTTGCACGAATGCACCAATATTTTCACGTAAACTCTCCTCAGAAAAGTTGACCTGAAAACAACACAAACAACAACTAGGTGTAAGTGTGCAACACCAAACTGCAAAGTTCACAGTAGCTCAGATACATGTCTTTACATTTGACAAATTCAATAGACCTATTTGCATTAATGTGATTTTCCTTACCTTCCCGAGGCCAACATGCACTATAGCAGTTTTATCTATTTTGAAATCAACCCGGCCTGATTTTGCCGCTTTAACAGCACCAGAAACATCATTTGTCACAGACCCTAGCTATACAGCAATAAGTGTCACCAAGGGCAGAATATTAATTGTGATTTCACAATAAAATGAAAAATGAAAATGCTTACCTTAGGATTTGGCATCAGGCCACGTGGGCCCAATATTCTAGCAACCTGAAGGAAAGCAGATAGAAAGTTAATGATAATATGTCAACCAGAAAATAAAACTGGCTTCAGTAAATTCACACCAGTACCTTTGAAAGACAAGGCATGAACATTGGGGTTGCTATGCACTTGTCAAAGCTCAGTTTGCCTCCTCCTACACAAACAATCGTAGGGGGAAATAAAATTTTCAATCAACAAGGGTGTCAAATATCAGACATGGAGAACTAAGGAAATCACAGATTTAAAAGATAATGCACAAGTACAATAGGTACTGAGAGACTAAGAACAGGTAAAAGCAGGTGATAATTGAAGGGGAAAATGTCAAGTCTTCAGCTTCTTGCTAATATTTCTCAAATTACGACATATCATAAATGACAAATATGTGCATTTATATGTGTAAGTAAAGGAGCTTATACAGAAACAAAAGGAAATCAAGGACCTGTCCTGATCTCCTCAATCAGCTCATCACCACCAACGACATCTGCTCCAGCAGCTCTAGCTTCATCTGCTGCAGGACCTTCAGCAAATACAGCAACCCTAACAGTCTTAAAAATAAAAAGACCTCAGTATAAGACACCTACAAAACACCTATGAGAAAAACTAAATGACACTTAAAAATGTACCTTTCCAGTGCCACGAGGCAATGTTAAGGCACCACGCACCATCTGTATCCCAGGTAGAAATATGGTCAGTACGATATAAGATAACTTTTCGCTAAACTAATGTAACAACCACAGCAGATCAACACAAGTAAAAAGATCATAATGTCGAGACATGGATGGAGCTTTTGAATTGACGAGGCATTAGTTAAACATCATTGTTCAGCTTGTTACAAAGGCTCTGGACCTCTTGTAGTAGAGGCTTTGTGCATTTGACTGTATTAGGTGGTGCTCAACGGAAATAGCAAAGTCACAACACAATTTATGCAATATCCCTGCTAGCTTATGTAGCTACTATACCCAGGCACCCACACAAGCGGGAAAAATGTTTCAAGTAACATATCTCAATCAGTTGCTCTCCTTAAATCAGTCATTTTAGTCATCATAATTTGTTATGTGCACAAGGTTACAGCCGGCCGGCCATATGGGCCCATGGGGCAAGCAGCGGCGGCGGTCAATCAGCAGTGCCTGGATTAGGATGGAGTCCAGAAACTTCATGTTGCCATGCATGCATATCTTATCTTATCAATTTGTTAGTTGCATCGTATCAGAATTAGTTTGGTTGTTAGCATGTTGGTTGCATTGTACAGCCAGTCCTATTAAAGGAAGTCCGGCGCAACATTTGAGCATGCAAAGAAAGAATAAAGTTCATGCCCATCTCTAGTTTCTTCTCATCTCCAGCAAGCCGTGTTGCCTGGCCGTCCTCTCGACAATATTTACCCCATGATGTACTAGCATACATTACATTACTGGTTGGGAATGAGTTCATTCAAACCAACCAGCTGAACCAATAGAAGGAAATTGAATACACAAAGTTCAGTGGTACAATTTACCAAAAAGGTTTCCGAAGAAGGATACATACCACTTCATGACCAAAAGATGTACAAGTATATAACTGCCTTTTGTGCTCATATAGTACAAACATATGTGGACCAAATTTGTCAAGGTTTTGTGACTACATGAGGCTCACTGAGTTGCAAAAGAGAACCACGATCCCTAACAAAAAAGGGCAAATTGCACCAGAGGTCCTCAAACTGGTTTGGTTTCTTTAGAGATTGGTGACCAAAGCCACCTCCCAATTTCCATCACAGATAGAAGTCGTTCTCAACATCGAAATCAAATTTGTTTGGTGGTAACCCCTTAGCACCTTAAAATTGAATTTTAGTTGTGCCACTTAGGTTCATCAGTAATTAAGCAAAGAAATGACATGCCACCACACAGTGGGATCTCTAAACTTGCCAGATAGTGCAACTTGGGTCAGTAACATGTCACCTTTTGTGTCACTTAACTGATGGATGAACCTAACTGGAACAATTAAGCAAGTTCAAGGACCTACCAAACTAAAACTCAAGGATCTCATTGATATAAGTGTACAAGAATGAACAAGTTCTGGTGCAATAGCTAAAAAATATTGAGACAGTAACATGTACAGGAATAATAGACTTAGTGCTTATGTTATCAGGCACACAACTTCTGCCATTACCCGTAGCATGAGCTGAGGTGGAATTTGGACCAGACCAGATCATGCACCTAACATGGGTGCAATAGATACACATCTAGTACCAGATAAACAGAAGTGCAAATTCCACCATATCTTGACAATTAGTATGATAGATAATTAAACAAGCCTTGACGGTGCAAAGCTGATGCAGGTGGCAATCAGTATAATGGCAGCACTAAAACTTCCATATCTGAGTAACATGCAACAAAAATTAGCAGCTTCAAAATTTGCTAGATATTCTCTAAAGAAGCGCAGCAGACCTGGTCACCACGACGTGGATCCACACCCAACATTACATGAGCTTCAACTGTTTCAGTGAAATTCCGCTTCTTCTCATTTGCACTGGTCTGGAAAGAGCAAGAGAAATAAGTAAGAACATCATATTGTTTAACCAAACCATTAGATTGTTAAATGTTAAGTTTTGAGAAAGTGTAACTACAGAAAACAAAATGCATTTAATTAAATTTTTCTACATTTTCCCACCCTCTCATGCTCTCAAGTCATCTTGATTTGTATGTTTATCTAATTAAGCCATGGAGGATTGCAACGTCAGAGGTCCAGAATGTGTAAGGCAACAGGCAACAGGCAACAGCTAATTACATTACAAATGGAACAATCTAGCTTTTAAAGAAGTTACCATAATGAATTTTTTTTTTGTCTTTAGTTTAACTTCAAGGGTCAGTATACACTAGCCCCTCAAAACAAGGTCAGTATACAATAGCGTCAAGCATAGACAGCAAACAGGTAAAAAGTAAGAGAAAGATTCACAAGAAGCACTTAAGTGCAATAAAAAAACCACATCAACTAAACCATAACAAGACAAATATGAACAATCTAACAGGATACTTGAGACAACCTAGAGCCTGGCAAACATTAGCTGGATCTGATTGAAAGCAATAGTGGCTTGTGTTTTATTCTTCTATTTACTTGGTACAAATCCTCCACATTATTCTATTCATCCCTTATTCCAACCAATCTTATCATGGTTTGATTGTCTCTTTAGTTCCACACTTCCACTCTAAAACTCATCATTTCGCCTCAGTAAAACTAATATCGTTTCACCCCTACTCAAACCCCAAACTTAACACGACGAAACCAAACTAAATCACGCTATGTTCGATCCTCGTTCTTAACACCACCTCAACTGGCATACTCTTCTCAGTGCGAACATTGAAGAGCACTTAAGCCGTGTCTAAACTTGAACAAAAGTTTAATCCCCGTCCCCACAGAACCAGTTCTCAAATTTGAAAATTCCAACCGCGTGGAGGCAAATCACAAGAAGGGCGAACCTTGATTTCGCGGATGGCGTCGACGAGATCAATGGCAACCTTCTGCGGCCGCTTCTCGACGGGTATGAGCGTCGGGTACGGCACCTGTTCCTCCTCCACCTGCAGCCCGAAGAAGCTCCTCCTGGTCCGCGACGCCTCCATCTCAATCCGCTCCCCCTCTCCACGCAGCCCCTCCTCCTCCGCCCCCTCCCCGGGCCCGTCATCCGCCGGCCGGTCGTCCGGAAGCGGCGCGACCCTGGCTGGGTACGACACCGGCGCGATCGCGGGCCCCGCGTCCTTCACGAACCGCATCTCCTGCCGAGTGAACCGCCGTGGCGGCATCGGCGGCGGCTGCTGCTGCAGCCTCCGGGGCGGTGGCGGGGGCTGTGCGCCGGGGTTAGGGCCCGGGGCATCCTCCGCGGGGGTCTCGTCGGGCGGGGGCTGCGGCTTCGGGGCGTAGGAGACGGGTTTGATGGGCGGCGGTGGGGCGGAGTTGGAGGAGGAGAACCGGAGGAGCGGGAGGAGCCGGTGGGGTTGCGGGTGGCAGCGCGAGTGGGAGAAGAGGAGGCGGAGGTGAGCCATGGTGGGGGTGTGGCGTGGCGGCGGCCGATCCCCACCCGATTCCACACAAATTTCTACCCCAGATCAACGGGAGCTGTGCCCGAACCGGGGGGAGTAGGAGAACGGAGGTGCGGCTGTGGAGAGAAGGGGAGAGGAGGAGCAAGCGAGCTGGGAGGAGAGGAGCACAAGAGCTGCGAGGAGAGCAGGGAGCACGCGAGCTGTTCGGGACGGGGAGAAGACGGAGGAGCTGCGGCCTGCGGGACGGGGAGAAGAAAGGGCAAAACCCTAACAATCTCCTCACTGTAAGTCCCCTCCCCCTCAAACCAGACGCCCTCCTGATCTCCTCACCTCCCTCCTTAATTACTCTGTGGAGTGGCCGAGAGTCCAGTATTCCGGTGCACGAGCTCGAGTTCGAGATCTGGGTGGGCTAGGCCTAGTCGTGCCCCTCCTTTACGGGCTTCGGATTCAGGCGGGAGCAGAGCAACGAGCTTGAGATCTGGGTGGCCTAGGCCTGGTCGTGCCCTCCCTTACGGGCTTCGGATTCGCGGGGAGCCGCCGCTCTGCTGTTAGAAACTCGAAATTTGTCGCGTCGAGAATCCAGTATTCCGGTGCACGAGCTCAAGATCTGGGTGGGCTAGGCCTAGTCGTGCCCCTCCCTCTCGGTGTTCGGATTCTGGGGGAGCCGTCGCTCTGCTGTTAGAAACTCGAAATTTGTAGCGCTTATTCGGGTTTAGCAGTGGTGGAGTGATTGGTGGGTAAGGGATTTACTTATCTTAGGAAACTTTGGGCCGGTTATAACGAGCTTCTCGTTTATTTTGAAGACTGTATAAAGGAGGAGACCCACAATCATTATATTACTATTTACAGAAGAACAATAAAGAGAAGTAAGAAGTCCTCTCATATCTCTGTGTTTAATCTACTATTCTGTACTGTTTGTTCTTGTATTGTTCTAAGCGATTCTATGCTTGTCTACAAGGTGATCGTTCGGACTAGACTCATCAGCGACGGTTCCTAAACACGTTATCACCACGATCGATTCCGGCCTACCTCTAGGCTTACTCTACTCGGATCGAAAGGTAACCGTCGAAGCACGACGCTCGTAGATCGAATCACTTTTACAGATCGCTTTCAATTCCGCAAATTTGGATTTTAGATTGTATCCTACAGTGCAAATCTGCTCTAACCTATCGCGAGTTCACTTGAAGTCGCCGGCCAAGTCGATCGGTGGGTTGTATGAAAGAATAGATGACGATTGCACTGTAGTTTGTAGATTGCAAATTCCCTCTAATCTCTGCGAGCCGACTTGTAGTCGCTGGCACAATGTCGATCGGATAATTAGTTGAAAATAGGAATTGTTGATTGCACTGTTCATGGGTGAACAGTAAAAGTGAGAGAAATCGGCCAACGTAGCCTCGTACGGCCGCACCGCCACCGCGCGCCGCACACGCTCCTCACCGGCCTGAAGTCGCGCCACTAAGCACTAACCCAAAGCACGCGTCGCCACCGCGTCCCGCAAACGCGCCACCACGGCACCGTGCACCGTGTCGACCACATGAGCAACGATGTGGTCAAGCTTCCATCACAGCGTTCAAGACGCGCGCCGCCACTCGCCTCGCCGACAACAAGGCCACCCCTAGCCTATAGCCATCTCGCGGCCAAGAAGACTCGCCGGCCGCCCACAAGCATAGCCACGCCCACGCCGCGCCATTGACTCGCCGCAATCGGCTTGCACCAAGACCACTGAGCTATGTCGCATGTCAAGACGCGCCACAAGACGCCTAAAGCCGCCGCCGACCGCGACGCATCGCCATTGAGCCGCCGCACCTTTGCATGCCACATCGAACGTGGTCGCTTCTCGTGACGCCCGCCGTCATCCGGCGGCCGCCGCCGTCGTCGTTGAACCGCCACCTCCGCACGGCGCAGCCCGCCAGCACGTGGCTGGACCACATCTGCCATCGCCCCGGCCTACGCGTCGCCCAGAGTAGCGCCACCACCAGCCCTACATGGCCACATCGTCGCTCAGCGCCGCATGGCCGCTCTGTCACCGACCCTGCACGATCGCAACGTTGCTAGATCGGCGCGCGCCACGCCAGATGCGCAAGACCGCCTCTACACGGCCTCCTCAGAGCCACCTCTCGCCGCCACCGCAAGATCATGACAAACGCGGTCGTGCCTCCGCCATGAAGAACAGGGTGGGGGAAACCCTAATCCCCCCGCGTTTTAACCTAGCCTACTGGCCGGGATGGGCCTAGCCCAATGAGTTTTCGGGAAAAGAAAAAAAAAAGAAAATCGAAAAGGAAAGGAAAATTTGCAAGAAGTTCCTCGGGTTTTTCTGAAATTGCGTAAAATTTTTCTCAGAACTGAAAATTAGCGCTTTAGCCCCTGAAAAATGCAAAACTCTCCGAAAGTTCATATTCTAGCAAAAAAAGGCATCGGGAATTCAAAATTTGAATTTTTTTAGCATTTGAAGTATGTTTAACTTTGTTGTTATTATTTCTATGCAATTTATATATTGTATTTACTGTTTTGATTATATGTGATTGTTTATATTACTTTTAATCACTGAAAATGATAGTAAATCATGAAAAATGCTTAGAAAAATACGGAATCATGAACCAGGTGTTTGAAGAGTATTATGAGAATTTTGCAACTACTTTATGTAAATTACCAACAGTAATCTTATGAACTCTTTGCATGAATATGGAAATGACTGACATCACGAACCAGGAGTTCGAAGAGCTGACCCAGCATGGCCAGAATTTGTAGTAGTTTTCAACTTTGTGGTAAGATAATCACGGATGAGTAGAAGATTGAGAAGACTTTCTCTACCTTTCACTCGAATACGGTGTAATCGGCACGCAACTATCTTCAAGACGGCTATAAGGAGTATGCCGAATGAATTGACATCATGCAAGTTGCGGAAGCTCAAGATGATGTTCTAAGAAAGAACTACATCTCACAGGCGCCTAGTAGCAATGTTGGCCATGAAGCCAATACTAGAAACTACAAGGTGATGAAGCCTCTCACAAAGGAGAGGGGCAAGAAAGGTAAGGTCGTGGGTCGCACATTATTGATACTTTCCGGTCTAAGAAGAAGGGCAAAGGACAACATTAGGCACACCTCGTCATTGCAGGTACGGAGGATCAACATCCATTAGTTGCACTCATGGATGTGGACAGCCCAGTAGTAGCCCCCATCATCCCTCTTTTGGACATTGCAACAGCCGCAGTCGTAGTTGCCCAAGAGGAGAAGATCGCCATGGAGTAGATTGAGGCAAAAGTTTCTACATACTTCACTGATTTGATCTAGTGTATGCATTGCACTTAGATCTTTTTACAGTCACTTGCAGTTTGTGATTGTGATGGAACTTTGAATAATGGTTGTAAGCTTTAGGAGAGCAAAACATTAAATTCTTATTATAAGTCTTGCAAGGCTTAGTTTCCCATGTTTACAATAGCAAGTTATGTTCTGATATTTGAAGTATTAGAACGCGTGTGGTGCCCTATGAAGAAAGTGTGCTTAGCGGATAGTGGCACAACGAATACCACCTTGAGAGAGACAAAATTCTTTCAGTCGATTAGTCAGAATGTTGGTAGTCTTACGACAATCGCGGGCAGCGATACTTGTATACTAGGCTCAGGAAGGGCCACAATTATACTCACGATGGGCATAACTTTGGTCATTAAAGAAGTCTTGTTGTACCCAGAATCGACTATAACTCTCAAGAATATTCGCGCTAACGGTTTTCACGTAGAGACTGAAGACGAGTATGGTAAGGAATATCTGCTCATTACAAAGCGTGAAGAAAGTGAATAAGTGTATTAGAGCTACTTCATTCATATAAAACTGGGCTATACTGCACTAATATTAAGGCACTTACAGCCTATACTGCCCTGAACATTGTTTTTAGAAACTCTGAACTTTTTCTGTCTCTGGCTTAATAGATTAAGCCACCCAGGTCTTAGGATGATGAAAAATATAATTAACAATTCACATGGATATAATATCGGCAAAGTAGCGACTTTTACGATGGTCGCGTTAGATATGATTATTTGGTTTGGAGGTTGTTGAGTTGTGTTAGGGCATCTCTAATAGTGTCATATCAGTCGTTGGTTAGCCCTTTCATGCAAGTAAAATATTATGTGGAAGAGAGAGAAGGGAAGTCGTCTCTTTCTCAAACAACCATCTCTACACACGAATCAAGACAAATCAATCAGTGCATGTGAGAGAGGGGTAAATGAGTGAGAATATTATAAGTTTGGCATAAATGTTAGAGATAACTTGGTAGAGATAGCCTATTAGAGGTGGTCTCTAAATCTATCATTCAGTGACGTAGAGTTAATATAGTAAAATTAGAGACGGTACTATTGGAGATACCCTTGAGAGCAGTGAGCTGGTTGTGTGTGGTTTTGTGCCTCGCTGCATGTGCGAGGATGGGCTGTTCTGTTTTTTCTCTGAGCTTCATGCCTAGCTATGGAGTAATTTGTGGTGTTGGGGTCATCTCATTGAACAATTGCATTAAATGCTCGATAATTGGGTTGGACAGTCGTAATGATGGAGTTAACAGTAGTTGTATTCAAGTGTTGCAATTAATTCAGTATGTTTTGGTTTTCTGCGAGTTTGATGCGCCGAAAAACTACACAACATTCTTTTGGCTTCTATTGTATATGACATGTTTGTTTGCACATAGTACATTGCGTATGAATTTTGAACTATTTGTAATGGGAAGGAAGTATTATAATAATGAAAGTGACAACTGAAGTACTCTATTAGCAATTTATCTGTTCTGTTGGGAATGGAAGCCTAATGGCTATTGTGTAAATGCTTTATTGGGCCACAATCATGTCATATTTTGCTGGTAGCACATTTGTCTTCTCATATTGGATTCATGATCTAGCCTTGTTTTGTAGAAGTACCGCATAATGTGTTACATATTACAAACATTCTGATTTTACAGGATTCCTTCGAGCTTCCTCGGCAGGATTCCCCAAGAGATGGGGACATTGAAATGGGAATGCATCAGGCTGATGCTTCAGACAATTTAAAAGATTTCTTGAAAAAAGTGTTGTTTAGAACCTTTTTCGGTACAGTCTTTACATGTGGCGCTAATTGGCAATTATCGTGCCCCTTTTAGGGATTTTTTTGGTTAATTTAAATACCATTAAAAGTGAAAATATTCCTATGGTATCTCAAAAGACGGGCAGTATTAACTAAAGATAATATGATCAAAAGAAATTGGAGGGGAAGCAGAAAGTGTTGTTTCTGTATTAAAGAGGAAACAATTCAGCATCTTTTTATTTACTGCCCCTTTGCACGTCTTGCATGATGGACTGTTCAATGTGCGTTTAATTTATCTCCTCCTGTGAGTATAGCAAACATATTTGGGAATTGGTTAGTCGGTATTCCAAAAGTTTTAAAGACACAATTCCTAGTGGGAGCTATTGCCTTATATTAGTCTATTTGGTTATATCGGAATGATATCGTTTTTGACAAAAAGATTATCACTAATCCCTTGCAGGTTATCTTTTTGAGTGTGCACTGGTTGAGAGCTTGGGCTCATTTGCAGAATTTGGCCCAAAAGGAGTCTATGTTGACCGGAAGCGCCAGATTGGAGTTCGTGGCGAAACAAATCTTCAAATTTCGTGGATGGCGGTTTAGTCATCGGATTTGTAATGATTGAGTTTTACGTTCAGTCATCTTTTGGTTGTAAGGCTTCAAGCTATATATACCTTTTCTGGTTATTTTGGTACTTTAAACTGTTCAATAAATAGGTTGTGTGCATTCTTGATGCAGAGGCCGGGATAGTCTTCTCTTCCATTATCGAGAAAAAAAAACAGTGTTAGTGTCCAGTTTTTGCACTTCAGATTAATGCCATGATGCTTTGATACATCAGGTTGACACAATCGAGAGCCTAATCACTAAGCTGACGAATCTCTTGAATAAGCTCCAGGTTCATTCATTAATGATTCATCCCCCAGTCCCATTCATTTCTTTCTGTTTCTAGCCCTTATCTTATGCTCGTCGTATTGATTTTCGTAGCAACAATGGAATGTTGTGTCTGAGTTTCTTGATGAATCTATTCGAAGCCATGCATTTTTGTACAATACACCTTACTTTTGCTTGTAGACTGCAAATGAGGAATTATATAATTCCCCACTATAAGATGGCTGTGCTTATATTGGTAATTATATAAATACCTTCTTGTCGTTATATGGCAAGACCTTTTGTTTTGAAAAACTGCCATCCAGATTTACTGCAAACAATTTTTTTCCCTGAAACCCTACACTATTGTCCAATTTACAACACAAGTAAGGAATGAGCGTGCTTGCTCATGTGCCCCTATTTGAATTTGTAGCACTTAACAAAATTTTTCAACAAGCCGTTTCGTGTACTATTGTCAGTAACTCATTTCTTATTGTTTGCTGCCCCTGTGAAACAGAACTTGTCAAATAGGCAGAAGCCTGGATGTGGGAAGGGGTCTGCAGTAGATCGGTCAAGAGAGCAGACTACTGGCTAAATTTACTGTTGATCAGTGTCTTCCATTGGAATTTTTTTTTATTAATTAACTATTTTTTATTTTATTTTAAAATAAGCCCCGGCGAATTTTATTTCCAATTTTGAACCATTTGGTGACGTTGGCGTGACAAAACAATACTGTCACACTAGCCCGTATCTGGGCAAGCTTTTGTCACGCTACGACCAGTGGCGTGATAAAAAGTGCTATTTAGCGGACTTATCTTATAGCGTGACAATGTTATTTGGTCACATCACGGGTGATGACGTGACCAAAGAGATTAGAATTGGAAATAAACTTCGTCGGGGTTAATTTTGAAATAAAATTTTAAAAAAGATTAATTAATAAAAAAGTTCCTTCCATTCTGTAGCCTGCATGCATGAATTAACTGTTTATTCACTATGCGTCTATGCTTACCGATTTTTGACAGAGCAGTGGAAAAGAAATTGAAGGAGCGGATGTGAAACACCTGCAAATTTCAAAAATTTAAAATTCAATTTGAGTTTAATTTGAATTTGAATTTCAAATCCAAATCGGCAAAATTCAGCAAAATTCGGCCAAATCCCAATCCCTAACCCTAATCCCCGTCTTCCCCTTTCCTCCCCGCTTCTCCCTTCGCCACCCGCCCGCCTTCCTCGGCGCCGTCATCGCCGCCATGTGAGTTTCCGCCATCGCTTTTGGTCGCCTGCATCATGCATATCCATTATCCGCCACTCGCCCGCCACCAGACGCCTAACGCCCACCACCCACGCCTTCCACTCACCCCATCACTTAAACGCGACAACAAGACATGCGTGGCGCCGCTTCTTGCTGCCGCCCATGCCAAACCCTACTCCTACCGCCTAACCGCTTATAAAGGCCACCCGGCCCTTTTCTCCTCATCCCCATCGCCGCCTCCCCAAAACCCTCCTCCAGCGCCAGATCTCAAGCTCCGCCGCGCAAGAACCCACCTCGAAGCCCCACCCAAAACCCTAGCCTCACCAAGAAACCCTAAGGTAAGAACTTACGGTGGAGCTCCTCGCCGCCGCCTCCCTTGCGCCATTGGTGCTCACGCCACCTTTCTCCGCCTCTGCCGCGCCAGCCCCATGATCGAGCCATGCAGCGCCTGCGCTCCACCTCGCCACGCCACGCTTAGGGCGCTTATGGTCAAGGCCGCCACACCCCTCAGCCTTTTAGGTCAAGACGGCTCAGGTGCGTCGGGCCGTTGGGTTCGGCCGAAATAAGGCCATGGGTCAGACAAGGAAACGGGCGGCCCATTTTCTTTTTAAAACCGCCTTTTATCGTTCTCGCACAAGAAATTTTTACTGTTCATTCCGATTAAAATTTGAAATTCCTATTCCACTTATACATTATTCTTTAGCCAAAAATAGTAAACCCTAGTTACAGTTCAATTCAGCTAAACACAATAATTGCCTTTCACTGATCCATTGTCATGTATGAATAGTATTTTAATACTATTCATTATCTGGCAATTTTTCGCCAGAAACCCTAAATTGACATTATATGTCATTTTCGACCTTCTCGAGCCCAGAAAACCCATTCTCAACTCTGTTCAGCTATACCAAGCTCCAAATAAATATTCCCACCTTTCTATAGATTTCTTTAGTCCTTTACAATATTTTTGTTGTAGTTGGATCCGAATCTCAAACTCCTTCCAGTCCAAATAAACACCAGATAAATTCCCACCATCCCACACCACCCTCCTTTAAGTCTCTTTTTGGTTTTATTTACTTGCTTGTCGTTTCCAGCTCATTCCTTGTTGAGCTAGTTTTTACTTGGTTTCTTTTTATTGCATTGCTTCTCGTTAGGTTACGATCTAGACGACCAGACTCCAGAAGACGCCGGACAAGACCAGCATCCACAAGACTTTGTGCAAGAAGGCAAGTCGCATTCCTTGATCATTTTGAACCCACATGTCATATATTTATATTGATATTTTCATTATTATATTTGAGCCAATTACTTTAATTATTCAAATAATACTTTTGAATGCCATGCTAATTAGATAATTCCTATTACCCCACATACAAACCCACCCAGCACTTGTAGGCCATATTCACCTTGACAAACTTGGTTCACATAAAATAATAGCAAATATTCTGCAAAGTCATGAAAAACTATGTTCTAAATACTGTTAAGAAAGGTTGGCTTTAGGCCAATAGGTTTTGGGTGTGAGTTGAGGGTTGAGACCAAAATGTTGGACAACCCAAGATACTTGGTAAAATGAGTCATCAGTGAGATCTAGAGGTGGGCAACCGCGAGTTGGGCCATCGCCTCACTGGGTGACAAGTAAGGACAAGAACCTTGTGCCAAAGTAACAAACACAGAAAACCGCTCAACCACAAGCATGGTCATTACTCCCTGGCTAAGTACACCGCTCATCCGATTGAATATCTACAAGGAAAGGTAACTGCTCTTGTGTGATAGAGTAGTTGCGGAATTGGGGTGCGACAGAAGTGGGCCTGAAGGGACACTCGGTAGTCTACGCACAACGGTATGGACCCGTCAGCCTCGGAGTATGCATTCCACTGTTGGTCAGTGGTCTCCCGAGGGCTGTTCGGAGTAATGCCTACCGGGTAGAGGCTAGAAAGATTGAGCAGTGAAAAGGCTTTGTTATCTCAGCTCAGTCGCACGCTAAAGTGTTGCGTGTATATTGCATGACAGTATGAGTTTGAGATATCTTGTGGGTAAAGTTGGGCAACTCTGCAGAGTGTATAAAAAGGTATTCGAATACGCCGTGCTTCCGGTTAATGAAGCTGTGTTAATGGGTGATTCCAGTACATAAGGCATAAGTAGAGTTTTGGAGATGGTAAGTTGGTAATTGTGGTTTGTTGAGAAACCCCTTGATGTTATTATGTATTATCGTTTTACTATTTTGTAAACTGCTTTAAACTGCAAATCGCATCCACATATGCCTGTTAAGGTAAAACCTAACCATCCTTTGAACTCCTTGCATTTAATTATTTAGTTTTTCCATGTGGCTTGTTGAGTACGGTAGTTGTACTCATTCTTGCATAATCTGCAAACAATCTACAGAAGAAACCAGAGAAAATGCAGAGGATCTGGTTGAACAAGATTTTGGTGGACCCTCGGTTGGCAACGACTACTGTTATTAGGTCTCAGCCGCACTCAAGTGTGCCTGTGGTTAGAAGTTCTTTTGTCTTGTATTATATTAACTTTGGGTTTGGATGCCCGTGTCAGTGTCAAAACTGGCTGTTAAGTCTTAATCTTATGTAATAAAAGTTGGCTTTTGTTGTAATCGAAAGCTTGCTTGAGACACTGCTTATTTCGCAACTACACATCCTAGGCGGTTGTGAAGAGTTTAACGTTCCCAGAATTTGGGGGCGTTACAGGATGGATGACTTTCAGGTACTGTGTTCCCTTAACTGGAATGTCTACCTTGCCATGTATGTGATGATTCTGCTGTTCTGTGATTAAATATCCCCTACAAGACGCAATGATCTTAAAATACAACAGACAGTTAAACTACTGCCATATTTCCATTTGCTCCTTAGAGCAGCAGGGGGAAAGCACACTGCTTTTCCATGCCTATGAGCCATCTAAGTATAGGAATACTGAACATCTAGCTCTTCATGAGTGGGGAAGTGGCTTTATTGATACTTGTATTGTATGTTTTTCTTAAGAATGAAAAAACATGAATGAAATATGTCTAGCTAATGGTTCCGCGTTCTGCTTTCATTAAATCTCCCGATGGTAAGGTTCTAAAAGAGCCTCATGTTTCTTAATCATTATGAGCAGCTACTACTAAGATCGTTCAGTCAGCCCATGTCAACCCGTTTGAAGCTTGCATGCATGCATGTTCTTCTTCCTTGCAGCTGCGAAGCCTGCATGCATGCAAGTTCCAATTGTAAATCGTCTGTTACTGGTCTCCTGATGACTTTGAGGTGTACAAAGAAAGCTTGGCACACCTGCGATCGGATGAAGCTGATGGTTCGTCTTGAGCTTGCTGAATAGCAAACCCAATTTACAGTGACCCACTTGTTGTCTAGTGTTCCGACAGTTTTTGCAATTGTATGTGCGGCCTTGTACTCCTGAAAGGTTGGAAATTCTGCATTTCTGTTTGTCCCATCTTTTCTGAGCTATTGGGAGGTGTAAGTTGATCGGTATAACAAATCATATCAAAACGATATCATGTAAGAGGTTGATCAAATTGTGTATCTTCGAAAGTTTTCGAGATATATATTCAAGAACGTGAACGCTTGTTTAATTGTACTATTGTTTCTGAATTTTATGATTTTTTTTTTATTTTCTTTGAAAAAATTTCATGCTCGGAATTTTTATTCATGTTATTTCCAAATGGCAATAGGGATTTTGTTCCCAGATGAGAAGATTTTCCCTTAGAATTGAGGAAGATTCCATGTGTCCTCAAAATCCCCCTATAAGGATTTTGCTCTCTGGTTTTCCCACCCCTGCTTCCAAACAAACCCTAAAGAGGAGCTATACGGGGGTGTCACGATACGCTCGGCTGGGCCTCGCCAAAAGGCTTGCCCGAAATTCGCCAGGACAGGGCTACTGAAGACTGAGGCGTTACCGACTTATTTTGCGGTAGTACCAATATTTGGCATCAAATCAAATGAGAACCAAAATGTATGGACAATACCAAAGTTTGATTCGGTTCATTTAGCTCCAGACCAAACAGCCCCTAACTGGGAAGAAGGGAAGAGATGGAGTGAAAGGGAGGGTTCTTCGGGTGGTTCATCGACTGCTTGGGCTCCGTTGTTTGGACGTTGGGCTTCTTCTGCTGATGGGCCGGCCCATTAGGCCGACTTTCTACTTCTTGAGCGTTTTTTTTAATAAATCGTTCGAGCTTGGTCTCGATGGTGACGGAAATTTCTTGCCCCGGCCCAGCTTCAAAATTTAGGTCCCATTTCGACGCTGTCTCGTGCGGCAACTGCACTGTTTCCTGCGAATTTACTGTAACATTCTTGTGTTCCCAATGGGATCTTGATTGTTGAGACATACTCCACAACTAAGAACGTCTGAAGAACTTTATGAGAATTTTGTAGTAATTATACTATTTTCTTCAAAATCTGTGAAATTTCTACGAGAATTTAGCAAGAAACTATATAACTCTCACAGGAATCCTACGAAACTCCCCGTATCGGCCTTCTCATGGAGACGAACCAGCCGCTCGTGCGGCGCTTTTGCCCCGTTGCCGTGCATCATTTGTTGGGTCTTGTGATCTCTGGCCGCCGTTTGTTCGCAAGTCGCTGTTAGGCAGCTACACCGCTGCGATCACCAAACCATTTGAGCTCCTGCGTGCTACAGCTCGTGAGGTGAGCACGCCTTTTTCAGTTCAGTCTAGTAGCCCGTAGCCGCCCGACGTTATGGGCTGCCAATACTGGTCGCCCTTTTCCACACCTGGGACAACCACCTCCATTCATCCTGCGTCAAGTCACGCGGCTCCCCACACAATCCGACCGCCACGCCTGACGCCTCCACACCGTTGGATCCATCAGGTACGGCGGAGGAGGGAGCCACGTACGCGTCACACAGGCAAAACGCATGTACTAGTAGTACATGCGCGCCTGTGCCGTCATTTCACGTAGCTGCTGCCAAGTGCTCCACCGAACAGACAAAACAGAGGCAGAGATGGCACTTGATAGTAGCAATGATTAAGGAATCAACAGTTCAGCTAGCTCGCCTCTGCAGCAAACTGTACGTGCAGCACAAAAAAATCCCCGTTTGTAGCCTGCACCAACCAACCGGCAGGCTACCGACTCCGTCCTCCTTTTTCCTTCTCGCCATGGCGTCAATCAATCAGCAGCGCCCAACCGAAACGTCCCAGCTAGGACGGACACCTCGCTTTGCTTCTACAAAACGCCTCTGCCAACGCAATCTCCATCTCCATCTCTCCATCCTACTACGCTGCTACCTGACAACGATGAAACCAATACTAGTACCGACCCGGCGAGTCCTGCTCACGTTAGGTTGATCCCTTCCCTTCCACATCTGCTCACCGAATTTTTAATCCTCGCCTCCTGAGAAGCGAGGCCCATTTCTTTATCATCGCCACGAAGCCGCTGCATCGATCAGATCAGTACCTGCCGGTCCGGTGGTTACACCGATCAAGGCACAGAAAGAGAATAGAAGCTGCAGCGCTGCGCTGCCTCGTTTGACCTACCGTTCTTTACTCTGAAACTCGTACACATCGTTGGACGGCCGCGTTGTCCATGAACTGGTCAAGGGAAAAAAGAAGGGAGAGGCAGAGAAGAGAATAATTCAACAGCTAGGTAGTACCACATGGGGTTGTTGCCGTGTTGATTGAGTTGAGGTTGCCCTCGATGACAAGCTAGCTTAGCTTGTTCTTCTGTGCAGCTAGCTAAGCTCCAATGGAGAAGCGTCCAGGGCTCGTGTAACGGTGCTTCCTTGATCGGGCAGCGGAAGATATGGATGGTTCTTGCGGCGTCGGTCAGATGGGCTCGGCGGCGGCGCCGGCGCAGGGCCTGGGCGGCGAGGGGAGGGTCTCTGCCACCAACATCGGGAGGCTGCGGTGCGCGGCGCGGCAGGGGAAGGTGAGGGGCGGCGTCACTTCTTGGCACCTCAGGGTGTTCGCGGTGGTCGTCGGGGCCATGGGCTGCCTCCTGCTCGCTGCCTCCCTCATGATGTCTGCGGTCCATCAGGTGCAGTTCCGTAACGGCGCCATCTCCAGAAACTTCAGGGGACTTCAGGTATGTTGCTGATCAAAGATCACGACAAAGTTAGTTTTGTGTCGCGTCTTAATTTTGTTTTGTTTCTGATTGTATCATTGACTGCACTCATTCAGCATGTGGTTGTTGACTAATTTTCGTTTTATTTTTCATGTTCAATTTTTCTCTTTCAGTTTGAGGGTGAGCATATAATAAGTTAGTAATCCATGAATGCAAATTTCCATCTTGCCACTAGCATTTAGTAAAGGTCCAACGGTAATGCAAACCTAAAAGCAAACTTTCTAGGTAGGTAATATCTATGCAAAGAAATATATTAACCTGCAATTCTGCAAACAAAGTATGATACCTGTAAAAAGGAAGAGCGAGAAGCAAGTAGCATTCGCCATACATGAACAACTAGGTTCTCTTGACAAATTCCCATATATTTGGTTAAAGAAAACCAAATTTCCAAAGTACTTGTCTTCTTGCAAAATCATTCAACCTGACTAATTGACTTTCTTAATGAAGGAGCTCAAGGAAAACATTGTAAGGAAGGAACAAGCAGAGCAGATAATGCATGGAAGACTTTTGCACATGGCGACTTCAGTTGTTACAAAGGTTTGAGTCAGCTGCCATCACAGCCAAACCAATTACTCTCGGTGTAACTATTGTGTAGTTTTTTTGTCTTTGCCTTTTACTCATGTTGCCATTTCCCTTCCTGCCAGTGCAGAACAAGTCTGATGGTGAAAATTTCGCTCTATGGGAGGAGTCCTACAAACAAGCGCGTAAATGGAAGCCCTGTGCTGCTAAGCACAGTTATCCTGATGAAGGTTATACTTTGTTCCAGGAAATACAAATAGTTACAGTACTACCATGATCTTAGCGACATAAAATTCTTCAGCCGCATTTATATTGATGTGTGTAGTCTGTAGTTTAAATTCCTAATCGGCAAGATCAAACACACATATTTACATCCTAAAATTGTTCTGATGCGTGAGAAATGTGGTTTAACATTTTGATTTCATAACTTATCAGTTACACCACATTACGAGTACTACACTAATGCTTTCTTCCTGACACTGGATTTGGTCTTCACAGGGCCTAGCGAGAACAACAATGGCTTCATTCTGGTCAGCGCAAATGGCGGTCTGAACCAACAGCGTGTGGCTGTAAGGATCTACTACTGAAATGCTCACAAGGTTAAAACTGCGTTAATTTTGATATTCAGTAGCTAAATGTGTTTCATCTTGCAGGTATGTAATGCTGTTGTCGTTGCAGCTCTGCTTAATGCTACACTAGTCCTACCCCGGTTTCTTTACAGCAGCGTGTGGAAGGACACAAGGTTCGAACTACGCTACTGATGCAACACCATCTTAGTTCTACCTTTTCTTTTGCAACAGCCATCATAGCTCTACTCACTGCATTATACAAGAAAAGCACACCAAACTGGAATTTTGCTTTTGCTGACAATTAACGATCATCGACTTGTAGTGTTAAATATTCTAATTGTGATGTTTGATATTTTTTTCGATAAACAATATTTGACAATTTTTGTCTGCTATACTTGCCATACCTTCCCTTTCAACCAGTCAGTTTGGTGACATCTATCAAGAAGACTACTTCGTAAACTACATGAAGAGTGATGTGCACATTGTGAAGGATTTACCACCCCACCTTCAATCACTAGATCTCGAAGCAATCGGTAGCCAGGTTGGTGTGTCAACCATCTTCTGAAACTTAATCTACTTGTTTGTTGCAATATACATATACATGATCAGTTTATCACAGCACCTTATCGCTCAATTTCGTTCTTCCCCTGATCACAGATCACCGATATGGACATCATGAAAGAGGCTGAACCATCTGAATTCATCAAATCTGTACTTCCCATTCTTCGGAAAAACGGCATTGTTCATTTCCTCGGCTTCGGTAACCGGCTCGGCTTCGACTCAGTGCCTATCCATCTGCAGGTGACAACATTTATCTCTTTTACCGTTATTCAGACGAACAATGTACGATGTACCACCTCCACACTTGGTTTCCTCATCAGACCTGCCTTCGCAGAGGTTGCGATGCAGATGCAACTTCCACGCTCTCAAGTTCGTCCCTGAAATCCAACAAGTGGGTTCTCTGTTGGTCCAGCGGCTGCGCAAAGTGAGCGCGATGCAGACGGAGATAGACAAGCAGCTGTTCGGGAACAACATGCTCGACCCGGCCTTCGCCGAGGACCACACCGCTGGCGCGCCAAACAGGTACCTCGCCCTGCACATGAGGTTCGAGGAGGACATGGTTGCCTACTCCCTCTGCGACTTCGGCGGCGGCGAAGAGGAGAGGAGGGAGCTGCAGGCGTACAGAGAGAAACACTTCCCGACCCTCGCGATGCGCCTGCGGAACACGTACGTACGCCATTGCTGCATGTTACACTGACGGTTTCTTACTCTTTTGGCTACATTTGCTAAGAACTAGTGTTCACTGAGACATTATCTGATGCAGTGGTTGTGTGTCACAGCACGGTGTCACCGGAGGAGCAGCGCAGCCTGGGGAGGTGCCCGCTGACGCCTGAAGAAGCCGGGCTCGTCCTCTCCGCGCTCGGCTACGACCGCCGGACGTTCATGTACGTCGCCGGGTCTCAGATATACGGTGGCGTGCCACGGCTGCGCCCTCTGACGCGATTGTACCCAAATCTAGTCACCAAGGAAGGCATCCTCACCTCTGACGAGCTAGCTCCATTCAAGAACTTCTCTTCCCGGGTAAAGATTGAAGATTTTCTCGTAACCACAATAACAACAGTTTCTGAATTCTGAGCTCTAACAACTGACGAGTACTTGACCTGCCATTGCAGCTTGCGGCGCTGGACTTCATCGCGTGCGCCTCGTCGGACGTGTTCGCGGTGACGGACTCCGGCAGCCAGCTGTCGTCGCTCGTGTCGGGGTATCGCGTCTACCACGGCAGGGGCCGCGCGCCGACGCTGCACCCGAACCGGAAGCGGTACGCGCAGATCCTGTCCGAGGAAGGCGGCATCGAGTGGGGCGGGTTCCAGAGGAGGGTGAGGAACATGGTGGAGGAGTACAAGCGGGTCAGCGCCCGGCCGAGGGGCCGGAGCGTCTACCGGCAGCCGAGGACGCCCGGGTGCATGTGCAGGGCCGGCGGCGACGGCAGCGTCGACTTCTGATGGCGAAGTCTGCAGAGCTGGGATCATCTGGCTGGTTTATTTTGTTTTTGTTTTTGTTTCATTTTGTTCATAAGTTATTAACTTTGGGTTCTTTGAATAGCTCTAGGGTATATGGCAGTTTAAATGATGAAATTTTGAGTATTACAGTATGGTTGTTAGATTGTAACACGGAGCTTTACAAGGAAGAGGTGTACAAAAGTGAAATGCATCAGGCTTAACTACGTCTCCCTTATTTTATTTTGGAACTGAAACACATTAAGACAAGCAGCAGTTCAAATTTCAAAAAAAAAAAAAAGAACTTTGCGATATCAAATTTCCAATTAACCACAGTTATACAGAGTGATCATCACAGAGTTGTTTTCACTGTACCGATCGGATGTAGTGAATGCTGCAAAACACTTTTACTACTCCTTCCGTCGACAAAAAAACCATTTTGTATCTCTTCGGTTTATTGGTTGCAAAAAACCACTCAAAATTTTCACCCTTGGATTGCATCAAGACCTGTGGTGCCTAACCCTCGGGGCCCCCTTCGCTCCAGGGTGCGTGGCAATCTTCTAGCGTGGCTGCCATCGGTAGTCTTTCTGTACCTTTTAGCTGTGCGAGATTGTACCTGGTACCCCTGTTTAGTCCGAAGTGCACCGCTGGCTTGGTGCCTTCAGCGGCCTTCTTGTACCCCTCGGCCTGTGCGAGGGGGTACATGGTACCCCTTGTCTAGGCTGAGGTACACCCTTGGTTTTGTGCCTTCGGCGTCTTTTTTGGTGCCTTCGTTAGATCGTTGGGGCCGGTGGGCTGCCCCTACGATAGGAGCCCCTTGCGTTTGAGGTCTTTCTTCATCATGACTGAAACCGCACCTTGTTGCCCCGAAGGGTCTAGGCACACCGTCTTCCTCAGCCTAGCGAAGCTTCACCGGGGGGAGAGGGGTCGTCTTATGCCGCGCGCTTAGCGGCTGGAGTTAATGCGTCGTGTTGATTATCGTGTCCCTTGTCAAGGTTCATTGGGGGCATTGATGGCGATTGCGCCGGTTGCTATGCAAGGTGTTAGTGGGGCATGTGTTAGGTCCTGTGTGGCTCACATCCCCTCGTGTGTCGCGCTGCATCATGGGTGGCGCCCCCATGGCCTATAAAATGGCCCGAGTGCCACCCATTTGCGCTTTCACGCTCTTTAGACCCTTACTTTCAGCTCTTACCTTTTGTAATATTTGGCGGATGCCCTAATTTCTTTGCATTGCAGACTTCACACCTTTCTACTATCATGACGAAGTGGAGCAAAGCAACCGGAGAGACGAGGGGTGGGGGGTGGGGGGGCGAGGTAGAGTACACCAATGAGCTTGGACCCTCATTGGTGACGGAGCGTACCCTCTACGCCCTAGTGAAGAAAAAGAAGTCAGCGAGCCTAGACATCGATCGGGTTCCCGGGACGGAGACGACACTAGCGCCTTGATCTGACGAGGCGGTGGTCTTCATCGCCTTCTTTGTTGTGGGGCTCCGGATCCCAACCGCCAGGCTCTTGACAGGGGTCCTCCGTCTCTACGATGTTGAACTGACATAGCTGACGCCTAACTCCATCGTTCGCTTCGGGGTCTGGGAGTAGGCACTGCGATCGGTGGGGCAGAGGGGAGTGCACGCCTGTTCGCGTACCTCCATGATGCGAGGTACCAGCCGAACCGGAGGAAGGGCAGCAGCACCATGTGAACTTCGGCAGTGTTAACTTTCAGCTGAATGCTTCGAAGATGGCATATGTGCCATCGCCCGTGTCACAGAACCGATGGGATATCGAGTGGACACAAAGATGGTTCTACCACACTTCACCCTCGGGTGATGGCCTTCGCTCCTGCAAAGGACCCATCAATCTCATCCCCTCTCCGGAAATCCTACTGACCAGGTGTGGGGAGAAGCTCGGTTGCTGATGTCGCTGAAGCTGACAAGGCGGATGTCAACCCAGGACCTCGCAAAGGAATTCCGCATGTTCCGGGTCTGGCCCCTCGTGCAGGGCTGGAGCCTGACGGTTTACAGGGGAGGACCTCCCCGTGATCGTGACAGATGGCATGGACGGTGGGTTCTCACTTTTTGCTGGTCAGTTTTTTTTGAAGCTCACCCATGCTCGTTGTGGTTATGCAATGGAGCATATCGACGACGCTATCCGAGCGGTGGAGCTGATTCTCGACCCGTACACCGTGGATGAGCATTCCGACATGCCATCGTTGTGCGGGAGCCGCATGTGAATCGGATCTCACACGGCAAGGGGGTGTGCTGGCTGAGCAAAACGAGGGGAAGAGAAAGCGACCTCATGCTGGTGATGAGGGTGAAGGCTTGGAGCCAATTTCTGTCGTTCCCCTTCGTTTCGTATGGTCCGGCGGCGACACGGGCTCCTTGGACAAGGGTAGGCCCTCTCGCGTGGCAAGTAAAGACGTGAGGCCCGTAAAGCAAGCTTCTTGTGCTTCGCCTCCGGCGTGCGCTTCGCCGCCGGCCCGCCTCTTACCCTCTCCCTAACCCTCGGTGCCATAGGCCCCGGGCTGTGATGTGCCCCAGGGTGCCGGGGTGGGAGTTGATGAGTTTGGGATAGCAGGGCTCGGCATCGAGGATTCCTCTGTAGATATCACCCCTCGCATATCTATGCAGAGGGCTCAAAGGAAATGAGGGAGGCAGCCTCAACTCTTGGGAAGGACGCCGTCGGTAAGTGTTACTTTTCCGCTCTTTCATGTTATTTTTTTAACATCGAGTGTTTTTGGTCGTAGTGCCATTGTGGTGTCTGGGGGGGACTAGGAGGCGAGAACGCACGATGATGCCTCCTCATTTTGTCCGGCAGGTCGGGCGGGCTGCGCCGATGTTGCTCCTCGGACTTTAAAGTTTGTGCCAAGGCCGGGGCCGTTTTCGAGGAGGTGGCACGATTTATGGCTCCACCCTTGATCCAAGACCTCTTCCAGAACATGTCACTCTGGGCGATGTTTCGGGCGGTTTTGAGGCGAACAACGCTCAGGTATGGATCTGGCGAGCCTCGAGTGATGGTTTTGGTGCATTGCATCATGCTGATGTTTTGGTTTGTAGGGCCTGATGCCGACGAGGGTGCTCCAGGGCGACATCCGCCGTAGCATCACGGAAGTCCAGGGGCAGGTCAATGCCCGGTAGACAGAAGTCAAGGCCCTGATCGAGGAGTGTGAGGCCCTCACGGCGAAGGTGAAGACCCTTGAGGCGAATAGTTGTTGCCGGATACGAAAACGAATTTGAAAAGGAGGTATCTATTGGATTCGGAGCTATCTGGATAATTTATTGAATAGTATCCGGTAAATACTATTTCGGATATCCGGTAAACTCTAGGTCTACTGGGCCGAAGAGAGAATCGGCCCACGAGGATTTCCAGTATTTATTTTTTTTAAAAAAAATACAGGAAATCCAAATAGGCAAGAAAAAGTTGCAAATGAACTAAAAAAATTCCAGCAAATTTACAAAAATACTTTGGAACATAAGTAACATAAATAAAATACTTTTGAATTTAATACGAATAAAATACTTTTGAATTTAATAGATGTTTGATTTATTCATATTAAATCATTTTCATTTCTGAAAAATCTATTTAAGCTTTGTTAAATTCTATAAAATCATGAAAATTTTATAAAACCTTATTTTAAATGAAATATTTCCAAAAACTTGAAAATTGTGATGCTACAGACTTGCTACCTATCAACGTTCTGTGTATCCCTAGCTAGTTATTGATATTGGCATGTAGGCTTTGTATATATTGTATCTGTCTTGTTATGTAGTTGGCTAGTTACATTTTGCACATCTTTTGTATTACTATCGCTATGGCTTGCTACTACTTCTTTAACTAGTACCCGTGATAGTGTAAAGTAGTTATTTGCTTGTTAAATTACTAATGTAGTTGCATTTTGGACATATAGTATAGTTGATTGATCTTCATATGTGCGACATATGTGCTTTCTGTTTTCGCGCAATATCTGACTAAATATTTGTGACTGAGACAATCCGTATTCGGTTCAGCATGTATTTGCTCCGTATTCGTGACTGAGATTATCCGCATTCGTATTCGTATTTGGCACTGTCCGTGTCCGACTCCGAGAAAAAAATAGAATAGGATAAAGGAAGAGCGATATTCGTCCGTATCCGCTCCTATTGCACCCCTAATCGAGGGGGAGCGCATTGGGCTCGAGGCCAATGTTTGGCAGCTGGAGTCCACACGCCAATCTAGAGGAGGAGGTTCACACAGAGAGGGAACTGGCGTCCTCCATGGCACAGGCAGCCTGGGGGGCGATGGAGTCCCTTAGGGAAGCTGTGTTGAAACTTGGCGCTGTGCCCCTAGTGCACGACCACGAAGTCAGCGAGGTGGACGTGACCTCGATTAACCGTTCTTGTTGGGCCGATGTGCCGCCTTGTCGGTTTGCCAAAGCGTATGGAGATCACTATGAGAAGGTGGCGTGGCAGATGGCCTTCGCTACGATGCTGAAGGCGGGCTACGGGCACCTTGACTCTGTCGCTAACTGGTCCATGCTCGTTGCAACTGCCTCGGAGGTTGCTGATCGCCACCACAAGACGCGAAAGGCGAGCAACACTTATTTTCAAGATTTGAGGGCGCCTCGCGGGCTCAACTACACAGTAGAGTCGCTTCGGGTAGTTATTACGCAGAGCAAGGGCAAAGGGAAGAGGTCAGTTGAGGACGACCGAGTGGGGGCCACCACCACAGACAAGGTGTGACCCTCGACTCGCTCTGGGCGGCCTTTTCCTGTAACACCCCAAAGTTCTGTTATCAAAAATAAAATTATTATTTTACTGGTTTTTCTGAATTAAAAGAGTTTTCTTGGTTTTTCTTGAATTTTGAAGTTAAAAGGAAAATTTTATTAATTTCCTCGGATTTTAAAATGGTTTTTAGAATTTTACAAAAATTTAAAATAATTTATGTGCAAAATTAAGAGCCAACTTTAAGTTATAAATAATTTTATTAAGTTCAAAATAATTTAGCTAATTTTTGTGAATTTTTCTAGAAATTTTGAGCTCTATTTGGTATTTTCTAAAAGCCCTTTTAATTTGTTGCAATTTCTAAAATTCAAAAATTAATTTAAATCCCCAAAATTCTCTTCGAGCCAAAACCCATCTTCCTAGCCCATTTCCCCTTTTTCGGCCTCTAGCCCACTCTTCCCACCGGCCCACCCGCCCTAGTCTATCTCTCTCCCTCCCACTGCCATCTCAGGCCCACACGCTAACCTACTTCCCCTTCCCCCCTTTCTTCTTCCTCGCATCAATTGTGATGTCCGCCATTGCCGCGCCTTGGGAGCTCTTCAAATCCCGCGATTTCCTCCCCCATTTCTCGCGCAAACGTGCACATTAATTTACACGCGTCAACATGCACTGTGCATGGTCCACAGGTCCACCGGCTCATGGGGTTCACTATGCATGGGGCCCACTTGTCAGCTGAAGGAGGGGTTAGGATTTTTAAAGCTGGTCGTACTGTTCACTCGGGCCCACAGGTCAGTGAAACCGAGTGGTTGTCCGAACGTTTCCAACATTCGATCCGAACGTTTCATGGCGTTGGCCCGAACGTCATGGCCCTCGGGTGCTTGCGGCCTGAGCTCGCTGCCAGCGAAGGGAGGCTCGATGGTGGCCATCAAGGACCAAAACAGGTTGGGTTCTCCGAAGCGAAGAGGATGGTGGCGGTGGTGTGACCGGCGGCTCACCGGAGCGGCGACGCGGCGAGGGAAAGGTGGCGGTGGCACGGTTGCGGCAGAATAGGGGCTCTGGCGGTGCATTGAGCCAGGGAGGGTGAGCACAAGGCGGAGCATGAGGAGGCGAACTTACCGGGACAAGAATAGGGACCGGGGAGGGACAGTGGCCGGAGAAGGAAGTGGATGGAGGTGGAGGAGGACTCGAAATGTGGCGGCTTCGATGGACTAAAGTCCAAATTGGTTTGGGGGAAGAGTTCCTTGGTGTATGGGACACTTGGTGACGGGGTCAATGCAGTGGTGGCAGTGCGAGAGCGGCGAATCGCCGGCGAGGGCGGCACGACCGAAAAGAGGGGAGCGGTGTTATTTGGTGTTTGCTTCGGTGGAGTTTACCGGGAGAGAAGGGGCGACGTGAGGAGGCACAAGGAGAGGTCTGGGGCTCTTTTATAGTTGGCGAAATGGAGCCATTGGGGCATGGAGGTGCGCGAGGTCCCAAGGCTATCAAGGGTGTTGGGCGTGGAGATGGCGTCATGGTGGTGACTTGGGCGGCCAAAGCGGGTGGGCGAGGTGACAAGGCAGGGCATGCACAGTGTAGGCCCTCCGGTGACGTGGGTGTGTGCACAAGCGTAGCGCGGTGACGAGCGGGTGAAGAGACAAGGCGGAGCTGCTCTGGCGCGGCCATGGTGCGCGCGCAAGGAGGTGAGGGTGGCACTGACACTAGGGCGATGGGAGCAGAGACTTGAACAGGGCAGTGGGTGACACAGCGCGTGTATGGCGGGCATGAGAACACCCAGGTTTCACTGCTGCAAGGCAGTAGGGCAATTGACCGTAGGCGTGGTGGCAGCTTGACTGGCATAGGTGCGTGCCATGGGAGAAGAAGGGGGTAGGGGGAGGTAGCTGGGCCAAGGAGGTCGAGAGGGAGGAAATGGGCCGGATGGCCCAAGGTGAGGAGTTGGGCTGAGCCCAATAGAGAAGGGAGGAGAAAATTGAAAAGAGGCTCAAATTTGAAAAGACAATTCAAATTTGAAGCTGAAACCGGGAGTTTGAAATGAGGGTCAAGGAGAGAGTTTTGACCTGAGGTAGAGGCTAGAGATTTTTGAACATACTTTACTAATTGAATTAAGGTTGAAACTCCAAATGACAAAAGGGCAATTACTATTGATCGTCTGAAAATAGACTGTTACAAACTTACCTACCTTAAACGGAATCTCGACCCTGAGATTCGGGCTGCTCTGAGAATAGGGACAGGAAGTCTAACTTCAGTTGATCTTCGCGCTCCCAGTTGGCTTCTCCTACCGAGTGGTTGCTTTATTGAACTTTGCAAAGGCGGATGATTTGGTGTATGGTTTGCTTTTCCACAATGTCGAGAATCTTGATTGGATGCTCCAGATAAGTCAGGTCTTTCTGAAGGGCGATGGCTTTGACTGGCGTCTGCTCTTCAGATACTCTGAGACATTTCTTGAGTTGAGAGACGTGAAACACATTGTGGACATCTGACAAATTTTTAGGTAGCTCCAACTGATAGGCGACTTCTCCACTCTTGGCGGTAATCGGGAACATGCCTATGTATCTTGGTGCTAGCTTGCCTTTCACTTTAAATCTTTGAGTTCCACGAAGCGGTGACACTTTGAGATACACATTATCTCCAACTTCAAAAGTTAATTTTCTTCGACGATTGTCGGTATAACTCTTTTGTCGGGACTGAGCTGCTTGAAGGTGATCTATGATCAGTCGAACTTTCTCTTCAGCTTGTTTGAGGGTATCTGGTTCGAAGATATATCCTTCTCCTGATTCTGTCCAATGCATATGAGTTCTGCATTTTCTTCCATAGAGTGCTTCAAATGAGGTCATTTTCAGACTTGGCTGAAAACTGTTATTGTATGCGAACTCGGCATACGGTTGATATTTCTCCTAGTCTACGGTAAATTCCAAAGCACAAGCTCGAAGCATGTCTTCTAGAATCTGATTTGTTCTTTCTGTCTAACCATCAGTCTGAGGATGATACGCTGTGCTGAAAGCAAGGTGTGTTCCAAGTGCGTCATGCAAACTAGCCCAAATATGTGAGGTGAACTGAGAACCTCGATCCGAGACTATCCTCTTGGGTGCTCCATGTAAACACACAATATGAGCCATATATAACTCGGCTAATTTGTCTCCCTTGTAGGTTGTCTTCACTAGAATGAAATGGATGACTTTTGTCAATCTGTCAACTATAACTCATATTGAGTCACATTCGGACTTGGTTTGAAGCAAACCTGTAATGAAACCCATTCCTATTTCTTCCCACTTCTATTAAGGGATCTGTAGCGGTTGAAGCAATCATACTGGCCTTTGGTGTTCGGCTTTGATTCGCTGGCATATATCACAACAAGCTACAAACTCGGCGATGTCTCTTTTCCTTCACGGCCACCAATACATAATCTTCATATCTTGATACATCTTGGTGCTGCCTGGGTGCAGTGTATAGGTTGAGTTGTGAGCTTCTTTCAGTATCAAATCCTTGAGTTCCTTCTGGTGGGGAACAAAGAGACGTTTCCCATACCATAGGACTCCTTACTGATCTTCGATCATCTTAGGGGCTTTTCCTTGGGCCATGAGATGCTTGAATCTCTGGACTCCAGTGTGTCCTTCTTGAGCAGTCTTGATTTGCTCTTCTAGAGTTGGATGCACTCTAGGGTGCCTTGTTCAATTAACCCAAGGTTGAGTTTCTCAAATTCCTTGTAGAGCTCAGGTTGATGCTCTTGAATCATGACATTACTGCAGTAGGACTTACGGCTTAATGCATCGGCAACCATATTAGCCTTTCCAGGATGGTAATAGACATCCAAATTGTAATCTTTTATTAGCTCTAACCATCTTGTTTGTCGGAGGTTGAGATCTTCTTGCGTGAAAATGTACTTGAGATTCTTGTGGTCTGTGTAAATATCATAATGATTTCCAATCAAGTAATGCCGCCAAATCTTTAAGGCATGCACTACTGATGCTAACTCCAAATCATGAGTTGGATAGTTGTCTTCGTGAGGGCGGAGTTGTCTGGATGCATAAGTTACCACTTTTCCTCCTTGCATAAGTACGCCAAGACCTTGGTGTGAAGCATTACAATAGACTTCAAAGTCCTAGGGTATGTCCGGTAGGATTAACACTGGTGCAGAGGTTAACTTCTTCTTTAATTCTTGGAAACTCTTTTCACAAGCTTTTGTCCATTCATATTTCTTTTCCTTTTTAAGCAGAGGGTCATTGGTTTGGAAAGCTTAAAGAATCTTTCTATGAAGTGTCTCTAGTATCTGGCCAAACTGAGAAAACTATACACTTCTGTTACTGAGATAGGCTGCTCCCTAGTTTCAAGTTAATTATAAACTCAACATCTCTATCTGGTGGCATGCCCGGCAATTCTTCTGGGAAGACTTCTGGGTAAGCTTGAACTATAAGCGTTGTCTCTAGGGACAACTCTTCAAGGTGATGAATTGCCCGATCCAAAGGAGAGGAATGATCCACACTAACTTTTATTGTGGTTTCGAGGTTCTTGGTGAGCACCACTTTTCTGTTGGCATAATATATTATTCCTTGATTTTCAGCCAACCAATCCATCCCTAGGATGATATCCAGAGTTTGGGATTCTAGCACAATGAGAGTTGCTAGGAATCCGGAATTTTCCAAAGTAATCTCTATTCTGGGACTTACTGAGGTAGCATATAGGGGTCCCCCGGGTGAGCTATGTACCACATGTTTCTTTAACTTATAAGTTGGCAACTTAAGCCTTTCAACAAACTTTCTCGAAACAAAAGAGTGCGAAGCTCTAGAATCAAACAAAACTTGTGCGGGTACTGAATTAACAGAGAACGTACCCATTAGCACTCCTGTGGCATCCTAGGCTTCCTCGGTGGTGACATGGTTCACACGACCATGGTTTGGTGTCAGGGTAGACCTTGAGGCTTGCGAAGTCTGATGACTCTTGATTTGATTTGACGCCTGGCCTTGAGCTGGTGTAGTTCCCAAGTGGAACTTCGCTGAAGTGTTGTGACGTTGAGGGCACTGGTTGGCGAAGTGTCCTTTCTCTCCACAGTTGAAGCAGTGAACGTTGGCCGCTTGGTTGACTGCTGTAGCTTGCCTGGCAGGGCGAAGGGTACGGAAACCATTCCCATTGGGATGCGGGGTTGGAGCTGAAGTTCTTTGCGGCAAGGCTGCAGATGATCTAAATGATGAGCTGCCATGGAATGTTGATTTCTGCGGGAAGTTGCCTTGTGGCCTCTGAAATACCATCTTTATCTTGCGGCTGGCTTCCCCTGTTCGCTTTTCATTTTCCAAGACGAGAGCTTTGTTGACCAGTTGGTGAAAGTTGGAGAAATCGTGAAGAATAAGTTGGACTCTCATATCTTCGCGCATTCCTTCAACGAAGCGATCAATATTCTCTTCTTCATTGGTGACGTCACTTGGGGCGTAGCGAGTGAGTTGGTTGAACTTGGTTAGTGTAGGACCGGAAAGGCGACTAGAGGGGGGGGGGTGAATAGGAGCACGAACACTTTTTCACAAAGATCGAATTCAATACTAATTTCACTCCAATAGCTATAAAAGCTATGGAGATCAATATACAAGCACAGTGGAAGACTTGTATTGAATCCAATCAAAACCCCGAAGCAAATCAACCAAAATTACCAAAAACTCAATTCACAAAGAGTTGGGCGGGCAGACCTCTCAGAACGGTGGTTTGACCTCTCCATGGGGCGGTCTGACCTCTGATATTGGCGGTCTGATCGCCAGCCTGACGATGAACAGCAAAATCAGCACAGATAGCCCGAAAACCGAAACTCAAATCAGTCTAACTTTTGATCCGTAAGGCCAAACTCCACAAAATTTAAGACACACCTTCTTAAAGATATTAGAAACCTATTCCAATCAAAGATTGTAGAGATCCATGCCAAAGTTCCTATCTTTTTCAGTTTGAACGAAGGGTGCTTCAAAACTGAGCCAAATGCGAAAACGATGATTGAGATGATTTCGTGGGAGGAATCAATCCAAGATGGCTAAGGATGGTCTCTCATACATCTTAGCACTCTCAATCACAGGAAGAATCAAGCTAAAAACTCTCAAGAGCAAAACCCTCGAAAATCACCCTTTCTTCACCAAAACCGGGCAAAACCAAAACTTAGATCCAAAAGCTTGCTCGTGGATGATTGATGATCTAGATGAACCTAGATGGGTTCCCACATATCCCAACAAACAAGGTCAAGAGGAAAAACCAAGTAAAAACTCCCGGATCAAAGAAAGGCCCAAAATCATCAAATAGAGAGGATGAACACAAGAACGAAATAGAGACTCATCTTGTGAAATCTAGATGGATTGATTTGGATAGATGGATGATTGTTGTTTACAGCCACTCCCACTTGGAGGACAAAGCTCAACACTTGAGCACTCAAATCAATCCCTCTCTAGAACCCTAGCTCTCCTCCTTTCATCCCAAACCCTAAAACACAAAATAGGGTTATCTAAATGGCCAAGAGTTACCAAGTGCAACCAGCACTTAGCCCTTATATAGTGGAGGCTAGATTCTAGAGAATATTCCATTAGGGCACCCATTAGACCCCACACACAAATGGGTTAACACGCGCACGCATCTCAAAGCGTCGTCTTCATCATCGATTGACCTAAACCGCTTCACCATGCGCCGACCCGCGCCGCGGTTTAGCCAAAAGGTCACCAAGGTGGTATTTGGTAAAATTACCAAAATACCCCTTCTCGATCCTTCTCCAAAAGACCGAGTCCACAGATCATGAAGCAATCCCATACTTCGCCACGTGTAGGTTGATCAACGGCTCCATGTCGTCAAGTCTCTCCCGTTCGGATCCCACCGACACCACTGAGCACTTGCAACGACTCCTGCGCCGCTTGATCCAACCAATCGCACCGAATTGCCTGTTCGGTCATCTTTGTCCATCCTACGCCCCACTTGAGTCCTCTGACCTCACCCGGCATCCTTAATCGTTCTGGACCTTAGCTCTCCAAGCTTAGTCCCGATCCACCTCGCAGTTGACCGTCATAGACCTGCAAGAAACCTGCACAGCAATAAACCAAGAAACCATTTCCGAGAATAAGTTCTTCACAACTTGACCCACGTTAGTCAAAACATGCATCATGCAACACATATGCAATGATAACCATGAATTTGACCTAACAACCACAAATCGCCGCCACGTGGGCCGGCGAAACAAGCCAACATCGGTCAAACCGCCACCCTTGGTGGTCGGACCGCCCACTGTTCGGTCTGACCGCCAACCAAAGGCCGGTCTGACCGCCACATTGGGACTTAGCCAAAATTCCACCCTTGGAAATCCGAACCTCTCTGGAATTTTCAATTGAATAGAACTTTTCCCTGGAAGCTCCAAAAATTATGGGACCAAGTGCAGAAGAACCCTCTCACTTACCTATACCCTCTATTTTTGGCCCAGCTCCAAAATCCAAAGTCATTAAAGTGGCCAGTCTGACCGCCACCTCGACCAGTCTGACCGCTAGCCACTATTCTAGAAAAGAAACACAAGGCATGGCCGGTCTGACCGCTACCATGGCCGGTCAGACCGCCAGAGGCCTGACAGAATTGGAGCAACGCCGAAAACGGGAGATTCCGCAAACCCTCAACACCATTGCCAATTGTCTCATCATCCTAAGATCGTGGGCATATCCCCATGGTATCCACAGTTAGGTACTCATTGACTGACAGGTGACCCTGCTTTAGAGCTCTGAATGCATTCTTCTTCATTCTCATTGTACCAGCGGGCACAAAGTTAGTTCTGAAAGCGGTCTTGAACTCAGTCTAGGGAATTGACTGCCATGCTGGTGCAATTTCATGTAGCTGTACTTCAGCAATTGCTTCTTCGGCGGTGGGGTCTTGTTGATCCTCGGCCTCAGGTGCTGCTGCTTCTTCTTCTTCTGATTCTTCATCTACAATTGGACTTTCACCATCTTGGGCAGCGAGGTAGTTCTCCCACCAGGCAGCGGTGGCTCCTTTTAGCTGATGGGTGGCAAAGTCTACCTTGTCTTCGTCTGAGCAGTGGGCGAGTCGAAGTTTCTTCTCAGTATCTCTGAGCCAGTCTTTAGCTTCCAAGGGCTCATTAGCTGCAGCGAAGGTAAGAGGTCTTGTCTTGAGGAAGTCTGCAAGCTTGGACTTACAACCGACTGTGTGAGGACCCCTAGTATTGAATCGGTTTCAAGCTAAAAGATTTATACCAGAGGCATAACTTTTAACAGGAAACAAACCCAATGCCAGGTTCCCGGATATGTGTCTCACATTAGTTCCCAAGATCAAGACTAATGTGCACATATCCTTTACAACATTCGTACACAGTCATACAAGGCATACAACATATATAACACAATAATTTTACAAGACTAGTGTTCGGTACAACTTAAACAAGTGACCAGCGGTCACTAACAAAAGTTTTGCATCAGAAACAAAGTATAAATAGAAAAAGAACCACCAAGTGTGCCTCACACCCTCAGGCAACTGAGTGGAGGTAGAAACAGCATCATTCGTTAGCGTCGCCTTGATCGACGCTAACGGATGGGTCGTAAACATAACCGTC